>JAEIGR010000037.1:0-1330000 GCA_018904305.1 Scaptomyza montana | reverse complement strand
TGCACAAACCTTAAACTAAAAACTAACCAATTGAGATTTTGAGGGCGCTCAGAGTTATGATGGGGAGGGCGAGGCTAATGTACCAAATGGCCCACAAATTGGGCTAAAAACAACAACAGCAGCAGCAAATTTAGCCCAGTCCCGTTGAGATTTGTGGAAATTTGTGTTGCGAGAGAAGAATTGGCCTTTAAAAGTTGACTCATTCTTCGAAAGAGTCAGACAGAAATAGGTGACTCAGCGCGCAGCTAAAAGGAGTACAAAAAGATACACAGATACATTTGCAGATACTTATGTGCAAATGAGTTTAGTCACTAAACTTTAGTGCTGTCAACACAGATCCCCCATCAAAGTTAAATACGTATATATCGATTGACAGCCGATGCATTTTTGTTGCTCAACTAAAAGCGAAATTTGATGATCGATTTTTTGGGGTGTGAAGATGATAAAATAACAACAAAAAAAAACAAATCCGGTTTATTAATTTTCGCATTGCTAAAAGCTACTTTTGTCAGTTTAAAAGTCTTAGCAAATGTAAATTTGAACATTTTGTCACGAAAAGTGATCTCATGAGCTATAATTATTATTAATAAGCGGCATTAAAATTCGGAATATTTCTTGGAAGGAACTAAAATACAGTCGAACTTCCATATTCATTTCCAGATCGCTGCAATTTGTTTCCTGAAGAAGTTCTTTAAGTGCTTTTTCGTTCCTAATTTTAACCCAAATGTAGCTTAAATTAATAAAAGTCTAAACACTTACGTATTGCTATTGGCGTTGGTGTTGTCGACTTATTACGCGTCGATTGTCCCTTTGTGGTCTGTTGGGTTTTTGGTGGTGGTCCCAGATCTGTTGGCGATATGCTCAAATTGCGAACATCTCGCTTTTTGGCCGCTCCTGCAAGAACACAAAGAGACAGAAAAATGTTCATTAAAAGTCAAATATTTACGCAAACTTGCAGGTAATCGATATATATATATATATATATATTATGTACACTCTGTTTGTTGCATAATTTATGCGTGAACACGTTCGCTGAGCTTCGTTTGGCAGCATTTGCCATTTAATAACTCAAACACAAAATGCCGCCATGCACTTTAAAACGTTTAGCTCTTCGCCCCCCCTTATTTCGTATAGTTGGGCCATTCTCGCTATTTGCATTTCAATGTTTGTCGATTATAACAAAGCACTTGCATATAATTGAAGTAGCTTTTCTCTCTGTCCCACTCACTCTCCTCTCCTCACCCTTTTCTCGTCTCTATCCCTCATTTAGCCAGCATCCGTAAATTTGTGTGTGAAAAAGACGAAAAAGGGGTGAAAAATTATATTATTTTATGCGAGTGCATGTTGCAAACACCAGGGGGCGCTTTATTACACACAAAAGCATTATTTTATAGCCAGACATAACATGGGGGAGAAGTTGTGTAAACCAGAGATATCATCATCTGGGTTTTTTTGTTCCTAAGTGGTTCTTTTAAGTTTTTTTTTGGGTGTGGAACTTTAAATTGAATAAAATTGTGCGAGATATTTCTGTTGGCAAGAGTTTAATTATTCCAACTCTTGAAAATGCATTTTAATATTAAGAATCAAGAATATAGGAATAAAGTTTTCTTCATAAAGATATTTATGCTTGAAATTTATGTTGAGAATTGGTCAAACTCGGTCCGATGTAATATTTGATTTTAACCAAAATTTCTTGGTTCTTTGCCCAGCCAACTTAAGGTCAGAAATGATGCAAAATTTGGCTTAACTACTAAAGAAAACATTTACAGACATGAACTTAACTCTTCTTTAAGGTTTTTAATAATCTTAGTTTAGTTATTCTAGCACTTGTTATTTGAATGTAGTTGCACATAATTTGATATTGCAGCAATGCGGTGTGTTAGACGATGTCTGCATATACATGTAAAGCTTGTTGCAACAAGGGTGCTGCAACAACAACAACAACAAAATGAAGAGCCACAACCAACAACAACAACAATCATAAAAGCGCTTTGCACACAGCTGCATGGAATCTAATAAATTTTATTTTTAGCTGTCGGCTAATTGCACTGGACTTGGAAAACTTGCAACGGTTGGCCGGTTGGGAAGACCACAAACTAAAAATTGCACGTAGCCTGGTGTGTGTGTGTGGCGTGAGTGTGTTGGTTGTTGGGTTTTATCAGTGTGAAAACCTCTTCACCTTCCCCTCTTCACCGTACCTACATATTCTCGCATTAAGTCACATAATCCCTTTCGGGCTTATCAAAAAAATATAAAATAAAATTGTCGCAAAAAGAAATAGTATTATTTTTTTTTTTTGTGTCATGGACGACAAAGTTGAATGCTAAATACTATTTCAGTTGCACGGGAAATGAGAATTATTTTTTTGCAGAAACGGAGCTTAGTTTTTTGAGCCACCAAAATCCAATTAAATTTATTCACAGGTAACGCTTATTTTTTTGGTATGTTGAATAAAATGAAAACAGTTTGTGAAGAATTTTCAACAAGTTTTAGCAATCATAGAAAAAAACCATTAGGATTTTTATTTTTTATCTTATTAATAAAGATGATATGCATAATTTTAATATTTTTTATACGGCTGTCCAAAACGTGTGAATTTTGTTTTGTTGTTTGCGAGTCTTTTTTGCACATATTTGTGAATTCAGCAATCAGTTTGGAGTGGAAATTGAAATTACCCAATTTGTTGTTAACAAGTTGTTGCGATCACGTAGCACTTACCTTTTGTCACGCTCTTCGAACTCCGCTTGCCAAAGCTGCCAAACCTTTCGCGTTCGATCATTTGGCTGTGTATATAGCGTTCAGAGTATGAACGGGACAATTTGTCCTTGGAGCTGTGTGCACCCATTTTGTAGCAACTTAATCGAAGGAACGATCTCTTATGAATCAATATTGATTTGTTGTAAATAGTTCACAAACTTCATTCACAATAGTTCATTGAAGGCATTTTATTTGTTTTTTTATTGCACAGTTTTTGGTATTTGTTTATTTTACTGCAATTGGGAATTAGGGATTTTAAAAACTGTAAATTGCTCAATCATCAATTTAAGTTGCCTCATTTTGATGGCCAGAAGCGCAGTCAAGCATAAGATCCAAAGACAGAGTATCTCTTAGTCAGTTAAACTTAACCACTTCTAACAGTTAACTACAATATTTTAATGATGCATTTTAATGGCATTTTTTGAGGGCCTCAGGAAATTCAATATACTATGTTGAATATGCGCCCATTTCAAATCGTGTGAAAATCACATAAAAATAAAAAACATAAAATATATTTGGAATACTAAAAAAAAATATACATACAAACACATCCCAGAAACAAAAGCGGGACAAAAGGGGAACGGAGTGGTTTGAAGTATTTCGCAAGACAAATGTTGTATGAGTTTTTGGGTTGGTTGATAAATTGCTTCTACAGATGAAACGACCTCAATTTTAACTCTTAGACACTCTGGCAGTTCTGGTTGTAGTTGTTGTTGTTGTTTCTTGTCTGGCAGGTGCAGCATCAAAACAAAACAAAAACAAACCAAAACATAACACGAAACCCAAAAAAAACTATTGCAACAGGCCACAAATAAATCAGTGGACCAGTAAAAGCACTTATGACCAGAGAGTTCCCCAAAGAGTAGAGCTGAATTTGTGCTTCCCTCCCGTTGACTCGAGCACTTGAATGTCATCATAACTTATTAGCCAATGTGGAACGGAAAGGAACTCTAGAGCTAGTACAAGTGAAATGAGTTGACAAATTGTTGGGCCAACAAAGCGCATTTGGAGCACAAAACATGTATAGAAAGAAGAAGAAAGAACGAATAGAAAAGTGCCCAGTAATAATTTCCCTGCTCTAGCTGTAACACAATAACAAAATAAGAAACAACTGGGAAATTCATGCTTGCAACGTGTGGCAAAGCAGGCGAAGCAGGCGAAGCGCAACCTCATTGCTAAATATAGTTTGGGTGTTCTCTTTATTTTTTTTTTTCTTTATTACTCAAAGGGAACTACAAAGAGGAGTGTTAGAAGAAGTTTGGTTATTGGAAAGAAACTTTATATTTTATGTCAGTTTGTCAACTAAGTTTACTTATTGTCGGTTCCAGATGCTTTGTCGATAATTTTTGTTTTCAGTCCGATGATTTTTATCAAGTTTAAAAGTTCTCTCTAACATTGCTCCAACATGATAATCTTTGCTTGAGCAACCCTCGCCAATAAATTGTTGTCTTACAGCGTCACAAGTGTAGCAGGCCCTGTAAAATGTCACCAAACTATAATTAACCACTAAAACTATATAATGTGGTGCAAAAGGTGTTCCCAAATCAAATCGAAAACTAAGACACATATAATTACTATGCGTAGGAGGGGGAAGGCATAAGGAAGCTAGTAGATGGAGGCGGCAGATCTAAATTGGAATTAACTTGAGTGCATAATTCACATGCTTGGCACATCATTTCAGGCAACAACAACAACTGTAAGTTGTATCAAATGCCGGAAATAGGCATTTCCAGCTACAAAGCGGAAGTTGTGAGGCCAATCTCAAGGGCATTTCCACAACAACAACAACTACAACATTGTTGTCATTAATCAGCAAGTCTGATTTGGGTGGGAGGAGTTTTTGTGGCAAGTATGCTGCGGGAAAAGCAACAGCAGCAGCATTTAATTTAATATGCTAAAATTGAATTTGACTTTTAATTAAATGTTGTTTCGCGTGGGCGGCGGCGTCGTCATCATCGTCGTCGTCGTTTGCAGTCTGCAGGTTTTTCCACACCACAAACCATTTTCCCCCAGCAGCCCCAAAGAAAAGCAACAACAACTGCAGACAGCATATTTATGCAAAAAACCAATTAATTGAGCAGACAGCAGAAGGCAAAGAACAGGCTGGGGAGGGTGGGTGTAAGGAGTTCCTGTAAAAAGGCAACAGGACGCAGGTGAGCATAAATATGCATAATTCAGACTTGCAACTGTTGATGCCACCAACTAAATGTAGCAAACGCATTAATTGAGCACAAGATGCTGAGGATCTGCATATTAAGGGTCTTTAAATAGCGAAGTTAGCTGCAAAAGGATATAAATTTAATAGAATGTACGATACCCTTTAACCTCAAAGCTCATTCACTTGCAGATGATTTATATTCCAACATTTTGCAATCACTTTAGTGATAGCAGTCAATCAGTTAGTCCGTCAATTAAACAAACAGTACAACAATATTAAAAGCATTGTTAGTTTTTTTAGTTTTTATATAAAACTTAATTAACTTGTTAGTCTCAAAACCCAAACAAACAAAATCATTAAAAATAGCAATAAATTTTACTAGTTTGTTTTTTCAATTGAATGAAGAAAAACCATTTGCAATGCACAAACGTATAAATAATCATTTGTGCTTGAGGTCTAAGACCGTAACAAATTAATGATCGCACTAAATGCCGAAATGCAAACTTCAAACAGCGAATCTGATTAATCAAAATGAACGAACATAAATGGATTCACATATCGCAGCATATATATATAGTATATATGTATTCAAAATAGGCCCCCGACTTTATTGGCAAAGTCATTAAAGTGAATAGAGGTGAATGCACTGCACTAACTGAACTCCACTCACTCAACTAAACTTAACCAGCTTGAACATAAACTGGCAAATTGTAAAACCCACTGGTCAATAAAATAAACAATTGCCATGCGAAAAAGCATTTTTCTCTTTCATTATTAATGTGCACAACAATAAAGATAAGAGGCAATGGGAATGGGAATGGGAATGTGGCGGATGTTTTTAACAACTCCTGGAGCGGACATCGAACAGAAATGGGAAGCTCTCCCAGTTAGTTCCATAATAAACATTATAATAAGCTCGATAAATGTTGGTGCACATTTTATTTTTACTTTACTAATCATTCATTTTCTTCATTATATTTGTTTGCATTACCTTAAATGCGAGTGTGATGGAAAAAAAGTCTGGCAACGTTTCTGAAATGCAAATGATGTCATTGAAAATAATTTCATGTTCCCCCCAATTTGCTCCAGTAAATTTGCACAAAACAAAATAAACTGCACAGGGCCAAGACAAATTTAGATGTTTGACATAGATTTGTGTGTCTTTAATGCCCTGTAAAACATGACTTGAGTGCGTAGGCTATGCCTGACTTGTCTATAGAAAGTTTCTTACTACTTTTGTTGAGTTATTTCTTAGAATTAAAAATTATTAATTCAATTAAAACTTTATTATCAAGGTACCCAAAAGAATATTATTTTTTGCATTTTAATATGTAGTTTGGTTTAAAATAGTTCAAGAAGGGTATTCTTCGAGTCGTACAAGCTGCTCTCTACGTGGAGGAAATTGCAAGCAGCATACACAAAAGGCGCAACTGCAAAATGCATTCATAATGCAATTTTATTTTTAAATCGCTGGCTGTCATCTCGCTTAGGGGCGCATTTTCTGAGTACATTTTTTTTTTTTCAATTTTTTCATTTTGCTATTTCTTCCTCTCTTGGCTTCTGGCACACTTTTGGCCCGGTCGCCAGTCGACTCGGCATCGAGCAAGTGGCGGCAATTTGTTACAAAAATATCCATTTGCATATTAGCATAGATATATCTACATATATTGTACAAATACTGCAACGCAGTTTGCCCAGTTTTTAACTTGGCTAATAATGAAATGCGCAAACACACACTAATTTTCTGGCTAAATTGTCTATTGCAGTTGACATAAACCTCATTTTGTGGCTGACAACAACAAGTGGTCCGCTAATTTGTTTAATTTAAGCCAAATGAGGCTACAAATTGATGTACGAATTTCAATTTGTTATGCTATTTAATAAAGAGAATTCTTTAAAATATATTTTATAGTCTGAAAGAAAACAAAACGTTTTTAAATTAATAATTATTATAATCTAAGTTGGAAGATTCTTAAAGCAACAAAAAAACTTTTAGCTTATCTGACTTAATTTGACTTTTTTTCCAACCCTCTTTTGCACCTCTCGTCAATCAAATACTTCAATATTTTCATTGTTAATCTTTTTCACAACAGCTTAGGTCAGTTTCAAGCACATATCACAAGTTCCCGTCCGTTCCCACAATCTCTTTCACGGCCAGTGTATTTTTTTCAAGTGTTTTCACTTTCTTTCTTTTTCATTTGAAGAATCATCCGAACGAAATTTGTTTATACTTTTTTGTGGACAGATCTTTGACAAACAAAAACAACAACAATATTTTCCAAACAACTTGCCAATCATCTTTAAATGAAAAACCGCTAAAAACTAAAAAAAAAAACTTTGTCAATGTCAAATTCAAGTTTCACATTTTTCCTATGAGTCAGTTTTAGAATTTTGTCCATTGTCTATGGGAAACTCTTTTCGAATAGAAAATGTAAATATTTCTAAAAAAAAAAAAATAAATTTTTAAAGAAAGTAACTCAGTAAGCTTTGGTTAACAATTTAAATTGTTGTCAGAGTAGCTAAATTATTTTCAGTTGTTATTCCAACATTGAAAGCAAAATTGTAACAAATATGGATAGATATTCGTCGTTTCTCATCTATTGTGTTATATGTGTCTACACTTTATATGGACTCTGGATGTCTGCTTACTATTACTACATCATTTTGCAATGTAGCGACTGCGAGGTAATATTAATTAATAGCAATTTTTTTAACAAATAATAATCAGTTTTCTTATTTTACAGAACTATAGCAAGGTATCCAATAAGTGCACGGAGCAACCAACTCGCTGTTTGAAAACCGTTCTATTTTGTCATCCATTGTGTACTGAACGGCGCTAAAGAAAATGATATCATCTTTCATATTTAGTGAATACTTTGATGACATAGTAAATAATCATGTTAAACATCATTAATATAAAATTCTTTTCTCAATAATCAAGTACTCTTTACTTTTAATGTTCATACTTTCAACAACATTTTCATTTCTATTCTTCTGCAAAAATCTACACAAGTATATCAAACTTCAAATTCGTAAAGTAATTTTACTCTAATCTATAATCATGGGAAATCCGTGTTATTGCGTCTTTTGGTTTTTTGTCTTTTGCTGGGGCTCGTTTACGGTGGCTTATATTGGCAGTATATGCTATGTATATTCCTTTTTATTTAATCAGTGCTGTGAATGTGTAAGTTATACAAAAAATCAACAAATATGTCATTCATTTGTTTATAAAAGTTTTTCTTTGGTGTTTAAAGGGTGACCCAGATTACTTTATAAAATGGATGCAGTTTCCGGGCTATAGTTTTGGCGCTATGATGGATTGCAAGGAACCCACTTGTACTTGTTGACGATAACAAATGAAAGTACATAAAAAAAAAATAAAAAAAACTAAAATGTGTTTTCTTTTTCAAGTTAAAGTCTTCTATGTTGGCCCGAAGCTAAGTTAGCTTTTTAAGACTAGCTGCTAATTAGATAGGCAATCAATAGCCTAAATACCGACTGAAGTTAGAGTAGAACAAGGTAAGTAATCAATAGACGGGGGAACAGAGAATATTTGAACTGAGTTAAGACAGAAAGAAGCAATGATTACTTAAAAGTTGTTTGTTGATGTTTAAATATTTGTTCTATGAGTTACAATATGGAAAATTATGACTGTAAGAATATATTTACGTAGTACCCAAAGTATTTAAACTATTGTTAAGGCAATAGACTCTACTTAATACTCATCTCTATTTGGTAACGCCAACGTATTACGGTAAAGTCAAGGTTTTCAAATTACTCTCTCTCTATACATAGTTGTAAATCAGTATTTAGTTGCGTACTTAGGCTCGCCTAATGAATGGCTACAAGCTGTATTTGGCTTTTGTTGTTAGACAAATGCTTCCGGCTCTACTCGTTTATAGCACAATTTGGATAACATTTTTGGTCGGCACACGTGCAACCTCCAAAAATATAAGCAAAATACAAATGTAGACTTGATTTGAAGACATTTTTGGAGTTGGGTGGGTTAAACTACAATTTGAATGACAATGGTTTTTTTTTTTTTAAAGTTGTCTGGTTTCAAATCTTGCGGAAGTGCAACTGAGTAAAAGTTAAGCGCGATTTATTGAAGGCACAATTAATTGATTGAATAAAGCTGCCTTTTATTATGGTACACTTAGAGAAATAGAAATAGAGAAGCCCTTCGGCATTTTTGATGAAAATTTAAACGAGCTTTTCTTGTAAAAAAAAAAAAAACAATACGCTTTTTTGAATTTTTATGTTAATTTTCTCGCTTTTTAAAACTTGTCATCAATGATTTAAGTACGAGATTCTTCCAACTTTTCCCGAGCGATGCATTTATCCCACTCTCTTGTAAAAGCAAATGCACTTTGATGGCTTAACCCGAGTGGAAAACACTTGAGCAGACGAGACCTCCACTTGAGTCACACACATAAACTCTTTGTGGAGTCTAAAAAGCCTGCAGTTTGATATGCAAATTAGGCACGATGCGTTTTACGTTTCGTGTCTTTGCATATCGAAGAGTCAATAGAAAACTGGCATTGATGGCCCCAAACGCAACAACAGATGCCCAAAGCATGCAACATGAGTCGCAAGAAATTAAGAAACCAAACAGTCAACGGATATCTCAGTTCTTTCCTTATCGCGTGGCCAACTCATCAAGTCAACATCAACAATTATAACATGAATCGAGTTTTGGGTCCAGATGCTGGTTGAATAACTGCAGCGATCAATCAAGAATGCCGACAACAAAAAGCAAGTTAATGACAAATGCAATAGACTGAGGAAATATACACTTAATAAAGTTATGGAACTACAGAATTAAGACTTAAATGATGTAAAGCTAAGATTAATCGAGCCAACAGAAACTTGTAGAGAGTATTCTCTATAAAGAGGCATAAGAAAATATGTAGATAGGTAGTGACAGAGAGATGAGATTGTTGGAGAGAGAGAGAGAGAGAGAGAGAGAGAGAGAGAGAGAGATAGTGAGATAAATAGTTAGAGATAGTTAGTGAGAAAGAGAAAGAGAAGAGTAACCGCAGTTCTTAGCCCCAAGCAAAAGTGCAAAGCTGTTAGCCAAACTTTAGATAAGTTGCAAAGCTTAAAACAGTTGGGAATTACAAAGCGCATGTCGTAATAGAAGGGAACTAAGTTAGTTTCAATAATTTTTATTATAATTTCTAATATCATTTTGTCATATTTTCTTTAATTTTAGTGTTTTATGTGTAACATTTTAATAGGCAATAAATTTTGTTAGACCCAATTGGCAAACATGGAAAATTCTCCCAAACTAAAACTTTAATGTCTTTATCTTTTTACGATTGGGTTGCCCCGCATGCCCATAACATCAAAAAGCCGAATTCTTTGCTGCTAATTTGTTAATGTGCTCGTTTCTCTTGATTTGATTTTGATATGCAGTTTTATACGCTTTAAGAAGTTCAGTTCAGTTCAGCCAAAGACTATGGTCAATTTAGACCAATACTTATTGTACATATACACTAGACAACAAAAGTGTTGACTTCTTTTGGTATTGAATACGCAAGAACTGAAATGTGATACGGCAAAAAATAAAAGCTTTAACAAGCATTCGTCGTCAAGATTATCAACGGCAACAAAGTGTTGGCTTGTTGGTTCAGTGACCACTGAATATTTGTTGTTGTTGTTGTTAACTGTCCGCCAGCTGATTTTTTTTCTTGGCTTATAAGCGCTTCATTATGCCAACATGAAAAGTGCCCGAGTTGTATTTTTTTTTTTTTTTTTTTTTTGTATTTCTGAAAGAAAGCAAACGCCAGCGGAATTATGCAAAACATATCAGAAACTTATAAAAAGAAGGCTAAAGAAAAACAACAAATTCAATTACAACAATAACAACATATGCATTTGCTCGATATGCAAGTGAAAGTTGACAGCGCAACAGTTTTTTTTTTTAAGTGTTTTGTTGTTTTGTTTCTTGTCTTGCCATTTCCTTAGGTGGAAGTAACAATTGCAAAAAGGGCGTCAATTTAATGGGCGTTACCAGCTGATTATCATAATTGTTGCTCTTGTTTTTGTTTTTGTTTTTTAACAAGTGAATTTTCCTTTCGCGGGGATGCTTGTTAGGAATCATAAGCTACTTTTGTAGTTACCTAAAATTGCAGTGTAATCGAAAAAGACTTTTTCTTTTAAGAAAGTGTTAATATTTTAATACTTTTCAAATAGATTATCAGAAGAACTTAATTTTACTGTTATTTCGGCAACATAAATTGCAACAAGCTTTAAGTAATTAATAAAGTAAAACCTAGTCTTTGGCAACACCTAACTAAAGTACTCAAAAATTTACTAAAATATTTATTCATTTTTTTTGCAATACAATTTTTCAGAGCATGATTTTTGCATGAATAACGCCCACAACACTTTCTCGCATAGTTAAGCGCATTATACATAAATAAATAAAAAATAAATCCCAAGAAAAAATAAATTGCAGTAAATAAAAAGAAATTACAGCAGAAAGAAAGAAAAGAAAAAATATATTTCTGTCTAGCATTTTTTGTGCACAAAACAAAAATTTCCCACATAATTATTAAGCAGCGCCGGAGTCAGTTGAGCAAAAATAATGTGGAATCAAATGCATTTCAAAGAGAGTGAGAGGCATGCATGCCAAGCAGTGCGAAGCAAATGAAAGCAAACACAGCACACAGCAAAGCCGACGACGACAACAAAGTCAAAGCGCCTGCTGACAGACAGCTGAGCTTAGAGAGGGAGCTTAAAAGAGAGCGGTGTAAGGAGTTAAGCAACTGCTTGTTACGGTTGTGTTAAGCCAACGCGCTGTAAATTATAAATTCAGAGCGACAGAGATGTAGACAGAGCGAGAGAGCGCATCGCAAAAAATGCAAATATGATAATAATAATGTAAAAAAAGACACAAAGCATGCCAACAGCAGCATGTCAAGTGAAAATTAAGAAAGAGCAAAAAAATAATAATAATACTACTACAACAGGGAGAAGAAGAAATAGATAGAAAGAAGCCGCAGCGCAGACAACTCTTGACTGCATAATGAAAATAATAGCAGTCATGATATAAAACAGACACACACATACACTAACACACAAGAACAGTTAGCTTTACAAGAAGAAGAAGCAGCTCAAAAGATAGTGAGTGAGAGAGAGAGAGAGAGAGGGAGTTAGATGCTGCTGGCACTTGTAATTGAAGCAGTTGAGAAAACATCACGAATGCCGGAAACAGGTGTCGCACTTGCACTTATCTAAAGAGCAGTGCAAGAAGGAACAACAACAAAAATAAAGAACTTTACATCATCATCTAATATTTTGCTAACTTTATCGCAGTAGAAGACTATTTAGAAGAGATTTTAATATCTAAAAAACTATGCTTTACATTAGAAACTCAACTTTTAGATCATAATCATTATAGAATCCGATATGCTTTAGCCAATTACATATTTTCTTTGTTGTATTTGTTGTATCAATCATCATTAATCATAGTTTAGACAAAAACTTTCACATTTTGCTGTCCCCTTTCTTTTGTTATGGTTTATATATTATAACTATAATATTTTTCGGGCAATTATTAAGCACGTTTCTGCCATAACCAATTTAAAAGCGAAATTAGAAGTTATTATGTTTCTATTTAATCGATTTTAGCAGTAAAAAATAAATTTTTAATTTTATTTTTTCGTGAAACTGGTTTGAAAAAGAAACATTATTATAAAGAAACCGCCTTGACATTACAATATTTTTGTTAATTTATTATTTAATTGATACCAAATATAATGAAAACCTGAAATACTGGCAAAGAAATTGGCTTAAAAAAAAAAATAAATAAATAAAGAGATATTATTTTAGCTTTTAATGCTAATTGGCTTAATGAGAACTTTCTTTTCTTCTTATTTTTGTATTAATTCTTCTCTGTTGCTTTCGAAATAATTATGGAACAGCTCCAAAACAAGTTGTGAAACTCTTTGGCAAGAAATCAGTTTGAGATTGGTTGAAAATGCAAAGTTGAAAATAAGAATTTTGATCTTTGACATATTCCTCCATATCTGCTCTATATTCTAAATCGCTTACATAACGTCTTATACCTTTTTTCCGCTTTTAAGAACTTAAGAACTTAAGATCATTATGTGAACTTCAACAAAGAAGTAGGAAAAGAACTTTCTTCCTACGCCCATGTAATGAATTTAATCGCAAACTTCATAGAATGAGGCACGTTTCTAGCCTAGGTAAAAGAACGTGGCAACTGCAAACAAAAGCTAACGGCGCTTACAAAAGAAGACACAAAGAGAGAGATGGACAAAACGAGAGAGAGGGAGAGGGAGTAATAAGAACCTAGAGTCATTTTTTGCGGTTGTCTTGTCAACAACAAAAACAACAACAAAGCTCGAAAGAAGAAGTTTGTTCAAACTGTAACAAAATGATTAGCAGCATAATTTATGGTTGTTGTTTGGCCAACAGCGAAAAAAACGTTAACAAGAACAGCACCAAAAACTCGAGTGACTGAATAAGTGACTAACTGATTGATTGATTGATTGATTGATCGATTGTTTGATCGGTCGAACAACAAACTTAAGCGAATTTTGTAAGTTTGCTTTTTGGTAATTCAATGAGCGCGCATTCAACGTGTTTGCCTTGGAGGAAGGCTAAACTCACTAAATCAGTACAAAAAGAGATAATGAGCAAGAATCAAGTTGGTTGTGTTGGATAGACGACTTAGAGATGCCTTGTGAAACAGTTGAACATATATCCTATTACCAAGTGAAAAGTTTCAATCGTAGTTATTTTGTATTCACAATCTGTCAATCATTAAATTGTTATTGAATATGCGATGGAAAAAATCAATTTTGCACAAGAGAATCTGAACTCAGCTATCATATTTCATTTTTACTGAGATCACACTGCATAAAAAAGCGACACAACAAAAACATCAAAAGAGCAAAAAAAAAACCTCAAATGACGTCAAATGCAAGCGAGCAGGTAAAGAGCTGATAATAAACTTAAAGGTTCAAATGATTTGCTTTGGCATTTTGCTTTTTATCTTTTTGGTTCGATTGTTTCGCATTCGCTTGAATACATTTCAGAAACCGGCATTTTTTAGTAGAAAAAAAAATAACCCGTTTGTTGTGGTGCATAAATGAGAAGAAAAATAAAAAACGAAGCAAATTGAAATAGGGGCTGCAGTTTACAGTTTATCTTATTTATGTTGATTTGCAAAAAGGTTTAGCAAAACAAAATGCAAATATTTAATATTTTTTTCACTTTTCATTATTATTTACATTAATTTGTTGTAACTTTGTTTTGCATTTTTTTTATTCACAACATTTATAAATAATTTTTATTTAAATATTTTAGGCACGTTTGTTTCGCACATTTCTTGACCGAAAAGAACGCGCCATAAAAAACACGACACGAAGTCTGAAGAACGAATACGCGCAGCCGGCGCACGACAGCATTGAAAACTCGCCGCAGACTAAAGAGTCGATTTGTAAAATGTAATTTCTGTTGTGTGCCGTTTCAATCAACGCTGCAGATACATTTGTATCTAGATACACACACACACACACAGACGACATACACTCAACAACAGCAACTCTTAAGCAGCTGCTCTAGAAAGCCGGTTCGTTGTTTAATGCTATTCTGTTATGGCCATATACACAAAGCGCGTTTTGAGCCCGTTAAGTCGCGCTTTAAAAGCCAAAGTCTCTGAAAATCAAGTTTCATTTGCTCTTAAGTTTTGTTAAATGTTGCAGCAACATTTTAAAACTGCTTGCTGTTTGCACTGCTTGCATAATAAACAGCAGCGATCATTTAAATTTGAATATTTGCACTGCTTGCCATTAAACAGTTGCAGCTGTAGTCTACATTATTCAAAGAAGTGTAGCATACTTTTAAACAGCTCTAAATATATCGTTTGTAGCATACTTCTAGCCAGCTCGTTTAACGAGCTCTAACCTTGGTCACAACCGATGAGCGGCTTATATTTTTTTTAGACTACAGTTAAGCTCAATTGCAGCAGTTTTCAAGCAGTGCACTGCTTGTATTATTTTGTCTAACAACATTTCAATACATTATTAATTAAGTTTTATAATGTTCTTTTATAAATTGTACTTACGCAGTGGAGTTTTTGCCAATTGCAGTTTTGGGGAACCGCCGCCATTGCCATTGCTGTTGCACAAAGAACTTAGGTCACTGTGCGAACTTTTCTGGCTGTCCTTGCTATAAGAGCGACCACTGTAATAAGAAAAGAAAAATAGGAAGAAAAACTTTTAATAAAATTCATAAACAGGGCATTTTAGTAACATAAATAATAATTTTAAAAATGGCAGAAATTAATTTTGCCTTGTGAAAATTATAGGAAAAATATTTTATGGCCATCAAATTTATTGCGTCTGAACACGATAATGTTTCTATCTTTGGTTTTTCAATTGGTATTCCATTGTGTGAAATTGCTTATAGCCAGCCACGCTGATTAATCACAATAACACAATCAAAAATGTGGCAGGTGAATTATGAAAATTTCAAATAGATTAAAATCAATTCATCAAAAAAAAAAATTATGTGAAATATTTTTATAGGTGCTGAAATTTCCCTTTTAGCGCTGCATTTAATTTTTTGGACATGCAACTTCCGCTTGTTGCACTAATTGAAAATGTTGGGAGAGCAAAAAAAAAAATGTTGGGCAGGGAAATTTTTTCGTTTTACTTATTTTTTTTTTAAGCAGGAAACGGACCGGCTAGCAAATGGCCAAAAGGAATTAGCATTGCCAACTGCGTTTCCGTTAGCCGGACAGCAAACCCAACTGCCAACGGGCATAACTGTAATTTATGTTCAAATAACTCTGACAACAACAACAACAAGATGCAACTAAAAAAATAAATAGCGACGCAACAAAGTTTTGCAGTTGTCAACATCAAGGCGACATTTTTGCTTGTAAACTACATTTCTCACTTCTTTTGATATACCCTTTTATGCTTCAGAAGGTATTTAAGTTTTGCCAGGGATTAAGTAACAAATTAATGAGCTAAGCTGCTTGAAACTATTTTCGTATAATCCAATCTTAATATTAATTTTACAACAAAATTTTTGTATCCACTTTTCTTACTTAAATATATTTAACTGATTTTTTTTAAAGCTTTTGAAGCTCTTTTTTACTGTATTTATGACATAAAAAGTCCCTTTAATTTCCCCTCAGTTTTCTAAAAGAATTTTGATTTACTTTTTATAGAATTCCTTACAGATTTGTATGTACATGTTTAATTGCATTTACTTTAAACATTTGCTTGGCGAGCGTATTTTAGTTTCAACAAACCGCACTTAACCATGGATTTTCGTTGTTGTCCCCCCCCCTCGTCTCCTTATCGCGTTATTTTTTCATTTTTATTGTATTTTTTTTTGTGATTTTCTTGTGGAACGAGAGACAAGTGAAAAATGCGCATTTAATTCAATTTTCTTGTCGTCGCATAATTAAATGCAATTATAACGCAATTGTCAATGCAACGTTGCACCTGCTTGCGAGCCAATTGTTGCCACTCCCTCCCTCTTTCCCATCACTGCCTCCTTCTCCTTTGCCACTCTCCTTTTTGCAACCGATGACTGCATTTTATGCAGCAAAAGAGGATGCTGCCATTAAAAAAGAGACAACATTTTTCTTCAACTATCAGGTTATGAAGCGAATGCTTTTTTTTATTTTAATTTAAGAAAAAGTTGACTGCACCCAATAATAAAAATCGGAATGAAAACGATTTAACATTAAATGGCGTGAAGCAAAGAAACAAATAGTTGAATGGCAAAGTTTTATTTGACATTGGAATGTAGTTGACGGGTTGAAATGTTTGAAAAGTGAAGAAGTATCGAATGAAAAGGCTTAAATATGTACTGATAGTTTCAGTTATCGATAGATTCGATTCTTTGGCTGCAACATCGATCGATTTATTGATCAATAGTTAGAAAAATCGAGATTTAAGGTTCATTCACTTTTACATAAGTCACTCATTCGTCTTTCATTCATCATTTATTGATTTATTTATCTTTGACTAATCATTTATTTATTCTTAAATTTGTAATGCACTAAAAGTTTTATTAGATGTTCCATGCATTATAAAGAAAGAGTTCTAACGTAAAAGTAATGAAAGCTAACCTTCAAAGTAATGAGTTTGACGTGCATTGATTACAAATAGGGTAAGGTGTAGTGGGTTATAGGGTTTGTCACCTTTTTTAAAAAATCACTTTTGATGGCACTTTGGAAGCAATGTTTTTTTGTTATTGTCTATTGTATATTTAATTATTTTCTTGAACATTTGCATTTCATTAATAATGCATTTTAATTACGAGTCGCTGCTGCACCACCACCCCTATACAACCTACCCCCTCTTCTTCTACCTAATTTTCTGCTGCGTTGATGATATAATAAATATTTATAACAAGCGTCACGAATGCAACGAATGCGAAGACAGACAAAAACAATGCGAGATATGTTAAAGTGCAATTTGTTTATAACCAGCCAAACAACAATCCCCCGCCCGTCCGCCATCCCCTTTTATTTTCCAATTTAATTTCCGCACAATGTTTATGCTTCAATTCATTTGACGTTGCACTACTTCTCTTTCGTCTCCCCTTCTCTGCTCTTCGCTCTTCTACTTTTACATAATTAATTCCATACCCTCAACTTTTTTTTTATTTTCATTACTGCACCTTGCAAAAAAGTTTGGCTCAAATAATTTGCACTTGGTCTTTGCCACTCTAGTTTTTATTATGAACTTGCCACTCATCAATTTCCACTGTTGCAAAACAAAAAATGGGGCGTGGCTCAACTGCGACACAGTGAAGCACATCAAATAGAAAAAACCTTGACAATGAAAGTGGAAATTGTGTTGCCAACAGCTGTGAAATATGACAAAATGGGTTGACGCATCAACAAGAGAAAATGAGTGAAAGGTGTCTGGAAACAAACGAGACAACAATTGTTGACACGTTCCTAAATAGTTTGTCTTTATAAGATTTTAAAATCTTTTAACTTTTTAACAAACAGAAGCGCTTTTCAATCAGAAAGTCATTTTTGTCATGGTTCTTTTTAACTAGATTAGATTCGCATCTTAAACTTAACGCAACAAAAATCTGTCAAAATCAAACCAAATAACAAAAGCGTATTTAATCACAAAGAACTTCAATTTGTTTCAAGCTTTCGAAAAATATTAAAATATATTTTATACTAATTGCAAAAATCTCCACTCCATCAATAGATTCCATGCACAAACAATATATATAAAACACTTTGGCTTATTCAACTTTAAACTTTTTATGTTATAATCTACATCCAATGAATGTTTTTTTCATTTTTTCCAACACTGCCACAAGCCAACAATTACTACAACAAGGACAAAAACAAGAAGAACTTTTGTTGCTATTGTATCTGGATCTCTGATCCTTTAAACGTTTTTTACAAGCTGACAATTGTTCAGCGTTTTTTTTATTGATGCCACAGGCAGCATTTTAATTGCTGTCGTGTGTTGCAGGGTCCAAAAAAGTAAAAAACAACAAATATATAGACAAAAGATTGCTGACAGTTTTTTATGGTTATGGGTCTCATGGGTTGGCCCTATTGGTAGCAAATTCAAAATATTGTTGACAACTGAGCGACTTCCGCAACATGTTGCAAGTTTGCCATTGCCAAGCAGCTTCCTCAATAATTTTACGCTAAACGACAAATAGCCAAAGGGGAGCTGTATATTATGCAATTCCATGCAATTTACTTAACAAGCGTAAATCTACCTCTCGTTCCCCTTATCTTAACCCCTTGTCCAAATCACAATTCGTACGCTTAATGAGCTGCCATTAAGTTTAATTGCAGTTGCAACTGTTGCAACAACAACCACAATGCATAAAGACAGCTTTCTGGTGGGGGAGGGACAAAAGAGAGTTCTCTTTCTCTTTCTATCTTCATATTTCTCCTCTATTTGTTTGGGTGCTAAGCAAAGTTCCGTTGGACATTTAATTGAAATTCAAGCAGCAACTGCTTATACCCTGTTTAATTTGAACAAGGCTATGACGACGTGTTGATAACATGGATTACTTTAAAAGTATTAAAACATATAAAAGTTACCTCAAGATATAAATATAAAGTTTGTGAAGCAAGATAACCATTAAAATAAATGACTTTTGAATAGAAGAAATAAAATGCAAAAGCTTAAAAAAAAGTTTTGAAATTAATGCTACTCCATCTGTTGAGTTTTGATTTCTTCAAGTTAAACACACATTCAAAATCTATAATAAAAAAAAGCACGAAAAACTTCCATTAATTTTGGATTATCATCCCGATATCATCACGACTTTATTCTCAGTTGCTGCTGCCGCTGCTTTTGGCAAATTGATTTGAAATTGATTCAAGTGCCTTTTGAAGTTTGCCATTTCCAATGGAACATCATTTGCGTTCGTATGGATTTTAATCTGCTTTTTTTTTATTCGTTTTTGTTTCTCATTTGTTTGTTGGTTTGGCATCCACAATTTGCGTACTTTCACTTTGACCACAGACAATTTGCTTTAATCAATGGATTGGCCCCCATTGCTTTGGTCTCTGCTATCAGCTCTTCTTTTCGCTCTGATCTGCTAACCTCAAGGCCCAGCCCGGCTGGGGCATAATTAAATTGTTCACTTCCTTTTTTGCCAACAATGAGAGTTCATTTATGCGAGAAGCAAGTTCTTTTCTTTTTTTTTTTTTTTGCATATTTTACAAATATGTGTGGGTATTTTTTTCTGTTTTTCAACTGCTGACTTGTGAAATTTTCACATTAATCAATTCTTTTGTTTATTTGAAATAAGTAGGTGACCTTTTCGGGCTAATTTATGATGCTTAATTAGCCCCAGCAGC
The DNA here is from genome assembly GCA_018904305.1 of Scaptomyza montana. Classification (NCBI taxonomy): domain Eukaryota; kingdom Metazoa; phylum Arthropoda; class Insecta; order Diptera; family Drosophilidae; genus Scaptomyza; species Scaptomyza montana. Next base: position 1,310,231 of record JAEIGR010000037.1, on the reverse strand, counting down.
AGCAGCATGAAAGGAAAATTCTTTGAAAGCATTAACAAAGTCATTTTCTTTATTGCTCTACAGACAATTAAAATTGCCTGACGAGAACAATCTTAATATCATAGAAAACTTCTTTAAAAACTCTATTCATCATGCCAAGTTTCTTAGTTCCTCTATTTCTCAATTCCTGCGGTTACTCTTTGGCGCCAGTGTCACGTCAAACTGACTTGCAACAGTCTAATTCACAATAGATCATTGTGCTTGTGTGGGGCTATAAAACAAACAATTCAAGACTTATGTGAATGAGTCTAGCAAGCTATATGCAGGTACAAAACAGTGGCTATAAGTAGAGGAATGATTGGAGCCAGTGTTGCTTAACGCATGAGTTATTAATGGAGCATTAACAGCAACTGAGACTTTAAGCTCAAAGTAAGACAAAGACAAACAGCACATAATGGATTACAATAATAAATGACAAACGGAACCAAAGAGTTACTAACAAAACAACTCACAACGAATATGAAATGCCCTCTTCAGAAAGCTAGCATCACATGATTATATTTATATTTAAAAGCAGCATATAAAGGATAACTTTAAGCTTCTAAATGAATCAGTCAAAATAAATAATAGGTATCAATAAAATATTTTAATTTAACTTTAAATGCAGTCGATTTTTTGGCATAAAAATTTAACATGCATTCTGACCAAAAATCAAATCTTTAAATGAAGTTCTATAAATGCAGTTGTATTCGAGAAGTCAAACCATGTCTTTTAAGGTATTGCTTTTGAAAATCAAGTCAGTTATGCCGAAGTTATGGAAGTCGCAAGATTTTACCGATGCCCAAGTCGATTTTTTGGCATAAAAATTTAACATGCATTTCGACTAAAAATCAAGTTGACAACCTGCAGAAAACAGAATTTCAAGTTGAAGTTAAAGTTGAAACAGCTGATTTTAAAATGGATGAACAAAAGCTAATATGTTTGGTTCAAGGAAAAGATTATTTGTATAAGAATGGTAGCAAATATTTTAAAGATCTGCTTCTATTTGAAGGCAACAGATTCACGCTTTGCCTAATCGCATGAATTTCAAGTTTACGTTGACGTTCAACTTAAGTTTACGTTAAGTTCACGTTAAGCCACGCAGGTCTGCTGTTAAAATGAGAACTGTAAAGAAAATATTGAAAGCATAAGTACTTGCAACTATACAAAGGAATTATCTCCAAGATGTTTGCACATCTCCCGTGTAGTCGGGCTCACATTGGTATTTTTTTAATCTCAATAAAGCTTTCTCCTTACACAAAATGAAGCATCAAACTGCTTTAAAAAGTGTTATGCCAAACTTACTAAGAGTATAACCACAACTCCATCAGCAAACATCAACTCCCCTGCTACCGGTTGTCAGAGTTGTTGTTGTTGTTGTGTCTGGTTGTTTTGCTTGTGTTGCATGCATGCATGATGTGCAGCAACGTTGTCTCTCCTCCATTCATCATAGATGGCAAATGTGCAACCTGCTGCGATGCCCGCTTTGCCACACTTAAGTCATATATGGGACTACTCTGTGTCTACCTTATAAACGATAGATACTTATGCTTAAATATAAAGCATACGAATATGTATATAATATATAAAGATTTACAATGCAGCGAAGGCAGTTGACAACATTGAGGTTAGGAAACCGTCGCGAATTGTTTGTTGTCGTTGTTTTTGTTGCATTTTTCTTAATGAGACACGACGACATGTGCAGTCATCAGAGAGATACGAATAAAAAACATAAACAAACTTCATAGAGCGCCGACTTTAAATTGAAATGGCTAGATCATAGAGTGGAAAGAGCGATAAGAAATGGTAATTATTATACTGATGTTGACAACAACTGTTTTTTATATAGTTCAGTCTTGAGGAAGCCGTATTTATCATTCATTAACAATATTACTCTAACTAAACAAAGAGTTCGACGTATGTGGATCAATAGAACTGGGCTAATAAGTTAAGTTGGAAAAATGTGTGTTTAGCATGTTAAGTAACTGTAGAACTAGGTTACTGTAAGTTACCTGAAGAAACTCGAGAATACATATTTGTATTCTTAATTGAACAGATGTTTTTTGAATGGAGATCATTTCAAGATAGCTTAAGAGCAAGATTGAAACACTTCGTCAAACAGCATCTTAAAAACAAAATAGCTCTAAAATGCCTTGAAATTTGTTTTCGTTTTGTCAGATCTATGTGAACATTTTGTAATCTTTTTGTTAAACACTAAACAAAACATTGTAAAACATTCAAAACAAACACTTGAAAACATTTTAGCCGATTGACCCAAGATCAATTTTATTGTTCGTCACTTCCTTTTCAATTTGTAAACAGAAAAATAAGATTTTGGTTGCATCATCGGCATCCTCTAGAGTTCCAGAGCACACAACACGGCCGTAGAGCAACGCAACCCCAATTCATATAATTTATGTTACAAAAAAAATAAACCAAAACAACAACAACAACTATAACACATGGACGGTATCTATTCAAATTGCGGTCAACCGAGAATTACGTTATAAATAGCCATTCAACAAAACAGCAAGAAAAACTAATGATTATTATTATTATTTGTTCTATTAACTTTGGACAACTGCGACGGCAACGGCGACGTCTTTTGGCCAAAATGGCATTTCGTTGTAAACGATTTTTATGTTTCTGTGTTTTTTCAAGGCTTAAGCAAATAAATGAACATAGATCTATCTTATTTACATATTTTCGAGTTTTTTTTTGCGGTTTGTGGGCAAACATTAAATATATTTAAACCCCGATTTTAAGTGCTAGCTAAAGTTTGTTTTTCAATAAAGTTAACTTTTCTGAGCAAAGTGTTTGCAGAAATATACCCTGTACTTAGACTTAATGTACAGAAGTATATATATTTACAAATGTTAACAGGATCTTCCTCAAAAAAAGTTTAGCATCAAGCTTCTACCGCCCATCTACACCCTTTTCATTTTTACAGGGTATCCCATCAAAAAACAACAAAGAGAAGTCTGTTTTCCAACATTAGCGCACTCAACTGGAACTTGAGAGCGGAAATTTTCGGTGCAAAAAATGTCCATTATTCGTATTAATTGAAAGACGTACAAAAAAAAAATGCCAAGCCGCAAAAAAAATTAACTAAACAACATTAAAGCCACGAAAAAAAAGTAAGCAAAGTTTTTCAAGAGGATGTTGTACAGCAACAAACAAACAACTGCAACAACAACCAACAAAAAACCAACAACACGTAATTGATTCTAAGCCTTAGCAACCGGCATCGTTTTTGGTTTTGGTTGAGCGCCCGTTTATATTTTCTATCCATGTAAAATGAACGAAACTGAGCGTAAACACATTTCAGCTATAAAAAAAAACAAGAGAGAAAGAGTTAAGCCAGCAGTACTTTACTACTAGTTTGAGTTCAAATTGTTACTATTCAGTGCAATGTAAAGACTATTTTGTTATACTCTGTAGGCAAGCGAGAGGTAGAGGTTAACAAACACATATTTATGATTCAATAGAAATTACTTCAATATAATTGCGAAATAATTACAGATTACAATATTAAAAACCTTGTTGTAGGCTTTTTCAAGAAAATAATCAAAAATAAAGCTTTTGAAAAAGCTTCGAAAAGCTTTAAAGCTATAAGAAAGATGTTATTATAAATTTGATTGACTACGAGACATTAAGTCCATTTAACAACAAGCTTTAAAGCTTAACAGAGCTTTAATTAAAATTCTACATGTAACAGTCCTTTTTACTTAGCATTTTCTTTCAAAGTAAGTCATATTTATATTGAATTGTATCTTTTTGTACCTATAAGCTTTCATTAAAAGCTTTGCAGCTTCAAAAAGTGAGTTTAAGACTTCAATTATTTGAGTCCTCAACTTTTTCCATCTACAACTTAACCAAACGAAGTCTCTAGCTTCTATAGGGTATCTAGTCATACGACCAGCTAACGAGTTCATTATGCGGTCTGCAAATTTTCCAATGGCCCACCTTGTGTCGGTTACCTGGTCAGCGTTGTAGTAAATTCACAAATATTCACATATTCATTATGCATGTCGACTGACAGCAAAATTTGCTGTTGAAAAAGCCAAAAACAAAAACCAAAACAAGTGTTTTTTCTTCTTTTTTTTAACGTTACCTTGCGCATCGTTTGGAAAACTTGCGGCTAGAAAATTGTGAGACGCAAGAAGGGGAGAGATGAAGTAGGAAAGATGCAGCAACAATGCAACATTTTGCCGGCAGTCCTAGTTTTAATAATAGAATTTGAACTAATTTCGCTTGTTTTGGTTTTGGATGCTTCATCGGTGAAGTGGTCGCCCAAACGGCTACCGGGTCCGGGGTCCGTGTCCGGACCACGGGTTCGAAATCCCGTCCGAGCTGCAAAAATAGAGTTGTCCGAAAGTTGTGTTCGTTTTCGTTTTGGGTTGATGTGTTTTATAAATACGCTACGCGTGATTCATATGGTGGAATTATTTATTGTTGTTGTTGTGCAGTTCGCTTTGGGATTTGTGGCTGTTGCACATGTTGTCTAATAATGTCAGACCAGATATAGAGCACACAACGTGGGCGCACAAAGTGGGCGGCTGAGTGGCACGCATATTGAGGCAGGTGTATTTGAATTGTTGCAAGAGAGACAGAGAATCTTACGTTTGTTGCAAGGAGAGTACAAAACCATAGAAAATATCAAAGGATTACATTTGGGAAGATTGAAACTTTGATAATTAATTAATAACCATTTCCATCTATGAATGAGTTTCACAATGTTTAAAGTTCCAAAGAAAGCAGCTTCTTAAATTTCATTTTAATTTTCTACGGAAGGAACACACACATCGCCTCGTCCACGCACACACAACACAATATAATCTCCAGTTGGATAATAAGCATTTGCTTTCACAACAAATAACAAAAAGAAAAAAGCAAACAAGAAAAGGCCAAGACAAAAAGTGCCACGGAAAAAATCGCTTAAGCTCATTAGTTAATATCCAATTTTATATAGAAGTCAAAGCTAAAAAGGGAGACAACACAACATCAATCAAATGACAACACCCAAGACACAAAAAAAGGGGCAAAGAAAAATTGAAAACCAGAAGCCAAAAAACGAAAAGCAAAACACACAAATTTCACTAATTTGTAAAACATTTTCGTTACAAGGGACTGGAACTGAATCTGTTTGCGACATATCCCACTGATATATCTATCGGCTGATAAATCAAGTTGTGTGTGTGCGTTTGGAACTGTGAAATAAAGAGTTGGGGCACATTCTGTTGACACTCAATGCAATACCGATTGCAAAACGTGCGAAAACGCATAGCAAAGGTAGATAGATACAAATGTCTGTGTTAATGTAAAGGAGCCCCTAAACACTCTAGCCGATAAAAGCAATAGAGAATATATATGCATGACTAGAGGATGCCCTTTACTATGTTAAACTACAGATAACTTCGTTATAAAAGAATGTCTTATGTGACTTATTGACTGCTATCAATGCACAGGTTAAATATTGTCATACAAATTTCATGTAGAATATTTCTTGGTTCTTATTAAATTCCTTAACTTAATACCAAACTCGATTGTTACCAACCTAACAACAAAACAACACAGCCCTTTACTTAACTCTACTAACAGAGCATAAGTAGAAGCAGCGAGCAATAGAAACTGCACTGTCAGGGACAGAAACAGAGACGCAGTTGAGGCTGTATGTGCGTTGATTGCGTAAATGCCTCACGTGACGCATGTGGCATGCGAGTTGGTCATTGTTACGGCGCCTTACCAACTCACCTCACCACCTAACCCTCTCAACACCTATGCTACACAAGCTCAGGTGTGCTGTGACAAATTCATGATTTGTCATCAATTTCCTCTGAGTGCAGAGATGTTTTTGTCGTTATCTATCTATCTTTGAATTCCCTATTCTCCGTTTCCCCCCAACCCCACTTTACATTTGCAATAATTTCTCGTATGTTGAGCAATTTGTTTTCACGCTCACATAAATTGTTTTGGGCATTGGTGTTGAATTTTTCCCATCGGCATTTTCTGATTTCCAAAGTGCAAAATGTCGCCACATGTTTTTTGTTTTGTGTGTGTGTTTTTTATGCATTTGTATATAGTATACGTACAAGAAGAAGTATCAGATGATAATGTTGATGAGCTGAAGCCCAAAACAAACTGAAATAATGTCACATTAAACGGCATATTCAGCTGTTCTTTTTTGAGGCTCTTTAAATATCATAAAATTGCATTGGACTCGCGGGAGTTCTTAAGGGCACATAAGTAATGAATACTTTAATACTCGACACACAAGAAAAAACACGAAACAAAATTGTAGGTTAATATATTAAGTTGGGGTCGTCACTTGGTGCTAACTACACAATAATGTGCTATAGGGAAAAACCAAGAGAGAAATGGAAATATTTTCATAGAAAAATACAACTAGGAAAGTAAAAGAAAGATTTTCACCTAACACAGTTAACTTCAAGTATTTTCAACTTTTTTTTTGCAAAAAGTTCTTATTACAAGTTTATAATTCTTTGCTCAGCATCGCAATTTTAGACATCGTTGAACTCAAAGCCTTTAAGCCCTTAAGGCTTCAAACATTTCTTGCTGTTTAAATTGAAAATTCTTCAAGTTTATTGCTTAAAATAATATTTACGCCAAAGCTCTTGCTGCTGCAAAACTTAAGTCAACAACTTTCCATCATATTTTTAGCCTCAACTAATAAACCATTTGCATTTTTGGCCACAACGTCTAAAGTTTACAACCAACTAAGCCAAGTTTTGCCTGCCTGGGAAACTAACTTGATTATAATTTCAAATTGTACGTTTCTTATACGCGAGAAATCACAGCTTGTAGCATGCCCTGCACTTGTAATTACTGTGCCAGGTGGCAGCAACAAAAGCTAGCTGGAAAAACAACAAACAAACATTGAAAACTGCATTAATTTGGCATGCAAATTATTTTTTTTTTGTTGATGGCATAAAATTATGGCCAAATACAAGGTTGCACGGAAACAGGACTTGACTTTCTCAAGCCATTGGAATTGATTCTTTTTTTTTTTTTAAATTTTATGAATTGCTAAACGACAAACATCAAATATGCAACAATGGCAAATTGCAACTTTGCGTTGCATTTGAATGAAATGTGGTAAAAATTAATTGAAGATTTTAGAAAGTGAATTCTAACATAGATTTTTCTACAAACTTTAAATTCTTATAAAAAAAAAGTTCTCAAACACATATGAGATGCTTACTTAAATCTCTAGAATTACCTTTTCTTAAATTAAATTAAATTTCTGAGTAAACATTTTGGCAATTGTTTAAATTATAGTCACGCCTAATTGGGTTGCAATATTTCAATTATATTTTTGTCACATTGTCTAATCAGCTCACTAAAAGCTTACAAATTAATGCCTTGCAGCACACAAATTACTCACAAAAAGCCAGCAACAATTAATTATGTTATCAAAAGGCAAATAAAATATATTAGCATATTTAAAATGGAAATGGAAACCTTACACCAAAGACAAATGAATGTCAAATCTTGCAAACAACAAAAAAATAAATATATTCTAAAAACGTTTTTAGATCAATGAAACTCGTTACAGCTGCTTAATGCGAATGTAAAAACCAAAGATTTATTGTTTTTCATTAGAATGCGTTGAGCCTTATTAATATTTTTTATATGCAGATAGTTTTTTTTCGTAGAATTTTAGATTCTGCCAATAAGTCATTTATCACGTTTGAGTTGCTGAAAGGTTTTTGTATGACATCTTTTTTTTTATAGAACCATAAAACATAAATATTACTTTATGGGCTTATAGACTTTATATGTATTGCAACAATTTCAGTTATAAGCCACGTTCTTTAACCATTAAATGGTGGCTCATAAAAATATAAAGCACAGCGCAAAAAATAAAAACCATATGCGTAATTCGCCAAGCGCTTTTGTTGTTAATTTATTTTGTATTGTGCCGAAAAAAACACAGTTTAAAAATATGCAAGCAAGACACATAAAAAAGCGAAACCCATTGATTAGCGTAGAAATATTCACATGAAAAAAAAAACAACAACTTTGTGAATCAACACACAATATTTAGGGGATTGACTGGTTCAACTGAGAAGCGAATCCAGCCACAAGTTCAGGGTCAGCAAGAAATACTTATTCACATTTGTATAAATGGCATTTCAAGCTTGAATCAACTGTTAGCTCATTTCAGTTCAGTTCAACAATCGCAAGTATTTGGTTTTTGTTGATTTTTCACTTAAAAATTACCAGCGCAAATAAAACTTCATAGGTTTTTAAGGGGGGGTAAACGGAGAGCTGCTAGCTTATCCCGTTTGAAGTTGGTTAAAAGTTTCAGTTTTGCGGTTTTGAGAATTAAACTTTTATTTTCGGCACTTTCAATTGCTGACAATCGTCGTTTAACTTATTTGCCTCATTTGTTGTGCTAACAAATGCTTGACAAGGTTTTAACAAAGACAGTGCACAGCCAATAGATACCCTAAGGGTTACTAAATATATTATATTTATGAAAAGTGCATATAAGTTAAAAAAATCGAATTTAACTTCTAGAATACTTCTGAATTCAGCAAAGTTATCAAAAAACTTACAAATCAAATTCAAAAATATTTCTTTTCTATTTTTTACACAATCTTACGTTAAGATACCTCTGAACTGTCTTTTAATTTGCATTCAAATACATATTTTTGCATCTAAAAAAATATTTTCTAATGTATGATGTACGATTTTTAGTACAATTTTTGTACAAAAACAACATATTCATGCTCTATTTGATATCTATTTTTGTGACCATTTCCGTTTCAATAGCATGTACAATTTAATTTTTACTTTCGATTTGTGAAAACAACAAGAAAAAAAAAAAACATAAAGACGGAAAACAAAAAAACGAGATGAGGACAGAGCGGCGGGAAGGTGGAGAGGATGAAGAATTAAAAAAAAAAGGGGGGCAGGAAGGGAAATAAGACGCCAGGGGGCAACGTCAACAAAAAAGAATACCTAAATTTAAAAAACAAGAAGAATGTAATGCAAGACGGTTCGCGAGTGCAAGAAGGCCCTTAAGCGGCTACGAGCTATAGAAGGAGCTAACATATGGCTTGCATAGGACAGTTCGGAATCGCTTAAAGATTATAAATTAAGTCCCGTAGTCGAGAAAAGTTCACTTGAATGCAAGCATGTGGCAAAAATAGGTTTGCCAAAGAGCACTGAATTGGCCGGCAGAAAAGGAAAACACCTATGGTCGGAGAAACAAAATCGTGCTAAGGAAGTGGATCCGATCAGTCGGTGACAGTTGGAATACTCCCCACCAAAAACACGGGGAACGAGTATCATGGTTTGGGCATGCTTTTCTATTACGGAGTGGGTCCAATACATTGGATAAAGAATTATGGATCAACATGTCTATCATATTTTGCAAACAGTGATGCTGCCTTATGCGAATACGAAATGCCGTTGTTGTGGGTCTTCCAACAGGATAACGACCCTAAACATACCAGCAAGAAAGCTCGTAAGTGGTTTCAAGACAGGTCCCTTCACCAATGGACTGGCCTGCAGCTCCAGACTTAAACCGATAGAATCTTTGGTCTGATGTAAAATATGTTTCAATCAAAACGAAGGAATAATCAGGAGCTATGGTCTATTATTCAAGAATCATGGAGCAGTATTCCACGGAAGGTGCCAAAATTTGGTCAATTCTATGACGAGACGTTGCTGCTGTCATGCGCCAAAGGTTTAAACAAATATTAATACACTATATGAAAAAACAAATAATACAAAATTCCAGAACTTCCCGTTTTTTTAGTTTTTTTCGTTTTCTTAAGTTATTTTGAAATAGTGCTATTTTGTTGCCGCCTAAAATGTTCAACGTTCACTTAATGTTAATATTTCAATTTCATGCTATTATCGACGACATTGCATTGTGTTTCGATAAATAGAGCCTAAATAAATAAAAGCCTAAGCAAGTTAAATATAGAATAGTTATTAAACAAATATCAATAAAGAAAATTTATGTCATGGTGCTATTTTTTTTGCCGCAACTGTATGTAATTTTGTACTTTCGTTTGAAAAAACTTCCGTTGCTTTTGAAAGCAAAGCAATCAAAGTACTTAACAAAATTTTATAACCACTAAAAACTAACTGTATAGTCTACTTTTGAAAAGCTTCGAGTTTCAAATATGAACAACTTGGATTAAGATATTGATCAACTTTTGCTTAAAGAGATCTTTCGCTATAATTAACTGGGTTTTCAGTCGCCCACCCATTGAGCTTCATAAATTGCATTCTAATTTACCCGCAGCTGGCAGCTTATTAAAATTTATAAACACTTTTATAAACAAAAGACTTAAGCATTTATTAATAAATTGGCCAAAATCGCGAACACAAAATTTGTTGATTAAAAATGTAAACAAAAGGTAAAACCGAAAAATGAAAAACAAGTTCATTTCGCTGACGTAAAATATTATGGATTATATTCGTAGCACCTTTTTAACCTTTTGGCCAGACAAAAACACGTTTGCCATTTGTATAGATATTTTGTACCTTTTTTTTTCCAGTTCAAAGTTATTAAAAACGCCGCCTCAGATTAAAAGGGGGCTTGTGTTGAGAGAGGAGAAGCATGTGTGGAAGTTGCTTTAATGTTGTTGGACTGCAAAATTGATATTGTGCGTCGGGTTTGTTACGGTTTTAAACAAAATTGTCACGAATTTGCGGTGTGTTGATAGGAGAAGAGATGTTTGGGGCGTGTCAAACGAATAAGGCTTGCAAAAAAAAAACAAACACCACTGAAAATGTTGCATAACATGCGTTCGAGTTTAAAACAACAAACGTGCAGAACGCGCCATGAACAAATTGTATATTTAAAAAAGATATTAAACTGGTTGTGTTTTTAATTATAACAGCGAGCTTGCAATTTTTTTGTGGGCGTTAAATAGTTCAGCTGCATTAAAAATACCCAGCAAAAGTAAGATAGACAATGCGTATATAAGGCGTAACAGGCAAAACATAAAATATATTCCTTTAAAAAAAACGTTCAAGATGTCATAAAAAGTCTCCTCGAACTTGGCACAATCTTGAATCTTGTATTTTAATCACATTTGTTTCCCTTCTTGCGAGTTTTTCTAGGTTAAATTCCATTAAATATTGCCCATAATCTCCTTGTAAAGTTTGTTATCATATATTTTTGACACGCGAAATGTTTGAAAGAATGTTCAAATGGAATTCGAGATAACACCGCCAGCCTTGATAAAGTGTTCTTTCATATTAAGATAAGATTTACTGAAGATTGCTTCACTCTACTTATCAGTATTTGTTCCTATTAAAACCTTACCTAACCCTACCTATCCCAACCTAACCTAACCAATCCTGACTGATTTTAATCAACACACAGAGCATCTGAATGTCGATCATTATTGAAATTGATATCATTTTATTTGCACAGCAATATTCGTGGTGTTATAAATATGTTTCGCATGCATTTTATCAGCTGTTGAGTGCTGAACGTGTTGACAGCTCTCGTGACACTTGTCAAAACAGCGCTGCGAATACTTGCCATCATTGCCCCCAAGTCGGGGTCTGAGAAGTGGCAACACAATTGATTTACAGCTTTCAGAGGCACAGACGCAGACATCTGCGGCATGAACACTCAGCACTCATATCCACATACTCTCTGTGTGTGTGTAAAGTGTGTTGACGGATAACTTTATTAACATTCAACTGTTTTTTTTTTTTTTTGTCAGCCTCGGCTTTTACCAATTGAAAATATGATGGGCATCTTTTTATTATTATTAATAATCCCCAATGACACTTGATGATGCTTGATTGCTTTGACACCGTCGTGATCATTAACATAAAATTGACAGCTTCATTCGCAAAAGGTCAAAGTCATAAGAAAAAAGTAAGTAAAGATACAAGAAATTTACTAACTTTGCTTGGAGAATACCTAAGAAAATTAAGACTTCAAAAGAGGGAACTGAAAGAACTGTTTACTGCGGATCTAAATCTTGATTTGTTTAAGAAGTTGTCCGATTATAGTTATCTCTATGCGGAATGTTTTAATTAATGAATGTTTCTACAGAATAGTTGAATTATCTTAACCCATCTCCAACATTATTGTATTTCCTTCAGTGTATAGTTACGATCTCTTGTTTACGACAATCGCTTAAGCTGCTTGTTTTCATTACTTAGCAAAAAAACAAAAAACAAGCAAAAAACTAAGAAATATATAAAAATTTTCACAGACTTGTGTTAATGAATCCGCTTACACGGCACAACATTTTGCAGCACTTTTTGTTACTTAATTTTAAGACTCAACTTTCAATTCAGCTTGGATATCTTACTTAGATACTCTGCCTGTAATTATAAGCAGAACTTTAAATAAATATTTGATATATTTTATTTATAGTTTATTCAGTGTTATTCTTTTCATTGCCTAATCGTCGGTTTTCTATTCTATTTCTTCAGTTGACCTTGTTCACAATTTATGAGCATTTTTCATGCCCAACCATATTTTTGTTGCTGCCTGTGTTTATCTCAAAACTAACACGTTGTGTGTCTTCCTCTGCCCAGATAACGTATGCATGTGTTACAAGGCCCCACCCTGGCTCCCCTCGCTCCCCCTCCACCCAAGAGACACAGCCCTAAAAACAAGCAATTAGTGCTCTCTGTGTGTTTTTGTGTTTGCCTTTTTACTTTTGGCCTTTTGCTGTCTGCGTATCGAAACGATTTGAGTTAAGCTTCGGCTTATGCCAATCTCTAATGGCATTTATATTTGAATGTGGTCAGCACATAAATTGATTAAAACTGTTTGATATGTCATTTAGTTGGCAGAGATTCATTCATGTGTATAACTCGAAAACTTTTTTGTGCAGTTATTAAAAATGATTTGATGGTAGAACATCTATAATTTCAACTTTGTGATTGGTATTTATGATATGCAAAAATGTTTCTAAAATATTTGGTGATTAAAGAGATGGAAATGAATATTAAATTGTTGATTAACATAAAGTTGAAAGTCATCGATATATTATTATTAATATATATATACAATTATAAATACATTTACAAAGTTTATTGTGCATATATTTAACAGTTTCAAGACTCGTGCCCTTTGCTTATCTCATCTAAACTAAAGGTCAACATGGGTAATATTAGCTCATTTGTTCATTTGTAGTCATAAAAATCACAATTGTTGTTTACATCAGCTCAATGCATTGTTTTAAAATTGCATTCCACTTAGTGTGACTTAATTTAGGCTTAATGATCTCATAGCAAATACTTTTGACACCATTTCTATTATGAAATTAAAACTATCCCATCTTTACAGTTAGATTCAAACACATCTGTAAATAGTTTGCACCAAAATAAAACAATCCATAAATCTACTCAAACAAATTGAGATAATAAATACAATATTCAATGACTTGTGAAATTTCATGCCAATGAAACGCGAAATAAAATTTTAAGGCTTAATTATAGCTGATAATATCTTAAATATGTTTCACATATGCGAAACTTGACGCAAATCCACAGATATGATGCTGCAGTATCTCATAGATACTTGGATACGGAGAGCTTGGGCGTTTTTCACACACTCCAAAAAAGGCAGCGCACACTTCAAGATAAATTCACGCCCAACCCAAACCCATTCACAGTATGTAGGTAGCAATTTGCAGCTGTTCAACGGTTGTTGTTGTTGTTATTGTGATTGTTTTCTAGTATTTCTGAGAAATCTTCTCGCACAATGCTGTCAAATGTGACAATACACAAACAAATTACTCGTGTGTATGCCATTTGTTTATGTTGTTGTTGTTCTTGTTTTAATTGGACGGCTGCTTTGGCGCTTTTTTGTTGTTGTTGTTGTTCTTGTGGTTTTCCATTGTAAGGTAAAATACAAAAACACAGCAAAGTAATATTTTTGACAGTATAATAAGAAAAAGATTTGCACAATTAAGTTTTTTTTTTTAACTGTTTATCAAGTCAACTTTTCAACAGCGTACTCAACTTTAAGCACCAAAGCAAAATGCATCTCATTAAACGTGATTAAAAATGCTTTTATCTAATGAATTTTGATGGCGTGTTTAGAAAAACAAAAAAAAAGCAGATACAAATAAAAAGTGCATAAACTCGTTATCGACTAGACAAAACAGATAAATATAAAGAGACATAGATTGAAGGAGAGAGAGAAGGAGGGAGGAAGATAAAGTGATGTAGATACGTGGCTTAAGCTGTTGCTGCTAATTTGCGGTTTTCGCTTTTGTTTTGTCTCATTGCGGTTGCTTATTGAATCTCACTTTGTTTTTCAGAATCAATTTTTCACGTTTTGTTGATGTTGCAATTGTAAGTAAATAAAAAAAAGAACAGCAAACTTTAAAGGTTAAAAAATTATAATAAATCAACTAATCAAAAGAAGGTCTCCCGCCATTTGATTAATTGAGCTTTATGATCTGCTTTTTGTTTAAGCTATTTTATTGCTCCTTTTATTCTGCTCAGTCAAAGCCAAAAAACAACAACAACAAAGTCAAAGTCAGTGGAATTAATTTTTTGCCATTTCAATTAAGGTTCCTCCCTGTCTCTCTCTCTCTCTCTGTTCGTTCATAAATGTTATCTTTTGTATTCATTTGTATAATGCACATATACGCCCCCTTTTGGCCGGTACAAGCATTCCTCTCGCTACACATGGAGAAACTCAACTGTGTGTACGTCATTTTAATGACAAAAATAATAATAAATTGCTGTGAAATTAAGCACAACGCACATACACATTGCATCGCCCTCTAACCCCACTTGTTCACCTATGTCCCTTCTACCCCGTGAACCCAGTCTAATTTATGTTTAATTGTTAAGCGACCTTCTCCGCCCCCTTTGACAAATGATGTTTTATATATATACATAAGAACCGCGTCCAATAAATTGTACTAAAATTTGTAGTCGCTTTACTTCAAGTTTTGCTTCTCGATTCGTTTGCAAATAGTTTAATTTGGCTTTTGGGCCACGAATTTTGTTGAGCTTTTGTTCGTTGAGACAATGAGTTTGTGGATTTAGGGTTTGTCTTTCGCATATTGAAGTCTATTTGTCATTCTTTGTGTGGCTAATTTGTTGATGTTTGACATTCACATGTTTGCATCAAAGTTGAACGCAAATTGAAAGGCATCAAGAAAGACGAACAAAGTATAACTCTGTATTAGATTAAACTATTCTAAACAATAATCAATTAAAAATGAAGAATTATATCAACTAGAATGAATACTTCAATTAAAAGATAGTATATAATTCTAGTTTGAAACAACAATTCAGGCACTATAATTTATCAACTTGTAATTGCCCCTGAACTCAATTAATTTAATGTACAATCTAGTCGCACCTTTATCACCTGCAGGTGAACGATGGTAAAACACTTTTAAATTGCTATCAATGGAATGTGGAACACAAGAATTCAATCAATGGACGCAATTGATAAGTCGGCATTGCCATCCAGACTGATAAGCAGATAAGATGCTTAAAAATACCATAAAATAACCCTTTTTTTTCCTTTGGTGAAGTGCAGTGAAGAATATACCTTAAAACTTCCCAAAAGAGAATAAATATCCCATTCACTACAAATAAATATCCCTTTATCTAAAATGCTAACTGTATCACTTACCGTTTTATAAGCACTGGCTGCAAACGTTTTGCTGCTGCTGCTGTTGTTGTTGTTGGCGATGTTGGTGTTTTGGAGAGACGCGCAAAGACGCCGACGCCAACAGAGCCTTTATCCTGTGGCCGCCGCGTTGACGTCGACGTTGGCCTAACACTGCTGCTGCTGCTGCGCTTTATAACTGTAGATGTTTGCCCAACAGCGGCAGGCGAACGACGCACAGTGGGGCTAATGCGTGGACTGCCGCCATTGCTAGAGGCGCTGCCGCCAGTGGCTTGTGGGGGCGGCGGCGATACACCTGCCGATCCTGCCATGCTACGCGTCGTTGAAACTTTAGATTTCACATCATTGTAATTTGTTTTAATTGTTGATTTATTGCTCGCAATTTTATGCATAACGGCATCCCATTTATTTGGTGTAAGCGCTTTACGGGCTATTGGCGCCGCTTTTTGTTTTGATTTACTTTGTTGTTTAACACTTGTTGGTGTTGCTGTTTTCGATTTTGGTGTTTTGGGCAACGAAAGCGAGGAGGAGTTAGACGAAAACGAGTGTAAATTTTCAACGGTACCGAGCGATGTTAACGATGCGGATGCGTGCGGACGCGGCGACACAGCACGCTGAACTGAAAGTGTCGACGATCGTTGTTGCTGAGAGCCGCTGCTCGTTTCGTTAAAAGCTTCGTCACAAAAGCTTTTGGCGCTGCCGCCGTCAACGCTACAATACGATGTACGATTCGAGAGCGTCGTTGCTGCTGATGACGAAGAGAGCGGTCGTGGTTGTTGCTGAGAGTGTTGAGAGTGCGACTGTTGTTGCTCTCTCTGCGCTTGACCTTGATTCTTGCGCATGGTTTGTGTGGAATCATCGGGCGATAAATCCATTTCCACATCCAGCTCCAATTCAGGCAAGCGCAATTCTTCATCGCAACGATTCTCCACATCCGTAAAAATGCCCGAGGATTCCATGCAAGAGTCCTCGAGCTGTGGCACCGATGCACTTGGCTGCATTGTTGGACCATAGAGTTGACCATCAATGACCTGAGCACGTCGATCTCCCCGTTGCAACACATCATCCGCATCGGATTCCGTAAAGAAATCCGAATCGGTCATTGGATCCTGACGTCTCATTGGCGCTGCTGCTGGCAGTGGTGGAAAACTTGGCTGTCTGCTCACCCGACCCAAATGTGGTCCGTTGCTGGGTGAATGATCGCAGGCGGCGCCACGTGAGGCAGGTCGAGACATCTCACCATCACCCTGATAGCCCGTATCCAGGCTGGTCACACTGGTCACGCTGGTTATGAAACTGTTGCTGAGCTTGGATTGCGAACTCGTTTGTGGATTGGCAACTGCAATTGTTGCCGCAATGGGTGCAACTGTAGCGGAAATTGGAGCTGTTAGAGATACCAAGAGTTGCGGCTCTATGGGATCCAAGGGCAGTTCCTCCGGTGATGGGGTTTGTTCGAGACGTAGTTGTTGTTGCAACTGCAAGTGTTGCTGTTGTTGTTGCTGCTGTTGGTGAAGATGTTGCTGCTGTTGCTGTTGTTGCTGATGATGCGCAGCAGCCAATAGTTCCAATTGATGATTTAGATTCGGATTGGGATGCTGTTGTGATGAGGAATCTAGAAATTCCTTCATTTGATCGGGCGTCAAAATACCCAAACTTTCATCCAAGTCAAAACTATGTTGTTTCTTGAGCAACTGTTGCTGCGATTGTTGTAGCAACTGTTGTTGTGAACCGGAATACGAATTATTTACCAACTCTATGGAGAAATCAAGCGAATTCTCTGGCAAGTCTAGGCCAAAACTATAACGTTGTTTATTAAGAGCAGCAGCATCCAAGAGTTGTTCCCCATCGGGTGTTCGGGTGGGCAAGACGAGATCACTTCTAGCTGATTTCAGGAGAGGAGAAAGCAAATGCACTGGCACCGGTGTCTGTTGGAAACGTGCACCATGTGGTGTTGTTGTAGCCGATTGTGGCGTCAAATTGAGCAGGGTATGATGTGCCGCCATCGAGCGACGTCCCACGAAACGTTGTGGCGTTTGTTCCAGGAAATTCCCGGGTTAGGTTCAATAGTTGTATATGTTGCGCTGGAGATTGAAGTCCAGTCAAATCCAACAAACGTTCCGTATTCAATGTGGAGTTAAGTGGCAGCTTCATGTGACTTTTATCTGGCGCCAGCGCCGTTAAGGTCACATTCAAATCCTCCTGCTCTGCTGGCAACTCTAGACCCGATGGCATCGACATGTGCTCCAGCAACGGTAATTGATCCATGCTTTTAGTCAAGTCCAAAGTTTGCTGGAGATTCATTGGCTTGGTGTTGCCATCGGAATTAGTTAGAGTGTCATTTAGGTTTAGATGTGTTTTATCCTCTTGTGAAATATATGTGCCATCCATATCCTCACAACTGGAATATGGAGGTATTAAGCGACCTGAACGATCCGCAAAGACTTGTGTTGCATCTACTGTTTCATGGCCGGCGGTGGTTTCTGGGATCACTGGACGTGTACGATCCGCCCGAGATCCACCGAGATTCGATAGGATTTGTGTGGAATCCATTTGTTCCGCCGACTTGCAGCTGGTTTGGATTACCAGATGTGTGCGATCCTTTCGTATGCCGCTAGATTCCGACAAGACTTGTGTAGCATCCGATGGTTGTTCCTGCGTCTCCGGTTCAGAACAAGTTCGACTCAAGACAGAGCTTGTTGTATCCATATCCATGGTGCGTCTAAAACCAACGCCAGAGATACGAGTACTCTCCAGTTGAGCACGATGTGGAGTTAGTTGCTCCATTGTTTCATCCTCCCTTGCCAGCTCTTGATCCATGTGTTCCTCCTCATCACAAACAAAGGTCTCGGAACGCATTAGCGACATGGGTGTACTGCTGGTTAACTGCTTGGAAACAGGCAAGGGCGTTAAAGGCAACGAACTAGTCATCAGCTTGGATGCAGCAGCTCCTACCGAACCTGCAGCAGCAGACAACTTGCTCTGTCCAAAATACTTTTTGAAAACGTTGCTTGTCCATTTGGCTTTGACATTCGCGGCATTATTCAGAGGTTCTCCAGAGGTGCTCTTCTTAATGCTGCTGGTTCCTAGATCATGTAAAGGCATTGCCGTTGGATGATACGAGCTGATTGGACGCGATGATTTATTATTATGATGATTATTATTGCTATTGTTGGGCAAGGCAGGCTTGCGAAAGATTTGTGTACTGGATTTTGGTGTAACTGGCGGGCGTATGTGGGAGGTGGTGGAGGAGGAGCAGCTATAGGAACTTGTTGTCGTTGTGGAGCTGCCACCATTCCAACCAAAACTGCCCGGCGCTGGTATGCGAGAGACGCCATCCGGGCGAGCTATGCGCGACGTCGCCGAATCCTAAAAGGCGAAAGAGAGAGTAAAAATAATATAAATAAATTATCACATGGTCAAAATGGTGTGGGTGTGTTAAATTGTTGTGGCTTTATTAAGTCGAGTAAAGGAGGCAAAATCTCTACCCTCTAAAAAACAAGTAAAAAGTTGTGCAGCCAAAGAATAACAGCTATAATATACACTGGCTGCTCTCAAATGAGAACGCTTTTGGTTCAGAGCTTACATTTATTTGAAATATTTAAATTTAACTTACATATTTTCATACATTTACTAAATATAAGTCTGGCTTATAGCATATATTCTCCTCTTTTGCTTTTCTTTTAAAAGCAGCGTATCAAAATCCGTTAAAATGCCTCAACAGATTGCGACAGCTGTCGTTTTGACCCGCAGACCCGCAGCAAAATCATTGTTGACCACCCTGCACAACCTCCAAACCTCCCGCAACTGTGAAAAGTGCGTAGTTATTTTTCACCCTGGCGCCAACTGGTCTTATTTACGCTTCTGCCCTTCATCGCACGTGCTGAGACATTGTTTTTTTGGCAGGCGCCACATCCTGCAATGTAGTTCATTGGGGCGTTTCCACTTGGCACCAGTTCATCGCACTTTAAAACAGGATAGCTAAAAGCGAAGGTATTGGGGAGGGTGTAGGAAGGAAGCAGGGAAGGGCAGCGACTAGCAGGCAACATTAGCTGGGTTGTAGGGGTGTTGCCTTGATACGCTGATGTCATCATTAGACTATGCAGTAGTTGAAGCGGATGTCATTTGCATACCCTATAAGATAAGGTTTATTTTTCGAAGGAAAGTATTAAAATTTACAAGATAAGGAGGTAGAGGGTGTGAGAGAGAGATATTCGAATGGTATGTTTCGGGAATCAGTTTAAATATAATAATAAAAATCCACTTTATTATACTACCTATATTTTTATGGTTTTTCTCATTGTAACGTGATGATAAAAGCGAGAAATTTCAATTTATATGCATATAAATTTTAATCAACTTATTTTTCTAAAGCATTTATTAAAAAAAAAAAAACAAATTTTGGCATTTTTAAGTCCTTTAACAAAACTATACTTAGTTTCACTGGGTATATTTACAATTGCTCATTATTAAATCTTATCAACCCTCATTTTTGTCAGGGTTGTTCCTTTGCAAGCCAAAACGTACAGCTAATTGCAGTCTAATCTTATATCATTAAAGAGGGGACAAGTAGTATTCTGTTCTTAATGAAACTCGACGTAACTGGGCTTATATATGCGTAGATAATGCTATACTTTATATATAAAAACTATCATACAATTATTTTATTCCAATTAAGAGTTGCGTTAGTATGAATTTGTTCGTGTGTCGAAGAGGGTGAAAAGGGAATATAGTAGAAAAAGTCAGCTAATTGGTTACTGTGCGTAAAATAATTTTTATACCAAGTAATTATATGGCATCAGTTACCAAAAAAATTTAATAAGTTTGGCTAGATAAAAGGTTAGGAAAATTTATGTATGAATTATGTTAAAACTACATAAAGTTTTAAATTAAATTCATCGGATTCTTTTAAGCATTGTTTTAAAAGTTTTGTTCTTTAGTTGTTTTAGCAAAATAAAGCTCAAGTTTCTTTTCTTCTACGAACTCTCGCTGAACAAATTTAAGTTTTACGCTTGAACAATACATTTACACAAGGAATTATTTCTGGGCGCACAAAGTTTTTGGAGGGATCTTTATCGTTCATTTTTGGGGGCTCGACGACAAAAGTTTTTAGCCATAGAAGCCGCATTATTAAATGTAAGTACTACACACAAAATGCAGTTTACATAGCTATGTGCCTTAATCGAAAATGCAATTTTCATTGCACACAAGTTAAACAAGCATAAGGCAACTGCCTATAAAATTCCTTGCTCTTTCCACCCACTGGAAATATGTCCTTGAACTTTTTCGCGTGCCATAGGAAAAAAAACCATTCGAAAGTTTTCCACAACACAAACCCAACAACAACATCGTTCCAAAAGCCAAAACACAGCTCAATGATTCTTATCACCCATTGCACAAAGTTCGTATGGGATGGTATGGGGTGCAAGAGAGTGTTAGGGGCGTTGCAATAAGAATTGCTCATTTCGTTCTCGTTTCGAACAGTCAACAGACCGCATATGTGGCCTGCTTCTTTAATTATTGCAATATGAAACGCAGCAGGGCACAATTTCATAAAATGTCATCGATAAGACCTCGGCTGGGAATTGCCACAATGAAGGATTTCTCTCATTATTTATCATATGGCATACGGGAAAGAGAGAGATAGATAAATATACATAATTTCCACTGGGAGAACTGTGTGCAATAAATAACTGATTAATCTGTGTGCATTTTTAAGCATCTGTCTGGCGAATGATAACTTTTTAATTGCATTGCAAGTAAGGTCGAAATTCAAAGTAAAACAACTCGGAAATAAATAAGACGATAGAAAATATGAAGTAACTCATTTTATTAAAGCCTTTGAAAGCTGCATTTAAAATTGCTTTGAAAGGGAATAAAGAGGAAAATATGTATTTTTTTTCCATCAAAAAGTTCAAACAAGATAATACAAGTTCATTTGTAGTCAAATCACTGGTTTTCATTGCATACTTTGCGGCTGCACAAATAAAGAATACCATGACGTTTATTTACGGTTCCTAATTTAAAAGCATTTATTTTTAAGAGTTGACATCATCGTTTTTCCTTAACAATAACAATATTCTTCCATTTAATTTCAAACTCTTTTCAGCAAATCTTCAGAAAATTAACTCGCAATTTATTAGCCTTTTAATCAGGAAACTGAAACCCGACGAGAAAGCAATTTGCCATCTAGGCCACAATATTTGTGCCAAACGCAATACGACAACATAAAAATATTTGTACCGTTGTCGGGAAACGGCAGTTGACAAGGAGACAATAACGAAAATTCAGGAAAAATATATAAAAAAGAAAACAAGGGAAACAAACGCAGCACGCAACGAGTAAAAATACAAATAGACTGAATTATTTTCGTTATGGCGCAGAAGGAAGGAAGGCAAAAAGCGGAAAAGGAAAGCAAAGTCAAGAAGACTAAAAGTATGAAGAAAAAACCGAAAACAACAAAGAGGGTGGATTTAAAGTACAGCAAATCACACATGTGCACCAAAAACGAGGGCACACTGTACAAAAAATTCGGTTATATGGGCTAAGCTCCAACGCATATCCTAAGTCTGACACAACAACGGAAGTGGAGAGACGGCGTAGAGGGAAAATGAAGCCGGCAAACGGAACTTAATAAAATTTATCGATTTATGAATGCAACACACATGCATATCGACAGTTTTGAGGGTTAGTTTTTTTTCCTACCCGAGTATTAATAACATTTTACGCTTACAGTGGGGGTAGACTTTAGTTCGGCTAGTACAGTGCATAAATTCAAAGAGTTGGAATTGTTTTGTGCTTTTTGTTTGGTTATTAGCTTTTGCATGGCTCATAAACAATCGATAACGATTGTCGAGGTTAAACCGAACGAAAGTACTTATGAACAATAGCTGTTAAATAATGAATCATTGAATTTAAAATGATTTTTGAGCTGCAAAACTCAATAAGAGCATGCCAAGGCCGCAACGTCATTAATAGTAAAAGGATTTTTAAGAACTTGGGATTTTAAATCACGTTTTGAGAATAATACTGAATTATTAGGTGCAAAATCGATTTTAAGTTCAAAATTAATCAACGGTCCATGCGTATTTAAATCTTTGCCGTTCCGTGTAGATATTTGAAGCCATTCACACTGAAACAACTTACAGTCTTCTTTATATATATCTATCTCTTTTCTTTAAACAGCTCAATCAACTTAACTGTTATACTTGGCTCGTACATTTCACTTCACAGACTGCTACAAACATTTTTACAGGCCATTAGCTCGTATCCATCAACAGCACTAAGCGGCTTATCTTGACATGGGTAAACGGGCAAACCAGCAAACGGGTAAACGAGCAAACGGGTAAACGGGCAAACGGGCAAAAGCGTTGCACCGGCAAACCGGTCAAGAAATGCCAAGGGGGAAAGCCAAACATTTGCTGGCTCAAAATAAAATGCATTTTATTATATTCATGAATTTCAAATGTACTTAAATTAATATTGTTCAAGCAAACCAAAATGCGAAAATAAATTTCAATCACTTGACAATTTGGCAGCTCTGCTAACAACATGATTCCAAGCATATATACATATATATAGTAAATTTTTGTTGCACAGCTTGTCTAGCGAAGGGAAAAAATTGGAAAAAGTCTGTGACAATATTTTTAATATTGCGTTGTAGCCGAGACGGTGATTTTCAGTGTGTGTGTCCATGCAACAGATGAATAATACCCTGTAATAAAGTTTAAGAGTGGTTATGGAGGAATAAAAGGCATAGAGAAACGCTGTTTTCAATCTAAAGTACGAGAATTGAAGCTTTTTGGCATTACAAGAAACATTTTCAATTTCCTCTTATATTTATCTTTAGCTTTTTAACACAGGGTAACTTATAGTCAAATGTCCCGTCTCAAGCAATGTATCCCATCACATGCTGCGCAAAATCTATGTGCGTATAAAAAACAGCGCCACGTTTGATGCATATATTTCTTTTTCTCGAGAGGGCAATAATTTTTGGACAATTTCGCAGTGGTGCGTAAAATTAAATCATTTTTATTGCGTCTTGAAAGTCAGCATGTCCTAGACATATGTCTAGGCTAAAGGAATAGCTACGATATGCTCGCAGCCAGACAATTAATGTGAGCGCGTTAAACTGGACATATAATTTACAGTCGATATAGACAGTCTGTCTTTCTGCTCCAAGACTTGTTGGTCCCGCAATTTATGTGCATAATCTGTGGAAACAGTTTCAATGGAGCAGCATTTAGGCAGAACACATGCCGAGAGATAAATGCGAACTAGTTGTTGCAAAGTCAGCTGAGAGCAGGCGAAGGACTTATACTACAGTTACAAGGAGAGGTTTTGCAACATTTGGCCTGCAGTTGCCAGACAGAAAAAAATCATTGCATACTTTCAAGCGCAGATTAAAAAGGCGACCAACCATGGCAAAGAAGAAACAAGCATTCAGCAAAAATAAAAGCAAGAAAAACATTACACGTTTGCTGAATATTAAGTACGCTAAGGATTTTATACAATTTAAAAAAAATTATGTAAGATAGAAATATTTATTAAAAATGGTAGACAATAATATTTTAGGCTTTTTAGATTTAGAATTTCATAAGAGAATTGTGTTTTTTCTATACAACAATTCCGAATTTCTTCAGACAATCTCTAGCTATGTTAAGAAGGGCATACAAAATATACAATGAATAATAGAAAAACTTCCCACCATAGGCAAAGGTCGTAACAAAAGGCAAATGAAGTCAGACAAAAAGGAACATAAAAAAAACCCATAAAACAAAAAAACATTTACCATTTTAATTTGTTTGATAAAAGCTGCCAGGGGGGAAAAGGAAGAGTTCCAAATAAAAAACAAAACAGTTGTCGAAATAAAACCGCCTTTTGGGTGTTTATATAAATGAGTTTCCATTGGGCACGAATATGTGTTGTTAGCTTGAGTTTTATTTAATGGGACTTAAGCAGAGCCGAAAAACTCAGTATGGAATTAATGTGTCGAAATCATTTGTGTGCAACACGTTTGTGTAGAGACTCTTACTTAAACATTTAGAGACGACGTGAGACGACGGTAATTAAGAGCTAACGGATCTAAGGATTCAGGGGAAATGATAAGCTGCTTAGCCGCAATGCTTATCGGATTATAAGAAAATGTTTTTAGAAAAAGCAAATAAAAGTTGCCAATTAAATGAGTTTTTCTATTCACTGACTTCAATAAGCAGTAATTAGAGATTATGGGAGAAAAACATTTCCAGGAATCGTTGAGAGTGTGCATAAAAGAAAACAGAAAAGGAGGGTAATAAAGGTTTTCATATAAAAATAACAATGAAAACATCTAAGGGACAAGCCCATATTGAAGGATCCAGTGACAAAGTTTAGTTTCTAGATGTCAAATAAATATGCTTACTATCCCTAAAGCTTAAAAACTCGCCTGTTCTTTGCTAATTTCCTACGATGACACTTAAAATTTTTAGATTAACCCTGTTAAAAGACAGCTCAGCACATTTAAATTGAGTTCAAGTTTCATATTTTGCAAATCATTTTTTAATAACTTCTCACTTGGGTCAACTGTATTGCATATCAAGTAGCTCCTCACCTCTTCCCCTCTTTCAATCTCTCTCTCTCTCTCTTTCTTTGTACATCCAAGCTTTCTGCACTTTAGTTGCATGGTATAAATATATAGCATTTGGTATCCAAGTAATTTATCATGCTCCAAGGAATCGGGATAAAAGCATAGTTGGGCATTTATCAAATGGCAGCCTTGTGCAACAGCGACAAGTAGAACGTGCAACATGTTTTCGCCATTTCACCCCCCTCCTTCGCTCCTGCTGCATCAACGTTGGCATTGAAATATATGTCTTAAAGAAAAGTTGAGGCCAAACAAAATTTCTAAATGTAAATCGTTCGTTTTGCCTGCAACTTGAATTGATGAGTCCCATCTGGCTATCAAACCTAATGCACATTTTATCAATCCTACCTCCCCCCCCCCCCCACCCAAAATGCAATTTTCTAAATTGCAAATGCAATTTGCAATTGATTTGCAAGAGTGCATTTTAAAGCAAAAATATAATCAACTTGGGAGAGGGTTTGGGGCGATGTGAAGGTCATTTACAAAAAGTTTATTGCTGTAAGGTGTTGCAAAATGAGCAATTAAATCGATAAATTTTAACAGTGTTGCAGTTTTCGATAGGCATGTGCGATTGCGCCTCACGATAGTAACTTACCGAACATGAAAAATATAAAATCTTGACCTATCACTCAACTTTACCTTAAATCAAACAAAAATTGTAATAGTAGTAGCCAAAAAATTCACAAAACCACAGAAGAACAAACCGCTAACATTACTAAAAATGTGGTTATGATGCCACAAAAAAAAATGCAGACCCATTCGTTAAACGTTGCATCGCATATTTTAAATGGGATTTAAATTTCATGCCAACCCAAAATCTGACACGGTTTGCCCCAAACAACAAACCGACTGTTTTCAGTACATAAACCACAAACATATATACTTATACATATGTATGTATGTAGACTGTGTCTGTGTGTAGGATGCACAGACAATGTGAATTACAAAATCCCAGAAAACCACAACACAACAACTGAAACTACACACACACAGAGAATGTTGCTAATGGTTAGAAATGCATCAAAACAGTTACAACAACAATAACAAAAATATATCTATGAACAACAAAAACATGCGAGCCGATGTTACATTGTTACCAAAGACAATAAACATAACCGCAAAATGTTCCAGCAGCTTCATTATTGTCAACAGTTCTCTGCCTGTTCTCTTTGCTACTAATTTACAATTTTTGTGCACATTTACATTATTTTAGACCGCTGATAATTCAATATGGGGTCTGTGTCTATTGAGGCAGCTAATGAGCGCCATTGTCAATACCACAAAATGCGCTTATACCCATTATATAATATGAATATATATAATATGCCAAGTATAATGCAATAATGGGCTTAAAGCATTTCTCGCAAACTTGTTTGCTTATGAAAAAGTTATATTATTAAATTTATGATATTTAAAGTTCGTGTTGCTTTATTTTATTCAACATTTTACTTGCTCAATAAACAAAATTATCTTCTTATAGTAATCAATTTTCATAATATGTTTTGATTTGATTAAGTTTCCAATGTTAACATTGCTTAAAGAACACAAACACTTTAAGAAAATCAATTTCAAAGAAGCTTTTTATCACCTTCTAAAACGAATCTCGTTTCTTCTTAGAACTTGTTTGACACATAATCAACTAAATTATTTAAGACAACATACAATTCTTGCGGCACCCATATGAAACTTAAAAGCCATTGCAATTTCAACATTCTATGGCAATTGAAATCAAAATTCAATGCACTCAAGTGGCTTCCAAAAAAAAGTGCTGAAAAAAAGAACAGAAAAATCAAACAACGAGAAGCAGAGCAATGTCCATCTTTAGTCTCTCGAGTGAGTGCTGCACAACACTTGCAACACTTGCAACACTTTCATAAACATTATTTTTTTGCTCGTTTCTGCTTTTCCTTCTTTTGCTGGCTTGTGCCGCTGACAGTTTGAAAGCGGCTAACAAATGCCAGTCGATAGTTGACCCAAATTCTACAACTCACTGCTGTATAAGGAAGAAAAAAAAATATAGGTAGAAAAAAGAGTGAGTTAGAGTGGACATATGTGAAAAATGCTGACTATCACGTACTTACACATAAAAAATTGCTTCTTCAACTACACTCAAGAAAATAACACACACATATACTATAACAGAGTTTAAAATAAGGAGTTTAAATAAAAAATTCTTAATAACAATTTCCAAAACTCTTTATTAAATAAGATTTTTGGATGCATAGCAAAAAAAGTAAAGTGTCAAACTCGTTGCAATATTATTTATTATGTTTTTGTTGTTTATTTTGTTTAACTCTACTTTTGTCTCGTCTGCCATTCTGTGTGGCACAGCGCATGTACCTGTCAAATGGGGGTAACAAACAGCAACAACAACAACTGTCACATATATCAAATTTGTAGCTCAATGTGGGTAGACATACGAACGAAAAGACAGACATAACGACTGACAACTGCGGGTTTTATGTGACGTTGTTTACCTAAGACAACAACAACAATAAAAATACCAACAACAATAGCATGATTTACGATTGAGTTGCGCGCTGCTTGAAAACAAACAACAATGTCATTTAATTTCGCAAAGCGCAGCATCAGACAAGGCTAACGAGAGACTTTCGACGCGGCAAACGCGTCGTATGAGCAACGTGTGCAAATATACCGAAAATATATCACATACGCCTCGTGCGTCACGTGGCATTAATGTTGGCATTGCTGTAAATTATTTTGACAGTTTGCTGCATTTTATTTGCATACTTATTCGGGGTAGAAAGTAAAGGAATTTAAATTTGCTAAAGGAATCTAAAAATATCAGAAATCTAAAATAATTATTTATCGCTTGGTTTTGAAGGAAAAGATTTCATTTAAGCTGCATTCACTTCAATAGAAAAGCAAAACATTTTTCAGTTAAAAGATCTTTAAAACCAGTCCTTGACTGCAGTCTCTAAATTGCAATTTCTTCGCCACGAAATCTTCCACTCGGTTCGTGCAGATTTTTCACATTCTGTGTGAAGTCAGAAGGCCGATGCCCAAAAAAAAAAACAAATAAATATAAAATTAAGGCAAATAGAAGCAAATATTGCCGCATTGCAAATGCAGTTCGCATAGTTCGTTTTACACTTTGAACTTTTAAACAAAGTTGTGCAACGTTAACGTGACGATGGCGCAAGGGAGAGGGGGGATGAAGAGGCAGGGTTGCATTGCAAGCTTGTGGACAGCTATCCAGAGAAGCTGTTGGCATTTGAACTTAGTCAAGCTGTGTGGGAATAACATATAATATTTGAGGTTAAGTAGAGAAACTGAAAAAAAAAAAACTTTTGCCAGCAAATCAAGCAGATTATTTAGGTCGAATAAATATAATATATATATAGTATGTATGCATGCTGCAGTTAATTGCTCTCAAAATGCTTTCAAGTGTTGTCATGTGTGTAACATAATTAACAAGCATGTTTGTGTGAATTGGAATATATATTTTTTATATAGTTTATGTTGCAACGCTTTTGAATTGTAAGAGATAAATTCGCATGTAGCACATGTAAGCATAGTTTTGCGAAGGACGCGCTTTACATATGTATGGGAAAGGAAAAGGAGGAGACACACACACACAGGATATGCGGCTGTCTTAGTGCACGCTAAAGCGTAACAAACGATGGCGACAGCAGAGTGAGGAAAAGTAGGATGTACAGACAGAGACACACAAAACAAAAGTTTCGAAACGTCAAACGGTTTTTTTTTTTTTGCCTTTAGCTTTTAGATTTCCCCCTTGCACTCTCCTCAATTATGCAGCATGAAACAAGCTGCAATGGCCAACTAAAGATGGCAGGGCGGAGGGTCGAAGGTCGTTTTGCATAAGCCCTCAAAAGTATGCTACATATAAAATATATATATTTACTTATACAGATATCTGGCTCTCGCTTAAGCAACTCATGTCAACTGGAATTTTTATGACAGTTAACTTATTTTGATACCCTTAGCATGCTAAGCTTGGCTAATGTAAAGTATCGTTAAGTTAAGGCACCAAAAACTTGGGCACTGTTTTGCATTTTGCACTTTGCATCTCAAAAGTGAAATTTAGATATTTCTAGAAATATTTTTGTTATTCAACGTAAATAAAATATGACATTAAATCATACAAAAGTGAAGAGAATCTTTTAAGTCAGTTAATGCTTTACATAAGGTGTGCAAATAGAATTTGGAAACGTTTCAGTTATTCATATATTTATTTATGTTAAGTCGTTTGCATTTAAATCTCAGTTGCTTATGAATGAAATGAATATATCTTTGCATTTGTTTTTCAAAAAAATATAAAAATTACAGTGATTGCATCCCTTTAATGACACAAATGATTATAGCCGCAGCTATAGCTCTATACAAAAAGCTGTAATCACACTTCAAATGAAAGCTTTAAAGCAGCTACACACAAAATTATATCTCCACTTTATTATAACGTACATCCTTAACGATGCACACACATCAAGGATAAAACTTCATGACCATATAATTATGCAAGGGCATGCAAATTTTTCCTATTCATTAGAACGTTCTGGGTTTTAATAGTTACCGCATAGAGAGACCGCAACTTGCATAGAGTTGACTGGCCTCCATGTGCCACATTCTTTCACCCTCTACTCTCCAACCTTAAACACACACACACACACACACACGTAATATGCAAAGTCTATTAAAAATGTGACCGAGCACCTCAGCAATGTGGTGTTAAAAACAAAGCGAATGCATATAACATAACATAAAAATATGTGTGGTTGAAAGGAAAAAACAAAAAAAAAAACTCGACTAGTAAGATACCTTCGCAACTTAAAGCTGAAAAATACCTTTTATACAACGCATATTACTTAAAAAGGTACGACAATGTCATCGCATTAGCGAAAGGCATAAAATGTGTGTTTTTGTACCAGGAAACAAATACAACACACCCAAACACCCTTTCCATTTAACACACTCATTTTTTCACACTTAGACACTCATATAACGTTTTTACTATGCTAACGCCACCTGGCGGGCAAGTCATTAAGTGAGCTTGTTTTGTGCTGATTTGTGAGACTTTATGCCTAGGCGCTGCTTACGCAAAGCAACAGCAGCAGGAGGCCATAAAAATGAAAAGACTACCCAACCTAGACACACACACACTCACACACAAAGGCAGCCATAATTATAATAGGCATTAAAACGGTCGCTTGTGGGTAACCCAAAATATACGGACGCCAGTGTTGCCAGAGTGTTTTATGCGAGCAACAAGCAACTAGTGAGAATTAAAGGAGACTAAGTTTTCGGTACTTTAATGCACTTTTAGAAGGGGTATTTAAAAAGCATAAGCTAGAATGAGTTTAGTTCTATAAAGGTTAAAAATAATATGTCAAAGGTCTAAAAACGTATTGACTATGTCTATGATCAAATCGGTTTAAAGTTGTAAAATATATATTATAATAATATTCAAGTTATTACTTTAAACAACTACTGGATAAATGAATCAAACTTATCAAGTATAAGTTTTTACTTCTTGTTTATCATTAGATTTAAAATCTATCAAAGAAATGACAAAGCTAAGCTATATAGAATAATTCAAATAGAATTTAAAATATCTAGGGTATTAAACTTTTGACAAACTCTGTCATTAACTTAACTTTTTACCCCTTGCCTTTTTCTTTATTTCTTCTTTTTTTTTGTCAAATTGTAGCCAACAAAATGGCTAAGCACAGGCAAGTCCCAAGTCAGCAGTCTGCGGTCGCAAATTCATTTTGTTCTTTTCCGGCTAAAAACCCGCAAGGAGAAAAGCCGCCCAAAAGGCAGTTAATTTAGATGTTTGTATATATATATAGGTGTGTCTGTTTTGTGCTTTGTTTGCACAACATTGTTATTAACTTTAACAAAAGTCAAAACTTACACACACAAAAATACACAACCACACTTAACTTAACCACATATACATATGTATATGTATGTTTATGGCAACCCGATTTACTAAACCGGTTTGGCAACCTGTTTGCAACCCTTTTTTTATAAGAAATAAAAAAAACCGCCTCTCCGTTAAAATGCTCTTCATGCATTTCCGTAATTTTAGACGAGTTTCCACATTTTATTTTATTTTCTTCGCCTTTTGTGTTCTCATATTTTTTTTTTATATAGTTTCGCGTTTCCATCGCGTGCATACAGCGCATTACAAATTTGCATTGTTTCATATTGTTATTGTTATTGTAGTTGTGTGACTTTTGTTGTTGTTGTTGTTTTGTGGGTAATATGGGGGGCTTCAAATTGGGTTAGTAGTGAAAAACTCACTTGTTTGTTTACCACTATCATTGAATGGGTTTCGCGGAAAGCAACAACAACAACAGCTACAACAAATTCATTTTGCCTTTCCTTTTATTTGTTGGTGTTTTATTGTATTGCATTTTGTTTGTGTTGCATACTTTTAGGCGATGGCTGAAGTGCACTTCAATTAAAAGTTAATGAAATGCATTCTATTTCAATTATTTCAAATCAAGCTGAATAATGAAAAGAACCAAATTTATTGAAAATTTTTATAAATATAAATTTCAATTTTATGCTAAACAGATCATATATGAAATAATTCAAATGCTTGAAGCTCTATTTATCAAATTAAACTGCAATTTATTATTTTTTTTATGGAGTTTGCATGAGATTATTGAGATCGTCGGATTATTTATATTTCTAACATGCTTAAACAAGTTTCCAAGCCAAAAAGTTATATTTTTCGAATTGAAATCTTTTATTTTAATATCAAATTCTTCTTCATTTTTCTCCTTTGTGATGCGACACAACCACAATATATGTCTTCCAATGACACGAGCCCCAACTATCAAAGCCAAGTTTATCCAATACGTTTCTTACTTAACGCTTCACTGCACGAAACATTTCTGCAGGACATAAAAACTAATCACCCACCTGCACACCAAGGACACACACACATACTATATATATATAGTTATATATGCAGCTCGTACCATTGCCGATTTGAAACAAATTAACCGCACATGGCAGCAGTCTCAGCCGGATTTAAGTGCATCGCTCGGTTAGCTGGCAATGTTGCAGTGTGACACAAAGGCAGGCAACCAGAAACCAGCACCTGGATGTTGGGTGGGTTTTATGAACCATTTCACTCCCCCTCCTCCCCCCTTTTGTTCAGATTTGTAGACACACCCATCTCTAGCTGATGACAGGCGCTTAATTTTCAATTACAAAACACATTCCCATAAAGTGGGAACGTACGTACGATGGGAACTAACGGTAATGATATCATATATACACACATATATATGTTGGTCAGCTTATGGACACTCTTATACAACTCTATACTGCTATGGGAAACCATGTGGGTGTGTGTGTGTGTGTGTGTGTGTGCCCATCATCATCCTCAACACGTTTTTACACCTTTCGGTTTTACGTTTTTATTTAATTTGCTGCACATGCAACGGTGCAACACAATCAAATACACATCATATACAGAGTATAGAAAGGATATTTAGGTGACCTGAATGGACACAAATAAAAAATAAATAAAGAAAGAAAAAATTGAAAATGATTGCAACTTGGGCGTTGTCATAGTTTGACAGCCCAAAAAGGAGTTGTAGCAGTCTTGATAACATACTTTAAACCCTTAAGTTTGGTTTTCCTATTTTATACTTGGATTTTTCTACAAACGATTACTTTTTCTTTTAAGCCAAATACTTAGTTTAAAAGCTAGTTAAAATGACTCTCAAGCTTTAGCTTAAGTAGCACCAAAGATTTTACAGGCATCGAGTTTATATCAAATATTTATGCTCTTCCTTTTTTTTTTTTGTGACTATCTCTATCAAGTTTCCAGTTAAGTTCACAATAGTCAAGGATTGGGGGAGTGTTTTTTATCCGCAGCCAAACTATTTTAGCACTTGTCTAAGCTCTTTTTGTGCTTTCCCGCCATTTTCAATATAAAATTCAATTATTATGTGGCCAGAAAAAACAAACCAAAAACTTTATTTTTATGGCTGTGAATGTTAAATAAATTTAAACATTTATTCCATTAGGTTTTATTTGAGTTTGCCACGTCAATTGTGATTCAATTTCTGATTGAATTTTCCCAATCATTGTTTATGCTGATTGCGCACTTTGCGCACAAAAACCAGCAATTTATTTAAATGGATATCATAAAATGCAAATTAAATATTAATTTGGGTTTGCGGTCCACTAATGATACAATATTGATGTTAATTATTTCAAACATGTGTTTTTCTATTTCCAACAGATTTACATATACATTTACATATAATGTCAACCGTAATTAGTTGACATATTTTAATGGGGAAACAAAGTTTTCATCATTAAATTGTAAAATAACAACAAAAATTTAATCAAGGTTTCTTAAATAAGTTCCTTATAAAAGTTTAATAAATTACCTTTGCTTCATTCCACAATATTAATTAGTAAAATGGTCGAAAACATTCTTTAGATTTTGTTGCAACAAATTTTTAATTTGGAAATTCTTCAAGTAAATACCTTGTAGCTGTGGCAGGGGCACACAAACACACACACACGCAATTATACGTGACTCAGGACAACGCCTGTCTGCCACACACACACATGTGTGGCACAACCGCAGCGCATAGAGCACAGCGTGTTGCAAGTACAATATCTTGAGCTAATTTCATTAAATATTCATGGCCATGGCAAACATAGGCAACAACAATAGCGGGCAAAAACAACAACAACAACAAAAACGGAACACAAAAAAAACGGAGAGCAATTTTTTTTTTAAATGCAGCAGTAACAAAGGCGATTGGCTGCACTATGAAAAATATCAATGAATGTAAACAAGAAAAAGCAATAACTATGATTTGGCATCACATTTTAGTTAATTTGTTGGATTTTCCAAAAGTTAAGGGGGTGTCCAACTTAGGTACACTTTTTGGAAAATCGTGATTTTGACTCTTTTCATTAAATGTTATATAACTCTTAAGAAACTGAATGAAAGGTATATATTGTCTTAGACAGATCGATGCGCAATTGAACAAGCTTTCCAACGATACTATAAGATTATCTTAACGTTGATTTCTGACAGTTTTTTTTCAAAAATACAAATAAGGTGTCCACCACTAGAGCATTTCCCTTATAATTTAAGATTTATAATATAAATATATTTTAATATTTATGTATGTTTATTATTAAAATACAATAATTTTTTTTTTTTTCTCAAAAACATGATTCTTGTATTATTAAAATAATTCAACTTTTAGCTTAAAAATCATAGCTTTCGGTTCTTTTTATCTTCTTGTTTTTTAAGTGTATTTACACACACAAAAATGTCGCTTGGTCTCAGCAGTTTTTAACAAGCAAGGAAAGTTGGCAAACGTTCGACAAAAAAAAAAACACACACACACTAACAAGCCGCCATTGTTATAGGTGTGTGTGTTTGTGTTAGTTTAGGCAAAGGCAACAGCAGCAGCTGCCACTGACAAATTATCATTTAATCATTTGGCAGTTTAGTTCACGTTTTTTTCGTTTTTCGTTTTTTTGTCAGAGAGCAAAGGTTCAAGGTTCGTGGATTGACTCCGCTGCAGCTGTTAGCTGATGAACAAATATTGATGAGTCTGCAGCAGACTGTGTGAACTATCCATACATACATCAGTACATCAATGCATCAACTAATTGCTATTTTTTTATGAGCTTGATAAATGAATTTTGGCTCTTCGCTTTGCAATTAGCTCAGAACATACTTTAAACTAATTTAATTAAGCAGCACATAAAAAAACTCAGCCAGTTGCCAAAATGAGTTAATAAAAAAAGTGTTACACTGAAACAAAATATGAGCTCGGGGGTATGAAACGTGTATTAAGCCAAGTTAACAGAATACTCAACATTATTTATTCTAATCGCTTTTAATCTTGATCTGATTGTTTTAAGCTTAAAGTTGTTGGAGTATTGGAATCTTTAGACTTTCTTAAGGCATTATTCTTGTCAGTGTACTTTGTAAAATGAGCAAAAACAGCACCGCTTCAAGCCCAGACAACTTTTTGGCATTTAGTTTACTCAGTTGCAGCTGCTGTTGCATAAATAAAACTGACGCAGATAAAAATGGCCCACAGTGCGACTGTCTGTCTGCCTCAAGTTGCAAATTTTTTTGTGTTCACTTGGGCGATGTCCTTTTGGCCAACAGCCCATAAAATGACGCTACATAAACATTAACAAAAAAAACAGGCCACAACCACAACAAGAGAATGGCATTCCCAGGCATGTGGTAAAAACTTAAAATTTAACTGACATAAGTAGTTTTTATAGAGTTGATTGAAATTAAAGATTTGAATGAATTTTTTGCATATTTTTTACTAGCTCTCAAAAACGTATTTGAAAACAGTTAATTAACATTTTATGATTTATTCTACAATACAAATTCCATATCATTTTCAATTTGACCAATAAATAAATATTTATTAATTTTAATTCTGCATATCGATAAATGCATAAATCAAAAATATTCAAAATCATTGGCCAAAAATATTGCTGATAAGATATATTGTGTTTGTATTTGTACTATACAACAATACATGTTTTGTTTTTTGTTTTTTTGTGCATTGGCATTCTCAGTGAAGCGTAACATTTATCGATAAATGTGCATGAGCCCTCAAAAAAAAAGCATTCACAGCACCCAGAGGTAAGAGAGAGAGATGGCTGAAGAAGAGTGGAATGCGAGGTGTTGCGAATTCTGCGTTATGTCAATACAAATATTGAAATGCTAACGGCACTATAAATCATAAATGTTCAACGGACGCGGCGGTTGGGAGAGACGGAGCAAAGAGAGAGAGAGAGAGGATAAGCAAGTTTGATATGGCAAATATCAACATGGTCAGCAGGCCAAAGGAGAAACAGATGCTGCCCCTAAAAGCATGCTACACTTGATATATAGTTGGGAAAAGGGATTGTTTTAAAGTAGGTAAACGACTGACTGCTGCTCTTTAAAGTGTATACAGAATTCAGTGAGTTTATTTGCAATGTTCCGAGTTTTTTAATACTGAATGCGCATTGAATTTATATTAAAACTTGTGTGCAAGTAAATTGAAATTATTTCTCAACACATAAAACCTCATCCATCATGGTCTTGAGGGAATTATTTTACAAAAAAAATATTTCGTTTTCTTTGGTCGTATGAATATTTTTGCAGACGTACTGTGAATTTAAATGCAGCTTGTTCTTTCTTTCTATCTCTACTTTAAGTTTTTACCTATTTTTGATTGTTTTTCTATTTTAGCAACTCTCTTTTTACACTTTCTGTTTGATTTTCCTCTTCATTATTCTCACATTTATTACCTGTCCTTTTTCATCGTCTACTTTGCAATTTCCTCAAATAAAAAGCCTATACGTAAGAGTGTTCTTAACCCCCAACTCAGTAAATCCCGCTGTTTACTTAAACTGCACGCAAACGCGATTTCCGGCCATAAAACACCACTAAGCGGATATTTCGAAATCAACGAATGGGCGCACTCCAATCAGGCCAAAAAAGCTTCTTGTCCTCAAAAAAAAAGCCGACCAAAACTTCAAGTTTTGTGTAATTGAGATCATTTTTCATGTGTTTGCCACATGCCGCACAAAATGAGCAACATTTTTTCTCTTCGACAATTCAACTTATGCATTTTTTATTGTTTGTGGGTGATTGAGTGGGTGGCTTTTCTTGCACGCGACTCTTGAAAGTCGCGTGTCTGTGTAATTTGTCTCATCTAAACATATACATATACAAGAAAATTTTATGCATGTGTATGTATTCTCTTCAAGATAAATTACCTTCCTTCGCGTCACTTGTCGCTGCCATATAAAAGTTCTTATCTTTTATAAGGCAAAAGTTGCCTTTATTTATTTAATGTGTGCCACGCCCAACTTTTAATAATATTTTTTTATATTGTTTGCATTTGGCGTTGTTGTTTTTATGACATGATTGAAAATAATAAAAAAAATTCGGATTTTCTTGCTCGCACAGCTTGCGTTGGCGACTCTGTTATCTCAAGCTGCTTCCAATCAAATAAAAGTTGCCAACATGTTGGCCTATAAAAATAACAAAAAGTGTTCAGCTCTTATATTGTTAGTCAAACATGAACGTATTCTATATGGACTGAGCCTGTGCTTAATCTGGATACATAATGCTGGGGTATGTGTCCTTGAAATGCGATTTAGTTTTAGTATTTAAATACTAAATGGGGTGCAATTATGCTTAAAGATACCCTTCTTTATCAAAGAAAATACGAAATTAAATATATTTAAACTGCTTTTGAGCGTAAAAAAGTTGGAAATGATTATATTTAGGCGTTTATTATAAAAATAAGTTTTTTTAACGAGTCGTAAAACAAATTTATCTTCACAATACCATTAAACTCTCACTTTCACCAAACTCTACAGGGTATAAGAACAAAAAAAAAAAAAAAAATATTACTCTTCTAAATGACGCTGCACTTTTATTGTGCGCCCTTTCGCGACAAGCCTTATAATCATCGTAATCATCATTGTCAACAACAACAACAACAGGAACAGCGGCCTTCTTTTGTCGTTACAACTGTGCCGTCTCCTTTCCACCCACCCACACCTACTAGCCCCTATTCTATATGTATGTAATATTATATTGCACTCTCTCTCTCTCTCTTTCTTTCTTTTATACAATTGTCGGTTGTGGCTTTTTTGTGTGTGTGTCAACAACAGAAGAAGCAGAAAGAGCTCCTGCTGCTGCAAGTGCAAGGATAATAACAAGAAGCAAAACTTGCAGCATGCCGAGTGACATTTTCTAAAATATATTATCCCAATGTGTGTGTGTGTGTGTGGAGAAAACTGTAGAAGAGGCCATGTTTATTTTTCATTGGCGACAATTTTCTTGGCAGTCGGTAAACACATTTTGTGGCCAGTGTGTGTTTGAAAAATTTATAGATATTTAATGCTGGATTCAAAAAGACTTTATTGTTATTAGAAAGCTTACAGACGATACTGTTTTTATAACAATGTCTTTTAAAACGAGTTCGCATCTGCAAGTTTCGAATCGTCGCAAGTATTTTTCATCAGCAAACTTCTACCAATAACACTTTGAAAAGATTAATGACTGCAATTGAAGAAGAAGAACAAATCCAAACACATCGAAATAAGTATCCAATTCCCTTTAACGATCTTTGAAATTGCTTCACCTCACAATTTCACCCCTCACTAAAAACATTTGTTGCCAATTTTGCACGCCATAAAAATCGCACTTTTCCCCAGGAGATTCAGAAATACTAAACTCAACAAATCAATGTATTCCCATCTCCCTTACACATCCACAGACGCACATAAAAATAAGCCCACAAATATGCATAATTTATCCAAAGCACAAGTGAAAATCAACTCCTCACACACACGCACAATCAAATTAAGTTCGAAAGAGTGAAGAGTAAGTGTGCCAGAAAGGGGCAGCAAATGGAGTTGTGTGCGTCAAACACATAAATAAACAATTTTCTAATAATATTAAAAGCTTCGAGCTTAGGCTTACCTTTGACATAATTAGTGTGTATTGTTGTTGTCGTTGCTGATAAGTTCACAAAATTTGCCAGCCAAAAGAAGTTGGCATGAAAAGCAGAAAATGCCGTCGGCCTTTACGCAGAGCTTGGAGAGCTTTTGTTGTTGCTGTATTTTAGTTACTGCTGCTGCTGCTGCGGTTGACGTGCGCTGTCTTTGAAGTGCCTTTCAAGTCAATTCGCTTTTTGTTGTTGTTATTTTAGCTGCTTGGCGCCAGCGAAAAGTAATAGGCACAATCACAAACAACTTCACACACACACACACACAACACAAACTTTGTTTTAGTTAATGATCAATAATTTGTTCAAAAGTGGGCGACGTTTATTTATTTTGTTTTTGCTTAAACTTATTAATTTGCATTAGCACGTATAGTTTGCGCCTTTTTATGCGCTTCTTCTAATTTGTAACGGTAAAATCCTTACGGCACTTTCACACAGACGACACACAAACACGAAATATTCACACACACGCACACACGAAATATAGGTAAGCAGCAGCCAAAACGAAAAAAAAGAACTCACAAAACCGAACCGAACAATTAAAATTATCTGCTTACTAGATAGTTACATTATTTATGATGTTAGTGATTAATTCTTATTGATTTTTTTGGCGCGTTCATTTATTTTATTTTATCTTGGTTGCTAGCAAAAGATTTTAACTATTTGATGCTGCACTTACACAACCGACAATAAGAACGATTCACCGGAAACTAAAACAGAAAGAGAGGCCTGGCTTGCCAAAGAGCAGAAGTAGGATTTTTGCGGAAAGGTATGAATGTACTTAATTTGACCAAAGCAATTACTAAATTAAAATACCATGAGTGGGATACAAATTGGGCGATGATTAGAAAAGCAAGTTTAAATTGATTTGTAGTTTTTTGTGTAAAATATTTGCAAATGTTCTCGATTTAAACTTTTGACTCTTATATTAAATATTTAAATGACGAATGCAACTGTCATTTAAATATGCGCGCCTTGTGGGTAATTGCTTATTAGGGAAACGGTCACACTGCTTTTGGCAAGAAAGTAGAAGACTGGCCAGCAAGTATGTTAGTATTTGTGCGTTTTTTTCATTTCTTGAGAGATGTTTTTTATTTCTCTGCATGTTTTTCTTTTAAGTTTAAAGTATTTTTGAAAATAAATAGCATCTCGTTTGTTCAGTTGGGTGAACAACTCCTTTTTGCTCACTCACTCAAGAACAACCAACGCTACTGCCTTCGAAACATTTTATGAGAAACCGAACGTTAAACTTATGGTTTCATATTCATATTTATTACAATTAAAGCCGTTTTATTTACTAAAAATGTGTCGCATTGAGGCAGGGCTTGTTGATCCATAGACCTTTTGGCAGCAAACTGACCGCTTAACGCACGGGAACCCAACTTTCCAAGACATCGCCGTATTTCTTGCGATCTGAAAGGAAAAGGCAGATAGAAACAGCGGCGTTAAAAGAGTTACAGGCGCTTGCAAGCCACTAAAAACTTACTTGTCTTTGGAAAATCATCAGGATGCAACTCAACGTAATGCCGGAGAATGGCATCGCGTTTGGCCAGGTATTCGTCGCGCTTCTTGTCGACGAAGACACCAAGTCCGCCGCCAATGACCGAAAAAGCAATATGTTTCTGTATGCCTGCACAAAAGTTACAACAATTTTAGCATCAATTTTTCCATTTTGAGAGGAAAACTATGTGCGTTACGTCACACTACTTACCAGAAAAAACGGGCTTACGGAAGCCCCAGTTAACAAACAGCGCAATGCCGAAGCCGGCTAAGCTGCCGGCCATAGGATTCCATATGGGCGCCAAGAATGTTGGCTGGCGTGTTCCTTTGTTTGTCAAAATTTCCAATGGATCGTTGACTGCCGATTGCTCCATGTTGACAAATTGTAGCAGCCAAGACAAATGTGACCAAAGCAGTAAATTGACTATCGAGCCGTCACCAGCTGTTTATCGAGTGCACATCAAAAAAAATCATAGCGTGAGCGACATATCGATAAGAATGTATACTAAACAAAGCAAAGCAGCGTTGCCAGACCTAGCCCTATAACGAATTTTCAATATATATACATATATATAAAATCAGGTTATATCTCTATTCAACCACTTGTTCAAATTGACATATTAAATTCAAACTTTAAATTAAACATAATACAAGTATGTTGCTTTACGAAAACAATGTTTTTAATGCATTTATAAATTGTTTTCCTTAAGCGCTTTGTTTCTTTATTATACGTTAAGTTTTCAAAAATTGTTTTACAATAGTTTTTTTGTTGTTGTTTACATTAAACAGCGCTGCACAAAGCAAGCAAAAGGCAATTCAAAATGTGTATGTGTAAGGCTTGTGTCTGTATTTGTAGCTTATTAACACTGTAAACTTGAAGGCAAATATTTGTAACTATTTTCGATTTCTTTTCTTTTTAAGCTATTTCTTCTCAATGAAAATGAGCTCATATTGATTTTAATCATTAAAAATACACATAGAAACATTAAAGGCGCAATTAAAAATGTTTATAGGCACAATTATTACATTTCGAACTGCTTATAAGGCTAGTGTCCTGCATTTTAGCTACTATTTTACAGCTTATTTATGTAAATGTATTTATATAATATATCATTATACCTATAGGTAGGTTAAAGGCAAAACTTGTTTAATATTTCAAAAAATTATTCGTCATTTAAAACTACTTAAATAAAATGTTTCGGCACAAGTTTTTGTATTTAACAATAATAAAAATCAAGTGTGTTTTTTTCAAAAAACCAGCGAAAAAATATGTAATTGATAATATTTTTAACCAAATAAACTTAAAATAGACAAAAAAGGAAACTAAACTAATCAAATGATTAAAATTAAAATTGTATCGTTTCAATAATTTTTTTTTTTTCAAATTGTACTTATAACATAAACAAGATCATCAATTAGTTAAGCGTAACTTTTGTTGTTTTTTTTGTTTTGATTTTTTTAGAAACGTATTGCATAAAAGTTGTTTAAGACTTGCCCTACATAAGTATTATCTTATAAATATATATATTTGTATATATTTATTTTTGTTTTTTCTTTTGCTTTACTTTTTCACTCTTTCTGCGCTTTTTTTAAGGCAATTCGCAATGACACAATAAGTAGCACTTGAAATAGACTTGAACAACATTTGCCAATGGGCTTACATCATTATTATAATTAAAATAGTTCAATAGTTTTGTATATATAATTATGTAAATAGTTCAAATTTTAGTTAGTTTTTTTGTTGTTGTTGTTTGCATAAGGAATGACATTCGCGAAGAAAATCATATGTTTAAAAATTATAAAATAGATAGGTGTGTGTGTGTGTGTGTGTATTGGGCGAGAGGCGGGTTGAGTAGCTGTCTAAAATATATATTTGTATATATATTTACTTTAAACTATGTATACATATTTATTTCTTTTCCATTTTTTTTTTTGTTTATATATTTATATGTATATATATAGATATATATATATATGTATAAGGCATATTACACAATGCACACAATGTTTTAAACTATGTTTTATATACGTCTTTAACATAGTTTTATTTTATAGTTTTATCTCATCTTCTGATGTGAATTTCTTCTGTTTCTTTCTTGTCTTTGCTTAGGATACAGAGCTAATAGCATTATGCGGCGAACCCATCTGTGTGAGCACCTTGTCCAACCATTGCAGTGGCCCATGCAAATGTATCTCAATCCAACAGGGCGTTGAGGTAACATCCTGTCGATGATATTCAGCACCCCAACCCTTAACGAACGACATGCGAATCGTGCACATTTTTGTTAGCTCATAGACAGCCTCGAAGCCATTGTTCACCGATTGTGATAGCAGTTGAGCAAATTCCTGATTATTGAAGATCTTTAATGAGCAACCGGGCGGTATTTTGCATACGGTGCTCGGATGGAAGCCATGATGATAATTACAATTGCGCGATTGCACAAATATGGCGGAATCGGACAAACATTCGGCATATACCTCTCCAGTAACATAGTACAAATGAACGCCTTTACCTAAAGAAATATGAAAGGAAAGTTTAAGGTATATTTCAATTGATTCGCTCTGTTTCACACTCACCTATATGACGGCGTGTATTCTCTATGGTACTGTTGCGATTCACATTGCTTAGCTGGCCGAGGCAGCAGCGATCGGAGTTGTTCGATGGATTCGTAAAGCCATCAACAATTACCGAATTGTTATTGCAGTGAAAAACTTCGCCAACGCGACAATTGAGCTCATAATAGGCTATGGATGCCCAGAATGCTGGCTCCGAGTAGCTAACCTGCGCCACATCACCCATTTGGGCATCGAGCATTTGTGTGCCATCATTTGGATTGTTCGAATTGCCATCCTCGGAGGGGCTGTAGGCGGGTGGCGGCGTTCCAGCCAAACTGTCGTACGGTGAATTTGGATTCGAGTTAACAGAGCTGGGGCTGCCCACCGATGTGTTGCTGTTGCTGAGACTGTGCGAATTGAAGCCACTGTTCGAGTAGCTAACATTGTGCGGCATACTTGGTTCGGCCATTTGATTGAATTGCAACATCGAGTGTCCCGGCGCAAATTCCGAATGACGTGGCACCAACACTGGTGGCAGCACTGGACTCTCCACACGCTTGTAGTGATACGGATTGATGCACACCTCCTTTTGTTTGGCGCTAAACGGATATTGGCATAATTCGAGCGGTTTCAGTTCATGATGTGACTGCAAATCTGGCCAACGCCAAACGCGACAATAAATCACATGCGGCAGACCCTTGCGATGAGATACCTGCGATCAAAGAGAAGAAAGAGAAATGAATAAGCAAATAAGTTAATGTTTCTCAACGGATTCAAAAATATATCAAAAATCAATTGAA
Organism: Scaptomyza montana; assembly: GCA_018904305.1. NCBI lineage: Eukaryota > Metazoa > Arthropoda > Insecta > Diptera > Drosophilidae > Scaptomyza > Scaptomyza montana. Next base: position 1,266,593 of record JAEIGR010000037.1, on the reverse strand, counting down.
AACTTTTAAGCTAAACATCCATGTAAAAAGTCAACTATATATCTCTTACCTGTAATCGTCCATCGAGTGAGCGCGGAATTGTCACACATTTTGATGGCTGTCCGGGGCAGGATAGAGCACGTTCCAATTCCTCAATGGCGCCTTTTCGTTTCTTTAGTTTCTTGACCAAACTATCAACTGCTTTCTCAGCCCATTTCTCCTCCTCATCGCCCTGTTTCCAGCCGAGTAGCTTTTTCACAGCCGGCGATTGGAATGAGAATAATGTGCCCAATGTTGTGATGGCGCTGCTTGTATTTGATTCAACATCATCGGTGTCCATTCTGTTGTTGTTGTTGTTTGTGTTAGTGTTGCTTTTGTGGTGATTGCTGCTGCTGCTGCTGCTGGTGCTGCTGCAGTGTATGTTGTTGTTATTGTTGTGTAGATTGTTGTTATTGTTGCTGGTGCTTTGGGGTGGAGTTACCTGATAACCGGTATAGCTATCAACGGGCGGATAGTCTGTAAAACCAATGCAAATTCATATAGAAAATATACAGAGATATGAACATACTATATATGTATTGTATATATAAACATCAATATCAATATAAGCTGCTATTAGATTGGATATAAGCAACGCCCACAACAATAACAAATAGAAACTTGGCCATTTGCCCAGCTTCAAATGAAGTCGTTGTCGTTGTCTGATCGATATGTGGGGCAGGGAGCTAAGAGGGGGATACTTGTTGTTGTTGCTGCTGCTGCTGCTGTTTAGAGTGCACACAAATCATGCTTGACTCCTCCCCCTTTTTGGATATGCGCCCAAGGTTACTGGCGCCCCAATGCATGCAAATCATACAATAAAAAAACAAAAAAACCAAAGTTCAATTTTCAATTGAGAAGAATAAATACTTTATAGACAAAAGATATCAATCGCAAAGCGCATGCAAATAAATGTTTTCTAATTATTTAATTGAGTGATAATAATTCAGTTTTGTTATGGAACGGTTGAGAGGGGGAATAGTTATATCTTATGGCTGATGTCACTCAAAAGGCAGGGAAACAAAACAAGAAAATATTTTGTTTCTAAATTTCATCAAACTTTTAAGTTGATAATATACTAACTATAACTAATCCCAAAACATTTTTCTTAAATTTGATAGAAACAAAAACATTTAACGATCTAAACCTTATTAGTTTAAGCAACTTATATTTACACTATATTTTTCTAAGACATTCGCTTTAAAAATTAATCAGTTTTTGTTAGCTTATTTTGAATAATAATTCCTATTCAGAACCGAACCCTTTATAGTTATAAGCTCACTGACTCATTTGGTTTTTTTTCACATTCACAATATTAATTTAATGCTCGAGAAATGCCAGTTTTATAGCCATCTTCAAGACAAGTGTTTGTCGCGCGAGAGTTGGCTAAGTTGTTAACTTGCTGACGCATTGTAATGCTCCAAAACAAAACGAATCATTTGTTTATTACCTCAGCTAATGCAAAGTACCTTGTTCTGTTGAATTTTTTAATTTATTTCAAATATTTAAGGCAATATTCTGACTATTTTATTTCTTTGAATAGTTATAAAATCAATGTTTATGCATAGGACAGCTTAAAATGTTTTAAAATGTAATAATTTCGAATGAATAAAAAAAGCAGCTACATAGGGAAGATTTTACATGAAAACAAAATCTTTTTCAATAGAATTTTTAACATTTTTAATTTATTGAAGTTTTAGAAGACACCAATATACTTTTAAGTACGAAAAGGATGTAAATATTTATTGCAATCTTGTTGTCTTTTTAGCTACTTTTGTACCACAGTGCATTAATGTCCAAATCGACGGACATATCATAATTAGCACATAACACAGATAACACTACAACAACAAAAACAACAAACAAAATCAACTTGTCAAACACCAAAGTGCATTTCAACCTTGTCCCCCCTCCTTCAGCCTTCGAACTCTCCTTATTTTCTGCCCATTAAAACTAACGGTTAAGACAACAATTCAATTTGAATTATGACATTTCAATGTAAACCACATTTCAACGGAAGAAAAAAACAAAATGAACACTTTTCTTCTGCTTAAACACCTTTTTGTCTTTTGAGTGAGAAAATCTAATTGAATGAAAATATGTTGTAGCAATTAATTTTGTTGGCGGGGGGTTGATTTTATTTTATTTTTGATTGAAATTCAAATCCAATTTGAAAACCAATTAAACGCTGACAATAAATCAACAAGTGCAACATTGGGGGACACCTCCAAACACGCCTGCCAAACACACACACACACACACATACACATGCATACACATATAGACACTTGCAAATTTGTTTCTAGCCAAATTAGCCGCAGCGTGAATTAATTTTCAGCAATTTTTTGGCGGCCTGCGTTGGGCGTTGCCGGATTTTTTGTTATATGTATTTTTTTTTCTCTTGGTTTTTCTTAGTTTTTCTGTTGACAATTTGTTTGGTTGCTGCCACATTTTGCCACATGCCGCACCAAATAAAAACTCTAACGACCAACACTTCCCCCCGGACTCTCTTCCACACCCCTTTGCAAGTCAATTTCAACAAATATTTGACCAGCTGGCATACAAGCGTTAAAGTCTAATTGCAACTCGATTGATCGTGGGGTAAGCATTCAAATTTGTTTTTCTATATTAAAAATAATTTTGCCTCCGAAGTTTCCCCTGTTGCTTGCTGGTTTGGTGTTGCAGGTGGGGACTTACAACTTATTGACATGGATGATAATGATATAGTTTTTTATGGCATTCTCATATCTTAGATATATAAAGGGGACAATTGTGTTGGGCAAATAATCGAAATGTCATAACAAGGGATTACTTGTTTAGTAAAAGGTAAATAAACATAAGCTAAAGGGGGAGATATTTAAAAAGAATGGCAATAATTTATGTTTAAAAGAAAGGTGGATTGAAGTTCTTAGAAATTAAATCAACTTTCAGAAAACTAGCCAGCTTAGAACTTAATACAGTTTATGGAGTCAGATCTTTCAGATATTTCATTTAAGTGAAATTTACAACAAAAAAAGTCAAACAATATAAAATTGAACTCATATTTAATACCAACTTGTTCAATTTAAACTCTTAAACAATACTTACTCAGAACAATCAATTTCCTTACTCAAGCCCGCTTGTTACAAAATTTTACAACCCAATTTAATGGGAATGTGAATGATCCACTCAACCAGTCTGGCAATTTTACAAACAATTGTGACTACAATTAAATATCGATAAACGTAAACTTCAATTACAAATTAAGCCCGTCTGATCGATTAAATGCGTGACAGTAGAGAGAGAAAGAGAGAGGGAGATGTAACTAGCGCAGATTCTTCCAGGAAACACAACCAAGAACAACACGCACAGAACATCATAACTCAACTGCATACCCCACCCAAAAACGAAACAAGAAAAATAAAAGGAGTAGAAATAGCATGGAAACAGAAGCTAAAAAGGAATCACTCACGTATTGCAGGCACGCATTCGCGCATGCGTATCATATAATTCCAATCAATAATCAATCATAAATGCGGCAATGACAATAAAGCGTAAATCAAAGAGCATCAGGTAAAGCCCAACTGAACATCAACAACAACAGCAACAACAGTAGCTCAAAAAGGATAGGGACGGAGTGAGTGAGAAAGAGTTCAATTTATCGCGCTGCGCTTCCGTTGCCATTGAAAATGTCAAAAAAAAAAAAAAAGAAGGGAGACGAGGACTTTTGTGTGACTGCGAATGTGAGAGAGTGTATGTATGTGTGTCAGTGTTTGCGTGTGTGGTAACATGTGTTTAAAAATAAACAAATACTGAAATGAAGATAAATTACAAGCCCTAAACGCCAGCAACAGTTTGATTCGGTTGGGAAAAAATCAAGAAATCAAAAAATCGAGATATCAACAACAACACTTAAGAATATTCTATTTAAGAGAGAGAGTGCACGACTATTAAATACTCTGCAAATACAATATATTAAGTAGAGCAAACGCTATTGCCCTATGCATCTTTTATGCGTTTACCGTTTTATTATCACCCTCCTACTTTATGTTCACTAAAAAAACAGGGTATTTAAAAATCAAGAAAAATAATACACATACACATGATTGTAGAATGAGAGAGAAAGAGTGCTGGGAAAAAATTTCTTCACGGTTTTTCTTTCGATGGCGTCTTCGGCTGTGTTTTGTTGTTGTTGTAAAAGGCAAAGATTGCAGATATTATGTTATTTATTTATACTGCACGGCATACACACGCACGCACACTAAAAAACAAATTCAATACGGACAATCACACACGCAGCGCTGCAGCGGCGCAAATCAAAAATCAGCATCACCAAATGTTATTGGAGACCCTCCACAAAGGCAAAAGCAAGAAACGCAAAATTTATTCGCGAACTGCAGCAATACGAGTTACATTTTTCGTTCAATGCGCTTTTAAGTTATTTAATTTCAACATTATTATGATTGTTGTTTATATAAATATTTGCGTTATTTCAATAGCAAGAACAAGCGCGATGCAACATGAAAACACAACTGCACGATGCGAACGATCAGCGACGAATGTGTAGCGAACGAGCGCAAGCGAACTTGTTGAGAACGAAGTGTGTGTGTGCGAGAGTAGAGTGAGTATCAGGGCTGGGTGAGAGCGCCAATAAGGAGCAATAAAACTATCGCAAATCTACACATTTCAGATGCTCATACTATCGATTATGTTTGTGCTTAATAATTTGTATGCACGAAGTTAAGATAGGTCAGCGATAGTTTACGAGTGAGTGCAGCCCTGGCTTTGAGTAGTTGCTGATTGATGTATTGTGGTTTGCCTGTCGCCGCTGTTTGTGTTAAAAAGCCACAAACAACAATAACACTAGCAAACCGCATTGCACGCACACACACACACGCATACATACTTTAAACAAATCAAATGTTCTCTCAAACTGCACGTGAACGCAAACGTGTGGGCTGCAATCAAACTGTAAATGCAGCAAGTGAATGGACTAGATGCAAGCAAAGAGTACAACAATAAAGCGCTCAAATCTATCAAACAAAATTCTTACATGCTATGCGTTGTTGCTGTATGGTCAAATTGCACTTTTTGAAGTTGCCAGATGTGTGTGTTTTTTGTGTGTTTATGTGGAGTGGGCGCCACTTTTAATATTGCCTAGCTTTTATAGCGTGTTTAACACTACTAAACGCGAATTTATTGCCACCATGGGTAACATAACGCAGTTGTCGTAAAATACCGAAAATAGTCATGAAGCGCAAACCCCTACAAAAACAACAGTAGCAACTACAAACATAAACATCAATAAAATTTTATGCATGCAAATTATACACACATATGCAACATGGCTCTCCCACACTCGCGTCGATCTGTTAGTGCGCACGTGCCAAAAGTTGACACGAAATGGAGGATAAAATGTCGAAATCCTTTTGGCAAGCATACACAAGGCATACACAAAGAGAATTAAGCCAATTCTAATTACAAATAATTGACGCGTTAATTGCGAAAGCGCATGCAATCTTTTGCGCCCTTCTAATGTAATTGAGCTGTCAACGGTACAAGTTAGGATAAGAAAAAAGCACACAACAAACAGAGCAACCCTATGTTGTGACGCCCACGCTCAATTTTTTGTTTTTGGCGGCATTGCCAACATGCAGCAATGTGTGGTAGGTTCGTGTTTATGCACCATACTAGTATAATGTTGCCAATTATTCAGTTTTAGCGGTTAAATTTAGCTTTTGCATGAAGCTATGAATCTAACAAAAAACCAAAAACATTTAAGGGTTAAATATTGGAAATGGGTTTAAAAAAGTTTCTTAAATCATTATTAGAGTTTTTACAATCTTGGATAAAGTTTGCCCTTGCATCAAGTTTTCTACCCCGCTTAAAATGTTCTAGTCATAAAATAAATGCACGCAATACATGTGCCAAAACTGAACTTGCAGCAATATGTTGTAGCGGCAGCAGCAGCAGCAGCTACTGCAAAAAGGCGTCGCCAGGCGTAAGCGTTCAGCGCCATGCAACAATTGTTGCGTGTTCAGCTGCCAATCAATGCCAATGACTGACGCAGTAACCAGCGACCACCACCGTACACACACACATATTTACATTGGTGTTGCATGCCACCTCCCCTTCACTGTCTTACTCTCCTGGTTCTACTGCAGCATCCACTCGCCTAAATAGCCCATAAATATGTGGAGTATGCGAGGCACTGACTGCAACTGCCACTGCTTGGGGGTTAAACGTGGCCGCGCTTTGTGGCGCCTAATGCGTGAGCCAAAACAAAACGCAAAGAATTCTTAGAAAAGCGTCGCCAGAGAGACAGAAAGAGAGAGGCAGAAAGACATGAGGCGATGGAGGAGGAGGTGGAGGACATGCGAGTCCGGAGCGGATTAAATGGCACAAACATGGCTAATTACATGTATTTAACACACACAGGCACACACAAACAACAACAACAACAACGTTGTCGGTGCGTTTGGCTTGTTGCTGTTAAAGTTGCAGTTGCAGTTGAAGTTGGCAACGCGACACAACAACCAACAGCCCAATGACAAGTACAACAATTATGGTCAAAAGCGGCAGTTAAAACGTTGTCACTAAACACAACAGCAACAACAACAACAGCAACAACAACAATCAGCTTTCAAGAATTCTTAGCTTTGATGATGATGATGATAAGATGATAACGATGATCATTACGCGAATTGTGCGTTGTTGAACACAGAACTCGCAACCAGGGCTGCAAAACCAAAGAGTTGGAATTCAATTGGATTACAACAAAGAAATAAAGAAACTTAGAAGGGATTATTTAAATACTTTTTATAAAGCCTTGAAATTGATAGAAAACATTCAAATTTGAAACTCGATTTAACGAATCCCAAGGGGAATGGGTTTTTTTATTAAACCAGATTGTAAGGATCTAGAAATGAATTCTTTAAATGGAAAACTTCGTTTTACGGAAGTTCCTTATTTGGAAGTTCGACTCTTTCAATTTCAAAGCATTACTAAAACTATTGAAAGAATGCTTACTAAGTTTCTTTAAATCTTCAGATTTTAGTTTGGGATTTGATCAAAACTAAGTAAAGTTTGCTTTTAATCTAATCCAAATTCGACCATTAGGTAAGTTAAAAGTTAACATCAAGGAAATCATTTCATAATGAATTCAACTTTTTTTTTTATAACGTTAACCATCCCTGGTCAACGCAATGCCATTTAAATAGGAGCGGCTATTTTGTAGAGTCTTCCTTAACCGCCTAAACCCTTCACGACCCCTCTCACGACCACAACAACAGAGGCTTGTCAATGCATTTATTTATTAGATTTTAAATGCAATAATTATTAGTTTTATATGGACAGTGAAGCGCCAAGCAGCGTCAAGTGTGTGTGGCACGATCTGAATACAAAATAATACAATATATATATGCAACAATAATAAAACAACACACAAAACACGACAATAATACATACTAAATGCGTAATACCAAAAAGTGCGCGTTGCAAGCAGCAATGCTGCAGTCCACCGTGTGTGGCGCTGCCCCCAAGTTGTATGGTTAATATGCAAACGTCGACTTCGACTTGCAACAGTAGCTGCCAAACTGTAAACTCAACTCTCATTTAAGCGAGTGTGTGTGTGTGTGTGTTTGTTTGTTTATGTGTGGGTGTTGGCTTCAATAAACCCCCACGGGAGTCGTCTCCTCCTCCTGCCGACTTTCAACTTCGAACAGCACTCTTGACAGTTTAGCGACAGAGATTTATGCGCTGTAATTTCCCACTTTATTACAGTTTAAAGTTGCGTTTTCATAAGTTTTTCCCTCCTTTTTTATTTTCTTTCATTTTAATGCTGCCATTTGCTTCAATTTGGCTCATTGACTGACGACGACCAACGTTCACCATTAAAAACAACAAAAAAGACGACCAAGAATGGCAGTTTACCAGATGGTACAAAGAAAAAGGCGTGTGGTTTCATGTTTACCAAGTATCTGTTGTGGGTGTGGGCTTTTTTTTAAAGATAGTTATCTAGCTTTTTTTAGGTGGAATAGTTCTAACACCTTATAAAGCGTGGGACTGGTATGGGAAAGATTGGTTTTCCAATACTGGGAAAGAGTTTTAAAAAAAGTTTAAGTCTATTATTTATGCCTATTTTCCGTTTAATTTTAGTTTTATTAGGTCGTAAGGTGTATAAAATGTTTCTAATTGGAAATGAAATATTATTTTGTGTCCTAAAATTCATTTTATTGATCACAGCTGTACTTGTTTCCAATCTGTTGTCCTTTAAATATTTCATAAAAACAATATTCAAACAAAGTTAGCATTTCTCAATGCTTGCCCAACTCAATTTCTTTGATTTCTAAGCCTTGCGATAGACTTATAAATCAGATGCCAAACTCAATAAATCATTTTAAAGAACTATAAGAACTTCTAACCATGAAACATTAACAAAAAATTTATGAAGTGAGTTGTTGCGTTTTAAGTCTTTGAAAGAACGTCTCGACGACGCCTTCGATTTGTGTTTTGACCCAAACTTTGCCTCGAGTACGAGAGTTCCAAATCATCTACTCCCACGCCAACGTACAAACCTACGTTTATTTTTTTGTTTTTATTTTAACTACGTTTCAAAGCGGTTATTCTAATTTATGTTGCATATATTGTTTATATCTGAAAAAAAAAAAACGATAAAAAAAAAGAGTTACACACTTGGCTTGATTGGGCAATTCACAATTTGCCAGGCAAGCGAAAATTAAGTGCGCAAAGTCAATATTTCAATTTCAGAGGGGCAGTAACCAAAATACAGCAAAAAAATAAATACAGAAATGCCAAAATTTGCATATGAAGTGGTGCAGCATGCCGCAGCATGTTGCATGATTATAAGCTAGCTAACCAGCTGAGAAGGCGGCCAAAAAACCTACGCATCAGGTTGTGTTTTTTTTTTACTTTGCAACTTGCAACTTGCAACTTTAACGACTTTAAGCGGCCGTCGTTTTGTAAATGAGTCGTGGAGTTAAATAATTATGTTATTAATTGGATTTATGTGCAGTTTTTTGTGGCAACATGCCATACAATAAAACATGAATATCCAAAATTTGCATGTTGATCTAGCCCTGAGTCTTTACATACATATTTCATCGTTGTCGTTAATCCCGTTGCTTCATGACTTGGGGGCGGGGTTCTTATCGCTGCAAAACTATTTTTGGATCTATCGAAAGCGTGATTTACGCTTTTCATTCGTTTCTTTTGCTAGTGGGCGTCCCTGTTGTTCACTTTTGATATCCCCATATTTACATTTTTTTTTTGTCTATTTGGTGCTTTTGATCTTCTTGTCGCGATAATCCGCGCAGTGGTAAAAAAAATAACCAAATATTGAAAACAAAAAAAAAGGCATTGTCAACACGCATTTGAATTTATTTTTAAACCGTTCCGCAATCGGATTTAGTCTTGTTTCTCTTTTATTTTATTTTTTTTTAACTATGATTATATTGTTATGGGCTGACAACAACTTTATTATTGTGCTTGGATATATAAATACAAGATGCTTATCGGCTCACTTGAGACCTTAGTCAAAAATACGGATGCTTGAATAATGAAAAATCATAAAGCTTAAAAGGTTTAACAATTTGATTAACACTTAACCAGTTATAATATTTCATAGTTTATTTTTCGAGCGATCACTGTACGGTAAGACTACTGGAGCCGTTTTAAGCCCATTATAGCATAACTGATTTGTGTACTTAGAGACACGATTGGTAATAATATTGCTGCATGTGAGAAGTTCTTATCAGTTGAATAAATCGTCTAGCCTGGCAACAGATGCTAGAAGAGTCAGCTTGGAAAGAGTTTGCATTACGATGATGCAGCAAGTTTTGATGGTAGGAGCTTTTATTTTTGCTATGCTCACTTGGGCAAAGCAAAACAACAACAACGCAGTTGTTGTTTGTAAGTATGATGTAGTTGCCATATCGCTCAAAAATTGAGAGCACACACAACGAACCGCAAAATACGCAGAAAAACCACTGCAAAAGTCAACACACCCACAACAAGGTAAAAATTGGCTAGTGTGTGAGTATGTGTATATAGAATTGAGTGCACGTCTTGGGTTGCGCTTCAGTTACCTGCGACAAAGGAAAGCAGCGACGCTGACCGCGACTGAGCGCCGTCTAACGGCGTAGCGAATTCAATTCTTGTTTTATGGGCAGCCAGTGGCGTAGTGGATGGCACGCAGCATGGGCATTGAGATGCGAGAAATTTTAAAAACTGTATAATGTGATAAGAATCGAATTAATAAAGTTAATTGTAAAGTTAAAAATTTTACTTTTTGAAATAGATTTTCACCTTTTGATGAGCTTTGCCCCTGTGCATACATAAATATACATAGGTGCGTATGCCGCCCTACAAACTGCTGCGGTTAGGTTTGCGCGCGCACGCTCTGCTGATAACAACAACAAAATGAAGCGCAACAAAAGCAGCGCGGCGTAGATAAGCGCACACACACACACACACGTGCCTATGCCGTGTAAATGCAGCTGTGTAGGTGCATAGAAAATAGGTAAAAAGCAAAACAAAGAAGAAAAGGTGTGTGATGAAATTGATAACAGAGCGTTTTTTTGTTTCATTTCTTTTTTTTTTTTTTTTGATAACAATTTTGTTTGAACAATGCGCACAGAGTCAGCAGAACGAGCGTATCCAGTTCTCTGACTCATAAAATTATTAAATAATGGAAGGTTCGCTTTAAAATTCATTAATCATCAAAGGTACAACAAACGTTTTATTAGATTTTTCCTATGTTGTGACTAATTTAAAATATCCAAACGCCCGCATCAATTGTCTCCCCAGCACTTCTTGTCAGCGCTAATCCGAACCTGTGCTAGGCAGCATTCAAGTGGATTGTGGTTCAAAGCGAACGAGAGCAAAAGAAATGTCAGAAATATTTGTGTGCACGCAGATAAGCGACATTCAAGTATTTTCAAAACATAATAAATATTTGATTTTATTGTGTGTATTTATAATTGTTTTCAACAATTCTATTTTCTTTTCTTTTATTTTTTTTGTTTTTAGTTCAATTAATGGCGCGCGCAGCACAAGACACATATGTATAGACACGCACATGTACACAAACACATACACTAGCTCACATATTGCAGCATAAAACTGGCGAGAGGCTGAGAATAAAACTGTAATCGTAATCCCTGCAGAGCAAGAGTAACAGAAGCAGCAGCAGCAGCATAACAACAACAACAACGACGACGCCAGCTAAGTCTCTTTCGGCAGCAGCGCGCAGCGAATAAGAAGTAGCGTAGTATGAGAAGAAAAAAATTTTCTTTCAGCTAAACGTAATTGCACTGACTACTGTGCTTATTTTTGCAATGGAAACGCACATTAAACTGTTTGAAAGCTACTCACGCGTAAAATTAAACACTTGTGGTCCGTTTTTGTGGCCAGTTTGTTTACTTTAATGCACCATAAGTATGTGAAATTTGTTATTTATTTTAAATTGTTTATCATGGGAACTGCACACACGACGACGACAACGACGACGAACGACCGACGACAGACACGAAGTGTGTACAACACGAACCTTTTACAATACGTGCGCTTTACAACACTTAAGCGCTGCCAATTGCTCGATGCTAAACATTTGCTTAATTGATAAAAACAATTTAAATAACTAGTCAGCGTAAATGCGCAATAAACTTCACTAATAAGCAAATCACAATTACGCTCGTATGATGCTCATTATTGTTAATATCGATTGCTATCGGGAGGCAGTTTGTTTATGTGAAGCTGGCAACGTCATCAGCTGGCTGTAAAGTTCATGTTAGAGATGGTATAAATATAGCATTGATTTTGAATTTTGTGTTTTAATTGCGTCTTTTAGTAAAACAACAATAGGTTTAATTAATTATATATTTTATATTTGTATTCAAGAAGAGCCACCATATCTCCAAACCCTAAGCAATTGCTAGTTTTTCTTAGTACCGTAAGCTTAACTTACAATCGGTAAATAATTACTTCTATACTCATTCGGCTTTTGGTTGTTAAATCGTCGTATTTGTTGGCGGTTTTTTCAGTGAACTGCGTGTTGCGATTGTCGATTACTTTCGATAATTCTGCACAGTAGCAGCGGCATCCGGCATTTGTTTTACAAATTTGTTTATACTTTAATTATTTTCTAATAAAACTATTATATAAGCAAGATGCAAGAGTGTCCTTACGGCGAGAAATGTTACCGCAAAAATCCCATACACTTTGGTGAATACTCGCATGCGCATCGTAAGTAATATAAAAAACCTTGACGACATTGCGAAATTACATTTTGCTTAACATTTTGTAATTATAGTGGATGCCATTTATGCAGAGGGCACCAAAGCAGACAGCATGGAGTATAATATACCCAGCCAATACTCCAGTGAACTTATTAATATACAGTTAAAATTGTTGGAGAAACTGTTTCCTCAGTTGGCAAGTAAAAATGATGTTAAGGCGGCAGCCAAGCCGAAAACAGAAGCTTCTGTTGATACTTCCAAACCAGTAAAAATTGAAACCCCACCGGCAGGACCTGTTGCCAGCACTAGTCGAGAAGCAGCAGCAACAACTGACCATGCCAGCAGCAAGGATAGCTCAAATCTTGCCAAGAAACAAAAACTAAATGCTCGCAACATTCGCGATTATATACCAGTTGTAATGGAAAAGGGCAAAATGGCTCAGAAATTGGAAAACGCGGCGCCTTATAATATGTTTCTAACGGCTATTACTGACTCAAAGCCAACGCATCAGGAGCCCCTGAGTGTCACACTGCAGGAGCTACTCGATGAGAGTCTTGGCGAGATTGAGTCAAGTGTTCAAATCAATTTTATGATCGATATCGGTTGGCTGCTGGGTCATTATTATTTTGCGGGCATTCTGTAAGCTAGTCATCCGTCATCGTTCAACAGAAAATGCTTATGAATCTCTTATATCCTTTCCTAGTGACAAACCGCTGCTTGTGCTATATGGCGATGAATCTCCCGAACTGGTGGGCATTGGTAAATTTAAGCCTCAGGTAACAGCGATTAAGGTAAATATGCCAACGCCATTTGCAACATCGCATACGAAAATGATGCTGCTCGGCTATGCGGATGGATCGATGCGTGTGGTGATCTCAACAGCAAATTTATACGAGGACGATTGGCACAATCGCACCCAAGGATTGTGGATAAGTCCACTGTTGCCAGCGTTGCCCGAAGATGCGGATACGGCAGCTGGTGAAAGCCCTACGGGCTTTAAGCAGGATCTGATGCTTTATCTGGTGGAGTATAAGGTGTCGCAATTGCAGCCATGGATTGCGCGTATACGCAAAAGTGATTTCAGTGCCGTCAAGTGAGTAGAAAACTTAGTTAAAGAAGTAATTACACAGTGTCTCCCTTTAACGCAGTGTCTTCTTCATTGGCTCTGTGCCTGGTGGTCATCGGGAGAGCGCCGTGCGTGGTCATCCTTGGGGTTGCGCACGTCTTGGCTCATTGCTGGCAAAGCATGCGGCACCTGTGGAGGATCGTATACCAGTTGTCTGTCAAAGTTCTAGTATTGGCAGTTTGGGTGCCAATGTGCAGGCCTGGATACAGCAGGATTTTATCAACAATTTACGCAAGGATTCATCGCCAGTGGGCCGTCTGCGTCAGATACCACCATTTAAAATGATCTATCCTAGTTTTGGCAATGTGTCGCGCAGTCATGACGGCATGTTGGGCGGCGGTTGTTTGCCTTATGGCAAGAACACCAACGATAAACAGCCATGGCTCAAAGCCCATCTGCAGCAATGGAAATCTGGAGATCGCCATCGTTCACAGGCCATGCCGCATATTAAGAGCTATACGCGTTTCAATCTGGAGGAACAAAGCGTGTATTGGTTTGTGCTCACCTCGGCAAATCTATCAAAGGCTGCTTGGGGCTCGTTCAACAAGAATTCTAATATACAGCCATGTTTGCGCATTGCCAACTATGAAGCCGGTGTCCTCTTCCTGCCAAGATTTGTGGTGCGTTGAACAACTTAGCCTTTGTGTTAAGAATGCTTTGTCTTTATTTGTGCTTTATTTGCAGACTGGTGATGAGACTTTTCCTTTGGGTAATTCTCGAAATGGTGTTCCAGCTTTTCCCCTGCCCTATGATGTTCCGCTGACGCCGTATGGCGCCGATGATACGCCCTTCTTAATGGATTATCTGCACGGTTAAAAGCCAATGAAAATTTGTAGTCATTTAATACACTTACATCGCATTTGTTTAAACTAATCGTAGAGTGTTTTGGTTTTCCTTCTATTTAATAGATTTTTAGGTTTTAAAAAATTCAAAATTTCCGCCAATCTTGTGCTAAATCGATAACACTCAATGGCGCAAGTAATGATAAGTAAAACGCGCTAAATTGAAAACTGCTGTGACAAAATGAGTCGCTGACTAATCGATAACACCACAATAAGTATATTGTCGTTCGATATTTAGAAAGTTACAGGTAAAATATGCTGTCATTCTGTTAGTTAACAGATCAGCAAAATGTTAAGATGTTGGATGCCAATAAAACATATGTTAGATGAACGACAATCCTAAGTTCGGTTCGTTCAGTTTATTTAGTGAGTCTAGGCCGTGCAAATAATAAATTGCCAAATATAAATTATTTAAAGTTACGCATTTTATCCACCAGTAGAAGGCAAACAACAACAGCAACCATAAACAGAAGAGGAATATTTTTACACGCGGAATAAGGCCAACAACAACAATAACAACAACGACGACAACAACAACACTTTCTGCAAAATGGAGGCGGAAAGTTTAACAAATGAACAAACGGACAAAGTGCTGCAATTTCAGGACTTGACTGGCATTGAAGATATGAACATATGCCGTGATATACTTATACGCCATCAATGGGATCTCGAGGTAAAAACAATCGCACCCGAACATGCACACACCCGCACACACACCCTTCCAATGCAATACACACATACACATAATTTGAAATTAATTAACTGTGTGACCTTTCATCGCTTTTGCAGGTGGCCTTCCAGGAGCAAATGAACATACGCGAGGGTCGACCAACAATGCTTACAGCATCGTCAGATGTGCGTGCACCTACCGTCATCAATGATCGCTTCCTGCAACAGGTCTACTCAGCAAATATGCCTGGGGGCCGGACAGTTAGTCGAGTTGCCTCCAATATTGGGCCAATACCTCGCAGCTTTACTGGCATCCTTGGCTATGTGATCAATTTTGTGTTCCAATACTTTTACTCCACACTGTCAAGCATTGTGCGTGCATTTATAAACATTGGTGGCGGCGATGAGCCGCGTCTTGTCACAGATCCTCTCGCCGATGTGATGAAGTTTATACGAGAGTATTATGAGAGATATCCGGAGCACCCGGTTTTCTATCAGGGCACCTATGCCCAGGCATTGAACGATGCCAAGCAGGAGTTGCGCTTTCTGCTCGTCTATCTGCACAAGGATCCCAGCAGAAATCCGGATGTGGATTCATTTTGCCGCGATACGCTATCTTCCAGATCGATCATCGATTACATTAGCGCCAACACGCTGCTCTGGGGCTGTGATGTATCCACACCCGAGGGCTATCGTGTCATGCAGTCGATAACAGTGCGCACCTACCCCCTAATGGTAATGATAAGTCTCCGTGCGAATCGTATGATTATCGTTGGACGTTTCGAGGGTGATTGCACGGCCGAGGAGCTGCAGCGTCGCCTCCAATCGGTCATCTCCGCCAACGAGGTGTGGCTAAGTCAGGCACGTGCCGATCGCTTGGAGCGCAACTTTACACAGACGCTGCGTCGCCAGCAGGATGAGGCCTACGAGCAGAGTCTGCTCGCTGACGAGGAGAAGGAGCGTCAACGTCAACGTGAACGCGATGCTGCCCGCCAGCTAGTCGAGGCCGAGGAGCAGGCACGCCATGAGGTTGAACTGAGAAAGGAGGAGATTGCACGGCTCAAAATTGAGCTGGCCAATTTGGTGCCCAGCGAACCAGCTGCCAATGCAGCTGATGCCATTGCCGTTGTATTTAAACTGCCCAGCGGTACGCGTCTCGAGCGACGCTTTCAGCAAACAAATTCCATACTGGTAAGTGCAAATAGTTTTTTTATAAATAAAAAAAAAAACATTTTTTAACGTTTCCTGGTTTTAGGACGTATACCATTTCCTGTTCTGCCATCCCGAATCGCCGGATGAATTCGAAATAACAACGAACTTTCCAAAGCGTGTTCTATATTCCAAGGCAGCGGTCGATGCCGCGGAGGGCTTAGCAAATGAACTCGTTAATAAAACACTTAAGGATGTCGGCTTAAAGAATCGAGAGGTGCTCTTTGTACATGATCTGGAGGCGTAACTAAGTACTACCACCAAAAACAACAATTAAAGTATGAAGAATAGCAAAGCAAAACATTGTGTTACCAGCTGAAAAACGAAACGCATTACCAAAAAACTTGAACCAAGTTTGAAGTAGAAGTCGATAATAGTTCTTACGTCCAAAACTAATGTGGCTGTAGTTGGGAGGTTAAATACACACACAAACACATTAATATTCCTAATTGAATCATGAATATAACAACATAATTGTTTAACAATGTTTATGTTGACTTTCGTCTAACGGTTCCCATTTAAAAGCACCAATCCAAAATATACTGATTTCCAATTTCTATTTGATATCATTACCTACTTTTAGGTTTATTATATTTCATAATACCATGTTGCTTTAGCCGTACTAATTTTTGAATAATTTAATTTTAAAAATTGAATAGTAATGAAAACACTTTTAATGACTTAATACAAACAAAAAACCGAAAATATTTTCAAAGACGTTTTATTGATGCATGAAATTCGTCTCTCATTACCAAGCCTTTGGCCTAAGTATTATCAACTCTTATCAAGCAAATTTGTTTTATTAATCATACAAGACAAAAGTCCAATTTTCTAGCCATTAAATTAAAATTGAGTTCCTCAGTCGACAGGCGAAAATGACATCGATAACTGCCTTCATTGTTTTTCAAGCATCGATAGCAATGTTAAACACAGGGTGAGTCATGTCTGCATGTATCATGAGTCAACTTGTTTCAAGTATTTATTGTGCAAAAAGCACACTGTGCATCAGCAAAAAGCCACACACACAAGTAACGTGAAAAATCTAAGATTTATACTGGACGCAAATTGCAGTGACAGCGACGAGGATTCCACCTGGCAAAGTACAGACGACCGTACAAAACTCTTGCCCAAAGCAGCTACACGTCGAGCATCGAGTAGTTTCGGCTTGCGGTCCAAGCTAAGGCAGCTCGCGTCTCAGCTGTTTGACACGGAACAGGAATTGACGCAGCAATTAACGCGTGGATATCGCCAGTATAACAAATATCAAAAGCTAAGCAATAATCACAACAGCAAAGATTTTAAAGCAATGGCGGCACCATCAACATCATCCGTTAGCGATGCGGCTGCAGCTCTGTCTGGAAATCTGCAGTTGCCGCCGCTGCGTACTTTAGATGATTTTGTGCTCGGTTCGGCACGTTTCCAACTGCCCAATTTAAAGGATTTCGACAAGTGGGGCAATCGTGTGGTAAAGAATTTGTTGTATTATCAAACCAATTATTTTCTTGTCTTTCTGGCCATCTATGTGATTATGATTGCCTTCTATCCGACAAAAATCATCAGCGGTCTTGTCGTCCAAGCTTTAATAATTGCCGTCATTTGGCAATTCTTTAGCAACAAATCGAAGACGAATTTCATCGCTAGTCGCTTAACGGGTGGCAATCAAATCTTGGCTCAACACAACTCCCAACAAAAATGGTATATTCTGACCGGAGCTTTGTTAGCCGGCTATTTGTTTTTGCACTTGATAAGTGCAGTTTTGTTGACGGCTTTTACTTTGTTGCTGCCCATCTCGATGACATTTATTCATGCCTCGCTGCGACTGCGCAACATAAAGAACAAGCTGGCAAATACCATTGAGAGTTTTGGCCCCTCAACGCCCATGGGCGCCTTTTTGGATGTATTGAATGTGCGCGCCGATGGAGTCATTAATTGAGATTGAAACTATGCTTGCTGGCCATGTTTGACAAATGTCTCTTCTTATTTTGCTTGTAATAGTTAAAAATTACAGTTTCCATTACCTTATGTATAATTTGATCTTCTTATTAATATGAATATGATTTTATTACAAATGTATTTTAAAATTAAAAATTAAAGTTGTCCCTTCGAAAGTATGTTGTTAAATTCAAGTTTGTTTGATTGTAAAACAATTCAACAAAGAAAATATGCTAAGAATATAATTATTATTCCGTCTAATCAACGCTGCCAATGAGTTCTTCAAATTTATTGGATTTCAGTTTGCAGTTCAAAACTGCATTCATTTGCTAACACAATTGCATTGTGGGACTGTATTTATCAGGCGTCTGCCGTACGCCAGTTAACCAGGCACTGGGCACCCTATGCTTGGTGGGACACTCTTGCACCTTCTGCCAAATAGTTGGCTGGGGCGAACGTTCTTCTCCGCATTCCTTGGACATTGACGAAGGGTCTGCGAAAGGATACGCCAACGTGTCATCAGAACGCTAAAAGCCTTATCGATGCTTCCCGCAATAGCACCTTTTAAATGTGCATTGAAATTTAGCTGATGCTCGTTCAGCTGTTGGGTTTTATAGGGCGTTATTAAATGATCGCTGGTAAATAAATTGTTTGCTATAAACTAATTTGGGCGATACAGGCTGACCGATGGATTTCTTATTCAATTGCTCTCCCACCAAACTCAAGAGATATCAAACACCTGTGACGTCATGCCGGTGCGGCCACGAAAATGCTTATGATTCTCAAATGAAGTGGCAAAAAGGTCATCAATATCGTGACTAAAATTCTTCTGCTTAGCTCTTCGCCTTTTGCTCGGCGGCGATGCATTTTCTGCTTATTTAGGAGTTGATCTAATTGCATTCGTTGGCCATTTAGCTAAGTCTTAAGTGCTTTAAAAGCCAAGGGCACAATTTTTTGCAGCCCCTGGAGGTCTTTGTCGTCCATTTTTATGTGTAGAATTAAATTCTGCGCGCCGACAATATAAAGTGTGTTGACAATGTTAACCATTAGAAAAACCGCACCGATAACATTATCGATATTGCGTCAGCTGATCAATTCACAATTGCTAATGGAAATTAAAATGCAATTATCTCGCCTAAAAACTTTTTTCGTTCTTTGTGATTCAGTATGATCAGCTTAAGATGTGAACTTAAGACATGAGCGTCTGTATACCATACATACTAACAAATATGTTAATGTGTGAGAAACAGTTGCTCACACTGTATTTTATTTTACTTTATTCAGAAGTTTCACTAAATGGCTTGGACAAATCCACTACTGAATACAATTTCGGAAATTGTGCGCATCGTTGCAGACCTTTATGGTAGTTGAGATGGCAATATTGTCATTTGTATTTTAGGGCTCAAACCATGACTTTTATGGTATTGTTTTTGAAAATAGGGTACGTCTTGCCGAAGTTATGAAAGTCGAAAGATTTTACCAATTCCTATGTCGATTTTTTGGCATACAACTTTAACATGAATTTTGACCAAAAATCGAATTATTTAAATGCATTTATTTAAATGCAGTTTTATTCTACTAGTCAAACCATGACTTTTAATGTACTGCTTTCGAAAATCGGGTCAGTTTTGTCGAAGTTATAGAAGTCGAAAGATTTTACCAGTTCCCAATTCGATTTTTTGCATAAAATTAGGGTCGCGACATATCTCCGACGGCATATCTCCGCCGTTTCACTAAAAACATATAATTTCATAGCTCCGCGCGGAGATATGTTGTCTCAAAATTTTATATCTCCGTCGAAAGAAACACGACATACTTATCTTCGCCAGCTTGTTCAGTATTTGCCGGAATTCATAATAGTTGAGGCAGGTCAATGAACATCAACAGTGCTACGCATACATTTAAACACATATAGAAAGACATATAGGAACACGATGCGATCTAGCAGAAATAAAATATAAAAAGGAAATATACGTAAATGCATATATTATGTATATTGGTATACATATGCTCTAGTGTTTTGCAGTTACACGGCTAGGTCCACAAAAAACTAAAAGCAAACAGGCATATCATATGAACATATGAAGAATAGACACACGCTTATATCCATGATGTATTCGCAGATCAGCACATAAAAAAGGGTCTGGATAAAGCACAACGACTTGCATTTCTTGCACGACTCACGACTCGTGTGTCACGAGTCCAGCAAAAATAGCCTTCAAGTACGCTCTCTGAGAGCGGTGCGCCAGGCAAGGTATACTGAAGTTTACCTTGTCGCAAGGCTTTCAGGTACCAACTCCATATAATATCAGAGTTTTGCCCTTTCTAAGCTTTTCTATGTTCTTATAGCTCACTATAAGTTTTTTTAAGCGACGTTGAACTTGTTTAAAAAAATATGACGCCGGCGGCGCACTGTCGCGTGGGCGTAAATGTATATTTTTAACTATATTTTAGTTTAAAATATTTCTGATTTTATGTCGGCTGTTCGTCGTTGACAATAAATAAATAAATATATTGCATTCAAGTTTATAATACATTCAAAAAACTCTTTTAGCTGCTGCAACAATAAATGAGCACTGGCCCCAGGGTACCCAAGATTCTATAAAGTTTGTCTTTTGTTTGAAGAAATAACATTTTGACGATTTGTCAGCAATTTAATATTTGAAATTGTGCCAAGTACAAAAAGACCGGTGCCATAAAGTAAGAACTTTTTTTTTGTATTTATAGTACCAATTAGCTTTCACACGATTTTTTTCCACGCACAGCCACACGCGATTCCGCAGTGGGATGGCTTTTCACCATGGCCTTGAACAAGCTTTTTCCTTCTCCACATGAAAGCGACAAAAGAGAACCAATAGTTACATAAGTTTCTTTTTTTAATGATTTAGCAATGCGTAGATAGATTCAGTTGACATGTGCTAGAGATCTCGTGACCACGTGAATTTATTTAGCAGCTAAACTCATAAATATTATTTTGTTTTAAAAATGTTTGAATTGGTTCGCGATTATTGGCCTTTGCTAAGGGATTTGTACAAAAACGATCGTAAAAATCTGTCGGGCTATGATTTAATTAATTGTTTAATTTATGCTAAGAATGTGCAAATATTTACAACCGACGATAATTGGCTGGAACATGGAAGTTTTGTGCTTATTGTTAGTATGTGAAACACAATTATGTAAATTTTCTCAAATGATTTTAATGTTTTACAGCATAGTTCTGACCACAAAGCAGATGTCTATTTAAACACTTTGAGTGAAAATTTAATTGATATGCAGAACTTGCTCTTTGATTTACAAATTAATACTCGTCATTGGCTTTGCGGTTATAGACATATTTTCAATGAGACTGTCAAACAATACTGTTTGGAAAGGAACTTAAATCTAAAAAAGTTGGATTATTTGGAAACATTTGTCTATCATTTGCCTGCCTCCGAGATACAAGCCTTGGATTACCCGTAAGATAAGCAAAGGTCGTTAAGAGTGAATTTGTACATTAAGACGCTTTTCAGGTCAGTTGCAGATATCAGTTTTGGTCCCCTGCAAATCGAACATGCTTCATTTGTCGATGAATATTGGCCATACAAATCAAATGATTCGTTATCTCTAATAAGAAGTCGCATTCGTCATAATATCAGTGTTGGCGCATTTGATAGGGACGGAAAGTTATTGGCCTGGTGCTTGAGGTTGGTATTAAAAGTTTTTCTGTTGCTTTAAACTAATTATTTGTTGTTGTTTTTTATTAGATCAATTCATGGCCACTTAAGTAATTTGCATGTTCTGCAATCTCATCGGCGCTTGGGACTTGCTTCGTTGCTGGTGCGTTTTATGGCCCAGGAAATTGCTGCTTGTGGCTCGGAGGTTTTGGCCACAATTGCATTTGGCAACGAAATATCACAAAAATTTTTTAAAAAACTTGGTTTCAAGCAAGTTGATAAGATTGATTATACTATGGTGCCAGCTTTATGAGCAAACGTTAATTATGTTAATGTATATAAATAAATATTTAAATTTAAATGATTTGATGATTTGTATTATCAACTAGTAGAACAGTCAACGAACAATAAAAGAAAGGTAAATATGATTTCAGGTGTGTGCAACATATTAAGGGTTCATTTGCCGGCACGAGGTGAAGATTTTTTTTTTTTTTTCACTGCGATAAGTGTTTTTAATTATAGTTGTAAAACTGCAGCAATAAGAATCTTCTTTATAAAACTTAAAATGCATAACAACCAACGTGCGCGCATTATGAACATCGCGTGAAGTAGTTAAATTTGAGAATTCTACGCTCACTTAAATTATGGTTAATCAGCCTTCTGAGCAGTGTGCCAGGTTTGAGCGCCATACTAAGAAAAATGCTAATAACTTGTCCAAGGCCCACTGAAAGCAAGATTAAAAAAAAAACCTATGAATTTTGATTTTATTTTTATTTCAAATAACACTGTGTCTAGAAATAAGCTTACGTACTTGCATGCATCTCCCTTTATTCCTCTCCCAATACACACAAAAAACCCCTTTCCCTCTTGAATGAAAGCATGCTTGCTTGTCATGCATTGATAAGTCTAGAGTCTAGAGAGTGAGCGCAAAAAACCGCAATTCATGTTCAGTTGTTTTACGATACTGAAGCAAGATGGACGTGTCGCACTATAGTTCTCATTCACTTGTTGAGATAACGCCCAACGAATGGAAAACTTTACTTGATCTCTATGTGCAGAGAAAGAAAGACCCTACGGGCTATTATTTAATAAAAGTCTTAAGCAATTGGATAGCTAAAGATCCGCAGCTAGATATTAAATGCTTTTCCTTGGATGGCGATTGGAAAAATGATGGCACTTTTATATTGTTTTGTAAGTAAAGCAATTGTTTGTATTTTGACATTTATTTTTCATATTGTCTTTTTCTTGAGTGAAGTTAAAAAGCGGGACCTGGGTATCGATATGTCTTTTCGAATACACTGAGCGATAATATGGAGCGCTTAGTTTCTGCGCTACTCTGTGTGCCATCCAAAGCAGACGATCATTTGTTTTATGGAGAGCGTCTGATTCCAGCCGTAAATGAGTATAGAAAGAAATTTGGGAAACTGCAAAAGATACACATAGCCTGGTACACTGTCAGCAAAGAAATTGTTGACACATTTTCAATAGAGTAAGAAATCATAAACATGCTTTCATTTAATATTATATTTAAATATTTTACAGACCACCTGCCGGCATTGAGTTGCGCAGTTTGGATATCAAAGATGCGCCAACTGTTAACGAACCTTGGCCACATCGTGTAGAAGGTTCTGTAAAACTTGTCGAAACTTTAATAGTCCATAATGTTTCAGTTGGTGCCTATGATGCGGAGCAAAAACTTGTAGCCTGGTGTTTAAGGTAAATATATAGTAAAATAAATTCATACATTTATACTTTTAATGTAATAATATTCATTGCAGACTGCCATTTGGTGCATTGGGCTTGCTACAAGTCTTGGAAACCCATAAGCGCCTTGGCTTGGGCAGTTTGATGGTGCGTTATTTATCCAAGAAAATCTCGGAATTGGGTGATGAAGTTTTAGCTCCTGTTGTCATTGAGAATACGCCTTCACGTAAAATGTTTGAAAAGCTGGGCTTTCAGAAAATTGATGATGTTTATTGGGCGTTTTGAGAAGTATTTAAACGAATTATAAAAAGTATGCATACAATGGCATAGCGACATACATACATATGTCCGTATCCCCGCGCGGAGATATGATGTTTCAAAAACGACATAGCTCCGCCAGAAAAAAGCGACATATTTCCGCCAGCAAAATGTACTGAGCGGAGATATGGCGCGCGGAGATATGTCGCTATGCCCATACAATACATACTAGTTTGAAATTAAATGTTTTTAATGAGGTGCCAAAATTTTATTCGTGACAAAATATACAAAAAAACCTAAATATTTTAAATGTTCTGAAATATATTTTTTTTTTTATTTTTTATTTTTTTTTTTTTTTTTTTTTTTTTTTTTTTTTTTTTTTTTTTTAAAAATTTTTTTTTTTTTTTTTTTGTTTTTTTTTTTTTTTATTTTTTTTTTATATTTTTTTTAAATTATTTAAACAAAAAATAATTAATTTTTTTTTTTATTTTTAAAAAAAAACCTGGGGGGGGGGGAAAGGGGGGGGGGTGGCCCAATTGGCTCGCTCACCACTTCTTATTTTATTGTCAATTAAAAGAAGAGGAGAGAGAGCGAGAGAGTATGGACGTGCCATTGCAAAATACGTAAAGTCTGTAGCATAAAAAGTTTAACACGAAAAAATCTTCCGTGGAGATGCGTCGCTTACAACTGCTGCTAACAGACTGACAATTTAAGAAGTCAACACAGAGAGAGCGAGAGAGAGTACCTTCTTAAGTATACCTTGCCCTAGGGCATGTTTAATCGTCGTAATTTTTTCTCATATGTTTTGTTGTTGCGTTGTAAACTTTTGGATTTACAATTTTACGCTTTACAATTTTACGACAGCTAATGAATACCCTCATTAATTTTTAGTTTTTTGACTATATCTCGAGAAATAAGCGAGATAGCGCCTTAAAACGAAAAAAATCATTAATTTTTTAGTTTTTTGACTATATCTCGAGAAATAAGCGAGATAGCGCCTTAAAACGAAAAAATATCATTAAATTTATTGTTTTTTGACTATAACTCGAGAAATAAGCGAGATAGCGCCTTAAAACGAAAAAATCATTAATTTTTTAGTTTTTTGACTATATCTCGAGAAATAAGCGAGATAGCGCCTTAAAACGAAAAATATCATTACATTTATTGTTTTTTGACTATAACTCGAGAAATAAGCGAGATAGCGCCTTAAAACGATAAAAATCATTAATTTTTTATTTTTTGACTATATCTCGAGAAATAAGCGAGATAGCGCCATAAAACGAGAAATATCATTAAATTTATTGTTTTTGACCATAACTCGAGAAATAAGCGAGATAGCGCCTTAAAACGATAAAAATCATTAAATTTTTAGTTTTTTGACTATATCTCGAGAAATAAGCGAGATAGCGCCTTAAAACGATAAAAATCATTAAATTTTTAGTTTTTTGACTATATCTCGAGAAATAAGCGAGATAGCGCCTTAAAACGAAAAGAATCATTAAATTTTTAGTTTTTTGAATATATCTCGAGAAATAAGCGAGATAGCGCCTTAAAACGAAAAAAATCATTAAATTTTTAGTTTTTTGACTATATCTCGAGAAATAAGCGAGATAGCGCCTTAAAACGAAATAAATCATTAAATTTTTAGTTTTTTGACTATATCCCGAGAAATAAGCGAGATAGCGCCTTAAAACGATAAAAATCATTCAATTTTTAGTTTTTTTGACTTTATCTCGAGAAATAAGCGAGATAGCGCCTTAAAACGAAAAAAATCATTAAATTTTTAGTTTTTTGACTATATCTCGAGAAATAAGCGAGATAGCGCCTTAAAACGAAAAAAATCATTAAATTTTTAGTTTTTTGACTATATCTCGAGAAATAAGCGAGATAGCGCCTTAAAACGATAAAAATCATTAATTTTTTAGTTTTTTTGACTATATCTCGAGAAATAAGCGAGATAGCGCCTTAAAACGAAATAAATCATTAAATTTTTAGTTTTTTGACTATATCTCGAGAAATAAGCGAGATAGCGCCTTAAAACGATAAAAATCATTAAATTTTTAGTTTTTTGACTATATCTCGAGAAATAAGCGAGATAGCGCCTTAAAACGATAAAAATCATTAAATTTTTAGTTTTTTGACTATATCTCGAGAAATAAGCGAGATAGCGCCTTAAAACGAAAAATATCATTAAATTTTTAGTTTTTTGACTATATCTCGAGAAATAAGCGAGATAGCGCCTAAAAACGAAAAAAATCATTACATTTTTAGTTTTTTGACTATATCTCGAGAAATAAGCGAGATAGCGCCTTAAAACGATAATCATAAAGTTTTTTAGTTTTTTGACTATATCTCGAGAAATAAGCGAGATAGCGCCTTTAAACGAAAAAATCATTAAATATATCTCGAGAAATAAGCGAGATAGCGCCTTAAAACGAAAAGAATCATTAAATTTTTAGTTTTTTGACTATATCTCGAGAAATAAGCGAGATAGCGCCTTAAAACGCAAAGAATCATTAATTTTTTAGTTTTTTGACTATATCTCGTGAAATAAGCGAGATAGCGCCTTAAAACGAAAAATATAGAAATAAGCGAGAAAAATTTATAGAAATTTAAGGAATTTTGTATTGAAAATTGATGTAAAAGAATATAAAGTGGAATTTGAAATTTTTTAAAAAATAGTTATGAACGTAAGTAAATAACTTTATATATTTTAGCCACCAAAAACCGAAAATACCAAAAATTACCAAATCGCCAAAAGCCAAAAAATCAAATATGTATTCCAAAAACACCACCAATACAAAAAAACACCAAAAATACTAAAAGCTTTTAAAATAAAAACAAAAAATACCAAAATAACCAAAAATACCAACAAAAAGGTCCAAAAATACCAAAAAATACCAGAATTCCCAAAAATATCTAAAATACAGAAAAATTCTGAAAATACAGAAAAGTACAGAGAAATACAGAAAAATACAGAAAAGTACAGAGAAATACAGAAATATACAGAAATTTTAAATTAAATTATAGATTTCATTTCACTCCTTCTTTGTATGAATACTAAATAGTTATATTTCATTAAAAATGATTAAATTTTATTCATAAATGCATGCAATAATTTCATCAATGTTTTTCTATGACGTTTTCACGTAAACTATCGTCCGTAAACCAACTTTACAGACAACCAATATTTTTTTTAGTAGACTAACATGCAAAAGCGACATAAGAAAACGGCCGCGCATGGCACGGATAAAACAAACAAATAGGAGCGACATAGCAAAATGACAAACAAATAAAAAAAATAAACTTGAACGCTGGTCAAGCATATCCAACAGGCAAAGCGACAAAAAAAAAAAGGAGGCAAATCCAAATCAATGCAAAGGAAGGCAATAAAAATGTGCAAAGACCAGCAAAGATAGCAAACACAATGATCAAAAGCAAACCAAGTGTACGCCCCACGTAAAAGCAGAGTAAGAGATGGGGGAAACTCTGCTCGTATTCGCACACTTTAGAAAATAACTGTAGTAGAAAAATATTTTAAAATTAATGCGTTTTATGGCCCAGGAAATTGTTGCCTTTGGCAACGAAATATCACAATAATTTTTTAAAGAACTTTTACAATAACTTTTGTTAATGTATATAAATAAATATTTAAATTTAGATGATTTGATGATTTGTATTATCAACTAGTAGAACAGTCAACGAACAATAAAAGAAAGGTAAATATGATTTTAGGTTTGTGCAACATATTAAGGGTTTATTTGCCGGCACGAGGTGAAGATTAATCTTTTATTTTTTCACTGCGATAAGTTTAATTGTAGTTGTAATATTGCAGCAATAAAAATCTGTCTTTATAAAACTTTAAATGCATAACAACCAACGTGCGCGCAATATGAACATCTGCGTGAAGTAGTTAAATTTGAGAATTCTACGCTCACCTAAATATATGGTTAATCAGCTACTCAGTCTCTTGCCCACTTTACTAGTGAGCAGTGTTGCCAGGTGTTGAGCGCCCGCATAAGCTAGATTCTAAGAAAAAATAAGCTTAAATAAGCTTTTTACCAAACAGTTAAGTCACACTGATATCAATTGAATCATCCAGAAATAAGCTATATTTTGATGATCCTATGTGATTTTTGCAAATTTTATAAGCTTTTCTATTTGCAAATAAGCTTGATCTAGCCTGAAATAAGCTTATCTGGCAACACTGCTTGTGTGCGACGCATCTACCTGATTAAGTATATCTTGCTCTCACCAATGACACACATAAACACTCCCTCTCCCTCTTGAATGAAAGCGTGCTTGCCAATGTCAAGTTGTCATGCATTGATAAGTTTAGACTCTAGAGAGAGAGCGCAAAAAAAATCGCAATTCATGTTCAGTTGTTTTACGATACTGAAGCAAGATGGACGTGTCGCAATATAATTCTCATTCACTTGTTGAGATAACGCCCAACGAATGGAAAACTTTACTTGATCTCTATGTGCAGAGAAAGAAAGACTCAACAGGCTATAATTTAATTAAAACCTTAATCAATTGGAAAGCTAAAGATCCGCAGTTAGATATTAAATGCTTTTTCCTTGGATGGTGATTGGAAAATAGATGGCACTTTTTTAATGTTTGTAAGTAAAGCAAATGTTTGTATTTATCTTTGACATTTATTGACGTGACAACCATAGCCTAATAATGTGATCAGTTAATTGGTCGATGGTGACAATGTCTTCTAAATAGATGAACCCAAGCTGCATGCGTCAAAAAAGTGTTACACAAAGCGTCTTGTTTAAAAACGGCCGTGGCGCTACTAAACAGACGCTAAGTTTTTGATTTTTTATGACCCGAGATCAACACTGCGTTACAATTTCTTGAGTATATTTTTTTGAAATGACACCAATTCTTGACATAATATACCAAAAATATAATACATAATACCAAAAAAATCAAAAACGCCAGAATTACCAAAAATACCAAAAATTCAGAAAAATACCAAAATTCCGAAATAATACAGAAAAATACATAAAAATTAAATGAAATGGTAGATTTGATTTCACTCCTTCTTTGTACCAATACAAAATACATAGAGATAATTCAAAACAAATGATTAAATTTTATTCAATGTTTTTTATGACGTTGTCACGTTAAACTGTCGTCCGTAAACTAACTTAACAGACAACCAATTGTTCATTCATATTGTCTTTTTCTTTAATGGAGTTTAAATGCAGGACTTCGGCTCGAGATGTTTATTTTAATACATTGAGCGATAATATGGAGCGCTTAGCTACTGCGCTACTCTGCATGTCATCCAAACCAGACAATTATCTTTTTGGATTTGGAGAGCGTCTGATTCCAGCCGTAAATGAGTATAAAAAGAAATTTGGGAATCTGCAAACGACACATACAGCCTGGTACACTGTCAGCAAAGAAATTGTTGACACATTTTCAATAGAGTAAGAAATTATAAACATGCTCTCAATTATTATATTCAAACATTTTACAGACCACCTGCCGGCATAGAGTTGCGCAGTTTGGAGATCAAAGATGCACCAACTGTTAATAATATTTGGCCACATCGAGGAGAAGGTTCAGTAAAATTTGTTGAAACTTTAATAGTCCATAATGTTTCAGTTGGTGCCTATGATGCGGAGCGAAAACTTGTAGCCTGGTGTCTTAGGTAAATACATAGTAAAATTAATTAATACATTTAATGTTAAGTATAATAATTATTGCAGATTTCAAAATGGGTCATTGGGCTTGCTACAAGTCCTGGAAACCCATAAGCGTCTTGGCTTGGGCAGTTTGATGGTGCGTTATTTATCTAAGAAAATCTCGGAATTGGGTGATGAAGTTTTGGCTCCTGTTGTCACTGAGAATACGCCTTCACGTAAAATGTTTGAAAAGCTTGGCTTTCAGAAAATTGATGATGTTTATTGGGCTTTGTGAGAAGTATAAAAAGTATGCATACAATGGCATTACGACATACACACATATATCCGCGCGACATATCTCCGCGCAGAGGTATGAGGTTTCAAAAACGACATAGCTCCGCCAGAAAAAAGCGACATATTTCCGCCAGCAAAATGTACTGCGCGGAGATATGTCGCTAAGCCCATACAATACAAAGTTTGAAATTTAAAGAACAGGACTTCAAAGACTGTTCTGTAATTATTGTACTAAAATTTAATTTGTAATATTAAAACAAATAAGTTAAGATTGCATTTCCAAAGTCAAATGTGGTATCATTATAAGTGAGCTATTTATGATTCATGCAAGAAAAATTCTATACAAGTTTTAGGAATTTTGTATGCAAAATTGGTGTAAAAGAATATGAAGTTACCTAACAAATAAGAACGTAAGTTAAGTAACTTAGTATATTTTGTGAAGAACGGGGAAATACTGACAACAATATGACCAAGTGGCAGCAAACAAACTTTCCCAACGAATGCTTATGACAAATCTTTTGATAATGCGCACAGACAATAAATCAAAAACTAATATTCATAATACTTCAACCTTTTTACTGTTCGTCAATTTTTAAATATTTGCTCAAACAGTTATAAGTCGAAAGAAACACAAAGAATTGAATAATTATGAGCGTTCTTGTCAGCTTTTCAAGAGCGACTCTTGTGAATCAAAACAAAGACTATTCATTTCTAGAAATAACTGTAATAGAAAAATATTTTAAACTAATCTTCACACTAATACTAATTTAATCTTAACATTTTTAAAATTTGACTATTCTGTTCAACAAATTTTAAGAGTAATTTATATAGATCGTTCAGTAGTTTTATTTATTTGATATTCTTAACTTGCGTGTCAGATATAGATTACATATTCATGGAGTTAAATGTTCTGAAGTAAGTCCAGTGAATTTTAAGAATGATCCTGCGGATGCAAAAAAATAAAATGAACTCTTTTGTGGACAAGCATACTAAAGATATCATTCCAGATTGCTTACCCCAAACCACAAAATTGATAATTGATTTTATTGACACAATAATGCGTGATTTTTATCACAAGGGCGAGGGCAACCAGCCAACGTTACCGTTGAGATAATGCGTGGATTCGGTGATTTTCCCTACTATAAGAATCCACACATGAATTGTCAATCGATTTCGGTGCAAATCAGTTACATATTCTGAATTACGTAGGCTAAAATTATAAATAAATACTAAGCTTTATTGTGATTCAAAAGATTAGTATATAGTGAAAACCCAATGGGAACTCCTTGGATTTTTTAAACAGAAAGAATGGATCAATGCAAATTCCCTAAATATTTGCTCAAACAGCTACACATCGAAAATGACACACACAAAAAGAAATAAAGAGAGCATTTGGGAGAGTTTTTTTAGCCTTCTCGTCACACAATCAATATAAATTTCAAGAGCGACTTTTGACGAAATGTATAAATATACATATTTGCAACAGTCAAATCTTCGTTGGGTTTAATTAGAATTGAGAGTTGATATTGGTCGACTTTTCTATATGTAAATGGATCAACTCATTAGTAAGCACGCAAGCAGCTGTCATGAGAAACCAGCAGTGCAGCAAAATGTAAACAAAACCTGGGGTATTACCCAGTATTTTTAAACATTATTGCAATGAGTCGATCGTCAATTGTCATCATTGATGAACACGCTAAGCGCGCGTTGCTCTCTTGAGAGTGGATAAAGCAGAGAGCAAAAAGCAAACGGTGACGATCTTTGCTCATGTATTGGAATTGAGAGGATGGGGGATTTATACACTCAAGCAAAAATGGCGTGTCAGAAACATGTACACAAATTTTGTCAATGATTATTTTTTTAAAATATATATATTTTTCGATTAAAATCATTGATTTTTACTGGAAACAAAGTTAATTGCGAACTAAAACACATTTGTTTTAGTTTGTTATTCATCAAGTACTGACATTTTGTCCGAGTGTATTCACGTTGATAACGAGTTTTTTTCGCATCAACATATAAAATAAAGTGCGCAAAGCGTGACAAGCTCAGTTAAACTCCAGCTTTCAATTCGTTTTCTTCGCGTACGCGCTTAACAATTTTGATTCACGTTTTAAAATACAAATACATACACAAAAAATACATATAATTGAATACATTAAGTATTCATTAAGTATTAACAACTGAAGATAAGCATTAAAATAAAAATAAATAAAATACAAATAACATAGTTAAATGTCGTGTTCGTTGTTCTATGGCTGGGTGGCCTTCGCCTGCCTGTTTTCCATTGGGAATTCCGATCTGGATCTCTTGCGTGATAATATACGTGATCCGAATAATCCACAAGTACAGGAATATCAAAATATGGGACGCCCCGGCGCCGCCGCCGCCACCGGCGCACCGTCAACATATTTTGCACCTGCATCACCTCCATTATCATCACCTGGCCTTGTTGCTGCAGTGCAACCGGCAGCTCCCACTTCCGCTGCTGCTCCTGTTGCTTATGGGCCACCACTTTATTTTGCTCAGCGTGGTGCAGCTGCGTATGGTCCACCTCTTCCTGTTGCTCAAGATGCTCCAGCTGCTTATGGTCCACCTCTTCCAGTTGCTCAAGGTTATCCAGCTACTTATGGTCTACCTCCATCTGCTCCAGCTGCTTTCGAAACATCTGCCTATGCTCAAGCGTCTTCTGTAGATGTTAATACCTCCGATGCTATTGCTCGCAATATTTTGACCTTTGCACAAGATCTCTCCAATAAAATCAATGAGAACTATCACAAAACAACAATATTCTCACCGTTGAGCATTGTTTCTGCTCTGGCTCTTTTGCTGCTCGGTGCCAAGGGAAGCAGTTACTCCGAGCTGGCACAATTGTTCGGACAAAGCAATACAGTGAAGCTTCACGAACAGTTTAGTCTGATGCTGCAGGATGTTCAGCAGCCAACGAGGCAAACCACTTCACCACTGCGTCAATTAGATCCCTGGCATAGTAATAGTGTGAGAAGGAGCTTGAGGAACTATCCCAAGAATCGTAATGCTCCGCAGGTGGTGCACGTGGCCAATGGTTTATTTGTGCAACATAACTATAGCCTTAATCCTGACTACAGGTAAGCCATGCAACAGTGAAAGTGAAGTCTCAAAATAGATAAAAGTTAATAAATGTGATTTCTTGCATATATGTTTTCAACATTGTAGCAGTGGGAAAGATAAAGAAATAAAATTATAAAACGTCAGCTAAATAAGGAAATACCTTAAACTTGCATAGTTCCAGTTTTTTAGATTTGTATTCATGGATATTTGACTTAGTAATGATTAACAGTAAGCAAAAAACGAGTTTAACATTTAATTGATAAAAAAAAACATTTTTGCTTTGAAAAGACAGTGTTATAGTTATGACGTCTATAGTTTATTTATATGTGCAATTGTTTAGTTCTCGAATGCAAAAAATAATACAAATATTTTTATTTCTGAACTACCTCAATTTAATTGAATAACTCGATTTAAAATTTCTATCTCTTACAGACAAGCTGTTAATGAAGTTTATAAATCTGAGCTGAAACAACTCGACTTTATAAATGATCCTGGGACGGCAAAAAATGAGATTAACTCTTGGGTAGAGAAGAATACAAGAGGCAAAATCGATAACATCATTTCAGGTGATTTACCACAAAGCACAAGATTGATATTGGCCAATGCTTTGTACTTTAAGGCCATGTGGGAGATTGATTTTATTGGTGGTGCCACCAGGGTGGAGCATTTCTATCCCAATGGCGAGGGCAACCAACCAGCTATACCCGTCGAAATGATGGCAGGAGCTGGTGCTTTTCCCTACTATATGGATACACAGTTGAATTGCCGCATTTTAGGATTGCCCTATCATGGGAACCTCACCACCATGTATGTCATTCAACCCATGGGATCATCGGTGGAACAGTTAAAATATCTCCAACAAAGTCTTAATGCCGATGCGATTGAGAAAATGATTAGTCGTATGGTTAGACGATCGTCTATAGTGGCATTCCCCAAAATGCACATTACCGAGTCCTTTATGCTACAGCCGCTGCTCTCACGCATGGGCTACAACAGCATCTTTATGGGCAGACAGAGTGATCTAGCGCTAATTGGCAATGAGGTATCCAGTAAACCTGCATATTCACCAATTGACTCTGGTTTGGGCAGTCTAGGAAATCTGAATGCACAACGTAATGCGGCAGTGCAATCATCTCAGAGCGCCTCGGATCTGATTGTATCCGAAATTCTGCACAAGGTGGACTTTGTGGTCAATGAACAGGGCACTGAAGCAGGTGCCGCATCGGCGGCTATATTACGAAAGTCTGGACCGGATGTGCTATTTCGTGCGGACACACCCTTTATAGTTCTAGTTCGTCACGATCTGACAAAGCTGCCATTGTTTTATGGCGTGATTAATGAGCCACCAACAGCAACGGCTACACACGGGAATTATGTGCCTTAGATTTATACATAATAACAATCCACTACGATTAGTTAAGCATTTAGTAATTAAGTCAAATTATTGAATTTCTACTGTAGTTTTTGTTGCATGCGACCTTTCAATTCTATATTTATGTGTTGATCAAAATCATTTTATGGCACATTAATATTGTTAATACATATATAACTATGAATGAGTCAATCAACGAACTTAGTGTACATACTTAAAATTTCCTATTTATAATACATACAAATAAAAGAGAGAATTTGTAAAACGAAAATTGCAGGAAAACATTTTTTAGCTCAAGATAACACCGTATTTATTTTTTAAATCATGCGCCATGTTAATTTTCGATTAATGTATCGATACACATTGTCGGTGAATGGCAAACTGGGCTGCCTCACAAGCTTTGCCAGCCCTCGCAGACAGCTGTTTAAGTTTGACAGAAACAGATTGAACTTTAACTCCGTTTTCAGACTATTTGTCAAAAATAAAGCAAAAAATGATCTCGCTACCCGATTCGGACTCTGAGGATGAACTGCCGCCAGGCTGGGAAGAGCGCGCAACTGACGATGGCGTCGTTTGCTATGTAAAGTAAGCATATGCAACTCCGCAAGTCCCAATTGAAATCGCTACTAAATTCTCATTGTTTACTTTTTGCAGTCAACAAAGTAAAGTCTCGCAGTGGACGCATCCAAGAACTGGTCGCTCCAAAAGAATAATCGGCGAGCTGCCCCTCGGCTGGGAGAAGTATTATGATGAACAAAGCAAACGTAACATGTTTCACAACAAGGAAACGCAACAGCGCACAAATATTGATCCACGTCTTGCATTTGCTGTGGAGGAGCCTACGCTCAATGTGGCGCAAGTGCGTCAGAGATTTGATTCGTGCAGCACAGCATTGCAGGTGTTGCATGGCAAGGATCTGCATGGCCGTGTGGCATTGATAACAGGTGCCAACTGTGGCATTGGCTTTGAAACTGCACGCTCATTGGCTCTGCATGGCTGTGAGATAATCTTTGCCTGCCGTAATATAGCAACCGCTCAGGAGGCCATTGATCGCATTGCCGTGGAACGACCAGCAGCACGTGCAAGATGTCGTACTACATCTCTGGATTTGGGCTCTCTACGCGACGTTAAGAAATTTGTTGAGCAGATTAGACAGAGTGTTGGGTAAGCGGAAAGGGAAAGTTAAAACTTGTTCCTATTATTAAACGTTCAAATATATATTCTTTTTAACAGCCATATTGATTATCTCATATTGAATGCGGGCGTATTTGCTTTACCCTATACAAAAACTGTTGATGGTCTCGAAACTACATTCCAAGTATCTCATTTATCGCATTTCTATCTAACACTACAATTGGAATCCCTTTTCGATCATAGGACACGTATTGTGGTTCTCTCCTCTGAATCACACCGGTAAGCAATACTTATCAAATGTGCAGATTTTTATAAACAGCTTTCATCCAAGCACAACTGGCGAGGTGTCAACTTTTATGGCCGCCACTGTAGCTTATAATCAAACTGCATTTGGCATTATACATACATATGTATGTACATGTCTATTTAGCAAGTTTATTGCACTTAACGATTGGACTTTAGTCCGCGACTCATGTTTGTTTTTTTAATTTTTTTTTTTTCTTTGCGTTGGCGTCGATGCATACTAAAAATAAAACTATAAATAGTACAAATGCGTGCGGTTGGGAATCATGTGAATAAATAGTCTAGTTGTACTATGCGTATATTTAGGAAAGCATAAAACTTAGTTTGTCCATGAATGCAAGTTTTATTTATACGATAGTTAATTTAATTTGTCAATTTTCTAAAACGTATGTATACTTTAAAATGCTCAAAATAATTTAATTATTATTATCAGTTTTGTTTATTTCTTACCTTGATAACTCCTCAAATTGTGGCCTTGAAGCATCTGTGTTTGAAATTCCAGTTAATCACGACTTCCAAGGTGAAACGCAATTGAAGTCTGCATTGAAATCAAACATACATACATACATATGTATGTATGTACTTATTTACATATGTACATTGTACCAACAGATATGCATACATATATTTTTGTATACACTTTGTGCTGCATTTTTAAGCATTTCATGCGGTTCTGTGCTTTAACTTTAACTTTATGTGTGGTTTTTTAAATTGGTTTGATCACCACCGCGATTGTTTACATACATACATAAATATGCATTGATACATAAACCACTGTTGCCAGATCACCTAAGTCCACAAATTATAACTGTAAAATTCACGTGCAGCTCATTCAGGCACACTTGTAATACGCAGTTTTGGTTGCTTGCCATCTTAATGTTTTGATAAATCAGCATCGCACTGTTCCGCTATACAGAAATCATCAAAGATATGCTTGGAACAACGGAGCAAAGCATAAAATGTAATTGAACTGAAGTTACTCTTTATTTGTTGTTGGAGGTGGTTTTTGTGTCTGTATTATTTGTATGCGTATACACTCACTTTGTCTCACTTTTTGTTGCTTCTGCGTTCGTTTTTTTTTAATCACGTATCACATTTCTGTAGCCTATGCGTTGTATCTGTTGTATGTTTCTCGTGGAAGCATGCTCCAAAAGTCGCGTGCGCCAATGTGTACTTATCAAAAGTCATGTATGCCAGCAACTAGAGTTTAAATGCATACTTGTGTACACATACATACAATTGCTAAAGTGTGTCTGACTCCAAGTCTGTGTATTGAAGAATGAAGCTGATTTAAAATTGGGGTCAAAGCAAATGAGCGATAATTGTTAGACAGGGTTGCTTGCATTCAGTTAGTTTATTTCACTTGGCATGGGAAATTAATTAAAATGTTTGCGAAAATATTCAATGAACAACGAAATCTTCTCTTGGTATCAGAAATTAAAAATTCATAATAATTTAAAAGCTAAAAGTTTTTGCATAAGTATTTTGCCCGTTAGCTATGACAAAAACAGAAAGTTTCTGTGGAAATATACATATGTACAAAAGAGAGATTGTTTACTTTATGCATTTCTACATATGTACATATGTATGTATGTTTATCTTTTTTTGCAAGCTCAGACATTTGTATGCAAGAATCAAATAAAACGGCAATTATTAAAAACAAATTCAAAGTCCATAAGAACTAAATAGGGAATTAAAAGCGTTATTTAATGCTTCAAAACATATTCGAACTTGATTCCTTGTTTGTTGTACAATGGCGTTGTTTATTCGCCCTGTTCTAGGGCGCTTTGTTTTCTGCTTCTGTTTTTTGTCTGAGTAGGCGCCTTGCTCACAGTCATAGCCTGAACTATTGTCGTGGTTCCCAATCTTGCATCTCATTAACGAGCACTGAACGCGCGACAACAACAACAACAAGAGCAACAAGAATCACAATGCCAATCAAGACTCGTTTGCGTCCGGCTATAGTGGGTGCAAAGTCCAAAATGGGTTTGAATAGATGATGCTACGTTGCTACAGTGGTTACAGGCTGTAATTTTATAAAAAGGTTTTAAATTATTATTTTAAAGTAATGTTAAATTTTATGAATTTTATTATGACTTTATTACATACTTATTGTAAACAAAAACAAATAAGATTGCTGACTTTTAGATAGTTATGCGACCACTGTAAATATTTAAATGGTTGCATGATAAGTAAGCCGGCTATTTGTATACATATGCAAATTGTACAGCAAAGAGAAAAACAAAACAGATTAAAACAAACAACAACAAAAAATGACCACCAACACAAATAAGAGAACAACAAAAACAACTGCGTCTTAAATTAAACTTGAATTTCTTGCTCAATTCCCAACCCTTCCACCACTATGCCTCACCTTACCCCACAGATTTGCCAGTTTGCCAGTGGAGAACCTAACGGTACAGCACTTATCACCGCAAGCTGAGAAATATTGGAGTATGATGGCCTATAATAATGCTAAGTTATGCAATGTATTATTTGCCAAGGAGTTGGCACAAGTGAGTCATCCAACCATCTATATTTAGTATCTGTGTTAAATCGTTCACCCAATTAAGCAAATTATTTTTTGTCATAAACAGCGCTGGAAACAACGCGGAATCTCTGTGTTCTCCGTGCACCCTGGCAATATGGTTTCAACGCAGATTTCGCGTAATTATTGGTTTTATCGCCTGCTGTTTGCCATTGTTCGTCCCTTTACCAAGTCGTTGGTGAGTGTTGTAGGAAGATGAGGAAGACTTTCACTAACATTATACATATGTTCTTTTATTATTTTCGGCAGCAACAAGCAGCTGCCACAACCATTTACTGCGCAACGGCAAATGAGTTGACAGGTTTATCTGGATTGTACTTTAATAACTGCTATTTTTGTGAGCCCAGCAAACTGTCCAAAAGCGAGGCACTGCAGCAACAATTGTGGACGCTAAGCGAGCATTTAATCAGCGAGATAATAACAAACAATTAATGCAGTTATGTTTTTGGCTTATTATTCCTATTTATACATTTTTATAATTATGCTTCGAGAATACAATTTTGTGTGTTTTTGTTATTTTTTTTATATTTTCTTCTTAAATCTAGCATTTAAAAAAATAAAACAATTCCTAACTACGAACTAAAAGGCACAGTTTGGGGGAGTAGACTAAAAGTCTGAAACGCGACCCTTACGCTCCCAGTCGCCATAACGTGTTGGCTCTGGTCCAGCGGGTCCGCCAATTTCGCCGGTATGCGGATTTGTTTGATTTGGCCAGGGTTTTAGTGGCTCCTTCTCTTGATAGGGATGACGTGAGAATTCTTCCAGTTTACCAAGTGGTGTCTTGGCGCGCAATTTCTTCTGAAACGCCGTCAATTTATCAGATGTGCTTTTTGGCTGTTGAATCTCCACAACACTTTCATTGCCACCAACTGCGGACCGCCAGGCGCTGCTTGTCGACAAGTAGCTCACTATTTTTATGTATCATAAAAACAAAAATTTAGATTTTTTTTTTTTTTTTGATAAGAATTCAATATATTTTATTATTTATTATTTTTCAATATATTACGCACACACACCTTGTTTGCCCATCTGCGGCATGGCGCGCAGAGTTTGTTTTGTAACCGACTGCATTTTTAATAAAAGCTTTAAAACTGTTCTTCAACCGGAGGTAATTGCTTTTGATATCGTTGTTGTTGTGAATTGGTTGATTGAAACTCGCGATGTTGTCACTAGCTCGGACTCTTGTGCGTTTGCGGCAACTGAGCTGCCGCCTGCTGTTTATATAGGTTTTTACGACAGAGCGACGCTGCCTTTATTTTTTTTTATGTTGCGATTGCGTTGAAAGTCTCACGTTCAGTTTTTTGTTAGTTTTGTTGTGGGGCTGTTACGTATTGCAATTGTGTAGCGATATTGATGGCTCGCGACTTATCGAAGCTATCGGTTTTTCGTGCGTCATAATTGACGAAATCTTCTTTTGTTAATTAACCTGCTCACAAATCGATACCGTGTTTGGCATCGATATTTTTGTGTAAAATTTTTTACATTCGGCATGCATGCTACTTTGTAAGCAGTCATTGGCGTTGCATTTTTTATATTCATACGTGTTAAATTTTGTTTTTAGTTTGTAATGTTACCAAAGACCCCGAAACCAGCAATTTGGAGATTCATCAAAGGTAGCGCCAAGACACTATTTGTTCTGGAAGCTGTTTGTTTTGCAGCCAGCTACGGTCTCTACTACCGCATGAACACAGACCAAGGTGAGTGCCACAATATTGCGTTTTATGTAAGCCCTTTACTCATTGCTCTCTCTCTCTATCTTTTGCAGATTTTCGCCGGTACATTAACGATAAATATCCCTACGCTCTCGAGTATTACTACAAAATCGGTGAGATTGTTGGCGATAGTGCAGTGCGAGAAACAGACGCAAATTACTGGAGTTCCACAGCAGCACAATTTAGAAAGAAGGAATAAATAAATAACTTTAAATGGCGAGCAATCCCTACGTTAAATCAGTGATGTTGCTGGTTGGCTCCGGTGTAGTTGGATATGGATTGATGCTACTCACAGAGCCCAATGCCGAGAAGATCGCACGTATTAAAGCTTCTGGAAGGGGCCCGCGACCATTTAACGATGACGATGAAAAGAAAGCGCTGTTCATGAAAAAACTACAGGAGGCGGCTACAAGTACTCCAATTTATAAGCAAATACCAGGTTCTGCCGATAAAAAGGATAACTAACCTTAGGTTTTTTTTTTATAAATAATTTGTTGCACAGACTGTTATATAACATGATATTAATATAAATTTTTGCGAAATCAATATAAAATATGATAGTTATTTCTTGTTACGAGACAAAAGTTTAATTATGACTACTTGATCAATGAGTTAAAAAATTGGATGTTAGCCATTCGTGGCATTATATTTTTATTTGCATTATACTAGCTTTTGTTTTTGTCCAATTCTCTATATTCCCTTTATTCGCAACGCAAACAACAAATTACTTCGTGCCCTTTTATCATGAAACCGATATTCTCTTTAAGAATCGATACCACACCATTGTCAATATCGATATATAAATAGGTTTAAACAACTTGCTATTAATTAAAAGAGAAAACAATTTATTAAGTCTAACATGTCCATTGACAATGTGCCACTATTATCTGGAACGCAGGGTCTGTCGGCCGTTAAGTTCGGCGCTAGCAAGGAATTCCATACACGCACTCAGCAGCAGGAACTGGATAGCGCATTTCTTGGCAATGAGAGACGACCGTGGATGCAGGCAAAGCCGAAACCAACAAGGACACACAAGGAGCGGGAGACAATAAAGGCATTGCTAGGAACATCGATCCAGGACAATCTCAACAGTGACAATGTTAACAAGCTAATTGAGGAAAATATTGGCTTTCGAGACTTGGCCTCGCTGACGGGTGAAGATCTTGAGATGTTTGGCTTTACATCTCTGAAAGAGCGCAACGAATTAATAAAGTTGTTTTCCCTAATGCCCAACCAGGACCCTAGCTATGAAGACATTTGCATTTCAAACGCCGCAAAAGGTTACAACAATCAAATAGTTGGCAACGCTGCCAATCATATTCAGTGTTTGCGCTCTTCTCTGGCAGCCACCAATTATAAGCTGCAGGTGATGCCACCCGAGGATGTTATTGTGGGTGATAAACGCTATGCAAGTCGCTTTGCTCTAGAAGCTCTTAACAGTGTGCAGACCATCTCAGATGAAATAATCAATGATTTGCGTAAGCTGGAGGAGTTGGCCAACAAACAAGAGGATCTCCAAGCTAAAGCAAAGGAGGTAAAATCAAGATACAGTATAATTTATTGCATTTATTTAATCTTTATCAAATTAACAGCGTAACTTGAAGTTTATATACTACGCAACTCTGGCATTGGGAACTGCTTGCGCCTGGTTTTGGTGGTGGTCAAAGCGCACGCACACCCCAAATCTACAAAATGTTTCCCTAAAAATTTAAACCAATTGCAAAACAAAACTTTGTACCAATATGCATTTGAAAATATCTATACTCTATAAAAGCATTCCATGGAATGAAATCATTATGTTCTCCAAAAGTTATCTATTCTAAGAAAAATTTCGCGCGCCATAAGAGCTGACACATGTTTTGTAAAAAAAAATTAACAATTTATGACTTATAAATGTATTCAAGTATGTTAAAGTGAAATCTCATTAAAATATAAGTAAAGATGTACAATTTGAACCTTACAACTATTTTAATGATTCGCTACTTTGTCTTGACTTCCTCAGCAAGAAGTAGAAATATCAGACTAACATAGGAATCTACATGTTCTGGAAACTCCCAGGCTGTGGTATACCCAATAATATCACTTCTTTGCGTAGAGTGTGCTATGTTTTCTGTAAGATACATATATGAAATCTGAATGCCATCCTGTCACATATAATTCTTTAGCTTACGCATAACATTCAGCTTGACCTGTGCTTCCTGTTCGTATCGCTTTAACAGCTCCTCGGTGAAAGACACAAATTGTGTAAGCTTCCAAGTGCGATAGATAACAAAATGTGATGAGCTGCCAGCGAGTTGACTTAATGCACGCAACTGACGCAAGATCTCTTGAGTGTTTTTAGATATGTCTACAAATATGTTTGTAATAATGGCCAGCTTATCGCATATTGGACGCATATCATCTGGATAATTGCCAGCTTGTTCATCTGCTTTTTCCAAGCAACGTGTCTTTTTTGCCTCAATGGCATAGCAAAGAGTTGTGCCGCGCTGCTGAGCCAGCTGCCATTTGGCATAGTTACTCTGTAGATCATTTACCAGTGTTTCCAGACGCGCCTTGCAAGTGGCCAAGTTTGCATCATGTTTTATCGGCGATTGCACACGCTGGCTGTCAACTAAACAAAAACAACAAAATTACTTGTGAACATGAATCAAACTATTTTAATTTATAACTTACAGCGCACTGGCGTTAATGAAGTATTTAAAACATCCATTTTATTGTTCAGGACTAAAATCACATTCAACAATTTAAAGAATATGGAATCACAACAGAAACAAAAATCAAACAGCTGAGAGCTACGATAGTCAAAAGTAAAAGAACATACATATATTTTTATCGCTCTCGTACCACAAACAATATCGCGATATTCAAGCTAAAAGCTTTGAGCTGGTAATCTTTTTATTTTTGTTATAACGTTTAATGCTATATAAAAAATATTTTTATAGTAAATAACATAGAAAAACTGCAAAGTTAAGCAGCATTTTAAAATCTACATTAACTGGCGCCACCTGTCTCTCAAATTAGTTGTAACTATCGATGTGCTTCGATAAACACACAAACACTCTCTCCGTCTGAAGTGTCAAAAAAGTGCCGGTCATTTCTATCAGACATTTCCAAAAATCATTCAGTCGAAATTTGTCGAACAGAGCTAAACATCAATTTAATTTTTTATCAAAATGGCAACCTGGACCCCATTGGAATCTAACCCTGAGGTGAGTGCTTATCTTGCTTAAAAGATTGTTGCAGTCACAAAGCAAACAATCTTAAATCCAACGAAAGAAAAAGTTTGCAAATTTTTTGCAACTCGAGAAAAAGACGCCATTGTTTTTCATGTCTCGTTCCTTTTGCAATTCACATTCCCATTCCAGGTGCTGACCAAATACATACA
This sequence comes from Scaptomyza montana, assembly GCA_018904305.1. NCBI lineage: Eukaryota > Metazoa > Arthropoda > Insecta > Diptera > Drosophilidae > Scaptomyza > Scaptomyza montana. The sequence goes on along the minus strand of JAEIGR010000037.1, from coordinate 1,223,466 downwards.
CCAGCTGGGCGTGTCGCCAGCCTGGTCGGTGATTGACGTCATCGGTCTGGATGATGAGTTGCTCGCAATGCTGCCCATGCCTGTTAAGGCACTTGTTCTCCTCTTCCCAATTAGCAAAAAGGTTGGCTGCCATTTTGTTTTTTCTATTTGCTTGTCATTAAATGTGTGTGCTCTTACAGTATGAAGAGTATTGCGAGGAGGAACGTAAACGTATTACGGCTGGATCTGAGCCAGTAAACCATCCGAAGGATCTGTTTTATATGCGTCAATTTACCCATAATGCTTGTGGCACTGTTGCTCTCATCCACAGTGTGGCCAACAACAAAGAGTAAATAGCAGCGAGTTTTTCATCAATCAATTTTAACTCATAAATACTTTTACCCCATAGCATTAAAATCTCTGATGGCGTCCTAAAGAAATTCTTGGAAAATGGTGCTTCTATGTCGCCGGAGGAACGCGGACATGCTTTGGAGAAGGATCAAGAATTTACCGAAGACCATCAGAAACTGGCCCAAGAGGGACAAACCGATGCTGCCGCATATGATAAAGTAATTCATCATTTTATTGCTCTAGTCAACAAGGATGATACTCTGTACGAGTTAGATGGCCGCAAATCGTATCCCGTCAGTCATGGCAAGACTTCGGCCGAGACTTTCGTCAAAGATGCCGCCAAGGTATGCAAGGAGTTCATGGCTCGTGATCCGGATGAGTTGCGCTTCACCGTTTTGGCTCTTGCTGCCACCGAAGCATAAACATTTAAATATTCATTTTAATCTATTATATTATATGATCTTCGATCTATTACTCACACATACACATATAAACCATACGCATTTGTAAGGCCAAAACGCAGAAGAGCTGGAAAATTCGCTTTTGGTCATATTTATTTATTGTATTTCGAAAACTACGCATTAAATGCTTGAGAACTGAGATGTATAATTAAACAACCGCCATTTATTATTGCTTTATATCCTGTAACAATTTAATATGGTTAGAAAAGGGGTTTTTTGGGGTATGAAGAAACTTCTTAGGAAGCAGAAAGCTTAAAACATTAAAAAAATTTATAAGTGTTGTAATATATGTTATGTACAGGGCATTAGTTAGTCAAGCACTATTGTATTGAACTTGTCATAAAGTTTATCAACTGCGCATGCTTCACAATTATTAACGCTCCACGTAACTGATTTGACACCTGCATTCTAACAAACCACACAAAGTGGTTGCTTTTTATATATTTCCACTCACAATTGATAAAATTGTGGTTTTCTAAGGATTTACCAGGGCAAACAAGATACAACCAGACCCTCCAGTGTGCCGCAAACAGGATATATTGATTGATTGATTGATAGATATAAATATTCATGTGGGCGTTATCGCTGCCCGGACGTAAAAATGAAGCTGCTACTCAAGGAGCTGACGCGTTTCACAACGCAACCTCGCACCTTATATTGCTACATGTTCCTCAGCATTTGGATATTTCTGCTTATAGCGGGTAAGTGGAGCACAACATGGACAAAGACTTTTACGTATGTATGTATCTTAAAGAAAACTTTTCTTTTCAACCCAGGCATGTATCGCTATGTGGGCAATGCTGAGCACAATGGCAGTCCGGGCAGCGGTGGCGCCTATAATCTCAATACTGGCACAGCCAGATCGGCTGCAAGTGAGGCATCCTCGAGCGCTCAGCGTTTCGCACAGTATCGGGAACGTTGTGCACCGCTAGCGCAACTAACTCGAATGGATGATGGTGGCATACTGGAGGGCTGGAAATTGCAGGGTGTTCTACTCGTCATCCGGCATGGGGATCGTGGTGCAATGTCGCATGTCCATGCCGGTGGCATTAATTGTGGTGTGCCTGCAGATGGTGATAGTTTGGTTAATAGGTAAGATACAATTTATAACTTTTTGTTATTACTAAAACTTGCATTTTGCAGATATCGTAGCTTTTTGCAAAACTCTAGCAGCTCGGCTTCGGGTTCAAATCATATGTATTGGAGCAAGGTGGGTCCGTTTCATGGTTTTCCTTTGTTGCCCGCCACGGAGAGAGGCTGTCCATTGGGTCAACTCACATACAAGTAAATTAGCGCCAGAGCAGGCAAAGTAACGAAACGAAAGAAAACAGAGAGCAAAACGGGAATTCCACCGTTTCACGTTTCGTTTCATTTCCTGTACTGTTCTTATTATTTTTGCCACGAGTGTATTTACGTTCGCTCAATTTGTTCGATTTTTTCACAGGGGAATTGCTCAACTGTTGCATGTGGGCGACATAATGCACCAGATCTATGCTCATCCTCTTGGACTGCTACTCAAACCAAATTCCTTGCGAGGAGCAATGGAAACAACACCACATACTTTGCTCAATTCGGATGAAGTTGTTGTGTTTACAACTCGCTATCGACGCACCTTTCAATCGGCGCTCGCGTTGCTTTTTGCTCTGTTGCCGGCAGAGAAGTGGTTGGCATTGAATGTGAGGGAATCTCATAGCATGGCATTCTGTTTTGCCGACTGCAGCTGTGCCCAATCCATGGTGTTGAGGAAGCGTCTGATGCAGCTGGGGGATCGTCAGTTAATGCAACGTCCCGATGTGTTGGCTGTGATGCAATGGATTGGTGGCACCCTACTGCAACATGCACCCACTGAGGGTGGCGTCACTAATCCTTTTGAGGTGGTGGATGCCATGCTAACGGTGTTGTGTCATGAGGCGACGCTACCGTGTCGTCGTCGCAATGGAAGCCAGACGAGAGAGGCAAGCACCAGGAATCAGGATTTGGTTGATGTTATCAACATAGATCAGGATGAGACGGCGGCAAATGCGCCACAAGCTGCTGCCGCAGCACAAGAAGCAGCAGATGCAGTTGCTCCATCTAATGATGAACAGCAGCCGGAAGGATGTGTGGAGCCAACACATGTGGATGCACTGATGTCCTTTGCCGATGAACTGTCTTTGAAAAGCTCTCGACATGTTTTCTACAAACGTTCTGGATTATTGCGTGCTTATGGAATGATTCGTCATATAGTTGGTTATATGCTTAAGATGATCTCCGGAGATCGAACGAAGTTCGTGCTCTATTCTGGGCATGATTGCACCATGCAATATCTAACTGCTGCCCTGGGCATACAAAATGCACAAGGACAAACCATTAGCTATGCCTCCCGACTTGCCTTTGAAGTGTATCGCAGTGAGGCGCATACGGATTATTATTTTCGTGTTGTTTATAATGGTAAGGATGTCACTCAGCAAATTGAGTTCTGTGAGGGTGGCAAGAGTTTGCGTGTAACTAGGGATAGTCGTGGCAACAAGGCCGACTTATGCCCCATTGAGAATATCATTCGTTTCCTGCACGAAGATTATTTTGCACCACTGAATGCAACCAATTTTAAAGAAGCTTGCTCCGCAGCTGTAGGGAATCCTGCCAAGGCTAATGAGTTCTAGTTCGGGTTCATTAAGCGATTCCAATCTCTTTCCACGCACTTTATGAACTGTGATAAGTAATTAGTTAAGGCATAAACTAAAAAACAAACGAAAGGTAAGCCCAACACAAAAAATTCGAACCGAAACAATGTTAAAAAAATGTTTTGAGTTATGTTTGAGATCCCAGAGACTTAAACAATTTTTATAATTTTGTCAAGTTTTATGTGTTTATCCAATTTATCGCACACAGTTTATATTTATAAGAACAAAAACATATCAACACACATATCTTACATATGTTAGCCGAATTTTAGCTAAAGCGTATGAATTTGCTATTTTCCTAGACTTTTAAGAACCGTAAATCGATACATATCAGCGATGGCTTTCAATCCAACGCAAATCGTTTACTTAACTTTAGATTTAGATTTTTGAGGAAGCTCTTTAGCTGCCTGACAAACATAACATATCAGCAAGGACTATATTTGATTTTAGTCTTTGATATCAGCAACATATCATGTGCGAAACTTACCTACAGTTTAAATATACATAAATACATACAATATGTTTACAAATCTATGCCACAGTTAAGTATTTCAATAAATGTTGTCCCAAATGAAGAAAAAGTGTTTCGAAATCTTAAACATCAAAGAAAAAAGATTTTAAATAAAAATTAACACACTTGGCAATCCATCATATTAAAGTATGTGATATAAAAAGGGTGCAAAAACATTTGATTTACTACACAAGCGCCTTCCAAGTTACTGCATTGGCATCCAATCGCCGACTGACTGACTGCAAGACTGTACAATGCAATTTGCAATTTAGCTGCTGAGTGCATTTTTACGTACACTTGTACGTGTGTAGGGTGAGCAGCTCACACTTACACACACAGTTAAGACACAAACGATGAGCATCAGCTTGAAAGAGTGATAAAGCAAACGAGAGCAAAGGCCCAGCGCCAAAGGCACAACAAAGCAAAGAACAAAGTACATAACGCAAAAAAAAGGCAAATTGCGTTGCGCTGACGTCGACTTTGGCAGTGGAGAGTGAAGCCGTTATTACTTATCTGTATGTCTTTTGGAAGGAGGTTGGGGAGTGAAGGAGGAGTGCTCGCGCGCAAGTAATGCGGCGCACTCAAACACACATACACACACACAAATACAGACAAGCAGTGAGACAAACAGAGCGAAAAGTGTGGAGGTGGGGTTGTGGGGAGTCAGCGAGCGCGCAATGAGTGTGTACAGAGACCGAGCGTCGATTGTACAGCGTTTGTAATGTAAAATCGACGCTCTGCTCTGTGCTGAGAGCCTGTTGACATTCAGTACATTTTGTTACTTTTGTGCACGCAGCTGGCGACGGCGACGATGATACGGCGCACGCTAAAAGCAGGAGTTGCTTTTGTTTTGTATGGCGTTATGGCGTTATGGCGCCATGGCGCCCGAGCACAGCCGTAAAAAGGAGCAACTTATTGGAGGCCTACACATTGTGTAATGGGATATACATATAACAACAACAGCAACAACATTCATACGTTCTTAGGTTCCATAGGGACGCGTCACGTGGTTGCTGTAAAAACTGTAAAACGCCGTTTTGCCCACATTATGTATCCACCACATCCACGTAATCTCGCTGTCGTAATACTAATGCCAGCCCTGGGGCAGTCGTTGCTCGCATGGTGCATGGTTGTGTTACATTGGGAAAAGGAGCCCAGAACTTGTAGACGCGTTGCACTTTGAGCAAAATTAAAAAGTCTCAGTGCATTCAAAAGAGAGTGCTTGACTAGATGTTACTCTGCAAGTGGCTTTAAAAGTGCATTAATGAATGCATTAAGTTTACTCACTCAGAAAAAGTAAAAAGTACACTTTTAAGCGTTCAAAATCAGCTAAGTAAAATAAAAATATTTAAATAACTCCAATAGATAAGTTATTTGTTTTAAAAATTCTTTAGAAATAACTATAACTTTTTAAGAAAAATAAAATCTCTTTGAAAAAATGTGATGGAAAAGATAACACTCCTTTTACCACTTTGTATACGACAACAGGGTATCAAGGCAAACGTCTGAAAAAACTCTCACCATATTTTTTTGTCGTTTGCATATGTATGTGTGCGTGTCAGAGAGAGTGTTGGGCGGGGCAGGTGCGCCTGCTTGCCTGCCTGCCTGCCTACCGGCCTGCCTGAGCAGCGCAGCGACCGGTGCGAATGTGCAGTCAATGGCATATTAATATAAGCATCTCTCGCCGGGGTCTGCCGACGTCATTGTGCTCAGTTTGCTGCACGCCGTTGTCAATGCCTTCGTCTCTTTCGCTGTGTGTGTGTTGGGGGCAGTTGGAGCGAGCAGCATGCAAGCGAGATGCGAGTTGCTTGGCTCTGTGTTTACAAAAACGAAAAATTGCATTGCAGCTCCCACCACAAATATAAAAATGCAGCTCCCTCTCACGCTCTTTAAAAATGCATTATTATGTATGTGTGTGAGCATGTGTGTGTGAGTAAAGAAGAGTGCAAGCAGCGCACTCACCGTGGGAAGAGTTGCATTTGTCGTAAGTTACAAAGCAGACCGCAGCTGTTTGTTGAAAATTTACAAGACACAGAGTAGGTACAAATAAGCATGCATTTATTGTTTATAAATTTGATTATTTTTTTCTCTGCATACAAACAATTAACATTTTCTTACACATTTTTACAAATTGTCGCTCTTTTGTCTCACTGTTTTACAAGCCAATGTCCAATTGCATTATGCCTGTGCACTCTCACGCTGTTGCTCTCGCTCGCTCACGAAAAAACCCGTAAAGAGCTGCAGTGCACCAACACACGCGCAAGAGCGCCTCCCAATTGGTTCTGGCCAGTGCAGCAACAACAACAACAGCAACAATGCGCTCATGTGCATTGAGAACGGGGAACCGATGGAGGTGCTCGCAATAAGAAATAAAAAGAAACAAAGTGAGTTTTGTTACTGCAAGTGTGTGTGTGTGTGTATGGGCTGCTCTCTCTCTCTCTCTCTCTTTCGTGCTCGTCATGCTGTGTGCATTTTGGTTACAAATGTCGGGGAGCTGCTGTTCGTTCTGTGCTGCGCCTCTGTTACAAAATATTGGCGAAGAAAAATCATACAACGTTTTTTTTCGAACTTTTTTTCAACCATTTTTCATCGGTACGCAAGCGTTTGCTGGTATGTGTGCGTCTGTGTGTGTGTTGTTGCTTGCGTATTTGTGTGTCATATGGGTAGCACTTGTAAGCCTCCAATCTGCTTGACTATTGTGGACAGTTGTAGATGGTCTGACAGGGGCGCTCCTAGGCAAAAGTGGGCAAACACTATTTGCTTTTTTTGGGGAAAGCGCGTGTGGACAGGATTTTTCCATTTGGTCTAACATGCAATAGACAAAGAAAGAGAGAAAAGCGAACCAGTTGCTGTTGCCTATCGTTGGTCTATGCTGTCTGCGCTCTCGGGCCATCTAATAGAAAATCCAAGAGTTTTCCAAGCAGTCAAACTAGGCTCCATAGTAGTAGATACCCCTGCCGACAGTTTCCCCGTCGCACACACACACACATATTGGGGCAGATGCACTTTTCAAATGTCTAGTGTAGAAGAGACGACAGAGGGAAGCGGCATTTATACAGTTTTCCACGCAAACAGCTCAATGGAGGAGCTGCATCGTCACACACACACACACACACTTATGCAAGCACAGAGCTTGAGATAGTCTCAAGTGAGCCTAGTAACAAAGGGAGAGGGAGAGGGCAAGAACGGCGATAGCTGCAGCTACGCGCACATAGAAGAAATTGCAACGACGTCGCGTCGTAATTGCACCTCAGAGCAGAGCAAAACACAGCGGAGCGGATCGTTGCACATGACGTGAGAGCGCCAAAGCGTATAAATGAGGAGAGGGAGGGTACTGGGCGGTGCCCATAAGCTGGTACATACATTAAGCAAGTACCTACGAGTACACAAGTACTTGTACTCGCCCATATTATTACTTAATCACATAACACAGAGTGAGCCCAACAACATTATGATTGCTGCTGGCAATGCTCTGCGGTGGGGTGAAGAGCGTGGCTTCAAAAGCTTTAGATTAAGCTACAGAGAAAAATAAGAAACAAGTGAGAGAGAAATTTAAGCTACATTCCTTGGCTTTTCAATCAACATTAGATATAGAAATTTTTAAACTTATTGACATAATATTTTTAGAGCATAATTAAATTTTGGGTAAATTATTGATTTTTATTGATAGCGAATATTTGATGGACAAGCCAATGAAAAGACTAGTTCAAATCAGGCCACACTATGTAGATTACAGTAAGGCACAGTTCTTTGAGATCTATATAACCTCATTTCTATCAGCTATTAATGCTGATCTCTTTGTCTATCCGCTGGATGTGACAAAGACGCGTCTACAAATTCAAGGAGAGCATAGTAATCCCTATGCCAAAATGGGCAATCATCGTGGATTCTTCGGTACGGCATTGGGTGTTATTAAGGAGGAGGGTTTCCTGAAGCTATACAGCGGATTTTCGGCACTTGTGGTACGCCATTTTTTCGTTGCCGGTCTGAAAATGGGTGCCTATGATTATCTACGCAAGATGTGGTATGTTAAAACGGCTGATGGGAAGACAACCATTAGCCTTCATCATACCATGTTGGCTGGCATACTTTCTGGTGCTCTATCAACAGTAGCAAGCAATCCATTGGATTTAGTTAAACTTCAGATGCAAATGGAGGGTAGAAGAGTGTTTTTGGGCATGCCACCGCGATCCACGGGTGTTGTTCAGGCAGTGCAACATATTTATTCGCAAGGTGGAGTTCGCAGCTTATATCGAGGCTTTGCACCAAATGCTGTCCAATTCTCCCTATTCTCATTGGGTAAAAAACACTACAAATAGTCAAATAGTATTTTACATTAACAAATCCCAATCTTATAGGTGGCGTTAGTGCCTACGATGCTGGTAAACAAAAGATTCGACAGCTCTTTAATAGCGAAGATAATTTGCTAATACAAATTGTGGCTTCGATGTTGGCGGGATTCTCATGCGCGGTTTTAAGCTTACCGGCAGATGTGGTCAAGTCACGAATTATGAATCAGCCCATCGATGAGGAGGGTCGACCACTGCGCTATAAAAGCAGCATCGAGTGTCTGCAACAAATGATAAAGGAGGAGGGCGTTATGTCTGTTTATAAAGGATTTATGCCGTATTGGTTGCGTTGTGGTCCATGGTTTTTAGTATTCTGGATGTCTTTTGAAAGCATTCGTCGGTTTAATGGCTATGGAACATTCTAAATGTCGTATGTCTCTGTGAATGTGTCTAAACTTATGTCAAAATTTTTATTGAATGTAGCATAACTAATTATAACAAACTATTAAGGTATTCATTTTTAAATTGACCTACATTTTGAGCTTATAAAATAATAAGTTTCTTTTTTGAAGAAAAAAATGTGAACTAAAAAATGTGAGCTAAAAAATGTATGTGAAATTTAATTTTAAATTCTATTTCCCAAGCTTAAAAAAAGTAAATTAAATTCTTGCACAAAATATCAGGTTTTTAATTATTTTCAGAAAAATACTTTTAACCGGATCTAACAATCATTTCATTAATTTTAGACACACATCTTTCAGAACAATACAACACGAGTTAAAAATTATATCAAAAACACTGTGAAAGTAAACCTTAACCTTCAAATGAACGCACATGTATTATCACACACACACACAAACAGCTTTTAATAACCTCACCCCTTCTCGCATTCGAAGAATCAAAGGAGAATGTTTTATCAGTGCGCTGGCACAGAGTGCAATGCACTGAACCCCGAGTACATTGGCCCCAAAACGAACGACACACACACACACAAATAAACAAGCACATTCACACACACACACACAGCAGCTCGCCTACATAAACGGTCATACTTATTCGTTCACAAGCATACGGATAACAGATAACATACACAGGCCGAATACAAACAAAATAACACCACACACACAAACACATTAACAGCTAAAACAAAATCAAATTGCATGACCTTCTCATATTGCCATCCTGCTCTCGCTCGAGTGTCGGCCATTGACGTTACGTCTTTGAGAGCTGTTAGCTAAATGCTGTGCGCCTATTGAATTAACATCGCATGACGCAAAGTTCGCGGAACGTACATTTTTGTCAGTCAGCAAGCAGCAGCAGCAGACGACGACATACAGTCGACGGCGACAGAGCAGCCAGCCAGCGTCGCATTTTACCGTTCGAATGTGGCGGCGTTTTAACAGATAGAAAATCGTTAGAAACGAACGCAGCAGCTACCAAGTTTTCATAGAAATATGAAGCTAACGACTTTCTTTGGACCCCAAATCCCAAAAAGCAGGCTGCAGCAAAACATGGGAGCTTGGGCCATATTCTAGCTGGAGTTTGGAGCCATAGTTGGAACTGGGTTTCGGTTACATAAAGACATGCACATGCACACATACTTATGCAGGTATTAACATTTGAGTTTGGTAATGCTGTAAAATTAACATAACAAAAACAGCATTTGTGCCCATTATGCCAGATATAAAAAATTGAAAAATTTTTATGGCAAAAAAGGCATTATTTCTATTTGTAGTGTTTTATTTTATTTTTTATTTGTTTGCCATTTCTTGACGCCTGTTCGTTTATGTTTTAAACATACAAACGAAATAATGGCGTAATAAATACCACAATTTGTTATTGTGTGTGTGTGTGTGTGTGTTTGTATTGGTTATAAATAAAATAATATTATAAGCGGCGCTTGATGTTAATTTATTTGGGGCTAAACGGTTTTGTTTGTATCTCGTTCCTTTTTTTTTTTTTTTTGTTTGGGGCACGCCTTCTAAAATTATAATTTATTATTATTATATTTCGTTTGCTTAATTACACCAGGAAAACAGAAGTTGCACAAACCAAACACACAACAACACGGCAACAAGAGTCTAGACAACAGGGTGGCAGATTCATAGTCATGTACTTCAAATAAAACCAACAAGCCCGCCGCCCCTGCCCTCTCTGCTACCAGTACTACCACCAATGACTGTTTGTCGTTCGTTGTCTCTTGTGATTGAGCAAAAAATCGAAAAAGATGGCTACTAACAGCGCGGGCTAACAGAAAATGAAGCTAAACGGCCGACGTAGACGTGGCGCGTGTTGGGGAAACATGTGCAATTGGGGAAATACAAACAAACACACACACACACTGAAATGGGGGGGGATTCAGACAAACCCTCGTTTCACTGATTATTTATTCATGGGGCCGACTCGACTCTCCGCTTTAAAAGGGGCACACACACACACCTAAGACCTTCTCAAGGCTGGGGGGATAACGACGACGACGACGACGCTTCTCTGATTCGATCAAAACTTGACGCTGCCAGCGCAACAGCGCGGCGCACAAACGCCGACATGGGGAAGTCTTGACTACCATAACAGGCGCCCAGCATTATCTAATAGTAAACTGTAAAACACACACATACAAATACACAAACAAGTGTTTGAAGTGCGAGAGTACGTAATGCTTTGCCCCTCTCTGTTACTTATATCTGTGTGTGTGTGTGTGTTTGTGCGTTAAGTGTTGTGTGTTGTGTTTCACTTGTGTCTGTTTCTGCGTTATGTCACGCCCTCTCTGTGAGCATGAAGGTATTGTAAATGTGTACAGAAATATATCAGATAGATATACAGAGCTGCAAAAGATTCACAAAATCTTATTAAGAAGTTGAGTAACTTAATAGACAAAGGGCAGAAGGGGAAGTAAGCTATATACAAATGGAATATTTAACTTTTTAAACGGGCTAGTTAAGCGGTTAAGTATAACAAATTCTGAAATTCGGAATCTTTTTACAAATTTAGCGAATGTTTGAGAAAAACTTACAGAAAACGTTAGTTTATAAACAAATTATCAAACTCGAGACTTTTTTATTTATATTATAGCTTGCAATATCACAGAATAATGATTACATTTTACAAAAGATTCTTGATTCACCGAATACGATATTCGTAATTCAAAAAACGTTTTAAAAAAAATCCTTTAACTATTCAAGGGTTTAGAATTTGTTAAGGATCCTTAAGTCCCTGCCATCAAAATAGTATTTAAACTAAGTAACAAACAAACCTTTACTCGCACGCCTCTGAGTCGTGCTTACGTTTACTAACACACCGGTTACAATTGCCGAATTCTTCCCCAACACGATATCGACATCCCATCTGCCCAACAGCTGTAGCCCCTGACAACCCCAACTCCCTCTCCTTGCACGAGCAAATGGGGGCAGTGTCGCTGTTTGTTAAAGGTTGTGCAAAATATAAAAGGGGAGACACGATAGAATCGAATCGAACTGCTTCTATATAAGAGGGGGGCTAAAGGACACTTTCATTTCGTGCCAAACGAGAGAGTAAACAATTTTTAGTGAAATTTTCGAATAGGCGAACAGCAAATTTGTAGGGCGTACGTTGCCAAGCCGATGACGATGTCGATGACGATGATGATGATACTACACACAATAAAACACAGCACAGCACACAACAAACAGCTCCGTGTGCGCCGTATAGTATGCCCGCCCCATTTACTTTTTTTGTTATTTGCTCGCGCTCGCTCGCGCCAACAACTGTTCTAAATGATGACGGGAGCAGCAGGCACAAACAAGCACGGCCACTTAGATGATATAAAAAAGCACAGCACGATACACACACGCACACAATCAACAGACATAACGACAAAGGTGGGTTCTGAGCAGGCGGCGCGAGAGGAGTAGAGAACGTTTTGGGTTCAGGTCAGCGCCTGGTCTCGCTCACACACACACACACTCACACACACACACCATACGGCATTGACTTTGAAACACATTTGACAGCAGCAGCAGCAGCCGTAAACAAAACAACAAAATCAAGCTCATGATCACATTGCGAGCAACGACCACAATCGAAAAGAGAAGTAGCGGGAAGAGGGAGCTTCAGCTTGTTCTCAGAGCGAACAGTTGAGTGAGCTCTCCTTGTACAACATACTAATTAGCATTTGAGGTAAACTGCCAAAAGGGCACATACAGACAGTATAAGCAAACGAAACACCCTGTCTCGCTCTTACCCACAGCGTAGAACAAGAACAGCAACGACAACATCTAATTCACCTCACCGCTAAAAACACAAAAACAACAATACAAAACACAATGTTAAGGAGGTAATGAACTCTCTGATTCGCCCGCCATCCGTATGTGTGAGTTTATTTCATTGCCAAGGTAACCGCACATACATACACAAACACAAACGCATATACACACACATTTGCACTCATACCCACTTCGAATCGCACTCACATTCACAGTGGTTGGTTGGCGCCCAGCAACCTGCTGTCAATTTCTGCGTCACTGTTACCGTTAAAACTTAAACTTAAAACAGTTCAAACATTTTTTACAACATGCAATCGAAAAGCAGTCGGACGCAGAACGTAACGAACTCATTTATTTAATTCGCCTGCCCCATTCGAATGGTTGTGTGGCAACACCAAAAACAAAATGAACTCACGTGTGCGACTGATGAGCTGTCTTTGAGTAAATTGGCCAGGAATTCAGAGATACCAGAACCACAACCATCATAGTTTTGTTTATGAACTTTTATTCATTGTGTTCGACTAAACACTAGCGTCAAAAAACAGTTGGTACTTTCAACCATTTAAGAGGTGTAGTTTTTTGAGTGAGTAAATTGCGATTTGGGTAACTCAAAGCGAACAACAACAATGCATATCATAAAGCGATATTTTAATGCAGTTACAGTGCTATACATTTTTCGAATTCAACAACAAAAAAAAACAGTTATTTTTCGAATACATGAAAGCGGTCAGCAGAAGTTTTGTGTGGTTTCCCACTCAGTCAAAGCGACCCACAGTCGATTCGAAGTGTGGTTGGCTGCCTGACTGGTTGCAAGCGAGTACACGAGTGCGAGTACGAATACGATACGGGTACACGAGCGAGTGAGTGAGTGAATATAGTGTGAATGCGTTATATTCGTAGCGGTTTTGTGAATTTTTCAATAGGGTCTCAGCAACAAGCAGCACACGCATGCTGTGCTTTTTGCTTCGTTAAGCAATTGTGAATGCCATATGAAAGCAACAGTTTGTATGGTAAGTGCGAGTGAGTCAACTATATTGATGGCAAGTTGTTTGCTGAGCTCTCGCTCTTGTTCCGGTGTGTAGCTGCGTGTTTGCCGCTATTGCTGAGCGCCTGCTAACTGTTTTAGTTAAAGAGCAATCCATTTTGTTTTGCGAAAAGGAAAAGGAGTAGACGAAACTCGCATGCCGCGAAGCAGTTCAAATTTTGTTGTTTTCTTTTGCTTTCAAATGTCATTTTTGCGAATGTATTAAAACCAAACGGCGATTCGGATTGGAATAAGGTTTTCTGTTTTTGTTTCTTTTCTTTTAATTAGTTGAGTTCTTAGCGCTTAACTGAAGTACTACTGTTGGTTGTACATTATTTTGAAATTTTTATGGGCTGCGAAAATTATTGTGCCAATTATTCTGAATGAAAATGTACCCTGAAACTTGCGCGTCGTTGCGCCAGTTGCGTCTGTTGCCGTCGCCGTCAAACAAACGGAATCAAAATCGTAGCAGAAAGTCAAATTTGTGTTGCTTTTGCTGTTTAAAACGATGCTAATTGGAGTAAGTAGATAAATTAAATAAATTAAATTGCTAAAACGTGTCTGTTATGTTAAGCTTTGTTAATTGTCTGCCTTCGGTATTGCAACTATTAATATTCGATGTCGGCATGTCTTAAGCTTTAAGCGCATCGCAATTTAGACTTTGCCAAAGTTTGAAAAGCTAAATCAACAAACTGTCGTTTGTTTTTTTTTTTTTGTATTTAAATGCTTGTGCTAAAGCTTCAATTATTTTGAACATATTATTTAATTTACAATTTATTAAAGTTAGAAAAAGATGACTTAAATTTAAGCTTGCTATTCAAAACTTTGTAAATAAGCTCGAGATTATGAAACTGTGATTGTTGTTGTTATTGTGCCACATACACAAACATAAATAAGTGTGTACATAGGGCCCACATTTTGGCTTTTTGATAAAACTTGCAATCTGCCAAGCACAGAAAAGCATTAACAGTGCTTTTAACACAACCTGAGATGTGTGTGTGTGTGTGTGTGCTTGTGTCTTTGTGTTTTGAGTAGATTGATGTGCTTTTTGTTTGGTAATGTATTTTGCATGTTGAATTTGGTTTGAAATAAAATAAATACATGTAAAACGCATAAACTTAAGATGCATTTTTATAAATACAGCTCTAGTTTTTTATGTAGATTGGTACTGATATACGTATTTAAATTATTTATAATAGGCACCAAAGTTAATTAAATATTTAATCGAAAATCAGTTTAAAGTCTGAAAATTTGTTGGTCTCTTAATGGATCGCGTGTTACTAACAAACCTAAATAAACAAAACGAAAAATTTTGTTTTAAAAATATTTATTTATTATTTTTGTGTGTATGAACATAAAAAGTAAATATATTTATTTTTAATTATTATAAATTATTAATACAAAAACATTTATAAGTCGGGATCATTACAAATTTTTGTTATAACTGAATAGAACATATTTAAACATTCATTCGGTTATGTCGGGCAAAAGCGTTTTTTGAAAAAAGTTCTTTTTTTAATGAAAAACCTTAGCCCTAAGAACTTTTACTTTTACACATACATATTCAACATACGCACACAAATAGCTTACAAAATAGCTTACAAATCAAGCTTAAGTTAAGAACTTAAATTATATAGCTAGAACTTTTTTTGAACGCTACCGCGCCAGAATAAGAAACATATAGAGAGAAGAGGGAACGCTTTAAGAATCGGAGAGGATTTAGGAGAGGGGCTGCAAGAGCAAATTGAAAGAAGAATCGGCACAAGTTTTGTTTGCTGTGATGGCAATAAAAGCACTCGGATGTGAACTTGGCAGATTTAACTTTTTTCAAGTTTCGGAAAACCAAAGCTGCGCTGCCGGCAGCGCAGTCGCCGTGCAACTTTGGCAAGTTAATTTTGTTGTTTTTATGTTTGGAAGCTACAGATTTTGAAAGTTCTTGTACTGGGAGCTAAAAATCGACAAAGGCTTTAGCAGGGCGATATCTTGTGTGTGTTTTAAAATATACAAGCTTATGGGCACCGGCAAGAGGTTGGCGGGGCAAGCGATCCGCCATTCGAGCCAGCAGCGAGAGCTTAAACAGCTTTTGCTTTTTACGCTTACTATAAAAAAATGAAAATAAAAAAATATATTTGTATCACAACAATGCGACACAATCGCCAGAAATTCCGTTAATTTTAAAATTTTTTGTGTAAGAAATCACCAAAAATGAGCGCGTCAAAATTAGCGGCTCGCATTCGGTCGTTGAATTCTGCGTCGACTTCGTCGTTGTGTCTACAAATTGTTTTTGTTTTCTTTATTTTTTTGGTTTGCACACCCGACGACGAAAATTGCACAACTCATTCGGTGTAGAATTATTGTAATCCCCACCAGGCGCCCAAAATCGTTTGCTGGCTGCTTAGTCAGCCCCATCAACAACACACTTCGCAGTGCTTGTCAGCTTCACAGCGCTTTTGGGTGTGTGTGTGAGAGAGCGAGACAATAGCAGTGTTTAGCTTTTGATTGAGTGCATGAAGCTCTCGCATTCGCACACACCCGTCGAAAACATGTGAGTGCAGAAAACGTGTTTTGCTGCCAGCTTTTGCTGCGTTCCTGTTGAAAAATTCACAAAAAGCCAAAATAGCGCGAACCGAACGTAAATCGAAAATCGGGCGTTCACAACGTCCCTCGGTCGTTCACAATGCCGCCATAATTCGAATTGCAGCCATTAACGGTCAAATTTATTTTTGATTGCCACTTTGCCACGCCAAAAAGTGTTTTTCAATTGAGAATCGCAGCGGGGTGGCAGCGCCGGCAAACTGCATTCAGATAAAACATATGTGCAGAATATCTATTATTAAACCGTTTTACCTAAGCAACATCAGCAAATTGCTGCAGAAGACTTTGTCGATTTGTAAAGTTTCAAGTAAGTTGATTTACTTTTCATACTAAATTGTTCATAAAATTCACAATGTCTGCATGTTAATGTTGCGATATTTATATTTTGTTTCTCACTCGCTTAAATCTTGCATTTATTGCACTTACAGCAATTACATAACACTAATTATCAATAATGGCGTTACCTGAAGGATTGGCTGGCAAAATGAAGACTTTCCAGGCAAGCTCTGAAAACCATTTTAAATATTTTAACTCTACCTTTATTGCTAATCTTTCTTCACAGGCTGTCAATGATCTGCCTGTCTTTCTGAAAGGTGGACCAGCTGATAAGGTTCTATTTGGCATAACTGCAGGTCTTTGTGGTATAGGCTTAGTGAGCATTGTGCATATGATTTACCAAATGGGTTTCGCCAAAAAGAAGGCATAAGCAATGGCTGTTATATTAATTAACAGTTGATATATTTTATTTGAAAAGAAATAAAGAAATAAACCAACTCAACGCATTTTTTGAATTAGGCGCCACAAGTCACAATTGAACAACTAGCCCTGTTGCAATTCACAGTTTAGTGTTGACTAATGTTCAATGTGGTCCATACTGTTGTTTCACAACAGCTGATTTCTTGGGCACGTTTACATGTGAATGATCAGCCGCAACAAAGCAATATATCTGGTGTTGAAAACATTTACAAATAAACAATAAAATATAGAAATGGAGCCAAATGATGAAGTTGTGGAGCGCCAAAAGCTTGTGCCAAATGATGTAGAGACCGAGGAGGAAGCGAAATCAGCCCAAACACCTGCCACGCCCGTCGCAGTGCCAAAGATCAATGTAAATTGCATACGCCCAACTCAAAGAGAAAACCTCCACCCCCTCCATTTACAAATATTTGAACAACATTTGCTTATCGCTTAGATTAAGGGCATTTCGAGCGGCGAAACAACGCGAAGCCGCAATTCAGCTTCCTGTTCCATTGAGCGGACTATGTCGGAGAAGGGCCAAGGACCAGAACCACAACCATCGACAAAACCAACACTACAATACGTTAATGAGCGCCGACCGCGCCCACATGCACAAAATAACGCCTCCGCCGATGAACGTTTCGAGTTCAAAACACGACCACGCAAACTGCTTAAAGGTAAGGCGCTAAGAGTTGAATATATTTAAGATTTCTTTTGATTTTTCAGTTGCTGTGAACGTTGCAAGGAGCTCTTTAATAATAATGGTGTTCTGATTAGTAGCGGCCCAATGACGCATATGTTGCTCACATATTACTTACACACACACACACAGCCACACACATGCAATTTCGCACAAGAATCAGAGCTGCTTTGATTCCAATTATTAAAATTATATGCCATTCGCCTGGAAGCCTTCTTTACCCTTGTGTTCCCATAGGATTTTGTCTGTTGTCATTTTGAGTTCTTGACTCATGTCAGCAGCGATTTTATTATTAGGAAACATTTGTTTTAAATTTGACCATCCATTTTTATTTATTTTCGACTCCTTTATATTTATGTTTATTTTATTTTTTATCGAAATATGATTTATTGTATGATGCAAAAAGAAGATGACAATCAAGTGGATCCGATTCAAAACAGTGAACACAGCTTTAATAGCATAACACTGGTAAGCAGCGAATGGTTATCACCCGATCCCAGCACAACCAACAACAACACCATCACCACCCCCACCACCAACAACAACAACAATGATAGCACAAAAAAAAACAAGAACAACAGAAATATTAAGCCGACGCCGCTACAGATGCCAATTGAAGAAGCGAGCGTTCACAGCGACAAATTTGATGATCGTCCAATTAAACATCATTCCTTTGTTTCCGAAGTGCCCGATGTAAAGCATATGGAACGTGCCCTGCTTGGTCTACTCGATGACTTTCATTCCGGCAAACTTAAGGCATTTGGTTTGTATTAAAAGTAAAACATTTCAATTGCAAATAGTAAACATGGCTTTTCTTTTCTAGGTTCTGGTTGCACCATGGATCAGATGACAAAGATACGTGAACAGCAGGAGAGCTTAGCTAAATTGCATTTTGAGCTGGCTGCCGCTGAGGAGGATTCTTTGGAGCATGGCAATGAGTTCAATACGAGTCGTGCGCAAGAGAATATGTTGCAGTTGATGCAACGCCTCGAACAGTTGTCCATCTCCATTGAACAGTTGCAGACGAGTCACACGGGTCTCTGAGATTTGGCCAACATGCAGATGGCCACGTTAAGTGATCGTTTGCTGCTGCTCTAAGTGTTAGCCTGAACCTCTAGAACTTACGTGTACATACAACTAAGTTTTTACTTATAAATTTTAAGAGATTTTTGATAAGCTTCCAGTTCGATACAATTAAGCATTGCGAATTTAAGTTAGTGTTGCAGTTTTTAGCTCTATACATGTAGTATGTATAAATATTTTAACTGTAGCTTAATGTAATAGTTGAATAGTTTACTCTTTGAACAGTGCCAACCAATTGGGGCACTACAATAGCTAAAAAATTTTTATTTACCACTGACGACAAGCTTAAGATTGATTTTGTTATATGTAGTTATTTGCAATATATAAGCTGATTAAAAACAAATTTATTCCTTTTATATGTATAGTCAAAGACCGTACAATATCAAGATGTTGCAATTGTTAAGAAAAGGGTTAACAGTTATTTCTTCTCAGGGTTCCGTGAAAGGGAGCGCGATAGCGTTTTTGTTTCAGTTGCCTTTGCACACAGCGGCCCGTCAAGTGTACGACAAGTGGCAGGCCAGCGGCAACCAAGAACGGTAAAAATTAGTCAAAAAAGGAAAGAGTATGAA
This sequence comes from Scaptomyza montana, assembly GCA_018904305.1. Taxonomy (NCBI): domain Eukaryota; kingdom Metazoa; phylum Arthropoda; class Insecta; order Diptera; family Drosophilidae; genus Scaptomyza; species Scaptomyza montana. Next base: position 1,204,262 of record JAEIGR010000037.1, on the reverse strand, counting down.
TGACCAGCAATTGTTTAACTGAAAGTTGACTGTTTGTGTACATCTACATATGTATGCATATGCAGCACCCTTAAATGTGAGTGTGGCAATTGTATATATTTAATTGACTCGTCTTAGCTACATTCATATATGTATATAATTTGACCATTTATGAAAAAGTTAGAGAAGCATTATACTTGTCTTTTGAAAGTGTATCGAAAAGTCAAAAGAACCATTTTTAAACATTGCAGCAATTAAAATTGTTTCTATAACTATGTATATCCAATCTAACTATGTATAGTAACAGGTTGATTTATTGACAGGGTGATCAATATAATATAGAATATGCAGAATGCACTCACCGACAGCAGCAACAACACAGATACAGTTCAATGCAAGAGCTCTCTCTCTCTCGTTTTTTTCACTGAGCACTTTCACAAAAACAAAAAGAACAAAAACCTCACACCCACACACAACAATAATTAAATGAGAAACATCTCATCTTTCTTTTCTATATATGGTATGTATATTATTTTATTTCACTGCATTTCACACACAAGAAAAAAATTAAAAATTAAGTAAAGTAATTAATAACATCTTCAATGCTTTGCTTATTATTATTATGCTAAGCGCAACAACAACACACTCGCTTGGAAGCGGTTCTCTCTCTTCTTCAATTTTTTTCGCGACCCGGCAAAGCAGCAACAAATTGGCGCGCGTTTCTCACTTTTTCGTTTGCTTAAAAACACTTTAAAAAGCAATTGCACGGCGATTCTATAATGTTATAAACACTTTGCGTATGTTCAGTGCGTAATATAAACACAATTTGACTATTTATATATGGTTAATCAATTTTAATTAGATAAATAAACGGACGATAAACCTCCAGCGATGTAAAAAGGCGCAAAGTTCCAGGCTTACTGCCTTTGTGAGTAAAGTGAAACAAGTGAAATTAGTGGACTTGCGGAACGAAACGATCGCTCTCTTTAGTTAGAGCAGGACAGTCCTTTTTATATATCTATTCGCGAAGATGATGCACATTCGTGTGCAGCAACAACGACATAGGCAAGCATTATTGTTTTTGCATTTATCTATTTTACTATTGCCAGTGTTCTTGCTTCAAATATTACATTACAAATAAAAAAAACCAAAGTGAGCCCAATCACACGGGAGATGTGTAAACATCTTTAAATTAATTACATATTTTGTTTAGTTGCAAGTACTAATGCTTTAAATCTTTCTTTACAATGCTCATATTAACAGCAGAGCTGCGTGGCTCGACCATCTCAACTTAACTTAACGTGAACTAAACGTGAACTTAATTTGAATGTGAACGATTACTCACTTAACTTGAACTTAACTTAACGTGAACTTAACTTGAATGTGAACGTGTGATTGGGCTCACATTGGTTTTTTTTATTTGTAATGTAAGAACACTGGCAATAGTAAAATAGATAAATGCAAAAACAATAATGCTTGCCTATTTCGTTGTTGCTGCACACGAATAGATATATAAAAAGGACTGTCCTGCTCTAACTAAAGAGAGCGATCGTTTCGTTCCGCATGTCCACTAATTTCACTTGTTTCACTTTACTCACAAAGGCAGTAAGCCTGGAACTTTGCGCCTTTTTACATCGCTGGAGGTTTATCGTCCGTTTATTTATCTAATTAAAATTGATTAACCCTATATAAATAGTCAAATTGTGTTTATATAATGCACTGAACATACGCAAAGTGTTTATAACATTATAGAATCGCCGTGCAATTGCTTTTTAAAGTGTTTTTAAGCAAACGAAAAAGTGAGAAACGCGCGCCAATTTGTTGCTGCTTTGCCGGGTCGCGAAAAAAATTGAAGAGAGAGAGAGAACCGCTTCCAAGCGAGTGTGTTGTTGTTGCGCTTAGCATAATAATAATAAGCAAAGCATTGAAGATGTTATTAATTACTTTACTTAATTTTTTATTTTTTTCTTGTGTGTGAAATGCAGTGAAATAAAATAATATACATACCATATATAGAAAAGAAAGATGAGATGTTTCTCATTTAATTATTGTTGTGTGTGGGTGTGAGGTTTTTGTTCTTTTTGTTTTTGTGAAAGTGCTCAGTGAAAAAACGAGAGAGAGAGAGAGAGCTCTTGCATTGAACTGTATCTGTGTTGTTGCTGCTGCCGGTGAGTGCATTCCGCATATTCTATATTATATTGATTGATAAATCAACCTGTTACTATACATAGTTAGATTGGATATACATAGTTATAGAAATAATTTTAATTGCTGCAATGTTTAAAAATTGTTCTTTTGACTTTTCGATACACTTTCAAAAGACAAGTATAATGCTTCTCTAACTTTTTCATAAATGGTCAAATTATATATATGTATGAATGTAGCTAAGACGAGTCAATAAAATATATACAATTGCCACACTCACATTTAAGGGTGCTGCATATGCATACATATGTAGATGTACACAAACAGTCAAATTTCAGTTAAGCAAATGCTGTTCATTCATACTCTTTCCTTTTTTTTAATTCTATGACACTAGACACAAATTATGTCATCGCAATTTATGCAGTGATGCACACAAATTTCGAAAGTGTATTCAGTAGTGAACTTGTCGATGTCATTTGCCGACACAGAAAAAACCAAAATATGAAAAATAGCAAAATTCTAGACAGCAGGTCCAGCAAAAAGCGAAACACACGTACTATTACAGTGACAAATTTTTACCGTTCTTGGTTGCCGCTGGCCTGCCGCTTGTCGTACACTTGACGGGCCGCTGAGTGCAAAGGCAACTGAAACAAAAACGGCTGCACATGCTATCCGCTATGGCGCTCTGTATACCATTTGAAATATTTCTGAGGCAAACCCCTGAGACAAAGCTTTTCTTAACAATTGCAACATCTTGATATTCAACGGTCTTTGGTATAGTTGAAATGTAAGTAAATGTAGTTTTAATAAGGAAAATTTGAAACTATTTCACTAATACATTGGAAACTTAAAAGGTATGTAAATAACAAACAAGCAAAATTATAAAATTGTAAAAGTATTTCCAGATTAAAATCAACTCTTTTTTTACCGAACCTCTTCCATCATCAAGCAACCAATGTTTATCAGATCCTTGAGTTAATTTTTCTTATAAATCTGTCAACGCTTTAACCCTAATTCTAATTCTTTACGGTAATTCCAACATCAACAAAATGCCCATAAACAATATGTTCATCCGGCTTGGCGGCCTTTCAAAAAACAAAACAGATACTATAAAAATAAAATAATTTTGTTTCTTTCTGTCGCGACGCCCACCGCTGCAAAAGAATTTCGTTTAGCATGCACAATTTGTTGTTATTATTATATGTGATATGGGTATTGTTTTTGTTACTTTTATTGTTGTTCTTGTTCTTGTTGTTGTTGTTGCAACCTTTGGACAAGTGCATTTGTACATAGGAAATTTGTTGTGTTGTTTGTTTCGTCGCTTAATTTATTCATTTGTATTCAGTTGGTGTCCACTTCACTTGGACTTATCATCATCATCAACAACATCATCATTAACATTATCATTATTGTCATTGTTGCCTGTGTTGTGTGCTATTGTTTCTTGTTCTTATTTCTTTAACTTGTTGTATTTTTGTGTCTGATTGGTAAAAGTAATTTGTGGCGAGTTCTTTCTTTTTATTTCTTCTCTCTGTTCATGTTCTGTTTAAATCCGGGTTTCAAGTAACAAGAATTAAACACTGAGAGAAAATCGATGATAAAGCTCTAAAAATATTATTCGAAAGTGTTGTTTAGTATTGATATTTACTATGATTTTCATATGCTGCCATTTCAATTTATACTTTATTCCCAAAGAACTTTTATCAGCCTTTTATGGATTATTTTTCTTGCAGTGTACCACTTGTTGTTGCTATTGCCTGTCTTTCCCTTTTGCGTGCTGCGGTCAGAAAAGTCTGCTCTTCGGTTTTGGTTTCGGCATTGGGTATTTTTGGAATAGAGGGAAGGGGGGAGTTTCGGGGATTTGGAGTTAGCGGTTTTCGTGCATTCCAACCTTGTGTCGAACATCATTTGCGTCAAATGAAGAAATAAACGCTTTGGCCGTCGCATCCGCCATGCTGAATACAAAATGCAACCGCTGCTAACCTGTTGCTTAAGACGCTTAACTACACTGAGGGAAATTCTTAACAGCTTCTTGATACAAAAATAGTTGCAAGATATAATATTGATAGTTTAAGAAGTCAAAGGCAAATATCCATCTAATATTATCTATCTAATTATATTACTCAGCTTAAATTAATTAGTTTTTTTAAAGTAACTTTCTGAGAAAGATTAAAATTGTATATCCTAAAGTCCAAAAACAAATTGTACTCGAACCTCTTAAACCCAAACTCTATAAATTCTACTGCGTTTATTTTAAAACATAATTTTTCTCAAAGTGTAAAGATGGGTATTTATATTCGAATACACACCCACACCGGTGGCACTTCCATTTGTCCGGCGTTCCATCACGCGCCTGAATTTACTTGAAAAGGGTCGCCACGATCGGGAATGAGGGAATTTCCGAGGCGGCATTGCCAAGCCCTAGAAAATCCAAACCAACAACACCAACAACAAGTGCCTTTGAATATAACTTCAAACAGGGATCGGCTGCAGTTGGAGTTGGCGTAGAGGGGGTATGGGGCAGCACTGCAAGTTGTCGTTGCCAGTTCATCGAATCCGAGTGTTATGTAAAAATGAAAGAAGTCATTAATATGTGACCCGCATATCAAATTTCGTATGAAATGAAACGAATTGAACCTTTTTGGTCTCTTTGGTCACATGAGAATTTGATGAACTGCCAACAAGGCGACAATGTCGTTGATACCTGTCTTCAAACTGTCTCCCCGTTCCCCTTCCTCCCAACAACAACTGTTGAGCGGATCACTTGTTGCTGCCCATCAACCACCATGTTAAACATTGGCCATTTGGTCGTTTGGTCATTGGCCATTGAAGCCATTTGATATGCCATCGGCCACTTGATGTTTCTGAACTCTCTCACCCTCTGCCTCTGAGAGGTCATTAAAATCGGCAATCGCTGCATTCTTTGTCTATCTCTTTCTCTCCCCTTGTCTCATACTCGTATTATACTCGTTTGGGATATTTGATAAATCCCACAGGGGTTTTTAAAGTTTTAAAGCTTAAAGTTTAAACGGGATATTTCTCTTCTCTCCACAGAGTATTACTAACAGTTGCTCTTTCTCTGCTTGACTTGATCTCATACTCGTGTGGGGTATTTTTAAATGGGATATTTCTCTTCTCTCCACAGAGTAGCACCCAGTCACACACTGACAAACATATCAGACAGTGCCTTCCAGCCACCCCCTCTTGCCAGCCCAGACACAAAGAGCGCCCAGAAGCGAGGCTGGCAGCGGAAATTATGTTGCTGATGACAGAGCAAAAGCGGAAGTGTACGCAGATCTCTCGCTGGGACCAGGACGGCAATACAATAGAGCTGGGGGCGGACATGCCACCCATTCATTCGCTTCCACTCTCTCTCTCTCTCTCTAACTCTCATTTTTCCCCTCGGCCGTTACAGGAAGTGCGACAAAATTCAAAACGTACTCTGCAGTCGAGCATCCTGCTGCTGATGCTGCTGCTGCTGCTGCTGCTACTCACTGCGGAAGCACGTAAAAGCAAAAGGGGGCCGCGAGGTGGCTGCTGCTATTGCTACTGTTGACTGACTGACAGTCGGGCTGGCGACTGGGCTGGCAGAAATGTAAACACACGGCAAAAGTTGTGACTACCTCTCCTACGCCCATAAGAGGAAGTGTGTCGGGCATTTGGCTGGCTGGTTAAGTTTTAAGTAGAGATGAGCGTTTTCCGTGTTATTTTACCAATGAGATCTGGCGACATTTGGAGATTTTCACGCCTTAACCAACAACAACAACTTATCTCTTTGCTTTGCAAATGGGCTCTTTGTCACCGCAAAACGGATTTCTACACCCACGCCAAAATATTTATTGTCTGTCAATTGACATTTCGCTTGTCAAAGTCAATGATCACTCTCTCGCTCGCTCTTTTTAGTTGCTCTCAGCTGTCAGATTGGCCTGTATTATTACACTCTCAGCAGCAAAAACAGCATGGGCAAAGCGTCGAGCTTCTTTGTTTTCATTCTCTTGCTGGATCAAACAAAATTTACAGTTACGTGATATTGATTTTTTTCGTTTACATTTGTTGAGCAAAGTATATGTTCCAAAAGATATTAACTTTAATGCTATATTTTTTATCTCACGAGCTCTTAGCACGCTCTCATCTCAAAAGTGCTGAGCTATGTTATTTCTCACAGAGAGAAAAAGCGCAAAAAATGAGGTGATGGTCGGGGGGGTGAAAGTGGGCGCGCACACACAAAAGCGTTGTCGGTGAAGCGAGGGCGACGTACTTTATTTCCTGTAAATGTCCTCGAAAATATGAACATTATATCCCGGAAACGGAAGCAGCAGCAGCAGCATTTGCAAGGAAGCTGAACTGAACTCAACTGACGGACTGGCAGGCAGGCTGGAAGGCAGGACGCTAGCCTGCCATTTGCTAAAGGGGGGGGTCCTGATTAAAGTGGTTAAACAACTGGCAGAAATGTACAAACACGAGGACAACAGAGGTGGGAGAGACAGAGGGAGGGAAGGGAGTCTATGACTGGTGACGTCTTTACATCCTGCAGAAAGCTTTATGTAGGCGAAGGTGGATTCAGTTTCAGTCTCGAGCCAGGCACATTTTAGCTCCAGCTCCAAGGCAGCCTGGCAGCCTGGCAGCCGGGTGGGGTTTCGGATATGAAGAAGAAAAACCTTTTGCATCTATGAGGAAATGACGGAAGCAGCTACAGCAGCTCTCCGGCTGCTTTGGCAGGAAATCATCGTCGTGGACGTAAATTAAATTCCATGCAAAGTTAATTTTCAACTGAATCATCCGAGTGCACCTCACCCCTCATCCTTGCCGTAGACTATTTCCGCATCTTGCGAACGATAAACATTTTTGTTGCTTACGATATATGCGCGCAAGTTTTCCAATATCCTCGGCATGGAGTTATGTATTGCTCATAATGGTGGGGTCCACATTTCCGTAGTTGGTTGGTTGAGTGTACAGCATAAGGTTAGAACTTAAAATAAATATAAAAGCCATTTAAATGATGTGACTTATGAAGTGGAAAATACGGAAAATTCACATGAGTTTTATTTAAATTACAACTAACTTTCACAGCTAATATTGTTACTTGCCAAACTTAGCCTGCGAAATAAATCAACAGTCTGAACTTCCAGTTCAACTTTTCTCACACAGATTATAAAGCTTACGTTCTCCAGTCTTTACAACTCTCGACCCTCTGCACCCTCTAACTCCATCTCTCTCATGCTCTTGCTCTCATGCAAAAAAAAAAAACCTTCATTTAATATTAATGAGGAAGCATTGCAAGCTCTCGTCTGAGACAGCAGCATATGCACTCAAACGGATCAGTTACATACTCTCTCTTACGTTTCGTTTTGTTATCGCCCACCCACACATACACACACACACACACACATAGCATATTCACATGCCGCACTTTTGGTTATTAACTTTCAAGCAAGTTGGTTATAACAGTTATAAATTGATTGAGGCATATTGCCAACATATCGCGCCGATTATATAACTTCCTCAAGCAGCAAATACACACACACACACACAACAAGCCTCTCCAGACTACAGCCTCGACTTAAGACCCAGTCACAATCTCAGTTTTAGTCCCCAGACCCAGACGTTAAGTTAACTAAAAAAATAATAATAAAAAAAAGTGTTACAAACACGCCACCGACTAATGACGAACCGGCAAACCAGACGAAGCTTAAAGATACCCGAAACCCAGACACGAGATGCAGACGAAGAGACGCGAGAGACCGAAACACCAAACGACATCAACACCACCAACAACACCGATACTAACCAGCGACACCCACTGACTTACATTCATAATCTATTTAATAAAGAAAAAAAAAACAGAAACAATGCCTGTGACGCTCACAGCATCCGGATTTGTAGTGCCAAAAAGCAAAGCGAAAAAGTAAGCAAGATCGTTTGAGTGGAGAGTGAACGTCGAGGTAATACCCTGTATACATATAGGAATAAAAAGTGCCTTGCAAGCAAAGAGACTATAACGATAATATTTGTATAATCTTTGTTGCAAACTGCGTGCTTTTTTTAAGTTTTTCGTTTTTAATAATAACAAATTAACAGAGAAAAATATAAGTAATGCATTTTTTTGATCAATGCGCTCTTTAATTTTCTTCACTCTTCATAAACGGAAACCCTACCCTGTCTCATACATACATACATACGCTTACAGGGTATTAAAAAGTAAACAAAGCAAGCAAATAAAAGAAGAGCAGAAGAATTCAGGTTTACACTACAATGCGGTAATGTCCAACAACTGAGCAAGCATTAACAACATTGCATTGGCAAAAGTTGGCAAGTTCGTAAGTTGGTAAGCTGCCAGGTTGGTTGGCCAACCTGTCTCTGCAGACTCTTTAAAGCTGGACCTCAAAAGAAAAGAAGAAAAAAAAAATAAACGTTGAGACAGTGGGTCGAACGGTGGCAGCGCGGCGCATGCGCCATAAATGGGTGGGTAGCAGCAGCAGCAGCAGCGGCAGCAGCAAGATGAAGATGAAGAAACAGATAGAAATGGTGAAAGGAGGAAGAGGTGGAGATGGTGGTGATGCGATGCTCGAGATGGAGCTACTGTGCCAGTGTTCCACATTTCGCATACGGAAATCTGCGGCATGCCAGGTCTTAGGCCGAGACTGAGAGACAGAGGCTATGATCATGGGTGTAGCCAGGAAATAAGCTAGCGGAGGAAAGGGGTTTCTAAGATACTTCCTTGTAAGACTTGGGGGATACTAATACTTAGGTGTATGACCAAAAATATTATATTTTTGTTAAATATCAAGCAAATGATAAACTTGAATATATTTTTTTGTATTCTCCTTTTTACTACGCCCCTGTTTCAGACCGCTTACTGAGCTTTAACCATGACGATGACAGGTGGGGGTCCGGTTCGATTTCTCACCAATCGAGTGACCTCCTCTCTTTCTCTGTCTTTCTCTCTCTCTCTCTCTCTGGATTTGGCTGCGATTTAGTATGTTTCCTGCTTTTGCCTCGCATCTTTTGCGGTTCTCGCACAACTTTCACCTTTCACGTAATCTTTGGCCACAGCTTCAAGCTACAAGCTACAACTTTGAGAGCTCCAGGCTGCGCCCAGGCACAAGATCTCGAAAGCCTGAGAGATTCGTTTATTGTTTTGCCATTGACAAGAGGGAACGGGAAATGCGGAACGGGGGCGCTAGGTGAGGATGTTTCTCTTCACTCTGTTTATGGTCTAGCATCTAGCGGTACATTGGTACATTTCCAAGCCGTTTCGAACGGTTGTGATCGAAGTTGATTCTGTGATTGGCGCAAATTACATACCCATATCCCATATCCACTTAAATTCGAAGGCAGTCGAACAACTTGAACTCGCATTGCGGATAGAAACCCACACACATTTTAGTAAACGCATTAATGTTTGCCTTAATAATCTTAAAAATGGGGAATAAATGATTAGATATTGTACAAAATATGCTTAATACATTGGCGGATGAATAAAGTGAACCTTCTTCTTTCTGAAAATGTATTTAGTTAAATGTGGATACCATTTTATACTTATGAGTTTTCCAAAAAGTCCCATCTTATTGCCAAATCCTTTGTTCCTTCATCTCTTTCATTATTCAACAAAGCAAGCTTTAAAACATTTTCGTACCCATACCTTATACAACAATCATTTAATTCCATTAATTTTTATAGTCAATTCCAAACCTCTTTTTTATGACATTCCATAAACAGTTCACAACATCAACTAACATCTTAATAACATCTTAGAAATGATTTTCCATCATAAAAACATGTGTGAATTTTTAATGGCACTTCAAAAACTAAAAGCAAGTTTGCCAGGTGTTGTGTGAATTTTCTCAATTTCCAAATACTTGACTCATAAAAAATCAAATTTTATGTGGCATCTTCATAGCATTTCCTTTGTCACAATTTGAAGTCGATTTATGTGTTCCTTTCAACAAAACAGGATAACTTCCTTTCTGACTTTTCGGTTCCTTTTTGAGTTCCCAGGCATTTTTATTAGAACCTGCCGGCTTGACTGCGATTCTTTTTTATGGTTTTTTCTTATGCTGTTGTCGATGCTGTAATTAATTACAAAGCATTTTCCATTTTCAAGTGTTTGAGCTCACTTGTCCTGCTATCTCTTTCGCTCTCTCTCACTCGCCTTGTCTATCTTTTACTCATTTGCACGCTTCATAACGCTTCTTCATTCTTTGTTGTGTTCTGATTTTAAACGTTTTCCAAGAAAATGCAGCCAATGGGCAAAGACCGAAACGAAGATCAAGATCGACACAGATCGAGGCAAAGATCTTTTAGTTAGAGCGGATGTGGCGCACATTTTCCAAAGCCTCTTCGGCCTGATGGCCTTTCTGCCTGGCCCTGAGTGCATCTATTGCATGCTGTAGCGATGTCAGTGAAAACTATTTAGCTATTATTCCCGCTGAATGTAGTGTATGTATAAAGGTTTGATTGTGGAAAGGTTTTAAATTAGGTCTTTAGATTACCTACTAAAAATTAGTTATGAAATTATTAAAATAAAATTTGATTTGATTTTATTCATGAATTTTATTGTTTCTAGAAGAAATACTCCTGTCTAATCTAACATCAATCTAAAGATTTAATGTTATTCCGCCTGTTTTGGAAAAAAAACAATCCCAAATCTAGCTTATTTTTAACTTAATATTCCCTTGTAGTTTTAGCTTTTCCTGTTCATCTCTAAATAAAAAGTGCGTGTGTATTTCTAGCTTTAACTCCGCCTTAGCCTCAAGGCGGCAACGACTTTAACTACACATACTTAGCTCACAAGATAATCTGTGTGTGTGTGTGTGTAGCATGGATATTTAATTGATAAAATTTCACATTCCAAGTAAGTAGAAGAAGCTGATGATGATGAAGAAGCCAAAGCAGCGACTTTGTGGGGACGCAAACTCTGTTTATCCTGAATGCCTTTGAGGATTGTTGAATCGATCGATTGCTGCTTCGATCTGCCATATCGATATACTCAATGTACTCGGTTGCACAATGCACCACGTTGCATGAAATCTGAAACCTTTACCAATATGTGTTCATCTGCGGTAAAGGAACCTGCTCGGTTCCCTTCGGTGTAAAACACTTGTGGAGGGAAACGTTGGTTTTCAACCCCTAAGTGAAGAGAGGTATTTTATACCCTGTTAAAATTTGAATGGGGTAATTTGACATTGAGCAAAATTATGCCAAGGAACTTTCCATTTGAACAGTTCTTGAGTAATAAATGAAAATCAAGTATTAAAACTTGTCATATATATTAAGAGATATTGTCTCAAACCTAATGATCAATGGTAGAAAGATAAGTGTAACAAATGATAAAAGCTAAAGGGACTGACTGTAGGGTATATCATAGTCGATCTCTCATAACTAGACCCTTTATATCTTCCTTTTGGTTTGGTTACTTTATGTTCTGCTTGATTGCGTTTTTCTGTCTCGGCTCGTTTCGTTTCGTTTCATTTTTGGGCGCTAAATTAGAACACGAAACTCACAATTCACATTCCATAGGGCTGCCATAATCCTGACCAGAGAAAGAGCAGGGCGATCGATTTGTAGGCGATCAGGTCTTTGATTTTTTCGGATCGGTGTTTTTCACCGTTCTTGTTGTTGTTTCCATTTGCTCTTTTGTATTTTCAATGCTTGAGTGCTTGTCGTTGGTGTTGTTGTTGTTGTTGTTGGTGCTACAAGCACTGATCCTGGTTCCTGGCAAAACGGCTTCCCACGGTTTCTTCTTTCCTTAGTCAGCTCGTTTCGTTGCACATTGTATACAATCCAATATCCTGCACACCCAGCTGATCCTCGGGGCAAACTGTCAAAGAAGGTCTTATAAAATATCATACAATTAGTTATTGTTGCCAGGATGGGAATGTATAACAATTAGGCTAACCAGGATCTGCACTTAATATCCTTTCCCATTTAACTGCTTTTAATGTGTAACGAAAGAAGAGCTCTTTTTGGTTGTAGGTGGTAATGGGGGCGGTTGGCATCGTGTTCTGCTTAAATTGCATATCAGCTTCTGAGAAGGCGTTTTTAAAGGATGCCGCCTAACTAATTCCGAAACACCCTGTATTGTGTAAATAATGAGTTGAGATAATTATATAATGGTTTTAGTTAAATATTAATTAGGAAACTTATGACAACAATATCAGGTTCCTAACCCAACCCAACTCTTATACTTAAACTCTTATACTTGAAGAGCTCAGCTGAGCAACAATAACTCATTAAGTGATATTCACTAAATGATCGCATTTTCAATTGCATTCCAATCGAGTGCTGCCACTCCAGACAAAATGGAAACATAACTATAAATATGTATATTAAGTGCTCCACCCTTTGTCCGCATTTTAGTGCTAATAATTTTGTGTGCAGTGCGTTTGGCAAATGACCAAAAAGTGAAGCGTCTGGAAGACTTCCGCATCGGGATGCGTGCGTCGCCGGGGCCGAGTGATATCTATTAATAGATGCCGACGTATGCGCGTCTTTTACTCTCTCTCTCTCTCTCTCCTCTCTAACCCGCTCTCAATAATGCATATAGAACAGGGGATTCAAAGGGTGTTCATAAAGAAATTAAATGAAAACGGTTTGTGTCTAGGCTGCTTACTGTGTATGTATGAAGTAGAAATGAGCGAATTCTGGACATTGTATGAGATATGTTGTCTATTTTAATGTATTATCTGCACTTGGGCATCGAACTTGCGACGGGCCGTGCCACAGACTAAAAAAACTCTCGCCTAGATTGACGGCGGCAGGTTGCAATCAAACAAACACACACAAACACATGTGACACATAAGACATTCAAATGCAAATGCATAGCAAAATTTAAGAAAATTAAGTAAGTTGCCACCTACGACCCTATACACACACCCACAATGACTTCCACCACCCCCTTCGTAACCCAACCTCTTTTGCATTCTGACTGAGCAAGAAAAATGTTGGTGATCGCAAAAAATAATGTTGATTGGCTCAATTGGACGACTATTTGAACTCTGAACTGCCGCACCACAATCATACACTCTCACTGCCCCCTCTCTCATTCACCCACTCTCTTGCTCATTCTTTGCGCTGTCTCGCACTTTTCGGACTGCCAGCTACTTTGCGTTAGAGATGAGAGCTTGATGTAAGAAACTCATACGATAATTTAGAGAGCAATTGTTATATGAAACGGCAATCTGAGTTGAGTCAAGCTTAAAGTTTTGCGTGCCTGACTGTTACACGAGAGATAAACACACCCATCTCTAATATATACTAAATAACTACAGCTACAACTACAAGTACTAATTTGGGCCAATGAGCAAGCAGAGGGAGAAAAACGGGGAAGTGGAAATGACGATGACGGCGTCTCGATCGCTGCCGTTTATGGTCATTTGACTTCAAATGTCAACGATGTTTAGGGAAACTGGTTAACGAACTCACACAAAAAGCCAAAAAAAGAAAAGAAGAAAAATACGAATAACAAATAAAAACTCAAACGGATGCAGTTCAACGCAGTTGAGCGCATCTTTTGCCTTCTTTTATGGCAACCTGTCGCCCCCTCAACGCTCTTTCACACCGGCTCACTCGCTCTCTCTCTCTCTCGCTCGCTCTCGTTTGCCAAGACTGATACTAATTAATGTAGGAACAGAGAAACGAAGAGTTTCAAAAGACCCACAAAGCGGAAATGTCGCGCTGCACCTTCCAATCACAAACAGTAATTAAAGATTGGTCGACTGGTTTCTAGATTTTGTAAAATTAAATCAAATAACAACACAGTCAGCCCACCTTCTGTTAGCTTTATCGATAAACGATTGAATCAACTTTTATCGCGTCGCTGATTAACAAGTCAATCTGTGCCCACGTTAAACACCCACACAATATAACAAATATGTACATTTATACTTCATAAAATTTTTGATATTTTTGTTATCATAAATAATTTTATGCATATTAATTCTTTTCTATCGATCACCTGCGATTTGTTCATTAAAAAATGTGTGAAAATATTTCTTTTCAAATATCTTAACCTCAATGCCGCACATAAAATGTATAAAATATATGTATGTATGTGTAGCAATTCATAATAAAAGGAAATAAACAACGTGCAAGTATTCGGAAATAATATTGTGTACAAGAATACAAGAATAACTGACCATAAAATAATAAATATAAATTTCTTTATTTCTCTTCGGCAGCGGCACACTGATTTACTCTTATATTCATTCGCTCTCGTTCTCTTGCGCATGCTCTTCGTGAATGCATAGTCTTTGCTCGCAGCTCTGTAATCGTCGTTTGCTTTGTTTATTTCTTACTCGCATGTTTTGAGTCAAAACGTAAGAAACTTTCGTGGTGAGCGGACGTGTTGCTGCGGAATAAAAATAATTTGTTGTACAATAATTATTAATACCGAATTGTAATTGTGCAAAAATATTCTAAACTAATTGAATTAAATTCAAAGCGCGCGTGCCACAAACAGCTTAATTTAACAAGTGCAGCAACAACAACAATTATGATTTTTAAGTTGAATTTATCGCTTGACAAATCAAAATAAGAAAAGCACATAACAACAACGAGGCGGAATATAAAGTTTAAGAAAAGCCGCCGCTGCCGACGAGAACCAAGTATCAAAGCATATAATAGCTAAATAACTGTGTATGCAAAGTTTTCTTGTTGTGGTTGTTCTCCAAAAAAATATATATAATATACATGTACATACATACATACATGCGAAGTAAAGAAATAAACAAAAATTAGGCGAACAGAGCGCAACAAAAACAACAACGTCCCAAGTAGTGTGCAAGCAAAAGTGAAAAGGAAGCTGAATTGTTGTTGTGCCGCGCTCTCGGTGTGTGTGTTGCGTGTGTTTGTGATTTTACTTGTACAAACGTATGCAAAACGTGGGTACAAAAGGGCCAAAGCAAAGAACAACAACAACAGCACGGAGCAGCACAAGTGCATTGCCTGTGTTTGTGTGTGTGTGTAAGTGCTTAAGGCAGGAAGAGACGGAAGTACTTTGAGCTCTTTGTGGCTGCTGCCCTGCTCTTTGCCCGGAACATACGTCCATACGTCTTCATATTGCGCTCGATTTGTTTTCGTGTGTGTGTTGAATTTTCTGTGCGCCCAATTCTCTTTTGGCGCTGACATTCGCTTGCAATGGCAAATAAGAAAAATTACACAGAACATTTTTGAAAAACAAAACGCAACGGTCAACACAGGATTAACGCAACGCAGCTACGGTTTTTACTTGCACCCTTCCCAACCGCTCTCTTCCATAAGTGACTACACAATGGCCACTTGACGCGTCGCAGCAGTAGCGAACGACGGCGTCGCATAAAAAAAAAAAAAAAACAAAACACAGAACCAGGAAACAAGCAGCAGCAAAGTGCATGCATTACGTCGCGTGACGTTCGGCTTACGTTACGTAGTAGTAGTGCTGCAGTTGTCGCAAAGCGAACAACAACTGCATAAGTAACACAATAATAGCAACAAGACCGTATTCTGGATCTGGTCAATATATCCGCTTCCGCGTTGCGCTGCCGCTAAAAGCTTTAAGAACGGCAAACACACGAGCATTACAACAACAAAAACAAAATCATCGTCGAGACAACTACGTCACGGCACAGTGGATCAGAAGCAAACAGGTAAGCAGTAAAATTTGTTGCCTATTAAATATAAAAGGATATTTAAAAATGTTTGAAAAAATTATGATTTATAGTTTCTTGCCATATGTTAGTGCAAAAAAAAATACATTTTGTTTATCGAAATATTATAAACAAATAAACACGTTCCGTTTGTAAGTTTCTGACCTTCTCGCTGTACCATTTGTTTCATATCATATCACACTCTATATATGTATATGAAACATAAATCTGTATTTCCACCATCCGCCAAGTTGATAAATGTTAACGCTAATCTTATTTTGAATCGTATACGTACATTATTTGTGTTTCTGTCATGTTCTGACATTCTGTACACGCCCGAAATTTACAACGTTTTCTTAGCATTTATATATTTTTTTGTTGAGGTCAACAAATTATAATTCCATCCGACCAAGATAAACGGCAAGCCTTGTTGTTTTAAGCACTTTACAGTGCTAGGGCGTTTTATCTCTTGTAGACACTTGTCTATTTCTGGATTTGCGGATTTGTTAAGAGGAAACAATATAAGAGTAAGGCAAAAAATTGTTTTCTATAAATAAACACGAAGCAGCTGATTTAAAAAGACAGAAAAAAATGTGATGTTTTTTCTTTCTCTTACGGAAATTATTTCGCATCTCACAAAAAAAGTCAATGACAATTTTTATAATAAAACTAAAAACTAAGCAATCGAAAAATAACATTTCTAACTTATGCAACATTTTTAATGTCTAACGACCACTGTGCCTTGACGGTTTATAAAAGCATTAATTTACATTTGCCCGCTGCATAATCATATTGATAATTATTAACTTCATTTGAAAGTCGCGTCAAATTTGTTGAACTGTATCCAAACTCAAACTCAACTTGATTAATTTTGAGCTATTCTTTTCGTTTTATATGAATGTATGTATGTTAAGTTTGGTTCGACGGGTCTCTTGTTGCATCCACTTTTTTCTATGGAAGTGAAACAAAAGCGGAGCGATAAGCTCCAATTGGGTTTGGCGCATTTTTGCTGTGAGTCTCCACTAATGCTCACGTCAGCGAAATCTTATCGCTGTTGCCGCTGTGCTGCTGTTGTTGCTGCTGCTGCTACAGCATAATATTGTGTTTATTTGTGCATAGCCTGCTGCTAGCGTCTCTGCCGCTGTCGCAGTCGTCATCGACGTTGCTGCTGCCTGCTACGCTCACACTCGCACACATAAATAAGCTCTCAAATCTCTCCAGTGTCTAGACACACCTGATCATGTCTTTTCTCCCCTTCCCCGCGCTGCACCCTTTACGGAGAGCAGAGATTTTTTGTCAATAAATTTGATTATATGTGCTTGCGTTTCGGTACTTTCGTGTGTGTGAGTGCGTGTGCGATTTATTTATTTAACATGTTCGGCTCTCCAATTAGCGAAGAACGAAACAAATCGTAGAAATATGTCGACACACACATTCACACACGCACACATCAATACAAAAACCGACATCTTTCCAGTTGAAGCAGCGATTTTTATGGATTTCTAGCTGTTTGTATGTAGTATAGCCGTTAACTTTCCTGGTTCTTTTGCTCTGTCTGTTTGTATGTCTGTCTTTGGGGCAGCACAAAGCCAGCGTAAATACAATAAATTAAATTCACTTCCGCATTGCTCCACAAAACGACGTAACGGGTGAGTGTGTGGCAACGTAAGAGACGCGTCGCGACGCTATAACGTAAGAGCAAGAGCAAAAAGTGTACGGAAGCAAAAAACCAAAAGAGAGCGTCAACGACTTCGACGATCTGTCGGGTCAGCAGCATGGCAATTGGGGAAGCACACACACACAATCGAATATGTGTATGTATGTGTATGCTGGCATGCTAGAGCAAACAGGTAATAAAAAGTGTTCATCAAAGCAGGTAGAAGAAGAAGGCGTAAAGGCAAAGGCAACGCAAGCAGCCTAATGAAAGACAGAGGAAGAAAACGCCAAGCAGCAGCAACAACATCAACAACAAAAACAGTAATAAATATAATGAAAAGTAAAGCATTATGACTCTTGCTCTCTGCTTCATAATAATAATAATAATGATCTGAACTAGTAAAGGGCTGAAAGTACACTCAATATTTATTGTTTGTGCATTTCTGGGCTGGGCTGCTGTCTCAGCAGTCTGATTGCTTCTTCTTCTTGTTTTATGGCTATTCAACAACGATCTTTGAGTCACAAACACACATACACACACACCCAAGTGCATTGAGAATGAGTCGCAGTTGTCGTCTTCTTTTGCTGTAGTAGTTTTTGTTGCCGTTTTATTTGAGTATTTTCGCTGACGCCGATGACTTTTAGTTGTTTAAACTTGCATGCGGAAGTAGCGCGCATAGCAATTGTATTTGCTGGCTTACTTACATAGTGTTGTTGTTTCAGTTTTCTTACTGCGTGTTGTTATCGCATAGCGCAGATGTAGCTGCTGTTGTTGTTGTTGTTGTTACTGTGTGCTATATTGATGTTTTGCAATGTGCACAAACACACACACATACACACATACCTGCATACACGTATTGTGTGAACATCATACAGCTTGGCAGCATTATGCCAGCCACTTGTGTGCGCAGCCAACTACAACAATAACAACAACGACCCATTTTATTGTGCACAAAATCACACACTAACCTGCATTTTGTTTTTTGTTTCGCCATAAATGTTTAGCGGCCTCTCACAAACACAGCTTCCCACATTTATGTTGTCTCAAATTCGCAAACTGAAGAAAGTATGTGTGTGGCTTTAGAAGTGCTTTTCTGTGTGCGTTTGTGTGTGTGTGTGGTAAGTTATCGCCGCCTATCTTTCAACTCTGATCGTGCGAATTCACCATAAAGCTTTTCCTTCCGCTCTTTCATATTGTTTTTTCAAAGTCTATTGCTGACCATCGGAATGGGTCATAAAGGTGCCATAAATATTGCAAAACTTTATATAAGAGCTTATCAAAAGCAAATTTATGTACATATGCATTTAAGTTCTGGTGCACCAAAATTGTTGTTTTTAATTATTGAATACACTATCAATTATTTATAAGGAATAAAAGTGGAAACCACGCAACCTCTTCAAATATGTATGTTATCTATTTGTACATGTTTTTAAGTTCGTAAAATATAAGAGTTAGTTGAAAGCTTTTCGATGATTAGAAAAAGCTTCCTTCCCCTAGCGCTCTTAGATATTGCAATGATCTTTGCAAACAAAACTACTTATTCAAAGACATCAATCAATTTTCCGATCAACTGATCATTTTCCCAGCCTCATAACAGCACACAACACAATATCCCTCCCAAATACACACACACACACACACACAGGCGCACATATTTCCCAGCCAACTCGGAACTCTCCGAACTCTCCAATGAAGCTGCATTCGAATCTCTCTTGCCATAGCCGAGAGACGAGGCAGAAATGGTATATAAAAAATGAAAAAAAAAAAAAAAAAGGTAACCTGTTGTGTGAATTATGTTACGAACGTAACGTGTTTCAAAATATAGGAAGTCTTGCTTGACTTATACTGCCGCCGACACAGCAACAACTGCAACTACAACTACAACTAAATAGCGTTTGGGGTTCAGCTTGGTGTATCTTGGTGTAGAGCTTTAACGGTGCCTTGTTTGTGTTGTTGGTTGCTGTTGTTGCCTATTATCTAACTGCGCGCCAAAGAGAAAGAAAGAAACTGCCAAACCAGCAACAACAAGAAGAAGTTAAGTGCTTGATTGGACAAATACCCTGTAAAACAAAACTAACAAATTGGTTGTTAATGATTGGGGAACGTATTTAAATTTAATAAATATTATTTTTTTGAGATTTTATAAAATCGTAGCTTACCTTTTTCTGTCTATTTCCTACTTTCTTAGGCTAGTTATCATACCCCATTCAAACAATTTTGTTTAATGAGCACAAAAAGAGCACACCACAAACGAAGACTAAAAAAGCCAAATCAGCGTTGCATTTTGCCATTTTCTTTGGCGCTGTCTGTGGCACATTTTTATTTTCCTTTTAGTAGAGTGTGTGGCACACATACGAAGCAGCTCCACAGGCTGGAGCGATCTAGCTGAGCGGCAAAAGGGGGTCGGGGACTTTGCACTGTTGTTTGGCCAAGCAAGAAGTGGAGTAGAGTAATGTTGTAAATGAATAAAAAAAAGAGTCGCTGTTTGTTGTTGTTGTTGTTTCTGTTGTCGATGCAACACAATTAGGTAATTTTCTTTCTACTTGCGACTTAAAAACCTATTGAGCTGCACCAACGAGGGGGTGCTGGGGCAGTGAGTTAGAGTCGCGTTGCGTGGTTAGACGTAACAGTTTTTCTGTTTTTCTACTTTTTCTGGGTGCAACACTCAAACTAAAAACTGATGTCGTAATGCCTATACACCAAAAGGGAAGTTGACTGTCGCCGAAACTAACGCGCTTTTCGTCACCCCTCTTCCTTCTCTTTCTCTTTCTCTCTTTATCTGAATGCAACAAGTTTTTAAGTACCGCATACTCGAGTCGGAAGAGGATCTATCTATGGGTCTATTGTCATTTGTATTTGTACCTGATATTGCTTATCAATTGTTCAGCTAACTGTAAAACTCAAAAACCTACCTGTTGCAACAATGTACCGTTTTGGGCAATGTTGTTGAACTCTGTTGGTGGTCTTTCCGCACGCTAATTGTTTTCAGTGCGTGTGCGACCTCCTTATCTCGAAAACGCCCCCCACTCTCTACCCTTGTTAACCGCAACGAATTCAAAAATGCTCTGAAAATATCCGTTATTCCATGGAAAATCCCCTTAGCGGAAGGAAACAGAGACAATACTTGAGATTTTCTGTGTGGCACACAATGCGCAGACAAAGTAGAAGAAGTACCTTGTTGTATGAGAAAAGACAAAAAGATTTAAGATTTGACCTGCCCTTGAGACAAGACCCTGTATGCTGACCGTCTTGATGCAAACTGTGGGCGGTCCTTCAAGATATTTTACTTTCAAGAAATGTAGCTAAACATAACACAGAGGAGGGTTGCTTGCCGTTTCCAAACATTTCCGGACGATATTTTATTTTTGCAAGTGCTAAAAATATATTATTGTAAACTAAAAGATATATATTTATTGTTTCCTAAAGATTAAGTCTTTAAAGCAGCTATCATTTTTAGTTATTATACATTTATGATAAAACAAAAATCCTTAAGAGATTTCTAAAAGACTCACATATGTTTTTGAAACTTTTAATTTCTTAAAACTTAAGATTCTAATCTCTGAAGAGTTGGAAATTTTATGAAGCGTTCTAACTTTCCTAAAATTTTTTATTTTAGCGTAAATTTCTAATTGTTTTTATTTTTGGCACTGGCAAATCGTTCATAAATCAATTTGATTTCAGCGAACGATATCAAATTGATAAGACTAACGCGTTACCCCACCCATCAATAGGTAGTATATATGTATATAGGTGTATGTGTGTGCGTAATCGCAAATAATGTTCGATAAGCAAGTCAAGTGGAAGACCAGCAACAAATTTCCAGCCCAACACGGAACGAATATTCTTTCGGGCAAGAAAAGAGACAGAGAGAGAGAGAAAGGGTGCTTGCACCAGTTGCGGATGGTAGTGTAGGGGTCTGTAGGGGTAGTGTAGTGCTGCCATAGAAGGTGTTTATTATTGCATGAAGAAGGGTTTCATAAATGAAGAAACGGGTAGAACGGTGAAACGGAAATGACGCCAGTTGCGCTTGGGCAGCAGAGCACTCAAAAGAAACTACCGGGGAAGAAGGAGGTGTTTGAAAAAATGATACGAACTAATCAGAAACGGAATTGGTATTTATGTATGTGTGCGATTTTCAATATTACCATTACTTTTTGTATATATTTGTTTTGATTGTTGCGCACCACACGCAAATTTTATTACTTTTAAATTATTTATTTATTGCCCGACCCAAAAGTCCAATAAAAGCGAAAGGAAAAAACAATAAGCGTAGAAAAAAAAAACAAACAATTCTTTTAATCACATCGCACGTTCCACAAGTGGAACTACAATTCTTTGTTGTTGATTTGGAAATATGTAACTTTTACAACACATATAGGAAGCAATCAAAAATATGACCACTTGAATAAAATACTCGTGCACGTAATCAATCGAACCATTTCACCATGTTTATTTTTTGGTATAGTACAAGTTTCGACTACTGTGTCAGGGGCATTACAATATGATAAAATACGATATATGACAGGAACTATAAAAGAGGTTCTTATGTATGATTAATTAGCGGAAATATTTAACATTGTTTTAGGTAAGGTATAAGTATGAATGTTCTTGACGCTTTAAAAGGGGTTAAAAACGTTAAGGAAATTTCGTTTATTGTGAGATTTAAATATAAATGTAATTTTTAAGATTTAAGCAATGTTTTAGCACTTTTAGACTACTTTATCTTATAACAAAGCTTTTTCCTTCAGACGTTCTTGCTTCAAAGCTCTAGAATCCCCAGGTTTTCGCAACTTTGTAACATAATACTTAATGTTTTTTTTATTGTCTCTAATCTCTGAGCCGGAGTCTACGTCATATGCGGATGCAGTTCGAATTTAACGATTGCAGCTGTTTTCCTCACTGTTTCTAGGCCCACACACACTGAATTCTGATTTGTGCATTGCACTTTTGTTGTTGCTATTATTATTATTAGTACTAGTATATAATAATATTGTTGCATTTCCACATTTGTATATTGCTGATAGCAGCAAATAATAAATAAATAAAAAAAGGCGTCTCTATCTCAACGGCAAGAGCAGACAAAGAGTGTGAGAATAATGTAACAGTTAAAGTCGAGTATGTATGCATTTTAAGTATGTATATTAAAAGCACAAACAACAATAATTATAATAACCATAATGATAAGTACATGAATGTTATTGTTGTTGCTGAAGAGTGCAGCAGAAGCAAATGTTGATAAGAGCACCAAAGCTAGCCTTATGGCAAAAAAGCTTGAAACTTATGTTGCCAAAGTGTTATGCCAGAACGTGGCCAACAAACCAAACAGCTAATGAGATAAACAACAACAACAACAAAGCTCGCCAACTATTGTCAACGCTCTCTCTAATAGAGAGTCTCATCACTTCAACAGCATCATCATATCATCTTAACATTTGCAACAGCAGCTTCTTCAAGTTTCTTCATGCCGCAGTGCCTCAGGCCACGTGGCTTTTGCTAATTATCAATTTGGCGACAATAGGAAACAGTCGCAGTTGCATCTTCTGCTTCTTCTTCTTCTGTTTTCTAGCTAGAGCTAGGCTAGCCTAGCATCTTCTTCATATTTCTGGGCAATCCTTGTTTTTTTGTTTGTTTGTTGTACAAAATGCTCCTTCACCACATTTTTGCTACGTGATGTTCGTGTCAATTTTGTTGTTTGTTTTAATTTGTTTGCTTTACTTGGAAAATTATAATATAATCTGTGTGTTGTCAAGTTACACTTGACGAAAAAAGTTTAACTTATTGCTTGCTATAAGACTAAAATAAACATTTTTCATATAAAATGAGATAAGTTTTTAATATACAAATTTGGTTTTTGGAAATGCATTAGGAATCTCCTGATTTTTTTTAAAACAATTTTAATATATTTACGCATAATTAACCCTTTATTATTATAAAAAATTAAAGTTTTTACAAGAATTGTATTTGAATAATATTTTCTCTAACTCTACTGCTACTTTTTCTCTCAGTGCATTAACCAGCCAAGTTTCTCATCCTCATTTTCCACGTTTCCCCATCCGTATCAAGCACCACCCCCGGTCTCTTTATGTCTACGCTTTAGCTTCTTAGCAATTGACTCGGGGCTATTTCTGTTGTTGTTGTTGTTGCTTTTGTTACACTTATATCATTTGACACTTTGGAATTGATGTTGCGACATTCGTTTGAATTGTTTTTGTTGTTGTTGTTGTACTTATGACAAATGTCATCAAATTGTAGAAATTTTAGAACTAACCCGAGCGGGTTAACAAATGAATAACTAGGCTCACACTTGAAACACTTCCTAGAGCTAATGTTACGTCTCATGAATCAATCCATATCTATATGAAAATTGTATTTAATATGACTAATATAAGAAAGATATGCAGAGAAAAGAATATTAAATAAAGATGATTAAGCGTGACGATTGAAACTGAGAAATATATATTTATTAAAACTTGCCTAAGAAGAGCATCTTGAAAAAAAGAACCTTTAAGGCAATTTTGCATATCTTTGACATCAGCTCCTATATTATCAACTTACATAACACTTAACATATCGCTCAACTGAAATTAAAAAAAAAAATCAATTTTGCATCTTACAACAGTTATTCAAACTTTGAAAGATCTCTCATGTTGATATAGTTGTACCGCAACCTTATCAATTTTGTTCTTCTTATCATTCGGCATAAAAGTGCTGCTGTTTTACGAGAAAATTGACTGATTTGGCTTGTTGCGGTGTTGTAGTTGTAATGATTGTGTTTTCGTTTAATCAATAATTCATGTCGAATGCTTATCGCGTGTCAAGACAAGATGCGCTAATTTACTTCCCATTGATTGTGATATCTGTTTGGATAGCGTCTAGACTGTTCTCTATAAACATGTGTATTTATTTTAAGTGTGATTTCTTGCCTAGCAATTTCCTGCAGTTGCTTTTCCATCTTATTGTAAACTTTTAATGCGTTTTGTTATTTGTTTTTTGCTCAACTCAAACTTCCTATTCGCATTATCTGAGGAAGTGACTCGATCCAATTACTTGGAACTTTCTCAAAGAAAACGCATCGAAACGATTTACACGTTTTAAGCGTCGTCAGAAAAACTTGCAGCCTAAGCCATATAAACAGAATATCTCATCTATTCCCGCACAACTAACTATCCAAAACCTTCTCCCCCCGCCTTTCGAGTAGTTAGTTAACTCCTCCTCCTTTTGAGTCGGCAGCTTGCATGACTTGATTGTGATTATATAGACAGACACCGTCGTCGTCGTTGTTGCTTGATCTCTGCCCCCTCCCCAACCCCCCTCTATCTATCTCTCTCTATCTATCTATCTATATCTTTGTCTCTTTGCCTTTTTGTACATCCGCTTCCGCATTTATTAAGTGTCTTTCCAGCGACGCGCAAAATGTTCCAACGGCGCTCGCTTAGAACGTTTTTACAATTCAGGTTTTTTATTCGAAGCTAAATCAGCTAGCCAGCCAGCCCAGAATCAGACAGAGCTTGTTTCTCGCTGTTAAGTTTTTTTTTTTTTTGCTTGCGTATACCCTATTACCGATTATAGTACTTATAAAAGGTTGTTAATAAGTTGTGAAAGCCAAGGGGCATAAAGTCATTACAGACTTAATTTCGGTAAATGTTAGGAAGCTGAAATTTGTATTTGGGCTTTATATATCTGAAGGTTTCTGACAATTTGAGTTGTTTTTACGTTACCCTAATGAACATCAAAAACTTTAAACCCAGGAAGAAAAAACCTAAATCTTTAAATGAAGCTCTAATATAGGAAAGACTGTTAAATTTGTTTTATTTTATTTAATCGAGTCTTTAAATTGCTTTAACCTTTTCTACAGGATATCTACATAGCTAGCAGTCTCGCCTAACGCATTCCTCTACTTGTTTTAATGCTTCTTCTTTGTGTTTTTTTTGTTCTTTTCAAACTTTTTGCATTGCTCTTTGTAATTAAGATGCGAGGCGCGATCGTCTCCGTTGTTGTCGACCAAAACAAGCAACGATCACTGATCATGCCAAAGTTCTGTTCCACGTTCGACTGAACCCGAAGAGCTACAGGAGGAGGTGTGTTGAGTGGGGTGGGAGAGAAATGGTGCCTTGGTTAGCTGACTCCGTGCATGCCTAGATCTCAGCAATGTGTGTAGTTTTGTTGCTTGATTACTAGCGCAAATACAAACTACCGGTTTAGATACCGACCAGCAAATATGTATATGAACGGATGGATGTATATACACACTATATATATAGAGATAGTTGGCTTGGACGCTGGCTCATGACTTGGATTGGCATGACTTGGTTTTGGTTTTTAGACTTGGTTGGATGCTCACATCCGTGATCTAATTGACCATTTGCGGTACAGGAAGCTGACTTCGCTTGTCAAGATCAATTGGCACAACGACCACAAAAGCAAATTGGAGTTCTTGTTTGGGTTTTCGGTATCCAGCAGGAAGTCCTTCACGCAGACCAAAAGTCAATACCATATACTTAAGTCAAAAGATAGATAGGCACTGGAAGGGAGGGGAGGCGTATCTGTATCTGTGGCGTATCTTTGAGTTATCTTATCTGCGCATATTTGTTATAAACTTAGAGAACAAAAAAATGAAACCTCAAGCAAATCGTAAACATTTTATGTTACTTATAAGCACTTTTGAATTATATACAGTGTGGAAGTGTGGCCTATACACACACACACACACACACACATACACACACGCGCGCGCATTCGCACATGTTGTCTATATCTTTGTACGCTATCAAAAACGTCGACCGTGAAGACAACAAATACTCCTATTTCTAAAATATTATCAAAATATAGGTAAGGTATTGCATTGAAGAGGTGTGTAGGTTAGTTTTAAGTGTAGGGTAGTGTAGAAAGTGTGTTATTTTCGACGCTTATCAAAACTGTGTTTGATGGACTAGGTTCAGGGGCGTTTTGATTTGAAACTTTCTACCCTGATTATGCATGATATGCTTGTATTATATTGGTTCTTAATAGATCCCACTTGTACAGAACCCTGCGGGAATACCTTTTGAAAAGTAATTTAATTTTCTGTTTCTTACTATTTCCTTGAACGCTTGCATATTTTTGAAGGTTTTTTTTTTGTGAATTTTTTATTGTCATTTCAAAAAACCTATCCACATTTGATCCCTCTCCACTTTCTTCTAGTCACCCTTTTAATGGTAGCTCCTATAAACACGGAAGCATTTTATATTTTATAAGTAAACTCAACTCAATTCAATCGCAATGACCTGAACCTTAACCCCAACCCCAACTTAAGCACACACACATATGATTCTTATTGAAAAAAAAAAACCCTGCACAATTTACCAGCTCTGCCTTATTAGGCTCGACTAGACGGGGGGTTCTGTGTGTGCAACAAGAAGAACAAGTGCGAGAAAATTGCAAAAAATTTATATATATTGTTGGAAACAAACAGTTGCAACTAATTGAATGTAATGGGCACAAATGATGCGGTTGCCCCCATCTTCTCTAACCTCCTTCTCTTCGACAGAATCATTTCTAGAAAACCATTACCAGTTGTTATTGTTGTTGACGACGTCGATTACGCGTGGCACAATCGGGAAACAACATTTTTGAACTCTTCTGCAAGCGTTTGATGAACTCATCTTGTCATGGAAAATATATGATTATTACTTTTATTGTAAGTGGAGAGTAGGTAGATACTACCATGTGGATAGGTTGTTAGATAGCTACCGTTGATGATGATCTTGATCATGATGATGATGATGCTGCTTCTTTTATTACAGTACTAATGTTGTTGTTTTCGATCGTCATCATTATCAACATCAACAACATAACAAAAAGCGCTCTTCGGTTTGCATATTAAAAAAATACAAAAAGGTTATCGAACGTTTGATATCATTAAGCATTTTGTATTCAGCTTTCTGTTGTCTACTTCGTCTTCTTCGTCTTCTCAATCTCTATCTTTACTGGCACATATCATTAGAGAGACCCCATACCCCCACACATAATAAAAGATATGCGCAAAGCATAAAGCTGAACAATGAGGCAGCAGAAAGTCAAAAAATAAAAGACCGCTTCAGGCTAATATAAAATGAAAAAAAACTTTGTAGCTCCACATTAGAACAAACATGCACGTAACGCTTAGACACATTCAAATAATGCCCCTAAAATAACAATAACTACAACTCGACTTCACACAAAGAACACAAGAAATAAATAAATAAATGAACATCATAAAGATTTTGGTTTTGGATTTTGGGCTTTGGCTTGAGGTCACCAAACGCGGTTTGGAGTACATTTCAAAATATAACATACATATTTATATTTTTCTTGGGTTGCCCCCGATCTTGTCGCGTGATCAACAAAACTAATAACCCAAACTAAAGTGTGAGTTTCTTGTAAAGATCTGATCATAAAATGATCCGTAATCAATTTGTGGTATCTAACTACGCAATACCCTTTATTAAGTTTAAAATTTGTTGTAATTATTTTTGGATTATCGTTTTGTATCTTTTCTTTGTCTAACATGTAATCAACAGATTGATAAATTGTTTTTTAATTAACTTCTGTGTATATTATTAAAAGTATTAAATTAAAATTCAATTTTGTGTTGTCCCTAAGTAGTTGTATGTCCAAATATTAAGTGTTGAGCGTTTATAATCAATGCAACAGGTTAAAACAAATGACAATGTGGCTATCGATACTTATCGATTTTGTAATCAGCAGGGGAAAGCATCGATAATTTGAATAACCATAAACCTAAATGTGTTTGTCTATGCTCATAACAAATATTCGATGAAGATAGGACTAAACCAAGTAAACCTTCTATCGCTTTATATAGAATCGTTAGGGAGTCAAAAAATATAACCTGACTTTTTGAAGACTCTTCAATATACCCGATATAATCCATTTTCAAAGTCAGAGCATGTAAATACAAAAAAAACAAGATCACTTCCATAGAACTACTTCAACTGGGTTCCCGAGGCAAAAAAGATCGTTGTCTGTGCTTTTTGGTGGGGGAATCTGGTTTACTAGTGTGAGTGTGTGTGTGTGTGTGGTTTTACCATACCTTACCGCTTTTCTTTTGCTTCTTCATTATCATTTTGTGGTGCTTTGTTAGTCGCAAGTGCGTAACGATGATTGATTTGCTTGCTTAAAGAGCGCTTTGGCTTTGCTCGTTTGGATGATCAGTGATCAGTGAACAGTTTGGCTGGCTGGCTGACTGACTGTCTTTTGGGCAGTCTTGTGTCTTCTGGCTCTTGTGTGCTCCACAAAAAAGTGCCTACGGCGTCTAAAGCACACATTTAACAATAATAACAACAATAATATAGCAAAAGTGACGATCTAGACAGATATTGAACTGTAGACCATTTAATGGGCTGAGGGGGAGTACTCAACTGCTTCTTGTTATTGTTGTTGTTGTTAGCGCGAAGAAGAACCCGGAATTGGCGTCTTTTTGTTGTATTTTTGTAGTTCTTTTTAAAAAATACACAATATGTATGCATGTTTAGCTATAGCTCTGATATACGCTCACGCGCTTGTTATGCATGATCAGCTCAATGTCTATTTGTATATACATACATATGTATGTAAATATATATTTTTAGCTGGTTAACTGTGAGCGGGTTTTACAGAGCTAGTGGGTGGGAGGGGGAGGTGTGGTTTTTGTTTTCTTAAATATATGCTTGGCATATGTACATATATATATTCTGTATGATTTTGTTGTTGTTTTATTTTTTTCGCATTCTTTTTCTTCTGTTGAGCAGTTATAAAGCAAAGCAGGTCGTTGACTTGGATTTTATTTGTTGTTTTTTTTTTTTTTGAATACATAAATTTTTTGCTTATTAATCGAGTATTTGATATGCGGGAATATGGCAAATGATTGAATTAAATGTCTATTAAAATACAGTAGGCGTAAGGTAATCGCATTGTATTAAACATTATAATATTGGGTAGTGCTTTTTTTCTAGGCAAGTTTTAATGAAAGTTCTTTGCAAACATTGAAAGCACCCTTTTCATTGCTCTTTTCATCGATGATTCACTGTATTTTTAGGTACACGTGCAAAGCACACGATCATCACATTGATTTACGTTTTCTTTACTTTATTCTTGCTTTGTTACCCAATGCTTATTGAATTTCATATACGTATGTATTCATGTATGTAGGTTCTATACAAGACAAAAGCCTCAAGATGCTTTATATTTATTTTAAGGGTTGTTTTTTTTTTTGTGTGCGCTGCTTGAAGGGCACTTGAAGAATCTTCCCTGTGTGTGCGCAGATGATAAATAAGAAGACCTCATAAAAGAGATCAAATGTCAACTGGCACCATATTGTAGTAGTTGTTGTTGTTTTCTTTTTATTCTTTTTTCGTCCTGAGGGTTTCCAAGAAGTATCTACAAAGATGTAAGTGCATCCGCAGCAGGTAACGCATTTCCTTATTCCCATCTCGGTGCCCGCCCAAAACTACCTGCTTCGTCATTAACAGCTAGAAAGAACGAGAGAGTCGTATATAGATTGATCTTTTTGCTGTCGCTCTCTCTCCTCACTCGCGTACTTGCATTCAGTGCCCAAGAGGCGAGAGAGGCCGTTAATCTTAATGCGCCATGGCGGCTGTCGCTTCTGCCTTTTAATGTTATCAGATTTTTTCCTTATTTTTTTTTCGTTCCCAAAGTTGTTTTCTACTGCGCAGCAGCAACAACATCTCAGAATCAGCATCATCATCAGCAGCCACTTGATGCACAGTGGAGAGAGAGGGGTTGGAGAGTTGAGACCCCTGTCATGTATAGGATGTGCCTACGGAAATTACTCATTAACTCTCCGCAAAGTAAATGCACAGAGATTGCACTTTTAGTGAATCGTTCGAAGTGCTCTCGGTGGCTAGAAATCCACTTGTCAGTACGAATGATGGATCAAATGTCTTTCGAGTGTCATTTTATGAACAGACATAGCACAGATAAGTCCTGTTTATGACTAACAAAGTGCTTATGAACTTGACAAAGATTGAGAGTTTTCAAAATGTGTTTAAGTGAATTTAAATAAGAGTATTAACTTATAGTAATGCTATGAAAAAGAATGTTTTGATTTACTATTTTTAGTATTTGTAGTTAATTACAAGATTATCAGTATTTATATATTATTAATTATTTTTATTTTGTGTAGACTTCAAGATCAAACTTTTTAGCGTTGTTCTTTCATACATTTTATAACGCATAATTAAATCGATATATTACCAAAAACATTTTTCCTTATAAACAGGATGCTCACGCCTGATTTTCCATTTTGCCATTTGCAAACGTTTCCCATATTTCTTGTCTGGCATTTCCGATCCCACGCCCAAACCAAATCGAACCGCCCCACAAACCACTCACCACCCCGTGTTTGTTGTCTTCGCTGCTCAGGCAATTTCGCTAAAAGCGGAAATCTCTTCTGCACAAGCAAAAAAAATTCTTTTTGCACACAAACAAACACGAATTCCTTTCTTCCCTTACCCCTGGCGCTCTCTCTCTCTTCCCCTTGTACTCTCCACACGCTGCAGTTTCCTACGAGCTTTACCTTTTACATCTCTTATTTGCTGTCTTCGACGCTGCTGCTGTTGTTGTTTTGTGATCTCTGCTGCTGCCGCGCTGCTGGCATTTTTCTAAACTGATCGTTTTATAATTTTCGTTTGTAATTTCCGTTGAAACCGGTTCGCCATCATCCGCATACCTAACTACCTGTGCCAGTTGCCTGTCTTGCCCCTTTCTGTATGTTCGTTCTCCAAGCCGCGCCTCCTTCATCGTCATCGTCGCTTCTGCTGCTGCTGTCATCTTCTCTCACTGAGATTTTAGAATACACATACGCAAGTGAGAGCATGTGTGTGTTTGAGTATATATTTTTATTCTTCTTATATTGCGTGTGCGTTGTGTTTCGTGTTCTTGTTGTGTTCTGCTTTTTTTTTTTTTTTTAGCTTCTTTCACTTTGTTGGGATGATGATGAACATTCATTTGTCATTTTACTACGTGCCACCGACTGGTTAAATGTTTATTTGTTTGTTGTTGCTGCTGCCTGCTTGCTGCCCCCGTCCGGAACATGTGTGTGTAGTGTAGAGTACAATATACATATGCATATGTATGAATTTATTTTAGTAAAAACTCAACCATATGTTGTTGCGGCATACAAAATAACACGTAGGATCGTCGTACGCATGTGTGTGTTGTATGGGCATTTGTGTCTACACAATCAGCAGAGGGCAGCAGCACCTCTTAAACAAAACAAATAGACCCCCTCTAAGTAAAAAACATGTACAAAATAAAATACATATTTATATGTGTATACATACATACTCACATACAGACAAATAAACATGTGTGTATCCCACAGTGCAGCAAATGATGATCACCATCATCATCATCAACATTATCATCTTCCTCATCTGTTGTGCCTGTCTTCTCCTACTTCTTGCCCAACTAAAACAACAACAAAATACAAGCAAGCAAGCAATATTTATTGCTCACGCTCCTCTCTCCTTTCGTTTTGCCTACTGGCATCTCGCCCGCTCGCGTTTGTTAAATAAATTTCTTTCGCTCACTTGTTGAAATGCTTCCCGGAGAATGAGGAAGTTTCTGCCTGTTATTGTGAGAGCGAGATGAGTTCAATTTGATTGTATGTATGTATGTGCATGGCAGACATGCATGGGACTGGGATACAGGGTGCTCAATTGTTGCGACTCCTATTGCTGCTGCTTCTTGAAAATTGCCTTGTTGCTCTCTTTACCCACTGGCGGATTTATTAGTCGCCGTCATTTGCCCGAACGTCTCTTTCTCCACTGGAGCTGCTTTGGAAACGAGTTTTGTTTATGGAATGTGCACTTCCGTTTGCTGTTGCCGCGCTGCTGCTGCTGTTGTTGCATTTGTTGCTTTTGCTGCTGCAGTGATATGGCAAGGCGAGCCCAAGTCTGAGTGGGCAAATGGGTACGGCTTTCAAGTTTCGTAAAGCGACGTCTCTGCTGATGTACCCCCCTCTGCACACCCCCATCTTAAGCGGCATCAATACATTCGTTTATGTAGAAATCTTACAGCAACTGATCACAGATATGTGCAAGTGTATGTGTGTGTTTGCCCAGGGCTCCCATGTGTTGTCGAATACAAAAACGAACACAAACACAAATATATTTTCTGTCGGTGTTTGCTTTGTACACATCCGGAATAGTAGCGCAAGCAGCGTTGCCGTCGTCGTCGCCGCCGCCGACGCGTGTATTTATGGCAATTACCATATTGAGAAATTTTTAATTAAAAGAGCTCAAACGGAATTTACAATTTTGTATCGATGCTGCGTTATGGTATCGGTATATGTTTTCTTTTTGTGTGGTGCGCTGCGTATTGTCATCGTAATCGAAACGTGAAACATATTGGAAACACACGGAACGTGCGTAGTGTATGCATTTGTTAGTTCTATCCTGATCGTTTCGGCGGGGGTGTTTGTTTCTTATTTGGTGATGAGAGCGCAGAACGCGAACAAGAACCAGAGCACATAACGTCTTGGGTGCGCAAGTGTATGTGTGCGTTTATTTTTTGTTGTGAGCTTGTGTATTGATTCTGACTCATACCATGCGCTCTCTCGCTTGCGCTCTTTTGAATGCGGCGACGTGCCTGTAGCGCCTGTGGAGATTATGTGTTTATGAAGAAATCTGATTTGCTTGGAATGCCAATGCGTGTCTGTCTGACCGGTAGCCTATCTCTCTCTCGCTCTTGCTCTCTCTCTTTCGGTATCCCGCTGCTGTCTGGGTACAGTGGCTGCTTGTTAATTAGAATTAAATTCCTCAGACATTATAATTGGATTTTATTTGATAAATATGATGCGTTATTCCATTATTGAGATGTGCATATTTGAGATGCATGAATATTGACTCGAGATATGATATGTTCTAGTTAAAGATGTGGTCACTAATATTTAATGGCACAAGGTTATTAGAAATATCGATTTAAATTATATGTATACTATAAATAATAAACAGCACATTGCAGTGCACTTTACTGTTATCGATAGCTTATCGATTTCAAAACTAACATCAATTTCCGTTTCTTCTTCTAACAGATTTACAATCTTTGTGGCTTCTCTCTCAACACACACAGTTAGTGAAAATATTTGGTGCGGTTGCATGTATGCAAAATGAAAATGCTTCCAGTACAGCTATCACTGAATCCGCTCAATCCCATCTGGAGCGATGTCATCTGGCGCTGCCCCCCACCACCATCCAGCCAACTGGCTGAACTCAAAACACAGTTGCCGCCCTCGTTGCCCTCCGATCCGCGTCTCTGGAGCCGTGACGATGTGCTCGTCTTCCTGCGCTTCTGCGTGCGTGAATTTGATCTGCCCAAGCTTGATTTTGATCTCTTCCAAATGAATGGTAAGGCGTTGTGTTTGCTAACACGCGCCGATTTCGGACATCGTTGCCCCGGCGCCGGCGATGTTCTGCATAATGTCCTCCAGATGCTGATCATTGAATCGCATATGATGCAATGGCATTTACCCAACAGCCCTGTCACGCCCACCGGCCGTTATCCATTGTCGCCACACAGTCATCCGCCCACGCCCACGTGGCCACCGATGAATATGCCACAGCTGGAAAATGGTAGCAACAACAACAGTGGTGGCAGCAACAGCAGCGCTGGCAGCACCGGCAGCATCAGCAATAATCCCTTCCACAGCAGCTCCTCCGCCGCCGCCCATATGGCTGGCCATCATTTTATGGCGCCCAATTCGGTGACGCTGAGTCCGCCGCCATCTGTGGACTCTCAGGCGAGCAGTCCGCCACAGCAGACAGCTTACCAAAATGGTGGTCTATCAACGATATCAACAGCAGCAACAATTGCTACTTCAGCAGCAGCAACATCAACAGCAGCAACAGCTGCAAGCACAATAACAACCACAGTTGCTGGCGTCCAACCAATGAAGGGCATCAGCAGCGCCAGCAGCAATCACAGTGATTCCGATGATGAATACTCCGAGTCCAATAATCACAACAACAACAACAAATTGAGTGCCTTGCCTTCGGCGCCACCACTCTCCTACAGCTCGGGCAGTCCACCAGGCACGCCCATTCACAAGGATCTAAAGCCCAATTGGACGCAACAGTTGACCAACAGTTTTGTTAGCTCCTGGTCACAACAGCAGCAGCAACAACAACAACAGCAACAACAACAACAGCAACAACAACAGCAGCAGCAGCAACATCACCAACAACAACAGCCACAGAAACTAACGTTAGAGAATACCGGAGTGGGAATACCACCTGGTGGTGGCTCCATATCAGCGCCAACAACGCCCAGTTATATGTACAAAGCCAAGCGGGAGTTCTTTCCGGAGAATTCGGAGCCAAATACAAGTGAGTAGAGGATATCTAGTGATATTTGTAATGAATTGTTGATTTATCGATAAATAAAAGTTATCGATAAATGAAAATCGATGATAGCATATGTATAGAAAAAATTTTAAATACAAATAATAACTAAAAATTTTTAACCCATATTTATTGGGCTACAAATCGAAATTCATCGATAATTACTTTGTTTTAAATAAAGCATTTAATTTATGCGCCACTTTTATTACATTTTGCTAATTATCTCCATTCTTTTCCTAAAAAAGTTCTTGAATATTAACAATTCTTTTATAATTATTACAATTCTAACAAAAAAAAACCGAAACTAATCGATAATTATCTTACCTTTCATATAGATGGCCGCCTGCTGTGGGATTTTCTGCAACAGCTACTCAACGATCGCAACCAAAAGTACAGTGATTTAATAGCATGGAAATGTCGCGATACGGGCGTCTTTAAAATTGTCGATCCCGCTGGATTGGCCAAACTCTGGGGCATCCAGAAGAATCATCTATCTATGAACTATGACAAAATGTCGCGCGCTTTGCGGTATTATTATCGTGTGAACATCTTGCGTAAAGTGCAAGGTGAACGGCATTGCTATCAATTTCTGCGCAATCCCACAGAGCTCAAGAACATTAAGAATATATCGTTGCTGCGACAGACGACGCCGGGAGGCAGCAACAGCAACACACAACCAGGAGGAGCAGCAAGTAATCAACAGATGAGCAATCAACAGGCGCCGCCAGGATCTCCAGCAGCTGTTGGCAATTGGACGCAACAGCAACAGCAGCAACCACAACAGCAACAGCAGCAACAACAGCAGCAGCAGCAGCAACAACAACAACAGCAGCAACAATTGCAACTATCACCACAACGTCCATCCTCTAGAAATGGTCCACCAATGAGTTTACCAACTGCAGCTGCAGTTGCCGCCGCTGCTGCAGCCGCCGCATATGGACCACAGCCACCGTCACCATTGTTCATGCAAGCCTTCCATTATTTGTCGGCAAATGCAGCTGCGGCTGCAGCAGCAGCAGCACCGCCACCCAATTCGCCAGCCGGCACAATGGTCGGCGGAGCAGCCGGCAATGTGGATAAATTTCAATTTCATCCGTTAAAACTGGAGAACGGCGATAGCGCCGGTGAGGATCTAAAGCCCACCGATTTGAGTGTGAGCAGCAAAAGTGCCAGCAATGAGGATTGTTATCCGTAAGTGCTCTGACAACAACAACAACAACAACAACATGGCATTTGCTAAATTTGCAACTCTTTGCAGGCTCATACGCAATGCCGACGGCCTAACAACCATCAAGCTAATACGCTACAATGATTCCACAGGGGAATCCAAAACGGATTCAACGCCAGAGCAGAGCACTGGTAGCAGCAATGCATCCTCACCCAAACCCATGGATGCACTCGATCATCAGCAACAACAGCAGCAACAACAGCAACAACCACATCCTGTGCCCATGGACAGCGATTGCAATGGCAGCGATGATACGGCATTTAGGCATATGCATCAGCAACAGTAGTGTAGCAACAAACACCTCAATCACACATCCAACACTCAATGACAATCATCCATCCCCTCCCACCCCCCCCCACAATTTTTACCTGAGCAATCAATGCAGCTGCCAAAATAGGGACCAGCAGTACAGAAAACGAAAAATAAAATAAAAATATCATTCATCCTTTTTGTAAATACCATAAATTAGCAATTAGTTGTTAGACTGTCTTTTGAGTTAGTTTAAAAGCTAAACATATATGTTATGCAACAAATATACATTTATGAACGTACAGTGAACGCTCGCTAGTTGAAATGATTTCAGTTGTGAAGGATTTTAACTCCTGTGTTAAAACTTAAAAATTAAATTATACATTTCTTAACGTTTCTTTGAAAGTTCTCTTTCAACTAATTATACATATTTTGAATTAGTATAAAAGTTTTTTGTAACTGAAATATTTCAATTTCCAAGCGAGCACTGTATTAAATTAAGTCAAGCACACACACATACTTCCACACATAGGTACATCCGTGCAACACACACACACACACACTTATAGTGTGCTTATATTTTAAGTAGTGTTTTTTGATCGGCGCAGCGCAGCCTTCAACGAGAGTTTTCAGAGTTATGTGCCAATTTTTTCTACATAATAATGCTAATCTTAACAACAATCATTAAGTTTAAAAACAAATCACACCACACAAACACCACACCCATATACATACATACATACATATATACAGATGTAATTAGCTTGTAAGTGTTGTCACCTTTGAGCTTTACAATGTTGCCTCAACAATGGTTTCAAGTAACATGGAAAAAAAATTTGTTAGAAAATCAATATATAGTACATTAAAAAAAAAAAAAACAAAAACAACCAGAATTTGAAATTGTTAGTTATAGTTATATACACACACTGAAAAATTGTACCATTAAAAAAAAACTTGATTAATTCTAAACGCCATTAATTTCATTTCAAACAAATTAATTGTGATATGACTATGAAAGGAAAAAAAGTGAATTAACGACAACAAATTATTATCCATGATAAAAGAAAAACTGCAACAGTTTTTTTTTTTTCATCAACTGTTTTTCCTGGTTTTGGCACAGCAAATACCACATTGGCCCTTATGCTAGATATATAGATTTTATAAAATATAAAAAAAAAACATTGGCTTCCATTTATAAAACAATAACATTAAAGCTACAAACACACATACATAGAAATTTTATATTTATGTATTGTATTTAGTTTCTTAATATCGTATGATTTAGTTTAAGCTTATGTTTAAGGCGAGCAAAAGGTGTTCATATTTTTATAAACATATTTTGTTAGTTTTGATCTAAAAACAAATAATCATAGATGAAAAAACTTGATTCAATAGGTTTTCTTTTATAAATAAAATAAATAAATCTTTTGTACATTTTGAAGGCACTTTTATTAATTATTAATCATAGACATACACAAACACATTTAGCATTATAATTATCATACTAACGAAGAGAAAAATTTATGAGAAAAAAATACAAACAAATCTGTAATTATTAATTATTAACTAGAGCATATTGCATTCTATTTTTAATTACTACACAGAATACAATTTAAATTGATATATATAATTTGTTTGTTTTTTTTTTATAACTTCTATCGCATAAGTTTAAACACCGCCAATAGCTAATAATTAGCACTTTAGTGTCGCCACAATACCTGTTCTTCCAATTGAAAACAACCCTTTTCTTTCAATAACTGATGATATGTATATGTATAATAAACAAAAGAAAATTATACACATTACATAAAAATGAAACAAATTTATATATGCAATAAATAAATGAATAGAAAAAATGTTAAAATCATTGTTTTGCTCCTAAGGAGCGTTAGGATTGTTTTTTTATCGGAGCGCATTATAATTACTCCTTGTTCAGATGGTTTTTGTGTTGAGTGATGATTTGAGCTCTTTGGAAAAGCGTCTTTGAAATGGAAACCTTTGGTTTTTCTTGGCACAGTGTTTGATTAAATCTTTTTGTATGTTTTTTGAGCTTCTTGGCACAGCTTCGGATTGTTCAGATATTTGTGATATAACCTTGAGGGTTTTTCTTGTAACAGCTCCTTAAAAGAGCTCCTGATTGTCCAAAAATTCACGTATCATATTGCGGCAAGACTTGAGTAACGCTTTGTTGCAAGCTTGCTTGTTTGCTGACATCGTTTTCAACTTGGCTTTAACAATGCCACTGTTACTAACACCACTAATATTGCTGCTGCTAGTGTTGCGGCTGCCAGCTGGTGATGACTTTGCTGGCGTTGGGGAACGACACAGCAAATGCGGCGGAATGCTGCGTTTCTTGAGCGGCTGTGTGGAGGCATTGATAACATTGCAACTGCGCACTTGTTCCTTGGGTGTAGAATTGTCCACTTCAACGACTTCTACGTCAGCTGACTGCGCTGTTGATAACGGTGGCGGCGGTGGGGGTGGTGGTGTTGTTGTTGTGGTAGTCATTTGTGCCAACTGGCAACCCACGTTGATATCGTATTGATAGCGCAGCATTAACAATGCAGCGGCTGCCTCCAGTTCCATGGCACCATATTTGCCTTGCTCAATTGTTAGCTTCTCCTGGGGCTGGCTCGAATTTGAATTAACGACAATAACTTCCATTTGACGCTTTACGTTTGCTGGCTGATGTTCAACTGATGACAAAGAATGGTTTGGACTTAGATTTTATAGAAGCTCAAGGATTTACCTGCTGCCAAATGGATGCAGCGGCCGACTACCTACCAATTGGTGCTAATCCGTTGTCCCTAATAAGCAGGCAATTTAAGTTAATCCGCGACAGCTGCAGCACAAGTATTTAAAATATTCCAAATTTCTTATTACAGGCAAAAAGAAAGAATTGGATGACTTTTATGGCACAGGTAAAACAGTTATATTTAATAAGTAGTTTTATTTGTACTCAAAAAATATAAAGATGGAAATTTCTGACAGTTTGCAGAATTCCTTTACAATTGTTAAACTAGATTTTAAGTTTGTTAAAGAACAAATCATAACTTCAAGGATCTTGTGCAACAAATGATTAAATCAATTATGGCTTATTATTTTTTAGTTGGTATTTTTTTCTATTAAACTTTAAACAGATCGTCCGGTTGTGTGCCAACAGGTATTAACTATATTGGTGTGTTGTTTTTTTACCACTACAAAAAATCATCTCGATTTATTCCAAAATAATAAAATTAACACTAAATTTATGTTGCATTGTGCCATTATTTTTCATGTGTCTTTGCTGGTTATACAAATATACATACATAAAATATATATATACACTATATATGTATATACATATAATCTGAAGACGTGGAACGTTGCGGCATCTGAAGGATTTGCGTCAATATTAAGTTAAATACATTAATACATCAACACGATACTTTTACGTATGAATCTCAAACAGTTTGGCGACCTCGTTGAGATCCTCATAGTCCGTATTTTGATTGATTATCGTGCGTGCTAGTCCAATGCGATTAAATAGATTCCACAGCAAGATGCCGACAATCTTGTCGTTTTGTAAATAAAATATAACACCCTTGCCATAGTTGGGCTCCTCACTGGGATCACATTTCATCTCGGGCATTGTGCCAGCTGTTTTCACTGGTGACTTCGCTTTGTTATCCATAACTATTTCGGTAGGATTGGTGGCACGTTTAATATCAGAGGGAATTGCAAATACACCAACAGTGGGTAGGGAGGAGTCCACCAGGCCAATGCCTTCGTAGCCAATTTCGGGTCCCAAATCCGACCAAAACATGCTCTGATGTTGATATGGTTTCTCTGCAGGCAAAGTCAACTCACTTAGTAATGGCCAAAAAGAGATAAAAGTTCAAATACTCACTCGCTCCAGTCATGTTCTCTCCGGCTAGCCGGCCGGATACCACAGAATGATCATGATGCTCTACACGCCGTCGTCCAAGCAGCGGATCATAGAAACAGGATGCATCACCGGCCACATATAGATTGCGACGTGCCTCCAGCTCCGCATTGACAACAAAGCCGCCAAGGCTACGATCCACCTCCAGTTTTGAGACGCCAGCCATCGATGTGTTGGGTGAGCAGCCCACACAAACAACCACAATATCAGACAGCAATGACATGCCATTGTTAAGCTCCAGTTTCAGTTGGGAATCACTGCGTGAGGCGGATTTAATGCTGGCATCAGGTACAACGCAGACACCCTGAGCCTCCATTTTCTTAGTTGTCCATGAGCTGAGGTAGTTGGGCAGCACTCTGGACATATTGCCCTTCTCCTGGAAGACTTGATAGACTTTGCCACCACCGTTTTCCTTGGAGTAGTGGGCCAGGGAGCAGGCAAGCTCGCTGCCAACGAAACCATTACCCACAATCGTAATCGAGCGCTTCTCCTTTGCATAGCGACGCAGGCGATCAAAGTCATCCGGGGTGCGATACACCATAACCTTCTCGCGCACACTGGGCGGCGCATTGGCAAACATGGGCAGATTTTTGGGTGTACAGCCGGTGGCAATTAGGCATACATCGTAACCGATCTGATAGCCGTCGTTCAATGTTGCAATGCGATTCTGGGCATCGATCTTCTTCACGGAGAAACCTTGAGCGACGGCTATGCCGCCGTTTACGCTATCCTGCAGCTTCTCAGGGTCCACAAAGAACTCTTCGGGTTCAAAGTACAAGCTGTCAAAGTGAAAAATAATGTTTAGAACTTAACACCCCTTGAAATAATAAATAAGAACTCACCTGCGCTCGGATCCCGTCCATTGCTTAAAGCGATAGTCTTTGATGGGATCTTCATTGGGATTTGGTGTGTACCACAGCTCCTTGGAGAGCGGTGGACGCATATACGGCTTACGGTATTCGTTGCTAATCATCAACACCTTGGCCCGTGCATCATTCGATTTGATTGCCCGAAATGCAGAAAAGGCAGCAGTGCCGCCGCCAACAATCAAATACGGCACATGCGTAGGAATCAAATCGGAACTGCGGGGTGCTAAAAATGT
The DNA here is from genome assembly GCA_018904305.1 of Scaptomyza montana. NCBI lineage: Eukaryota > Metazoa > Arthropoda > Insecta > Diptera > Drosophilidae > Scaptomyza > Scaptomyza montana. The sequence goes on along the minus strand of JAEIGR010000037.1, from coordinate 1,162,973 downwards.
AAAGTGAAAGAAAAAGATCATTAAATTAATTGCCTCTTTTTATTCCTTTTTTTTTTTTGCTTACTCGTTATGAGCCCTGCAACCTTAGCACGCTTTAGCTTATCCTCAGGGCTGTCGCCGTCTGCGTCACCAGCGCCTTTTTTGTCGTCACGCGTCATAAACCAGGCAAACTGAAAAACAATTTGTCTTACTAACCATTGAAAAGTGTAAATACTGAATATGTAAAACATACCAAGCCACCAGCTAGTAGAGCAGCTATGGCGCCAATAATGCATTTCAACTTGAGTTGCCTTAACTTTTCCTCAGCTGCTCTTTTTTCCCTCTCTCTGGCCAAACCATCATCACCTCCAGAGCCAGAGCCACCAGAACCACCAGCATCGCCACCTGAGCTAGCACAAGCGCTTTCGCGACGCAATCGTTGAAATTCTTCGCATGGATCTTTATCTTGTTGATCACGCTTGTCTAGCTTTGCTGCGGGTTGTTTATCACATTGCGACGATTTGAGTACATCCTGGGCAGTTGTGGAATTAAGTCGTGTATTGGCATAGCTCTGCAAAAGTAGATATATATTAACAAAAAGATCACAGAGAAACATTCAACGTGAAATGAATAAGCGTAAATGGGTTTAAAATGAATGCTACCGCTTGAATTTGCGAATCGTTCAGTGGAGTAAATGGAACTTTGGGATTTTGAATGGTAGGCATTGGGTAATCTTGAGGCCTTTCAGTCTCATCGATATCGGGCACAAATTCCACGGATTTGGCTACTTGCATGCAGGCATTATGATTCGGATATTTATTGGCTTGTAATTTGGTGCGTGCCTCGAGCGTACGTTTTTTTACCATTTGATATAAACTGTTGTGCGCCGGCCGATTGATGCCTGTAATTAAATATATGTATGTATATAAGAACATTGCATTAGAACTCGCGCCGGGTATAAGCGAACATAACCTCACATCGCCTGTGTGTTGGACTTACCGTTCATTAACTGAGGAAGTCTCTGTGCCGTTGGTATGACTTGTCTGTTGGCTAATATGTGAGCCTGTCGACAGAACTTGAGGCACAGACATCTTACACTCCAAATGCTCATAATACCGTTTCAAAATATTGTGGGGCAGGCAGGCAGCAACAACAAGATTTAACAAAAATCTCTTGGGTATTTTTTTTTTCTTGTGTAACAATAAGTATAAACGTGTTTGTTTTTGATATTATTGTTTTATTTTAAATGTCGTGTTTTTGATCGGTAATGTGAATGATTTCTCTGTGAGAATATGTCGCGAGTATTAGCACACATCTATTTTAAATGCGATTTCCGAAAGACTTTTAATTTTACATCACAAACATTCACAATAAAACGAAAACATATATTGGCATTTACCAACACCATGCACTTCAACTTCAGGGATGCATGCCAAAATGTTTCATTTTACATTCCCCCGCCAAAATACAAACGAACAAATCAAATCTTTTGTTAAGCAAGGCAATAAGTAAATGTTGTTATATTTTTGTGTGCTAAACAGTTATGTCAAAGAACAAAAGTTAAACTTTATTCTATTTATCTGCAGCTGTAACTGTTTGCTTGCCACTCACTGGCGGCTTGATACCCATGAGATTGCACAGTTTATTCCGCAACGGACGAATCTCGACCAATGGCAAAGTCCAATCCGTTTCCGATAGCAAGGACAATATATCATCCATGTTCTCTTCTGGTATTTCGGTAACATCACCGTGCAGGGCCAAAGCTTCATACAGTTTAGTTGCAGCGGTCTTACGCACATGCACATGCTGCAATCCCAAAAAAACTGACAACTTAGACAGAACTCGCTTGCTGAGACGCGGCACCTGGACGAGCTGACAGAAGGTGCTAATACTGGTTGCCGTCTTGTACAGCTTCTTATAGCCCTTCACCTCCAAATTGAGCAAACGATATACGTCCTCAGCAAAGGGATTTGCCTCATCATGCAATACGGCATCAATGGTACCGGAGCCAATGAGTATCTCCAGGAAACTTAACATGGGATAGGTAATTCTCTCGTTTAAGAGATGACCCTCAAAGTTCTGGACTATCTCAGCGCATAGACGCGGCACCATCTCAAGATGGTTACGCAAAAATTGGAATAACGCAGTTGAAGCATATTTAATCTGGAAATAAATTTTGTTTTAGATTATCATTAGTTTATAGTATATCCAAACTAACCAGAGATTCAGTAAGTTGTCCAATGCTGGCTGTAAGGCCTAGAAGCACACGTTGGGAATAATCGGGCAAAGCGAGCAGTTCGCAAAACAATGGGAATGTGTGATCAGCAAAGAGCCACAAAACGGATTTATCATCGCTGGGAAAGATCTCCAGGAGTCGCTCATGTGCACGTATATGTGGTATGAGAGGCTGGGCGTGAATCAAACGACAGCAGAGACGTCCAGCCAAACCACGTGTACGATCAATTTTCTCCACTGCCTGCTGCATGAAGCCCACAACAATTTGGTGCACATGCTCCTGGGTTAGCAAATCCCTTGGACATTGAGTGGCCAACTCAAAGAGCGCATTCATGGCTGCCTCACGCACCCAGGCACCAATGTCACCACGATTATCCAGCGTGTATTCATCGAGGGCGTGCAGCAGGCAAACAATCACCTTGTTAAAATGCCTAGGATCGGCAAAGGATACACAGGAATCTGCATCATATCCCACGGATTGCACAACTTTACTCAATGCGCGTACACTCTGAGTACGCGCCTCGCTCCATCTGCAGGTCTGGATATTCTCGTGATCATTGTAAGCGACTTGCGGGGTCAGCGCATGTTTAACCAGATTGTTGAGCACATCATCCAAATGTGGACGCAATAGGAATGCTGGGAGTACGCCCAATGCGGCCAAATAGCCCATGCGTGTTTCCTCCTCCAAATCATTGTTGGCGCCCTTCAGATATGCTCTGATTATTAGCTCGTTGGCAGCTTGTCTCGATTCATCACAATAATAAGCGGAACTGAGTTCCAAAAATGCATCCACAGCTGTTTCTCGTATGTTGCTTGATTTGGTTACCAGGCAGATGTCAATGACTTGTTGCCAGCTGACTGTAATAAATGAAATATATGTAATTGTAATCTTACATATAGAACATTAAACTGTCTTCTACTTACTCAGACACTGTGGATTAACTGGTAGCTTGGCAACGCTGCAATTGCGTATGAAACTTGTTGTGCAAAGTTTCATCAGTTCTCCGCTCATGCCGCGATAGAAGTTGCGGTCGAGGAATGTTTGAACCAGATCATTTAGCTCAGCAACACGTTGATTGGATAGATATACAACTGTTGCTGATGGTGCTAGTTCCAGTTGACGCAGCGCCAGGGTTATCTCACCCATTGCCAGGACACAGCCATGACGAGCATTTACATCAATTGTTTCGGTCTTTGCCAGAAGCTGAGACATTACCACAGCAGCCATATACTCTGGTGCACGATGAGTGAGCTTGTGCAGCGCCTTGGCTGTGATTTCACGTATGGCCAAATCCCAGTGGCCCACTTTGCGCTGCACCAGATGATCAATCAACGGCTGGCGATATTCTTCATACTGTGCAATAAAATCACTGATATTCAGATATGAATTGTGGCGTATGCCCACCGAGTAGAAGTCCGTAGTGGTGGAGATTTCAATGCCAAAGGGAAAATTTCCCAAACGGCCGACGCTTTCCTGGAACGCAGCGGATGCAGCACGTCGACAATTAACCTCACGATCAAAGGCAGCAACCGTAAGCAGTCCAGAAGAGATTAGCTGCACAAAGGGCTTCAGATCGTCGGGATTGTAGGCGCGTGCAAAGGCCCAGCACATATAACAGGCAGCATCCCGAATATGCTGTCCCACCGACATATATCCCTTCATCTCATCGTAGAAGAGTGCCTGCATTAGCAGTGGTACCAACTCGTGCAAGCGATAGGGCAACAGCAATCCACGCTTAGCCAGCTCAGCGATGGCAAGGCAGCCACCATGCCAGGCTTCGTGTGGTTCCAGCGGATTGAGTATATCAATCACAGAGCCAATCACCTCATCTGCCAGCTCCTTGGGCAGACGATTGGTCACACGACCCAGTCCCTTGGCGGCACTCCAACGTATATCGTTGCCACCGCTGCGCAATGCTTGCAACAGCTCCTCAATCACCTCCTCAATGGCATCGGGCACAATAATCTCCTCACCAGAACCATTATCTTCCGCTTCGGCATTGCCCGACACCGAATCGCCAGCAGCGCTAGCATGATGACCCAAATTTGTGGCCAGCGAGCGGGTGCCTGTCAAAAAGTAATATTATAATTGGAATAAATGTGTAATAGGCGACGATTGCTTACCACGCTTGTAACGCCAGCTGGCAATGCGTGGCTTAAGATGCACCAAGCCCAAACGCTGCACAATCTTAACAAAATATTTATATTTGAGAAAATCATTGACATCCTTGTACTGACAGGAGACGATCCATTGCAAAAGCTTATCTGCATATGGTAGCAGATCCTCACGCTTGCCATGTTTTAGTATGGCGGCAACGGCAGCCAGCTGCCCAAATTTGACCTGCAGTGTGTCCACCTGATGCTGCTCGATGATCCAGTCGAGAAAGCGTTCCAAGTACAAATCCTTTATATCGGTACGCACAAAAAATTTGGCAGACAAATAGGCAGCCATGCTGCTGCACGTATCATTGGTGGAGGCATACAACTTGCACAGCTCGAAGATGCGTTCCATTTTGGGTATGGCCGGGGTGCTGTCCGAATGTTTGCTTGGCACACAATTGTTGATGGGCAAAGGCAATGCTTCTGTCTCGTAGGCATCCAGTCGGGCCATATGAAAGGGATTCAGCACCAGAATGGACATCCAGAGCAAAAGCATGTAGCGTGTTTCCCAGTTACTGAACTCCTTGGGATCCTGCTGCCCCAACAAGTGCAGCACAAACTCCAAATCGGTTAGCTCGTGCGGCATGAATTTCACAAGAACTTTGTAAGTGCGCACTTTGGAAATGATGTACAGAAACTTAAAGGCAGCATCACGATCGCCAGCCGGCAAATCTGCTTGCCGTATTTTGTTAAGCAAGCGCGAAAGCAGTAGCTCCAAATGTGGATCCAGAAGATGTGGTTGCTCCTGGTAACGGGACAATAGTTCTGTATATTGCTCAAATTCACGCTCAAACGAAGCTGCCTGTATTGGCTTCATGGTGTCGATAAGCTGCAGCACTTGCTCAAGTTCGGCAAAGTGCTCCAGCGTATTCGCTGGAAAATCATCATCCTTGACATCGTCGCTTTGTTGCAACATTGTCGTTTAGTTATTTATTTAAGAATTTAACAAACAGCCGGCCGTAGGAAAAACTCAAATTAGTATCGATTCTCGTTTTGCTTCTGTATGTTTCGTTTTAACTGTTCCTCGTTACATATGATTCACAGTTTAAAGTTAAATGTCACACAGCTGCTTAATGCCAGGGCTGAAGACCAGCATTTTTTGTTTTCTCATACAGAGCGGCAATACTTCATTGCAGCTGCTAATCATTTAATTTTGTTTTCTAAAATTTTGTTGAATTTCGAAATATTTTTTCGTGTTTGACTTCCTTCTCACAGAGTCTTATCACGAAAACGCGTTTACGTATCGTTGCATTTAGAGAATATTAATCAACCCGCATTTTGTTTATAAGCCGTGCAACAAAACATTTTGTTGCGAATAGAGTCCCGAATCTGGCAAACACACCGAGGTTCAAAATGAAAGGGGATAACTTTCGCTTGATCGCTGAAGTTAGAAAGCGTCGGGCTCTTTGGGATACAACAATGCAGATGACTGACCGCAAAGATATTGGCAACATTCAGTGGCAGGAAGTGGCCAACATTATGAAGCAGGACGGTAAGTCTTCATGCATGTGTGCTATTATTGAAGCTTGGCTTTTAACCAATAACAATAACATCAACAATTCGCAGTACAATACTGCAGGAAGCGCTTCAAGGGATTTCGCGACAGCTATCGCTCGGAAATTCGCAAAATACAGCAACGCCGTATTGAACATTCAAACTGGACATATTTTCGAGCATTGGAGTTTTTGCGTGACATTTTCGATCCAGACTACTTGGTGCCCTTTAGGCCGCAGCCCTTGGATGTTGAATTTGATGATGGCGAACAGGTTCAGGATGATCTGGATAGTTTTGTCATCGATGTAGATAATGATGATTCGTTTGATTTTGAAATAATGGGTGATATATTTAAACGGAACTCTGTAGAGGCGCAGATACCCGACTCTGAATCTGATATGTCTGTGTTAAATAGACAAGCTTTCGATCAATCCGGATCGAATATTTCAATGCCAATGAACAGATCAGATGTGGAATCATCGCCGAGATTGCTATCACCATCACTGGCAAAACCTCCAGCTGCTAAACGTGCGCGTCGTCGCAAGACCTCATCTTCAACGGATGGACCACAATACCACAATGGTAAATTTAATGGTTATGCTAGAGCGATGCCATTGCCTGCCTCAGACTCTGAATCAGATGCCAATATTGATCCGGATCGCAGCTTCCTTGTCAGCTTGGTACCCCATGTAAAGATGCTGACGCCGATGAATAACATGAAATTTCGCATGGAAGTTACGCGACTGCTAATGGACCTTAATCAGCAAGATGGGCAACCGATATCACCTTCTTCGCTTAATCCAGCTTCTGCTTCAAACTATAATTGTGCTGAATATGAGAGGGAGACAACTACCAATGGCCTGCCCAACACGCTGCATGCTGCCAATGCATTTTTAGCACACAGTTCCGTTATTGAGTGTGATGTTAAAATAGAAAACGAGCCCATGTTTTAGGGATTGTTCACGAATTTAGTTGTATGTATATGTATAGAAATATTACTACACTCAGACAATTGGCTATATAAAAACTAAGATTTATAATCAAATCCTTCAATTTAAAGACACTATCCTTATCCATATGTACATTTGACATTCTATCATGACTTTTGAACATAAATTACACTGTTACATTCAAAATTTATTTAAAAAAAAAGAAACATTTCTATTTCTCTCATATATTAACATATTAATATATATATTTAGATAAATAGATTAAAAATATAACACGCAATATTTGTGTTATTAACAAATTAAATTTATTCGCTGTGAACGGAGGAGTGAAATGGTATTGCAATATTAAAATATATGCCGAGCATAAATTGTGTTCGTTCTTGTTAGTCTTGGTTTTTTTTTTTTTGAGTCTATATTGCTATTTTATTTATAAGCTGTCCTATAGGAGTCAACAATAAGCCTTACAAATATGTTTCTATTTATTTAAATTTATTTCAGTTTTGCCTTCTACTCTGAATGGCAAGTTGAGGAGCTGCATTGTGAATGCCATATGAGTCAGCTGTTCAATTTTCAAAGTCAAAGTGCCTGCAAACATTTTGTCATAAAATTTTTGTTGCCACTTCTGGTTAAGACTTACTTGGCCGTGTTCTGTTGGATTGTGTACACGTCTGAGAACAAACAATGGGAGATAGTTCGGATGAGGAATATTTGAACACCGATTGGGTTCCATATAGCGAACGTGCCGATTGGGCCGATGTAAAGCCGCTGCCGCAAGATGACGGTCCTAGTCCCGTTGTGGCTATATCATATAGACCAAAATGTAAGCTAACCTAAAATAAAATGTAGATCTCTGATTTAAAGACAGCTATTGCAGTTCGTGAGGTATTTGACTATATGCGTGCAATTATTGCTAAGGGTGAGAAATCGCAGCGTGCCTTAGATTTGACCACAGAAGCACTGCGTCTCAATCCAGCCAATTATACGGTGTGGCAATACCGACGTGACATATTGCGGGAATTGGATGCCAACTTGAAGGATGAACTCGATTATCTAGAGGAAGTTATTGGACAGAATGCCAAGAACTATCAGGTCTGGCATCACAGGCGCGTCATTGTTGAAATGATGAACAACGCCCAATTCGAATTGGAACTGACACAAAATGCTTTAGACAACGACGGAAATGCTAAGAATTATCATGCCTGGCAGCATCGCCAATGGGCCATACGCACTTTCAAGTATGTGTAATGACATTTATTTGATGAGACATACTTAACCATACTTTTCAAACTGGCCTTACAGCCTTTATGATGACGAGCTGGACTTTGTCGATCGTTTGATTTGCGATGATCCGCGCAACAATTCAGCCTGGAATCAGCGCTTTTTTGTCGTAAAGCATTTCGGCTTTACGGCAGAAGTGATTCAACGTGAGCTTGCGTACGCTATGGATCGCATTCGTGTGATTAAAAACAATGAAAGTCCGTGGAACTATTTGGTGGGTGTATTGCGCCAAACCAAAACTGGACATCTTAATAGTCATCCAGAGGTAGTGGCATTCAGCGAAGGATTGTATAATGCAGGCAATCGTTCGCCATATTTGCTGTCATTTCTTATCGACTTATACCAAGAGCAGGCATTGCTTGAGCGTGATAACAGCGAGGCTGCACAAAAGGTCTACACAATGTGCGATGATATGGCCAACAAGCATGATATCATACGTCGCAAGTATTGGCAATACGTTGCCACACATCTAAAGTCGCAGCTAAACAAGCCATCGGAAACGGAGCAGACATAATGAGAAAGGCAGAGTTCTACATCCGTCTCAGTGATCATGACCAGTTTGCCTAGTTATATACCATGTACGTACGACAGACCTTCTTTATACAGAAATACAAACCACTTTAGACCATAAACAAATGTTTTGACGTGATCTTATTTGATGTGTGGAAAATACTGCTGCTCCCCACAAGGTCTAGAGTTTGCTTAACTTTTCGTGTCTTGATTGTTTGTACACGTAAATTTCATTAGTAATCAAAAGATAACTTTTGAGGGCAATTATTTGACGCTATCTGAACGTAATTTTTATCTTTGAGTACAGTTAAAAAAAAAAAAATACAAAATAATTCTGTTGTCTCAATATTGGTATTTATTTAAATTAGCTTTTTTTCAGTTTTCGTTTTTATATTTTGGTTTTTAGTTCGAGTACATACAATATAGCAGCTGTAATATATAACGTTTTCATTTTAAATTTGATTTTCTTGCGTATATTTTTGAGTTTTCATAATGAAAATTGAAATTTGTTTTTCAATAGGCAAAGGCAAACATTAGTTTTTGTATCTTATGTTGTTTCGGCATTTAACAATGGGATTTGTAGCCATTTCTTCACCTATGCATAGTAAGTATGTACTTAAAATAAAGCAGAAGACATCTTTGGCGTGTTTTTTTTAGTTCGGCTAAAAAATATTTTTAATTTGTTTGTTGTTTTTTTAATGTAGGAGAAAAAATCATTAGAGCACTCTTTTGCATAGTTTATAATAAAATTTCATAATAATAAAATATATGTATATATTTTTACCTCTCATTTTTTGTTTGTTAGCATCGTTTTTTTTTTTTTTGTAAGTTTTCTTTTGCTTTCGGGTATACTCTATAAGTTTGAAGAAAGTCTATAAATCCAAATGTAATTAGTACGAAACATACCTTCAAATCAAAGCTTTATTATTTCGCAAAGGGCCATGCCAAATATATATATTTATAAATGGATTGTTGGAAAATTGGATTCTTGGAAAAAAAAGTAGCTTAGAAAAGTGAAAGCTTTTGCGCGCATGGCCCACATCATAAAATATATCTATATATTTGGTACCAAAACCATTATATCCGTTCCAAAATTTGTTTTTGTTGTTTACCTGTTCTGAGTTTTGCGTGGAGCCAGAGAAAAGTGTAGTTTTCTGTGTTTGTTTCTTTAACAATTTGATATATAGAGTTTGTGTGTATTTTTTTTATGTATGCATATATAATAGATTTAGGTTTTTTTTTTAAATAAATTTATACGCTCTTGTTGTTCGCACTGAGACGTTTTCATGACGATTGTTTGGAGTACATTTTTGTAAAAGCATTTTTAGCAAAAAATTAAAAAGTTTCATTTTGTTCATTTCTAAAAATTCGGACCATCATAAACAGCGTGTTCCAATACTATTATTGTTATTAGTACATTTACGTAAAATTTCATTTAGGCTCACTTTTTAAATTTCTGTCTTTTTTCTTTACCTTTCTCTGTTATCTTCTTAGATCGTTAACTATATATAAAATAAATAATTTCTGAATAACATTCATTACTCGTTTTTGAAAACATGCTGCGCCTTCTTTTTACTTTCTTTCTTTGTGTGTGAGGAAGCTTCATATACCATCTATAAATATACTCGTACATAAATGTATATGTAAATACTATTTATATAATCTTTTTGTTTTTACTTTCTTTTCTTTTTTATATAATTGTTAAAAAGTTATCGCCACTTGTGCCTTGCTATGTTTTTTACGAATAAGTACAATCGACATGCGACAATCGAGTTTTGAGGTTGCGCTACAAAGCAATAGTATAGCTCCTGCTGCCTATCCCCATTCTATAAGGTGCCAACTTTACATTCACACACAGAGTATACATGCATATGTAAGTATGTATGTATGTAGTTGATGCATGTAAACACTATCTGTCAATCAATCTGTGACTCTCTGTTTGACGGCTCTTGGAGCCGCACATTCTTACTTATCCTCACCGATGCCTTCATCAGTTGTTGTCTTACGCTCTCTAGCCTCTTCGTTGCTGATATCACATTTTTCAGCTAACATATCCTCAATGCCCTCATCATCCACAGTCTGGCTCTCGCCGGGCACATGCTTTTGCACCGCAACAACAACAGCACACTCGCCCTGAGGTAATGGCGGAAATTTGGCATACGATGTATTGCCAATGGTGCCCACAGTGCTATCCTCATAACAATCCGGTGTCATACGCACCCGGCATGTCTCGTATGCCTTCTCATAGCCAAGTTTCGTATACAAGTTACGGGATGCATCATTCTGTGGACGTATTACAACAAAGGGTGTATAGCCGCGCTCAATAACAAGCTGAGTCAATGCCTTGGCCAAACGGATGCCATAACTGCAAGGGAAACAAGCAAATTAGTAATGCGATCCTGACAAGGAAGTATCCCAACTTACCCCATTCGTCGATAATCTGGACGTGTTTGCATTGAAAACATAGCGCCATAATATGAATGTACCATCCAAGCGGCCAACTCATTGGTATCCTTACGAAAGATACCCAAGCCGGGCAGGACACGAACGAGTATATCAAATAATTTGACGCATTCGATTTCATTGGCCGGATATAGATCGTGTATGCCCTGAACATTATCCAATGTCAGCAGTCGCATCTCTGCATCATCGGGCAACGGCTCCAGCTCCAGTTCCGTATTTAGTTTGTTGCACACATAGATATCACCACTTAGTCGCTCCATCAGACCCATTTTCGAATAGAAATCATCCAGGCGATTCATAATAGCGATGTGCGTAAAGTTCAGGTACAATGGCTTCTGCCAATCGATAAGTACATCTTCGGTGCGCATCATATCGACGTGTTCGATTTGTGCGGATGGACAAAATATGCCAAATGTTTGGTATATATTGTTGTGGGGCTGTGATTGACACAATCATAAAAATTATTCATTTGTTCAAATATTGTTGTAGGATTTAACTTACCGTAAGCGTGCATCCTGGAAAATGTAGTATTATTGGTTTATCGGGCCAATCTTTAGCAACATAAAATTTAAAATCCCAAATACGATCATTCAGGTACGTTTTAATGGTTTGATGAAACTGTAAAAAACATATCAAAATATTATTAAAATGTTTTTATATTTAAAAAGTTCGTAAAACCAACAAAATTATTCCTATGGCCTTATATACTCTTATGATATACTAGATTAACCTTGCACAAGGTATACGCTTTTATAATTTGCCAAAATTATTTGCCCAAACTTAAGATTGGAATACGCCTCCACAACACTAAATTAGTTGCTCGCAACTTTTGTGTCGTGTTAAGCACACACACCTCACAAAAGAAATGTTGCATAAAAATCGAAACTTTAAGCACCAACCCCAACTCTCATGCAACTGGGTGCCAAGCGGAATAGTTTACCAACTTCTCTGTACTCTCCCACTCCCTGTCCCTCGCCCAACAAGCGAATGCGGCGCACAAAGCGAACTTGAGCACGAGATGGCGCGTCTGGGATGGCGAGGGCTTTTAATATTGAAACGAGGCGGGGGCGGGTAAACAGTGCAAAAAAAACAGGTCAACAATCAACAGCGATGGGTCGCTCAGATTGCATGTCTATGCGGTCTACCGGTAGTTGTTGGCCCTGGTAAATAAACCAGCGCCCACTTCTACCATAACACCCCCGTCCCGTGAATAGGTAATTGTTGCTAAAATTGGCTAAAAACTAAAAAAAAAAAGAAAATTTGGGGGCGTGTCTGTCAAGAGAAAACGGATAGTGTCAAAAGCATGCAACTGTAGAATTTACCATATATATTGTATCTCTATGTTCAATTCAAGTGGCAAGTTAACAGCAGATTTTATCAAATGCATATATGTAGTATGTATATGTATGCACATACCTTTAATGATTCCGGCAGATAGCGTTCTAAAGTTACCAAAATTTCTGGAAGCTCTGATTCATGCACCAAACGAAAGTGTCTACCTTCAGGAATGATTTCCATTTCTGCAACATAGAAAAGTTAAGAAGCAAAAATTAAGGTAAGTTAGGTGAATTTTCTATCATGTATTCTTTTAATTACTTAGGGAACAAATACCCTGAAAAAATCCTGAGCAAAACGTTGCTTAAAAGTTATAGCCAAATAAATTTAAACACATTTAATACAAATGACAAAATAATTTTCATTTCCGAGTTAAGCAACTGCAAATGGATGTCATTATTTTCTGCATCAATTGCGAGCGCCGCGCATCTATCATTTGGCATCATTTAATAATCTTTAATTTGGCACAAGTATAAGTGCAATGGGTTTTGTATTTTTGGTTGTCTCCCCACTGCCCCCACAAAGATAGATAAAACACCCACATTTCCCATGTGAAATCGTCACGTTTTGGCCTCTGTCAAGGCCAAGAGAAAAATAAAAATATATGCAAAAATATGTGAACGTGAAAAAAAGCATATAAAAAATTGCTGATGACAGCCACAACTTTGATGATGATGCTGTAATTTTTGCTTATATTATATGTACGTAGTTATATAGTATGTATGTGCTTACATCCGATGCTCGTCTCTATTTAATTTTGTGCCTGTGGGCACACATATCCGTTATTGAGCCAATTTGCAAGTAATTTAAGCCACATAGTATGTAATAAGCTGTTTCCAAAAACATCAAAATTAGTTTCCATTGAAATGCTTTTCATGTTAAAACTAATAATACAAAATGTTTGCTCAATTTTAATACTATACTACATATTTTAATGAGTATGAATTAAGTTTTTTGATGGGCAAAACTTTTTCTTAAAACTTTGGTAACTTTCAGGCTTTGAGACACTATATTAATGCTAGTTATTCTTATTTAAAGTTATTTCTTTTATGTTTGCAAACAAGTTTTAATAAAATTTTCTATTCGCAGCACGTAATCAATAAAAAACAAAGTGTTGATCCTGTCAACATTTTCTGTTACAACTTCTGGTTCCGGTAAAAGTGCTGACTTTTGCTTGACGACTTCTTGACTGACTGATGATGTGATTGATTGGCTAAATGCGGCGAATATTATTATCGACTCACATTCCCGTATCAGTCGTTTTTGTTTTACTGGGTTACTATGACTATTTATTACAGCTATTTGTGTCGAAGCCAACAAAACGCCCCAACATGGCACAAATATGTAGTAGCTAAATGCCCCATAGCTGTTTGTGTTTGCAAATTAGTTATGTTTACAAATACTTATACTATACAGAATGTAGCTCATAGCAGTAATGCACCGAAAAATATGGGGGATATACTTTTGGAAATTGCCAGCTTAATTAAAGAAAAGTTATTGAAAGCATAGAAAAATGTGTTAACAAATGTTTCTTAGTCATAGTATTTATACAAAATTCTACTTATAAGGATAGGAACAACTTAATCAAACAAGTTCAGAGTAAAACAAGGGGAAACGTTGCAGTCGGACGCAACCGACTGCGTTATACTCGATACCTATCAAGAGGCCTGATTGCAAAAGGGTGCGCATACGGCAGGGGTGTGCGCTGCCTTCAAAGCTGATGCAGTTCGTTCGGAGACGTCACCAGTAATATTGCCAAAAAATTTGGTGACTGTAGCTCAAAAACTGTTCAAGATACACTCATTCCAGTTTTTAAAGAGGTGGTGGGGCATGGGGCTTAGTTTGGGGACATGGCATCAAAATTTTTTGATGCAGATCTGTGGGGCTCGCTACCAGTCTTTGAGCCTGGTGTACTGTGTAAAAACCAGTACAAATTCTACCAAAAGTACCAGGCGAACAGAAGTCAGCAGCAGGCAATTTTGTAAAGTTAGATCAATCAAAAAGGTCTGAAACAAGGGCACATGAGAAGAGCGCAAAGCTGAGTGCGCTCAACGGCAAGCTAAGCCAGGTTTGTTTATTTCCTGTTTGCTTAACTCAGTATTTATGTATGTATAAGTGTTTGTATGTTTGTGTGTATGTTTGCATGTATGTATGTTTGTATGTTTGTGTGTTTGTGTGTTTCAGCGTGGAAAAATGGGTAAAATCAGCAGAAATTCTGGCTCAAGTACCAGGCGACCAGAAGTCAGCAGATGAATGCTGCACCAATTTTTGTTTTTAAAAAAGCGCTCATATTACATTGAGTTCGATTTTGGTGCGAACTCAACTCCTAACTCAACTTTGAGCGATGCAAAATGGCTTTGAGCGCCAATTAAAGAAAAACAAAAATTGGTGCAGCATTCATCTGCTGCTTTCTGTTCGCCTGGTACTTGAGCCAGAATTTCTATGGTTTTTGCCATTTTTCCACGCTGAAACACACATCCATACATACATACATACATTCATACACATACATACATATATATACATACATACATACATATATACATAAATACATACATATACACATACATACATACATACATACATACATAAATACATATGTACATACATTCATGCAATCATACATATATATACATACATACATGCCCATGAGCTCGCCTAGCTTTGCGCTCTTCTCCTGCGCTCTTTTTTCAGACTCCTCTTTTGCGCCATCGTAAGCCCTGTTTTTTTGTTCTTACTCAGAAAAATCACCTGCTGCTGACTGCTGTTCGCCTGGTATGTATGTATGTTTGTGTGCATGTTTGCATGTATGTATGTTTGTGTGTTTGTGTGTTTCAGCGTGGAAAAATGGGTAAAATCAGCAGAAATTCTGGCTCAAGTACCAGGCGACCAGAAGTCAGCAGATGAATGCTGCACCAATTTTTGTTTTAAAAAAAGCGCTCATATTACATTGAGTTCGATTTTGGTGCAAACTCAACTCCTAACTCAACTTTGAGCGATGCAAAATGGCTTTGAGCGCCAATTAAAGAAAAACAAAAATTGCTGCAGCATTCATCTGCTGATTTCTGTTCGCCTGGTACTTGAGCCAGAATTTCTAATGGTTTTTGCCATTTTTCCACGCTGAAACACACATCCATACATACATACATACATACATACATACATACATACATATATACACACATACATACATACATACATACATACATATACACACATACATACATACATACATACATACAATCATAGCAATCATACATAAATATATACATACATACATGCCCATGAGCTCGCCTAGCTTTGCGCTCTTCTCCTGCGCTCTTTTTTCAGACTCTTCTTTTGCGCCATCGTAAGCCCTGTTTTTTTGTTCTTACTCAGAAAAATCACCTGCTGCTGACTGCTGTTCGCCTGGTATGTATGTATGTTTGTGTGTATGTTTGCATGTATGTATGTTTGTGTGTTTGTGTGTTTCAGCGTGGAAAAATGGGTAAAATCAGCAGAAATTCTGGCTCAAGTACCAGGCGACCAGAAGTCAGCAGATGAATGCTGCACCAATTTTTGTTTTAAAAAAAGCGCTCATATTACATTGAGTTCGATTTTGGTGCAAACTCAACTCCTAACTCAACTTTGAGCGATGCAAAATGGCTTTGAGCGCCAATTAAAGAAAAACAAAAATTGGTGCAGCATTCATCTGCTGATTTCTGTTCGCCTGGTACTTGAGCCAGAATTTCTACTAGTTTTTGCCATTTCTCCACGCTGAAACACACATCCATACATACATACAAACATCCATACATACATACATACATTCATACACACATACATACATATATACATACATACATACACACAAACATACATACATACATACATACATACATGCCCATGAGCTCGCCTAGCTTTGCGCTCTTCTCCTGCGCTCTTTTTTCAGACTCTTCTAAGCCCTGTTTGATAATTTTAACTTAAAAATATTACCTGCTGCTGGCTGCTGTTCGCCTGGTACTTTAGCTAGAATTTCTATAGGCTTTTACCCATTTTCCCATGATCAAACACGCAAACATACTTTCATACATACATACAAACATATATGCAAACATATATACATACAGGAGAAGCTAGCAAAAGCGTGTTAAAATATAACTCAAAGCTCAGCTTGGCCCTTGAGCGCGCTCAGCTTCGCGCTCTCCTCTTGCGCCCTTCGCAAGCCCTGTTTGGTAATTCTAACTCAACCAAAAGCACCGGCTGCTGATTTCTGTTCGCCTGGTACTATAGCTAGAATTTCAATAGGTTTTAGACAGAGATCACGAGATAATAAACATAACAACGGATGCGTAGATGTTAGCGTATCGAATTTATTATCATATAAAACGTTGTGCTCTAAAATATATAAAGTTAACAAGAGTGTATATAAAATGGTTAATGCTCTTATATGCTATATTAGTTCAGATAAATCAGGAGTACAGAACATATATACCTGTATCCCTTTATTAGTAAGGGGTAAAAAGAGGCCGGGGTTTTGCTGCGTTCGAAGATTGGCTGATGCAGATCTTTCGGGGATGTCGATGACATTGCACAAACCCAATATACTCTTTACCTTCGGTATCGAGTATAACTATTAATTGATTGGCATTTTTCTTAGTATGTATTTGCTCTTTCAAGTCAACCATCGAATTCTTGAAAATTTCAATTTAAAGTGCAAAAGCCACCCGAGTGCATATTTCTTGGTATTTTCTTACAGTGCAGTGTAGCTGTTATTTCTTTATGGGCACTCACCCAGCTGCAAGTCTAAGCAGACAGGACACAAGATGTGTTTACGCACACTTGCATATCCGAGACAGGAAGGGATAACAAAAGAACTTGTGCATCGCTTATAATATAGTATATTTACGTAGAAACAAAATCAATACTAAGCATTGCTAATCGGAATGTTCAGGTAGAAGGGAGGCGAGTTTCCTGCTGCTGCTAATGCATTGTAAGGCAGACAACCAGACACCCTACCGTCGTTTTCGCTTACTTAGCCGGTAAAAATACTGTTGACATTTCGCACAGGGACACCTCTAAGGGGTACAACAACAAGATGAACGCAGGCGCGTCGCCAGACCAGACAAATTGCGATTCCGATTTACAGATAAGCTCCTTTCCCGTTAACATGCCCATTCCTTTCCCATTCCCTGACATTGCACCCCTTCTTTTGACCCGCTGTGCACGTCGCACTTGCCAGCCAATTAATTTTTGTTTTTGCCCCAATTATACTGCATGCGCTGGCCATGATGCGTTAATTTTAATACCCTCACTAAAGATGCAATAAATAATAGCAGCAAAACTAAAAAGTTAGAAGTTGATGTTTATGGAATGGATGACTTAAAGAAATAATTAATAATTAAGGATTTAGAAGGTTAATAGTTTTCACTTAAAATACAATTTTGGAGAATTTTCAATAGGAAATATCAGGAAATGATTTTCTAGAAATCGCACCTTAATATTGTTGACAGCTTATGTACGATTTCAAATCAATAAATGAACAGAAATTTTCGAAGTACATTCATTAAAAATATACCTAGATACTTTGTATCAAAATTCGAAATGATTCCTTAACCAACTGTTGCTTATGTTTACTTTCTAATAAACAAAAAATTTCCTTAACAATTTTCAAAAGTACTTTAAAACGCAAAAGGGTATCTCAAGTTCAAGTCAAACCCCCTATCACACTTTCGACTGCAAGACAGTCGATATAAAAATATGTTCATGGGCAAGCAGAATGCAAAATTCAAAATACAGTGCCACTTAATTGACATGCACAAGTGCTTGGATTCGGTTTATGTTGCATTTTCAATATTTTCGCAAAGCACAATTAAAAAGAAATGCAAAAAAAGATAAAGATAATTAATGTGAAAGAACTTACAAAAAGTATTGAATCCGTTGACCTTGTATGAATTTTTTTTGTAGTTGTTGCTGCTGCTGTTGTTGTTGCTGCGTTTGCTGCTGCTGCTGCGGTTTTAGCCGAACTTTAAAAGCCTATAAAAACCTGCGAAATTGCTGCGGCGTTCGTGTCCCGATTTCAATTAATTTTTGAGCGAAATTATATATTTGCTTTTCTATTTTATGGCCAATAATCTTTGTGGTTTTTGTATGTTTATTCAATTTATTAAATAAATTATTTTTTGTTTTATATAGTATAATTTTTTTAGTTTTTTGGAAAAATCGTGCAGTATGAAAATAAGTTGTTTATTTTTATTTTTCGTTATTTTTATAAGCGAATCACAGATGCTCTTTATTTATTTATATAATTGTGTTGTTATAAAATGGAGTGCTTTTTAGTTAAGTTTAAAAATTTCGTTTAGGTGTTCTTTTTTTTAGCAATAAATTATTTTTTCCAGCTCTTTTTGATTTTTTGGTTAGGCCTTTATGAATGGAGGATGTTTGCGGCAGGCTGCTCAGAGAGTTTTAAAGCCACGCGAATGATTGCACTCTTGCAGTGTTGCTAGACGATTTATAGCTTTATATATTTGTATAGATTGGAGTATTGTGTTTTTTACTGCTGTTTGTTTGTTTTTTTTTTTGCTGCCTCCGTTGCACCTCCACCACAGACAGGCCTAACCAGGCAGGCAAGTCCTAAACTGTTTTTTTTCTGTTGTTTTCTTCTTTAGTTGTTGTTGTTGTATTTCGGTGTGTGTGTTCTCTTCAGCAGAGATACAACAACAGGCGTGTGCTAGTCCAGCATGGCGGCTGAGAGAACAGCAATGTGCAGTTAGTTGGCGATGGTAATGCAAGTCTTCTTCTTATCGTTCTTCTTTTACTGCTGCTGCTACTGCTGCAGTTTGTCTAATTTTTGTTTTTCGCTCTGTCTGTCTGTGTGTTGGTTTTGTTCTGTTTTCACTTGTTTTCGCTTGTTTGCAATTTATGTATTTTCGACGAAAAAATTGATTTTCTGCTTGTGTGTATTATTGTTGTTGTTGGCCTGGATTCTTGATTACTCTCTCTCTGGATGTCTAAAGTGCATATGTTATATATCCTTGTGCGGTGCCTGTTTTTTTTTTTTTTGGTTACCGTTAGTTAGTTAGTGACAGTCCCAAGGACGCGCCACTTGGACACACAAGCGGCACAAACACACACACGCAAACACTCGCACACAAACAGAGTCAGGAGTCAAATTGAGTTTGTCTAATTTAGCTGAGAGTTTGCCGAAGAAAAACTCCTTCTTCAAGCTTGTTCTGGTAAACAGTACGCTTGTTGTTGTTTTTGTTGTTCTTAATATTTTTTTTTTCTGCAGTGCGTTCCAATTCGTTGTGGCTTTGTGAATGGCTTGTGCGATGGCTGCTGCGCCTTGGAAGTTGGTTTGGAATTCGCAAAAATTACCGAACTAATCTGGCTGACTGACGACAACGAACTGATTCTGAATCTAAGGAGCACAGCCAGATGTTGCCACAAGTTTCTATAATTATGCTTGTGTGTGTGTGTGCGAATCGTCACTGCAACGTGGCAACGTCGTCGTATTGTTGCTGTCGGCTCTCCGTCTATGTTCTCGTCCTCGTCTCGTGGTTTCATACCCTAACTGAAGCCGTTGCGACTTTGTCGCAATGTTTGACACGCACACTCGCAACATTTTTACTTTGCGCAACCCTTATTGGTACAGAATGCGGTTTTTCCTACCAAAGTCAGGTTGGCATTTCTCTGGGCAACGCAAAGGGGGTTAGATTTTCATGTTGCAAAAAAAATATTGAGTATAAAAATTTTTCACTGCATACTTTTTGGGCGCTTGCAATTTTCTGACACGCGTAATACTCAGGGTTTGTATCAAAAACTATTAGGTTAAAATTTAAAATTTTGATTGTTTTGTAGTAAAATTAATATTAAATAGCAAGTCCGATTTTTTTTTTTTTTAATCCAAACCGTTTTTAATACATAAGTGCCCTCAATGTTTTTAATGCAGTTGCTCTTACAACAAGGGCATTAAATATTCGCTGCAAAGTGTTGCGTTATTTTGGCATGTAACCATCACATTTAAATGCCGCCTGCACTTGTGTTAGTATTTTTGCGTTCACATGTTGCCATCACAGTGCAAAAGCAGCTGCTCTCGTTTTCGTTTATGTTTACTCTCTCACTCTCTTTTTCAACACATTGAGAGGAAGAGAGCACAGTTAGCTCGGCATTGTTGCTGGCTGCATGCAATAACAGCGAAAGAAGCGAGCGAACCGCACAGTCCGCCAACTCTAACCACCGTTTGACTCTTTCGTGCTGTGGGATAGGAAGTTACGCTGTTTTTTGCTTGCGCTGCGCTGCGTTTAGCGCAACTGTACACAGAACACAAGCAACAACATTCGACATTAACAGCAGCAATAACAGCGGCAATTTCTGCATGCGTTTGAACACAAGACATTTTGCCAAAATGGCCACGGCGTCCGCGCAATACGTATACGCCACGTAGCGCCGCCACGAAGACGTGCACGTGTCGCCGGCAAGTGAGAAAGAGAGAGAGAGTGTGTAGAGTTGAGAAGAATCCCAATCCGTTCAACTCATGCTGCCCTTACCTGTGTACTATCCCCACTGACAATTCGTTTTATGCTCATGCTCATTTGATTTGTTTATGCCGCACAGCTGTGTGGCAGCCGAAAATCATTTTAATCGCCACTTGGTTTTTGAACACTAGAAATGGATGGTAAAAAGGGCAACTTAGGGGTAAAGGGCAGCCGGCTTCAAGGTCGTTGCTGTCCTGTTGTTCCGTTGTCCTTTTGTCTAGTGTGTGTGTGTGTGCGTGTTTGAATTGACATTTTTATTGGCGTCAAGTGGCGACATTCAGAATAACTATTCAAGTAGCAGTTGTCAATTACAGTTGCTGCCAGATCCAGTTCCAGTTCCAGTTATTAAAATAGACATACAGAGTATTGCATTGCCGTGGAGATGAGCGTGTGACACGAAAAGATAAATTATTTATATGAATGATAGATTAGAATAAAAGTATTGATATCTGACAAATGCATTTAATAATGATAATTTTATAATATATGGTTTTTATACTTATAGTCAAAATAGTAATAAAAAGAAGACCAAATACTTTTTTTTTATCATCTCCCATCTCTAGTTTTGAAGTTGTTCAATAAGTTTTGCCATGCATCAACATGAATCACGCAATACTCACACAGCACACAATACAAAAGATGACGCCAGCCAATGTTCCCCCAATCCTTTTTTCGCACTCCATCCATTCCTTAAGTTTTACAAAAATGTTGTCCGCTGACAGTTCGCACAACGCGTGTTGTGTTTGTGGTTGTTATAACAGATAAATGAATCGTTATTCGATGCGCCTATTTCCAAGGAAACTTTGGTCATAAAAAAGTAAAAAAAAAAAAAAAAAAACAAAACCGAGAAACAAAACAAATAAAACAACAGGCGCTTTGCTAAAGCATTTTATCAGGTGTTTTGGGTATTTTCGTATTATACTCATGTCCTTCGGCCCATTAAAGTTTTGTCATGGCGCCTCATAAACTGTAACTGTAACTTAACAACTGTAAAATGGGTCGAAATTTATGTGCGGCATTTGCTTATTAAATGCTTTGCCAAAATGACACACTCGTAAGGCAAGCCAAAAAAACTAGGAAGTATTCTTAAGTCGGATGTTTTGGGCTGTAAGATGACCTATACACTAATCGATATTAATCGACTTAAGATAATGTATTGGACATAATCGAAAATTGTATGTAAAGTATTCTGCATAACTTTGTCAAGAAATAAAGGCAGAGCATAGCTTGAAATCAAACAACTTTTTTTTGAATACATTTAATGGGTATCCATCCTTGTACAAGGGCCAAACGGACATCAGTTGACAAACGGCTAAATGCTACAATGCTACTTTGGGAGAAAGGGTACGTACGTATTACCATCAAGTAGGCGACACCAAGGTCGTGCCATGGAGTTTTGCCCCGACATTGGCTGGGCCTTTAATTAGCTTTAGCAGCCATTTCACTTGGATTACTCATACGTAACGTTGTGCGATGGAATGGGGCGAAAGAGAAAGAAGATGAAGCAGTAGAAGAAGGCGCCTATTGTTTCAAGTGCTGAGTACAAGAGGACGGCGGGACTCTGAAGTTGAAATGCTTTTGTATGGTCAAACGTGCATGACTGGCACGTGTTTTTTTCTTTGCTTTAGCCAGTACAAAGCCGGCAAAATGGTAATGTTAAATGGTAAAAGGGTAAATAAAGCCTGTTTAATGTCAGGGTCAAACCGCAGTTGCAGTCGCAGTTTGGTTTACAATATCGCATGCATTGGCTATTTTGTTTAATTTGTTCCACATGCCTATAATATATATGTATGTGCATATATGATATAAATGCATAAATCAAATATGTATTGTGAAAACCACATTGTTTTGGCCATATGTAGATTATATCTTTAATATACCTACATACGTACGTACAAACATATTTATTACATTTATAGTTGTACAATATTTAAAAGCAATTGACAGTGCCGACAGCTGCACACTCTTTGGGGACACGTGGCAAAGACAGCAGCAACGAAATAAGTACAACAACAGCAACAACAACGAAACATTGACCTTGCCTTGCCAGTTGACAATTAAAGTTATATTCATTTGCAATCAGGGACATGTTTATTAAATACGCAGAGACAATATGACAAAATCAAAATTTAAGGACATGTTATAATAGACACATAAAGTAGTAAGGTAAAAGTAAGGACTGCAAATCATAGTTCAAACAAACAAAATAAAAGTTTTTGGTTTTTTTTATAAGTTGTAATTAACTCAATTTCGTCATAAACTGCATCGTTAAAATTGATTTTTCATACAAGAAACTAATTGGAGTTTTTCCACAGAAATAAATAAATTTGTTGCCTAAGCCAAAGTAGAAGGCGGCTAATCAAAAGCTAAACAACAATTAATTACAGAACAAAATTTACAGCTGTTATAATTGTAGCTGTTTTCTGTGCTTAAAACCTGCTGTTATTTCAGAAGATTTGTCTTACTAATATTTAATTAAATAAGGTTAGATTTAAATGAAATAAGTGTGACCTAAGATTGAAAAGCCAAATACCGCACATCGCATTTCATAAAACTATCGAAAAGATCTCGAGCGATACTGCCATACGATAGTATACTATCGATGAGAAAAATAAATCCATATGCAAACATCGCCCATCTCATATATGCTTACAGTTCTACATTGTGAAACCAACGAGGAAGACGTGATTTCCTTACTCTTATTTTTCAATTCGGTGAAAAGAAAAGCACAAAAAATATTAAACAATTTCGCGTATATCGTATAGTTTTGCATCATTAAAAATCAGTAGATAAAACAACAAGTGAAACATGTTTAGCAACAATGCCATAATTGTTTAATTTTATCATAATTCTATTGTGTGTTGTGATAAGAAATACGTGTGATTTGTTGTAGTTGCATAACCCCTGAACCATTATTGTAAAGCGCCAAAATAAGAACGCCCGAAAGCAACAACCAGAACGGAACGACTAAAATATTAATGCACATGCTAAAACAATAACAAAAGCAAATAGTAGAGAGCGAAAATAAAAAAAATTCCATTGCGGTGTTGCGGCCGTTGCCGCCGGGAAAAGAGCCGCTCCCCGCCGGCCTAAAACCTGCTGCTGCTTGTTAACTGTTGTTGTTGTTGTGGTGGGGGGAACTTCGAGTGCGCGTTAATTAGCCAATCACATTTCACGTCTGCACTAGAGAAGCCGAAATAACTCGATAATGTCTCAAAATCGTGAGACTTTGATACATTTACTAGCCGGCGGGTAAGTGTAAATAAATAAATAAATTCATATGCCAAAACCTAAGATTTTTTATATTGCGCCTTTGAGCCAAATATAACAAACAATAGCACAACAGCAACGTCGCAATTGCGATTTGTTGCCCAACAACAATTAAACAATTGACCTGCAACATGGGAAAGTTGGCAATGGCGCCAAATAAAAAAATAAAAACATTTGAACGAAAGATTCGATTGAAAAGTGGACAAACAACAAAAACAACCACACACACACAAATGTGCAAAACAATCTTCTGTAGAAATCATGCATAGTTCACGTGCTAGGTTTATTTTTGGGACTGCTGGCCGCGTCCCACGCTGAGTAAAAAAAAAAAAAAACAAGATAAACGACATACAAAATCGTTAATTTAATCATCCAGATGGAAAACATGCACAGTAAAAAATCAAAATAATAAAAATGCAGAACAAATTAAACATGAATATCCCCTTCCATCTGGCACACACTAATTTCACCACATTTGCCATTCACAAGAGTGCTAAAGTCATAGCTCGAATTCGAACTAACTTTCCAGTATTTGTTCTTGGAAGCATAACAAGTGGTGCAGTTATTGGAACTGATTGAGCAAGTAATAGAAACAAATTTTATAGTGAATGAGAAACGTAGTTGATGTTTACTCACACACACATACATAAATCATTAGTTTCTGTTTGTTGCTCAATTGGAATTAGTCGACAAAGGCACAAACCGAATAACAAGATTCAATTGTGTTGTTGTTATTGTTATCGTCATTGTCGCTTGTTGTGGTTTCTATTTTTAGCTCTCCGCATCTGAATTAATTTATTTTTTGTTTTCCTCTGCACACCCTGCAAACAACACTGGCGGCATATCAATTTTCAGTCATCTGAATTCCAGTTGGAAATTCACTCCAACCGGTTTGTGACGCGTTTTTGTTTTGTAGCGCAACTGAAATTCAATGCCGCTCACATTGCAAGTAGCATATTAAGTTTGTTGTTGTTTTGATTTAGTTTTTTTTTGTAAGTGAAGACAAAGGGGGCAGGTCAGTATCGCTTTTTGTTAGTCAAGCCGAGCCTCTTGAATGTAAATAGATTGGAACTTCGAAGGGAATTTGATAATTACAGCTAACATTTTATGCAAACAATATTAAGTATCGATGTTGTTATTAGGAAATGACACGCCTATTTATATTTTAACTACTAAAAAAATGTTTCAGAAATAATAATTTAAGTCAATGCCCTTGTTATTAAAGGAACTTATTTGATTCTTAAGACCAAGCTTAAAACAATTCACCTTTTTTAAGTTAATCCAAGGGTTAAAATATAGAACTGAGTAATTGCTGTACTTATTTATAGCCAACTTATATACATATATATAATTTTTCCAATTATACCAATACCAGTTTATAGCCAACTTATTTAGTAATTTTCCAATTGTTTGTTAAACTAAATGAAATTTGCCAGCCGGCCGGCATCTAATTACCAATATCCATATTCTGTACTATAACCATATTCACCATACATTATAAATATGGATATGTAGATATGCGTTTTTGTATTTCAAGTGCACTTTGTGTTCATTGCTTTAAGCCGAACACAAAAACAAAGAAGGTACAGTAAAGAAATGGACTCACGTTGCACATTGTTTTGTTACCTTACCTGCTTGCCGCATCTAGTACCTTCCTTGTTCACAGTTAGAAAAACTTAACTAATTACGCAACTGTGTGTACTTAAGTGGAACTACACACATTCACACATATGTATATACAATTGCACTTAAATGTATTTCAATTTATTCATACATATGTATTTCAAATGCTATCTCATGTTTACACACTTTACTATCCCGTCTTCTATGTAAAGCAAGAAAAACAACCTTGCAACAGTTGGCCGTATTAACGTAGATATCACTGTTTACCGATATAAATAAGAGAAACAAACACATTCTGACATGATGCATATTGACAAGGTATATGCATGATATAATTGCGTATTGTATAAATATAGTGTGCAGCGTTTCAGGGTGAGTGCGTTTGGGAACTTTGTTAAATTGCCACAGTTTCATTTGCATAATTTGTATAGCATTGTTAATAAGATGCTGAAATAATTCCGAACATATGGAGTATATGTCTAAAGGTTGAAGATTTGGCATATATGATTTTGTTATTGTGTTTATATTTTGAAACAGGGTATAGAAAATGTTCAATAGCTCTAGCGGTATATTTTTTTGTATGTTGTTTTTATATTAATGCCAACTTCTGCTTTTATTTTTATGAAAACAACAACAAGCAGTGACAAATGCGGTCTGGCGTTCGATTTGTTTTGGTTTTTTTTTATAGACAAACTCTTTCTGGCGCATTGACTCGGTTGAAGGCGACTTGACGGCGAGCAAAACAACATTGCTAATAAGATGCATTCAATAGAATCAGAGAGAGAGAGAGAGAGACGAGAGAGTGTCATAGTAAAAGAGAAAGAGGAGAACATTGACGTAGGTTGATGATAGCAAACAAACAAAATGACAATGCCATACGATATTATATAAGTTGAGATATTTTGTGACATGCTGCATAGAAGATTTTCCTTGACCCCCTGTCAACAAATTTTGTTTTTGTTACTTATATGTTTCTTGTTTTTCTGACGAAAAAAACCTGCTTTTGAGGATTGCATATTATTCTAAGTTTATTTTGGTTAAGTGCCTTGACGCAAGTTCGTAGTAATTCCTAATTTACTTTTGCTTGAAGACATTAAAATTCTGCACATTCGATAGAAAGGGAAAATCTTTTTTTGGCTTAGTTTTACTCGATGACTAAATACAAATTTTGCACAAAAATTGTGTCAAGGGCATACATTTAATATCTATTATTATCAAGAGAACCAAATTCATATACGTATATGCGCTCGGCCCATTAAATAAACAAATTCCGAGTGTGGGTGGCAAGAAGAAGATTCTTTTCATTAATAAAATAATTTTAGAACGTCGCGTGCCAAGCTCATTGATTAGGAAATTCATTTATAAACACAAAATAAATCTTTAAAAACTCATAAAGTCTGTAAAACCAACTCAATTTAAGTTCTTCACTTCTGTCATATTCTGCTATTTGACCTACAAACTAATTATACAAACAAAAAACTTTCCATGGATTTTATAATCTTAAGAGCAACAAAAAATGGTAGCAAAAAAATACGCATTGATAACATCAATTCAGTCTGAAAATGCGCAAAATGTTTAAAGTAGACGTAAAACAAATTCTGATAAGATTTGCCCACCACCACCAACAAAAGGCGCAGTTTATCAAATGGTGGGGGGTAAAAGTCGATTATGACGCACTGCTAGCAGAAATCACACACACCCGAAAAAAAAAACAGATATTCTCATACACAATATATATTTAATATGTTATCCACCTGCGATTTGCACAAAAAAAGAAGAAGGTGCGAATTTCGTTTGCCAAATTATGCACTGTTATCTGGCGCGTGTGTCAAAAAACAGCTAAACCGACCATTAACCGGTTGAGATTTTAAAAATGCGATTCGTTTCTGTAAGTAGAAGACCTCAAACAAACAAAAGCAAAAGGCCATTGAATTCGCGATATAGAAACCAACTCAAAAACGTTTCCGCATTCAAAATGCATTTTTTTTTTTTCGGAGACAAAACAATTATATTTTTAACATCTGAAACATATCAAAGCCTTAATCAACTCTGGGTTTAAGGGCTTTCAGTTCATTGATTTAATATTTTTAAAAATGTTTTACAAGTGGGAAACTGTAACTTATTATAAACATCGTGTACAAAATTAACATATAATTGGATAAAAAATATTTTTTTTAAACTACATACTTACTCGGTGGTATCGTATAAATATATTTGCTTACATATAAATTGCTTTTAGCTTGTCGGTGACATAGAAAAAAAGCATTCAATTATTTGTCCAACTGTCTGGCTCATGGATTTTGTTGCTGGAATAGCACACGCTATGTTTTATTTAACGACATGCTAATGATGATACTCAATAGTCAAGTGTTGTACCCGTTAACGTATTAATTCAATTTGTATAATAATTGCCATTGTGTCGACTTTAATACACAGTTCATTGAGGTTAAAGCAATGCAAATACGAATAAATACAGTTTTAATATATGTACAATAAACTTTAGTTTCAATATTAAACACATGGCGTGTTCAGTATCGCGGTGTGTCAAAGTTCTTTCTAACCGGTTTCGAGTTTTACAATTATGTCACAAAGTATACCAGATTTTAAATGCAATCTGCAGCGAAAATTAATGTATATAGTCTATATATACTTAAAATCACGACGTGGCCTGTCGAAGACTCACTTTACTGACTGATAAGCTAATGCGGCTTTGTCCGGTGCTGGTAATTTATTCCTAGTTGTTTAGGTTATCAGATACATTGGGTCAACGAGAAGCTAGTTTAAACCGGTTTACTGTTACAGGCCCTGCCTGTAATCTCAAATAGATTTGTGAAATTGTTTACTAGTTTTTAATTCTATCAAGGGAGCACACAGTTCCTAATTAGATGATGTGCTTGTAAGTGGCAAACAATTTTGTTTGATAAGCATTAAAATGGTTTTGAAATATGTAAGAAAACAGAAAAAGTTGCTTATAGCAGTAAGAATAATCAATCAATCAAAAAATCAATCGATTAACATCGATTTATTAACTAACATCAATTTGTATACAAAAATATATATACATACATATAAAGTCAAATGAACTTATAAGTTCACACTTTTCTTTTCTTCATATAAAATAAATACATATGTCCTTTGTTTTCATACATTTCTTGTCATGTATTAAAAGCGACTTTTCGTGTCACTCATGAAAAATCACAAAGAATAAAATTGTTTTTATTTTCCCTTTTGCTTTGTTGCTGACGTTTTGCTGCCATCGATCAAACATTCCCTCAGATTTATTTATTAATTTATGAACCTGACAAGCAATAAGAAAACTTTTTCCTTTCTTAACTACGAAAAAAACGGAATAAGCCTCTTTTGTTTGCCGAATTTATTGGCGGAATAACATTATAGTTAAGATCAAGCTTTTTTTTTTGGTTTGGTTGCCAAGCGCCGGTTTCCAATCTATTTACGTATTTGATACAGCAAAAATTTGTGTCATGAGTTTGTTATTTATGAGATAAGAATGTTTCCCTTTTTTAATATTTACAGAAGTTTGTGTGTGGTTTGTTGCCTTTTTGTTTATTAACCAAGGTCTGGGCCAAGTTAATTACTAATTATTCTATAGAAGCTATTAAAAATGTGGAATTGGGAATGCAGGCAACAAATGGTATCATTTATTTAATAGAGCAGACACTTTAAGTACTGAGTCATAACTGAAAGTTTTTATACTCGGTACCGAAGGTAAAGAGTATATTGGGTTTGTGCAATGTACGTCATGGTGTCTGTCCGGCTGTATGAACGCAACTTTTTTTGGCTCCCTTCAAGCTAGAGACTTGAAACTTTGCAAATATCTTCCACGGCTAACGGGGGTCTGGCAAATCGATAAATTCGTAGCTGTAGACATAACTGTAGACATCCCCGAAAGACCTGCATCAGTTAATCTCTGAACGCAGCGCACTCCCCTGCTGCATCCGTAACCCTTGGCAATCAGGCCTCTTGTTATTCCTTTTTAAACAGGTATTGAGTATACCACAGTCGGTTGTGTCCGACTGCAACGTTTCCACTTGTTTCTTAATGCAGTTCCAATTGCATTTGCATTAAGAGTATTTTTAAGTACATTCCAATTAAATTAAGCTGTTGCGCAGTTTTCTAAAGCTCTCTATTTAAATGAAATGCCACAGAACGATCGAATTTAAATTTACAAAAATTCGAATAAAGGAAATAAATTTTAAACCACTTTAATCGGACATAATAAAATGCCAAATCTATTTTTGTCTGCTCATATGTTAACAAACGCGATATCTAAATCAATATTGAAATTGTTCAGAAGCTAATATTGTTGAAAAATTATTGGTATATGTATATATTCTTAGGTTAGATAATTCTTTCACAGTTTTAATGGTCAATTGCCAAAAACGTTTTAAGTATCAGCTTTTCAACATTGGCAATAAGTCAAACACTTTTATTTAACATATCTAAATATCCGACAAAAATTTTCCATTCTTGTCACTTGCGTATTTTTAGAAAAGTATTTTTGCAAATATTTTCTTGTGCTGATTAAAGCAATGTGTATTAAATAATAATTAAATTTTTTTATTTCTAACCTTACAGATCTGCTGGCACCGTTGGTGCTGTCGTAACATGTCCATTAGAGGTGGTAAAAACGCGTTTACAAAGCTCAACGGCGTTCTTGTCGCCGCCGGCACGTATTGTTGAGTCTGCTGGCGGACCGGCAAACGGTGGCGCCTCCGAGCTGTTGCGGCCGGAACAACGACGTAAGCTAAGCACAACGATATTACGTAACAGATCACAGCCACAGGTGATTGGGGGTGTGCGTAGGGTAGTACCAAATTCTTCTTATTATTTATAATCATATATATTCAATATCATTTAAGCGCACTCATTATGATCATATCATTGACATTGTTGTGTGTGTTTGTGTATGTATGTATGTGTGTGTGTGAGTGACTGTGAGTGTGAATGTGCCACAAAAATCATCTGTCGCTCTACCATTTATAGTTTGACATTAAAGTTAACTAACTTGTAATATTTGCTATTAAATTTTGCAGATTATGGCCATTTCACATTGCGGCATCTCATCGACAACTCCAAAATCCATGAGCATTATGCAGTGCTTAAGGTTAGTTCAGAAAGAAAACTTCACACTATAAGTTAGGTTTTAACACAATTGACAATGTAAAATTTCGATTGTTTTGATCTTTTTGTACATATAATGATAATAAATGTATTACCTTTTATTTATTTAGACACATTGTCCAGAACGAAGGTGCTCGCGGACTTTTCAAAGGACTCGGCCCGAATCTGGTGGGCGTGGCGCCATCGCGTGCCATTTACTTTTGCACCTACTCGCAGACAAAGAACTCGCTCAACAGCTTGGGGTAAGTATCATCTAAAATGTAAAAGCGAACATTAACAAAATTATAATGACAAAAAACAACCAACGATTTATTTTAATTTGCATCAAACACGCAATCCATTTTACTATGCATTTTCTAATGACCCTCACATTTTACCCTTCTCATTGCAGTTTGATTGAGCGCGATTCGCCGCTGGTGCATATTATGAGTGCAGCCAGCGCTGGCTTTGTCTCATCGACAGCAACGAATCCCATTTGGTTTGTTAAGACGCGAATGCAGCTGGATTATAATTCCAAGGAGCAGATGACGGTGCGGCATTGTATTGAGCGGATATATGCCCAAGGAGGCGTTGCTGCCTTCTATAAGGGCATTACAGCAAGCTACTTTGGTATCTGTGAGACGATGGTGCACTTTGTCATATACGAGTTCATCAAATCCAAACTGGTAAGCATTAAGTTAATGGGTAAATAAATCCCTTGAACTAACAATGATTGCTCCTTATGCAGTTGGAGCAGCGCAATCAAAGGCACACGGACACAAAGGGATCACGAGATTTCTTGGAGTTCATGATGGCTGGTGCTGTTTCCAAGACGATTGCCTCCTGCATTGCTTATCCACACGAGGTGGCACGAACGCGTCTGCGAGAGGAGGGCAACAAATATAATTCGTTCTGGCAAACGTTGCAAACAGTATGGAAGGAGGAGGGACGTGCTGGACTTTATAGGTGTGTTGTTGTTGCTATTGTTGGCATGTATAATACAAGATTGCATGTGTACTTTCCCTTGATCTCAGATAGAAAATCAAAAATTCATTGATAATCTTATTTGACTTGCAAATCCCGTAGTTGAGTTCCCTCACACTAAGGTCTCTGAGATTAGATTTAATAAATCCCATCCGACACATGACTTATGCGTGTTGAGATATTTTTCTGTTTCTCAACTACTGTACATCCATATAAAAGATGATGACTGCAGCGCGTATGATAATTTAAAATCAAAGCGAATTGTTCTGCAAACAGAACGCTAATTTGTTATCAAGTTTAAAAATATATATTATAGAAAAACTATCTTTGCGACGCAGTTTGTATCTATTTGAGAAACTTTTGTTTGCCTTCAACTAATTTCATTATCACAAAACGCATATACATACTTGCAAATATGTATGAGTATAAGGTTCAAGAGCACTTAAACTTCACTGCTTAATATTTGTATTAACTAATTGATTTCTTTACGTTCCTCTCTTTGCACAGAGGCTTGGCAACGCAACTGGTGCGACAGATACCCAACACGGCAATCATGATGGCAACATATGAAGCGGTGGTTTATGTATTGACGCGACGCTTTAATAACAAGTCGAATGAGTTTTACGATTTCTAAAGTCTAGCGATGGCACGCCTAAATAAATATCAACCAACCGCCTCCCCCTATAACGTAACGGACTAGTTAACAGCGAGGTACCCAATCTGTGCATAATGTAGACGCGACTGCTGCTTCTAAATGTAATTTGTAATCTTAATGTGGTTTTCTAGACGATATAACCAACGAGCGCAAAATTTCGTTTAGAATATTAGCTTCTAAGGCAACGAACTTGAGAGACTTGAGAAGTTAGAGAACAAAAAAAAAAAACTAATGGAAATGGAAAGCCAAAAAAATAAAATATAAAACAAAAACTGAAATGTAACTGAAAATGACTTCAATTGAGTAAAATGATTCGCAAAAAAACGTTATCAAAATTTAAAAAAAGGCTAATTAGTTAAAGATTAAATATGTTTACACATAAAATTGTGGCTGATATTTTGATATATATTCACTTGTGTATATAGAGATACAAATATTTATGCTGTACATTCTAGTTGAGAGAGTGAGTTGAAAATAATTTTTGTATATAGATAAAGTTTTGCTTTTGATTTAGTTAATCTCGTTGCCTTCCTAGTGTTTAGTTGATAAGCACATTTTGTAGTAATACATCCGCAGGATAAATGCTGTGTCAACAACCGATCCTGTGGTCGCAGTCATTAGGCGCGCAAATCTGTTGCCGAAATATCTATACATATATATATATATTTATATACTACTTTTATTAATTCGTAGAGATATTAAGAATCGGTATGCACCATGCAGCGTATACGTAATTGTTGTGTTAAGTTTTCTCAAATGCGATATATATTTTAGTTACTATTAATCTATCATTACTATTTACGAATACGTTGCTGTTTATCTAGTGATTAATAATGCATAAAATATATTATCATGCCACTATATATATAGTGTGCCTTTAATCGTATTTAATTGATAACGAGCAAAGAACGAAGAAAGAAAAGTACTGTGAAAATTTGATAACAATCTAATTGAGTGGTGAAATCAATAAACACAATTTTTTGTTTAAAAATATAAGACGTTTATGATATTATTATAATCTTATCTCCGTTATGTCTGCGCTCCATTGAACAGAGTCCACCTAAACACTTCACTTGTTCTTATTTTAGATTAGACCTTGAGTCGACTAACCTTAACTTATCAGACGACTTATCAACAATAGAACATAGACTTGTTTCTCAGCATATTTAAATATTAGCGCGCTAATACGCATTCAACAAGTCCCCAAAATGGTCACACTCCAAAACGATAGTACCTATCGAAGTCGCACGAGGGCGCATCCAACGTGATCCAAGTGATCGTGTCACTGTCAGCACTAAAACTCCAATTTTCAGTGTTTACGTTTGCGTGCGTTGTGTTTTAAGCAAAATAAAAACAAGTTAAAACCAACAAACAAATAAAATTCGATAAAAGTTTGTGTTTTAAACGCAGTGCTAAACAATTACAATTGAACTGTGCGCATGCGCCATTTGTTTGGCCTCGATTTGTAATCGCGCTTCACATTCGGGTACTGTAACCCACACCCAATTTCCAAATGCGCATTTTTTAATTGCATTTCGAATGCGTTAAGGCGAGGGGGCGAGGATGTTGCTCAGTGAGCTGCACTTCTGGACAACGCTGCGCGATGAGGTACGCATCAAAAGCAGCGATTTGGGTGCCTTTCGCTATAAACGCCAGCGCGAACTCGCCCAGGAGCCGACGCTGGCGCTGGCCAAGCGAGATTACACGGAACGGCGCAATGGTCTGGCCGTTCTTAAGAACAGTCGCAAGGCGGCTGGGCGCTTAAAGGATAATCTTAAGAAACTGGAAGATGTGCTGCGCACACATAAATTGGTGCATACGGAGTGGCAGGATGCGGCACAGGTGTTGCTTCTGTTCGATAATGGCATCATTGCTCACATCTGTGTCGATATCTATACGGGCGACATATTGCGCATGGTTTTTGAAAAGTATCTCGTTGGCAAATTGGCCGCCGAGGTCATTACTGATGGTAAGTGAGTCTCCTCTCTCTCTGTAATTGTGTGTGCGTGTGTGTTTGTTTGCTGTTTGCTATTTGCTATTTGCTTTGTTTGCCCGGAGAAATTTGCATTTCCAACTCCACAAACAAGGCACTTTCCCAGCATCAACAAGAAACAACTACATAAAATATCACATTCCACATGCAATTATTGTAATTTTTTATTATACCCTATACCCAATGTAAATGTAAAGTTGTGTTATTTCATGTTTTTAAGATTGATAAGGTGATTTCTCTTGCAATTTCAAATCAGGTCAATATGTTTGAACAACTTCACTTGATTCTATACATTGTTATGTGTTAATTTGTAGTATCGTCTGTTAAATAATTTCTGTTTTCCGTTTTAATCGCAATAAGAAACCTTTAGATCTCTAAAGAGTATTTACTAGTCGAATTATTTTCACGACCTGCGCACTCTTACTTGTAATTTTTAATTAATTAATTCACGCGCGCGCGCTTTCATGTTTGTTTTTTTTCTGTGTTTTGTTTATGCACTTTGTCTTTTACTTGGCAGCGTTTTTTACACGTTCCCACATCGTCTTGGCCTACAATACGAACCAGCTGACGGTGGTGCTGTTGCAGCGCCCTAATCTGCGACCGCTGGGGCCAGAGAAGATTGCCAACATGGATCCGCGAATATTCCATGTCATCATACCGGGTGCTGCCTCAGAGCGTAAACTAGCACGCCATTTAACGGTGAATGGTAGCTTTGATCTGTTTGTTGTCTGGACGCAATCCTCGCAGAATGAAGTATATCCCTGGCGACCCACTGTACGAGACCAGGATCGTGCTAATATACACATCTTCAAGATAAAGGGGTAATTAGAAATACAAACTGAAATTAGCTGGTTACAATCAACTTGTTATTTAGCTTGCAACTGGAATCAATTGCCTATTGCTGGTCAGAGAATGATCCGCTGTGTGTGGACTTTTTGCGCAGCTCAGATAATCAAATAATCACGCTGGAGCAGAAGGTATCACGCAAGGGAGATATCAGTGCAGAGATTTGCTCCTATGAACTGGCATCTGGTAAAATGCAACGAACTGCGATCACATCAATTCCAATGGGCACACAGATCTGTTGCTTTGCCTTCAGTCCGGATCAGGAGAAGTTATTTCTGGGCAGCATTGATCGGAACATTTGTCTGCACGATCTGGTGCTACAGACAACAAAATATGTCAATCAAATCGAGATTGTGCCCACCCAGTGTGCCTGGCACTGTGACTCTGCGCTCCTCTGTGTGGCCAATGAGCGTTCTGTGCTGCAGTGCTTCGATTTGGCTTTGGCGCCGATTGGTAATCAGCTGGTTAGCGAGAATGTGACGCCGCTTAGTTTGCTCGATCTCTCGCACTACTTTGCCTCGCAGCCAACGCTGCTCAGCATTGCCTTCAGTCGCAAGCCGGATTTGAGTAGTTTCTCGCAAAAGTATGCGCAAACGGATTGCCTACTCCTGTTGCTCTACGAGCAGGGTCCCTTAGCCTGCATGCGCATTTTTGGCGGCACGGGCATGCGAGGCGATATTCATAATTCTGGCTTAACGGCAGATGTCATTGCCGATAAGTATTTGCGTATTCATCAGCCGGAACGTGCTTTAAATGTTCTGGCCGCACTCAATTGGGAAACCTATGGCGCAATGTGTTTGATAACTCTGCATAAGATTGCCAACTATGTGTTCTTTGGTGGTGATCAGCGGCGAGCGCGTTTCGATCTAATGGCTAGAGCCTTGAAGACATTCACTCAGTCTCTCTCCGAGGATACCAAGGATGAGTTTAGTGATCAGGTTTATGATCTCAAAAGACGCTTCTGTTTCTTTTTGCTGCGGTAAGTTAAAAACTTTGAAAATTTGAATAAATCTCATCTTATATTTATCCATTATTCGTTGACACAGCAAAAATCTTTTCAATGAGGCATTTGAGATTGCCCATGATATTGCGGACTACGATCTGTTTATGGATCTGTATAATTTGACCAAATGCATTGGCAGTTTGAGCGAATTTGCACTGGCTGCCTTCAGCCAGGCCGCAGCCATAATCCATGGGGAGGATCACATCAATGGCAATTTGAGCTTAGCTTTGGCCAGTGATCTACGCCCCGATTCCGCCTGCTCGCAATCCAGCTACTCGACTCCAAGTCAGCAGGTGCTTAAAAACTATGTGCCACCCTTGCCCTCCTTTAAGTCCAAGATCTTCAATGCTGAGATGATTCAGATTAACATACCCAAGCCGGAATTGAGGCCACCGCTGCCAGAGCTGAGAACATCCAAGCTAAGTAGCGCCTCCACGACGACATCGCTTGTGGCACTTGCCCAAAAAAGTGGTAGTCAAGCACCCATAAAGCATACAGTTTCTAATGGTAAGTAATAAAAAACTATCGGTTTTCAGTACTTAGTTATACACTAACTCTAAATATGTTAAACAGGCAATGGCTGGTCACAGGATGTTCCCGATCAGACAATTGGGCTACCGTTGCCACTGCCAACCTCAACGATACCTCGCCCACAACCAACGAGCTTCGCGGATAAACAGGATTCACAGTTGGATGTGCTGCCTCAGCAGCAGCAGCCATCCACTCCCTCATATCAGCCCAAGTTTTATCAGCATCCGCTTGTGTCTGGTAACATACCCGCTATGCTGCCAACGCTGGGAAATGAGGATTACCAAAAGCGTTTGCTGCTCAAAAAGCCTACAGCTTCCATACTCTCAAATGCTGCAGCGACACCAACCAATGGCGAGAGTGCAGCAACGCCCAATGTCAAAACCAATCCAGTCGAGAAGAATAAAGTCAAGTTTTCGGACACCATACAGGTAGCTGTTGTGCCAGTAAGTCTCTAACTGCTCAAGATCTTCTGCAATTTATAACAATTGTTTTCCTCTGTTAGGAAATTCCGCGCAAGGAGAAACCGATGCCACCCAAACGGAATGGCTATTCCCGACCAACGCCACGACATTTAACAAATCCCCGAAAGGAATTAGCCGATAGTTTGCCGCTTTGCCATCCAAATGATGAGTACTTAAAGGACTTTAATCCAATAACCACAAGTGTGTAGTGAGAATTAAACCAAAATTGTCGTCATTATTTGATTCATGTTTTCCGCTTGCAGATGTTAGCAAACCGCCAACGCGTCGAAGGGAGGAAGAATCGACGGGCAGCAAAACAACGCCAAGCTCTTCGTCCTCTATCAAAGTTGTGCATTTTGGTGTTGTCTAAGCGAAGATACATATTTCATAGTGCAATTAGTTAGTTAAGATAAGAGATTCGTCTTCCAAGCGTATAACCCGTTGCCGTCCAATAAGTGCAAAGCTTTAAATAGGAAAGTTCTATACATACATATGTACATGTTTCTTTGTTTAAAGTTTAAACTAAATTTTAATATTTGCCCGTATGCCAAACATGACAAAAATAAGCGATTATTTCTTTTTCGTGGGTGTGGCGCCGCCCATGCGCTCCAGTTCCGCTTTGAGATCAAGTAGATCCTTATCAGGCACATAACGACGCTCCTCACATTCATCGGTGTGCTCCGCAACAGTTAGATAAACACCTTCCGGTAAAGCTGCCTGTGCAATGCGCAAAAATTGTGGGTAAACAGGCGCATCGACATTACTTAATTGCAGATTGCGTTCGTACGTGGTCAACTTGTATTCAGACTCGATTACAGTCGAATTGGGCCGTAACCGTTGCACTTGCGTCTGTTGCGGCGGTAATGCATAACAATCGGAGACATCCATATCCAAGTACTCAGCGACACCATGCAGGAAGCGTTGATAGCTCTCAAGAAGCGGATAATCGTAGCCTTTTATTTGCACATTAAGACTCTCGTATTGTGGGAATTTTGGCTTGAGTGACTAAAATAATTAATAAATTTAGTTAGGCAAATATGACTTTCACAGCACCATAACGTTACCTCCAGGTAGTCCGGCTCATATACGCTATAGCTGCTTGATCTTATTACTGGAACAGTTGTTTTAGGCAACTGAGTCGCCGAACGTACCGTGGGCAATAGCTGCAATTATTTAAAATATAAGTATTCACATATATTAGCTAGTTTATATATGTTATTTACTCGGCGCAGCATTTTTCGAATACAAAACGAGACGCAGGTTATGTCACATCAGCTGTTTAGAAGCACAGTACACGTTGGTCCTGCATGACAAGTAATTATGAGCTACATACATTTACAAACATGTCAATGAAATGAATCTTCAAAATCCTTATACCATAGGTTTGTGTCTGAAATAAAACTTGTCAATTTACAAATTTCAACAAAATATAATTGTAAAATATAATTTAAGAATCGATAGCAACACCGCAAATACCGATAGATATCACAAACAACACACTGCTTCATTTCCCTTTGAATGTCATTTTGGGAAGAAGATAAAACATAAATTTTTTGCTGCTGATTTCGTTGGTTGCCAAATTAACATAATAAAATAATTACAAATACATCGAAATGGGCTCAACAAAGGGTATTAATGTGGCATTACTGGTACTTTGCTTGTGTGCATGCTATGCACTGGCCTTTGAGGGCAAGGAAATACCGGCCACTAAATTCGGGCAGAGCGTTGCGCCAACGATGACTTTTCTTTATTGGTAAGGTGCAAATTAGGCACGATAACGCTCGATTATCGCAGTTTATTACATGTCCTATGTTGCTTTTGCTTTTTTCTATTGTACAGTTACTCATGCGGCTACCGCAAGGCGTTTGAGGACTATGTGAACATACTGGGTGAAAAGTATCCGCAAATACAAGTTCATGGCGATAACTACGATCCGCCCGGGATAAATTACTATCTCTCCAAGCTGATATTCGCCCTTAAGCTGATCATCATTATGTCTGTGGTGAGCTCGACAAGTCCCTTCGCTTGGTTTGGCATGAACACGCCGGGCTGGTGGGGACATCTGCAGACGAACAAGATTTATGCCTGTATGATGATATTTTTTTTGGGCAACATGCTTGAGGGACAGCTGGTCTCTTCGGGTGCCTTTGAGATAACACTAAACGACGTGCCAGTTTGGTCGAAGATGCAAACTGGACGCTTTCCGGCGCCGGAAGTGCTCTTCCAAATAATCGACAATCAGCTGCAGTTCACTGAGAATGTTCAGGAGAATCCTGACTTTGTTAAATAATAATAATAGTATGTAATTCAGTAATTTGTATTAAACAAACCGGAGCGCCAAATTGCTGGCTCAAAAAACTACACCAAATAATACATGGAATGATAGGTTACCACTTGACTGGATAAAATGAATTTAAGTAACGTGGATGATTAGATTTGTCTATATAACGTAAATAGAACGTAAATGTATCTATCTGTTAACTGTTTCATGAAGTACTTCTATTATATCTGATCCATTTACAACTTTCCTTCAATTAAAGATTTTGTGTATTTTTTTAGTCGCCACAATTTGGCACTTTTTGACGTTGATGCATAAGACATGTGTTAGTGTATGCACTCTTATAGTTTATATCAAAAAGTGTAACACCTTTTATTAATAGCAGAAGCTACCAAATATATGCGAATCCATATCCTTTCTCATTTGATTTAAACTACAAATGTGTATGTTTTCTTAAAAATATGCTTTCAAAATTTAAATATTTTCAAACATAAGCTGCAGATTTAATGTTTCAGCAAATGTAATATCTTAAAATTCATGGTTTGACTTCTCCCTTGGTCAGAATGCATGCTAAAGTTTTATGACAAAAAATCGAACTGGGCATTGGTAAAATCTTTCGACTTCCATAACTTCGGCAAAAGTGAACCGATTTTCAAAATCAATATCTTAAAAGTCATGGATTGACTCCTAGAATAAAACTGCATTTAAGTAACTACATATAAATAAAATTCGACTGTTGGTCAGAATGCATGTTAAAGTTTTATGCCAAAAAAATCGACTTGCGCATTGGCAACATTTTTTAGTTTTTACAAGTCTTCGGATAATTTAAAAAATCAAAAGAATGAAAATGAAATACACATTATTTTTTGTTTATGATGTGTACATTTTATTCATCAAAAAGTTTGATGTTTGTTTCGCTTGTTGTAAATACGTTATTAACTGGGCAGTGGGATTATTATGGTAGTAATTTGGCCTCGCACTTTTTTTGTACAAATTTTTTTTTCTATTTATTTTTATTTTAAAGTAGTTTGTTCGTTTTGATTGTTATTATTCTCAGCTACACTCAAAGAAAATGGCAATGCACAAAGCTTAACAAGGAAGAGTGTGTAAGAGAGAAAGAAAGAGATTCCTGTTTTGGTGATTAAAGTGGTTGTTAACGAATATAGTGATAGCGACTTAGATGTAATTATTTATTTTATTATTTAACTGCTACTTAGTATGTAATCGGTGCTGGCATCTAAGGAGCGAAAGTATCGTCACGTGGACGCCTAACATTTTGTCGCTGACCGTTGTATTGATTATATGGATTACGGAACTGAGCTCCACGATTGTAGTTGGCCGGCGGTGGTTGAGGTTGGCGCACCACCGATTGCGGTTGTGAGCGTAACTCTACGCTCGGATAACCACCCGACCAAGTCGAGTATGACGAAGGTGATGGTGATCTCGCGCCCGATGACGACGACCAGTTGTTCGAACCAGATCTCGTATCGGTGCCTGAACCGGTGCCTGAACCGGTGCCTGAACTGGTATCTGAGCCGGAGACAGATCCGCCGGCTGACCTAGAGCCGTAGCCGTAGCCCGAACCGGCGTTCGAACGTGAACCGTAGCTGAAACCCGAGCTGGAGCCTGTCGGGTAGCCTGTCTGGTAGCCTGTGCTTGAGCCGGAGCTATATGATGGCAAAGTACGCTTCACAGTGAAGAAGCTATCGCCACGACGACGGCACACAGTACATCTATAAAAAAAGAGAAAAAAGGTTAAGTTTATTCAAGATTCTTTACTTGTTTGATAGTGTTAACTTACCTGCTTATCTTGCTAGTCTGATCTGCCTTCAGTGTTAGTTGGCGGGGTTGCACAAACTGATCTTGCTGCTCGATAACGGCCAGCCAAAAGGAGGCTAACGCATCGTAGTAGTTGCAGCGTCCATGGCCATGGCACTCGATGACAGGATTGGCACGGAAATCCTCCAAACAGGAGCCAGGCGATACAAGGCTTTGGCCAACGCCGCCCGTGTTATCCATGGTAGTCTTAATAGAAAGCATAATAAAGGTAAGCTTAGATTATATATTTCACTACGAATCACTTACCATATAATAACTAAAACCAGTCCACATCTCCTCCCAGCCACCAGGACAGTCCGGTATAGACATGGACTGCGAATGCAAAGCAATCACTCGAGTTGAGGTCTCGCAAACAACGCAGCTAAAGAAACATGAATATGTTAAAAAGGATCAAGTCAAGTGAGTGAGTAAGTGCTTACCGTGAAATGTACTTGATAAGGTCCCTGGACTGGATGGGTGTCATGGTCATTGGCATGGGCTCAGCGGTGGATAGCCAGAGACTGTCGTCATTATTCTGAGCGTAGTTGCAGACGTTGTTGAAGTCACAGAACATGTATGGCATGGTGGTGAACCGCATCAGGCAGGAGCCAGATTGGCCAAGATCCTGACCAACGGCACGACTGCTGGCCACATTGCCGGAGAGCGAGTATCCTTCCCACAGTTTATTTGTGTTCGCGGGACAGTCTGGGATGCGCACAGATTGCGAGTGACGAGTAAAGATGAAGCCACGGCTCTTTGGAGGTGGCGGTGGTGGTGCTGGATCACCCTCCGGACCCGGTTGTCCACGCAATCCCACTCGACCAGTCAAACCGATTTCACCCATATCACCGCGCTGTCCCTGTTCACCATCAGGACCTTGGTAACCCATCTCACCAACATCTCCACGATAGCCCAAAACGCCACGCATGCCAACAACACCAGAATAACCGCGTGCGCCAACATCTCCCTGTTCACCCTTGAATCCATCCATGCCAGGCTCGCCGCGGTCACCGGGACGAGCATAGGTGTAAGAGTATGTAACACCGGCCTCTCCCTTCTCGCCAGATAAACCATCCATGCCATCAATACCGCTCCAGCCGGCATCACCGGTAGGGCCTCGAGGACCACGTGGTCCGATGTAGCCTGTACGGCCGGGACGTCCACTGAAGCCTTGTTCACCTTTAACGCCATCATAGCCGAGCGCTCCCTGTTCACCACGCTCTCCTGTGTCACCCTGTCTGCCCCAAATGGCAAAACCAGCCTCACCTTGCTCACCCTGATTTCCAGTATTCCCGCGTTCTCCTTTAAGGCCCTGGAGTCCGTGCATGCCTGGCCGACCGGGTGGTCCTTGGTAGCCAATATCGCCAGGCAGACCTTGAGGTCCCAAGCGCATAGGTCCCTGTGGTCCGATCTCACCGTTCAATCCGTACTCGCCCTGCTCGCCAGGAGCCCCCTTTTGTCCAGGGCGACCTGGACGACCAGGTAGACCATCGTAGCCCCTGTCTCCTTCGTCGCCGTGCTCTGCAATTTGCCTGGCGCCGGGCATACCTCTTAAGCCCTTGTCTCCTTGTATGCCTTTTGGTCCTGGAAGGCCATCAAAGCCAGGCTGACCACCAAACCCAGTATCTCCGGACTCCCCACGTGCTCCACGATAGCCAGCTGCGCCGATCGTGCCAGGCTCACCAATTGGGCCCTCTGCACCATCAAGACCGTAGTCGCCAATCTCACCACGGGTATCTTCTTGGTTGCCTAGATAGAGCATTTCGCCAACATCGCCCATCTCACCCAATTCGCCTTTTTTGCCAGTGCTGCCGCTGGGACCATGTTCACCAGAAAGACCTTCATCGCCTTGCATGCCTGGTGCTCCAGGATAGCCAACATCACCGATGTCGCCGAACTCACCGGGCGAACCCATAGGTCCAATATCACCAGCTTTGCCCTTGGGACCAACAATTCCATTGCGACCCGGATAACCAGGATGGCCATCTGCACCCTGATCACCAATCACTCCAGCGTTGCCTTGTAATCCGAATTCACCACGTGCGCCTTTTAGGCCATGCAATCCAGGTAATCCATTGCGACCCGGTGCACCTACCTCGCCCTTATAGCCTGGTTGACCATCAAAAGCGGGTAGTGAATCTCCGGGTTCACCACGTTCACCTTTAAATCCAGGTGCTCCATTATAGCCAGGTGGTCCTATCCAGCCACCATCGCCCTGGTCACCCTTGATACCACTATATGCGGAGACACCCTTGGCACCCAAACGTCCAGGCACACCCTGATCACCTTGCTCGCCCTTTCTTCCATTCTGCCCAGAGACACCCGGATAACCGAATGCACCGCCATCACCAGTTAAGCCTTCAAAAATACAGATTACATCACACGGCATTTGCAAAACAAACAAAAGTAAACAAATTGCATACCTTTAGGTCCGAAATCGCCGACATTGCCACGAGGTCCAAGATCTCCAGTGCGTCCATCAAAGCCAATGTCGCCGCGATCACCCTGCTCACCGGGAATACCGGCCAGACCCATCGGACCTCGATCCCCCGGGAAACCAGCTGGACCAGGATCACCAAACTTGCCAGCACGACCGGGGAATCCAATGCTTCCCTTTGCTCCATTTTGTCCGGATTGTCCGTGATAGCCAACCTCACCCTTTTGTCCTTTAACGCCGTGCAGTGCAATACTGCCTGAGCGACCTGGCTCACCCTGTGGTCCTGGAGGTCCAATTACAATGTCACCACGCTGACCCTTGTTGCCAGGCAGACCCGCCTGACCCCGCAGTCCATCATCGCCAACGATGC
Source organism: Scaptomyza montana (assembly GCA_018904305.1). Taxonomy (NCBI): domain Eukaryota; kingdom Metazoa; phylum Arthropoda; class Insecta; order Diptera; family Drosophilidae; genus Scaptomyza; species Scaptomyza montana. Next base: position 1,118,663 of record JAEIGR010000037.1, on the reverse strand, counting down.
CTTTGCTGCCTTTGATTCCCGGGCGTCCCCTAGATCCAGGGTTGCCAATTAGACCCTCATCGCCAAAGACACCCTTAATGCCGGGTCTGCCAGGGACACCAATCTCACCAGGCAGAATATATTGTCCAGGCTCACCACGTTGTCCCTTGTAGCCGGGCACACCTGCCAAGCCAGGTTGACCATCGAGGCCAGGCTTGCCAGGCAAGCCATGTAGTCCATAGTCACCATTTTCTCCCTTGTAGCCCTTGGCGCCGGGTGCACCCACCAGGATTTCACCGGGTATACCCATATCACCAGTTTCGCCTTTCAGTCCAGGCTCACCAGATTCACCCTTGGGACCGCTGAAGCCACGTTCACCAGGATAGCCTTTATCTCCAGGCTCGCCACGATTTTCAATTATCTCACCGGGACGTGGCTCACCTTTTTCACCCTTGAAACCTTCGCTACCAACATCACCACGCTCACCCCTGAAAGAAAAAACAGTTAAACTTATATGTGGACTTTTTAAAAGAATGATGCTTACTTTCTGCCATTGTATCCAGGCTCACCAGTGAGATAAAATTTGGGTGTGGTAGGCGGAGTGCCTGGCTTGCCATCGCGACCATCGATACCGGGTGCGCCATCCAAGCCAGAACGTCCAGCATCACCGAATTCACCACGTAGACCGGGCTCACCCTTAGCCCCGTTTACTCCATTCCGGCCATCTTGACCACGGTCACCTTGAGCGCCTTGATCACCACGTCTTCCATTGTCGCCAACGTCACCTTTTTCAATTGTTTTGAAGCTACCTATGTACTCAATCAAACCAGGCGAACCTTTTTGACCGGGTCGACCAGTTTCACCGGGAATACCAGCGGAGCCTTGCATACCCTTAAAGCCACGCAGACCTGGATTACCACGAACACCCTTCAAGCCACGAGCACCAGTTATGCCAGCCAGCCCACGTACTCCATGCTCGCCTGGGTAGCCACCATCACCCATAAGACCCTTAAGGCCACTTGGTCCTGCATGGCAGATACCGCAATCATCACCGCGTATGCCCTTGTCTCCAGGTAATCCACGGAAGCCAGGGTAACCATCAGTGCCGGGCCGACCACGTCTGCCGGGTGGACCCTGCGAACCAGGAGGTCCAACGATATTGAAGCCTTCGCCGGGCAGACCCTTCTCACCAGTTAGACCAACCTCGCCACGGTCACCGCGATAGCCATCGACACCAGGAATACCGTTTTGGCCAGCTTTGCCCTTGGGTCCATACAAATTAAGTCCAGGCTCGCCACGATATCCAAGGCGACCGGTAAGCCCATCCTCACCGGGCACACCTTGCGGGCCGGGTGGGCCCATCAGGCCGTAATCACCCTCCTCTCCTTTTTCGCTGCGTCCTGGTGGACCACGGTTGCCGCTTAATCCTTCGTCTCCAGGCGGACCGGGTGTTCCCTGGGGGCCACGACGTCCTTGCTTGCCGGGAATGCCGTTTAGGCCGGGTTGGCCTACAGGACCGACATCGCCCTGGGGTCCAATAGGGCCTGGTAGCGACTTGTCCAAAGTAGGATCGTAGATACCGGGTGGGCCGCTGGGGCCCTGAATGCCAGGCATACCATCGTAACCATCATCACCACGCTCACCGGGCCTGCCATTCTGCCCATCCTCACCATTGTAGCCGGGTGCACCTTTGACGCCCTTAGCGCCGGGACCACCTTGTGCACCTTCACGACCATGTTTGCCGCGCTCGCCGCGCTCACCAATGTCACCTCGGACACCGGGCAATCCATCACGTCCCATCATTCCAGGCTCTCCAAATGGACCAGGTGGGCCGAGCTCACCAATTGGTCCCGCATAGCCCTTATAGCCCTTAAGAGTTTCATCATAGCGAAGTGCACCGGGTTCACCCTCGCCGGGCTCACCCTTGTCACCCATTACACCCTGAAGAATCGGATAGCTTTCCGGTACGCCCATTTCACCTTTGAAACCCTGTAGACCCTGCTCGCCCTTGCGACCCTCGATTCCAGCAAAACCTATGTCACCCTTGTGACCCAGCGCTCCACTGAAACCGGGCTGGCCATCAATGCCATCAGCTCCCAATTCACCACGGTTGCCTTTAGTGCCCTTTGAGTTGATGCCACCCTCGCCGGCGTCACCACGTGAGCCAGGCGTACCAGGCTTGCCCATAGGTCCGCGTATACCATTTGCACCAGGAGTGCCAGCTCGACCCTGTGCACCGGGACGACCATCGCAGCCGTCAATGCCGCGTGGTCCTGTGGGGCCATTCTCACCAGGAAAACCCTGTAAAATTAAGATACTCGTGTAAATTACTTTTGCTAAATTTAGGGCATACTTACGCGTGCTCCCGGGAAACCAGTTGCACCGTGGGGTCCCATATCACCCTACAAATTTAAAGGGTCAACATTTAAATTTTATTAAAGCTTTGATTATGTTATAAACTTACGCGATGTCCCTTTTCTCCCTGTTCGCCGTATTCTCCAACGTCGCCTTTTTCACCGGTATAACCGGGCGGTCCTTCAGGTCCCATATCACCGGGCCAACCTTCACTACCGGTAACGCCCATAAGGCCAATGGATCCAATGCGTCCTTTGATACCGTCGCAGTCGCAAGCCGTTGTGTTGCATTCCTGAAATTTATATTCAAGTGCCATTAGTTTCTTCTTTAAAGAGCATAGAGCAAACTTTGATTGCCATTGATTAGCACTTTACTTTGAAACTGCTTTGGAAACAAACATCTATCATCATTCTCAATTAAAGTGCATAGTTTTATTTATACGATGTAAATTGACTGTCCTAATTTGTATTGCAAATTATGTTCTCCAAAGCGTCGAGCTTTATATCGATTAAGTGAGACTGACATATGCAAAAATATTTTAATTCTATTCTCAAAAGTCTTAAACTGTCGTAATTTAAGTTTCAACTACAAAACTTAATATACCATAAAATCTATCTTATTCTTTAAGAATTCCAAGGATAAATAAACAGAAACGCAACTTAAACGAAAGAATGCTAAATTTGTTATATTTTTAGATGCAATTGGAATTAAGAGCAGTGCAGTAATCCAATACACACTTAATGGCCTGGCATTGTATGCTGCATGCACTTTAGATATTTTCCGATTAAAGCCATTAGTCAAAACAATAACAAAAAATCGCAGCAGTAACAATTTGCGGGTGCATGGAATGCGATGGTGCAACTTGTAGCAAGTGTGACAGCACACGCCTGCAACGCGTTACAAGCCGAGCAAACTTAAATTTTTGCTTTAATTGCACTATTTCCGTTACAATGAGATAATCTTTAATATAGTATACATATTGTTGCTTCTGTTTGTTTTAGCTACCCCCGCGTTGCGCATAGAAAACATAAATTATCGCTGCGAACAGCAGCGGGGTATTTTCAATCATAAAAGGAATACAGATATAGCTGCAAAGTATAATTCTTAGTTGATTGTTATTATTATTATATATTTTAATTTTTCTAAACCCTTGCAACAAGTCTTCATCAATATTCGAACTTGCAGTTTACTTTAGCTGGATAGTATTCCTAAATTTCCAAGCACATAAACCTATTTTTCTATGCTTTCGACCTCAAAAAGACACTTAAACTGACCATTAAACGAAAGTATTCATTATTCGTATACTTCAAAAATAAATTCTGGCATATGCAATAAAAGATATTAGTTTCTTGCTCATTACAAATCCATATAACTTGGCGACACATCTGTAGCATTCAAAAGTCTTTTGTAAACATCCTTAATATGTTTAGTATTGCGAATACATAACATAGTATTTATAGAGTTGACATAATTCTCGTTTAGTTAAGAATCAGAAAAAACAATTTATAGCCTATGTTCATTAAAATGACTTTGAGCGTCGTTGGGGTCTCCAACAATTCTACAAAAATTTTTAAGATAAAACGAGAACCAAAAAATTAATTCACACATGTTGCACGCATGCTGTTGTTTTTCGAGTTTAATATTTGCAGGCGCTGGAATATTAGTTTCAAATTTTTTGGCATGCAAAATTTTTAGCAAAATAATTGGGAAAATTGTTTAGAATACCAATAAATATTGAGTGCAATCTTTCTGCTGCACACTCATCAGGTATACAAAATCGAAAAAAAGTTCAAAGCATTTAAGACTAATCAAATATTGCATCGCATCGAACTAAAACGGGGACTTCCGAGAAATAAACGCTGAATTTTGCCTGATCAAACCATCTGTTAACGAAATACATATAGAAACACATGACGTGTAGATCAGAAAATCAGAACGTTAAATCTAAACAATTTAAGAAAAGAACAACAAAATGTTCTCTGTGTGGTAAACCAGAAAATTTATTTTCGCTACGCGAGGCAGCGGCTTCACTAAAAAGAATAAAACCGAAACGAAACGATACGAAAGTCGAGAAAACACAGACGATTACCCAAAAATAAAATCCTCAATGCATATGGCAGGTGAATGTTTTGTTTTTTGGAGGAGGATAGGTGGGAAGGAAAAGTATGTCTGTTTGACATAGTTAACCTGTAAAGCACAATTGCAGCCAGCGTTTGCACTCAATATCTGGAATACGTTTGCGAGATGTTGATTTGAAAATAAACTGCAGTTCTATAAACACACAAAAATAAAGAGCGACCGGCGAAAAAAATATAATACATACTAATTATAATGATGAGATCTTGAGCACGTGTGATTGATGTGCTAGGTTTGATAACTATATGAATTAGGCAACGTTTAAAAAACATGTAAAGATATACTTTTATTCTTAACAAATTTAAACAAAAATTTTACTAAACTGAACAACTTTCTTCCATAGCAGCACGATAATTTTGTCTTAAGAAACAAGCTTAAGAACTATTTCCAATTTCCCACATACGAAAAAAACATATTCGCTGAACTGACCCGTAGACCTAATAATACAATATGTGTTGGTTAGTAACCTGACTTATTTACTTGGCTGGTTGGTTGGTCAGAATATTTTTCACACATTCCTTCAATTGAAAGAGGCAGCAATAAAAAACCCATATAATTAAAACCCTCAAATTTCATTCAATCAATTTGCACCACCAATAATTCACAAACAACATATATTTATTGCCTGGGTATGGCAAATGGTAACACGTTTAAATCAAAATGACAAGCTCTGCAATTTCATTGAACTTGACACTTGCCAAGCAACACAAAAAAATTTATATAGATATACTATATACAAGTGCATATTTATAGTACATAGGGGAATTAACAGACAGCTCAACAAGTGGCGTTGTAAAAAATAAGTTATAAAAAAAAACCAAAACAACTGCATAAATGTGCGAGCAAAGAGAGAGAGAGAGAGAGAGAGAGAGAGAGAAAAAAACTGTCATATTGCCCAATCTCAAAGGTGCATAATATTTTATTTTATTTAACATATTATTATTATAACGAGCAAATACATAGTTGTTGCAGTCATATAACCGCCGACGTCAGCAAGGAGACCGAGACATGAACGGTATTATGAGTTGAGCAGGTTAGGTTCTCGTATGTAGGTAGATTTATAGCTGGTACAGCAATAGTTGCATACTCAGACGGTAGGCAAATTGTAGCTATGTTATCAGAAATAAGAAGACGTAAACAATTTTAGATTCATTGTGCAATTAAATAATATTTTAGTATTAATTGTAAAACTTTTTTTGTTATTTAAAAAATTTTCTTGTACAGAACATTTGCTTAAGAAAATAACACAGCCTTGCAACAGCAGCCTGCTACGCAACTGCAACTGCAACTGCAACTAGCAAATTTCACGTGTCGCCCGCAAAAAGTCGGTCGCAAACATCATTTTCTATATCTGTAATCTGTCTAGTACTTGATGTGTGTCAGTGGATCACTTGAGCGCATTTACACATGTTAATGCCAATTGGGATCGCATGCTGTCTCTCTCTCACAGGCATTGCAACTGAGCTTTGCAGTTTAAGGTCAAAGTTGTCAAGCCCCCTCACTTGAATCAGAACGGCAATAATTGACGACACACACACACACACACGTACACACGCACACATACACCCACGCTCAAATAGACCCAGAGACGACATTAAATGTATGTTCTATGTGCTATGTACATAACATATTTGATCCTCCAAGTATTAAGTACTGCACGTGTAAGTGCGAGTACATTGGCCTGCAGGGTATCTAATGACGCGCACTGGAATTCACAAGTCGAGTTCCGTTGAAAGCTGCTAAAGCATAAGCAATAAGAACTGTGTTACTGATATCCATAATTCAACTCTATATATGCATATGGGCAATTACGATATGCATGAAATGCAGAGCGCAGCAAAATAAAAAAAATATATAAAATTCAAAAAGCGGAATATCAAAATCTCAACAACTTTTACTTTGGCAAGTAGCGAACTTTAGTGTTTTAGTGTAATTTGTTAAGTCGGACCTCCGACTTAATCTGTGCTATAGTCGCACACAAGATGGCGGCTAAGCAGCCCGGATGTGGCACAGAAAACAGAGAAGAACGAAAAAATAAAAAATTGTCATACTACATACATATATGTACATATAAATCATGGCTGATAAGGCTGGGAACGCTATGCGCTGAAAGCTTTTCTTGGGCATTTTAATTAATACATTTTAATTTGGCATTAAATTGTACGCTTCAAATACTTATATAAAGTAAAATATTTGTACATACATACATACATATGTACATGTATGACAACATTTGTCATTTTATTTTTTGCTGAACAGTACAATATAAATGTGAAGCATGGACAAAGCGGTTATCTGTTGAATTTCAATGCGAACTCTTTGTTGCCAAGTTCTCGGAGTGTTCTGTGTTTGCAGATTAACTTTATATTGTTCAGCTCATGGCAGTGTGCAAAAGTCCTGCCATTTGATCTTGCGTCACAATTGACCCAATTCACCACGATCTCTCTCTCTCTCTCTCTCTCTCTTCTCACTCCCGCCATTTATCGCTCGCTGTCAAAAAGTGCAATAACTCACGCGCCATCAATCAACATTTGATGATCTACAGCAGAACTACTACAACAAAAATTGCAAAAACAATGTAACACTGTGCAAAACATAAAAAGTGTTTAAAAGCATGCCAAGTGCAAGCTGTAAGGAAATAGTCAACGCGAATATACCCTAAGGAATACGTTAGTTTTATTTGCCTACTTTGAAGCTTTTACATTTGTATTAAGATTAAACATTTGTTAGGTTCGGTTTCAAAGATCTTGATTACGTTCAGCTTAAAAGATCTTGATGTGACTTAAGTTATAATACAAAGTATTGCCAACTATCTGATTTTAAACTATAGGGTATATGTTATAAATGTTATTTGGAGCAAACATATGAGCAACGTGTGTGATTGACATGAAAACTCATGCCCACACATCCAAACATATATACATATATACATATATGTATATGTATATAGAGCATAATGAATGCACATCTGGACTGGACTGGACTGCGATTGAAACTTTGCCTGGCTTCTGTGGTATATTATTTGTTATTGTTATTTTGTATGGTTGTTGCTATTATTGTTGTAGCGCTCTTGCAGCATGACATCATTTTGATTTTTTTGACATCATAAAGACAGCGTCAAGCTGAAAATCTGCACATGCACACAACACAATATGCTCTCAACGAACACCCACACACACATCTACTGCCAATGACGATCTATGTATGTATGTGCATGTGATAGTTTACAGTTTTGTTGTATGCATAATTGTTTAGACAAACGCTTGACAGATGATAACTAATTGCTGCGCACTCAAATTACGTGTAACTGACAGCACAGCGACTGTCAAACTGTAACTTTGATATCGTCAAAATGTTGTACATCTGTAAAGTTGTTTTCTTTAAGATGTGTTCAAGTGTTATTCTTTTATGTCAGATATCATAAGCAACTATTTATTCTCGGTCAAAAAAATTGTTATAAGTTAACTTTGCTTTATCAGAAAGTGTTTAACCTTATTGTTGACTTTGGTCAATGCTTTTGCACTTATTGCGAGCAATCAAAAAACTATTTCAGGCATTTGTTTAAATCAAAAAAAGACACAAAATTGAAAGCTTGATGTATTTTTAGCAATGATACATTGGCAGCGAGAAACACAAGCATATTTATGTACATATAGACTTTTATGAATCCTAATGAATTCCAATTTCAGAACAGAAGAAATAAAAATGCCTTGCATCTAAATAAAACTGATAACAACAAGAAATATTATAACAAGCGTCTGAGTCGGGAGTGAGACTCGGAGATGCCTGATAACCCAATTTCTTGAGCTTTAAACACAATGAACACAGGCATCAAATAATCGCTTTAATTTAAAAAAATGTTCACACTGCTGCTGTTGCTGCACTTGTTGTCGTTGTTAGACCCTAGTTGCATATATCACTTATACGACATGTTGTTCATATCTCATCATACTCAAAGAGAGCGAGAGAGAGCAAAACACTTCGCATAATTTCCGCATTCAGTTGTAGATAAATAAATAATTGAGTCAAATTGAAATGCAACTCGCCAAACAATTTTCGAAATGCACGCAAATAAACTTCCAAGACATTCGTACATAAAGAAAGAAAGCCGAGTGTTCTTCTTGCTGTTCAAATTGCTGTTGTTCTTCTTCATCGTCTCGTTGTTATTGTTGTTGCTTGGGGGCCCCGTTATGTCTACAGCTGGCCAGTGATTTATATGTGTGTGTGTGTGTGTGCGTCTAGGGTCAGCCAAAGAAGGACTGAGCTAACGACTAAGACGCGAGCACAAAAAATTCCTTTTGCATAAACAAAGCCCAAGCCAAGAAACAGCATGAAACTTTTATTTTGGAGCGGTAGAGAGAGTGGGAAAATAAGCAGCCGCTAGCATCGAACAGCAACAACAAACTTTCAATTCCAATTTGAAATGAGCCAGAGCGTCAAAGACAGCCGCAGCTGCATCCCTCCGCCTGCCTTAACCCCTGCCAACCCAATCACTTCAACTGCTAATTGTCGGCAGCAGAAAAATAATTTTATGCATACATACAAACATACATACTCTCTGCACAAGAAATTTCCATATAAAAATGCGTTCGAAATGAATTCAATCGTTGCTGTTGTGTTTTTTATAGACAATTGTTGCTGCTGCTGCTGCAACTGTGCAGACTAAGATGAAGCTGTAGCCACTGTCGTTTGCTGATAAAGAATATATTGTATGCAGTTTTATAAAAATTCATTCATAGAAAACCAGGCGCAGTCGACGTCGCCGTCGCCGTCGGTGTCATCACCGGCAATAGCAGCATTAACATTTGCTAAGTGCGATCGGTACACACACAAACACACACACAAAGCAAGCACATGGAAGCGCACTTGTTGCGCTCAATGCTCGCAGCTTTCTCTTAACTATTAAGCACGCGCTCTTGCCTTTGTGCGCTCTTAAACAGAGCAATGCTATCGATTGTTTGTGTATGTGAGAGTCGATGCGTTTGTGGGACGGAAAAGGAAATCACTTGGCTGTTAAATGTAGCGCAATAAATCATTTTTGTTAAATGCAAAAACCAGTTGTCACAATACAGTTTGACAGCCATTGTCATAATGTGCAACCCAAACAGTAGCGCATTTATACAAATCAAGTTTTATCATTTTTGCGGTTTTATTTTACTGTTGTTGTTGTTTGCCACAAGAAACAAGACGCTCTCACTCAACAGTTGCGAGTTGTGAGCTGGGAGTTGGGCGTTGGGATTAGATATAAAACTACCATGGCATTGACCACGTAACCGAGTGCGAAATAAATGCATGAGCTCAAATTACCAAATGCCAAGAGACAGAACACGTGAGTTGAGGAAAAATTAAATAAAGTTGGCCTGAAATTCGTTCATTTTTTTTGTGTTACAAATAAAGTGTGCTGAGAGATTTGTACTTTTTTTTTTTTGTATTTGCCTGGCGCAAAAGTCATGCTTAGGCGATAGCCTCTGGCGTTGGCGACACTTTAGAAATTCTATTTTCAGTTCGATGAGTTCTACCAAGTGTCGCAATCAGCAGACTAGGCGCTAAGCTATCATCATCAACCGTCAATGCCGCAAACATAGCAATAAACCTAATTAAATTTGTACGATTTTGAATGAACTAGAATATATGTACATATATTTCGTTTTGATAAGATTTCATAGGTTGAAAACACACAGCTCAGACTTAAGACTTGCTTAGCATAGATTACTAACTTCTAAAAATGATGAAATAGTTTTTAATTTATTTAAAGTTAAATTTTTTCTTTATTTCAAGTTGGTAAGTAGAGCAAATCAAAATTTTACTAAATTTTTAATTTTGTTGCATAGTTCCAGGGGCAAAAGAAGAGAAAATGCACTTAAAGTACGAAAATATTCATTCGTAGTTACTTTATCGTTTAATAAACTTTTCAATATTTTGAATACTTTTTGAAAATGCCTGCTTTGCAGTGCCAACCGGAAATATTCAATGACATTTACGAATTGTTATACAATATTCAAACATAATTGATTTGCGTAAAAGGAAAGAAGACCTACAGGTTATCGTTTGTCCGAATATATTGATAGCACGCGCTAACCTTTTGGTAGAGCTCACAGATTGCCAAATCTAAAGCAATTATCTGCGATGACATAATAACACCAAGCCGAGAAAGAGAGAGAGAGCCAGAATAACAGAGGGACAGCGAGAGCATGGATCAAGGAACTCATTAAAAGATGAACAAGAGAGTTTATCTCAAGTGTTGCATGTGCCGGAAATATAATATGTAATGTTTAAGACTTAAGGAAATAGCGGGGCAATGGGCCCTTTTTTTGTCGATGATTAAATGCAGCAATGCTGACCTAATTCCCTTTTTACTATATGCTTAAGTTTTTCTTGTAGATTACAAGAAAATAAAACACAAACATTCATTTATGAATCAGCTGCAATTTTGTTGAATGGGGATATGACGCTGTAATATTCTGGAATATATAGTAAAATAGTTTTACATGCACTGGCTACAACTTTGTATGCCAACAGTTGGAGCAGCTCTGATATGAAACTTTTTAAGAGAACTTTAAAACATTCAAAAGCCAAAACTGACGTCAGGTTGAGAGTCATTGGTTTTTTTTTTAAATAATAATAGTGTTAAACACAAATAATTATATCGTTTTTTTTTTTTTGTGGTTTTACTTACCTTTGCCTGTACAAAGGGCACAACGCTGGCTAACAGACTTAGAACTGTTAGAAGACCCAAGAGATCCGCTCGATCTCTGGGCCACATCATCATGGTCCTCAGCCTGACCACACAAAAAACTCGTGAACTGGATAACGGGCAGACAAACTTAAAATGTCACTGCAATACAAAACACACACGAAAACTGCGAAATATAAACATTGAGAATTTTTTTTATTTGTTTGAACGTTTTTATATAGGAAACAGTTTATAAATTAATTGGAATTTTTTATTTTTTTTTTTTTTAATACTTCACATTAAAGATTTTTAGAGTCTTTGTTGAAATTAAATATTATGGACTAACACAAAAGATGCTGCTGCTGCGTTCGGGTTCGCCACTTGATTAGCTGTGCTGCTGCGATCGTCGAGCACAACACACTCCCCACATGTGGAGATCGTCAAGCGTTCAAAGTGTTACTAAAATCGGGCGGCACAAAAGAAATTCGAATTCGTTAAAGCAAGCGCGAGTCGCGAGTCATATTCGTCAAGCACTCGGCTCGTCTTCGGCACACACACACTATCGCATTGGCTTTTGTCTATGTAGTAGTCTCAGTACTGGAGCCGTTTGAGTGGGGCGTTTGGGTTTGGGTTGCGCAGCCTGTTGACGGGCGATGCTTAAATTTTTTTTTTTAGAATTTAGCACTTTGTTGCCTTGAAATGAGGAAACGACGACAACGAAGGCAACACGTACTTTATTATTTTTATTTCATTTTGTTTTACTTAAAATTCTATATTATAATACTTTTAGTCAGCTTTTTTAGTTGCTTGTTTTTGTCGCCGACAAGTCAAGTGGAGCGATTAATCTAAGGCTTTTTCATTAAGTATTTGTGTATTGTAATAGCTGATAAGCTGCTTTAAGGTTGCGTATTTCCTGTTAGAAAATAAAAATCAGCTCTTTTTAAAATTAATTAGTACGCAGAATTGTATAAATAGAACTTTACGAAATGTCCATTGTTGGGGTCAGCTTGGAATCAAAATCAAGACCCAAAGCACAATCAGGGCTTTTGTGCATTGCGCAAGATTAATGTCGTTCCCGATTTGGGTACACGACCCACTAGTCTCAATACTAGACTTTTCAATAAAGTTCTTTCACTTAACACTCTAGCTAATAACAATGAAGGGGTGTTATTTTAGAGCTTGGAAGCTTTGATTGGTTGCGACTGGTTCGGTTCCGTTTATGTTTATAACAAAAGTAAAAGCAGGATGTCCGTTGGATCTTAGAAATTCATTTGAGGGGAAGGGCTTAGTTTTAAATATCACAATAACCAGTCCTTTTACTAATCACATTTAGAACGCATGATAATCTTTTCAAAATATCGGTGATCCATGAGAAAACCTTCAATTCTTATCAGAGGTCTTAAAATATAGTTGACCGTTTGCCTTGACTTAAAACCCAAAAAAAAAATTAAAGCACAAAAACTAAGCACTGTGGAAAGGAATTTTTAAATCATATCAACGTTTTGAATTAAATTCTTATTTGAGCATTTTTTTTTTTTAATAGTTTTATGGCTAATATTTCTTAAAAATATTTTAAAATTTTAAACTTTAATCTTCTATAAATAAGTGCTTTTTGGAATATAAGAGCTTTGTCATCGATTTTTATTTTTGGTTTGCACAGAGTTTCTACCAACAGCACCTCTTTTTTGCAAAAAAATAGCACAAGATGTTTTTTTTAATAATTCGAGCCGGATCGAGCCATATCAGAAGCATCAATGGCGTGGCACTAACGGAACTCATGTGCCCGTTCTTACAATTGGGCTATCAGTCTGCCAACCAGCCGATTTCTTGTAAGTACAGTGTGCTGGAGGGAAATAAAGGCATTGACGATGTATCCAACTGGCAAGCGCAGCTTCCATATCAACATAAGATGAACAAAGAGCAACAACTAAGTATACGACTTAGTTTCAGACTTATCGCAAAATGTTTCATTCATAGTCTACTAGTTAGGTTAAAGCTGCCTGCTTGGGATTTTAAATGGTTGCTACATAGTTGTCGCCCATCCGTTCCACACAAACTCACACACACTTCGAAAAAGACACGCGCATAGCCCACACAGACGACACGGATAGCGTATATGAGCCGAGCAACGTTTATCATTCGTTGGGAACTTCGGCTAACGATCGTGCGATCGCTGTTTGGTTTTTGGCTTGCTGAAGCTTATAGTATAATTAGTCGTGTTCCGTCTTCTCGAGTAAGTAGGCTGGCCTCTCTGCGTTTGCATTTGTCTTGAGTCTTTAGTCTTGTGGTTCTCGGCTAGCTGGTTGGCTGTGTGTGCTTTGTTTGTGTGTTTCGCTCGGTTCGTTTCGGTTGTGCATTTGTTCAGTTCGCTTGATCCAGTTGATCCATTCAGTCGGATCACTTATACCGTAAGGCGATTGTAGCCCTAAAAATTTATGAATAAAAGAAATTAAAATTTTTTTCAATACAAAAGAAATAGAATCGATCTAAATTAATTATTCTTATTTAAAAATATAATAAAAGTCAACCATTAAAAAATAAATCTTTAATTATGCCATATGTGACTCTCAAACTGTGACGTGCACATTGCCTGAACTTAAAAAGAAACATGTTCTAATCATTTTCCATTTATTCTAAAAAGTAATAATAAAACATTTTTTTTTAAATTTTAAGTCATAGCTGTGACTCCCAAACTGTGGTGTGTTACGCGTTGCTTCTGCTCGAAATAAAACACAATCAAATAAATCCTCCATCGAATAATTTTATAGAAGTTTTTAAATAATTTGACAAGCGTTTGAAATAAAGTGAGACCTTTTTTGAATTCCAGGCCATCGACGGCAACATATTTTTAAGTTAACAAGGACAGCAGGAAATAACTGTGCAGCCTAAGTGCATAGGGCAAAATGTTGCCCCACTGGAAGCGGTGAGTAAATGATTTTTTTAGTAAAAAAAATCATACTGAAAATTCTAATAACCCATGCCATTAACTTTAAATACTTTTAAAACAAGATCAACTCAAATAACATAATCTTTATACTAGCTGATAATGCTTTTAAAACAGTAACTTATAGTTCATTCGCAGTACCTTTCAAACATCGCAAGCCTAATGCTCGCAGAAACTGTTGTGTGTGCGTATTTGTTGCAAAGAGAGAGTTTATGTTCAAGGGGCTCTGATACTCTCTTAAGTAGCACTGCTCTTTTTGTTACACTCACTCTCTTACACTTACATTCACACTTGCATTCACACACACACGCGTATTCGCTTGAGATAAGCGACTTGACCAATGGTGTTGCGAAGCATGACGTTATCAAACGAAACTTAACCCATACATAATTATTTACTTGTGTTTTGAAATTAAGCTTAACTGAACATTATGATCCTCGTTTTTTATAGGCTGCTGTTCGCCGCTGTGTTTGCTGGAGCAGTTCTAAGTACGAACGCTGTAAGAATCTTTAGCAAAATCCTGCGATTTTCAATTTAATAAATTCGTCTCAATCTTACAGCAATTTTGGAAGAATCCCGGAGCAACAGGCTCGATTCAAGAATCGGTCCGGCACCACAGTAGAGATGAACCTAGAGATACTTTTTCAATAGACGAGAGTTACGACATTGTAGATTCGGCTAGCATACAGCGTGGTGGTCAACCACCCAAGAACTGTACAGCTGGTTATGGGGGCTGTGTGCCCAAATGTATTGCTGAGAAGGGCAATCGTGGCCTGCCTGGTCCCGCAGGTAATCCTGGAATGAAGGGTTCAATGGGATATGCTGGACCTGAAGGACCACCAGGGGACAAGGGTCAGAAAGGTGACCCCGGTCCATATGGTGCACGTGGTGATAAGGGTGAAAGTGGAACGCGCGGTATTCCCGGCTTACCGGGTGTTGGCGGTGTTCAAGGTACTGCCGGTACTCCTGGCTTTCCGGGTACACCTGGCAAGGATGGTTGCGACGGTACAGATGGTTTGCCCGGCGTGCAGGGTCTTTCTGGCATGGCTGGTCCACGCGGGTATCCAGGCGGTCCAGGTCTCAAAGGTGATAAAGGTGACCCAGCCAAGGAAAATGGTGACTATGCCAAGGGTGAGAAAGGTGAGCCTGGCTTTGCTGGACGCTCTGGCTTCCCTGGTCCCGAAGGACAACGCGGTGATAAAGGCGAGCGCGGTGATACTGGACCATTTGGCCCGCCTGGACCTCGTGGAGATCGCGGTATCAAGGGTGAAAAGGGAGCTGCTTGCTTTGCCACAGCCATGCCCGGCAAAAAGGGAGAGAAGGGCGAAAAAGGAGATCCGGCACCAAAAGTTCATTCGCACGGCACTGTTACAGAATTAGGTCAACGCGGTGATGTTGGTCAGAAGGGTGAAATTGGGCCGATGGGCGAAAAGGGTGGCTTGGGTCCTGCTGGTGAGCCTGGACACGATGGGCAAAAGGGCGAGAAAGGTTTGCCTGGTGGTGCTGGTGAAAGAGTAAGTCTTAATCATACGTGAATCAAATTTATAAAAAAATCTAATTCTCTTTATTTAAGGGTCGCCAAGGTAACTTTGGTCCTCCAGGACCTGCAGGACAAAAGGGAGATCGTGGTGAGACCGGTTTGATTGGTCTGGCCGGCCAGCCTGGTGCGAAGGGTGAGCCTGGACGAGCTGGTAATTCTGGAGAACGTGGTCTTGTTGGTCCACCAGGACCTCCTGGTGGTGGACGTGGACAGCCTGGCGCACCTGGACCAAAGGGACCTCGTGGTTATACTGGCCAGCGAGGTCCTCAGGGTTTGAACGGAATGGATGGTCCGCAGGGACCACAAGGATACATTGGTCCCAAGGGAGGTCCCGGCTTGCCTGGCCATCCTGGTAATGAGGGTCCTTCTGGACAGAAGGGTGACAAGGGTAACGCTGGACGCCTAGGACCTATGGGTCCAGTTGGACCAATTGGACACAACGGCCCTCCAGGACCTGAAGGACAAAAGGGTGAGACTGGTACTCCAGGCTACGGTATCCAAGGACCTAAAGGAGATGATGGCTTGAACGGGTAAGTGAGCACGTTTAAATTCATTAAATAAAAAGTCTCTAATATAATAATATATAAATCTTGTAAACAGATATCCTGGCCAGAAAGGCGGCAAGGGTGAGCGGGGCTACCCAGGTAATGCTGGGGTTCCCGGTGATTCAAAATTGGGCAGACCTGGCACCCCAGGTCAGGCTGGTATTCCTGGACCACCGGGTGATGCCGGTCGCCCCGGCAATCTCGGTGAAAAAGGTGACATGGGACCCAAGGGTGATGCTGGCGGCAAATGCTCTTCCTGTCCACCCGGACTTAAGGGAAACAAAGGGTGAACGTGGTCTCAACGGTATTCCGGGCAATCCTGGCGCACGCGGACCACCCGGCGAACGGGGCTACGCTGGTGAGCGTGGTGATGACGGCATAATTGGACAAATGGGACCTCCTGGTGACAAAGGAGAGGACGGCAATCCTGGCGCTCCTGGAGCAACAGGTACACCAGGTCAATCAGCATTTGTTGACTGGAGCCAGATTGTGCCAGAGAAGGGACCAAAAGGAGATGCAGGCTATCCTGGTGCTGCTGGTGTTAAGGGTGAACGTGGTGAGAGTGGGTCAGTTGGCGCACGTGGTCTGAAGGGTGAAATGGGAGTTATGGGCGAGAAGGGATACGTTGGACAAGCTGGTAGTGATGGTGTTCCTGGCAGCCCTGGACGTGACGGATTTGATGGTTTGCCTGGACAAAGTATCAAGGGAGAGCCGGGTCGTCCTGGCGTTGATGGCTTAAAGGGTGACAAGGGTCTCGCTGGTTTTGTTGGATTAAAGGGCGAGCCAGGCACATGCGACGCCAGTGAACTAAAGGTTCCATTAAAGGGAAACAAGGGTGAGCGTGGTGCCACTGGAACGACCGGCCCTACCGGTCCAATGGGTCAGAAGGGTGACCTCGGACCTCACGGAGAGAAGGGCTCAACTGGACCCCAAGGTCCACCTGGATTGGTTGGTCCTCGTGGTATAGTAGGACCTCGTGGTGCAAAGGGCGACCCTGGTCAATATGGTGCACCAGGTAACGATGGAAAGGATGGACTTCGAGGACCACCAGGTCATTTTGGCGAACGTGGACAAAAGGGAGAGCAGGGTATTACTGTTGCTGGACCACCTGGTCCTCAAGGTCGTGACGGTTTTCCTGGAGAGAAGGGAGACCGTGGCCCAGTTGGAGCTCCAGGTACGCTTGGACCTGAGGGCGCCCCTGGTTATCCTGGTGACAAGGGTGACTCCGGCTTTCCTGGTCAACCAGGGCCCACTGGAACAGTTGGTGCCAAGGGTGAACCAGGCCCAGTTGGTCCTGAAGGTCGTTCAGGCCCTCCTGGTAGTCCCGGTATTGATGGTGTTCAAGGCCGTGATGGTGCCAAGGGAGAGATTGGTAATCCTGGTCTCGTTGGTATGCCAGGAAACAAAGGTGAACGTGGTGCTCCTGGCAACGACGGTCCCAAAGGCTTCACCGGTCCAGTTGGTGCTCCAGGTAAACGAGGTCCTCTCGGTGCTGCTGGTATTCCTGGTAAGTTGTTTAAGCTTATAAACAGAGTGCATTTGTATTAGAATAACATATCATTTTCACCGCTCATGTAGGTATGAAGGGAGACAAGGGTGACCGCGGCTTTACAGGCAACGAGGGTCTTCCTGGTGCCAGAGGTCCTACTGGACCACCTGGCATTATGGGTGTTAAAGGTGATACAGGTCCACGAGGCTTACCCGGACAAAATGGTTTAGATGGTTTAATGGGCGAGAAGGGTGCTCAGGGATTGCGAGGCTTTGACGGCCCTCAAGGTGAGCCTGGAGATGCTTCCGAAAAGGGACAAAAGGGTGAGCCCGGTGTCTCAGGACTACGTGGTCAAGACGGTCAACCCGGAGCACCAGGTTTGCATGGCGACAAAGGCTTGCCTGGTATCCCCGTACATGGACGCCCCGGTCCACAGGGTGAGAAGGGTGACACTGGACGTGACGGAATTTACGGACAAGATGGTCTGCCTGGTGAGAAAGGTGATGCTGGCTACCCTGGAGCACCTGGACCGAAAGGTGATAAAGGTGTTGCTGGACAGCCTGGTAATCCTGGCATTGCTGGACTTGACGGTCTGACCGGACAGCCAGGTAACCCTGGACCCATTGGCTATCCTGGCCCCAAGGGCATCAAGGGAGATCGTGGACCAGCTGGCGTTAACGGCTTAAAGGGTGCTATGGGTGTTGCCGGCAGACAAGGATATCAAGGCGCACCTGGACTTAAGGGTGACAAGGGCGACAAGGGCCTAAGAGGACCTGCAGCTCAAATTGACTACCATGCATTGAGAGGTGAAAAGGGTCTACCTGGTAAACATGGCCTGCCTGGCTTGCAAGGACTTAAAGGTAACAAGGGCGACCAAGGACCAGTTGGCTACCCAGGAGAAAAGGGAGATCACGGACTGACTGGACCCGCTGGTTTCCCTGGCTTGCCAGGAACTCCCGGACCCAAGGGTGACATTGGATTGCATGGAGAGCCTGGCTATCCTGGCCCCACTGTCAAGGGAGAAAAGGGTCTTCCCGGTCGTGCAGGCAAAAATGGACGTGAAGGTATACAATTATAAGCAAATTTTCATTGCACATTGAATGTGAACATAACTCATCTTTAGGTGCTCCTGGAATGACTGGTATGAAGGGTGAGCGTGGTTTGGCTGGCTTGCCTGGCAACGCTGGTCTTGTTGGCTTGCCCGGTCCAATTGGTCCTGTTGGTCCTAAGGGAGAACGTGGCCTGAGTGGTGCACCTGGTATTGATGGCAGCGACGGATTAAATGGAGGGCCAGGAGTTAAGGGTGATTTGGGTTATACTGGACCTAAAGGTGAACGTGGCTTGCCTGGTTTTGAAGGACAGAAAGGTGACAAGGGAGATCAAGGTATTACTGGACCACCTGGATTGAGCGGCCTACCTGGTCTTAAGGGAGACATCGGTGCCCCCGGCTTAGATGGTCATCCAGGCCCAGTAGGTGCACCAGGCGAGAAAGGTTTCACCGGACCCAAGGGTCGTGATGGTCGTGACGGTATGCCCGGTCTTCGTGGTGAGAAGGGTGAGCCTGGCTTAGTGCCACCACCTGGTCCCAAGGGTGAGCCCGGACATCCCGGTCGCGATGGACAGAAGGGTGAGCCTGGACCACAAGGAGAACCTGGTCTCATTGGTATTCAAGGAGAGCGCGGAGAGAAAGGTGAACGTGGCTTAATTGGTCTTACTGGTGCTGTCGGTCGTCCCGGCATCAAGGGTGAGCGTGGCGAACAAGGTCTTATGGGCTTGGAGGGTGCTGTCGGTGCCATTGGTTTCAAGGGTGAGCCTGGTCAGCCATGCACAGGTGCCCAGGACTATCTTACAGGCATCCTGGTGACGCGCCACAGCCAAAACGATCAGGTGCCACAGTGCGCATCGGGACATGTTGAACTCTGGACCGGCTACTCACTGCTCTATGTCGATGGCAATGATTATGCACACAATCAAGATCTCGGCCTGCCCGGCTCCTGTGTGCCGCGCTTCTCAACACTGCCAGTGCTGTCCTGCGGACAGAACAACGTATGCAACTATGCCTCGCGTAACGACAAAAGCTTCTGGCTTTCAACATCGGCACCAATTCCGATGATGCCGGTCAATGACAACGATATCAGCAAATATATTTCACGCTGCGTCGTATGTGAGGCTCCAGCCAATGTGATTGCCGTGCACAGCCAATCACTAGCCATACCAAACTGCCCCAACGGATGGGAAGGCTTATGGATCGGCTACAGTTTCCTCATGGTATTACCTTTTTTACATAACTAAAATAAATTTATTTTAAATTTTACATAAAACAAAACAAAAGACTTTATTAACGTACAATCCTTTTGTAGCACACTGCCGTTGGCAATGGTGGCGGAGGACAAGCGCTGCAATCGCCTGGCTCTTGTTTGGAGGACTTCCGTGCCACACCGTTCATTGAGTGCAATGGTGCTAAGGGACACTGCCACTTCTATGAGACAATGACGAGCTTCTGGATGGTCACGTTGGAGGATAGCGAACAATTCCAACGGCCTGAGCAACAGACCATCAAGGCGGGCAATCTGCTATCGCGCGTCTCTAGGTGTCAAGTTTGTGTAAAGAACTCGTCATAAGCGGTCGGTGAGACCATACGCAATAATTTTAATCTAAATGTAATGCCTTAACTATACCAACGAACAATGTACACACATACACAAAACACAACACACACACAACAACAACACGCTCACACTAGAATCAACACTGCTACCAAATTCCTTAAACTAACCAAAAAAAAAAAAGAGTACCAATGAAATATGTAGTACCGCTGGGAGTTAGGCGGTGCTTTTTGCCATTTTTTGTATCTGCCATTTTTTACCGTTTTAAACAACATGTAAACTGCTTCTTAGTTACGAGTAAGTTAAGTAAATCAACAAATAAACTAGCTTGGTAAAATGTAAAAAATCAAAAATCCAAAATAAAAACTTTACACTAACTTTGCTAGCTACACGATTCCGATTTGAAACCCCCTGCGAAGCTGCTTGTTCCATTTTTCCATTGAAATGTGAAAGAAATGCATTATCCAAAAAGCAAACGACATTCATGAAATTTAGTTATTTACATTGTGCTAGCAAACTTTTTCGAAATACATAACTTACGAAAATTGTTGACGTTTATGATAATAAAAAATAAAAGTGGTAAAATTAAAGTGCTCTAAAAATTTCAATTGCAAGGAAGTAAAAATTTATTTAGCACTGATGTACTTATAATCTTAATTCTGACCCTTAACTTTCTTGAATTCTGAATTCTGAGCAAATCATATAAAAGATTTTTGTTCGATATATGAAAGTCAATCTGCATGCTTATCCGCTGGGTGGTTGGTTTAAGCTTGATAATTGTGATGTCAGGGGGTTGGATGGTGTTAAAAAAAAAACCAAGTTTAAATAGAAGACAAAAACGCTCTATTCAAAACCGATACGAACTATTTGATGTCGAGTGAAATTCACCACTAGGCTTTTTTGGCCTAGGCACTTGTGCGCATGTCGTTGATTGGGGTTGGAGGTGGGCAGCAACGGCGGTAGAGGGTGGCACACGTTACCATATGATAATGATATCTCTGCAACACTCACACACCCACACACACAAAAAATAAAGCCCAATTGGTGGTGGGTTAAAAGGAACGTTCCAGCTGTATGTGGGTTTTTATTAAATAGGGGTAGCAGCTCATTTCGATTCAAATTGGAAAAACGAGAACAGAACAGAACAGAAGAGTGCAAGACATTGATGAGTGCGGAGTGCAAAGTGTGTAGTGCTCAAGAATCGTTGAGTGTTACGATAAGGCCACGAACAGTGGAGTTGGCAAACAAAGATCTTAAGCGAAAAACCGATGGAAAAAATGTATAACAAGTGAAATAATCACATAGAAATAATACGTAAAAAGTCTAGTTTAGATAGTGATCAAAGAATATAGAGGTGAAGTGGGGTTTACAACTAAATACCGGGTGCCCCGAATAAAACGGCGACACCGAGCAACCCCCAAGCATACAAAGAAGCACTACCTTCACACAAACCCATTCACAGCCCCCTCCCCCGCCCAATTTATATAGAATCAGGAGCAACCCCCAATATTGTATTCCTATATGATTATCGTTCTGTTGTTGTTATTTCAATCGCTGTGCCTCTACTGCCAACGTCTGGTGCTGCACATCCACGACAGATGCTTTCCACGCAACGCACGCCTGCTGCAGGAGGTTGCCGAAACGGTGGGCGATCGTAAGGCACTGCAGCATCTGGATAACTTGGAGCTGGAGCAGAGTAAGCGACGTCAAAAGCGTCGCATCTTAGAGCCCATCCTGCCACTGGGCGTGGGTGTCAATCTGGAAGCGTGTCGCTTCTGTGCGCACAGCCCGCAAGGCTATTGTCGGCATCATTTCCATTTGCAGCTCCACACCAACGGAGGCGGTGAACAGGATTACAAACAGCTGCGTCGCAGTCGACGTGAATTGAAACGTAGCTTGGAGCAGCAGCAGCATCACCTTTATCCACATCCAAGAAACACTAATCCCCTCAATTATAGCTTTCAAAGTCGTAGTGCGAGCTCGTTGAGTAGCGGTTACGCTTCATTGTCCCCCTTGCAGGAGGATACGTGTAGTAGCTATTTGGAGGAACAGTTGGAAGAAGTTCAGCAGGAAGATTTGCAGCACGAGAAGCAACTTGGAGAGCAAAAGTAGGCGCAAGAGATACAACCTGAAGACCAACTCTTGATAACAAGTCATCTTAAGAACGGAAACTAAAAACAATCATCTCAATGAGCATCCCCTTAATAAGTCACTCAAGAGTTTTTAACAAAAGCCAATAGACAAAATCAAAGCACACTTTCAACAACAACATTCAAATTCTTTTCAAAAAATCAAATTTCCTGTGAATGTTCCTTTAACCATTGTTACTCAAGTATCATTTAACCAACCATGTCAGACGTGGAAACTGAACAACAATCGCAATTGCCATCGCCGGAACGACCTCGTCGAAGGAATCATTTGAGTAGCTCAAAGAATAATTCACCAGTGCTTCCATTGTCTCATTGCCCCTTGATAGATAGCGTTGAGGATGATTGGACTTGGAGTAAACGGCATCGTTCCAAGGAGGTTGTGCTCAGTGGCACTGATTTTCGCACAGTGCACTTTCATCCTAATTGGAGTAAGTGCACCGCTGGCATAAGGGGCAAACGCCCCTTAAATAATGGTCGCTTCTATTGGGAGCTGCATGTCTCACAAAGGGTCTTTGGCACCTCTATTATGTTTGGCATTGGTACCAAATCCTGCCGACTGCATGCAAATGCCTTTCGCAATATGCTCGGCGAGAATCAGCATGGTTGGGGGCTTTCCCATAAGGGTAAATCTTATACAAGCATTTTGATGTGACATATTTGTTAATTTTAGCTCTTTTCCTTAAAGGCGTTCTTTGGCACAAGGGCGTTGCTCTTTTATATACGAAGCGATTTCGCGAAAACCATCCCACACAAATTGGAGTGCTTTTCGATGGCATTGAGGGCACCTTGACCTACTACAAGGATGGCAAATGCCTAGGTGTGGCCTTTAGGGGCTTAGATAAGGTAAGAAAACAACCACAACTTCCACTCAGTAGTAACGTTTTTAATCTAACATTTTTTAAACGAATTTATCAATTCTTCACAGGTGAAAGAACCGCTTTTTCCCATCGTCTGCTCAACAGCTGCCAAGACGGAAATGACTCTTAAATGTGCGCGTCGCGAGTTTGTCAATCTTAAGGATCGCTGTCGGGCTGTTATAATGCGTAAATTACGCAACGCTGGCAATGTGGAGAAATTAAAATTGCCATTGTCGATTAGTGAATATTTGGGAGAGGTAATCGATGATATGAAGCCATTGCCTCAGGTAGACAACTTTGATATATTGTGTGATTTCTAGAGTTTTTCGAACTGTGCGATTGAGCATATTATGTAAATGTGTGTAGAATATGTATATGTTGATCCTATTTGTGTATTTTAGATGGATTTGGAGAACATGTACATGATGAATTTAGATTTAGAAACAAAACGATGACCCCGTGAAACTCAGTATTGTGCCATAGTTTGTGGGACGCACTGATGAATGATTTTATGATGATTTGTTCTCGCAGTACACAATATATATTATTTTTAAATGTGAATTGTAACAAAGTTCACGCATTCATTTTGTTTAAAGCTTTTTGTTGAAATTGTAGTAAAAATGTTTCCGGTAATAGGCCAATTAGGTGCAATACTTGTGATATAAGAGACAGAGGCAACTTTCTTGTGCTGACAAATGTCAACAAAAAACCATAAATGCGTTACTTTTAAATTTAAATATACTGTGTAAGCTTAACAATACATTAACATAAATTGAAATGTATTTTCGTACGAGTGTGAAAATCTAGTCAAAGAAAACAGCACGCGGCTTCAACTTGAGGAAACCCCAAATTGTAAATTTAAAATTGGAGGTAAACCTTTTAGTCAGCTCATAATATTAAGCAAATGTTATAAAAATAAATTAACAGTAAAGTTGCAAACAGTTTCTCGAAATTCTAGTCAAAATGTATAATACCTTAGCACTTCAATACGTTCTCAAACAAGAGAATTTAAGAGCATAATGAAGATCAATGTATTCCAATATTGTAAAATTTATAAATATTGTTAGATTTTAAGGAACTTAATAAAAAAAAAAAACACCAACCAAACAACAGACAAATAATTTAGTTTAAATCATTTATGTATACATAGTGAAGATTATTATTTTTGGTGTCTATATATATTACTACAACAAATGTGTATGATTTATAAATGTTCATATGTAAAAGGTAACTAAATTTCCAAAAACAAAGTATTTTTGCATATTGAATTGTGCTGCTGCGACAGAAAATTTGCATAAATAAAGTACATATTTTAATATTAACTAACTAAATAAATAAAATACAATACTAAGCACAGATTCTCTAGAAGTATTTCTGTTATGAATACAATTAATGGATTACAGTTCATCGGTCAGGTGCTGAATGTTTTGTATATGATCCCCATAGTCGGTGGCCTCGCTGCCGACAAATATGTCGTAGTTGTTCAGGATTTCCAGATACGATAAACGATCGTCATGATCCTCATCAGCAGACACAAACAAATGATCCACCTCATCATCAGCAATGGCCGTATTACTTGGCACAATCCAGTTGATTACCTAAAATCGGCCTTTAGCTACAACTTTAAAACTTGAGAATAACAATTCTAAGTACCTCATTGCCTGTTAGAGCTCCATCGCCGTTCGCATCGTGTTCCTTATCGAAACGTTCCTTCTCAGTAATCAACCACTCCTTGTCATGGTGCGAAGCTGATTCGCCGACAAACTCTTGGAAATCGATTTTGCCATCGTGATTTTTATCCTTATCGAGCATTGTATGCTCCAGCAGCACCGGTAACATGTGTGGATGCTCCTCGGGATTTTGAAAGTAAACATATTCCTCTAGACTGAGCATGCCATCGTTGTTGGTATCTGCAGCATTGAACAGTTCCTTGTCCTGCTTGATCATATGTTGCTCATCTTCGTAGGTTTCAAAATCGATCACCTCCTTCTTGAAGTTCTCATCCTCCATGGCGTAAGTGTCCTGCAAATACTCTTTCCAAGTCATCAAATTATCCGAATCCTGTTCGATTTCCTCAAATCGATCCGCCGCTTCCTCTTCTGACAACTTTCTGTTTAACGTTACAAAACATTAAGTAAGGGCATTCATATTGACGATTTTAATCACAGAGACATGCTGCAGGCAGGCGACTTAACAAAAGCTTATTGGGGATGCATTTGGTTAGCTGCCGGGTTAATTAACAAACAACACTCACTTAAAAGACCTTAATATCCAAGCTTTCAGTTCGTGCCGATCAACAAACTCATCATGATTTAAATCCATCATTCGTACAAGTATTGCAAGTCGTCGCTTGGACTCTTCTGGAGTCAGAGTATCAAATTCCTGTGCCTCTTTTGTATTGCCTTTAGGGGAAAACATAAAAATAAAATATATGCATGAGAAACATTGTAGAGAGCATAAAGCAAAACAAAACAAGAAAAAGTGGTTTATAATCGGGTGTCTGAGACTTAATGATGCCCTATAAAATGTTGTACTTTACTGGGAAATGTTAAATTTTAATAACTATTTTATCGAAAATCCTGTTAATATAATTTAATATTTAAACACAATTAGAATTACAAGTTGTTTAGTACTAAAGGGCATCATAAGTTCTAAATGTTCACAAAGCCCGAAGGGCACGTGAGCGCACAATAGACACAACAAGCAATCATATAAACGTGCTACCCAAAAAATTCGAAAAATAAAATGTAAATAATGTGCTGAGAATTTGGAATTTCTATTATGAACAGTGCAAACGCTTATCAAACAAACTCAATTCGTCGAAAAGTAAATACTTTTGAAAAAATATTAAAATATAAGATCTTAACAAAAACAATTTTAATGCAAAAGTACACAGCTATTTGATAAGTTGCTTCAAAATTCATTATTTTAAAAATATGTACAGTAAAACCTAGATAGTGTGAACACTGTCTACAGTGAACAAAATATTTTGCAACAAAATATTTGTTCACAGATTTAAAGTTGTTTTTGATACATTTTTATGGAAATGGACTTTATTTTAATTTTTTGGAGTCAAGTTGAATAAAACCTGCAAATTAAATGATTTATTTAAGTATGTGGTATGCATGTATATATATATAAATTTAAGATAAAAAAAATAAAAATAAAACCTAGATAGTGTGAACCAATTTAAAAATTGTTAATTTCTTCGTGTTCACACTATCCAGGTTTTACTACACAACTTTCTGGAAACGGATATTCTCGTTTTGAACCGTAACAGAATCCATGAGCGAAATGGAGCACCCTTTGTTAAGGTACATCACAACGGAAAGATGAGTGTGTGAGCCAAAAAAAACATATGAGTCAGAACGGATAAGCCTGATCTGTTTACCCCTTCACTTTTACGCACCTATGATGGCCTCATGGTCAAACTCCACATTATGCTCGCCGTCTTCACCGTGATGATGTGCATCCCTGGGTACAAAAATACCATCCTTAACACGTTCCTTGCTCGAATGTTTCTCGTGCTTGTGACTGTTTGCCACAGCCCCAATAGCAGGCATCGGTAAAACAGCAGCCAGAATCCCAATGCTGCACAGCAGCACTGGCCAAAGTGATAAATTTTTGCGCATTTTCAAATGATGTATGAATATCCGGTGATTTGTTTATATGGCACTTGATTTGTTCTATCCGATGAACGTTTTTGTTGCTCGCTGTTTGCTCGTCAGGCGCAGACTGAGAACTTGGTTGGTGCCCTCTCTTGCTCTGGGATGCTGTGTGTTAGAAAAATACAAACACACACACACACACATACGGAATGTAAGGCACTTGAAAATCTAGCCTGCAGCGACACGTAATAGCCAAAAAAGCAATTCTATTGAACTCTAATGAACCTCAGTCAATCAATTTGCGTAACCTGAAATAATATATATTTATGTACATATGCATGTTTATCCAATACATTCAATATTATATGCTAAACTTACCAGCTGTTTAGGCCTTTCGCACAAATGAGTTTAGAATCAGCATTAACAAAACTGAGCAAACTGAGCAATTGCAATTAATCACAAAAATTCTTATTTTATTTCACTTATAAATTAAACTAATTATAAACATTTAAAAAATATTTACTTAAAGGAGGCCCGTCAGAACAATCGCATTTTTTCAAAGCTATCGTGCATTTAATACTGTAATCGATACATGTATCGATGTATCGGTATTGGGAGCACCATATCGTGTAGCGCAACATCACTAGCTATTGTTATTGCAAAATAAATAATTCGCCAGCTTGCGCGGATTGCTAAATAAAACTCAAATTAAACACTAGAAGCAGATCTAATTGAACCGCTTTTAATTACAGTACTGGAGGCACACAAACTCCTGCAGACTAAATCTGTGTGTGTGTGCACAAAGGTGAGTTACTAAGGAAATAGAGAATAAATAAGGAAAAACAAGCACCTAAACCAAACCAAACGAGAAACGGGAATTGAAATTTTTGATTAGGTTCAAATGACATCATTTAGTAGCACCTATTTGCAGCGTTTTGTTTATGACTCGAGCATTTATTTGTTTTTTTTTGTGTTCGCAAAACACGCAAAAAGTATGCAGTCAAAGGGTTACCCTCAACCAAGGCATACAACTAAGTGGGTGGAAATTTATGGTGCAATTACTTTGCGTAAAAGCTGTTGACCGGCTCTTTTTTCGGTTGACTAACTGTATGTATATATTAGCTTAGCTTTGCCAAGCGTAATTATAGCCTATATGAACTTGTAAACATGCAACTGGTCAGCGTCTGATTGTGCCAACCATGCTTCAGTGTTTGTGTGCCTGTGTGTAAGGGTACTCACTAGAGTTGGGCACGTGACGTGATTTCGTGATAGTATGACGTGATTAAGGGGCATACACAATTATTTAATTTAAATTTATATTGGCTTTACAGACGTTGAAAACTATATACTGTCTTGCGAAAATAATCGTTGCATGCTAATTGAACATGCGGCCTATATACATGATATGCTATTATTTTTCTAACACGCGCCCATCTCCAAAATTCTCTCTTATCCTTGCCAAAAGCGCGCTTTTAGCTTTTGTTTGTCCACAAATTTTTATCTATTTGAGTACTCATTGCTTACACTTTGTGGCTTAATCCAATCAAGTTGCTAACCATTACAGAGAGCGACGCAACGCCAGACCCTATTAATAATAAACAACAAACGCAAACAAACTAACACCAACAACTACCACATGCACCGGAAAACCACTAAAGCTCACACACAAAATTCAGTCGTGAGCCAACCTTCAGTCAGCACAGCAGTTAGCTTTTGTCGTGCTGCGAACAACTCAACAAAATTTGTCACTTTTTCGGTCTTGACGAGTTTGAACCGGTTAATAATAACAGCTTAAAAAGAAAAAACAAGTAAAAAGATATACCAAATGCCTTACATTATCATACGCGGTAATCTAGCTTCTTATAGTCACAAATATCCATGGCGTGTACTTGTATCTGGATTGAAAGGTAATTCAACAATGGCACGTTAAAGTAGAGCTCTCACTCTCACTGTTTCACGTAAATACATAGCTGTCAATACACTTATTACAGTTATTTTTCTTATGTTATGTGTCTGTCGAGCCAATATTTATGGACAGTTGCGTCTTCATCGCTTTTGTCTATGTGTTTTTTTTAATGCCCGACACAATTATTTAAAGTGCGCTTCGTCAAATTTGTAGTATCTGCTTGCTCAGACAGTAACACAGACACACACACGCATGCACACCACCCACTTGAGTGTAAGCTTGATTTTCTTTTTTATTGTCGGTTTTACCATTATTTCACACCACAAACTATACAGTTTTTGAATTGCCCGTCCTTGAGTGGACTCTGAATTGACTGTTTCTCTACAGTGGCATCCCAACAAATATGTACATACATGCTGCACTTAGTCTTATCACTTTTCATCTATTGCTTTCGCCTTTTATTGCACGACCAAAATTGCAATGCCAGCGATTATCGACCATTTTTATAGCCTTGAAAAGAGCTTTAAAATGTTATTTTGATTTATTAAAACGAAAAACGTCATAAGTTAATAATGCTGATTTGGTTTTGATAAAAAGCTTTTATGTACTAATGACAAAAATACCAGTTTTTAACCAATTTGTTATGAAAAGCCATGTGGATTGAACAGCAGAACTCCAAACAGGTGTGCAAACGTAAAATAATTAAGTGAAAGGGAGAGAGTATTTAAGCTTCGGAGTGCATGAGAACGAAGTTGCTCAAACTCTTTTTCTGTCTCTATCTCTCTCTTCCGCTCTCTCTTATTTATATCGCGTTTTGTGTCGCACATTGAGCCATCAGTTTCGTTTTGTTTCGCGCTGTGTGCAGTTGAACTACGTCTGTTGATTGCATGGTGAGCAATTCACACATACACACATTAGCAGAAATATATGAAGTTTATATGTACATATATACTTCATGGTTGTAACTTTTTTTATTTTATTTTGGAAAAGTCATTGCACTGTGATTTTTTATGAGCTGCTGTGTTGTATAAACATTTTTAAGAACAGAAAATAAATAAACTTCGTTGCGCTTTTTTTAAAATAATAGCACACAAAGTGCTAGAGTATTTGTTGCTTATTAATTAGCACAAATACACTCTCAAATAGAACACACACACACATACATATGTAAACATGTTGAATGGCGACAAGCGGCCGGTTGCTGACGTCATATTCTGGTCCCCCCTAACCCCATTGATATTATTGCTATCATCTCTTTGTTGAGCGCTTAGTACCTTACTGTATAAACACAAAAAATTAAACAACATTAAGCCCAGCAGAAAGACAAATTACGATAAGAGCTTTATCATAACGAAATTTTCTTCGACATATGTATTGCAGCTGACGACATCGAGCAGTTGAACAAGTTTTCATGCGGTGGCTACAGCGATGAGTCGACAATTGTCTATCTAGTGCATCCGTGTCGCATTCTATCAGCCTTAGAGGTAAGTTTTGTAGCTTATTACATATTTAGCCACATCTGACTTTTGATTATTCTTACAGATTTTGGGTTTTCGCGTTGTGGCCAGCTCATCGACAGCTGTTAAGCAGGATTACAACGAGTATATGTGGACAATGCGCAAAGAGTTTGACGAACCCGAACCAGAATCCGAATCCGTATCCGTGGTGAGAGAGAATTTATCGAACATAGGTCGTGAGGCAGCTAGTTTAGGCAATTATCACAAAGTTGATTCGCCCGAGTAAATTTTATCCAACCAATTCCTATTCTCTTGTGTGTGTGTGTGTGTGTGTGTGTGTGATTTGTGTGCTTGTGTCTATGTATTTAAGTGTGCGAGGGTGTGAAAAAAAACTATAGCAACCTAGAAAGCAAAAACGTAACCAAAACAGACATTTAAAAAAAAAAGACTCGCCTTGAAATAGTTTAAGTATTGAAGAAAGAAAAAAAAAACGGGCAAAGTATGAGCGATAATCAGCCAACGGCAGCGCCAAAGGAATCAACATTACAAAGCGAGTTTCCTCCACAAGCACCGTTGCAACAGTCATTGCCATCGGCTGCATCGATTGGGGCAACCATTGCTGCAGCTCCTTGTCCCACAAATGTTGTGACCATACCGGTGCCTATTCTACAAGCGGAGGGTAATTTTGCATACGTGACTGTTAAGGGTTCGCTTCACGACTATACTTGCACCGTCTTTGGCTTAAATCAGGCCGAAGTTCAGGCTCTGTCCACTCGACTATCGGTCAAACCGTGTGTCAATGGTGTTTTGATCCCAGTGCCGCCTATGGTTATGCTTAACACATTGGCACAGCTCAGCTATAAGGTTGTTTGCAGTTGCGGCGAGGCTGAAATCTGTTGGACTATGCAACGCGAAGTTTAGTCACTCAAACCAAGCTAGCCAAGAAGAAGTAAAACCAAAATTCCCAAATCAAGTCAGCAACGATCATCATCATCATCAACAACAACTCGAAACAAAACTCGAAACGTTTTCTAGGAATACATCATTCGAAGAAAATTACATCAACAAAAAATGGATAGTCACAATTCCGATAACTGCAAGTGCCACAAGCAAACGCTGCCGGCACAGCAAACACTCAGCGATATGGATTTCGATCGAGGCATTTGGAATGCAGGTAAGTCAATATATCAGAATAAAAAATTCTATATTAACAATTTAATTTTTAAAAGCATTAACATATTGGTTATTGTTTGGCATCATTCCACGCTCTTCCGCCTTGTAACTCGAGATAAATAACTTATCTCTGCCTTCTTTCACAGCTATCTACAACGAGGTGGAGCGTGTGCGTGAGTTTATCAAGAAGGGTCAAGCAATGGCGCGCGATGATTGCGATTACACTGCCCTGCATTATGCGGCGCGTAATGGCAATGAGGAAATCTGCAAGCTGCTAATTGATGAGGGTAAAGTGGATGTGAATGTGGTGACCAAGGCGGGTGCCACAGCGCTCCATCGTGCTGCCATGATGGGTAAGCAATTGACGTTAATAACTCAATGAAAACTTTTACAAATATATATTTAAAAACCAATCTAACAGGTCACTTGAATATTGTCAAGTTGTTGGCAGCGCAGCCCAAGATTAATCTATTGCTTCAGGATGAGTGTGGTCAGAGTGCATTGCATCGTGCAGCATTGCGTGGACAGTTGGAAGTGTGTCGTTTTCTTTTGAAAAAGGAGCCGGCATTGAAGCTTCTCAAGGATACTAAAGACAAAATCGCCTTTGAGTATATCATGGAGAATGCCAATGATGATTTCAAGCTGCTTCTAAAGCCCTAAACAAACAATGGTGTAGTCATTATAGTGTATTAACCTTTTGTAGCCTTGTTAGTTTGATCACAAAATTGTTATGGTATTTGTTATCATATGTGTTTTGTAAGGCATTTAGTTCATTCAAAGTATTCAAAAGTAAAAAAAAAAAAATCAAAGTGTCCCTTTATATAAATCTATAAATTGTTCATTTCTATTTCTTTATTGTAACACACAGTTAGAAGTGTCTAAAAAATCTTTAAATTACATGCTAGAGAGAATTTATTCGTGAATATGTTGTTGCAACCGGTTAACCGAAATTTTGTATTCGAGAAGTAAAACTTTGGCATTTTCGAACGTAATGCATATTTTTATAAATATTTAGTTTACATACATAAATATATTATATGTATATGTATATGGATATATATGTATATTCTCTATTGTTGTTATGAAATGGTAAATATTAGAATGCCAAAAAAAAAAAAAACATTGTGTACTTTCTTCATTGTTGTTTCGGTGATCTGTGATCTGTCCAACTAGAAATGTTTAAAACCTCTTATACATATATATAAACTACACCAAAGGGGGCAATATACAAACTACATATACTCTATCTATGCTACGCTCACATACATACGTTCATATATAATAAATACTATAAATTGCACACATTTTATCCATTTAGTATATTCGTTGCTAATCCCACGATTCCATAGTTCGTAAAACACCTCCAGTTAATTTAGTGCCCTTCATGCTGGGCACCTCACCAAATTCGCTTAGATATTTCTTGAGAGTTTTGGG
Source organism: Scaptomyza montana (assembly GCA_018904305.1). NCBI lineage: Eukaryota > Metazoa > Arthropoda > Insecta > Diptera > Drosophilidae > Scaptomyza > Scaptomyza montana. The sequence continues at coordinate 1,085,811 of JAEIGR010000037.1, read as the reverse complement.
CAAGCACAACGATTCCTCTACAATTCGCATTATTGTGGAGCTCTGCGCGGTGGGTGGATACTTCTTATGGAGCGATTGATTCTTCTGTAGTGCTTTTAACAGTTGCTGCCTTATCGTCTGACGGGATAGAGATTGCAATGATCTCGGCTGTGTGCTCAACTGACGCAAATCTTCATCAAATGCCAAACGCTCGGACTCTGTTGTCTTTGAAGTCGTCTCTACGGGTTCGGTGGGCGGGGGAAATTTAAAACCAATATGATCTGAAATTAAGTGAATTAAAATTAGTTGGGGAAAAATTTGATGACCAATAAGCGAGAGTTCCTAGTTGCTTTTAATGAAAAATGGTTTAAAATTTAAAGTTTTCTGTAAAATCGAAATTAAAATTATTAATTATTATACTTACTTAACATTTCGGCAAATGCCAATCCTTGTTTGGAGCAACTGGCGCGCAGCTCTTCGACCACATATTCGCCACAGATCTGTGAGATATTGCAGCCTTCACGCAGCAGCAGCTGAGCAATATCTAGTCGCTGCAAGCCAATGGCACGAGCCAATGGTGTCTCACTGTAGACAAAGCCACAGACAAAAGTGGGGCCCTTGAAACAATAGAGATCCCGTCGAGCGCTGGGCAATTTGGCGAGCAGGACACGCAAAATGGCGCGAAACTGATCGGCATCCTCAACTTGTTGGACGGCAAACAGTAGCAATCCCGAATCATAGGCCTCCGAATAGAGACCCAAGCGACGCTGCTCCACAGCCTGATCCAAGAGAAACTCCAGCATCTCGGGCAGCTGCTGATGAATGGCTAGCATGATGGGCGTAAGATTCTCACAATCGCGCAGAGTCAAGCTATCGCCATGTTGTAGCAGCAACTCGACCATATCCCGATCTTCCTGATTCGGACCCAAGCACTGATGTAGCAGATGGTGAGCTGGAAGCCTTCTGGCGCCCCTTTCAAGCAGCATTTTAGCCAACACACGATGTCTGCCAAGCGCAGCAAACGAGAGCGCTGTATTGCCATCCTTATCCTGGAGATTAATGCGTGCACCACGCTCAATAAGCTCCTTGGCCAAATCCTGCAGACCACATACAATGGCGCTCATCAATGGCGTCTCACCCTCATCATCGGTTTCGTTGATATTGATATTCGTTTGGAGCAACAACTGAGCCGCCTCACTGCTACGATTCTCAATGGCCAAATGCAGCGCCGTCTTGCCATCACTCAAGGTACGGGAATTGACTAGAGCTCCATGTTGGATGAGCTGCCTGGTGACCTCCACATAACCCGCGCCCACATGCAATGGTGTATAACCCTCACTGTTGACCACATTAATTGGTGCCTGATGCTTGAGGAGCACACGTACACATTCCGCATGTCCCCAGGCGGCGGCATAATGTAGTGGAGTAGCCAAATCCGAGTCATATAGATGTGGATCCTGTTGCCGGCAATTGGGACAGCATTGGGTCAGGAATTCGCCAGTGTTCTCAAATGTCTTGGCGTAATATAAATAGAGTTGTGACCCATCGCCATAACCAGTTCCAGCTCCTCCACCGACTCCACCTACTCCGCCTCCTCCTCCTTCTCCCTCTGACCAGCTTTCGCCTTCAAACTCATCCACCCATTCCAATTTCTCCATACCTTCGGGCGTACTTTCAATCTCTAACGTATCCGGATGAGCTAAGATATAAAACAAATTTAAATCAAGCTCCATTTTTTAAATAATCTGTTGACTTTTGACCAGCTAAACTATTTGGCTTCCAAAAGTACACTAAAGCGACCCAGAAAAATAAAATATTACATATTTTTCGAGACAAGTGCAACTAGAAATGCTCTTGGAAGTTTTTCTTTCTAGAGGTGTTTCTTATCAACAAAAGAGTCATGAGGTTAACCGGTTTACCCGCCTCTTCGTAAACAATTTTTTTTTTAGTTTTTCTTCACTTTTTCATGTCTTTCTCTCTCTTTTTTCTTTTCGTCAAAAATACGTTACGCATTTGGGTCATTGAAAGCGTAGCCCAAACTTCAAGCTACAAAGTTGAGTTCCATTAACAGCGTATATTTTATCACATACACTTAGAGAAAAAAATAATTTCTATAACCTGTTTATAAGCGTACTAAAACGTAAAGAAAAAAGTTAATTATGAGAAAATTACAACAAAAAATGCATTTAGCTGTCCACCATTTTTTTCGGACAAAGAAGTTCGGGGAGGATTGACGAACGTAGGTTACAACCACCCCCTCATTGATTTTCTACACGACCAGCTGTTGCCCATGAACCCTATTAAACAAACTTTTGATGTCCACACTAGCCCATTCAACTTACTCTGTGGATAAACATTAAGTAGCGGTTCCTCACACGATTGCACCAGGAGCTCCAAAAGCTCAGCATCTCCGAGCAGTGCTGCAGTGCCAACAGCTGTCCGCCCACATGTGGAAGACACGTAGGTGGCCTGGGCACCGTCAATTATACAGTTGAGTGCTTGGCCAAAATCTCCATTGTGGACAGCGCTAAGCAAACGCTCGTTAAGATCATAGGAAAGCATATTTCCATTGATTTAAACAACACAATGCAAATATTTAAAACTAATTGAAACAGCTGCAAAGTGCAAGAAACCAAATGAAAATTAAATCACAAAGAAGCTGCAGTCAAAAATGATTAACACAGGCCGGAAAACCGAACGAAAAGAGACTAATAATAACGAAATCAACTCGTGAGGGCCAAAAAAAATTGAGAAATACCCACCACCTGCCGTGTTGCACGCGTCAAATGGGCGTCCAGAGAGCGAGTGCCACACGTGAGAGAGACAGGGAGATTGCGCAATGGAACAATGGGAACATGTGATAAAACAAATGTGATTGACTAGAAGATGCCCTGTAAATCGAATCGAATTTTTGTTAATATTCAAAAATAATATAAACATTTATCATATACACTTCAAAGATTTTCCACAATTTTGTTAAGAATACAAACTTAAAATTTCGCTCAGCTGTGTGCATTTGAATTTAACACGCACACACACAGCTACAAATGTTTTTTTTTTATTATTTGTTGATGAAACTTGTTATCAAATTTTTAACATAAACTACACTACTTGATCTCCTTGGTTTCCTTGGCATTTTGCAGTGATTCGGTGATAAAGAGTTTAGCCAGCGATTGAGAGCAGAATTGTGCAATATGCTGCGCATGCGTATTGATTTGGCCAGATGTAATGGTGGCAGTTAATCTAGCCGGCACCTGCATGGGACGATACAGCTTGAGAACCTCATCCTCGGGCAAAGTTGGTTCGCCCTTTGAGGTGCGTACAGCATTCTCTGCAGCCAATTTGACCAAAGCGCGATGTCTTTCCTGTTAAAAATTAGAAGGGAGTTACAATTTATACCAAATATTTAGAGGAAAGAGGATAGAACGCTTACCGTGTCCTGCTTGAACACAATCTGCTGGTACTTGTTGTAACGCACTGCCTCCTGGTACAGCTCATCGACACGTTCAATTAAGCTGCGCATGTGATTCTCCAGCACAGAAGCGGTTCCCAGATCCAAGAAATTGTGTCCTTTATCCTCCGGCAGCAGCTCGTTCAGCTCACTCATCATGATATTGGTTAGTGGCGAGTTCTTGATCACAATGGGAATCTCAGCAAAGAGACTCTCATAGCCGACCTTAAGGGTGCGGAATGCCTCGGGTGTAAAATCGCCATCCTTGTACATTTGTATGGCCTGTGGTGTCAGACGATAAGCTTTCAGGCACAAGAATCCCCGCGATGATTTCTGCGTGTCGTAGACAACCACAACCGACTCCTCAATGCTGGTCTGATAATGATACTGCGACTCCAGCAGCGCCAGCGAAAGGCTATTGCCCACATCGGAGCTTTGATACCAGCCCACATGCAAATGGTCGACATTGACGCGACGTAGGCGACGCATCACAGTCAGCTGGTACATCTCCTCGTCCATGGTCTCATCGCCGCTTTTGGGGAATGGGAAACAGTTGGTGATTTCCAGGCACTTGTCTACGACCAGACCAAGTAGGGCGCCCTGAGCCAAATCCATGTTGCTCGACTCCTCATGGCAATGCTTAACCATTTTCATAACGGCCTAAAGGAAGGAGTGTTATATTGTAATAAACGTAAACATAAATTAAATATGCAATAAATCGTGTATCTTTTTGTAGTCAACGTTGTATCATCCCTAGATAACTCTTTGTCTGCTGCAACGGCGGTTTCTCTTAGGACATTTGTCATTGCTCTCTTAATCTCTTGCTAACGTACACACACACACACACAGACACACACAGAAAACAACAGACGGACAAGCGCGTGGCATTCCACATTCCACGCCCTTTATAACTGGACATTTCTTAGGTCTCGCACATTCAACTTTATTTGCACTTAGTAAGTAACTTACCAAGCCATCGCATTGTACATAATTTATGGTATTTTCTGAATCCTCAGCACGAGCATGACGGGCGCCGCGGTTTGCCATTTTGACAACGATGAAAGAGAAAAGACGTGAAGTTGGTCGCAGCCCGCTAAAATACTGCTGTTATTCAACACCACCCAGCAAAAAATACAAAATTTGGCAACACTAACAAGAAACAGCTGTTGTGCCGACTACAATAATAAATAGAGAAACAAAAAAACAATTTTGTTTATCTCGGTTATTTTAACAATATTGAATTGCTGAGCTTGTCAAAGGAAGGAAGCAAGCAGAGCTGATTGCAACGTCAACGCATGAGTTGGAGCTACAACAAATGCTCTGTAAAACGTACTAGATTAGTCACAAATTACAGACGCTTGCAAATACATCATCTTTAAAACAAAAAAAAGCTATTAAAAACAGCTTAAAATGACGACCAATTGGCGTGAATTGTTTCCCACCAAACTGACCTTCATCATATTTCTGTTGTATATGTCATTATTTATTGGACAAGGTAAGTGTGTCTTAACGTTATTTTACGTTGCTGTCCGTAACTAATTCTTCGATTTCGTTCAAAAGGCATATTTGTCACAGCATCACAGGAATCAAACAATTCCTACAGCTATAATACCGTAACGGTTGTCCTGCTTACCGAAGTCTTTAAGCTTATTATATCTACGTGCCTGTATTGCAGAGAGTAAGTGTTTGAAAGATGATCGAAATTGCTTATAATTACAATCATTCGGCGATTTGTGTTAAACAATCAGCGAAAGATATTGGACACCATAAAGTATACAAAGAGTTTTTATTCGTCCGACTGTCTGCTGCTATATTTACCATTCTCTCAGCTCTATTAATCTTTACATTTGTGTTTTATATCCTTTGATAAGCTCAAATATCCAGGGAACTTCTTTAGTCTACCTGCTGGATTAACCATTTACTTTTTCTTCATTCAGAAACAGTCTGCGCTCACTGGTACGAGATGTGCACAAGGATCGCAGCGTGTTGGCTTTTTATATGGTGCCGGCGTTTCTCTATTGCCTGTACAATAATCTGGCCTTTGTGAATCTTGCCACTTTCGATCCGACAACGTATTATCTGCTGCTGCAACTGCGCGTCGTCGTCACGGGGATACTGTTCCAGATCATATTTAAAAAATATTTGACACGGCGACAATGGATCTCGCTGCTACTCTTAACTCTGGGCTGTATGCTGAAGCAAGTAGATTTAAATAGCTTTTACAATGATGCCAATGATGATAGTGAAGCGGCAGCAATACAGGGTGCCGGTGCTGCACTGAATGAAACGCAAAAAAACAACAAAGCACTGGCAAAGAATATGACAGGCTTTGATTTTAGCATTAGTGCGGTATTTATACTCGCCCAAACTTTTTGCTCTTGTCTCGCTGGCGTCTACAATGAGTATCTACTCAAGGATAAGGGGGCCGATGTCAATATCTTTGTGCAGAATGTTTTTATGTATTTGGATTCGATTGTATGCAACGCTGGAGTTTTGCTGCTGCGCGGCGAACTTCTGGATGCCTTTAGTGCTCACAATATGGGCAGCATTATGCGCTTCAGTGTGCTCATCATAATTGTGAATAATGCCGCAATTGGAATTGTGACCAGTTTCTTTTTGAAGTACATGAACTCAATACTCAAGACTTTTGCCAGCGCTTTGGAGCTGCTCTTTACAGCCGTACTGTGTTATTTTCTGTTCGCCATACCCATTTATATGAATACCGCGCTGGCGATTGCAGTCGTGTCGTATGCCATCTATTTGTATACGCAAAGTCCGGTTGTTAATCTCGGCAAGGTGCGTCCCTTGTCGAGCATCAGTGAGGCTACCTCCAATCTGAAAACTAAAGAGAAAGATGAACGTCGTCTATTGGATGAGCAAGGTGATACAGATCTGGAAATGGATAATATTGTCTAGATCACATATGTTTTATAAATAGTCTTTAGCTTCAATCTGTGTAAATAGTTCTAATCGACTTCAGTGCCTCCTAAAATTACTTGTAGAAAAAAAAATCATATGGCAAACATGCAATTGTTTTGTATTGTAACTATGTCAGTACACGTCGTGTATGTTAATTATGTATATAACGTTTCCCTTCTAGATAATACATTTTAAAATAATAAACATTTGCATAATAAAACAATGCAATACAGTGGACTTAATTCATTTGTTTAATTTTGTCGATTGGTATACACAGTATACAATATATATATATATTTATGTATATTGTTACAAACAAAACATAGCTTCATTAATGCTGTGGTGATTTTCGTAATTGTAGTGCAGCTTGCAAGTTTTTATATTCGTAGAACATTCGATAGTCGGCACATTCCTCCAAATGCTCATCCATATCCTCCGCCAGTAAGCGATGCGTTGCATTATATTTACAAATCGCCAACGGTGGCCCACGGTAATTGCGCACACATTTCAGAATGTGAGCGGGCATCCGGAACAGAAGAATTCGATGTTCGGTATTGTATGGACATATACCATACTCTGAATCAGCCATTGTTTGTGCTTTATAATGAAAATTTATTAATTTATTATGCAATTCTAAATAAATTGAAAGTACCGCTACTTGGGAGCTAAGACGGAAGTAGACCATTTAGTGTGCTATCGAATGTAATCGATCGATATCAGATGTGAGTACTTTGTGCGTATTTTGCAACTTGGATAAGGAAAGGTATGCAGATAACGAGTATAATCACAAGCGCTTATCATTCAGCATACACGATTTGCCTAGAAATTTATTTAATGCTTTATTAACCCATTTTAACATAGAATACCTTTTGTAAAGATATTTGACAAGGTCTGAAAACCATATCGAAAATACTAGTATTTTCCATCGATACTCTTTTCATAAGCTCTCACTAATCGATACTCTTCGAATGTTGAAAATAAATCCAGTAGGTATCGCACAGCCCGAACCCTCTGCCCCGTTTTCATTCGTTGAAAAGCAATCGTACAGTTCGGACGTCACTTCACCAGTGAAAAAAGTAGTTTATCTAGTTGTGTTGTGAAAAAAGTAAATTTTACTGTGAAAAAATGGCACGTACCAAGCAAACAGCTCGTAAATCAACTGGAGGTAAAGCGCCTCGCAAACAATTGGCCACCAAGGCAGCCCGCAAGTCGGCTCCATCCACTGGTGGTGTTAAGAAGCCCCATCGCTATCGCCCTGGTACCGTGGCATTGCGAGAAATTCGTCGCTACCAGAAGTCTACTGAGCTGCTTATCCGTAAGCTGCCATTCCAGCGTTTGGTGCGTGAGATTGCCCAGGATTTTAAGACCGATTTGCGTTTCCAGTCGGCCGCTATCGGCGCATTGCAGGTAAGAAAATTGGCGGGAAAGGGAAATAATTTGGTGGGAATAGTCTTGTGAAAAAAAATTTTATGAAGTAGGTGGGGGGCATTTCACATCGTCATGTAATGACATTTTCTTCCATTTTATTTTTATGTATATGTAAATTTTTTTGCAGGAAGCTTCGGAGGCCTATCTGGTCGGTCTGTTTGAGGACACCAATTTGTGCGCTATTCATGCCAAGCGTGTGACAATTATGCCAAAGGACATACAGTTGGCCAGACGCATCCGTGGTGAGCGCGCCTAAAGTGCGCGTCCGCCATCTTTAATTAGAAAAGCAGCGCAGCTACAGCTACAGTCAACAACAGAAGCAGAAACAAAAACAATGAAAACATCTGCGTTGGCGTCGCTGCAAATCGCAGCTGCTGCCGCTGCTTAGAATTAAGTTTTTATTATACCATAAAATAGAAGTAACTCATACTTGAACCGTCTTAATAATTTAATAAACAAAAATACACGTTTTTATTTGTGAAAAACTTTTGCTCCAAACAGTAAAGCAGTTTTATTTTTGAGTGTTAGTATGTGTGTGATTTAGGTGTGTATGTGTTGGGGGTTGTTTTACTTTTGTGTTGGCAAATGCAATTTTATTTAAAGACAATTGTGTCCAGCATGGCTCCTAAGCACTGTACAATATTATTCTGCATGACCTTATCGACCTTTTCTTCCAAATGACGTTTTGGATCCTGTTTGCCCACATTTTTGATCGCCAGCTGCTCGGGCGTCATTTTCTCCTCGTCTTCGAGTGACTGAAAAATGGGCATGGAATAAATTAAATGCAAAAATGGAATTAAAATAAACTTGAGAAATTATATACAGATAAAATATCTGAACTATTAAGCTGATATGGTATATTTATAATGAATAATTAACAATATAAATATAAATTGTTATAGATAAACATCGTATTAACATTATTTATGGTACCTAACGGAGTTATGACTCATGGAAAATTTATATTTTGTTAATTATTTTCGAAATACAAAAATCACCTTGTTAGAGCGAGACAGATCGATTTTAAGAGTAAATGGTTCCTTTTGCTTATTAAAAGAACTAGTTCAATACTGAAAACTAAAGTTTGCTATTAGCAACTTTTTCGATTGTTTGTTGTTTACATTAAGAGTTGCCACCTGGCAAAAAATCGTACTTGAAAGTTATTTTTTCTTATGGCATTGATTGAAAGAGTATACAAAGTTCGATGTGAAATACACTTAAAATTATTGCAAATATTTTTTAAGCTCACCTTATTGTAGTTCTTGGCCAGATCGAGCATTTCAGCCACAGTATCCTCATTGATGGAGCAGTGCTCATTGTAGTCGGCGAGCGTTAAACCATCCTTCCATGATTTTTTGTGCAAATTGAGAAGCATCTTCTGTTCAAGCTCGTTCTTGCGGTAGTTAATGCTGATGGAATAGTAATGACGATTCAGTCCATGGATCAGTGCCTGCACCGATGGCTTTTGCAAATGCCCCAAATTCGAGGTGGTCTGTCGAGGCTCTTGACCGAGCACCAGCATATTCGGATTGATCAGGCGGAACGCATCGATGACGACCTTGCCCTTTACCGACTGTATGGGATCTACCACGACGGCGACGGCACGCTCGGACAGCGCCTCAAATGATTGCTGGGTATTGATGTCCACGCCGGATAACCAGCAACCGAAACCAGGATGCGAATGATACCAACCGACGACCATTTCGGGTCGACCAGTCTGCTTAAGCATGTCCAACATTTTGGCTTGGAAAACGGGATCCACTGCTTCCACGGAGACGCCAGTTCCTGTTTGGGGCATGGCAAAAACATCGATAACCTGCACAGTATAATCATCGACAAATTCGCCCAGCATTAGACCCATCACCTCCATAGGCACACCGGCGCGGCCGTGCTTTAACATTTTCAATAGTGCCAAAGATGAGATGTACACCTGTTCGGCGGTGTCAACAACGGGCGCATCTGTTGGCGGTGCTGCTTGGGGCATAGCGCCGCCCAAACGTAGCAAACGATCCATAATTCGACTGCGAAAATATTTCAGATAATGAATCAAGCTATCAAAAAATTAAATTATCTTTACACTTACCTAATGGTTAATATTTGAACAACGCGTTTAGTCGCGAAGAATTTTACTTAATTTATGTGGAAATTAGCTTTGAGCAACTACAAAAGCAAAGCAGTTCTTGCTATTGCTTCTTATTTTTTGACAGTCAGCGTCGGCAAAGTGCAAGTAATACTTAATTTATCGATAACCGTTTTTAGCGCAACACTTGCACACAATCAGTGTTGGCAACTATCGATGAGCTGATAGAGGTCGTGTGTAAATAAATAAATCTGCTAAAAATTATTATTGTTCGCCAAGCAATGTATCATACTGTAAACTTTTAGCTAAAAGTATATCCATGTCTTTTATGTCAGTAAGTTAGAAAATTGAAAGCAGTTTCTATAACAGCTGTGTGTGCAGTATGACCAGATGTTGCATAGTTAAAAAAAATGTATCGATATCAATAACTCATACTCAGATGATGTTCTGAATGTTCAGTTTTAAAATGGGGGAAACAAAATTTTTGTGTTGAAATTATGCACATAAAATGCAGCTTAACACGTTCCGGCAGACTGCGCAACAATTATGACGGCGTCTTTTTGGCCTACCAATTCAAAATGTAAATGACATGCGAACGTTCGTAATGAGGCCGCACGCCGGTAAGTAAGAAAACGAAACAATTGTACTAAAGGTTGCCTTGCGCTAATTGTAACTGCATTTTGCCTTTCACCTGGCAGCGGCCATCATTATCAAACCATTCAAATGCCACAAAAATTCCCAAGCAACCAAAAAAACCATTTAAAATGCCATTGCACTAGGTTCAAAGGTGGGTGGGTCTCATGGATTGCAACATTTCGTCTGCGCTACTCCATTTTCTGTCTCTCTTGCACTATGGCAATTTTCTTAAACTTAAAGTTTTTTCCATTGGCCATCATCGGCAACAAACAAACGGCGCACCATCGTCGTCTTCGCAGTTTTCAGTTGCAGTTTGTCGTTCGCAAAACACGCTCGTTGCTTTAACTGTAAACTGTTTGTGTGTCTTCGTTTCAATTAGCACCGCTACTTGATTTATAATTTAAATGCATTGGCAATATTCCATGTAATTTGTTATTTGCCAAATCGTGCCGTGAAACAAAGGGTAAATAATCACAATTTTTACACAAAGGTTATAAAGGTGTTGTGTTTTTTTTTTTTTTGTTGTTTCATATTACTAAAACAGTTTTGGCCAGTTGTCGATTTTGCAGCCTCTTATCAGCAATAACCAAATTGTTATTATTGATAAAGCTAGATGGAGAGAGGACACAAAGAGAGCGTGTGCTTTTTGGTGGGAGATAATCAGTGTTGCCAAATTAAAGTTTTTTAGCTTGAAATTTAGCATCTGTGATTTTAGCTCTTTTCTCTACAGTCCCAAGCTGTTCAATGATTATTTAGAAAACAGTTTATCAGTTTAAAATCTCCCCCCTAACAATTGCTCATCAAATGCCAACACACTGCGTTACTCTCTCAATGACTGGATGACTATGATTGACCTTGTCAGTGAGTTTGAATTTTCGAGAAATGCGTTTAAACTTTAAAGGCATTCAAGCTGTCGTCATTAAATCTTGTTATAAATAAACGTGGCAAAAACAAGCAATTACAAAACGGTAAGGAAAACTCAAGCAATTTGTCTGCACAAAAACTAAAACACGTTTTTTAAGCTGTGAAATGTACCTTTTAAGGCCCGAGAAAATTCAATTGATGTTTTTGTTTGTGATGTTTGCGAACGAAAAAGAAATAGCGGAAATTGTTAAAAGAAAAATTATCGCTTGAAAAATTTTGCCCAACTGGAGCAGACGATAATAGTAGGGTGCCAATTAATGGAGGTTTAAACGTCTTCAACACTAATTTTCTTTTAAAGTTTTAATCTCTTAATGATATGGCATCGAAAGTTATAGTGAAAACCTATTAAGAGTTTTTCACAGCATGTGCTCATATCGAATTTTTATCATAATTTTAAGCCAACTACTATCTGGGCTAGCATTAAAATTGTGAGATACGAGATGAGCAGATTATCTTTTCTTAACCCAACTGACATGTTATCTGGGCAAATCTCTATATTACTGGAAACATTAGTCATTCTTTTAAAATTTTAAGTTGAAGTATCAGTTTAAGTTGCTGTTGGGCTAAGAGATTCAAGTTTTTCATTTAAAAATGGTCTTAAAAAACTACGTTAAACTTTAGCTTTTTATAACGTTATATCATGTATCATACAATAAACAACTTGTTTATAATGGCATTATTGTTTAAGCTAGTTTTGATTTTTCAGTCAAATATTCGAAAAAACCAATAAACTTAACAAATTCTCACATATAACAACTACACCAAGCATAAGGTATGAAGTTAAATTTATTATTTTAAATCATTCTTAGTTTTATTATTTATTTTAACAAATGCTAACTACAGTTTCGATAAGGAGGTGGTGCTGGGAACTGTTAGTGTTGGTTACACACCATCGCAAAGATTCTTAAGCGTATATGTGTGTGCTCAGCTGTTTCTGATAGCTCTCAAGCTACCAAAACTTGGCATTGAGTAGCTTACGTAACTAGAACGAATGTTGAAGACAATGGCTATCAATACAGTTATATCCAAAGCATAGTCAAGACATCAACCTAATTGAGAAATTTCATAATTTAACAACGAGCAAAGCAGATCGCGACATGCAATCGTCTTTGATTTCACTTTTTATTGGCCAAGTTTGTGTACAAATCAGAGCAATGCAGCCTTAAAAAAAAGGGGTAATGGGGGGGGGGGTAATTCGAAGCTGTTGCTTATTAAATGTTGCTGGTGAAAGAAAGTTTTAATTACTCGAACCGTTTAATATAATAAAGCATTTAAGACGCTCATTCATATAAAAATTGATCAATTTTCTTTTGAAAGTGCATACAACAAAAGAATTGCATTAATTTGCATTTAAATAATTTGAAAATTTTCACTTTACAGCAACACTTAAACAATACAATGACGTCGTTGAATACGTCACCAATACGTGAGCAGGAGTTGGAGGTGAAGAATGACTTACGGGAACCACAATGCACAAGTACACCATTAAAAGGACAAGCACCACCCACGCCACCCACTCGCATACCACATCCTAGCCATGGTGAATTTCATGTTCCATTACGCCGTTCCGCTTCCATGCGTTTGCGCGGCACAAAATCGCATCCAAGGCAACTCAACTTGGATGGGGATTTTAGTACGCGCGCAAAGCTTTCCGAGAGCTCATCGCTTAACGCTTCTACGCTACATTCAACGGGATTTGTGTCTTTAACGCGTAATCGCACCTGGTGCAATTTAGGCCACAGTACTATCACAACCACATCCCCAACTCCAGCCACAACGGAGGATACCACACATGCATTATGCAGCAGCAATACACAACATTCAGCCCTAACTGCAAAGCAATCTGAAGTTGATATGGCTGCCTCCAAGTCGCGTAATATGGTAAGTTGTGGGCGGGTTGCTTAACTGGGATACATTTATATAGTTGTATCGATTTTTAGTTTATATATTTTTGTACTCTGCAATTGCTAGCTAGCTGACCTATGTAACTTAATAATAGAAAAGCAGAAAAACCGCCCCCACTCAAAAAGAAGAAGAAAAATACGTCTTACGCGTGTCAAATATTATACTGTCAAAACGAAACGTCCCTGTGGGAGACTTGTGCGTGTAACAACCCTGCCTTAACATACTCGCATTAAAACGCCGCTTGGGGAGGACGTGTGAATTCTAATTAGAATTTCGGATGTGCTCTACATTAAACTGGCAGAGTATATTTGAATTTTCAGTGCGAGTTGAATGACCTAAGAAAGTTCATAAGGCTTTTCTACTTGTACTACTAAACTACAATTTGAATACATAACAAATAGCCAATTGGATCTATCTGCGCTCCTCATACTGCTTTAAGTAATTATACCTTTCTAAAGTCGTTCTAAAACTTACTTCTTTCACATAAAATATGCATTACCTATCTCTTCAAACTGTGAAAAAGTGTTTTACAGTTTGAGAATCACTTTGTAGTTACACTTACATTCTTGCCAGTTGAGCGGCAAAGTTTGCATAATGGCAAAGCCCAAACAATATTCTGACAACAAAACAAATATCCCAGGCCGCTGACCAGCAGCTGTTTCAATTCCATTTCCGCTTGTTTCGCACCTTCTCAAAATGTACCAAGCAAACAAACAAACAGCTGAGCGGGGGACGATAACAAGGAGATGCAAGTGCGCGGCGCAGCTTTTGCAAATATTGACAGAAAACTTACACACACATACATGTGTAAGAACACACGTGTACCTTTTTACCCACCACTCGCTGTTCACCACTTATGACCCTCCCTCTCCCCCCTTCTCTACAATAATAAAACTGCTGCTGCTATTGCTGTCAATTTTGAGGGTTGTCTGGGCTTTCGGTTTTGTTATTGTCGCTTCTTCTTCTTTTGGGCATCTTCTTTATTTTCTCTGGCCCATGCAGTGTATTTGACTTTCATTTGGGTTTTTATGCTCAACGCGAACGAACGCGTTCACAAAGCAAAAGCTTAGCTCAGCTCTGATTTCTTCCCTTTCCATCTCGCGCTTTTTCGCATTTTGTTATTGCTGTTAAAGTTTTGGGCTTTCGTGTGAATGTCTTTAAGTATGTATAGATTGTATATGTACATATGTTCGGTTAGGCTTTGAACGCATTCTAATTGTGACTTTAAGCCATTAAGTTTAGTGGCAAGGCTTTTATGTTGGTAATAATTCGCTTGGTGGACCTTCATATAGCCATAATTGCAGTTCGTTGGCCCTTTTGCATAAATAAACGTTATTGATCATTGATATGTGGTGTGGAACTAAAAAACAGATTAAAAATCAACCATTTGATAAAGCAGTGTATAATATAAATTTCTATAGTGCAAAAATAAACAAAATTCTGGACAAATATATTTTTAAATAGAAAAATCCTATTGATAATAAATTGAGAAATACTTTTTAATGATATTTTCTTAAGATATTTCATGTGTTTTCCTAGTATTTCTATAGTATATATAATATCCTCTTCATACTTTTAAATGGTCCCTGAAAAGTAGGCAAAAAGTGCATCAATGTTGAAAAGATACATAAATATATATGTGTGAATCTATAAAAACCAAGTTGGCAATGGGCCAACTGGGCTATTTCGACCATTACGTGAACACATTTTGCACACCTGCAAATGGCAAAATGCGCTTAAAACGTGCAGCACTCAAATCAAAACCATCGATTTTTTTTTTTCTTTTTGTCTCTTTATGAAAGTAATAGAAATAGCATAGATGCAAGACGTGACTGTAGTGGAATCTAAATTGATATTTAGTTACACATTGAACACATTGTTATAAAGCGCGTAAGTGCGTAACGTTAAAAGAATAAAGAAACAATAACATTAGCCCAGTTAACGTACTTGTACAGCTACCAACTTTTTATTAAAGTTATCTGTGTGAGCTCGTGCCTAAAAGTTATGACCAGAATTTCCATATTGTACTTCTCATTAGTTGAAACCAATTAAAATAGGGCAAGAAACTCATTAATGTTGATTACGAAATATGCATGAGTTATTCTGTGCTGTTAAACTATCTCTTTCCAACGACTTACCTGAGTTTTCTATGTTCTGTTCTGTTCTGTGGTTTAACCTGATTTGCAAGCAAGAACTTTTGTTGTTGTTGCTGTTTTTTTTTGTTGCAGTTGGCTTAAAATCGCTGACAATCGCTAAAAACTTGACGGAATGTCCAATTGACGAGTTGGTCAATGACTGTTCTCTGTACCTTTTCTAGCTCTTGGGGAGAGTGGGGTACTTTATTCTAAATCACATTTTGTTTTCATATTTGTAGCGATTTTTTTTTTTAAGAGAAAGATGATGAAAGAAACTTTATAACTTGACTCAAGTGAATAGGTTTTTGGTTTCTTTTTTGCACTTTGACTATATTATGTAATTATGTGGTGCAAAGGTGTTTTTTTGCTTGTCTTATTTCGTAATATAATCACTTTTTCATGAATCGATTAACTTCAAATTGAAAAGAAAGGGATTTATGTAAAGTTTTGCAACTTTGGTACATTTGAAAGTATAACAAGAATGTTATATAATTATAACATTTATTGTTAGAATTTCTATGTTGTTTAAAGATAGTTTTCTTAAATTTAAAGAACTTTCCATATACATATATAGATGACATTTAAATACTACGAATTTCTGTTCCGAATCTATTTTTTAGTGATTTCTTCGAATTTAGGGCTAATATCTAAACACAAACAAAATCAAAAAATAAATAATAATACTTAAAAAAACAAAAACAAAAAATCCCACTAGGCTAATTGTCAGTTAATTGACCACAAAAATGCTGCTGCAGTTCAAGCTTAACCAATGGTTAGGTGAAAAGGAGGGAATTGTGGTTAAAATCGGAAAGAAAGGAATGCCACAATGAAAGTAAGCGAAAAACAAAAAAAACACGGGTGTTTTGCAAAATGTGTAACAACAAATTGGTTTCGGGGCGTTTTGCGGTATTTATCTCTCTCCATGTTATGTACTACCTTCAAGTACCTCCCCGCCTTCCCTTAGGCTAACCAGCATCTAAAACTTCACGCGATCTTTTATGCTTGATTTTTTGCACGACTGAACAAACAGCATGAAAACTTGAGAGATTTTAAACAACAAAAACCGCAACAAAGATTAGCGCAAGCGAAAGCACAATCGACAAACAGAATGGAAAAAAATTTAACACTGAGGCTTTAAGCTAATCGCTTCAACTAAACATTTTATTTATCTATTTGGCAGTCTCTAAAGCTGAACGGCGGCAGTGCAGAGTTAACATCGACAACATCATCAACGCCAAAGACTCCAAAGACACCGTTAAGCGGTGCTCCAACGACGCCTCACAGCTGTTGTGGCCGTATATCGAAAGTTTCAACGGGAAACATCAAGAAACAGGACTCTACCAAGTTATCCACAGTGCACGAGACTAAAGTCTCACCTAAAACGCCGCCAGTGACACCAGATTCACCCAGCACCTATCTGGATGATGATCTAGACTCGATGTATTCGTTTGCGACCACCACATCCGGTCGCTCGACCATGTCCTGCGAGCATCCTTATGTGGCCAGGTAAGATTTTTGCAGGAAAGAGATACAAAATCTTTCAGAGTTTTAAAGTTCCACAAAGCAATACAGAAGAATCTTCGATCCACAGAATTTTCAAGGAGTTTTAAGATCTTAGGGAGTTTTTTAGAAGACTCATAGAACCTTAGAACCGTAGAAACAAATATTAATTCTTCAGAAGTTGTCAAAGACCTCAAAGATCTAAGGGATATAAAAATCAGAAAAGATTGGGATTTAAGTGTAGTTTTAATATCATTCGTAAGATATACTAGGACCGAGAGAGAAATCGGAAAATCATCGGAAGTTTTAAGCCCATTAAAATCGGTTCCGATCGATACTTTTAAAAGTCCTTCAGCTCAAAAGGTTTTTTCTATAATTCCTTAAAACTTAACCAATTTCCTCTCCTATATTCCATAGAAATGGCACCACTTTCAGTGGCCGAAAAATGAAATATGTGGTGCACTGCTCCAATTATGCGGGTCAAGTTGGACCCGATTATCTGACGCCCACGCAGCGGGCACAGCGTCAGATCAGACGCCTCAAGGAGCTACTGTGCATTGCACGTCAGGATCTAGAAGTGAAGGATACGGAAATATTGCGACTTACCCGAGAAGTTGTGGAACTGCGTCTATTCAAAGCATCACTCAGTTCGCCAGAGGAACGTTCTGCCTCCTCAGATGCTGTGACCGTGCGCGAAGCCGAACTAAAGACATCACAGGATGTCTCACCCATTGTCGACATGGTGGATGAGTCCAAATGCAGTCCACGTCATCTGGCACGCCAGCAGCTACAACAACACCAACACCAGTTGCAAATGTCCGCTGAGATGCAGAGTTCGTACGCCGATTCCGGGCACTTTGAGGATCTGACAATGTCATCGGTGCATTCCAAGGATTCGCAAACACAAAGCGATGATGTATGCGATGAGGTAGCTGAAGGTGCAGCAGTAATTTCATCAAACAATCTGGAGAACTATGAGTTACAGCGTCAGGAAATCATAAGCATGTATGAGCATCGCATTGAGGAACTAATACGCACCCAGGATGGAGTCACCAGTGATCTGAAGAGATCACACAATGATAAAGTCGAGGCGCTGCTGCAAAAACTTGCCGAATGCAATACACGCTACTCGGACATTGTGCCGGACTATGAGCATGCCAAGCAGCGTATACGGGAGCTGGAGAAACAATTGGAGGATCTGCAGCGTAAGCTCGTCGAGCATGAGGAAAAACAAAACAAAATGTATTTGCATATGTATCAGCAGGGGCAGGAGGCCGAAAGGATTACAAGAGCTGATGAGGTAATGATTTTTCTGCTCTTTTTTCGATTGTTTCATTCCACATGTTTGGTTTTGACAGGCAATGGAATTGGCACAGCGACAACCGGATAGCAAGGTGTCAATCAATGAGCTATTGCATCAATTGCAAAGCACACAGGACGAGCTGGAGAATATACGCGTAAGATTCTTCAATATATTTCTCATACTTTTTTCGGTTTTGTTTTGTGTATTGCATTTTGTTGCATCGTGAAGCGATTTCATTGCAAAAAAAAAAAACTAAAACAACAACAACTATACACACACATCGATAACAACAACAAAAAGAAACATAACAACATCTTCACAATTATCAACTGTGTTTATGTGTATGTGTGTGTGTGCGTTTGTGTGTGCTTTTCTCTCTCACCTTCTGATTGAGAACGTGTTCCATTTCAATTTGGCGCTTTTTTGTTTGGCTGGAAAAAGCTGCAATTAATTGAAATGCCGCGACGTTGCATTAATTTAAAATTTATAATTTTAAGTACCATAACATTTGTGCATAATTAATTAAATTAAATAACATATTTTGGACATAACTGCATTCAACATTTTACATTAAAAAAAAAAGCAACGTTTGATTTTCATCGTTTTTACTTGACTTTAAAATGCTTGTTTCATTCCATA
Source organism: Scaptomyza montana (assembly GCA_018904305.1). Lineage (NCBI taxonomy): Eukaryota > Metazoa > Arthropoda > Insecta > Diptera > Drosophilidae > Scaptomyza > Scaptomyza montana. The sequence goes on along the minus strand of JAEIGR010000037.1, from coordinate 1,066,912 downwards.
CCGTTTCGTTGCGAGCTCGAATGTAGTACAGAAAGTACAGTCACATAATAGTAAAGAGAGTGCATGATTTACAGTTAAAGAGTTCTTAAGTTTCTTCTTTTAATTGCATGTTTATGTAGAAAATATCCTTTCAATATGTAAAGCGATAGCTTTTTTTTTACAATTTTAATAACTCGTGAAATTCTCTTTTTATATACTCGTAATTTTTATATACATATAATTGTCGTATAAACATAAATAAAAAAAAAAATGTCGAAAAAAATACCAAAAATATATTTTTGTAGGCATCAGAGTGTAGAATGAGGGAATGCGGCAGTAATCATGCTCTCCTTACTGCAAAGGAGGCCATTTCTTTGTGGGTACTTGGCGCGCGTAAGGTTTGTAATATCCAACAACAACAAAAACCCTCTAACAAACCAACTAACAAATTCTACTTTACCCAACCCTAATTTTTATTTTTCTTTGCAATTCAAAATTGATTATTGAAACTCATTATAAGTTTAATTTTATTATTTTCTGGTCATTGGCTAACGAACATTTTGGATTATCATCTATACCCTATAAACATTTCATTTACATAAGCGCCATATCATTTCATAAGGTATTAAGAAAAATGGTTCCGTAGGTTGTTCTGGGGCTGTAATGCGTGAAATGAAACATGCTCTAAAACCATTAAGATTGTTTTTACTCGATGCATTTGTGCATTTAATATAAAATGTTAATTTTTACTTATTCAAATAAATACTAGAAATGGTAACTAGAGGTACGTTTTTAAATACATTTCAGTATATATGTAGATATAAAACAACACAAAATACATGGCTAGTTACGATAATTTCGTTGCTATATTCTTTAGCAGCCTTAAAACTTTAAATATAGCACAAAAGTAAAGCTAAAAATAGTATTTTTAAAATACCCATTAAATACTTATTTACATATATAGCATGTGGTTCATATACATATATCAATTAAATCCCTTAAACAGTTCATTAAACATTTCGCCTTAAAAATGATCGCTGGGAATTTGACGATTTTTATTGAATAGATTATAAAAATAATTATAATTTAATCCAAGCGATCTTTTTTTAAAAAACATTTCCCCAAACTATATTCAATGTTACATATTCATAACCTAAATGTTCATATGTCATAACACAAAATAAAAAAGTTTATGTAAATATTTTTACATCTATATTTTGTAAACGAGCAAAACCTAACCTCACATTAACCTTCTACGTACTCTCGAATGTGTGTTGACTAATCTCTCTTTCACTATCTCTTCTTTGCACTCTCTCTTTTTACACTAACAAAAACTTAATCAAAAAAACAGACAATTTATCGTCGCTTGTTGGAAGCTCAAAAGAATCGCACCCATGTGGATCCGGAAGTGACGTTGCAGTTTCTGAAAAGCGCCATATTCTATTTTCTAACGGATAAGGAGAACTCTCAAGGTCATCTGCAGGCCATTGAGAGTATACTGGAGTTCACCGATGTGGAAAAGGAGAAAATAAATCAAGCGAGATCATCGACAAAGTAAATCGCCTTCATAATTATTATTTTAATGATTATCATTTCTCTCTTTTCGATGGATTCAGCCAAAATAACGTTTTGTTTTTTTAGTGATGCTAAATTCATTGTTTTGTGTCGAGTTCAGTTAACGAATTTATTTTCATTTTTATTTTGTCACTGAAATAATTATTGATAAATATTGAGATGAACCGCAACGAACGAAAATCTTGTACAGAGAAAAAAAAATCATATTTCCCATATTTATTATACATTTTCTGTTAAGCATACGAATACGTCCTAGAGTAAACGTCAAAGTACGTTACAAAACAAAAATAAAAATAATAGAATTTTAAACAAATTGTACATCCCTTGATTCGTCCAGGTTGTCAGATATGAAAAATCGTATATAGTTAAATTCGTGTTTCAGTGAAATATAATACTAAATAAAAGCTAAACTAGTTGAAACAAGGTGATATCTTTTATTGAAATCTTAAAAGTCAAAGAATCAGTGAAAATGTAAGTATTTTATTATTTTAAAAATAAGTTTCAATAAGCGCGCCAACTGAATGCACAATCAAACCTCGATAATCTTTCGGCATATGCTCACTGAAAATCCGCTCTTTTTTTCGTAAAAAACTGCGCATTTAGCCAACACTAAAAACTATCGTTTTACCATCCCCAAATGTTTCGCAACATGCTCGCTTGCGGCAGCATGCATCCGAGCAACATTTGCATTAAGTGAGGCAACAGATTCAGTGCCTCGCGCTCTTTCATTCATTCATTCACACAGCAAAGGCAAGTCGGGCTCCAAACAATATTAGCATTATTGTGTCTCAGTATGTTGCCAATAATTTTACCACAGTAACCTCTATCGATATATCGATAATTACTTCGGGTCTTTCTCTCATTCTTTTCCGATTCAACAAACTGTTCGGACGCGTGGCGTGGTCTGTTTTTGTATGTATTTAAAAACAAATTAAATTTTTATAGTTTCGTGTATGTTAAACACAGTGCACAGTTAATAAATTTAAGAAAAATATTTATATTAAACACATATAAACGCACATACGTTAATGGCACGACAACAACGTCGCGTTTGCTTATAAAATTTATGATGAATCAAAATAATTGAAAGTGCGAGCCAGTGAAATTTGTTGGTAATTTTTCGCGATGTGCATTTTATTCCAATAATCCAAAAAACAAACATAAAGTGTACACACCACAAGCACACACATGCAATAAAGAAATATCGCGTGTGTGTGAACGTGTGTGTCCGTGCGTGTGTGTGTGTGTGTGCAGGCACTTGATACCTACTACGGAAAAGAATTAATGAAAGAAAACTAAATGTATTTGGTGTTCTAGTTGTAGAAAGTGCGGAAGGCGGTGCGGTTTCGTATACAAATGTGTAAATAAACCGGGTCGCCCACATTTGCGGGCAAATCAACCCCTTCCGCCGCTCCTCCGCCTGCATCCCCTTAGTTCAATGATTAACTTCCTTTTGTGTGTGTTTTCGTAGGAATTTCTTTTCGAACGCTGCCGACCACCAACGCCAACGTCAACAGCGACGCCGACTGCGCGACGGGTAAGTTTAAAAATAAAAATACTCAATTGCAGTTGCATTGATTTCATGTACTTAATGTGTGTTTGAGCGAATGCGTTTAGCGGCATTTTTTGTTTGTATGTATGTTGTTGTTATGAACTTGATTCTTATTGGAGGTCGCTCAATTAAACCGGTTCGTTAGCATTTCCCATCTCATCCCTCCCCGTGTCTTGCTCATCTATAATTCAGGCACTGCAGTAGCAGCAGCAGTTGCAATTCCGCTTTATTTCTATGTATGTATGTTTGTGTCGCAGGTTTTTCTTTTTTCTGGTCTACTCTATGCATCCATTTGCCGCTGCTGCTCCTGCTGTGCTATCGTCGTTCGGGGGCCTTGCAAATGTGCTTTTTTTCGGTTAGTTTCTTTTTATTACATTTTTGTTGATTTTTCTTTTATTTTTTTTGCATTTTTATCAACCAACTGTCCCGCCACACAGTGGAACCAGATGCATTAGAGCCGCCTTTGTGCTGTAATTAATGTTAAGTGCTTTTCCCTCATCGCTTGACCACCACCTGAGAGAGAAAGATAGAGAAAGAGAGAGATGAAGAGAGTGCCAGCTGGAGTTTTGATTGCATTCCGCATTATCGTTGGGTACACTTGAAATTTAAATTTTATATGTTTGCAACATTTTTGTACCTGTAACTAACTACTTTTTGCTTTCTATACCAACTCGCTAAGTGTATGTTGCAGCCAGTCCGCCTAAAATACTTAATTGCCGCACTGAACGAGCCTCTAAAAAATTTGTTGCTATGGCTATGGCTGATGCCAAATGAAGCTATAAAAGTGGGCCATGGCACTGACCACAAAAACAGATAACTAGCCACTTTTAATATGCCCAGATCGCTTAGTTGCAATGTCCAAAGTTGTTCAAGAGAAAGCCATCAAAAGCGCACAATGCCCCCCCCAGCGCCAGGCACTAAAATTACACACACACAAACAGATGGAGAGAGTGAGAGAGAGAGACTTACACACATACATACAAACACACCTGCAATAGCAGTAAATTCACAAATGAGCAACTCTGGATGCTGACTAGATTTCCCCACAGTGTGGCTTACCCTATAACTGTGCTTCAAGAGCTTAAAAGATTTTCGATAAGTATGTACATACATACATACATACGTATTTACATAAAATGCCATTTGGTACTTTTTACAGGTAATTTTGGCTAATCCGCATTACAATTTAAAGCACTTGACTCATATGCAAAGAAAAATAGCCAAAAACTTAGCTAGGGTATTTTCGAGAACATCATAAGCTATTCCAATTATGATTACATTTTATTGATTGCTTTGGCGTTTTAATGAAAAAAAAAATGATGAAATGCAAGGCGAGAAAGCAATTTATATTTGCATACAAAAAAAACAAAAACGGAGTTATGAAGTAATTCATCCTTGCTTACACAATAGCAGTTCATCCTGTCAGTTATCTATGTGTGTGTGTGTTCACTATGTTCACTCTTTCACTCTTGTTAGTTGATTGACTTTGGTGAGGCCATCATCATCATCAGCAGCTGCAGCCAACGGCTCTCTTCACACAAAACGTTAATCACTTTCAAAGCATCTCTATTCATTGCACACTTTTTCTCATGTACTTGGGTTCATTGGTGTTTTTTTCTCTCTCACATACACACATACTCCAAATTGCCTTGGGACTTTTGCATGGCCTTATAACTGCACGCCTACAATAACAACCGCAACGGCAGCAGCGTACAAAAAATTAAGCAGAAAGAACAACAACAACGCTGTCAAGTTGATGACTGCTTTGGCTACAATTACAAGCATCATTGGCCTTATTCCTTTTTAACCATTGCTGCTGCTTTGAGTGTTGTTCTTTTTTTTTTTTTTGCTATTTGCTATGTCCGTCACTCGCACACAGATATACGCACAGCTGTCGTTGCTGCTTTTGATGTATATAAGTATATATTTGCACAGCTTTTACTCCAGTTGCTCTCCTCTTGTGCTCTCTCTCTCTCTCTCTCTGGCTTGTCTATTTGCTGTATAAAACTTCCGAAAATGATTACGCAGCTTTTTTGATGGCAGCCACTTTGTTACTTGAGAACTCCACTTGCTGCTTTCTGCCCCATGCCGCTTACCCTTTTCTCTCTTCCTTTTTAATGATCACTAAAGCTCGTGTTCTGTTTTAACAATTTTAAAGCTCTTGTAGCTGCTAATTTTAGCATACACAAGAGTTTCACAATCATACCAAAAACAAGTCACGTTGCTTACGCATCGAGTAGTAACATAAAAAATAGAAGCAAATTCAAATGAAAGAAAACGAGTAAAAGAAAAAAAAATAATTTTGTTTTATTGCCACATTTACAATTTTTTTTACTTCTAAACACGTTGCTGGGCTGGCTGCTTTTGTGATTGAATACCCCCTTCGAGAGAGTTTTTCCCTTAACAGCTGTCACATTAGGTCTGTTAATGGGCCACAGCGAAGACAGTTGAGTTATTATTGTAATCTTTTAATTAGCAAAGAGAATCACTCATATTTAACAGAGAGTGCTTTTCACAGTCCCACTTAAATCCCAAATGTTAAGCAATTACATATATTTCCTTCGCATCAATTCTTTTTGAAATAAGAAAATTAAGGTCTTTCTCGCTCTTTCGTCTCAGCGCTTTCGTTTATTTGCTTATTTATGAGCATAAATTAAAAATTAACAGCACACTGCACCCACACAAAAGAAACAACAACAAATACACAAACTAAGTTCAATTATGCTGGCATATATACATATACATATATCATATTGCAAAGTAGCAAGAAAATTTATGAGCCATACGCTCTTTGACACCCCCTTGCCTCACGGCCATTTTTGCTTGTACTTGACAAAGCCCTGGAGTTACAACAACAACAACAGCAACAACGCCAACGCAGCAGCAACGAACCGCCAGAGCAGCATTTTTGCCAAGGTTGGCGGCGTTGAAGTTGCATTAACAACAACAACAACAGCAACATTTGCGACCCCCATAAATGTTGATCAACTGTTGTTTGTTTGGCTGGGCTGGCAACTATTAGCGCATGAAACGCCACGCAACTAACAAGCGGAAAAATCTCGTCTCAAATAAAGAAATAAATTTTGTAAAATAGCATCATCAACAACACACGACGAGGGGCGTTCATTAAGTAATTAGTTTGCCACTAATTAAGTTAGAAACTTCAAAATTGGTTTATAATGTTGATAACTTGACAGTTTAAGGTGTTACATTTGCAGATCATGAAAAGGCAAAACAAGCATTAAAAATAATGCAAAATGTCTTATTATTGAAATCAATTGTTTCACTTATGATAAGATATTGAAATATTTAGGGGCTAGTGCTACAACTACGAGGAACTTTAGGAATAATTATACAGTCGCTCTTTCATAAAGCAAACCTTAAAGGGACAAAAACACATGATTGATTGAACTAAACTTGATTGTTTTGGAAACAAGTTCATTATACAGAAAACTTCGCTGAACGAAAGTTTGTAATAGACAATTTCGACTATATAATTAAATCTTTCGAAACCTTGGAACTTAAACTTAATTCAACAGTTTTAATATGTAAACGCTCTAAGATGTTGCTTAACATGTGTCTTACATGAGCCTTGCTGTTAAGTGAAATTTTTGAATGTTAAAATGATCTTAATAAGTAAACTACTTTGCATTAAATAAATAACTAACTAAACTAAGTTTCGTCGTTGGCTGTTGGTTGTTATTAATAAGTTAAAAACTCACGTTCTAAATTTATAATGTTTTGGCAAAAGTTGACACAAACAAACCCCACTTGTTTAAACATTATTTAGCACTTAATAAATTGTAAGAGATGTTTGTGCAAGTGTTGAAAAAACATAACTGTACAACATGTGCTTATTGCCACATAGTAATAATCAGTTCTAGTTCTTCCTAGTTGCATATCTACATATATTTTAAACTGATTGTTGTCTAGTCTTTGATTTGAGCCGCCGACGCGTCGACCAAAATGACGACTCGACATACTGTGACGCTTGACTGCACTTAAGCTAATTGCAAAGTATGTCATTGGCCAAAAAGGCCTTTTTACTGGCCTTCCTCTCCTCTCACCTCCCCCGCCACCATCCCTCACCCCTATCCTAATAACACTATGTAGCAGTTTCTGTTCAACTAGGGTGGTCCAAAAGGTTACGCAACTTTTAAATTAGTTCAATGTTTTTCAGCAAATTGACAAACATATTGATCAGGAAGAGGTAAGAGAGAGAGAGAGAGAGACAGAGAGAGTGAGAGTAAAGCTGATAGCCCTTTAAGCTAGCTTTGGCAGTAAGCGCATTAAAAACTCTTATCGATTTTTTAGCTGGTTACTCAACCGATTTGCGTATGCAGGACAAGTTGTTGTGGTTTGTGTTGTTGTTTGTTGTAAGTTGTTGTTGCAGTTGTTTATGCTTTATTAAAATCATAATAGACGTGACGCAGCTACAAACAGTTTTCTATAACACCCTGCGCTTTAAATTTTATTATTAAAGGTATTTAAGGAAAGAGAAAATTTCCCCGATCATAAAATAGCCGAAAATATTTCATTTGCAGAACTGTTATATTTAACATAAGTTTTGTTCCGAGTGCTAAAAATCAGCTGAAGAATGTTAAATTAAGCTTGTGCATACAGGGTATCAAACGAGTCGAGCTTAATCAACTTTTGAATACTTATCTACTTTTGTTTGCAGTTTTGCGCTCTAGAAAAGTTAGAAGGGAGGCGTCTTTTCAACACTCTCTGTGTGTTTGGCGCCTCACATACAAAAGCTGAAGATTACGTGGCCACACGATGGCTCTTTCAAAACTTATGCCAAAGAAATGTGCTTGTGTGTGCGTGTGTGTGTGTGTTCCATTGTCGCTGTCACGCAATTCATCCACAATATTGTCATTCACAAAGTTAGTCATTCAGTCAGTTTGTCAAACCTTACATTCACATGTTGAGTGCTCCCCAATTGGTGCGCTGATGCTGTTGAGCAGGACGATTAAGCTAAGGGCAATAATAATAAGGAAATAACATTCTAATGGACCCAACCAAAGAGAAGAAGAATGAAAAAAAGCACACAAAGGAAAGTAAAAGATGCGTGCGAGGAGAGAAAGAGAGAGACGACATATATTTTGGGTTTGTGGGATTTTATCTGCGGGCGGCGCGTAGGGAGACAAAGCCGCAAAGTAAAAGAAAAAGAAGAAGTGGCGAATGATGTCAACAGCTGTTAATGTTCATGCATGCACGTTATTGCAGTTAATGTTTGAGTGTATGTGCGTCTCATTAGAATAAAAATCTTAAAGCTCTGATTTCTTAAATTTGACTTACCGTAAAAACAGGAAACATGTTCCGTGATGCTCTCTCATCTATACACAACTTATCGTGCTTAGTTGCATCGCATAAACATCTGCTTCTGCTGTTTGTAATGAGCACATGGCAAGAAGTTAATGATGCGGGTCAAGCCACCTTCCGTTGATGTGCCACATTAAAAAGGCCATGGACCAAATGTCAAACCTCAAAACAAAAAACTTTTCTTTAACGCATTGCGCTCACATTTTTTATCTCACTTTTGCTTTACTTTGCTGTGCTTCTAATTTGCACAGAGAGATGATTACGAAAACTTTTATAAGGTTAAGTAAACAAAGTATTCAAAATATTCAAAATTATTTATTTTGTAAAAATATACTATGTATTCTAATAGCCTCTTAAGTTTACTGTTAGATACTTTCAAAAAAAGCAATATTTGCATTAGCGTTGAGAATCTTTGAAAAATATTTTTTTATGTACATCAACATTGATATTATCTGCACATTTGGAGTAATTTTATAGGGTATCTCCGTTTTTGCACCTTATTTACTCATTTAATTTTGAATACTCCAGCTTAGCACAATAAAGTTTTTTCAAATTGTATGCCACAAAATAATAATAAAAACAAAAACAAAATGGCACCAACAGAAAACTTTGTGTTTTAAATGCCGCAACTTTTTCTGTATGCTCTTTTTTGTCTCCATTTCTCTGCTCTCTCCCTATCTTTTTCTGTGCTGGCAATGAGCAATTGCTATGCAAACGGCTGTCCGCCTGCTTTAGCATATTTTTGCTATCCAACCGCAGGGCCACGCCCACTGTTGCTACATTTAACAGCACTCACTCACTTACACACACACACACACATACATACGTTACATACACATACAGAGTAAATTTGAATCCAAATCAGAATCCAAATCCCTCCACTGGGCATTGAGCAAGTTCTCCTTTATATCAGTGGTTTTTTTTCTCTTTTGGTTTGGTTTGGTTTGGGTAGAAAACTCGTGCAAACTTACCATACAAATTGTTTGGAATTAGCGAGAGCTTTGTTGGCAATCTCATCCCCCCTCCCGCCTGCCACCCTCGGTGTTCTCTAGTCCCTATTTGCTTTTAATTAAAATGCGTGTCATGTTTTTTTTTCCACCTTTTTTTTTCGTTGGTTTCTGCGCCAAAGATTAGCTTTTTGATTTGAGGTGATGAGAGGCAGGCTACGTGTGGAATAAATGATGACTCGCTGATAATGATAATGATGATTACGATAATAATGATGACAGGGTGAAAATACGAACAAACAAACAAAGATTTAATCCAGTTTTCACATTTTCTTTTGATTAGATTATCATTCCCTTGTTGCCTATTTAACACGTCTTTAGGATTTGTAAATTGTTATTAATGCATTTTTTTCGTTTTTGTTTTTCGTTGACTCTTTGTCGCTGTAGAACTTATATATTATCTTAACAAAAATAATGCGGGTAAATGGGTACACCGTATTATTTTTGTTTTGATAAAGAAACGGGCAAAGCTTTGTGCAGCTGTATTCGATTTTTTGTTTTCGTTTTTTCAACTCTTTTTTATAAATTAGGAATATTTTCGTTTTAGTACATTTACGCATAATATTTGTACAGTCTTTTTTTTTTAAAGCCGTTTTACCATGAGTATTTATGTAAGCTGTTCCTCAAATATTGGTAGAGTAATTTTTATGTGGCAAAAAGTGAGTTTATTTTAGTACATCATTTAATATTATAATTTCTATATTATGCTGATAATTAGAGTTTTGAAGAATTGTGACCTAGATATGGTGAATTTGATAAACATAAATAAAGTATGAAGATATCTCATATTTAATTAGTAATTTGTTTGTTTTTAATCGCTTTTTAAATAAGGAAATTCCCCTTCCACTCGTATCTCTTTTATCTTAGAGTCCACAAATAATTACCCCAAAATGACCCTGAGCTAGTTTTATCGCTTGAGCGCACAGCTGATCGTTAGGTATTTACCGTTCTAGTTTCATAAATTCGATAAGAGATCCGGTTGTTTTGCCAGTTCAAAATATAAATTGGATTATTCTTTTCAAATACTATCAACAACTGTGCTATTTATTGTATAGTTCATTAACCCTTTGTGTGCCGGCTAAAGCATATTTGTTTTATGACGCTGAATAAGACGTGTGGAACGTGTCTGTCTGTGCGTATATGTGTGTGCGTGTGCATTTGTATTTATAGCACTAATTTGTATCACTGCCGCCGGGCGGCTGCTGTGCATGCCAACATGTAACAGAAATAAATGTTATTCGTATGCAATATAAATTAAGCGCCTCTCTCATACTCTCCCACTCTCTATCCCTCTCTGGTAAAGCTATCACGGATCATTAAAGCTGCAAGTGCAGGAGCCTACTCTTTACTCTTGCAGTTGTTTCTGCTGCTGCTGCTGCGTTCAGAATAAAGAAGAGGGAACAACGGCACTAGTTGCGGGTGCGCCGCTTTGATGTGATTGTTTGGCATTTGTTGATGTTGTTGTTTTCGTTTCTCTTGCCCAATTATGCGGTATTTTTGTGGGACTTTTTTGGCATTTACAGTTGTTATATGGGATTTGAGTTTTCTCTCTCTGTCTCTCTCTCTCGCTGCCATTCTCTGTGTTTTTGTGAGTGCGCCAAATGCGCGTGCTTAATTATACAAAATGTGTTTTGCGCTCGACTTAACAGCCAGTGATTTATTTTGGTAAGCTCGCCAGGCGCGTTTGAATGATGAATTTATGTACATAAATATGTGTGGATGCCAAACGACTGTGTGCAATTGTAATTTGGTTTTTGTTGTTGCTTTAATGATGGGGGATCTGAAATGTACATAAATATGTGTGGGATTTTTTTTAATGTGGATTTTGTGTGTCACATATGTCAAGTGCAATGGCTTGAATGTTGTTGATTATGAATTCTTTCTGTAAACTAAAAGCTTATCGCTATGTGGAACTTAAGTGTATGCTATTCTTATTAGAGCTCTGAGTGACTATCTCTTGGGGAATTTTGTGTAGAAATTATGTTTTAGAACAAAATGTTTAAAGCTTAGTGCTGTAATGCAATACCAAATCTATTGAGATTTTATGTTTCAAGCGTGATTGTACAAATGTACATATGTAAGTATTGTGTTTGTTTGTGATTGTGCTTGGAAACCAGTTTGACCTTTCATTATGGTACAACTGTAATCATTGTCTACTGGGTTTTGTAATTGCACAATTTGACAATTTCATTAATTGCGTTTAATTGCTTACGTTTTCGAATTGTGTTCTGTGCTTTTGTTTTGCCGTCTCTTAATTGCAATTTCTGTTACAATTTCATTTGTTATTGCGGTTGTTCCCGTTGCTGTTACTGTTGTTGTTATTGTTTTATTTGTATTTATTCGAATACGACCACTTGACGCGACCTTTGCCAACGCGCCAATTCATTAATAAAACTGCTCAAACAAAGCTTGCAAGCTTTTAATGCCGTTATTACAAGTCCACGTCATGTATGTCGCGCTCTCGTTCTCGCATAAAAAATCGTAATGTTACAGTTATCTCTCTGTTTGCCACCTGCTGTCAAGGCTTTTCACGTGAAATTGACACGGATTTACATCAAATTAATTGTTTTGTGTGTGCGTGTGCGTGTGTGTGTTTGGTGGGCGTTTAAAGAGTTCGAGCGGGTGCGGGTGCGGGTGAACTCAACAAGCGTGCTTAAGTGTGCTACAAGTGCTTTCAACTTTTGTGCAACGACACGACACACACAAACACACACACACTCTGACTCATTACACGTAAACATTTGTGCCACGCCTCCCGCTGTCATGCTTATCAGTAGCAATAAACAGCAAGCAACAGTCGGTCGCTCTTATAAAAATATAAAAAATTTGCGCTTCCGCTTTGCTGACTCGTGTCCGGAGAGCAGCTACAAAAGATAGGGGAGGCAAGAGAGTGATAGTGACAGCAGTGAGGGCGTCCTGTGTGTGATACTTAAAGGTTAACTAAAGTTGGTCGTGTATCTTGGATGTCGATATTTAAAAGAAGATGCTCAGTGCGTACAACTAAACAATAATTCAAGAGAAAATAATTTTAAAAATTTGTATGTACATATATATGTACTCAACGGATGGTTTACACTAAAAATGTTTCAGTTAGAAAAGTAGTTTTTGAAGTGCAATCAAAACCCATCACGCACTCATCTCTAATGTTAAGTGATTGGTACAATAAATTAGAGAGAGGAGAAAGAGAGCCGCGCTGGCATCTTTTCAATTTATGACACTTTGACAGCTTTCCGAAACACTGTGCGTCGCGCTGTGCGATTTTTAATTAAAATACGTACAAAATTCAATTAACGCAGCGTTCAGCGAAGCTCCGAAACTTTGACTAAATAAAACTCAACAGCAACATCAGCAGCAACAACAACAACACAAACGCTTTTCAGCGCATAAAAAGTCAACGCGGAATGTAGAAAACGCGATAAAAAACAAATCAAAGCAATAGCGCCTACACATGGTCATACACCCACACAAACATACGTGTATACAAACAAACTCATCAATTGTTATTGTTGCCGCTCTCTCGCTTGCACTCTCCAACTGTTTACATTTGTCTGTTAATGTGTTTGCTGCTAGTTGGATGCCATTTTCTTGAGCATTTGCTGATTGTTGTGTTTTTTTTTTTTTGCCTTAATTGGTTTGAATTGAATTATAATTAAGTGTTAATGTGAGAGTCTGTTTAAATATTGTTATAGTCGTTAAATGCATAAATCCAATTATCAATTCACACTGATTACATGCAAAAGAACACTGATTGTTATCAACAAGAATCTTAGCTAACAGACCAGACATTTAACAGTAATTAGCGTAAACAAGCTGTCAATTGTTTATTTAGCTAACATTGAGTGATTTTACTTTCCATATTGGATTCAACAGTAATAATACAGAAATTGTTTGCCAAGGTTTTTTTTATTGTAAATGCACATTATTAATTAATCACGTTTCATATTCAAAACGACATGAAACGACAGAATAATAATTTTTCCAAAAATTTTTGTCAGCCCAAAATGTCAGTTTAAATTGATTAAGCAGAAAGGTATTTAATTCAATGAATAATAAATGCGACAATTTTTTATGGACTTTTGTAAATAATACATTATATAAAATGTTGCTGACGCATTACTTAAAAAGCTTTTGCAAAAATAATTATTTCATACCAGTTCTTACATACATGCATACGTAAACCCGTTATTTTTTTTTTTGTATCTTTGTTATTGAGTGCATTATTGACGTCTTTATGCTGCACGCACACTGAAGGGCACTCCTGTGGCGCTCTCGGCTGCCTGTCATTTGCCACTTCGTTTTTAGCCTCTTTTCGGTTCGTCGTATCAGCACATGCAATTGCATATTTTAACAGGTCGCCCTTTCACCGACCTCACCCCTTCACTTCACTATCTCTCTCTCTCGTTTTCTCTAAAGTCAGCCGGGCGCCCTCTTTACAAGAGACACACTCTTGACGTGTGTGAGTGTGTGCGTGCATCGTGTTAAGGAAAAACGGGTTTTTATTTGAATGCACTGCTCCCCCATCTCTTTCTTGCTCTTGCATACTGTCTGTGTCTATCCTAGAAGAAGCTTTGGCACTCTTCGCATGCCTTATGAATGATTCAAATGCATGTTATGTGTGCAGAAAGAAGAAAAAAACTTGACTACAAAAAATACCGTTAAGAGTTGTTGCGCTTTTTTTTAATACCCTCCCAACAGAGCTATGCAATGAATAGTTTTTGTTTGTAAGCGTAAATAACGGACTGAGAGTACATTTTTGGTGAATTTAGCTGTAACTGTTAATAGGTGAGGAAATTTAAAAGCATTTCCTGCATTGTATTGTTAATAAACTGTTTTGGTATTATTTTGACTTAGAAATTCATAAGCTTTTAATACTGTATACAATGCAAGCAAAAAGATGGGTATACAGGGTATTCACATAGTCGATTTAATTTCGCTTGGCAACATTTTCACATCATTTCAGACTCTGTCTCTGACATCTCGTTGGTTGCCGGTTTCCATTTGGTTGGTTTTAACCATAGTTTTTGTTGCTATTTTTTGTTGCCGTTGCTGCCGCTTTTGTGGCATTTTTGGGAGCGCTGCCTGCGACTCTGACCTTTGTCAATGGAATTTGTGTTGAAATTTATTTTGTTTTCTTTTTTTTCTTTGGCCAGTAAACTGCTTTTGCGAAAATCTTTGTGACAGAGTAACGAGGATTTTGTATGGTAAGAGCTGACAAGGAAAGGTATTTGAATGTTAAGTATTTATTGACATTATTGATGAAATTTGCATGGTTGAACAAATATAAATCATGACAGGATATTTGTTTTGAGAAAGGTTTAAACATGGACAGAACAAATCGAGGAATCAAGTATAGTTAATGTTCGTTTGAGAAAATCTGTTGTTTCTTTGCCTTTGGAATTTATGAAAAATATTAAATCAAAATTATTGCCAGTCATGGAGATTATGACGAAATGCTATTTTAAAAAAGTATTGTAAGCCCAACAATTTAGTACCCAAACAAATATAACAAGATAACTTTCGATTTTTTCTCATACATATTTACATACATAAGCTATACTTTGTTGATTGTTAATATTCAATATTTTTTCTTTCTTTTGCAGTTGAGTAGTTTCTCAAGGTCTTTTGTGCGTGTGTGCGAGTGAATAAAAGACAGTAAAAAGGCGAGAAATAAAGCAAAACTGGTTGGGGCATGAGCTGAGGCCGAGGCGACACTGGAGATTTGGAAGTCGTCTCAATGGATCAGCAAACAACACCAACAATAACAAAAATGAGAGGATGCGCCAGCAGCAGCAGCAACAACACGAAGGGCAACTGTTAGTTAACAGCGGCTGAAATTGTGCGTTCGTCTCTGTGCGTAGCATGAAACAGAGACAGAAAGAGCGTAAGCTCCACATATGTGCCAAACCAACTGTAACAACAACAACAACATACAAAAAACATCAACTAATTAAAAGGAATTCACGCTTGAAAGAGTGAAAATAAAAGAAAAATATACACACAGAGATAAGTAAAGATCACGGCGCCTGTCAATCTAAAAGTCTGATAAGAAAAGTTATGCATTAAACAGGGCAACTATAAGAGAGCAAGAACATTAACATATCTAGCCAAACTAACAGCAGCTTACAAACCCACTCACTCCAACCATACAGAATACAGAAAATGCTGTAAACGTTAAACAAGAACAACAACAACTTTATTCACACAACAGACAAAAGCTGATTGCTGCCAGCTGACTGATTGACTGACAGAAACAAATTAAATTTGTCGCACACAATAACAAGCACACCACAAAAATCAATAATAGTTTGCAAACACATTTAAGCAACATGTCATTGCAAACTTTCACACGCAAAATGCGGGGACGCATGCGTTCAAATACCTGCCGCATTGTGTTACTCACCTCACTGGTATGGCTAATTTTTGATTTTGTGCTCATTGCCCGCTATTCGGACTGCATAGGCAAAGATGGCTGGCGTTGCAGGCGAGCCGGCGAATATGATGTTGAGGTGAGTAACTGTAAACTTCGCTTTCAATAAAATTGTAGAAATTATTAATAGGCATTGCCCGGGCTACTTTGATTTTCAATCAGACCAAACGTTATCTTTTCTTTGTACTCAATTTTGCCTTCTTTGACAGCTACCCAACGCTGAGCGTTTGGTGGACGACAATCAATTGGTCAATGATAACGAAATCAATACGGAGAAATCTCTGGATGGTGATGATGCAGCTGGCATTCCACCAGTTATGGGTCAGGGCTTTGTCTCTGGCGGCATATCGATGACATATCGCAGTCTGATGCTAAAGAAATGGTTCCAAGCGCCCACAGTGCGGGAGTCTAAGGGCAAACCGGGTGAGATGGGCAAACCCGTTAAAATACCCGCTGACATGAAGGATCTCATGAAGGAGAAATTCAAAGAGAATCAATTTAATTTACTGGCCAGTGATATGATCTCATTAAATCGCTCGCTAACCGATGTGCGGCACGAAAAGTAAGTTAACACATTCGATTTTTTTGATTATCCTTTTCATATGTTTCGGTTTTTTTTAGTTGCCGTCACAAGCAATATCCCTCAAAGCTGCCCACAACTTCAATTGTGATAGTCTTCCATAATGAAGCGTGGACGACGCTCCTCCGCACTGTTTGGAGTGTCATCAATCGCTCGCCACGTTCCCTGCTCAAGGAGATTATTCTGGTGGATGATGCCAGCGAAAGAGGTGAATAAAAGTACAGAATAAAGTATCATTCTTAAAACTAACATACTTGCTTTGTAGATTTCCTGGGCAAACAGCTGGAGGATTATGTGGCCAAGCTGCCAGTTCACACATTTGTGCTGCGCACAGAGAAACGTTCTGGATTGATACGTGCTCGTCTTCTGGGTGCTGAGCATGTAAGTGGTGAGGTAATCACCTTCCTCGATGCACATTGTGAATGCACAGAGGGCTGGCTGGAGCCGCTCCTGTCACGCATTGTCCAGAATCGTCGCACCGTTGTGTGTCCCATCATTGATGTCATTTCGGACGAGACTTTTGAGTATATAACCGCCTCGGATTCAACGTGGGGCGGCTTCAATTGGAAGCTTAACTTTAGATGGTGGGTTGAATTAATGTTTGTAAAAGCTTTAAGCTTGAGATATGATTGTGGCGAGGTAAAAAGGTTTGAATATGAGCACTTTCTTACAAACAGAACTGAAGAAAGTATCATCTGACTTTTGTTTTAAAACTTTTCTATATTTCTAACTGACTCATTCGATTCTTGTAGGTATCGTGTGCCACAGCGTGAAATGGCTCGTCGTAATAATGATCGTAC
The DNA here is from genome assembly GCA_018904305.1 of Scaptomyza montana. NCBI lineage: Eukaryota > Metazoa > Arthropoda > Insecta > Diptera > Drosophilidae > Scaptomyza > Scaptomyza montana. Next base: position 1,049,667 of record JAEIGR010000037.1, on the reverse strand, counting down.
AGCGCCTTTGCGTACACCAACAATGGCTGGTGGATTGTTCTCCATTGATAAGGATTACTTCTATGAAATAGGCTCGTATGATGAGGGCATGGACATTTGGGGTGGCGAGAATCTGGAAATGTCGTTTCGAGTAAGGCAAAGTCATTAAAATATTTCTCTTCTATGGTTTTTCTATTCGTTCTTACAGCTACAGCCAAGCCGCAAAAAGTGTTGCCCATTTGCCTATACATATATTCTGATAATTCTTTTTTTAATTTATTTTTACTCATTACTATTTTTATTAAGTCGCATTTATTTTATTTCATTTTTTTTTTTTTTTTTTTTTATTTTCTTTTTAAAAAAAATGAAATTGAAAATTACAAAAAAATATGTATGTAAAAATAATACTAATCACAAACAAATAACACACAAAAAAAAAATATATATATATATATATATTTAATATATATATATCCATGACAATATTCTCAGATATGGCAATGTGGAGGCATTTTAGAAATTATACCCTGCTCGCATGTGGGCCACGTGTTCCGCGACAAATCGCCGTACACATTCCCGGGCGGCGTTGCCAAAATTGTGCTGCATAATGCGGCGCGGGTGGCCGAAGTATGGCTGGACGAGTGGCGTGATTTCTATTATGCAATGAGCACAGGTTCGCAAAAACAAAACAAAATCAAAACTCAAAACCCAAAACAAAAATCATACAAAACTCAACAACAACATAAACAGCAAGAGTTTATATAATGCGCATCTAACACCTTTTGAGTATAACGACTTTGATTGTATTTGGCTTTCACTTGTTACTAAAACAACATAAAATATTAAATCAAAAGCTTTCTTCGGTTTGCCGTAGATTTGATACTCTTGCAGATATTGTGAAGATTTTGTTTAAAATGAGTTTTTTCCGATTTTTAAACAATTTCCTTAACAAAACAATTATAATCTGCAAAAGTATTTTAAATAAACCCAAAAAAAATGAGGTATACTCAAGCGCTACTTATATACTACTAATAACACTACTAAAAACACAACAGAAAAAACAACAATTGACATTGTTTTTGAGAATAAAAAGCATCAAGTTTTTTAAAATGATCAATACTAAAAACTACTGATTGTAAACCAATTTGTGTGAACTCTAAAACAATAGCGCTTTATGTATGTGGAATCTTTATAATAATACAAACTACTTTAGCTAAATATACATGCATATTTATGTAATGTAATTGTAACACACAATATATTTACTAAAAAAAAAAACTAATGCCACTGTCGTCGCTTTTAAATTTTGTATATTTAATTCAATCCTAAACCTAAAACATATTTAAAGCGCTCTGGCAGAGGCATATGTTTTATTGTACTAAATTATTATTATAAGTGTGCTCTTGATTGTATTTTGTGTTTTTTCTAACAGAGAATCTTAATGTTCTTGAATTTAGTGCTCATGCTCGCTTCTAAAAAAAAAATAGAGACGACGTCAGGCAGACCGAAAATCGTCTTTTGTTATTAACAATACAACTAACCAACTATACATACATACATATATATAATAAGTATTATCTATATATATATAACACGTTGAATCCACCAAAAAGCGTTACATTTATATAACACATAAATACTACTATCCGAGTACTTACCACAGTTGTATTGACAATGCCTTAACATTGAACTTAAGCTAAACTTAACGTACATAATACTCGTTGCATTTTAATTTTGATTTAAGTCCAGCAAAAAAAAAAAACACTAATTGGTAATTAATTTTAGTTTTTAATTTATACATTTAAGTTGTTACTAATATTCTTATTAATTAATTTGATTTTGATTGTATCTTCACTCGTTACATATGTATGCACCTCTCGTTGTCGGAAGAGGATTGTTCTCGTCAAGCACTTTGCGACATTCACTTACTTCTATTTATAGCTGGTGTAAGAGTCCATATGCTTATTAAAGCTTCTCTCTTTGAGACTCGCTGTTTAGTACAACTTCTCGTTATGAGTGCATGTTGACTCTTTGTGAATCTTTGTGCTGATCATTGGAAATCACTCGTTACATGTTTTTCTCGCTACTTACGTCACTCGTTATGCTTAATGCTACTTATGAAATTTACTCGCTGCTATTTTAAATCCTTCTAAAGTTTGTCAATATTGCTTTAATTTCCCAGTCTTAATTCCACTTTGTTGTTATAACGAGTAACGATTAATCGCTGTGATTAGTATTAGCAGTAGTAGCTTATAATCGCGTTGTAAGTGCTAACAGTTCCTGGTCCAACCTCTTCTGCCCATATCAGATATATGGGATCACTCCCGTTGCTATTCTAGGTACTCGCTACATTTGCGCTTGGCTTGACTGATATATGATATACATATACATATATAATGAACCCCCTTGATGCACACATACCTATGTATTTGCATATAGTATGTATGTGTACCATCTCTTGTTCTCTCCCACTTTCGCCCGTATTCTCACCTTTTTAATTTGTCTAATGCCCGATATCAATTTTCTGGTATTACCCGCCGCTCCTCCAGGTTTGGATGTGTGGCGGTTTACTCGAGATAGCGCCATGCTCCCGTGTCGGTCATGTCTTTCGCAAGTCAACGCCGTATACCTTCCCAGGCGGCACAACGGAGATTGTTAATCATAATAATGCGCGTCTGGTTGAGGTTTGGCTGGACGACTGGAAAGAGTTCTACTACAGTTTTTATCCAGGTTAACGAAACAAAACGAAATCTCTCACTTTAATCGAATGCTTCTTCACTTAAATATCCGACTCACTTTGCCTAAATCTTTCCTTTTCTCTCTTCTTTTCTCTGTCTCACTTTCTCTCTCTCTCTCTCTCTATAGTTATTTGTTTCGTATATATATAAATATATTTATTGCATTTTGCAATTGTCTGTCTTTTATATATATTAAACACACATTTATAAATATATATATATAATTATTTGCGATATTTATATATGTATATGCATATATGGCATGGCCGTGACAAATCACCCAACAAAAAAATTATCAACCTGTATATTTGTTTTGCAATTTGTTTGTTTTAATAACTGTTCTTGTTTGTCTCTCTTATTTTGTCCCCACCCCATCTCTTTCGCTCTCTTCAAGGTTCCATTTAGTTAACTATTTGTTTTTTCCAATTGTTTTGTCCAAAAAAAAAAGCACACAACCACAAGACGCCTGTTTGATGTCCCACACCACCACCAAATACCAAATACCAACCACAAACCCACAAAAATGCATTCGCAAAATTTTTCGTAATTATTTTGTAGGGGTATTTAACAATATAGTGAATGCCCCAACTTTTTGTTTCAGAGTTTTAAAGATTCTGCTTGTAGCACTTAAAATATTTATTTAAAGTACAGTATTAATTGCATGCTTTGTATAAAGTATAATCGTATATGTAAGCTTTTGCACAAGTTTCTGTGCACCAATTTTGCTTGCATATCTAACCATCAATGCTGTATAAAAAATGCTTTTAATGGACACGAATGTAGCTTCAAAATACACTTACACGCACACTAACATTAATGTCAACAGCAAAAGAGAAAAACTATTTCAAAAGCTTACTCAAATGAATTCTCTCTTTATTCTAACCCCTTGAACTTTAGGCGCTCGCAAAGCTTCTGCTGGAGATGTTAGCGATCGTAAAGCGCTGCGAGATCGTTTGCAATGCAAAAGCTTCCGTTGGTATCTGGAGAATGTCTATCCGGAAAGCTTAATGCCATTGGACTATTACTATTTGGGCGAGGTGAGCTTTTGTTTAATTTTAAAATAAGTTTTGAACTTATTTCGATTCTCCTTATAGATACGCAATGCTGAAACTGAGACATGTTTGGATACCATGGGTCGCAAATATAATGAAAAAGTTGGCATTAGTTATTGCCATGGCCTTGGTGGCAATCAGGTGTTTGCCTATACAAAGAGGCAGCAAATCATGTCCGACGATTTGTGCCTCGATGCGGCCAGCTCCAATGGGCCCGTAAATATGGTGCGCTGTCATAATATGGGCGGCAATCAAGAATGGGTATACGATGCAGAGGTGAGCCTTGAATATATTATACATATATGACTTAATTAAAATCGAATCTTATTTAAAGGAGAAATGGATAAGGCATACAAATACTGGTCAGTGTTTGCAACGTGCAACGCGAGATGATGCAAGCACACCACTCCTAAGACCGTGCAACTATTCAAAGGGGCAGCAATGGCTCATGGAGTCAAAGTTCAAGTGGCAGGCACACTAGCTACCGTTAGCTACAACTAAAACTAAAACTATACATCAAACTAATCCTAAACGTAAACTAAACTGAGAACTTCCAATATTTGTGTTTAAAAACTGTTAACTAAGTTGCCAGAAAGAATGGAGAGTTAAAAAAGAAGAAGAAGGAGCAGAAGCATAGAAGTTACTAGCAAGGATTTCAAGCATTTGTTTTTTTTTTTTTGTTTAACGTATACATTATTATATACTAAGTTATTGCCTAAGAGGATAATAATTCTCTGTCTGTGTTTGTATTTGTGAGAACTGTTGCTTTTGTGGCAGTTGAATGTCTTCCCAATTGAGTAATGATTGTTTGTGTGCATGTGCTTAATTTTATGTATTATTGCAATTAAAAATATAATATATATATATATGTATACATACATATTTATAAATATAAACCTAGCCTCGACCAAGTGTACCAATAAATTGGCATTTAAATGACATATTGTGCTTCACAAAAAAAAAGAAAAATAATGAAAAAAGAAAGGAATATAATAACCACATCAAATGCACCTAAGTGTAACTAACTTAAAATACTACAACTAATATGTGTCATAGGAGAACGGCTAAATCAAGAAAATTATAAATTTATATATGTATTGTATTGTATAGTATATATAATGGATGAAACGAAGAGGATACGAACATCCCGCACATTCCCTTAGCTAATAACTTATTTTGAGTTATGCGCTCCCAACTGAGTTGTGTTTTTTATATAAATATTTATTACACAAAAGTAATATACATAAATGTACGATTTAAGTTCTCAAAATTCATTGTTTTTTCTTTCATTTGTTTTCGCTTGTACCAAATGATAAAATTCTACATCGTTTTTTTATTTGTTTAGAATCACAAATGCGCTGCATATCATTAATAAATAAACTAAAATGCTTTCTACAACCATAATCACTATTTCGATAAATAAATAAAAATAATGCACGCATATCATTAAAAACAGTGTAAAAAATATAAGTACCGAAATATTTAGTTAAGGCATATACAGATTTATGGTTGATATGATCATTATACATAAAACGTAACGAGAAAAATAATGTGTACATAAAATTCTGAGAGTAGATATTAAAAATATACATTTAAACTAATTATTTATATACTATATATATGTGTATGTGTGGTATGCTAATATATATGTATGTATGTATGTGAGTGTGTGTGTGTGTGTGTTCGTGCAAGCAAAAAAACTGTACTATAAATTGCATTTAGCTTTAAGTATATATTTCTCTAAGTTCGAATTTAGAGTTTAGACTTTAGGAAAAAGATAAAGTTTTGCGTCTAATTAAAACGAAGCTCACATCAAAAACCAACAACAACAATAGTATAACACCAACAACAGCACTAAAAACATACAAGTGCTCAAACTTTAATCTAAATATTTTTGCTGTTGTGTATATATTACTTATACATATATTTATCAAAAGTATTTAATTAACTTAAAGAAAAGAAGCAAAATCACCACCTGATAAAAATGATATCCCAAACAAGTTATCTCCTCCACACACATAACTTATGCTAACGACAACAAGAAGAAAAATCTGTAAAAGCCAAGTAAAACTTTTTAGCTAAATTAATTTTTTAAAAACCATATACATATATATAGTAATAGAGACGATATACATATAGTATATATAACTGGTGACGGTGCAATTTTAATTTTAGCATTAAATTAGCAAAAAAACAGTTTCCAAACAATCGAAATCAATCAACCAACTGGCAAACAGGCAAGCTCGCCGGCAATCCAAAATCTCCTATTAAGTTTAGCTAAATATTTTTGTAAAATTGTTTCCCAACAAAATCAAGCAAGTTAAAACCATACATTTAATGCGTTTTCCGAGTAAGCCACAAAGTTGTAAAATGAAATTTTTGTTTAATTAGAAACTTTTTAAATTTTATAAATAAAATGAAAAACAATGAAAATTTAAGATAAAAAATAAACTGTGTTCGTTTTTCTTTCTAGCTGAGAAAAGTAATACAGTCAAACTTCTATATAACGAATCTCAAGGGGACAAGAAAACACTTCGTTATCGTGAAAATTTGCTATATAAAATGGGTTTTTGACTGAACCAAATTGGTTTCTGACTTCGTTGCATAGAAAATCTCGTTATACGGAAGCTCGTTATATATAAGTTCGACTGTATTGTTAAACAATTGCAATCATAAACATTTTACTCAAATTTCTCTTACCCGTCCCACCAGGCGCAGCTGAGATCCTGGCTCACCGATAAGGACATATCACTCAAGCTTGCTGAGAGTTTTCTCTTAGTTCTGTTCCATCTACTTAATAGTAGAACAAATCATAATCAGGAATTTATTGGGCCGGCATAGTCCTTGATAATTGGCATAGGTTAATCTACGATCTGTACCTCAACTCACTCTGATGGAAATTGTTCGAATTTTAACCAGATTATATATTGAATGCCATCTGCCTCGTACAAAACATTCATAACACCACTTTTGTAGGGTTTAAAATAAACAAACATCACTTTCTTTTCGTTTTTACTAATAAAAGTAAACATTTTTTTTTATTTTCATTTTCACTTTTGCTTCTTTTCGACCGGCGCGGCGCAAACCACAGAAAATTGCGTTGTCTAATTTTGTTGCATAAAACTACAGAAACGGAAACTCTTAAACGTGACGGAGCATTAACTGTTTACTGTTCCTTTGTCTCACGCAGACGACGCACAGCGGAGCGCACGGAAGCGGCAGCTGTCGTGGAGTAAACCCAGGCACCACCGGCAACGGTACGCTTGCAGCGTTTGCACGACCAGATGCCAACGACGGTGCGCTTCATGGAATCCTACAAAAACATATGAACTGCAATTAGTTAAATCCCAAATGAAAACTATGCTTCCTCTTACCTTGCCGCAGAACGAGCAAGTATATTTGCTGTGCTGGGTGATTTCCATCTTCTTGACCATCTTACGAAGGGAGGCACCATAACGGGTACCATATTTACCAACGATTCCAACCTTCTTGGTGCGCTTGGCCTATTTCAAGAGAAAATTTAAATTGTTTCGTTAATCGTTGGGGCGCTTTGATGTCAAAATTGCATAATCAATTGATGTCAGATGGTATGCTTATACGTTTGTTTGCAATTTAAGATCACAAAAAACACGGATTGCACTTATGTTTAAAGATTTTTTAGCAATCGTACCATTTTTAAGTTGTTGATTTGTCAAAAAATTCAACAGGAAAGAGACGGAATGTCAGTACCGCGCGGTGAAGTTGGCTGCGCTTGAACACATCATAGACAAAAGCTCAGTTGTATGCGACTTAAGTGGCGGCAAATACAATTTTATCAAAATTATGAATTTAACTAAAGAAATAAAATTAAATTGATACAAACCAAACTGTGCATAAGAATATACTCAATAAAAGTAATGTTTAAATACGTTTGGTATGCTAAATGTGAATGTTAATTTAATCATGCAAGTTGCTTTTTAGCCATTCACGTGTTAACGCAATCATCAACTGTTTGCTGCAATATGCGTTTGTTGTTACCCAGCCAGTGCTGTCCAATGTGCGGTTTTGATAAAAAAAAAACAGGAAAGAAACAGACACAAAACGAATTTACAACCAGACATAAGTACTATATAATAGCGCACGTTCAAGCGATAACAACAACAGCAACAGCCATCAACATTTTTAAGCGTACACTGAAAAAAGTGTCGTCGCTATCGGCAAACAGAACCATGCACAGCTGTACGCTACTGCAGGATGAAACCAAATATCAGCCGGACACACTGGATCTCAATACAGATGCGAAAGCGGCCGATTATTGGTTTCCCTGCTTTCGTGAGCTAGTCACCAAGTATGCCAAGCAAGCGGCTAGCAGTCAAATGGATAACAATGACGTCGGCGGCAATGCCGCTGAGCGTGCAGCACAATTTCAAGCTGCGTATCTGCGCCAGCTGCAGGACTATCAGGATAACATAGCCAATAACAGGGGAAAAGTTGTTCTAGGCACCAGTGAACTTCTCAAGTTAAACGAAACACTATTGCGTCGCTTTGGCTTTACGGATCCCTGGCTGCGTCAGAAGCAGCAAGAGAATGCCACAGCAAAGCGTCGCCTTAAGCAGCGGCTGCAGGAGATCGATGCCATAACGGATGCAGATGCACGCTGGACCGAATTGGTACGTGGCGTACTTGCTGGCAATATGTTCGATTGGGGGGCCCAAGCAATAGCCAGCATATTGGAGCAAGATAGCAGTTTTGGGCTGCATGCAGCACTGGAACGGATCGAGCAGCGTCCCTGGCTGCTAGATAATCTGGATGCGTGGCTGCAACGCATGCGTATTTGTCCAGAGCAGCCGGCACACAAGTGTGCTGTCGTCTTTGTAGATAACAGCGGTGTGGATGTTGTTCTTGGCATCCTTCCCTTTGTCCGCGAGCTACTCAAGCGCGGAACTAAAGTGCTGCTCTGTGCGAACAGCGAACCTTCGCTTAACGATGTTACCAGCAGAGAGCTCAGCTCCCTGCTCGACGATTGTGCCTGCGAGTGCAGCATACTGGAATGCGCCTGGCGCCAGAGCCATCGACTGCTTGTCTATGCAAATGGACAGAGTGGTCCCTGTTTGGATATGCGCACATTGCCGCGGGAACTGTGCGATGCCATCACTGCCAATGAGACTGATCTGCTTGTCATCGAGGGCATGGGTCGAGCGCTGCATACAAATCTCAATGCCCAATTCAAATGTGAGACCTTAAAGCTGGCTGTGATCAAGAATCGCTGGTTAGCCAAATATCTGGGCGCCGACAAGATGTTTGCGGTCATTTGCAAGTACGAGGTGCACAGCTAGTGGATGGATTTAAATGGATATTGATTGTTATGCTATGCCCTGTTTTGTTTCAAATTATTGTTATTGTTTAAAAAGAGATTCAGTTTCGCTGTGCATCATGAACGTGTGATTGTTTATTTAATTTTTTTTCTTAAAAGTTTCCGTTCACTTGGATAAAAGATACATTTTCAACAGAACTAGAATTCTTTTATTTACATTCAAAAATATCTGTCAATAATTGTGAGACGTATTTTTTTTTCTGTTTATACACACAGCACACATACATGCATAGCTCTTAATTATTAAATATGTAAAAAAGTAACAATGCCATTTTATTTGTTTATCAAGCTAAGCTCCCATTAAGCTTTTTATCGGTCATATGGTCATACGAGATAAGCCAACTGATAACAGAAACCATTGTCAAAACACACACAAAACCACAATGGATTAAAACTGTATGTCGATAAGAAACTAGGAAACTAGTTGTAGCAACAACAAAACAATTAATAACAAAGACGTGATAAAATGACACTGACGAGAGTTATTAACATTTAAATAGTTGAGGCTTTTTTGATAGTAAATTTCCTTTATACATTTATGGCTTTTATTGCAGTCTGTCGCTTATCTATTATCATTTCATATGAGCGATTTAATTATCACTATCACAAAAGCTTAACAACCGTTTAATATTGGCAACTGTGAGAAAGTTTTTATTTGGTTAATGACATAAATAATATGTAAAAATACTATAATTAAATATGCTTCAAATTCGATCAATGACCAGAAGTTCTATTGGTTATCGCATGAAAATAGTAAAATATATTATATATAAGATAAACGCTGAACAAAAGATTAATAAACTGCAAAAACCAAATATTTCAAGTTGTACGCTTAGCGCCAACAATTTATAAATTTGTTTACCTACTTTCATTTCAAACAGTAAGGATTAAGATTAAGTTGTCAATATATTACAACAAATAGTACTATAGATTACATAAAAGTCATTTAGATAACACAATCACTCACAGAGATTGGTACAGAGAGTAAATCGATCGAACATGCATTCGGGAAAACATTCAAATCAGTCTGAATCGAGTGGCTGGGGCTGCAATACAAAGCGTGGCAATATGTATCTTCTGATCACTATAATCCTAATGCTGCTACATCTGCTCTTCTTGCCACTTTATCTATATCTTACCTGGCATCACGGGTACTGGCGAAAACGTGGCCTGATCACAGCCAAACCTTTAACTTTGCTGGGCACCTATCCGGGTTTGTTAACACGCAAAAGTAATCTTGTCTTGGAAGTGCAAAAGGTTTATGAGTGAGTGGAGTATTTTATATTATAACTACTTTATACTGAATTTCGACTAAAGTATATGTTTCTCTTTAACTTTTTAGCAAATACAAAAGCAAACATCGTGCTGTTGGTGTTTTTGTCACCCGACAGCCTCAAATTCTTGTGCTCGATCCACAGTTGGCGCATGAGGTGCTTGTGGATAATTTTCGTTGCTATAAAGATTCATTGACCAGTTCCTATATACGGCATGCCAAATGGGATAAATATGTTCAGGGCAATCCATTTTGGGCATCAGGCGATACCTGGCGCCGACTTCGAGCCGAAGCTCAAGGTGGATTATCTGCAAGTCGCTTGAAGCAAGGCTTTGCCATTTGGGAGCAAAGTGGCAAGAAGCTAACTAACTATATGACGCAGCTACTCACTGATCCAATGAGCCATGAGCTGGAGACAAGAGATGTAAGTAGAAAGTGAATTGAAGTTATTAACTGCAACAATTTCTAATCCCATTTAGCTCTGTTTACGTTATACTGCCGATGTAATGTGTGACTTTATTTGGGGCATAGATGCTGGCACTTTGACCCAAAAACCTGGGCAACCGAACAAGATGCAAGAAATGGCTACGAAATATACAAGTTATACCTTCTATATGATATCCATATTTATGGCATCAATAGTTGCTCCAATTAGTCGCCTGTTGTGCCGCATGCGTTTCTATCCCAAGGATACAGATCAATTCTTCTCGAATCTAACCAAGGAAGCCATTGAGTTGCGTCTCAAGGCGGACAATGAAATAAAACGAACAGATTATCTATCGCATTTGCTGAAGCTTCAAAATGAGAAAAACGCCACACATGATGATCTGGTGGGACATGCTCTTACTGTAATGCTAGATGGTTATGATACAACGGGTTCAGCTCTAATGCATGCTCTCTATTATGTGAGTAAAGATTTGAATGAATATATAACAGGATAGTGTATATTATAATAATAACCCTTCTAGCTTTCGGAACATTCAGCGGCTCAACAAAAGCTACGCACAGAGATACTAAAGAATTCCGATAAGGATAAAGGCCTTAGCTTTGATAAACTGTGTGATTTAGCTTACCTGGATCAGGTTGTTTATGGTTGGTTTTTACAGTATTTATTCCAATGCGATTTATTGTATATGCTTTCAACTGTCTACCTTAGAATCCTTACGTCTGAGCAGTCTAATACCACAATATACAAAAGTTTGCACACATCCCACAAATATTCAATTAAACGAACACAAACTACTTGAGGTTGAGCACGGCATGACCATTATGATACCAAATTATCAATTTCATCATGATCCAAAGTACTTTCCTGACCCAGAATCGTTCAAACCCGAACGCTTTGATAATGGCGCTCATCACGAACTCATTAAATTGGGCATTTTGTTGCCCTTCAGCGATGGACCACGCATTTGCATGGGTGAGTACTATGAATGATCAATATACTAACAATAAAAAGTATTAAAATTTCCATTTTAAGGCATGCGTTTGGCTCAATTGACAATCAAATCGGCTTTGCTGCACATTATCAGCAACTATCAGGTTGTGCCGGGCAAGGGAAAAATAGAAACGGCTGGAGATTCGGGTTTTGGTGTTGTGCTTCAAGGTGACATCAATTTGGAGTACCGACGCTTCGAACAATAGATTATTTATCTACAACTAGGTCGGGAGGTGCTATTATCTATGAGTTCTAGACATAATAAACTTATCGCATGTCTTGACAGACTCAAAGGCAATCACAAATAATTAGTTACTGAATTGCTGTACTCAAAATCTCAAAAATATGTACTTTATACTATTTGGGGAATACTTGCTTGTGATTTAGATGAAAGGTGAAATAAATTGATAGCATTTCTTTCTATCTTATGAATAGGTTTAAGTCAAAACTGATTATATTCTGGTCTATAATACCGCTTCAAACTCGTTTTAAACTGATCTGTAAATTAACTTTGCCATCAATTATTTCCATAAAGTAAACAATTATGTGTTAATAAATAAATATTAAATGTAAACAATTACTTCTTATATACCTGTGAAAAAACATATTTATTTACATGGCTAGTACAATTATTGTTTGTACAACCTACAAAACAAGTCTCATTAGTCGCACGCCAGTGATGAGTATATTTTTTTTTATTGAGTGATGTGTTGAGATAACAAGAGGCATACTATAGTATTAGGCTATTATCAGACAATTTCACTCAAATGGGGCCCCAACCGAAACAGTTTGCCAACGAAACCCGGTCTGAATACATCATGTGGATAGTGATTGCTCTGGTTTTGGGATTTGTGAGTGTCACCTTGGCTGCTGTCTATCTCTATCTCACTTGGCATCACAGCTATTGGAAGAAACGTGGATTGATCACGGCACAGCCTCTAACACTGCTGGGCAGTTATCCAGGTTTGTTTGGTGGCGGCAGCTCTTTCATAGCGGATTTAGGAAATATTTACAAGCAAGTATATGAAATTACACAAAAATTTACAACTATTAATTATTAATCTCTTTAGTAAATATAAAGGCAAACATCGTGCTGTTGGCACATTTTTAACAAGAGCTCCTCAAATATTGGTTCTCGATCCGCAGCTGGCTCATGAAATTCTTGTGACACACTTTAGCGATTATAGGGATACGGTGACGAGTAGTTATGTAACTCACTCGCAGGACTACGATAAATATGTGGCACGTAATCCATTCTTTAGTAAAGGAGAAGAGTGGAAGAAACGTCGCACAGATGGCGGCGCCGGTCTCACAGCCAATAAACTAAAACAAGCCTATGCCATCTGGGAACAAACAGGATACAAGCTAATGGACTTTATGAAGAGATCGATTGAGGAGCGTTCGAATAATGTCATTGAGACAAGAGATGTGAGTGAGCGTATGAACTTTAAACTATTCATACCATGAACACATTTTTTCCTGTTCCCTATTCAGCTATGTTATCGCTATACAGCTCAAGCAATGGGTGATTTCATTTGGGGCATAGATGCTGGCTCCCTAACTGGTGGCATCAATGATGTCAGCCAATTTCAAAAGATGTCCACAAATTGGGTCTCCCATGCCTTTCAGAGCATCACCCGTTTCAATCGTACTCCAATTGCACCAATTGTACGTCGATTGTTTCGCATGCGATTCTATACACAAGAATCGAATGATTTCTATCTGAAACTTACTCGAGATGCAGCCAAGATGCGGCAAAGTGGTTCTGGCGCCGAACGTTCTGATTACTTATCGCATCTGTTGCAGTTGCAGGAGAAGGGTGCTGCTAACATGGATGATATGGTGGGTCATGCTTTAACTGTACTTATGGATGGTTTCGAGACATCCGGCGCAGTGCTCTATCATATGCTCTATACGGTAAGTGGGAAAGTATTCATTATATCATCAAGTATTCACTTCAAAATGTTTTGTTTTTGTTAGCTTGGCGAGTATCAAGAACAGCAGGAGAAGTTGCGAACGGAAATCTTGGATGCTCTGGCTGTCGATAAGAATATTAGTTACGAACAACTGAATGCTCTGCCTTATCTCGATCAGTGTGTTAATGGTAAGTTCCTGAAAACCATTGAGACACATTTAAGGCTTTTAAAATCGAAAAATCTTTACTTTACTTTAAGAATCAATGCGTTTAACCAGTGCCATTGGTTTCTTTGTCAAAATCTGCACAAAGCCCACAACAATTAATTTGGGCAATGACAAAATAGTCAACGTAGAGCCAGGAGTAACAGTGGCAATCCCCACCTATAACTTGCATCACGATGAAGCCTTCTATCCACAGCCAGAAGAATTTCGACCTGAACGTTTTGATAATGCTGCTGCAAGTGAGTTTACCAAGCGAGGCTGCTTATTGCCTTTTGGTGATGGTCCACGCATTTGTATGGGTAAGTTTTTTCTTTAACCAAGAATAACTATCAAATTATCTTATAACGAGAATCTATTTACAGGCGTGCGTGTGGGTTTATTAAATATAAAAATGGCTTTATTGCGCATTTTATCTGTTTACAAAATACAGCAAACGAATAAGTTAAAATTGAGTTCCGAAACCGGCTTGGGAATCTATTTGAATGGTGATGTTGATTTGATATATACAAAAATATGAAAAATAAAGTTCAAATTTCAATGTAACAACTGTTGTTGCAAGCAACACACTCACACATTCACACACACACTCACAGACACACATTTTTGCAACACTTTGCGTATTATGAAACGTGTGCTGCAATTTGGGGGGGGGGGGTTCACAATGTACCAAAATTTAATTTAGCGCAAAACCAACCGCAGACCGACTAGTACCAAGGCGACATAGTGGTTTCGAACCATTCCCCCCCTTCCGCCACTCTCTCCTTTACCTACGTTTACCAAATAACGCTGGGAATCTGAACTGTGTCAGTCCCAACTGGACTTTATACCCATGCACAAGTATTTTCATATTGAGCGACCGCATGCCGTGAATATGTCGCCCAATGAAACTGTGGATATGCTATATTACTGTATGTGTGCGTGTGTGTCGATATGCGTGTATTGTGCACTATTGTGTTGCAAGCGCTTCAGCGCTGCCTTTCAAAATACCCCCTATTCCAGTAGGCATATTGGTTTGGAATAATGGTATTTATAAGAAATGATAATAACAAATAAATACATTTTTAATTTGATATTATTGTCGTTAAACAATGTTTAAAAAGATTTCTTTAAAACAATCTAGAAGAGAGATAAGTCGGTAATTAAAAAACATTGCATACTTTCAGGCATACACAAAATTATTAGGATTATCACAGTTTAAGAGCAACTGTGTTTTGCTGCAATATTCAAGCTAATCAAAAATTTTTTTTATCATTGCAAATTACAGGGTATTGCACACGACCACTAAATTGCTGTTATTTGCGTCGCATTTTTTTAAAAAATATAAATAAATTTTTTTCGCTGTGCCCTTGTTCTGCAGCAAGCCACAAAATTTCATTTGAGCTTGCAATATGGTGCATTTATATTTTGTTTTGTTTTTATTCATTTACATTTTTTGTCCAGAAAGTGCACGGCTTGTGTGCAGTTGTGTAATTGTGTTTGTGCATGGAAATTAAATTTTATAACGCCATCGTAAACCATTTATTTATTAGTCTAAACAAATTGTGGCCAGAATAAATGTTGGCTGCCACATAAACCGCAAATATTTGAATTCGATTTAAAATTAAATGCAGTGATTATAAAGGGAGAGAGGGAGAGCTTGATAACAAGGTAAGCAAAGCATAAAAAGCTAATGACTGTCGCCCGTTAATGCGGCATGAAAATAAAAATGGCTCCCAAAAAAAAAAATGTGTTTGCGTCTAAGCCAAAAGTGAAATGCAAAGCCTTCATTTTTGGTTGTTGCAAGCAAACACTTGTAAGATAAGCAACAGCAGCAGCCAAAGCCAACAGCAAGGACATGCCGCAGCCAGAGGTCCTGTTTGCTGTCTCGTTGTTGCTGTTGTTGTTGTTTTGTACCTCTCTCTGGCGTCATGGTACGTTGGCTTTTATCCAATTTACCTGATAACCACAAATGAGCGTTAATGGCCAAATAAATACAAAAGTGGCGAACTACGAAGCGACGGCGGCTTAACTGAATAAAGCACCCGCCTCCCACACCCCTCCCATTCCCGCCTATGTACATACATTTTAATACATTTACTAAACAAATTTAATGCGTTTATAGTGCAGGGCAGACATTGTTTGCCAAGCGGCATGGAAAAATGTGTGTACAGCGATAAATTTAGATGACAGCAGCAACTAGTGAAACCAAAAAGCAGATTAAATGTTGTGTTATGTTTTTTTTTCTTAAACATTTTTTCACTTTACGAATGCTTTAAGTATTAGTGCTTTAATGCTTGCTGACTGTTGATTTGATTGGATTTGTTAAACGATTATTCCTAGTTTGCTTTTGGCAATCTAATTGTTTCCTTTTATCTAATTTTTTTATTGGCAACAAAGTTACTATCTATTTTGGCCCCGTTTTAATAGCAGTCAAACCCCGCGCTTGCCAAAAAAGAAAAAAAACTACAACTAATAGTTGTACAAAACATTTAAGAGGACAAACAATGTGCCAATTTATAGAGTGGGACGAAGATAGAGGGGGATGCAAACTTGTTCTGTGCCAAAATAGCGTCAAAGTCTAACATTAATTTGTGCACGTTCCATTTTGCCGATGGGTTTTGGGTCGAGATTCGATTTGGAAGTTGTTGTTGCTGTTGTTGCTGACGGCATTGCAACACTTTGGACCACAAATAGCAAGCAACGAATGCAGCCAGGCAAACCAGCTAATGGAATTAGCAACAATTTAACCATTAAACACATCATGTGCATTGGCATGTTGCACTTTAGCTGGGATTTGTAGCCAACAGTTGCAGCGCCAGCAATTTGGGAATGGTGATTACTCTACTCTACACTGTCGAGTGTCGGTTGTTTTCGGTTGTCGGGTTATCGGGTTATCGGGTTGCTGGGTTGTTTGGTGTTGGTTTTCAGTGTTCTATGCTTGGTTAGCTTAGATACAAGTGTTTACCCTCCCACCTCCCTTCTGTCTATGTGTCAGTTCATTTCTCTGCATATCTCACACCGTTTTATTGGCACTAAATCCTTATCCTACCTCTCTTTCTCTCTCTATCTCTCTCTTCGGTTGAGTTTGCCATTTTGGCTTTCGTAAATGCTTAATAGACTTTTGGTGAGTTTTATTGCTGGCAACAGTTGTGCGTTGATTTTGGCGTTGCTTGCATAGTGCAACGTAGCGCTAATTAAAACGAAATTTGTTCAGCTTAGCCAAATATTCCCCACCTTTACCCCAACGAAATCTTATCTTTGCCAGCTAAGCATTGAAGTGGTGTGCTTTTGTGACAGGTAAAACCTTGATTATAGCTGACTTGACACAACTTGTTGAGCCACTACACGTATACGTTATGTCCTTTGCTAACAAGTGATTTTAGTGTTTTTATTTAGGGAAACCAACTCAATCGATAAATACACTTAAATAACATTTGATTTGCAGAAACATTGAAGCATACTTTTGTGCTGAGTAGTAAATTCTCTTTTATTTTATTTTCCCTACCTGCGTACCAATCTATCTTTTCTAGTCAAATTAAATGTCTCTGTTGAATCAATCAACGGAACTAGTTTAAGTGGGATGCGTGCCGCATCTCTAAATTGAGTCAAAATGAGCGTAGCATAAACAAACACACACACACGTGCTTTTAGGGAACTCTGTGTGTTGTGTTATTTGGATGTTTGTTTGTTTATTTGCTTGTTAGATGACTGCTGGCCATGGCCAGGTAGCTAATTTGCTCCGACAAATGGCATCATTAACTAAATAAATTGCAATTTTCTTTTTGCCCCATAAATCGCCTAATGCTAGTAGGCAGAACAGAGAAAAAGTAGGTTAAGGATTTAGGCTAGTTAGACTGCCATTCAGGTACTTAATTAAAACTAAAAACAGTCAAAAAACTCATTGGAATTTTCACCCTTAAAAGGATTTTCATTAGCATTTCGTTTGGCGAAAACTAAATGAATATTAAGCGCGCTCTAAATGAAAATAGACAGCTCGAAAGTTACTAATGTTGTTGTTGCTTTTATGACATGTCTGTGCATTCATAAATCTTAAATTATGCTTAGAGCAACGCTGCCATTAAATCGAAATATATATACAACTTTAACCCCAACATACAACTTAAATATAACGTATACATACACGCCCACTTAAACCCAGATTGAATCGGGTGTGTGGTGTGTGCGATAGATAAAAACTTTAAGAATTATAACTTTGGGGATTTTGGAGGCCCCCGAACGTGGCACAATGACCACAAAAGTAAATAATGTTGCAGACCCACATACAAACCAGAGAATGGGACAAAAAGGAAGGACGACAAAAAAAAAAAAAGTATGTATAAAGAAAATTGCAAACTTTTAAATATAATTTTTGCTTTTGTGCTGGTGCGTCAACATGGAACATGATATGGCACAAAGTGTCCCTGCGGAAGGACAAAGTCAGTCGACGCCAGTCCACTTCAAGTCCAAGTTGTGTTTTTGGCCAGTTCATCGTCGGCCTTGTCAATATTTGTTACACAATCAGCAAATACAAGCGAGCAGCATGCAGTTAGCTCTATAGGCTTTAGTATCGTATTGTATCCTTATGTTCCTTTTTGGGCTGAGGACCTAAGACTGAGAGTGTGCAAATAGTAAATGAAGCTGTTTCTGTTCTGTTTCACGTTTGAGTTCAATGCGAATGTGGTTTTCGGTAAATGAAAATGTTGTTTGGCTTTAAGGGAATCAAATTTGAATTTAATCGAATCGTATCTGCTGCTTCATTCGACACACAAATAGTTAACTATACCAAAGCTCTAGTAGAGGTCGGAAATTCTAGAAAATAAGCCTGGCAAATAAATCCAACAATTTGTGATTGAAAGTTGCACAGCAAGAAGACCGGATGAGTTTTGTGCTATGGTGAAACAATAAAATTTTAGCTGGCAACCATTTCCATAAAAGCAATATAACAATGATAAGTTTTAAAGTATATAACAGAAACTTTAACATAGAGTAAGAGTCTTTTAATATATATATATCCTTTCTTACCTTTTTCTATCCTATTCTATCTATATATGAAAATATAACACTTTTTTCCTATAGTGCAGAGCATAAAAATTATTTGTTGTATAGGTTTTCTCACTATTATTCCGTTTTATTGAAATTTTCTCGCTTTGTTAGAACACTTCATCTCTACACAAAAACCAATATGCATAGCTTATATATTGTTGTTTCATATTTAAGCTACTTACTTATGCAAAATAAAATAACTTTTTTAGTGCCCGTGTCATATCTTTTCTCTCTCGACAGGCCTGGGTTTCAGTTTTCGTTCGCTTTACATGTCGCTAATAACATTGACAACTGTCAACGCTTCGCGGGAGTAACTGTCATACAGAAACACACATGGGGCAACACATTGAAAAATGCGAGCACTTTCACGGAAGGCGAGGCCATCAAGCGTGCTGACAACTGTCAGAGCAGAAAGACAGAGAGGACAGAGTGGGAAGCACCCTCGCCAAAGGACCACATTCGCATTCGGACTCTTGACTCTTGACTCTGATCCTGTTTCTGTTTCTGGCTCGGGGGCACAAGCCGCTTTACTTCTTAACTTTTGTCAGCTTTGCTTTTGCCATTTCACTTGCTGCTGCTGCAAATTCATGAAGATATACGTACATATATATATAAATAATTTTTCTCTCTCGAAATAAATATGAATCATGTTGCACTCTTGAAACGGTCATGGTCATACGGTACAGTAAGCGCCACAGTATGAATTCTGCTTAAAAATCCTTCAAGTAGCTCTTGCTGCAACAATTGCTGAAGTAAAAGTGAGAATATTGACACGAGTTGAATTTTAAATGAGATTTAAAGGCTTGATAATAAAAATACTTTTATGTTAAGGTTATTCTTTATTACAAAGTAATATATAGCTTAAATAGTATTCTTCAAAACTTATAGTTCAGTTTAAGCTTGTGTCATTTTATTTGAAGTACAGAATTCAGCTGCGAACGCAACGCAATAAAATTTAAGGTTAACTGTAGTCGAGTGCTTACAAATGAAACGAAATAAAATAAGTGCAATTTATGCATATTAAAAACTATATATATTTCCACTTGCCCACCTACATATGGGCAGCATATACATACATATATGAAAGGCATACTCCATAGGTCCTCTCACATCCTCACATGCACTTCAACCATGAGTTGGCATTTATTTCGGTTGCTTTCTGTATGGCTTTTAATTTTTACGGTTTTTATTTTTGGTACGTATAATTTTTATTTGCTGAGTATTGGACATTGTTGCAATGGCGGAGCGCAACTTTTGCCTTGGCGCAACTTTTGTCAGTTTTATGTTGAATGTGCCCGGAGATGCCAGCCAACGTTGCACGACGTTTGCCCCACGTTTGCCCCACGTTTGCCCACCAACGCCAACAAATTTAATGCGCAATGGATTCGCACTTGAGAGCGAACGTTTTGCGTTGCACCCCAAAAACTCGACAAATGTAATAAATTTTCATGCCCACTGTCACAGGCAGGGCGCATCGCAGTGCATCGCATTGGATCGCATCGCGTGTTTACTTTCTTCCTGTATGACGTTACAGGCGAGGACAGCAGCCCTAGCAGCTAGGCGACAGGAGACAACAGACCTTAACCAAATTGGTAACTCAAAACGCAACCAGAGTGTTCTATTTATAGTTGAGTATGGTGTGAAGATTTAATACACTTCTGGGAGATAAAGGAAACAGGTAAGAATCATCTACATTTTAACAAAATTAATGATAAATATTTTTAGGCGAACTAAAAATATTATTTTGAGCCTTGAAAGTAAATATAATAACATAAAATATATTGTCAGGGTATTAAAAATATGGTAAGACTTTGTGTACTTTGGTACTTTTTTCCGTATGCTTTTTTATTTTATACATACATTCATTTAATATAACAAGCGCACTTTGGAAAGGTTTTTTTTTTATTTGGCACCGCTGAATGAATATTAAAGTATGTTATTCTTTTGGTAAGGCCTAAAGTTAAAGGTGAAATGCAAGTGCAACACACACCAGAGACAGTGTCCAGTTGCAATTCGTCACAGGAGCTGTATCCGTTTTTAATCAAATGCAAAGTTGACCAAAGACCAGAGAACAGACACAGAACGAAAATGAAGAAGTCGGAAAGAGAGAACCAGAGCGATATCATGTGACTGTGCCAACTGACAACTGCAGGCCTCAAGATGGCAGACAATACTGTCTATCTAACGTAGGTTGGCTAACACTCTCCCCTCTCCTTCGCTCTTGTCCTAACACTCGCAATGTTCGTGTATGGATTGCAAGCAGCTGGCTGTGTTCCGACTGTGGCTGCTGATATGGCTCACTTGTGTCATTTATCTTCTTTTACGGCATGAGAGGGCGGCGACCCATTCAATTTCAAAGGTGCCAGGCAGCTGACTGAGCAACGCATACGGCACGCACACAATGAAACACACCAACACACACATACACACATACAGATATACATATGTATATACATATGGGCATTGCACATGCTTGTGCATATTTGAGAAATTGTGTTTGAACTTTGGCTTTAGTTTCACCAAAGACCCTTTAATAACAAGATAATGCAATTGGTATAAAAAGCTTTGTCTTAGGGGTTCGCTTCAGAAATATTGTTCGTTCTTTAGATTTCTGCTGAGCCTGCTTGACGAGATTTTTGTTATTTTTGATATTTTTGATAACTTTTCTTAGTCTGTTTCTTCGACAAGCATTAAAGTTTGGAAGATAGCTTTCAACATGCATGTCAAATAGTCATTGAATTTTGTGTGATGATAGTTTGATGAGAATAAATTATAATATTAATAGTTCATGTTTGCACTTAATACATATATAAAGTATATACCAACCTACTAAACAAATTATATGTGTACACAGATTTCGATCATAAAAATATTTGAGAAGTTTAAATTAAGCAAAATACTTGTCTTTTGAAAGTGTATTGAATCGTTGAAAGAACAAGTTTTATAAATTGCAGCAATTTAAATTATTTATATAACTGTATTTGTTGATTTATTAACAGGGTGATCAATATAATATAGAATATGCAGAATGCACTCACCGGTAGCAGCAACAACACAGATACAGTTAAATGCAAGTGCTCTCTCGCTCTTCTCTCTCTTTTTTTTTCACTTAACACTTTCACAAAAAAAAAAAACCTCACACCAACACACAAAAATAATTAAATGAGATGCATCTCATCTTTCTTTTTTATATACATATGCATAAAATTTTATTTTATTTTCACTGCATTTCACACACTAGAAAAAAATAATAAAAAAAAAGGTAATGTAATTAATACCATCTTAAATGCTTCGCTTATTACGGAGATTTCAGCGCGCTAAACACAACAACAACACATTCGTTTGGGCTCTCTCTCTTTGTCCTCTCTCTTTAACTTTTTCGCGACCCGGCAAAGCAGCAACAAATTGGCGCGCGCTTGCCAATTTTTCATTTGCTTAAAAACACTTTAAAAAGCAATTGCACGGCGATTCTATAATGTTATAAACACTTTGCGTATGTTAGGTGCGTTATATAAACACAATTTGACTATTTATATAGGGCGTATCAATTTTAATTTAATAAATAAACGGACGATAAACTGCCAGCGATGTAAAGGCGCGCAAAGTTCCAGGCTTACTGCCTGTGGGTAAAGTGAAACAAGTGTAAATTTGTCGACTTGTCGAAGGTAACGATCGCTCTCTGCAGTTAGAGCAGGACAGTTCTATTCTATGTGTCTAGAGACTATTCGCGATGTTGATATACCTTCTTTTGTGCAGCCATAGACTAATAATGTAACACAGACAGACGTCTAACGATAGCTGGACTGTCTATGATAATTAACATGAACTGACAACTGATGGGCCCAACGTCAAAAAGCAAACCCAAATTCAATAAAGCTATTATTCTTTGTTCAAGGAATCGTTGTGATAGCAACAATACAGGTACTAAACAGGCAAGCAGTTGTGTTATTGCATCCCCGTTATTTCCACTATTGCCGGTGTTCTTGCTTTAAATTGTAATGTTCAAAACATTACAAATAAAAAAGAACACCATGAGTAGTTGGAACTCACGGGCGAAGTGTTAACAAAAATGTTTGCGTTTTTACCGTATTATTGCTAACAATGAGCACGTTTTCTTGAACAAAAAAAATACTTTATTGAATTTGGTTTGCTTTTTCCCCATTTGGGTTCATCACTTGTCAGTTCATGTCCCTAATTAACATAGACAGTCCAGCTATGTTAGACCTGTCTGTGTGTACATGTATTAGTCTGAATGGCTGCATTCACGAATAGAAGCAATACAGAATTGCTCTAGACTCGAGACACATAAAATAGAACTGTCCTGCTCTAACTGCAGAGAGCGATCGTTCCCTTACACAAGTTCACTAATTGCTCTTGTTCCACTTTAACCACAAAGGCAGTAAGCCTGGAACTTTGCGCGCTTTTACATCGCTGGCAGTTTATCGTCCGTTTATTTATTAAATTAAAATTGATACGCCCTATATAAATAGTCAAATTGTGTTTATCTAACGCACTGAACATACGCAAAGTGTTTATAACATTATAGAATCGCCGTGCAATTGCTTTTTAAAGTGTTTTTAAGCAAATGAAAAATTGGCAAGCGCGCGCCAATTTGTTGCTGCTTTGCCGGGTCGCGAAAAAAATTGAAGAGAGAGGACAAAGAGAGAGAGCCCAAACGAGTGTGTTGTTGTTGCGTTTAGCGGGCTGAACATCTCCGTAATAAGCGAAGCATTGAAGATGGTATTAATTACATTACTTTATTTTTATTATTTTTTTCTTGTGTGTTAAATGCAGTGAAAATAAAATAAAATTTTATGCATATGTATATAAAAAAGAAAGATGAGATGCATCTCATTTAATTATTTTTGTGTGTTGGTGTGAGGTTTTTTTTTTTGTGAAAGTGTTAAGTGAAAAAAAAGAGAGAGAGAAGAGCGAGAGAGCACTTGCATTTAACTGTATCTGTGTTGTTGCTGCTACCGGTGAGTGCATTCTGCATATTCTATATTATATTGATCACCCTGTTAATAAATCAACAAATACAGTTATATAAATAATTTAAATTGCTGCAATTTATAAAAATTGTTCTTTCAACGATTCAATACCTTTTCAAAATACAAGTATTTTGCTTAATTTAAACTTTTCAAATATTTTATGATCGAAATCTGT
The DNA here is from genome assembly GCA_018904305.1 of Scaptomyza montana. Taxonomy (NCBI): domain Eukaryota; kingdom Metazoa; phylum Arthropoda; class Insecta; order Diptera; family Drosophilidae; genus Scaptomyza; species Scaptomyza montana. The sequence goes on along the minus strand of JAEIGR010000037.1, from coordinate 1,025,507 downwards.
GTACACATATAATTTGTTTAGTAGGTTGGTATATATTTTATATATGTATTAAGTGCAAACATGAACTATTAATATTATAATTTATTCTCATCAAACTATCATCACACAAAATTCATTGACTATTTGACATGCATGTTGAATGCTATCTTCCAAACTTTAATGCTTGTCGAAGAAACAGACTAAGAAAAATTATCAAAAATAACAAAAATAACCAAAATCTCGTCAAGCAGGCTCAGCAGAAATGTAAAAAACGCACATGCACTCAAATAATAACACATTTTTACCGTTTTTGGTTGCCGCTGGCCAGCCACTTGTCTTACACTTGACTTGACTGCTGTGTGCAAAGGCAACTTAAACAAAAACGCTATCGCGATACCTCACACTCATTGATCAGTTTATTTCTGAGAGCGGAACCCTGAGACGAAATAAGCTGTAAAGCCTTTTCTTACCAATTGCGTTATCTTGTTTTTAAAGGGTCTTTGATTTTGACTCACTTTGCTGGCGTGTGAACTGCAATCTGCAATTGTTGTTGTTGCTGTTGTTGCCATGGATGCTCTTGACTAACGCAAAAACATACGATTCGTTTACACCCACCCACCCCATTCAGAACGACTTGAAACTCCCTCTCTCTTTTCACCGCTGATTGAAAAATTTGCAACAAATTTTTAGCTGACTGCCAAACATCCTCCCTTCCCTTTTCTTGTCAGACATGCAGACAACTTGACTGATTCCTCACATGCCTTGTCCGTAATCAACTTGACTATCAAACCGACCCGGGAGACGAGTGGGATGTCTCCCGTTTTCTTCGTGTAAAATTTATGCGATTTTAAGAAATTCATACAAAACTTGACAACAAATTGCACTTTGGCTAAATGGCAAGCAAACAACAACTATAAGAGCAGTAAAAATCACTTGTCACTCGTCATGTGTGTTTGTGTGTATGTTGCACATTGACAATTGTCTAAGAATGTTAATGCAAATATCTTTGGGGATCGATATTACCGCATTACATGTTGCAGTTTAATTTTGTATACCATGGCAACGAGAAAAAAGAAGCAACTGAGTAATACTCTGTATTTTAATAGGTTTAAAGGTATAATTAAATTCCCACGCATATAAATATATATACATATTTGAAATCAGATTTAACATTGTTATACAATATTCTAGCAATCTAGAAATAATATTTTTTAATAAAATATATAATAAATGCATTTCTAACTAACTTTCCCACCATAGCCATTATTTTAGCCTTTTTATCAAGTATCGGCAGCAAAAATTATTGAATTCTCATGGTTTTTGTTTTGTTCGTTCAAAAACTGGAATCTGTTTTAATGGTTTCGGTTGTCGGGCAACAATCAAATTGGCAATTCATGTTATGCAAATTTCGAGTGTTCATTGGACGTGCCTGAAATTGCAATTAGTGCAATTTTGCAGCGCAAAATGGCGCATAAAATATCAATAAACAGTTGGCAAACAAATGTTGCCCGAAAAAGCTGGCTTGCTAGCTGGCCAACAGAGATGTAAATACAAATGCCAATTTATGCCATTTATATTGCCAAAATAGATAGTCGAGAATATGTAAAGTGTACAAACAAAAGTACTTATTATTAAAGCTCAACAATTATTTGGTGTTGATTTTAATATTTTGTAAATTTTTTCATTTAAAAATTTCAGCCTTATGACTTTTGTATGTGTTTAAATAGTTGCGCATTCATAAATATATAAATGTAGTTGAGTATTTTACTAACTTGATTTCTACAAATTATGCTATTTATAAAATTAATGAATATATAATTAATTAATAGGCTTTAACTAGCCACAAAAATAAGAATCAAAACTCATTTCCGGAAACGTACAAAAAATATTAAATATTTAAATTATGAAAATGTGCATGGGAACAATATGCACGAGTATAAATACTATAATTCAATATGTATTTCCATAGGTTTGATGTCAGTTATAATTGTTCCCGGCTTAAAGTACTACAAAATAAATCCTAATTGATTTTATTAATAACGTAGACAAAAAACAATTATAAATGTGCAAAGCCCATTAAAATAAATAATCATTCGAAAATTGTTTTGTACGGAGAATAAAATATAATTGAATTTGACTGGCAAAAGCCGCAAAATGCGTAAATTGTGGGTAGCCTTCTCTTGCTCTATATAGGGAATAATGTAAAAGCTAATGATGCAAATTAATTACAAATGATGCACACACAAAGGAATTCTATGTGTGTGTGTTTATTTTTTTTTTGTGTGGCTTGATTTTTAATTTATGCACACCGCAGTTGATTTTCACATAAAATCCAACGCATAGCTTCGCAAATCCGCCGCAACTTAAAAGCTTAAAACGCCACGCGAGACTGCTGCTGATGCTGCTGTTGCTGCTGGGGGTTCCCTGATATCTGAAGCCAGTGCACCCTGATGATGCCAAGTTCCCCGGCCAAGGCTTATAAATTTTAATTAAAATGCGCACAGCTACAACAACAACACGAACAGTAACAGTAACAGCAACAACAACGTCAACGACAGCATCAGCCGCGCTTATTTCCGCTTACATTACAATTACATTCATTTGCCAGCATAGCCCTGAGCCTGGGCTTGGGTTTAGTCTTGGCTCGTGGAGGCAGGTATTATTTGCCAAGGCTTCAGTTAGCGTTTATTTTGGTGTCTTAACACCTGAACTAATGCTGCCAAAATTTGCATTAAGCTAAGCCTAACTGCCAATTGAGGAACGAATGCTTGCGTTTGCTACATTTTCGAACTATTTTGTGTATACTTTGAAAATATTTTAGAGGATAAAATATATAAACAGCTGATATAAAATTATAGTATTCTTTTATAGTATAGAATTGCAGTTTCATTTAAGTTAAATTTTTCCATTTCCCAACTTTACAAATATCTTTGATAAACTTTTACCAGCTTCACAATTTCCCTTAGGTTCCCTGTAAATATTGTAATTACAATGCAGAAAATAAACTATTTACAGTTTTCCATTATTTACACTCAAAAAGACAGCTGCTGCGCTACCAACAAAAACTTTCATTCTGTCCAATTTAAACCATCTTCAGGGGGTTTTGTCTAGGGAGTTGAGTATCTGCAAACAAGCCAAATGGCAACATTTGGTCGCATTCCGTTGCTGCACTAATGACGCGAATCGGCCTAAATAACAAGCTGCTGGCAGTTGGTCAACGAGAAGGCGAGGGGAAAGCCAAAATTGCATTGCCAGCTTGGCAGTCGATTTTTCAGGCTCCCTAATGAGACGCAATGAGAAGGAACGAGGCGAAGGAGGAGCTGTGCAAAATGTAAAACCGCAAAATGGAAATGGAAATTAAGTAAAATGCAACAGCGTCCAGCTGTGACAGTGGGCGTTATTGTTACGGGGCGTGGCATTCCGTTAGATAGATTTGATTTAATCAAGTTGAAGTAGGCGTTGCGTTTGCTATCAACTTATTTATGCCTCAAGTAGTCTGGGGAATTTCTTTCAATCTCAAAAGTGAGTAGGCAACAAACGAATAGGGTTTTCAGTAAAAGTTATTCTAATGAAAGCAAGCTGTGGAAGTTAAGATTCAACATGGAAGTGAAAAACAAACAACAAGGACTGACGACCAAAGTAATGCAACAATTTGGTGTAGAGAAGTTCTTTCGAGATACGGATGAACTGAAATATTCAATTAGTTTTTCTAACGATGGTGACCTTCTGGCTACCTGTGATCATCAATATCTGATTCTTTATGGTTGTGGTAGTCTCAAGAAGTTGTGTCAAGTGCGTATGCGAAGATATCATTCGGAATTGCTTTGTTTTACCCAGCAAAAGGATCGACTGCTGCACACTTCAACAAAGGTAAGTTGTGTGTGTAAAAGTTGTTAGATCCTTAAAGTTCTTCACTTGATATTTGAAGGAGGACTTTGCAGTACGTCTCTTGGATCTTAATAATCATGAGCATGTGCGCCTCTTCAATGGACATAAAAAACGCGTGAGAGCTCTTTGCTTTCGGCCTGTTCATCAAAATCAGTTCCTTACTGCCGGTTGGGATAATCGTGTGTATTTGTGGGATCAACGCAGCTCTACATATATGCATCGCTTAGATTACCTACAGAGTCCACTCGTGACCTTTGATCCTAATGGCTTGGTCTTTGCCATCAGCAGCACCACAGAATGCATTGAGCTTTATGATGTGCGCATGTTGAGCTCAAAGCCTTTGCAACAATTTTGCTTTGTGCTGAAAAAAGATTCCAAATGGACGCAGCTACAATTTGCACCAGATGGTAAAACTATATTAGTTAGCACCGATTACACCGGATGCTTTAGTGTGAATGCTCTGAATGGCAAGTTTCATCAGGAGTTCTCCGGCTATCCAAATAAATATTGTTTGCCGGTTCAATCTTGCTACACGCCCGATTCCCAATTCATTTTGGCCGGAGCCGATAACGGACGTATTCATGTTTGGAATGCTGAAAGTGGTCAAACTATAGCGGTGCTTCACAGCAATAATACAGAGCCGGTGCGCTGTGTTAAATTCAACCCGAAGCAAACAATGTTTGTCAGCAGCGATTCCATGACACGCTTCTGGCTATCCAAAACAAATGATTATCAGGAGCAAGAAGTTGAAGAAAAACGCAAACTAGAGTCTGTGGTACACAAGATTATTCCCACCGTAGACTTGACTGCAATGGATAATGATGAAGAGGTGGAGCTGGCTGTGAATCAGGATGAGATAGTGGAGGTCGTGGACGACGAAACCAACTCTAAACTTGTTTGTCCAATGCCATCGTTACCTTTAAGGCTAAAGCGACGCTTGGGACGTCCCCATTGGACACAAAATCAAGACGATAGTTTAGAGGAGGGTGAGCTTCATGAAGATGACTAAATAGATAGCAGCAACTGTTACTTTGAATAATGATGACAAATTGTTAATATACATAAATTGTATTAAAACTAAGCCTCATCCTTACCTATTTAATGATAAAAACGATTCTCTGACTTAATCACTGTCTCACTGTCACTGTCACTGTCTCACTGTCAATCACAACTACTTTGTCACAGTAACAACAAAACACACACACGTTTCAGCTATCAATCAACTAAGATTCGCACGTTAAGAAGTTGGAAGACTTTCGACTTTGACTTGAGCAACAGTGCATTCAGTGCAAAATTCCAGTTTGTTGGCAACTTGTGCAATTGCATTGCATCACTTGGCGTCCAAAAGTTTCAACAACTGGCAGTTGCAGCACCAGCAGGAGGCACTTCACAGCTGGAACCACAACAACAACGAGAACTAAAACTGAGACTGAGAGTAGAACTAACAAGGCTTTTGCTTCTGAGACACAAACGCACACAAATTGTCGAGTTTTTTTCAAGCAAATTGCACAGCTGGCTGCCTTCGAGATCCTTTTCTAGACTTTAGCGTAACTTTACTGACAAGCATTTCATTCAAGAACAAACAAACAAACAAACAACAACAAGAATATTTGCTCCCTATTTGTTTTTAAATATTAATGAAATCTTTTCGCACACAAATTGCTCTTCAACTTTTCTGCGTAAAGTTGTACGTAACTCTAATTGAAGAATTGGTCAAAAAGACTATTTAAAAAGTTGTCTGTTTTAGACTGTTCAAAACACAAAAGTTGCCCATTAAGGCTTGTCAATTAGTTTGCAGTGTAAAGTGGTACAGTTTCTTTTTCACTGTTTAAAGTATCTACAAAGTACGGGTTTCGAGTTAATGTTGATTGTGGCAAGCGATTATGTTCTTTCTGCAAAGGTTTAAGTGTAGCAAAATACAATTAAAATGTATACCAAATTGAATTGAGTTTTCCAATCACATAACTGCAATAAGTTTCTATTGAATCCCTGTGGGCTTGAGATTAAGCTTAATATCAAACACACGCCATAGATTCATTTGCATAATTGTTAAGATTAATCAGTTCAATCTTGAAACGTGCCAAATGGCCGGCAGTTCAAAATATCAAACTGTCAATTTAGTTTTAAAAAGACGAAGAGTAAAAAATTAACAAGAAGAACAATCATTAGGCCAATTAACTGGGCAATGCTGCCAATTGAAAGTGAAGTAATCATAAAATTAATTAGCATGCGATAAATTTGCAGCAGCATTTGACGGAAACGGATGTGCATGTGTCGCCATTTTGATTTGGCATGGCCTTTACCATTAGCAAGCAATTGTTAATCCTTTGAATCGCATAAACGCCGAATTTTCTCTTTGTCTGATTGAAATTAATTAAGAAAGGCGGACAAAAATTGCAAAAGAAATGAAAAGTCGGCCGTGACTAAATTGTTAAATAAAATCCCAAAGCTTAAGGCCGCCAATCCTCCTTATCCCTATCCATTTAACACCCTCTCTCTCTCTCTCCCTCTCCCTCTCTCATCTGTTATTGTGAAATGACGCAAGAATATTTAATGCGCTGCTCGTTGGGTAATAAAAGCGGATTTCCTTTTTTTTTTTTGGGCTCAGCCCACAAATCTTTTTTGGGTAAAATTCAAGATGGGAAGGGGTACGAAGTGTCTCAGGAGGGCTAAAAAAACATGTGCATGGGCCCGTTGCTATTTTATGAAGTATGAAAGCTAAGAAACAGCGAAAAGTTTTGCATAAAACTTTGTAGTCAAAGTCTACAAATTATCGAAGGGATTTTTTGTCGATGTTTTTGTATTCGAAGAGCCCAATCAATTGCATGCATCGCTGCGAACAAGCCAAAAAGAAGAAGAAGAAGACACAAGTAGAAGTAGAAGAAGAAGCAGGTCAGTTGGGTATTACAATAAAAGTGATTTAAAGTCGACTACAATCCATACTTAATATAAAGAATCAATTTGACCTCAATACGCTACAAGATGGTTGTGGGGGTGTACTTGGAATGAGGGGAGAGGTAGGAGAAATTGTTTGCTAAACTTTTAAATTACTGAACGCGCTGAAACTTTGAATAATGGCAGGCACCTACGACTAACGCTTTTCCTTCTACTTGTACCTGATGACCTTTTCATTGAAGGTCCTTAAAGACTTTAATTGCTGACAAGACTTTATGCTTCACAGTGATTTTACTTATATAGGAACAGGCATTGCAAAATTTACAGCTCTGCCACAAAAAAACATTATTTATTTATCTTTTAACGATTTGATAACATTTATCCTAATCGAATATTACGATGTATTATTCTTGTATAAAAGTGTATTTGATATTCGACATCTTACGCCCAACTTGAGTATTACTGTACATGTTTTATTTTTTTGGACAACTTCGTAAAGACTTCAACTAGGACTTTGACTTCCCCTTCGCTTTCGACAAAGTAGTCTTGAAGTTTCGAGCAGGAGTTGCTTAAAACGAGGGCGCGGGGAACTGTGGAGTGCGACTGGACGTCTATTTCCGCAAGGGGCATGAAAATAACAATCGACTTGCAGTTTGAATACATCACAGAGACTTTGAGTTGTGACAGGAGGGGGGAGATGGGGACTGAGAGACGTTAGAGCCAACTTTCTTCTTTCTTTGCTTTTGCTTTGGCGTCGCTTTTATAAGACGGCGGGATTAGGTGGATTTTTAAGTGGCAGCAGCAAAAGTGGCCACGGGCCAGCTACGGGCTTAACTTTTCGGCTTAGCCCAACAGCTCCTTCCACCCCGTCCCTATCTCTGGTGACACAATTACAAGCACGTTACCAGCAGTTCCTGGGATATTCCTTTCCCTTTCCTTCTCTAAAATGGCTTTGCCATTGACATGGACAGCACGTGCTAATGGGCAATTTTTGGTGGCTAACCGAAAATAACAGGGGAGTGGGTGGGTAGACATATGGACAGTTGTGGTGTGTGTTGTGGTGTCGCTACTTTGGTCCGTTGATTGGTTTCAAAATTAGCAAGCAATTTGTAGAGAATCGCAATTGCAGATCAATTAGCTTTTTAAGTGGTTTAAACCCAGCTGATAGGACATTTCTTGCATTGGTCTGGGCTTAAAATTTAATTGATTGAGCTCGAATTAATTATTTTCTTGAAGAAAACAATGTTTTTGTTGCTTTAAGTATCATGAAACGCTGTTCATATGATTAAATTATATGAACAATTAAAAATTGACGCTACCAGAAATGACTATAAAATGAAGAAAAACCCACCGATTGTTCTTAACATGTGTTTCCACTGTACATTCATCTCAATTATTTGACAGCAAATATTTTAGCCCAAGCCTTTCTTACAAAATCGTCGTCAATTTGTTGCACAACATTCAAAACCTTATTTAAGGCGATTCAATGCCTGATGATGCGGCAATCAAATCCAGGCGCAACATTGATTGATACTTCCAAAATGCTGTCTGAAAACTATAAAAGCCCACTGCCATTCCATGGGCATGGGTTAGAAAAACATCAACCCATTCAAACAAACTCAAATTGTTGGCCATAGGTTCAATTTGGTTTCTGATTGCCTCAAATTAACCGACCATTTTGGCGTTCCGTTTTGGGTCTGGTGTCGATTTGTCAATTGTCGTCCACTGGTCTCTACAACAGTTAGTTGACAGTGCATTCAGTCATGAATTCAATCAAGTAAACCCTAAATAACCACACTAAACATTGATTTTTGCCATTTTCCGCACGCCTTTAAACTGATATTCTTCAACCCCAACTAAATAAAGGAATAAGTACAAGCACAACTATGCGCTATGTTGATATGTTTTTGACGTGACAACGTCTAATGAATCGAAAAGTGTCCCGTATCTACAATAGAGGTCAATGTTAACGCCGTAGTAATGTAATTTTGTAGCTTGACGAGAGCAAAGCTGTTGGTGGGTAAAAGGAAAAACGAGGAGTGTTAGCTTTGGAACTTAGAGCTCAAAGGTTTTGGCCATTGCCATGGGCCTGGCCCATAGTAGCGTTTGCCATCAGCATCAGCATCGCCATTGCCACTGCCATTGCAGTTGCAATCAGCTTAACAGTAACTAGAAAATAAATTGCATTCGATTTTCTTTTTCTCGCATTTTTATGCCCTGCAAAGCATCGTTGACTAAAGGCTTATATTAATTTTGTATGAGTTCAAGTAAATTGCATAAGTTAAAATATAAATATTTTTTTCAAGTTGAAGAATGAAGAATAATGATTTTAAAAATTAAGTAATTACGTAAATCCATATTTATTATTAAAAAAAATTTATGCAGCAAAAGTAACATTTGAGAGAAACTTCAAAAAACCAAGTATTTTACTTAATACCCTTGTAGAACCTTACCTTGGCTTATCATAAGTATTCCAGGATACACCATAGTCAGTCATTTAACGTTCAAACATTTTTGTATTTTCGATCTAGCTTTTTGCACTCGCTTTTATTTTTTATTTTTTTTATCGCTCACAGCTTTTGCCGACTCGTTTTGTTGTGCTTTTTGTGTGCTGCGTCCTTAAATCTCTGTGCTGGTCTGGGCCCACATCCCTACTTCTTTTTTTGCCCATCAATCGCTATCTTTTGTCTTTGTGCGCTGGCCGTTTGTAGTGTGCCCAAATGCGTGATTGGCCAGCGCGAAACTGGACAAAATAGAACCGAAACGAAAACAAAGCAAAACAATAAAACAAAACAAAACAAAACAAAACAAAACTAAAGAAAGACGACGCGAACACAAAACTGCAATTTCTGTACAAGCTAAGTGAAAAATTGTGCGCCACAGCAAATGTTGTCATAGTGGGTGGGTTGAGTGGTTCAGCGGTTTTGCACTTTGTTTTTGTTAGTGCAGCTGGCCGGCCAGCTTAAAATGCGATTTTTTCTTTCTTTGCTGTCTCTTTGGGCGATCAGTTGGCCAAAATCCCAGTGACGCAGTGCTTAACCAATTTGTTGCTGTTGGCCGGCATGGCACAAATTGAGGCCAAATGCAATTTGCTCTGATTTTCGCTCGAGGCTAACATATTACAGAATATTAAATAACGTAGTAAAGCAATTTTAAAATAAAAGTTATTAAGAATACACATTGTTGTTAATGGATTAACATTTATTTAAGTCTTGATAAATGAAATTCAATTAAGTTGAGGTCTGCTAAATGAATTTATACACAGAACACAGATGCTGCAGCAACCAACCAGTGACACCACTTGAACCACAATGCAATCAAGTGGTTCAAACACAGCAAACAGCTTTTGCATAGCCAATGGGCAACATTTGTGCTGCTGACACTTGTTTTAAGTTTAACTGTACATAAGATTACTATTTAAATACCCTAGATCTGTCGGAGAATCTATAGTATAATCATAGTTTTAATAGTTTTTTTTTTAGTTGCAGTCCTTAGAAGGAAAAAATATTTAATAATGATTCATGATTCATGCTAAGCGTATACGCCTTTTCGCATTTTTCAATCCTTTTGCACTTGTTTAACCAAACGAATTCATAGCCAAAGAGAGAAAAAGCAAAGTATAAGGGACTGAGTAAAGTTTTGAGCTTGATGACAGCTGCTCCTAGCAGATTTTAATTAAAAATCAATCGAATGCAACCATTTAATTAAATAACAATTACAACTTAACAAGCATATTTAAGGCAGTCCAAACAGGCCAAGCTATTAAATTACGTATACGCATAATGTGAACATTAATCATTTGGAATTGTTGGCCGGACGGACGTTAAGTTCTTATTTTATGGCATTTAGACGCCTCAATGGCCACATAATTAAAGTAAAACTCCGTACAGGTGGCACACAAAAAACACAGCGAACACCTGACACTTTAATGTTGTTGTTTTTCTTGTCGTTCCGATTGTTATTGTCGGTTTGGGAGCTGTTTTGTGGACAGTTTGCATTTGATTCGGGCCAAACGCTTAATACGATATATTATTTGTGTGTTTATTTGAGCAATAAAAAGGCAATTTATTTATATCTGGGGAAGGGGGCCAGTTGGGTGGCGTGTCGAGTGTTTTTACTGTACGTCATTAAAATCAAAGAGAAATACGAAAGTGAAAGTGTGTGTGAAATTCTGGTTGCCCATAAATCAAATTTTATTACCTAAACGACAATTATTTTGCCGCAAAAATCAAAACGAGCCTCAAACAAATGACAGCGCCAGCAAACAGACAACGTTGCCATTTTCGAATGCCCTGTAGACGAATAGTAAGTTGTGGTAGGGTATGCTTGGGTTGTGAAAAATAATGTAACAGGCATCGAAAAAGTTGTAGAAGTCTATGAAGATCTCTCCATCATTCAGATGGAGAAGATTAATCAAGGATAAGCCATGCTCAATCTAAAAACAGGGTATACTCTAGTTTAACAAACTCTCATTGTGCAATTCGGAATGCATTCTTTCTAGCAGGCTTATAAATAAATGTGAAGCTTCATGTGACAGGGACACACGCGGCAGTCGGCTTGATTTATGGGCCACAGAATATGCTCAAATGCACACAAAATTCAGGCTTACAAAAAAGAGAGAGAGAGTAAAAGAGGAAGTCAACAGTTGAAATTGATCACTATAAGAAGGGGGATGAGAAACAGTTTGTTGTGGCCCTGAACAACGTTGCGTAATAGTTCTTTTAATTACAATAATGGCATGTCAATTAGAAAGCTGACATAGTGAAACTTTTGGCCAGAGGGGAGAAAAGGGCAGCTAATTAATTACCCAAGTGGCATTAAATGCGGTTTGCCGTTCGCGCATAATTGAATAAAAAAAAGAATACAACAATATAATTAGAAGTAAAAATCAAATAATAAAAAATAATTACGAAAAATTAATATAAAAACGATTTTTGCCGTTTATACCGTTTTAATATACCAACAAATGTCAACAAAATATATATATTAACAAAATAGTCATGTGAATTTTAAGTCTTCAAAAAACTACTTCTATATTAAGCCCAAATTTAAACCAAATATAAACTCCTGGCAATTTAATAACTTAATAGAAAAACCGTTAAACAAAAAGAAAAACTGGAAAACAAAACAATAAACTCCAATTAAAACTAAAACTTAAACTTTGTTAAGTTAATAAAATTAAGCAAACGCTTTTGCCGCAACTTTAGCTAATTAAATAGATTCACAATAAATATTTTAATTATGCAACGCGTAAACTAATTAAACCAATACAGAAACAGAAACAGCAACAGCATAACATACACACACACACGCTCAAGAGACGTGTGGGCGACAAAGCGGGGGGCGTGACAAGTCTCACACACACGCAGCAAGTTTTTAAGCTCTATTTGTTAACTATAATGCTGCAGCAAACGAGCGAGCAAGCGAAGGATATAGTCGAAGAAGGCGAGTGTATAATGCGTTAAGAGTGGGTGTGGCTGAGAGGCAGGGCGAAGAGGATAAGCGTGTGCGTGTGTGTGTATATTGTGCCTGTGTGTTGAGCAAATGAAGTGCGCTTCGGTGGACGCAATGCGAGTAAAAGCAATGCGGCATAATTCCTTGTTAGCAGCAAGCAGTTGTAGTTCCAGATACACCATTTAGATACAGCTCGTAGCTTGGTAGGTGTAGCTATAATTATAGTTGGCTTATAAGCCATGAGGTAAGCCATGTCTAATGGAATGCGTATGTGGCTCGAGTGCAAAGAGGCGAGGGGCGTGGTATGTGTCAGAAAAACGCAAAAGCTACTACCATTAATTTAATATACTTGATTTTAAATGCTTGGAATATGCAGTTAAGAGAAAACTACAATTTTGCTTTGGCTAATTGAATTGTTAGAAAAATTTATGGTTTGTATGTGTGTGTTCCGTAATTGAATAAAATGCAGATTTACTTTGTGTGTTTGGGTTATGCATAACATTTAGCACAACTGACGGATGAATAGCTGCAAACTATGTTATGATAGAAACTGAAACCTTGCCAACTGGACTAGTTTAAGTTATTTGAATTGTACAACAAATAGAACTTTTTTTGATGTGTTAACATCTATAGGCTCGGGGGGTAAAAATCTTCTTTCAAATACATACAAAGAATCTTACGCAAACAGTAAGATCAAATCGGTGTATTTGTCATTGTATTAGTGTTAGTATTGTAAGCTTGCATGTAATCTGGCTACATTCAAATATACTAAGTATATCGTATCATATATCGATAGTATAGTTTATGAAAATGCGTTGTTCTCGATAAAATATCAGTTCAAACATTTAAGGTATTGTTTTTGAAAATCGGGTCACATTTGACGAAGTTTTGGAAGTCGAAAGATTTTACCAATGCCCAAGTCGATGTTTTGGCATAAAAATTTAACATGAAGTCTGACCAAAAATCGAATTTTATTTAAATGTTGTTACTTAAATGCAGTTTTATTCTAGGGGCCAAACCATGACTTTTAAGATATTGCTTTTGAAAATCGGGTCAGTTTTGCCGAAGTTATGGAAGTCGAAAGATTTTACCAATGCCCAAGTCGATGTTTTGCCATAAAAATTTATCATGAAGTTTGACCAAAAATGGAATTTCATTTATGTGTTGTTATTTAAATGCAGTTTTATTGTAGGGGTCAACCCATGACTTTTAAGGTATTGCTTTCGAAAATCGGGTCTGATTTGACGAAGTTATGGAATTCTAAAGATTTTACCCAATGCCCAAGTCGATTTTTTGCTATAAAACTTTAATATGCATTTTGATTAAATATTATGTTGACAGCCTGCAGTTCACGCTTTGCGTAATCGCTTGAATTTCAAGTTTACGTTCATGATCAAGTTAAGTTCGAGAAACTGAGCCTTGAGACGGTCGAGCCACGCAGCTCTGCTGTTAATATGAAAATTGTAAAGAAAATTTTGAAATCATTTGTATTTGCAACATACAAAATAATTAACTTCAAGGTGTTTGCACATCTCCCGTGTGATTGGGCTCACATTTTGCAGAATCACATTCAAAAAATGTTTAAGATATTTAAGTTATAAAAAGTTATTAAGTACAGTTTTAGTTTGTTAAATTAATTTTATCATCAAAAAGCCATTCATAAACTTTGTGTTAAACTTACATAAAGCTTACACTTGAATAAGTTTAAAGTCCACTATTTCATGCCATTTTCGGGATATCCTAAATTCGAATCTAGTCACTTTGAAGCACGCTTAAAAAAACGTATCACGTGCCAAAAAACCGCACACACACACACACACACGCACACCGACTATCCCTTGCCATACCAAACGCAATACAACACACGTACAGCGAATCAAGGTGAGGTGTAAACTTTATTAAGCATACGCCATGTGCGACGAGCGTTTCTCCTTCAATTCCCTAATCATTTGACAGCTGGTGTGTTCGGCAGCTTAAAGTTTACTTGGGGTATTCAGCGAGTCGTTTGTAGAAAGCACATATTTTATTTAATATTTGTTTGCCTAAGCACACCATACAATAGTGTGTGTGCGTGTACGTGTGTGTGTGTGTAAGTGGGTGAACGTGTTTGTTTGTGCGTTTGTTTATTTTAACAGTCAGCTGTCAATTATTTTTATTGGCAGGTATTATTATTTTGTGTGCACATTTCTATGCAAATTGTCAAACACACGCGACAAAGCTAGAGAGAGAAAGAGAGAGACAGAGAGAGAGAGAAAGAGAGAGATAGAGAGACATACAGAGCAAGACAGGGGAGTGAGTGTGTTTGTGGCTTTGCGCGTCTAAAGTTGCATGTCATTGACGCTTAATTTGTTTGCTTGGCTTTTTGTTTGCTGTGTGTGGTTCTTGTTGCTGATAATGTTGTTGTCTCTGTTGTTGTATGCCACAGATTTTGCGGTTGCGTGAGCTACAGACTATAATGACTGAACAATTAGTGCGGCTTTTACGTAGCAGATTTAGGCCCTGTAAGCTGCAAGGATATTAGCAGCGGAGATTGAACCTGTGGATTAAACTAATGCGGGAGCTCTTAGAACATAACAAGGAGAGATTAGAAGAGTGAGAGACACATAAACAGGGACAGGAAAGAATAAATTATAGCTCTGTGTGAGCTTTAAGCTTAAAGAAGTTAGCTTTCAAGAGCCCTTGATAAAAAAAAAATAGTAGAGATAAAAAATAAACAGAAGAAAAGCCTTAAAGGAGGTTGAAGCTTTAAGAACCAGTTGAAGCCAGAATTAATGGAAACTTAAGCTCGAAATTTTACTTATTTTAATCTAAAAGTGTAGAATCAGTACAAACATAAACCTTCAATCCTTAACAATTTTAAAAGCCATAATTTCGTTGGTATCTAAATGACTGATCTAATTGCTTTTTGAGTTTTAAGTTCAAACCACAAACGACGATGACTTGAAGTGTTTGCTTATTTCTGTTTGTGAGTGAAAAACCTGGAAAGTTTGGCATATGCATTTGTTGCACGCAGTTTGTTGTTGTTTGTCATTGTTGTTGTCGTTATTGTTGAGTGTTTTCGTCGCCTCGAGGACTTGGCATACATATTTACTGATATATCGATATCCAACTGCAGGCGGCATGAATTTGACATT
The DNA here is from genome assembly GCA_018904305.1 of Scaptomyza montana. NCBI lineage: Eukaryota > Metazoa > Arthropoda > Insecta > Diptera > Drosophilidae > Scaptomyza > Scaptomyza montana. Next base: position 1,010,157 of record JAEIGR010000037.1, on the reverse strand, counting down.
TAGCTGTTGCTGGCTGATGTCTGATGGCTGTTGGCTGGTGCCGTTCTCAAATGCACATTTGCAATGCAACAGGAAACAATTGAATTTGCATAAAACACAAGCGCACACAACCATTTTCCATTTTCCAATGCCATTTCGCAGTTTTTGCATGCTCCGAATTCATTTATAGACTCAGGCCCTTTCTTTCACATTTCGTGCCCCACAGTTCCGGTGACTGGGGCACTGGACGCTCAACTGAACCGAACAGAACCGAACCGAAACACACATACATGAAAAGAGCTGCGGGCAAAGATGGCCAGTAACCAGTTAACAGTTACCAGTTACCCATTTTTGAGGGTGTCCTGATGGTTTCTTAATGAGCTGTGCGCTACCAAACTGCAATCGTGAACGCCCATTAAATAAACCAACGTTATGGCCGATGAGTGTTTACAGCAAGCAGTCCTCTCTCTCCAGAGATCCAATTGCTGCCAATTTAACTGGGCAGCACAGTGATAAGAAGATATGTAAGTTATGCAAACTATATAGAAACTTTGGGCAGAAAAAAAATTTTAGATTCAGCAATACAAATTCAATTTTTAAATAGTATATTGAGTTATTATTTTTGTTTTTAATAAAAAGAAGTTTCAAGAATGTATGCTCACGACTCTATAAACTTTTTCTGTCTTTAAAATCTTAAACAAAAAATGTTTGTTTGATTAGATTATATTTTAGCACTTAAACTTTCTACTTGCTCCAATGTGCAACGGGCAGATACCAGAGTCTGGCTCTGCAGTACTGCAGAATTCGTTTAACTCTGCGCCACTGATACCATTTTCCATTATTAATTGTACATAAAACGATTTTTTGGCGATTAACTCTTCTCCACTTTGGCTTTGGCTGGCAGTTGCAGTCAAATTAAATTAAATTGCCAAAAATGGTAAGCGACAATATTGCTAAGTGCTAAACGAGTTTCACTTAAACTGTGGAATTATTATTACTTAAACCATTTTTCTAGAGGAAGCTTTTGCTGATTAATTAGCATTTTTAGTATGCGTGATGATTTATGCGTTCTGTTTAATGAAATATGTTACCCGAACCCAAGTAAGTGTGTGTGTGTGTGTTTGGTTTAGATAAGAAAATATGCTTGACGGGCTGAATGGGATGTGGGCAAAGTTAATGTACTGTAAAAGCTTGAAAGGGTTGCTTTGGGTTTTGGGGTTTGTATTTTGGGACTGCCTTTTTTGATATTGTGCGCCATTTAACACTATAAAATTATTATCATAAATAAAAAATAATAAAAAGCACACAGAACTAAGAAAAAACCTAAACAAAAATAAAAACCATTAGCATAAATTGTGTTTGTGGGCGTGGCCAAGGCTCGTTATCAGCTTGGCGCGGCAATAAAAACGTTTAGTTATTATTGAAGGACTTCAAAACTTTTTTCTTGGGCGCTCATTTAATGCGCGCATGTCGATAAAAAGAAGGCACCACTTTAAGCCTCACATATAAACTAATGAAGTTATCAAAAACTACAGTTACAAGCTTGCTTGAGTGGATCTAAGTGTGTGTGTGTGTGTGTTTCTGTCTGTCGACACGCAAGTTTGCCGTCATGTTCGAAAAACTATTTCGATAAGTTCAACGACAAATTTGTTAGGATTTTGCCCCATTACAAAATATCCCAAACAAAAAATCAAAACCAAAATGAAAGAAAGGGTTTCTGTTGCAAGCCAAAGATAACATACCCTTTATGTAAAATATTATCTTACAGATTGTTTCTTCTTCATATCTATTACTAGTATACCAAAAGTTTTATCGTTTAAGCCCTAAAAATAATTTATTTATTTATTTTTCTTAAAGCCTTTAATACTTTAAGGCCACATTTCATTAAAAAAATCACTTAATCCACGGCAAGTGTATGCGAAATCGGATATATATAAAATTTTACAGAACTGCCTGTACGCCAAAGTTCGATAGACATGCAAGGGTTGCTCAAGGCATGTGGGTTTTTTGGGGAGAAAACAGACAGACTACAAGTGGCGAAGGTGTGTGTGTGTGTTATTGGTTTGGGAGTGTGTGAATATTGCTTTGCAAATTGCCGAGCGACAATATTATCAATAAAGATGTGTGCGCTGAAGGTGCTTTAAAAGTAGCAAAGCAGTTTTGCCACCAACATAAATGTGCCCAGGCTCAACTTCAAAAACCAATTGAGCGCAATTTCAAAGATTATTACGTATTAGTCATATTTGTTTGTGTGGTTTTGTGTGCTTATGTGTGTGTTGCGTTATCGGATATGTGCAAAACTTTATGCCTGCTTGAACTTCATAATGAGTTGCTGGGGAGGAATTTTAATTGAATACGGCTATAAAGTTGCTTGGAGATAAAATTTGTATGCCAAACACTCAAAAGCAATTCACAGCACTGACAAAAACATGAAGGCATAAAGAAGAAGCACACACACAAACACACACACACACAAGTTTATAAACTCTGCGGCACACCGGAAATGCGCGTAAGGGTTGATGGCAAAATGGTTCCCCAAAAGTGTGGCATACTTTGCGGCGCCAGCAGTAAATGCTTCAGTGGTCGCATAGCTGTCTGTCTATGTCAGCATCTTTAAGCGACCAGTGTTGTAGCTTTATTTCCATTTCGGTTGACATTCGTGAGCTGTTAACTGCGACAGGCTTTGACTCCTTAGTTTGTCTTTGACGTTGGCGAGAATCAAGAAAGAGAACCAAACAAATATCATTTCTAAAAGTGTTTGCCGCACAAAGTGGAAAAAATTGTTTGGTTTCGCTTGGATAAAAAACGCAAACTCCATGAAATTAAAGACGGTGAATGTTCTATATAAACAGACTTTGTAGTTTGTATATAAAATAATAATAGATTTCAACAGAAAAATAAGACCTTAAAAACGCCAAGCAAGTAAACTAAAAACGATAAATTAATTTTATATTTAAGTGGGTTCGCCAAACTTTTTATCCAAAAACATCACAAACACAAAACAAACAACGTTATTAGAGCAATGACCAAAAATTAATAAGCGGTAATTTTTCAATTAGTTTGAATGCAATGCGCTTGATTGACTTCAATTGCTATTATTGGTGTTGTTTTTTGCTGGCTGGTTGCACAATGTGGTTAGCAAAAAAGGGAACTTTAATATAGTTAATAATGAATATGATTTGTGTGACGTTTGCGTTTCTGTTTGTTTTGAGTTTATAGCCCAAAATTGCTGACCAACACCAAACATGGCCATTTGCATAATAAATGGCCAGGCAATGCGGCAAGCTCTAAAATAAATTACAAACACACACACACACACACACAGAAAATAACAAATCAACAACAAAAGGTGCACACAACAGGCAATTGTAATTTTGGCTCGTGTTGGATAAAGGCAAATTACTCATACGCCGCATGCAACAGAAAGAGAAAGACATTCGAATAGACAACAACAGATTAGCCAAAGCAAAAAAAGCTGAAACTGTTGTAGTTGTTGTTGTTATTAAAGTTGTTTTATTTGTTTTTCGTTTCATTTTGCTTCGTTTTGTTTTGCTTTGCTTTACAATTACAGTGCACACAATGCCCACTTGGAAAGTCATTAAAAATATGACAAATTATATGCAGGTAGCAGTAGATAAGGGTTAAGAGGCGAAGAGAACTTTTTCACTTGTTGTGTTCGTTATTGTTGTCGATGTTGTTGTTGCAGCTGTTGCTGTTGTCGGGTGCTGATGGGCAGCAATAAACTAAAGTTAGCAGCTTAACAAAACAATAAATGAAGTTGGCAAATGCGATTGTTATGCAGCTTGCAGTTGTTGTTGCAACAACATGACAAAAAGAGCCACGGACAACGGCAGAAAATGACAAGGAAATCAACGTGAGCGCATCGAAGCCAATATGCTCTGATTAAGTTGTATGTTTGATGGAGTCATTGAGAAAAATATAAGTTTTATATATTATAAAGAATTTTATAGTCAAAACGCTGCTTAAAATATTTTATAAATAATTTTTTTAGTTTAAACCAAAACAAGGTGGCTTGGGATTTGTTTAACAAAGCAAACTAACAAAAACTTGTAGCTTAAAGGCAGAAACGGATTTCTTATTTAAATACCATAAAGTGTAGCGACCTTCATGCGGCATTTATAATACTTTTTCTAGGAAGGGCAAATCCAGCCAGAAGCTGATTCAAACTTTAGCTGCAAGTCAAACTTCGATGAAAAGTTCAAGTGAGAAAAACACAGCAAACTAAAATAATGAGAACGCAAAGAGAAAGAGCGAGAGATAGAGTGAAAGAAAGAGAAAAAGATAGCGAATTTTGCCACTGCATCTTTTGTTTGTTGCGTTTAAGTTTTAAGCTGAGTTTTTTATTGACTTTTTCAGCAGTGGCAAATTTAGTGTGTTGCTCCTTTTTTGTTTTACCTTTGTTTATTTTGTGTTTGTGGCAAAGTTGTTTAATTGCCGTGCGAGGCCAATTAGTGGGCGGCCATTTTGCGGCAACTCAACAAAAACAGGTGGCAACAGGTGGCGCCTGAGTGCTGCTATGCGTGTTGTCTCATTGTGCATTCAATTCATGCATATGTCAAAGGCAAAACGGCAACAAAAATGCATATTGTTTACTTTTGTTTTAGCATAACAAAAAACCAAGCGAAGCAAACCACCAGACGACAAAAGAGTGACAGAGAAGACAAAGAGGAGTGGGAGAGAGAGGTATAAACTAGCGTTGACGATTGTGATTTGATTTTATGCAGACTCTGACATCCGAGATGGAGCAAAGTTGAGTTTGGAAAATGCCGCTGCCTGTTTTCTCGTCACGTAGCTCATTGAAGCGACAGCTGTTGCTAAAGGCAAATGCTAATGGCTAACAGCGTTTGCCATTCAACTGGCTAAAAGCCGCTTAAATCGCTCGATACGCTGTCTGTGTGTGTGTGTGTGTGTGTGGAATAGTTATGCAAATTGCACAGTGAACTTTATCTAAAGCTACTAAAGTTGACATCAACATTGAAAAAGAATAAAATTAAACTAAACTTAAGAAAGCTAAAAAAATATCTTATATTTTATTGCAACTAACATCTAAATTGCAAACGTATGTATGTATGTCACATGTCTTTTAAGTTCCCTTAAGTACATCTCTAAGCTCATCTAAATTCACTTTCGGTAAAACCCACATTAGTTCAGCTCTCCCTTCTTAATAAAAATCTTGAATATTCTCAATTCCCCCTAGATGGTTCAATCTGACAATTGTGTGCTATGAAAAGTGTCACTGATTTTCAAATTTTAGTTAAAATTAGAGCAACTGCTGCTGCAACTGCTCCCAATCACTGCCAGAGCATTGTCAACCCCATCTAAGAGATTTCAACAAATTGCTGGACATTCAAGCTGGCTTATGGCCAAGCAGGATTAGAGAGTGAGAAGATTGAGGGTTGGGAAATGATTGCCATTCCATGGGGCATTTTATTGGCCAATGCCAAGCAAATTATGCAATGTCTGGCAACGCTGAGACAGCTGTCTGCAAAAAATAAAAAAACAAGAAAAGAAATTGAGCAAAATGCTAACAATTGCTTAACTGTAATTAAAGAGCAAACGATTTTTCAACCAAACCCAAACGTAGCGTAATAATTTCTCAATTACTTTTTACGTTGAGCGTTGATCGATGCTAATTGGGAAATTATACACAAAGGCGTGTCGAAAATGGCCAAAAACGAAATGCACACAAACACTCACACACAACGCATTGGCCAAGACATGGAGTTGTAGCAGCACATGTGAACGTGGCCAAAAGCAAGGCCGGACAGCAGCTCATTTTTAGCCGGAAATGAACTAGAAATTCAATGCCCAACCCCAACAACGACCAGAAGCGACTTTGCGGTAAATTGAAAAATAGTTGGCCACAGCCAGAAAGCCAGTAGAAGAGAATAGCCAGTAGGAATAGCAGCAGCAGCAGCAGCAGTAGCAGCAGCTGGCTCGCAAAAAGGCTATTGCCAAAATCAAATTAAATTTCCGTTTAAATGCACTGCAACAACGTCTGCTGTTGGCATTATTAACAAAAAAATTGTTTAAGCTGTTGAAAGATTTAACATTAAGCCGACAAATGCATTATTTAAGCCACGTTCGCTGTAGATATCGTTGCCATCATTTCTTGCCCCCTCCCCCAAAATGACAAACGGTAATGAAGAACTGATGTCAAAATAAACACACACACATACACACACATTCACTCACAAACGTGTGCGGGAACAACAAATACATGAATGCTGTTTGTTGATTGTCAGAACGACGCGGGGCATTTAAGCCCCTTCTGTTATATAATTATTATTATTTTGTAAAATGAAAAACACTTCTTAAAAATTTAATAAAATATTTATAATAAGCTAAACGTTCTTAATAAATAATTTTATTCTTAAAAAACCATCCAATAAATTATTTGAGTATTCAATGATTTATTTTATTGAACAACAACATAAAACGTCTTTTAGTCATAACAACCCCATTAAAAGCGAGTGACAACAAAGTGAAAATGAAATAGTGCCAAAGTTTTTGCACGCTTGTGTTTTATGCAAATTCTCAGGTACTGTTCTCACCCCTTTACACACCATTGCATCCCACTCCGCTTACCAGCTCAGTTCAGTTCAGCTCATAGTCCGCTGTTTGGACAGGTGAGCATAGAGAGCGGAGTGAACACACGGCTTTGAAGTGCAGAATAAATAAAATGAATGAGCTGCCGAGTGTTGAAAGTGCATAATGTAGTAAAGCATGGCACAAAAGAGTACAGAGGGGGATAGGGATAAGTATCTTGTTGGTGGTAAAAGATAGCATCCAAGTGGGGCAACACTTTAAATCATTGGCAAAGACAGCAAACAAAATGATATGACAGCTGAAGGCAAGCAGAAATGTATAATAGAATTAAATGAAGTACTTTAAACTTGAAAAAATATAATAAAATTAAAAATTAATTCAACATACGAATTAGTTAAGTTGCTAAAAAATCAATAACATATTAAACTAACATTATTTGCTTGCATATTAAACAAGGCAGCTTTAAATTTAGCACGTGGCGTATACACAATATTGTTTTTATAGGCCATAAATCACTGTCAATCACGTAGCCAGCCCTTCAATCTGCTCAAGTCAATCAAAACACAGCTTACAGCAAGAAAAAAAGAAACATTTTAAACTTTTGCACACTCAAAAATTTGTAATGTAGCCAAAGTTGTGAAAGTTGAAGTTCCGCTGCCAGCAAACCGGTCTATAAAATTGCCATTAGTTTTCATGAAAGGCGGCGCATTAATATATTGCAGCTGCCTCATTACGGCGCTGCCTGCAACTTTGTGGCGCAGACAGTGTTGGCTAGTGTTGGCAGGCGAAGCACTTCCGTTTCCGCTCATAAATCACATAAATTAGAGAGCGCGCGTTCAACAAATGCAACCGAACTATCGTCACCCAAATATAATTGAAAACCCATAAACAATTGGCCAGTCTGTAGTTGCGTTTCAGTTCAATAAATAAAAATCTTCAGTTAGTGATCCATGCAACCTAACATGGGGCAACAGGCTGCAGCGTACACTAAGCAAAACAATGTGAAAAATCGAATGGTCTATCTAGAAGCTAGAAAGTATTTGGGTGCCAAGTTTTTCTAAGTGTAGCACTACAATAGAAAGCTCCAACCACAGGAAATGATTGATTTATGCTATCGTTTTCGCCCTTACCCGTTGTGCAATTGGCCACAATTTGGGGTTTTTCGATTTTATTCACAAATCTTTTATTGATGATGTGTGACGAGCAATTGTTAGATTGCCACAGCAGTTGCAACAAAAAAACAACAGCAGCAGTTGCAGCATTCAATTTGTACGTTGCATAGTTTTAGTTTAGCGTTTTGTAACGACTTTTTGCCGGCTCATTGGACGTGGGGTAATTGATATCGCCGGCAGCTTTATTTTAGTCACGTCCTTGCAAACTAACTTTTGCCAAACAATTAGTTTCAGTTTTTAGCCAAAGTTTGTTGCTAAAGTTAGCTTGTTGCTGTTGCTTTAGCTTATCGCTCATTCGATGTTTGCCATCGCCCCATCGCCATCGCCATCGACATCGACATCGACTTTGGCGACATGGAACTTTTGTTGTGCAACAGCAGACACACCACGTGTGGGGCAGCTTAAACGATAGCGTGCCACGCACATTGTAGCAGTAGGAAATGGCAAAATTGGAGCTTATCTCCGTGCCACAGTAGATAACGTATAAAACACATGTAAGGCAGATATACAAAAGACACAATTGGATAAATGCCAAAACAGAGAGAAAACAGAAAAACAGCAACACTTAGAAACAAAAGAAACAAGGCAAACAAACGGCAAAGCAGCAGTTGCTGATATAAAAAACAAAAAAATACATTTAAGATAAACCTACAGAAGTAACTTAAAGTCAGACAGTGGATCTAGAATCTGGTTTCTGGTAATCCATTTAGTTAAGCTATGAATATAAATTGTTTGATTTAGTTTATAGAGGAAAAATACACGTTATATTAAAGTATAGAGCAGCACTTAAGTTTAGTTATCCTACCTGAAACATATCATTTAGTACTTGCTCTTAACTGTTGCCTAGTTGTTACACTAAAACACTAACTACAAACTACAACATACACTCATCAAATCGTTTATACAGTACCCAATGTCCACAGTCTATTGTGCAATCTGCTCAACTGCTCGTATAAGCCCCTCCCAACCCCATACATACATAAATATTCGATATGTGGACCGGTGCTTTAGTGCTTTGCAATCCGCTTAGCTGAAACTTGAGCACAAATTGCATTTAGTAGTATCATCTGTGCGATACCCCACACCCCGCCTGCTCTCTTTCCCCATCCCTACTTATCCCATTACTTATCAAGTCATAGCTACTTTAGTTTACTTTGTGTATAGAAACAGTTTAAAGGGTATACATATGTACTAAGCTTCAACAGAAACTGTTATAAGCTAACAAGATCGAAGATAGTTCATTTAGTCAAATTGGAATCCTGAACAGAATGAAGAAAAATGCAACTTATTAGCTCGAAAATTATGAAATTTGGCTTTGAAACCAACGCCATTTACTTAAGGGGTATCTTTTTGTCCATCATATGTGACTTAAATTTAAGCTTTAGCGATTTTCTTACTTTTATTGACTTGTATTCGAAATGCTCGCATTTATTTGCTATTTTTTTAATCGGCGCACAGTTTATTGAGAACAACACTCAGTTTAATTGAATGGCTGCGCCAAAGGTTTTAAGGGGCTACTCCAACAGTTTCTCCTACATCTCCTTAACCCCTTGCCAAAAAAAAAAAAAACCGCTTGCAACCCTCAGTTCGAATGCTTTCAAAGTCAATTGTTTGTTTTTGTGTGAGTTTTGTGTGAGTGTGAGTAGCAAAGTTTTACTCAGCGCAAAAGTTCAGCGTATTTTCATTTTTTCACGCCAATGGGCCAAATTATAATTTCAGTAAACTGCGAGTGAGAGAGGGTGAGAGAGAGAGAGTGAAGGGAAGGAGTGAGACGCTAAGGCAGGACTATAGCTGAAACTGCTTTATGCCAAACTTTTGTTCAGCACTTAGTTTTCAATTATGAAATTTGCATTACGCCGACCACTTGGCAAGCACAATATTGATATTGATTTTGATTTGCTTAGTCTACATACATACATATAACTGTATATACTACTTCGTGCTATATATAAATATATCTCTCCAAGGCTTGATTTATATAACGCTCAATTACTTAATTGCCGTCGAAACCTTCATCGTCATCGTCCTTTCAACCAAATTAATCAATTGATTGTCATGCAATTGCAATTACGATTACAATTGTACTTGCATTCAATCCGTAATTAAGCAACTGGCCTAAGTGACTTAACTCCCCAAAGTGCAGTGGACCCAATTGATAACGGAGTTTTGGTGGAAATCGATTTGAAATTAAGAGTTAAAAAATAAATGGAGTTTTCTTATAAGCCTTGAAGGTATTAACGCTACAAGGAACCATTTTATTCATTAAATTATTTGACTATAAATGTTAAATTTTTATATATTCAATGGATACCAAAATGTTTTTTAGCTAAAAATTATTACTTCTTGGCTAATATAAATCTGCCATCTCTATTTAAACTCACTTCAAGCTTCTCATATCGACAGCTCCTTTTAGTTTATAATGCTAATGCCAAATGCTGACAGTAGTACTGAACAGGCATCGAAGGAGTTGCTGTTGCTGTCCTTGGACAAACATAGGAAATCCTCTATCGAATTGCTCCTCCCTACACCCATTGCATTGTTTACTGCTTAAGACAGCTGGCGTCAGGTGACGCGCATTGTCTGATCTCCTGCTGTCCATTGCAGCCAATGCTAATTAGCTTTGACTGTGGTTTTATCCTTGGCTTTCGCACTGATGCTGCTGCTTCTGAGCTTTGCTAATCAGACGTCTACAACATACTCACGGCTGCATGCCCATGGGCTCAATATTCAAACAAGACAAATTGCTGCAACTGAAGCTGTTTAAATGGCTGAGCAGTGAGATTGGAAGAAACACTTGAAGAAAACCGCAAGATAATCAAGCTTATAACTGTAGCTAGATTTTTTTTTATCGAGATATATCTTCATTTTTACTTTATTCCTTTAAAATCGGAAAATCAATCTTAAAATTTTAACTTCACCTTGTAAAATATTTTAAATAATAATTTAATTAATTTAAATAAAAATTTTTTTAAGTGCACCCCCATGCTTTGAGCACTTGCCTTTCCGGTGAGCTGGCAGTTAATAAAGTTTGTGGCTTTGAAGTAAATTGAACTAATTAAATATTTACAATAGGCGGCCCCACCTGTTGTAAGCCAAGTTTGACTTCATTAGCCAAATTTGCAGCCGGTGACCGAAAATCAGCATTTACAGCTTACTTTGGCAGAGCCAAAAGTCAAAGTAGTGAAGTTGAAAACGAAGTAAAGTTGGGTTAGTTATGATAAATGTAAGTGGCAACCAGGGGAGCAACAAATCATCACACAGAAAAAAACTAGCCGAAAAGTTTAATTTGAATTTCAAGTTTTGCGGCAACAAACTTTGTCGCAGTTGCAAGCTGTCTGCGCTAACTCTTCTTCTTTTCTCTCTCTCTCTCTCTATCGCTATCTCTCTCTGTCTGTTCATCTCTCTTGCTTTGTTTTTTAGTTCCGTTGAGCGTTGTGCGACAAATGCTTAGCAATTACTTCTTAAAGCCGTTCAACAAATTGATTGCCACTTCGGGGTCTGAAGAGCAAAAGAGAGGTAGGTGCGGCGGCGAGTTAAAGTAATTCACATCGATAATGGTGCTTTAATCGCATAAAAACTTCCGGCAATTTCCCGAAAGAGTGTTGAGTGCCAGCTCCCGCCCTTGCCCCCTCCTCTTGAACGCACCCTTGACAACAACTGGAGTCGATTTGTTGATTTGCCTGCAAGACATTTTCAAGGCACCCCGCTTCATTCAGCTGCTGTTGTTGTTTACATGGCTGACGAACATGGCCCAAAATGAATGGTTTTGGTTCACTTCCGGCTTGAACGCCTTGCTGCGCTAATTTTGTTAATGTATCCTGTGCACACACACACACACACAACGTACACATATATTTGCACGCCCTTTTAATTTCGTGTTTTTTGCTTAACTTTATCCGTGCTGTGCCGCGGTCTACAAATCCGAACGGTTTTGTGCAATCAACGTTAACTTGTTTTGCCCTATTTCTATTGCTGCTTTTTTCTTTCTGTTTTTGATTCCCTTTCTGTGCTCCTATCTAAGAGAGATAAATATACATAAATAAATAAAATCTCAGCGACGCTGCGTAATATGCAAATGTTTGTTTAGAGTTTCAGTTTGGCACAGCGGCGTATGCGTAATGTGACACTTATTTGAGCACGGGGTGTATACGCAATGCGTATCACGTAATATGATGGTAAAAATACTTCATTAGCGCCAGTATGAAAACATCTCTTTAAAGAGTATAGAAAATCCATTTCGGGTTTTAGTTATTGACAGCTCGACGAAGTGCATTAAATTGGCTCAAAATGAACGCATGACTAGCTGACACATTTACAACAAAAGCACACTTGACGTCCAAGCTGGCAATGTCAGTTAGAATGCTGTTGCAGCTGCCACAACTCAGCGTTGCACAGAAAGTAATTATTCATTTAAATGCAACTAATTTGTAAACTTTACAAAGATATTTAATGGGGTTAAATTGATAATGCAGCTCAGCTGATTGTCGAACACAATAAGCTTGGAATTATTGAATAAAATGTCAAAAACTAGCCACAGGCATAAACATAATCAAAATATCAAAACTTCCATATCATTACCATTAGCGTAATTTTATGCGAATTAATGCGACTGCCAATTGAGCGATAATGCCAAACATTTCGCTTCTACCATACTCACAATTGGCTACACACAAACCCGCGCATATGTTATTCACAATAGCTCATGCATATGGCATAAATATCAACCGCATAATACAATTAACAAGCGCAATGCGAAAAAATCGCAAAAATATATTTGAATTATTTTTGGGTCACCAAAGAACGCATAAATATGCTAAAAGTACAATAATCATAGCAAAATTGTTGTTGGCCATAATTTGTTGAGGCATAATTAATTTGAGCTGACAAAATTGTAGCCCTCATACCCTTTGTTTGAGGCTATAACAGAAATTGCATGTTCCGAAAACCAGAATGTGCTGCCAATCCAATAACAACAAGTCAAATATTCACCCAACATTTCTGCTACAAAAGAGTATAAAATCAATTTAGTATTTTTCAAATAAAAATCACATTTGTTTTTGGCATTTACCATTTTACCGCTTACTTTGTTGTTTGTTTACAAAACGGAAGCGCACCGCGTAAAAGTATGCTATGAAATTTGTATAGCTCGATGCCGGCGTCGACGGCTTTGAACGCATCAAAAGCAATTGAGCGTTAGGAAACAAAACAGCATAACTTTTGCCAAAATAAACAAAAAAAATGATGAAACAACACACAAAAAATAAAAATAAACACTCAAGCATTGTATACTTTCTATTTTCTCATTTCTTTTTCATTTTTTGGTTACAGTATTCTTTTATTTTTATACCCTTCACATGTGAATCAGGGTATATTGACTTTGTCATGAATCTGTAACGCCTTAAAGGAATGATGGGAGACCCCATAAACTATATATCAAAATGATCAGGACGAGCTCAGGAATTGATTTCCGTCCGTCTGTCCGTCTGTCTGTTTCAACACGATTTCCGGCCAAACTGCTGAACCGATCTTGATGAAACTTTCACAGATTGCTTAGATCATGTCGGGTTTGTTCACTATGAAATTTCATCCCGATCGGAGCATTCTACGATATAGCCACCATATAAATTTACCATATCAACACGATTTCCGACCAAACTGCTGAACCGATCTTGATGAAACTTTCACAGATTGCTTAGATCATGTCGGGTTTGTTCACTATGAAATTTCATCCCGATCGGAGCATTCTACGACATAGCCACCATACAAATTTACCATATCAACACGATTTCCGGCCAAACTGCTGAACTGATCTTGATAAAACTTTCACAGATTGCTTAGATCATGTCGGGTTTGTTCACTATGAAATTTCATTTCGATCGGAGCATTCTACGACATAGCCACCATACAAATTTACCATATCGTACTATCAATTGTTGTCTCTGTCGTGCACTTTCAAGTACCTACATGTCAAATTGTTGTTGTTGCACACGAACAAGTAAATGACGCTCAAGAGTAAAAATATTAGCGAAAAATTACCAACAACTGCACAGAAACATAAGAGGGGGAGCATTGATTTGGCTGTGTGAAGGGTATCATAGTCTTGGCATAGCCAAAATTAACTATGCGCCACTATGTTTTTTGTTGCTGTTGGTTAAGACGGAAAAAAAGCTTTATGGAAAATAATTCAAATGTTTCGCATACACTTTCAGCTATCTGACCGTTTTTTTGCCTTTGTTTGCTGATTATACCAACCTGGTATAATTATAATTGTACCATAATTTGTATGTTTAATTTTAAGAGGTTTATTTATTTTAAGTTGCTTTAAGTTAAAAAGACGTGGTGAAAAAATAAAGATTTTGACATTTTAAATTAATTTTGATAAATTTTAATTTAAGTAAATTTTAAACAAGTTTATTAACCATTTTTTTATCATTGCTGCAAACTAAGAGGTATTAAAACTTTTAGTTCGTTTTTTAATTATTTTTTTTTTATGACAAACCAAATTAAAAACGTCAGCGGAAAATGTTAAGCGTTAGGTGTGCATACATGCATGTGATTTGTGTGTGTGTGTGTATGTGTGCGTGTGTGTGTGTTGCACATTCATATAGTTCACGCAACGTCGCAACTTCCGCTTTAAAGTTAGCGGTGGCAAAATGCGAATATAATAACAACTGTAAGTCGTGTTATTTTCCGGTTTGCAACTTTGCAACAATGGTTGGTTGACATTTTGTGGTATGTTCGAGGCTTTCAAGTCAAAAAAAAAAAAAAAATAAATAACAAAATCCCCTGCAAAGCCAAAATTAAAGATTTAAAATTAAAGTTCCATGCAATTGTCAAATGAGAAAAAATAAACTTCAACTGGCAGCAGCAGAAAAAGTGCCGCAATAAAGAAGTACAAAAAAGCGGAGAAAGGAAGAAAGCAAAGAAAACTTATTGAATGCGACTTTGTGTGCTGGTATCGTGTGCATTTTGCCGTTACTTTGCCAGCGATTTTGACAGTTTGCTAAATTACGCGACATTAACTTAATAGACTTCCATATATATATATATATATATATATATATATATTACTTTGGCAGACATTTGGCAGCTGCAGCAGCGTCATGAAAAGCCACAAGGCTAACAAAAATACAAAAAGCAATACAATATAACAGCCAAGTTACGTGTTGTATTTACGTTACAATCGACCCAACGAACAATCACAAAAACTACAAACACACACACAATATATTATAGAAAAGATATAACATAAAAGAACACGTATTTATTTGAGATGTCTTTCGATGTTTTTCGCCCATCAACAAGCGCCAAATCGCGTTGGCCAATAACAATTTTGTTGAGTAACTTTAGTAACAAAAATGTTTTGTTTTATGGTTTTGATAGATTGAAAAAGTAATAATATTAGTCAGTGAACAGCGGACCTGGATTTGGCTTAGCCCTGTTTTGGTGCTGAACTATATATTCACATTCACATTCATCGCTCAAGAAGCCTGCCTCGTGCGAATAGGGATCATAGTTGCTGGGATCGAGTTCATCGTCAGAGAAGTAGGTTTCATGTTCGTCGGATGTAGAGGAATTATAATCTCGATAAAAATCTTCTTTGATCTCGCAGAGGTCATTAGTAGAAGGCGGCTCTAGGCTTGCAATAATGATGTCTTTGGCCTCCACATCGGCGTGCTGCAAGCTATAAGCACTGATCTTAGTGCCCTGAACATGCATTTGAAGGGGCAACTGACGATATTTATCTTTAATGCGCAATTGGAAACGTAGTTTTTGTATGATGTCATGGATTAGTTTCTCTGTTAGCAAACGACACATTTCCAAATGCATAACATGCAACTTGGGGCAGGCTTGCATTAGCTTGAGTATCCCATCGTTAGTTACATTTAGCCAGTGTCTAAGGTTTAAAAACTCTAACAGCGGCAGTTGAAGCAACTCCAGCTCCCGATTGCCCAAAATATTATTATATGGCAATACCAAATGGCGCAAACCTTTCAAGTTTCCAATGTCAGCAAGCATTGAAGCACTTAAGCAGTTTAAACCACGAATCTCCAGGTGATCAAGCTGCTTTGCCTTGTGCTCCACCAGCCAGTTGAGCAATGCGGGTCTCACCAAAGTGCCCTGCTCATAGATATACAATATCAGTTTCTTTAGTTTCGGCAACTTGGCCACATATTCGTAGTTCTCAGCTGTAGTAAGTAGACCGGTGCTGATTGTAAGCTCCTCCAAAACTGGACAGGAATTTTCACAGACGAGATGCCGGAAACACATTGTTATTGTTGTGATAGCCATCAAGTTCAATTCCCTGAGCATTGGCAATGCTTTGCACATTCTGACTAGATATTTCGAGCACAAGCCAAGGCAGTAAGATAAGTTAACTGACTGCAAAGTTTCTGGCAAATAGTTCATGTTCTGTCCATTCAATCTGAACTGTTGATTTTCCGATAAATCCAGTTTCTTCAAAAGCATCAAATGCCTTAAAGCTATCAAAGTGGAATTGGTAAAATCACAGGCGATAAGATGTAGTTCCCGTAGCGAGTGCAGATTCTTAAAAAGTTTTTGCATATTACGCAATATTAACTTGGTGTCTGTAAGGTGCATTATCTCCAAATTGACACAGTAAGTGCCAAAGTATTCGCAGAAACGTTCACAATGCACCATCGGTAAAGTGCCTTCAGCGTGTTTCAAATGTTTGCCCGAGAGCATAAAGAAATCACGTAAATCCCACACTGTCATTGTATCAAAGTCATCAAAGCTACGCTTGCGATTAAAGACTGTCGATGCCGACTCGTAAATGCTGCGAAAACGCAAACAACTCCGTGCGAAACGTATCTGATCAATCAATGAAAGCTGTCGCATTATATGCTCCAAACAGTGATCATTTAGCATCAGTATCTTGGCGTCGCTATTGGGAGTCTCGATTGTCTCTGCATCTCCATCATCGTCCGGTTGATGCCAGCTATCGTTTACCTGCACCGATAATTGACCGCCATCCATTTTGTGAAAACGATGCCTCAAAGCTTGGGCCGCAGCGAGTGGACAGGCAAAATGCACATAGCCCGTTTTGGTGATTGGATGTGGTGGGTGCTTGGTGCACTCAAACAGTTGCAAGTGCTCAATATGTCCGAAGCTTTTAAGATAATCGTGCACTTGCTGTGTCTTCAGCTACCAAAAATCATGCAACATTAAATTGGCAAAAGGAAACGGAAAGAACATGCCTCAAATTAACTTACCTCGCTGGTTATATTGTGTAGAAACAATTTCCTAACCACAATGTGATCTTCGGTGTATGCAATGTTCTTTTTGAAGTAAAACATTTGCTGTGACGAATTGTATAAGAATTTTGTCATTTTAAACTTTTATTCTTTGCGTGATACAAAAAAACATATAAAACGAATGCTCCACCTTCCAGTTGTGTTTTGTTCAATTAAAATCGCAGCTTGCTTTATTCTGACATGTTTTCTGACATGGCAAGGCTGCATTTGATTGCTTTGTAAACGATGCTTGTTGAAGTATCACTGCATTGAAGTATCGATGTATTGTTGTTTCTCAGTTATTATATTACAAAGAAATATTAAAGCTATACAAACTTCTTTAGATTTTTGCACCAAATTCTATTCCCTATTTTTTCTTTCTTTAAGTTTTTTCAATACACTTTCAATCAACACAATTTTCCAAGTTTTACCAAACACAATTCTAGGGCCTTCCTATGAGCCGGAAAGCATATTAAAAAAATTGTCACAAGTGCACAAGGCAGCCCGAGGAGATATAGGTGCTCAGATTGTATGCGTGTGTGCCTGAGTGAAAGAAACAGCGAGACTAAAGCAGACAACATGAAGAGAAAGCAAGGGTTGCAAAGGGCTAAAAAATGGAAAGAATGGGAAAAAAAAATTGCAAGTGCTGCACAAATTAGTAAGGACGCGTCGGTTGTTACGCTGCAATGACTGCGCCGATGCTTTTGCTGCGTTAAGCAATAAGGCTGAACACACACACACTCACACATGAAAAGATGCATCCACTTGCACAGACAGACGCACTTACATATGCCCAGTTGCACATTTGTTGCCAGGGGAATGTTCATATTGATATTTTATTATATAACAAGACGAAAGAGCATTAAATGAGCTTGAAAATATAAGCATGTGCATGTTAAGCAAGTTTTAAGTTAAACCGAAGGGTAAAAATGACTACATTACATTTGTAGTTACTGGTAAGGTGAAATCAAACTTAAATTTTTTAAATAATCAATTTCTCTTAATAAATAGGTTTTCCTTAAGACGGATATAGAAGCTTAGTTATTGAATGCCTAACGATTCTTCTTTTTATTGTTAATGAGTTATAAGTCCCATAGTTTTTTAGGGACTTGTAAGGTAAAATATCGCTTAGAAGTTTGTGAGTATGAAGAGACGCTTAAATATTTCTTGCAATAAGTTTGTTACCAAGAATCATATTTTCAGTTCAACTTACCTCACTATTTCACACCGTTAAATAAGGCATACAAATCAGCAAAGTAAGTAGGTATAAGTTACATTCATATTCATTGAATCGAGTCCAGCTGGGACGCATACGTATATCACTCAGTGTTATGGTTATCAGCACAGTTGCTGCCTTGTTGCATTGTTGTTGCTGCTTCCGTTCTCCTTGCAACGTTGCCACAGACACTTGAAACTGCTAACAACGCACGATGGCGTTAACATTGTGCATTGTTGTTGTTGTTGTTGTTGTTGTTCCCTTGACAGTTGTTGTTGCTGTTAGTTGCCATCCATAAATTCTTGCATTAATGGCAATGTGCTGGCTGTTAGGAAGGAGGCGTGGCTGCATTTGATGCTTCCTCTTTCATGTAAATGTCACCAAGGCAAACTTGCAATGATTGCACTACAAACCACCCGAGAGTGCCAACCTTGCCCCTACCCCTCGACTCCAATGCTGCTTCTACAAAATCTATTCTATCAGCTCTACTACGCGTTTTGATTGCGGTTGAAATTGCAAAAAAAATAAAATTTGTAAACATATTTCTTTTTTGCAAAATATATATCCACAAATTGTACATATTTACCCCAACAGATCTGTTACTCTATTTGATTTTATATTTGTACATTCATATTCTATATATATATATATATATAGATATGTATTTTTTTTAATGCGTTGCGCAAAATCCAATTTAAGCATCGTTGTGCGGGCGGGCGACGAGGACGAGGACGAGTTTATTTTTAAGTAGTTTTGCAACGAAATTCCCTCAAGCATTTTGTGCGTACATGCTGATAAGTATAAAGGAGCGGAGCGTGAAGGGCGCAGACAGGGCAGACAGGCAGCATTAAAATTCAATACACAGTCAAACATAAATTCGATAAGTTTGAATTCGAGCAACAGACCGAGAGAGCAACATGTTTTATTTGCTCGAGGGCGACGTGCGTATTGTGAATAAAGAAATGGTGTAAATTTGTGTGTGCGAGTGTGTGTGTGTATGGGTGTGTGCGCGTAGTAGGAAGCATAAATTCAATAGCGCAAACATGCGACTGCCGTTGTCAGGGCCTGCCTCCCTTCACGTGGTCCACTCTACACACACAAGCGAAATAATAAAATAAAACTTTATTGACACAAACATAAAACTCCCAAATGGACGGCTCTCTCTCTCTCTCTCTTTATATCCCTCTCTTTTTCTTTCTTTTTTGTATAGTATTCACATTCTTCTACATTTTATAGATGGACAAATTTATGCATGTGTAAATATTGTTGGCATTCTGATAAAACATATTGACAAACATTTACCGAATCGAACTTTAAAAAACATTTTTCTATTGTGTGCTGCACAACAAAATCATAGAAAAAAGTCTACGACATCCTGACAATGGTCAAAACTTTGCACAATAACTAACTCACAAGTGGCAATCACTTCAGTTGCAAACAGACAGACAGACAGACAAATTGTACATCCGCATAAAGTAGATGATGTTCGCAGACACAGTGGCAGCTGCTTATTTTCGCACGTGAGTAGAATAACAAAATGGGTAAAAGAATTCTAATATTACTTTCATTGTAAATTGAGATGCATATTAGATGCATAAATAAACAGGAACTGCTGAGCTCTTAAATTTAAGAGACTTGGTATTTCAATATTGCATAAGGAAAAAGTGCAAAATTACTATTATTGGCCGAAGTTTGCTTCTTAAAAATGCAATAAAAATCTATTTAAGTTAAACAATTTTCTTTGACTTTAAAAGCCCTTTAAATGATGATTGCCTGTGCAACATTTCGAGGCATAGTTTGCCACAAGTTCAACTCGTATTCTTAATGTCTTAAATTACACTTTTGCCAAGGACTAAATGAAACTTATTCGTACTCTGTTTCATTTTAATAGTTAAGCTCTTCATATCTGCACTAATAAAAGAACATGCACAACTTTTAATGCGGCAACTTTTAATACTTAAGCCCTTTTCTCTTTATACCCAGCAAATATACTACAAGGAACCTATACTGTGGTAAACCTGTATGAAAGATACATGCGACTTTGGCTACAAATCGTTTGTTTAACTTTACACTTCTATGACTTAGTCAAAACTTAAACGATTTTTTAAAGAAATATCGTTTATGCTTTCATTTCTGCTTAAAATAAAAGTACAAATTCTAAGGGCAAGACTCAAAACCTTTCACTCAGGGTATCTCCTAGTCAAGCTTTTCTAAGTAACGAATTTTTCTTTCTCTCTTTCTTTTTTTTCCTGTTACTGCTGCTGCTGCTTCTGTTCGGCTCATTTAACGAAACAATTAAAATGGCTTATGCATTTAACTGGCAAAAACAGTTAAGCGACATTTATGTGTGTGTGACTGAGAGTGTATGTGTATGTGTGTGGTGAAACAGATTAAAATGCCAGGCAAAAAGCTAAGAAAAATTTAGAAACATTTGCATTTGCCGCCTAATAGAAATTTAATTGCTGTTTTTTTGTTTTGTGGCCAAAGGATTTAACCAGAGAAATTGTGAGTTTTGGTTTTTGTTGAAGTATGTTTATGATTTGATTATAGAATTTTCTATTTAAAACTTTTTAAGAAGTAAGAATTTGAGCATTCTAAATAAGAAAAGATATTTAAACAAATCAAAAATGTTCTGTGCTATTTATCAATAGTTTTGGTTGCTAGCAGCAAGGCGCACACACAAAAATGTGAGGCAGACAACTATTGACAAGCAAGTTAACTGAATAGAGCATAGTTTTATCTAACACATATGCACAAGTTTATTTGCCAAAACAAGAGGAGAGCCGAGCTGAAGCTGCAGCTGCAACTTGTGTTAGACTTATGGCTGAAAGTAGCACGAGGAGAGCGCAACGTTATTGGCTCTATAAGGCGCACAGGCACGAACTAGGCAGACAGGAAGTGTTTGTCAGGACGAAAAAGCAGCCAGACAAGGCAGAGGCTATAACAGGCTGTGCTCACAAAAGCTGTGAAACGTGCGAAATTCGAAGGCAAATATCCACAGTTTTTGACATGTGCGACATTAGATTGAACACAACTATTATCTGCATACTGTGCATGTGTGTCTATGTATGTATGTGTGTGTGAGTTGCTTTTCATTATGTTTAGCCGCAACTAATAAAAGCTTTATAGTAGCCACATACAGGGACCTTTCTCACTCAGCCAGTACAATGTTAGTTGTCTTCTTCGCACAATGCGGACATCTTTCAACCCATCCCATCCAAACCCACAGCCCCTCTTCCCTGCACATTTCTATAGGCCTTGTGTCTGCCGTACTAGCATTTACGATGCCCCGTATTTTGTGTGTCTGTGAAAATATTTTCAAAGTCTTAACCCCACCGGCTGAGCAATCATAAATCAAATGCCACTGCTCTACCTTTTGTTGCTTGAGTGCTCCAAGCGCACACACACATATATATACTAACACAACACACATACATGTATGCTGTTGTCGTCATCGTGTAGCTTAAATTTTATTTATGGCTCAAACTGTTCCTTTTGGCTGTATGTGTGTGTGTGTGTGTACATAGCATGCGAAAATGTTAACAAACGCGTGCAAGAAAAATCGACTTGGAATGTGTATAGTTATGCTATGCCCGACTAAACGCTACCCTATCTTAAGAAAAATAAAGAATAAAGAAAAGCTGAAACATTTTAAAATATTGGTTTTTAGCCTAAAAACTTATATCTTCTTAAGTATAAAATTTATGCTTAAATATTTCTTTGATTTATTTCATTAAATTTCTTATAGTTTTGTTTTATCTATAGTGAATTTTTTGTGAAATACTTTTATCGCCAAATTAGCCTCATAAACATACAGCCACAAGCTACATATTTTGTTTACAGGGTATTTGGCTCGTAGCATGCCAGACACAGGCGGCACATTGGAAGTGAATAAAATTTGTGTGTCTATCAACATGCAGCGCATCGAACCCAGCTAGTCGGGATTCTTGTTTTTTTTTCATTTATGCTGCATGTACCTTTAAAATGTAAGGAACGTCGATATTGTAAAACAACCTGGCACAGAAAAGTTTGCTGAAGAATTCAAAAATAATTGCAAGGTGCTCACAACACAGTAAAAGGGGGAAAATTGCAACTCCAAAAGCTGAAAACCTAAGATTATGTACTTTTCAATAATAATAGTTTTTTTTTTCTATTTTTCCAAGTTTGGTTTGCCTACTGCAGGGCATTTAAGCTTTGCGCCAGGGCATGCTTTGTTTTTGTGCTATTGGCTTGCCTTGTGCATTTTGTTATTGGCAACATGCTTTGGCAAAAGTGAACAAAAAGTGGGTAGTAAACAAGAACAAAATACAATACGCAAAGAAGAAAAAACAAGAGAAGGAATTGTATAAATTTATTGCCAATTGGAATTGTTGCGTTTTGCAAGCACACGGGTCGGATGAGCGACGTTGTCGATGACAACTGACTGCGCAGCTGATTGAAGCTGACATTTGGCCACAGAACTTACAGGTTGACTAAAAGTGGCCATAAGCTGTAAACGTTTAGCTATTGCTTATGGCAAATGGCTTTATGCAACCGTTTGCCTGTCTGACTATTCATAATATTGTGGCATTTACCTTTCATGGTGCGTGTACGCTGAGAGAAAAAATTGGTTGCGTGTTCAATTTAAGCACGAGCTTTCTAAAATGTCAAAATAATGACATTGAACTAGTTGAAAATTGTAATTTAAACCTGGAAAAAAGTGAAGTTTTTTTAATTTGATATAGTTTTTTTTGTGTATTCCCCTTTTGCCCAGTGTATGTGTTGCAGATGTGCATGTTTGCTGGCCAGTGATTTGTGCATGCAAACATTGTACTTTTGGTGTATTTGTGTTCTGTTACACTTCTGCCGTGACCCGAAAATTATGCACATAAATGTGTCACGTTCCGTTGGCTAGCCATGCGGTTTTAAGGCAATTAGCCACAACAAAATGGCCAACATGATGAAGCACAACATCATTATTATAATGAACATTGTTATCGTCACCATCATCATTATCATTATCAAGAACACGTGCAACATGCGTTGGTCGGAAGCTGTTGATAACCCACATACACACACACACACACGCCTCCATCTCTGTTTTGGACGTTGCTGACCTGGCCTACAAGCCAGTAACATTGCGTATATTCAGTTTGCCGCATTGTGGCACAATGAACTGACAAGTGTAATTATGTTGCTGTGTGCAAGAGTGCGAGAGGAAGAGTGAGAGTGTAGAGTGTTGCCTCACTCTACGCATAACCGCTGATTGCAAGTTTATATCCGCGCTCTGTTCATGTTGAGCACCCCAACAGCCACTTGCCCCAAACCCACTCCAGCCCCAACAAATCCACTCCAACAGCTGCTGCATGCTGTAAGCTTTTTCATTTGAATGTTGACCTAATCATATCCTGTATTCAGTTCCTGGATTAAATTTGAACAGAGAATTATTTATTTATAATATGTATTAGGTTTCAGCCATTTGCTGCCAACTTACGTTCTAAGAAATTCGAGATGATGCTTAAGTATAACACAAAAGTCTTAACAAGAAAGGGGCAAATCCATCTTAAGCTCCAACTACAGGGTATCTGACGAGTGTGGAAACTGTGTTTATATGTATTGCATATTACAGTATAGTAGTACACTATAGCATAGTATACTTGTACTATAGTAACCGAGTCTCCACACTAATTGGCTGCGTATGTGGAGGCCGCTCTGAATGTATCTTGCCTTACTTAACTTTATTCGTTCTTTTTTGGCGGCTGGCAGTAAACATTAGGAAAAGTTTTTTGACTGTGTTTATGCGGTGATTGGTTGTGGATTTTTATGTGCCACGGATGGGCTTGTTGGCTTGAATGTTTGGTAGTAGCTTACAAGTAGTTGACTCTTACCACCGAAAAACAAAAAAACATCATACAAATTAGCAACGTCAAGTGTAGGACAGTTGTGTGTGAAGGAAAGTGTGGAGGTAGGCAATGAAACTATGCTAATTAGAAAGGGGGAACAAGTGTGAAATTGCCATGAGAAACTGCAATTACGCAAGGTAGAGGTTGAAATAGTTTGTTAGAAAAGGGAGAGACGTAGAGAAATGTTTCTTGCAATAATAAATTATGCGTAACAGAACTTTAAGATAACATTCAAAAAAACTTTACATTAAACTGTTATAAAATAAGAATACAAAAATTAACTAACAACCATAACTGTTTTGATGGCATAAGCATTCGAGTTGCTCGCATTGTCTTAAGGACACTCTGTAAACTCAAATCGAAAATGGAAAAGAAAATACCAAAAATTGCACATTGATTGCTCTCACACAGACAGTGTGTGTTTGAATGTGCATAAAATTTAATTAAAACCCACTTACACACGCAAATAAAATGTGCATTGATTTCAATTGAGAAAGATTTAAACAATAGAAAATAAATGGACAATATAAAAACTATTTTTCGGTTCAAATATTTGTGTTTGCTGCCTGAGCAAACATTCAAATATTCTGCAGCAGATTTCTGACTTTTGGCATTACGACCTGTGGCCAAGAAGAAAAATGCAATAAATAATGCAGCAGAAAAGCAAAAGTAAAACCAAGAGAGAAAAGTACAAATAATTTACTGGTCAAAATTGTATATCATATATTTTTTGTGAGGCAATACATTTTCATCACAATTCATAATTTAGCAAACCGCAGAACTCAGCACACACAGGACAGGCAAGGACTCTTTCGCACACACAGATGTGTCATCTGTAGGATATAGGGGGCAATGTAGATTAGTTGAGTGTGGCAGAGAGGAGAGACAGAGAGGATTTGAGGGAGTAAGGCAGACAAAGAGGCACTTTAAGTGAAACTAAACAGCGATGCAAGTGACGTCGTCGGATTGCGGTCTCTCAGCAAGCAGAGAGCAGACAGAGCCAAGCGCAGTAGCGGAACGCAACGCTGTGGGTTGTGCTTTTCTATATATACCCTAATCAAGAAGATAACAGTGCATATAAGTTTCAGTCGTACTTGAAGTAGAATAAGAACTTAAAAAGGAAGATCACTTAATGATGATTTGTCATTTATTTCTAAAACGAGTAAGGAAAAGGGATTTCAGAAAATAATGTCGGAAGTAAATACGTGAATAAGTTTTGTTTGACATTCGATCTGTCTCAAACTTGTTTTAGATCTATTATCTTTTATCAAAGTCAAAGTATCCTTCAGGTAGTTACTGTTTGCATACTTGCTCTCTTGTTTAGAATTGTCCAAGTGTCCTTTGTGTCCTTGGATCCTACTCGACTGTCAGTTGGCTGGCTGGCTAGCTAGCTTGCCTGGTTGATGGCCATGTTGTCGGCATGGGCTGTATACAAATTAAAATTAATGATGCACTCACAACAAGCAAACGGGAGACATATATATTCAGGTGTAAGGAGTAATGGATTGGTATGGAAGGGGGACTCACATAAAAACTACTTTACATGCGGGTAAAACATGTAACGACGCTTGGCTAAGCTCTTGCACCTGGACAGAAGGACAACGGGCCGGGACATACAAACACACACACACAGATACAGAGTGGCATTAGGCCACATTGCCAGACAGCTACCTAATTTAATGCTAAAACGGCATCAACGGCACCTTTTGCAGTCCCAATTTTCCACTCTTCCACCCCCCTCCCACTCTCTTTGTGGCCATAGTGTTGGGCTTTTTATTTTTGTGTTTGAAATAATGTTGCATACGTTAAGGCGCCGCTTGCTAAATGTTTAACACAAGCTAACACACATACACACACACATGTACAGGACAGGAGTCGCAAAAAGGACCTTCACACCAAGATACACAACGCGCTGGCTGAGTATGTTTATGTGGGTCGGCTGAAGAGGGGGGGGGAACCACTTCAATTTATTTTTTGACCAACATATGGCGAACCAAGCAAAAGCGGGGAGAAGGTGTTGGTCGGGGGCCACTTTTTGTTGCCAGGCTGCGAACTGTGGCAGCAAGAGGCTGCTGGGTGTCTGTTTTGGTTAGTTAGCTGGCACCCATGAAGCTACAGCAACAACAACAACAACAGAAGCTAGAAGCAAACACACGTTTGCTAAATAAAGCGTATGTTGCAGTTGCAAAAACTGGTCAGCCAGGAGATACCCAGCAATCTAAAGATTACTATACTCAAAATTAATGAAAATATATTAGAACAAATAAACGAAAGTACTGTTTTGCGACTTATTTTATTAGCTTAAAAAGATTCAACATCTTTATTCTGAGTTTCTTTGTCGACAGCTGAAACCCCCATTCGTGCCATCAATATTATACAGGGTATTTGAACAACACGGGCCACATTGTTTCCGCTTTACTGTTGTTTGGCTTTGTTTTGTTTTGTTTCAGATTCCGTTTCAGACTCGCTTTGCCATCCTTTTTATCAGCGCATGGCTAAGTGTATGTACTGTCTGTGTGTGTGTGTGTGTACCTGGCAAACGCTTTATTGTTATTTCAGTTTTCATTCATGTTTCTGAAACAAGCATTTTCTTTTCATCAGCATTTCAATTAGGTTCGATGCGGCATGCGCCATTTACTCGCCCCGCTCTAATGGGGCAGCAAAGCAGGCGTTGCATCATGAAGGATTGGAAAAGGAGAGGTGTCCTGGCAGGTGGCCGCAGAAACCTTTTATACGGTCCGCTGCCTTAGCTTCGCACACCCACACACACACAGCTTCAAGTACTACTTGGGCTAAGCCAGCGGCAACAAAGTAAATTAATCCATTAAGAGAAACACGGCGCCACCCGCTACGCCTCCCTTTTTTCCCCATCAACTCCTTCATCCTGGCAACCCGTCTAAAAGCTTAAGCTCTAAATTTTTTAAATACCCTTTAGCTGAAGCACAAGAAAGGGTAAGGAAATATGAAAGCAATTTTGATTCCTTTAGGTGTTCATCGCTAAAAACTTTTAAATATTTATCAAATCTCAACCAATAGAATCTTAAATCCCACGCCAAGATACTTGAGACATTATAGTACAGAGTTTTTCCTAGTCGTATATAAATTTATTCCTAACATTTTGCCCATTTTTTTTCTTAGTGACATTGACGTGACTTGGCATTGCTTCGCCCTGCAAACTGAAGCAACAACAGCAGTTGCTGCTGCTGCTGCTACTGCAGCCAACGAGAGTTTCAACGGAGGGCTCTTTTCAACTTTAACGGCTTACACTTCAATTAAGTTTGCATCTGTGCCCGCTTGACCGTTTCTGGTTCTGCTTTGGCTGCCTTGGCCATTTGCCCAGGTCAACGGGCAAAAGCGGGCAGCTCTGCCGATGCAATTTGGCAGCAATTATTGCAGTTGAAAGTCAAGTCAAGGAGTCAAGTAGGAGTGAATGAGATGGCTATAATGGTAGTAGTACTCTCTCTCTGCATTCCATATACATAAATTGAGGTTAATGACAACAACAAGGACTTGGTTGCAAAGTTGGCCGTTGGGGCCATGTTCATTAATGCCGACCGTCTGCCATTAATAAAGTATCTATATCCATATAGCCGTTATAATATCTACTTGTATACAAGTGCCAGAGTACATACATATATGTGGCAAGAGGATGTGGGG
The DNA here is from genome assembly GCA_018904305.1 of Scaptomyza montana. Taxonomy (NCBI): domain Eukaryota; kingdom Metazoa; phylum Arthropoda; class Insecta; order Diptera; family Drosophilidae; genus Scaptomyza; species Scaptomyza montana. The sequence continues at coordinate 982,427 of JAEIGR010000037.1, read as the reverse complement.
CACTTAATAACCATGTTACTTGGTGGCGTACAATTTTTAAGGCTAATTTCGCTTTTTCCCATTGAAATATGCCGTCGGCTTGCATTTTAAATATGACGCCTTGGGCTAGAGAGTACAGTGGAACAACTACATTGATTTATAGGTTTTTATAGAGCCATTGTACTTTATATTAAAGGTTGTTGAGCATTCAGTATTAGAATCAGACAGTATCAGGTTTTAGTGAAGTTCTTAAAATGATTCAACTAATATTTGAAATTGTTAAATCATAAATCCAATTAGTAAATTGACGACAAAAAAGCTTAATGTCAAGAGGTATTCCGCAACTTAATCTATTTGTAAAATATAACGAACATAAACATGAGAAATCTTCAACACAATATTCAAATCCATACACAGAAAATTCTCTTAATGAAAGCCGCCAGCTTTGCATTTTTATGAATGTGTGTACTTTGTTGGCAAGTGGCAGCCATTGTGAGCCGTTCGGAACGTATTATGTATGCATAAATAACACAAAATAGATGTGTATATGAACGAAGAGCTGAGCTGACAATGCTGTGAGCCTGTTGACAGCTTTACTTCTTTCTATTTTTAGAGTATTTTTATTTTTTTCGTTGATTTTGTTGTTTGCCATCATCTTTGCTGTCAAGTACAAAGAAGTTTCCTCGTTGTCTGAGTGCGGCTTACAGGCATGTGAGTGTGTGTGTGTGTGCTATTATGCAAATAATTTGCAGGAGTTTTCAATTTTGGTAAAACGCTTTGGGGCACAATTAGGCCATACAAAATGCCAGAGATGGGTATGTCAAGAAATATGATTAAAATGACATTTGATGGCAGCGGCAATAGCTTGAAATCGGCTCAGCTTGACTTAAGCCAAAGCAAATTAGGTAACAAGCAAAGAGAGAGACAGTTAGAATGATAGAGTGAGATAGTGCAAAGAGCGTAGAGTGTAGTTTAAAAGCAAATATGCTTAGCCTTTGGCTCTTTTATGGCTTGTAAACTGACATCGGCAAGTAAAACAGCCCAAAAAACCCCAAAAAAACACCCATAACACTTTCATATGTGTTGTCTCAGCAAGAACAACAACAATCACAAGAAGGAACAACTGAACTTATAGCCGGGCTTGTTTTGGCCAACAGTTTTAAGTAAACACAACAGCATAAATTCCACAGGCAACAACTTATTCACTTTTGTTTTGATAGTCTACAAAGCAAAAATAAACTGGCTAGCGGATGTGCTTGCTCTTCTTATTCTTCTCCCTTTCCTTCTCTCTCACTTTTTCTACGTATGTGCGAGTGTGTCCCTTTGGTCCTCTAGTTCTCAATCCAAATGAGCACTGACAGCAAACTGAAGAAGTTTCTTTCTATTTGCTGCTGCTACTGCTGCGGGTTTTGCTGCAAGTTTAGATAAATTTGGCCAACACCACAAAAATAACAAAATTGTGCGGTTAGCATGCAGGATTTGGCCTTTTCCGGACAGCACAGATCCCTTAACGGCTTTGGCCATTTGTAAATAATTATAAGCCAAAAACGGCCAAACCACAAGTTTTTAAGGTTAGTTTTATGAGTTAACTGCCAACGTTTATGTTGCTATCATTTTCTTTTTGTTTGTTTGTTATCTAAAGATCTTTTAAATACTTTTCACACAACCATTTGAAGAGTTGCCAAGTGTTTCAATTATTAAATTATTTTTACAAATGCCTCAAGCTAAACTCTCACCTGTCTGTAAAGTTGTCAAATAGAATCTGGTTTATTTAACTTAACGAATTCGCATGGAAATTTATGAAAAGAAAATAGATTTGTTGAGCGGTTTTCATAATAGTTTATTAAATTGCAACAGTCATAGTATAAGTAAAATAAATTACTTTTAATTTTTACACCTCGAACTTCAAAAAGAACATCGAATAATTTAAAAGCCCAAATACTCGAATAATACTCAAGACTCTTAGCCAGTTTAAGTGAATGTCATAATCAATTAGTTTCAACTCATTTCAATGCGTTCATCTTTAAGTTGCACTTAAAATCAATAATCATCATGAAGAAACTGTACATATTTACCATTAAACTAAATGAACTTTAAAGATTCGTTTAAGTTTGCCACTAAGCCTTAAGAGGCTTTGCCAGCGTGCCTCTTCTCTGTCAATTAAGCATGCAACATCAGCAGCAACAGCAGCCGTAGCAGCAGCAACAACAATGATGCGTGTCGTAAACGAGCAAATTACGTAATAGCGATAACCATAACCATATAAACGATGCTCACGTGTCACGTTACGTAAAAGCATCACACAGTTGGGGATTTAATGTGCTGCATACTACAAACCTCCCTCCCCCTCCACCCTTCTTCGATATCCCCCCCTCTATGGGGACGTCGCTTTCAACTTCAATGTGGCACAACAATTAATATGCCCGGCATATGGCAAGCTCACTTTAATGGGCTGGCATCACTTGCAAGGAGAAGAAGAAGGAGTAGAACAACAACAGCAGGTGCCAAACAATAGACGAGATAGGCGCCAGCTGCTCCCCTCCCTTCTCATTTTCCACAAAGTACTTAAAGTTGAGTACTGTCAGCTAACGAAGCATTTTGTGAAGGAAAAATCTACCCGAAAATTGTCAATCTGTAAAGGAAAATTGTATTCTACCCAATTTTAATTTGTTTCTATAAATATTTTTGTTGTATCCAATGTTGCACAACATTTTTGGTTGGTTAAATAATTTTAAAATCTTTAGTGAACAAAATTTACATTCATTAAAATTCATTTCCCTTCATTTCTCTTTGTTGCCACATCAATTATTCATGATTTTAGATTGATTTCAAAGCAGCCCTTAAAAAAGTTTTTCTTACATGTATTTTGGGCGCATAATCATTGCCAGCTAAAGCGAAAATTCGCTTATCGGTTGTAGATTCTGCTTCAGCTCCTGCTTCAGCGTCTCCAGCTACCTTACCTCATAAGATGATATTTCTGTTCACTTATCTGCTGCTGCCTTGTTGTGTGTTTTTTGCTGGTTTGTGGCTAACTGGGACTTTTGCCACGCATATTGCACATACGCCACGTATGCCGACAGATACATTTCCTGATATCAAATTACGAAATTTGCCTTCAAAAAGCTTTGCTGCCAGGAGACAGCATCGTCTTTCTCATTCCTCATACTGATTGCACAAAGCCCCTGGCAATTTCCACAAGAAATAAATTAATGTTCAAAAATAAGAAAGGAAGAAGAAAACGCTAAAAACAAACCAAATCCAAGGCAATGTTTCACGCTCTCAAACTCAAATCCCAGCCTCCATTTCCTGATTGTGTGCCGATAAGTTTCGTGTGGTTTTGCGTGCCACACGATAAACAAATATGCAACAAGAACAACTTTTTAGTGTGCTGCGGCGCGTGTTTTACACTTTATTTTGAAATTGTATTTCCTTTGGTTTTTCTTTCATTTTAAATTGCCGGATATTTATCTGAGCTTTAAATAACAAATCATTATCGATGCGCATTATAAATTTGGCTTTGAAGCGACACAGAGCCGCATGCCTCTTAAGCAGCGATCCAAGCGGACTTAGCTAGGACTAGGCAATTTCCTAATGACAAGGACACTTGTAAAATCACATTGAATAATATTGCATTTTGTTCCTGTCTTCGTGTGTGTGTGTGTGCGTGTGTCTGTGGGTCAGATTAATTTCCGGCATTTAGACTTAATTCCCAAGTTGGCAAAATGTTCTAACCAGCGGATGGGACAAAACGCCAGGAACTTACCAAATGTGCTTGTCATAGAGAAGGAGAGAGAGAGAGAGAGAGAGAGAAAGAGGGAGTGAAGAGTGAAACGGAAAGCGTTGTCTATGTTCCCAGCAATCGATGCAATCGGCTAAGGACCAATTTACCAACATGTCAACGGCCAGGCACAAGGACAACGAATTGAACGAGGAGGAGCAGGAGTAGGCAAAAGGCTCAGCTCAGAGAGAGGTTTAGATTTGCACACATTACCACTCAATCTTCATATAAGTGATATGCAGGATTTATCCACTCTATACATATATATATGTTTGTGTGTGTTTGTATGTGTGTCTTCCTGGTAGTGTCTGTGGTTAGGACTACGATATGGCCAAGCCTCTTTGGCTTCAACATGCACATAATGTCCACATGGCCGCAAAGATTTATTTACAATTGTGTTGAGACATAATTCCTTTTGATCGATTGCGGGCTATGCAACGCCAAACTGCATGCAGCCAACTACACTGAAAGAAAATATGTTAAAGAATAAAAAAAACTATTTTTATAACAAAATAATGTTATAAAATAACTGTAAGAAACATAACTAAATAAATAGTAAAAAATCATTAACAGCTTATTAGTAAATTAATTCTAGTGTATTCCATGCAAATAAGTGTTAAGGGCATAATTGCTTGTTTAAAAATATCAATACTTCGTCAATTTTTGTCTCAGTGCATGTTTGTGTGTGCGTGTTTTAGCTGAATTTGCGGTCAATTCTAAGTGATGATTTTTTTGGCTTTGGCTTCAGGCGCCTTTGTCTGCAGCCGCTGTACTTTGCTGTACTTGATGCTCGGCTTCGTTTTCTGGGCGGCATATTTACTGCAATTGAGTTGTGCTTCTTCCCCTTTGGGAAAACCACAAAAAGTTGGGTAGGGGGCGTGCAGTATGCAGACTAGTATGTGCTGAATTATTTGTGCAATTTATGGGACTTTGATTTCATTGGCAAGATGTGTACGTGAAAGAAAGGCAGCCATACATAGAATGCAATTTATGGCAACTTGATAATTTGTGTTGCTCCAAGGAAAGAGGAGAACGAATCATGTGGTAGAAAATATTGGTGACGTATGAGGAATGCTAATGTGGTTGATTTTTGAAGAAGAAAATAAATGGTATCGAAAAAAGTTTGTGTAACATAAATAAGATTTAAAAATATTAAAACATAATAAATATATACTTGGTTTCTGGACACTAAAAAACAGCAAAGCTTTTGATAAAAAAGTAATCCCAACGGTTTTAAATAGAAATCCGGTTTCAGCTACCCACAAAAGTATGCTATACAAAATTTCTTTGATACACAATCTCCGTAATCTTTACAAGTTGCTAGGATATTACTTCTTAAATTTATTGATGGTCATGAAAGCAGCTGCAGATGTTGTCTGCCCAAACTCAACCTCAACGACAAACCTAAACCCAAACCCCAATCTCAAACTCATTCTTCAATTTGAATCTAAGTCGGAACCCATTTCAATTGCCAAACAGCATTTTGTCCCATTCATCACAAATGCGCACTTAACGCACTATGAAGCCATTGAGGCATTGAATGCTGCTCCAAGAGAAAGCGTAGAAAAAAGAAGCAAAAAGGATGCGCATAAATCCTTAGAGTGCACACTTAACTCCTTTTTACTCTGCGACAAAGTACATTTACTAATGACCAAGTCAAACAATGGCGTCGCCTAGCAAAGTGAAAAACTACAGCTAGACAAGGGGAATTGTGTATTTGTGGGAAGGGAAGTTGTGTTTTACCCAAGGGGCCAAAAGGGCCGCCAAGTAGCAATTTACGCGCTCAAGGCGGCAGCTAACTGCAAGATGCAAGTGACAAAGCACACAAAACGGAGCAGCAAAAGCAGCTGAAGGCAACAACGAGTCGACTTCGAGTGTTGGCTGTGGCAGCAGCAGAGGAACAAGTAGCAGCAGCAGCATGTTAATTGCAGCTGCGACAGCAACGACAGCAGCGACAACAACAGCAAACAGTGGGAAACGTGTTTAAATAGCGTAAATGCACACACACACTCTTGCATTTACACTTACACGACACTTACACTAAACACACACACACATAGAAGTAAGTCAGCAATTTTGTATTGTAGTAAAATTGAAAATATTAAGTATGCAGGGCATTTAAGAGCTGTGAAATACCCTGTAAAATGGTCCATAACTTTATACTAAGGAAGGAGAAAGTGACTTGGAATTATTATTAATTTATCAAATAATCTTTATAAAATGAATATTCTATTTACATGGCTTTTACAATTAAACAATGTTAATATACCTCTTTAAGAGCGTGTATTTTTGTTATATAATTGAACATAATAGCGAAAAGTTGTGTTCCAGAAATGAAAAATGTATTGCATGTAGCGCGTTGCCTGAAAAATGCAAAAAAAATGTTCACAAGCCGCTTTTAAATGTTGATAAAGTAATTAGTTTCATATGCGCCTGGCTTATATACACACACCCACATTTAATGTTTGTGTTGTGCGTGTTTGTAAGTGTGTATGTTGCACACACATCAGTCGTCGTCATCGTCACTCTGTGCGCCGCATATAGAAAACTCTAATTGAAAATATGCACCAACTTTTGGGTGTAGAGGCATTGTAAAGTTTTTCCATTTATTAAATTTACAGCAAGAGTATCTACATATGTGTGTTCGTGTGTGTGTGTTTACCTCATAGTATTTAATTATTTTTATATGCGGCACGAAACAAAAATTTCATAAAAACCCAACAAAGTTGTGCCTTTGAGCCGACGATGATTTTGCTGTCAGTTTTTCAGTTTCGAGTTTTTTTTTTTGAGATCCCTTTGTTTAGTATACAGTTTTGATTTTGTGTTTATTTAAACATATTTTTGTTTTATGGCTGTTAATTAATTTGTGTTTAAAGTCATGTCGTTGCTCAACTATAACACTTATGAGGAGTATTTGGATCATTTTATCACTGCAAACGATGTGCTCTATATGCGTAACTGGATGGTCAGCAGGCGACTGATACAAATGGCCTGTGGCAAGAGTTGCATGGGTCGCCTGCTGAGTCGTTCGGAGTTCGCCGAGCAACGCAAGAAAGTTGAGATTATGCTAAATCCACGTAGCGTCAGTGAATCCACACACTTTGGTCAAAACTATACGGGTAACGATGAAGTGCTTCAACAGTTTGCAGCTCGGGAATTCAAGTTGCTCAATAAACAAATATCGGTAAGAAGAAGTAGAAAGACATTAAACAAATGCAAGAGCTGAAAGCATTTAAATGTTGTTCTTTAAGGGTAAAAAAAATTACTTAAATAATAATATTATTTATTTATATTGCCAGACCATTATTTTTCTTTTGATGCGTTCGGCGAAAGGCCTGGAAATCTCTGGATTTATAGATCTAGAACAAAGTTTTAGGGAATCACATTACAAAAACTCCGAACACTATGTGAACTGGCCAGCAATATTCGAAGGCAAAGCAAGACTAATGCCACATCCGCATCATCTCAGTTATTTCGATTGGTACAAGAACAAAGTGCTGTGCAATAATAGCGACAATTTCCAAGTCATATCTGGCATTGCACACAGTTTACTAATGAAACATCGTGGAGATCACAAAATAATCTGTGTGAATGCTGGCTGTAGTTGCGCCTATGTTAAGAACTCAAAGCGTAGCATCTACAGCTCAAATATTTATGGTCAATGTCTGTTCTTTGATCACATTAACAGGCGCATCAATTAGCTACTGCCAAACATACACCAGGGGCATTAAGCTGTCATCCCTGTGGTGATGTTATTATAAACTTGCCAAGTATTAAGTAAACATGTGATTGACAAGCTAAATACATATATCATCTACTATATATACCATTCAAGTTGATAGTTTAATTCCATAGCTTGTGCTCGTTCGTTTCTCTGCCTTTGCTCTCTTGTGCCTGTGCACTATAGAAAAAAAACTATATTTTCAGGCTTGATAGCTTTTAAATGTTCCTAAAAAAATAAACTTTTGTTAAAAATGTACACAGAAATAAATTGGTGTATGCTCTTCTGTTATATATGGGCAGAATATTCAGAAAAATCTTTTGTTTGAAACTTAAAGAAATTAAAATATTTTATATTATTAAAAGGGAGTTTTCAGCTCTTAAATAATTAAATAGAAAAAATGATACAGCAAATTGAATTTGAATGGTTTTTGCATTTATAGTTAATTTTTTATTATGTTTCTGCTTTTGATAAAAAATTCTACAGTTTTTGCTGAAGTGCATTTTGCCAAAGCGAATTTGCCGTTGACAGTTTACGTAAATTGCTTTTCATATCTTATCAGTTTGGCTGCGGTGGCCACAGTTATGCCTGCTGACGTTTTGATGGACATTTTGAGGCCTCTCTCAGCCAACCGGCAGCTTACTGCTCCCAGCTCCCCCCCTCTCGCACATCAACAGCAACCAATCTCTGGCTCTGGCTGACCATCATCATAGGGAACGGAAATTACCCAAGCTTTATAATATTTTATTTGTGTTTACGTGTTTACTTATGTTCTATCTCGATCTCTCTCTCTCTCTCTCTCTCTCCTTGGTAACGTAAATCTATTAAAAGCAGGCAGTTCCTGTTTGTGCTTTGGACAGGATTTGCCTATTTGCCAGTTAGAAATGCTGCTGCTTTGTCACTTTCAATTATCCATGAAGTTTGCCAAGTGTCAAGCAGTTCACTTTGGAATCCTTAACTAACTGACAAGCGTCTCATGTGTGCTTCTAGCCCAGTTAGACAAAGGCTAAACAGTCCATTATATTTTAGATAGTTATAATTTAAATGGTTTAAAATCGATTTGAGATTTTTCCCCCATCTAGCTAGTCAAACAGAATCAATTATTATGTTCTATAAGCTTACAAATATTCATGTTAATCATATTCGCTTCAATATAATTTACTTAAGGGCTTCACAAAGCATTTAAAAATAAACACAACATTTTGATGAGGTCAAACGAAAATAGTAAATAATTAATGCATTTAAATGATAATTTAAATTCCATTTGCCATGGCGAATACAAAATTTAATTTGCATACACAATTACGACTAGCTGCTAATTTATGCAACACAGACAAAATTTTGAAAGATCTTTGCCAGTAAATAACTGAAGGCGAGTGCTACTCGGACAAACTTCAAACTGTAACTGTTAACCTTGTCAGTTCTTGTCCTTGTGCACAGCCTTTAGACAGCAATTAAAATAAATATTAAGTGCTGCAACGGTAGTAGCAGCAAACGGCAGGTGCAAAATGAAATACGAGTGTCCTGCACAAAAATGCAAATAAATTTGTACTAGAGACAGTCGGAGTCGGAAGTCCATCCAATTTACTTTAGCACAAGCATACAATACTATATATATGCAAGCATGTAGATATATCTGACTGTGCATTAAGATATGGTAAATTTGTTGCTTTAGCCTATGGTTTGTCCTTTTGGTGGACACAAATAAATTTCATGAAATCAACTTGCAATTTACTGCCAGAATTTGTTTTCCACTCATAAACAAGCTTGGCCTCACTCCCACACTGCACACAAGTTCTGCCTTTTGAATAAAGCCTTGTGCCGAATAATACTGAACAAATTGTATTTTTCCTCATATATGACAAATTCATTTTGTCATTCGTGACAAAAACTTCTTTTGCACAAAATGAATCAAGAAAACAAGCAAATCCCTTGGCATATTTGCATCAAGTCGTTTTCATTTAATATAGTTATATGTTTAATTAAACGATGGATATGATATCGATGGCTTTGTTATTGCTGTCAGTTTAATTGGCAACATGTGCAAATAAGGTCAATGAATAATTCAATTATAAGCAAACAAATATGGCAAATGAAATTCATCAGCAAGAATCGCCATTTTTTTTCTTCGTTCCAGAAATAGTTTTCGAACAATATTTCGTCAATATTTTGCTCGTGACAAAGCTAAAAACTTTTTTTTTTAAATATTCTAAATTTCAATTTATGCCCTGTAAAGTATGCAACAGGTTTTGTCTTTAAGGCTTAAACGTTTTTGGGAACACATGTTGGGAATGTTTTAGGGTCATTGTGATTGGATTCATGGATAGGCCGGAAGAGTGCTTATAATTTATGTGTGCTGAATACATTGCCACACAGCAGCACCATATGCCAACAGCCTGGCACAAAAATCATAATAATATTTCTCAAGGCTGTCCCATAATATGTCTAATAAATAATTGAAGCACTCACAAATGGACAACAATCTGCACAAAGGGGAGGGAGAGAGGGAGAAGGAAGGAGAGATTGAGGCTGGGAGATTGAAGTGATACTTGAGAGCTGGCCATGGCAAACCCTTTCAAGCCAAATAAACACATAAAACAGGCAGCAATAATAAAGCGCACACAACGTCAAGGTAGCACATAAAATCCAAAGCCAAATAAGGGCCACATTATTATATGCTGCTGCATGCCACAAATGCTTAACAGTCAAGCAGTGAAGACGGCACAGTCCAAGAGAGCAATCATAAAATGTGACCAATCATGAAAATAAAGAGTGCAATTTAATACCCTGCAAAGGTAACAAAATAAAATGTGCAATGAATAATTACATTAAAAATTAAGCAAAAATAATTATTTATTATCAATAAACTTGTTGTTCATGCAGAGAAATCAAATAAAACAGTATAAATACTAATAACTAATACAAAGCAATGTAATTTTATCTAAAACTTGTAGAATCTTCATTTTAGTTCAGTTTATATACCCTATTACTAACCTGGTCACATTCCTATTAGCGGCAGCTGTGTTTCGCATGACTTGGGTTGATTGAATCGACCAGGCCTCCTGCCTGCTGCTGCTGCTGCGTAACTTGTCGCAAATGGTCCGTACGAGACTCGTATATAAAGCGTAAATTGGCAATGGCCAAAAGGTGCCGTTGAACCAAGGGTCAAACCAGGAGTAAAGCATTCACTTTGGGACTTGCTTGACTTGGCTAAAGTTTCGTATGTGTGTGCCAGTGTTTGTGACAAATTTAGCCAACTTTTGCTGGGGCTTCATTCACATGGCCCACACACAAATTGGTAAATGGGCAGAGGTGATTGTTGCGATTCGCTCGTGCCTGAAACAAAGCATCAACTTGCCGAAAGCCAAAATCAATTTCTCAATTCCTCAAATTCAAACAAAAATAGAAATTGTTAAGCCACATTGCAATTGAAAATGATTTTTCTTATTGAATTTAATTACAAACTCGTAAAGTATACGCACTGTGGGCTTTATTAGTTTTCCGATTGTGAATTTGCTATATTTTAAATAAATTTAAGGATTGAAATTGATAAAATAAAATATTTATTTTTTTTGTGATAATACAAAGATTTTTTTTATTCCTTAACATCGTTTTGCAGAAGTATTGCAATATGTTTGGCACGTTTTTTGTCCAAGTGCACACAAAACATATCATGCAAAATGGCCAACACACATAAACATTGTATAAGCCAAATTTATGAGCCAGACAAAAGCTTCTAAACCACAAATCAAAATGCAATACAATGCGCCAAAAGCAGCCAGCAACAACGATAGCCACAATAACAACAATAACAATTATGTATCAAGTAAAAGCAATTGTAAATTTTCTAACTGAAGTCATTCTGTCTATATATCATCTGTCTGTCTGTCTGTCTCTCGCTTCAGACTGTCTGTGTGTGTGTTTTGGCGGATGCCATAAATAAAATTCAGCAAAAAGATAGACAGTCACACACACATTCACACACAAACACTCGCACACACACACACATGGTTAAAAGTCTTGAGCTGCCATGCAGCCGGAAATTGTTTCGCAACGTGGGAAATGTTTGATTTATGTCTGTTTTGTCAGTGGTGCCGGCACGTCGCTGCAGCACTCTTTGCCTCACCACCCCCCCCTTAGACAGTCAGTCAGAAGTTGTAAAATGTGTAATTGATGATGTGGCAAGAACACATAAAAAGCAGGGACAATACACAACACACAAACACATGGATTCCTTTATCCCTAAATACATACACACAGAAAAAATAAGAGTTAATTGTTAAAAGCTGAGCTTGTTTTAAAACGTTTAATGATCATTAAATATTAATAAAAATATTTTATTTATTTATATATTCTAATGGGCCTCAAATTATTTAGCTTCACATTGTAGCTACATTTTTTCGTTCAGTGCACAACTACGGCTAATGTATGTTTGCTTATGCGTTGACTTTTGCAAATTTTGTTGACATTTTCGACAAAACGACTACAAAATGGCCAACACAACGCAAGAAATGGCCAACGACAACTTGGGCCAAAGATAAGTGCAGTTAAAGTGCAGGACGAGACGCGTGACAACATGCAATACAAGTGACAAGAGCGCAACGGAAGTCAAGTGGAAGCCAAACGGAAAGCGGAAACTCTATGCAGCACCAACAACAACAACAAAGTGGCTAGCGGGGATTAGAGAGTAGCGGGGTTAACGCAAATATAATGCTGACCATTTGGCAAGCAACAAGAAAAGTCATTTTGCTTTGGGTGCAAGTCAGATAGCAGCAGACATCAGGCACCTGCCTTGTTATCCTTGCAAATATTTTTCTCAGCACACAATGGCATTTTTACCAGTAACTGAGAAAGAGAGAGAGAGAGAGAGAGGGGAATAGTGGATATGCTTGAATAGATCTCCATGGAGAAGCTTGTGCTTGCTTGCCAAGTTGACAGCGATTCCCATTGATGCTTAACAAATTGATTTTCTTTTCTTTTTCTTTTTTTTTGTCGCTCAGTTCTCTTAAGCTGCATTCATCCACTTGAAGTCCTTGAGGGGTGTCTTGTTAAGTTGAGTATTATATGGCCAGAATCGAAAGTAAACATATATTTATTTTTGGATACATTAAAAGAAAAGAAACTTGTTTTATAAAAATATGTCTGCCAGCTTTTAAAGCGTCCCTCGCAACATTTGATGGTGCACTATATTTGCTCATTGAGCTTATGTTGCTTGTTGTTTGTTGTTGTTGTTGTTGCACACGATATCTCTAAATGATATATGTAAGTGTGAGCGTACCTAATGCAGTGGAAAGTAAATTTAGTGCCACACAAGGCAACAATCGTTTACTTAACCCTGCTTGGCAGGCAGCTTTTGCACAATATTCGCTGTTGCTTGCTTCATATTTTTATTTTTTTGTGGTGCATAAATAAATTTTCATTAATTTATGCGGCAGCAACGCGACGCTGCTTGCATCACAGCTTTACACTCTCTCTCTCTCTCTCTCTTTATTATATACTTATATCTCTCTCACTTACACATTCTCACCCAAGCATAAGTTTTGCCATCAAGAAACCCAAACAAAACCAGCAAGCAGGCAGCAGCCAAGAAGCACAGCCAAACGAGGCAGCCAAAAAAACATTATGGCTGCATTTTGCGGCAAAGTCCTTGAATGATGATGAATCCTGCCTGATATACTTACTCCAACAGCAAGAAGTTTTGAATAGCTAATGAAGCGTGTATAGAACAACAAAAGTGTGAAATTTATACCAAATGAGCAATGAAGAAAGAGAGTAAATAAAATATATATAAACCTCGAAACATTTAAGGCATATTAAATCATTGTTTTAAATTTCATTTGTTCGCTTGTTAAAAATTAAATTCATTTCGAAACGAAACCTTTATGCAAAAATATGCAACTTTCAATGAACAAATATTTGATATTTGTTGAAAGTTTCGTGTGTTTTTTTTCCCAGCCGTACATATCAGATTCATTCTGATTCTGTGCAAATTATTTGTGGCGAATGCGTTTTTATATGCTCGTATTTTTGAAGCTTATTTCTCCGGCTCGTGTAAAGAAGAATCAACGCAAATAGATGCAGAACATACTAGAACACAGAGAACAAAGCTCACTCGACCAAACCCCCCGCAGCAAAGTAAACAAAATGCTGTGTGATACGTGAAAAGAGTCTGAGCAGCTGACATGGATAGCCAAACAAGTGTTGCGCTCTGAACTTTATTTGCGTTTGCTCAAAGGTTTAGCGGCAACGGCATTTTTGATGCCACAACAAAAACTAAATACAAACATGAACAATCCAAACAACAAAATGATAAATGATTACAAAAAACGAAGAGTGCTTGACTTCAAAATACGCTCTATATTTTTGTAAAGGACGTGAGGGAAATTTTAGAAGAAGAAAAGAAAGTCTGTTCTAGTATTAAATAAAAGTAGTTTTAAGCAGCTTTGGTAAAAATATTTTAAACGTATGCTACCCCATTTTCATTTGCTTACAGGGTATATAAACCCTCAGCGAGGTCAAATCTTAAAGCGCTTTGTGTCAGTGTTTGTTTGTTTATTTGTTTTATTATATGTTTGTTTTTGTGTACATTTTCCTTCCTGTTTTTTGCGTGTGTATTTTGTTTGCATGCCGGCAAAACTGCTGTCATTTTATGCCTCTATCAGAACTAATAAACAGCGTGGCATGCTTTAAGGTTGTGTGTTGCACGTAGCACTTTACGTTTGGGGCAATCATGAGGCTCATTGTAAGCATCGAGTAATGCCACACTGCAGCTGTGTTCAACAAGCTTTGCGGAGTGAAAGCCCTCAAAAGCAGGCGTCGATTTTTAAATGCATTTATTTACTTAAAGCGCGTAAACAATTTATCATTGCAAATGCGGTTGTTGTTGTTTGTTGTTTGCTTGTTGTTGTCATGCATTTAAGCGCATAAACAAACGTGCATGAAATATTCAATTAAATGCTGTTAAATGAAACAATTACGAAACAACGAACGAGAGTTCAGTTTCAGTTTCTCACCCTGACGCTTCTGTTTCTGATTCTGATTCTGAATCCAAAGTGCAAATGAAGCAGTGTCAACAGTGGTTTTATGTTTGTGTGGGTTTCTCTGCACCACACATGCCACATCACACAATCAACATACATATGAGTGAATGAGTGAGATGCCTGGTTGGGTGCCAGTCGTAGGTGTGGCACACTTAATTGTGCCACAAAGTGAGTTATGTCTGCAATCGATGAGTCATTTATACATATTTACGAATAAATAACATTTTAATTTTTTCTTTATTTTCGTTGAGGTTGATTGTTGATTGGCTGTTGTATTTTCCAACCGGAAGTTCATTCAAACGGATTTTGCGCGTTATATAATACAGCAAAAAGGAAGAACAAACAAGCCTATTAATGAACAACATTTATTCTGACGCAACCTGATCAATTCATTAGAAGAAAGAAAACAGAAATCATTAAGAATAAATTACTTTTATATCAACAAAGCATCTCGAATTTCTTCTTAAACTTAAACCTCAATCCGACTTACATATTTAGACATTTATAAATATTTAATTCACGTGGTTTTTCTTTTACACCTATTTCTAAGGGCTCTTAAATTTTCAAATATTCTCACAATTTTGTGCCTATAAACAATTGCAACGTAAATAAAGTCACCTTCATTCCTTTGCTGGATAATATGAGGCTTTGGTTCACCACAAACACAACCAAAACTGTACGCTCTGATAGTGTGAGTAAAAACTTACACGGAAAGAAAAATATACATGTTGGTGAACAAATAGATTGGTCTATCATAGCGTTTGGTTGGATAGCAGTCAGTCAGGACAAAGAGATTTATATCAATACAAATAAGCATAATATTTTTTTTTTTTAAATAAAAAGCTAGTTCCGTGGACTTTTTTTTGCTGAGTGTACATACGTGTGTCGTATATATTGCTGCTGTGGTGACATTTTACGGCTTTTTCTTTGTTAATTTCGTTTGAAGCATTTAAAATGTACGACGTGGCTGACGCTGACAACTAAATACACACACACATACGCATGCAAAAGTTTATCTAAATGTGTGCGTGTGCGGCAAAGTCTTTGGCAACTTTTATAATGACTTCGCCTCAGAGCCCGCAGCTCAAAGAAACGAGAGAGAGAGAAACAAAGTGCAAAAGGAGAGAAAGAGATGGAGCAACTTTTTGCGTGAAAGAATATTTAACCACAAACGACAAGACGTCAAAATTAATTAGAAATAAAATTAGTTTTTAATATCAAAGTGTGTACGTGTGTGTGTGTGTGTGTGTAAGCAGTAATATTAACTTTGACAAAAGCAAAGATATGGCTTAAAATAAAAGATGAGCATCTCGTACTTTGAAACTTGTGTGTGTGGAAAAGTTTTGCTTGTTGATGCTTCGTTGAGTTTTCCCAGGAAAATGATTTAATTTACACAAGTTTACCCCTCACCCCTATAAATAACAGTTTAGATTTTGATAAATTCGTTGCTTTTGGGCTTAAATCAATTGTTTAAGCATACAGATGAGTTGGGTAAATCTATTCAAGAGACTATTAAGAATTGAAAAACCGTTTATATACAACTGTTCGGCTTACGGAACAATCGATCGGTCTGGTTTATCTAAAAACCTTAAAAACAGAAACAAGTTTCAATCTTGTTTCTTGAGAAATGCAAATCGTTTTAAATGCGTTTCTGTTGAAGCCAAGTTGAGCTCAAAGCTCTGAAAAAGGTATAAAAAAAAGCCCAGAAACAACAATATGGCCAAGACAAACAGTTAAACAGACAGTAGCTGTTAAGACTGAGAAGACTGTTGTCACACAGACACTTATACACACAGAGACAACAAACACACACAGGGACATCAAACACACACGAATAAATCAGAAGCAAAATCCACAAAAGTGCACTTAAGTAGTTGTCTTTGTTGTTTGTTGTTGTTGGTTGTTGGTTACCAGGCCAAAGACGTTGATGACGTCGTCTTTTTTATTATGAACAGAGAAAGCTATGATGGCAACAACAACAACAGCAGCGCCTAACGAACGCAAATAACAGAAACGCATCGAGAGAATAAAAAAATGGAAGCGCTTAAAAGTATGCTATAGTAAAATGCGCTTAACAACTAAATGCCCTGCACTAAAATGTTAAGTGTTAAATTAGTTAAAGGTTGCTGAATAATTAAAAAAAACATAGGTAATTAGAGTGCGCGACTGAAACATACCCTGGAAATGCAAGTAGCACATATTATCAATGTGTTACAATTGTTCTAAGTTAAAGCTGGCTTAAAATCAAAGCCGTCTACATCGTGTTACGTTCATACAGAATTGTTTTTTGTGCTTTATCCATTAAGCATAAAGGGTATCACAAAAACACAGAGTCAAGTCCTGCAAACTGAAGTTGCTGCCACTTTAGCTGCAAGTCCTGCCATAAACACAACGCAAAAAAAAAAAACACACACAAATGAAGCCCAAGAAAGAAAAGAAAGCAGAAAAAAATCAACTACAGAAGTTCCTGTAGTGGCTGCAGCGTATTGAAAGGTGAACAACTTCAACAGCAACGACAGGCAGCCTACAAATGCTGCCAGGGGAAGGGGTGCAGAATGTTCTGGTTAGCTAGTAGTGGGGGCGTGGCAAGGGCGTGTTCCTTTGCTTGAGTACTGCTGACACAAAAATCAACGCATGGAAAGTAGGACAAGTGTCAAAATCACTTAAGTGCGAATAGAAAGAAAGCGAAGCCAGCGAGGCGAATGGACAGACGAATACAGACGGATAGACTGAGTAGATAGATGGACAGACGGAAGGACGGCGCCACCTCCAAGGATGACGATGATGACGGCGACGCTGATGACGCTGATGACAAGCGCTGGTGAAAAGCAAACTCAAAATGAAAGACAAGCAGCGCTGAGGAAACGGATTTAAGTAGCGGCTGCCATTTCTACAGAACAATAGCAAATTGCGACAAGGGTTGTGTGAAAGGCGGGTGGCTGGCATGGCTGTTGGGTGGGGTTTATAGTTTGGGGTCTACTCTCACTGCAGAAACCATCGCAGTGGTTTCATGCTACTTAGTTATAGCTGCAATCCAGGCGGAACCAAAAGTGCTAAATGAAAAGTTTTGGCGGCATCCGAACGAAGCGTCAATCCTCTGAGATTTGAGTTAAATGATTAAGTTAAATAAGGCAGTGAACATTAAGAAATACAAGAAAGACAAGAACTTAAGATAAAGTTTTATAAAAAAGTCATCTATGAAACTTGAAGGAAGAAAAAAAATAAAGTCATTTAACACAAAAAATGTGAAGGAAACAAAAAAACCTGATTTGAAAATGAAAATTTATAAAAATAAGACCAAAAAAAAAGCAATGATAAGACTTTTTAAATTTAGTTCACATTTTATTGTAATACATTAATATAAATAAATATTTTCCTCATTGAAAAAGTTTACAGAACATTCTTTTTGTATATTTTAAAAAAATAACCCTTTTAATAAATTCATGCAAGTCCCATTTGAAGCTTTTTATTATCTAATCGACTATCATTCATCACTTTAAACACCGCATAAACATTCAAGTTCATTTCAAAGTGGATAAATTGATAACCCTTTTTGCCTTAAGGAGTATGCATATATAATAAGTGAAATAATTTATGATACACAGCACAATAAAATGGCAGCCGCATAGTGGAAAGTTGTTGGTTTTTCTTTCGAGCGCATTCTTTTCACAGTCATTAAAAATGACAAATTCCGGGCACAACAGCAAAGTAGGACGAACTAACAGCAGACAAAGATGGAGATAGCTAGTGCTCGAGCGAAAGAGAGAGAGAGAGAGAAAGAGGATGCGTGAAGAGCAAGTGAAAATATGCTTTCGTGCAGCTTACGCGCTTAATCGCGTTCATAAAACTCAATTTTACGAATTTTACGACGAAGCCGAACACAACAACGAGGAAAACAGCAAAAGAAAAGAAAAGGGTTTTCCTGAAGCGTGTGGCGGCCCGAAAAAAAAGGGTTACTCATCAGACGATTTAATGTGCAAAAGATTTCTTAAGGCTAAATTAATAGGAGTCATTGGGCCTCCCAAGGTGCGTGCCTTGAGTAAAAGTTTAAGAGGAAAAACAAGAATTAATAAAAAAACACCAGCTCGAATTTCAGGTGTTGTACACCTTGTGTGCTTCTTCCTTTTCTCCCACCCCTTCGACTCGCATAATTGCTAGCGACAGGCGCGTTCTGAAAATGAAAGCGTTAATGAAATTACAAAGTGTGATTATATTGCCCCGCAGGTGCAGATGAGAAAGGGAAATACGTGAAATGCCTTCAGAAAAAGTTATTACAAGTGTTCTCTGGGGTTAAGAGTGTGTGGCGAAATTGCTCGTTGTGTTTGTGATTGGAAGCTCAAGAGATCGTAGGAGTCATAAAAAGTAAGGATTCAAGTTTTGGGAAAACCTTAAGAACCTTTCAAAAATAAACAGCATTTTGAAAGTTGAGCTCCGTTCAAATTATAAATATTCATATCAACATTTTCCTTTATCAATATTTGCCAAATGCAGAAATCCAAAAGAGAGCAATGTTTATAAAATCAATGTGAAATCAATGAAGGAATTAATGCAATTGGTTAGACATTGGACCATAGGCCTGGAACAGGCCAAAAACACAACACAAACCTGTCAAAAGCTGGCTCAGAACAATGCACAAGAAGCACACAGCAGGTGGCAGGCAAAAAGGCAAAAGCAAAGCCAGCTTGTTGGTTAAGTTAACACTAAAAACTAAAGTCGTTCGCATTGTTTTCTTCTTATATGCAGAGAAAGAAAGAAAGAGAGAGAGAGAGAGCACAATGCAGGCGCACTTCAGGCCACATTCCTTTCTACATTTGTTATGAGCTATGAATAAACATCGTTCTTTGAGCTGCATTGCGTTTTCTATTAAACTTTGTAGACTCAACGAAGCGCATGAATATGTCAAAATGCACTCACAAAATGTTTGCTCCAAAAAAAAAATCTTTTATTTGTCGAGGTAATGGTATACTAAGCAAAAGGATTTTTGGATAAGCAAACTGTGTTCTGCAAGACATGAACTTTTATTAAAATCGTTCTCATATTTGTTAACAGCTTTGAAGTTCAACAAACTTTTTTAGAAAATATTTATATGAACACTGCGTTAAAAACTTAATTAAGTGAAGCCCAAGCACATTGGAAAAAGTAATTTTTTTTTGTTTTGCTCTGCTATCAGTTTAATTTAATTGAATGACAGAAAAAGTTAAGCTAAATATTGAGCTTATACACATATGATTGTTGGCCAAGTATAACACATTGAGTTTTACTAGTTGGAAAACAAAAGCAACAACAAAAATCATATTTCAAAAGCTCGAGAAATTGCAAAAAGACCGAAAACTTTTACGACAGTTTGACAACAACAGAGCAACAGCTACAGAATGGCTGCTGCAGCTGCTATTTTTGGTGCCAGTTGTTGTTGTTATTGTTAGTTGAACTCACATCGCATCGCATCTCATTTCATTTGCACTTGAGCTCTTTGTTTCTCCATTGAGATTTGCTCTCGAGTGTGGAAGCTGAAGCAGCTTCAGCATGATTGAAAGTAAATGTTGGCGAAATCGAAGCAACTGCAAGTGAAGAATACGAAAATACGTATTCCCTTAAGGGGAGAGTGAGTGTGGGCTGTCTGTCCGCCTGGCAGCTGTGCGTATGTGCAATATTTCAAGCAGCGTTAGAAACTCATGTCAAAATGGCAGCCTGTTTAAAAATGGCGCTCGTTAAAAGCGCAACAGCAGCAGCAGGGACAGACAGGGTAAGACAGACAGAAAGACAGCGACTGACAACAACATCAAGAGAGAGAGCTGTTGAAATCAGAGATGATTGTAAGTACACACCCTGTAATTTGTGCAAAAATGGGTATGTTAGACTGCACAGTGAAATGATATAATGGAATTTTTTACCTAATTTATATTTATATTATTTATAGAGCTATTTTGAATCTTTGCCCTAACAGTTTCTTATTGCAATAGAATTTTGCAACTACTTGCAGAGTATATTTAAGTAAAGTCACATCTTCTGAATTCTTATTTCTTTGTTTAACTGTTTGTTGGTTGTTGCTGCTGCTGGCAAATTAATGACAACATGGCACAGGCATTTTCCATGTCAGCGCGCAACAAACGCGATTCTTTTTAATACCAATGCAGGATACGCAATGCGGATGTTAACCATTTTGCATTGTTAAGAGAAACAACAGCGAAAAGCAAATACGTTGAGTACGTTAAGGATCTCTCAAGAAATAATGGCTGGAACGATGGCTTACAACAAAAACAAAGCTTTCTTTGATTAACTTAACTTGACAAGGTTCCTAATGGGAGTTTGACTGTTTTATAAAAGGAAACATCGTTAACTTCAAGCAAATTCGTTTATAAACACTCAAAACACCAAAATATGCTAAATGTATTTTGTTTTTTTTATACATTTCTTTAACCGTTTGCGTATTTCAGAACTTGTATCAAACATTTTAAACAAAGTTCATTGCCTTTTTGTTTTGTTGCCATTTGGTTATTTATGTAAGGAAACTGAGAAAACTTTTGTTGTTGTATAAAAGTAGAAGAAGAAGTAAAAGTCTCAACGGTGTGTCTAAACCTTTTTTGCGTGTGGCAAGTTTTAACGGCTGTTAACGCGGCAACTTTATCAACCGGTGGCACGTGCAGAATGTGTGTGTGTGCTACACAGGATCCCAAAGGATTCGTGGCGCCATTCGCTTTTAACAGCCGTTGACATTGATTTGGGTTGCGGCACTGATTCTTGTGCCTCCTTCTCAACCAACCAAACAGAGAGAAAGTAACCCATTTATTTACTTGATGTCTTGCAAAAGCGCGTTTTCTTTTTCTTTTATTTTTATATTTTTTGAGGGGAAAGTGGGGCTTATTTAGATCTGGGCGAGTGGCGTTCTGGGTTTGGTCTGCTGGCTTTTTAAATGTAGCACACACACACAGCCATACACCCATACACACACACACACACATACACGGTGTTCATTGCAGCATGTCAAAAGCTTGCTGCTGCCCCAGCTCCAGCTGCCGTTGAGAGGATGTGCAGTGCTTAATAAGCAGCTTACAACGTTGTGCAGTCAGTTTGTCACTCATTTTGCTTCATCATGCAGTAAGTGTGTCAATGTAACTTGTCATCCCCTCCCTGCCCCACACACTCACATTTGTAAAGGACGCCCGTTTCGCGACAAGCCTTGGCTCGCATCTATTTGTACTGCTGCTTAGCGCAAAACTTGTCATTTGCAATTTCAGCATTTCTATTTTGAACTTCTCAAACAGAAGGTATGCTGAATTTGTCATAACATGATTGATATAACCCTATGTCAACTTGTATATTAATAATATATTACTCATTGAATACTCTTTGTTAAACAACAATAATTTATCTAATTTTGAGCAATATAATTTTTGAATTTTGCATTTATTTATTGTCTGAGTAAAGTCTACCAATTTATGATAATTTAATACATATTTATTCATTTTGAAATGCCAAAAATAATCTTACTAAATATTTTTTTAACTTTTAAAAGTGCATTTAAGCATCGTCATGATTATTTAACTTATTTCTACTAGATTTGTATTTTTTTTTCTTCTTTCTCGCAACTGCTGACAACTCGCGCAAATATTTCGCATGCAAATTTTCTATTCTGCCCCATTACCCAGCTTACTCTTCCTTTCCCCCCCCCCCACCCCCTTTATTCCGCTTACCTTACGTAGTTTTGCTGAGGTTATGTGCAAACGAAGTGCTTGTAAATGGAATTATGCTGTGTACCGTTGGCATTTAATGCACAGGTTTTTACATTATTTTGCAACATTTTTCTTTATGCATCAAAAAATGGCAGAGTTTTTTTTTTGTTTTTTAAATTGTCAGCGAAAAGTTTTGCCTTACACAGCTGCAAAAATGGCGCCTAAATAAACAAATTAATTTGTGGTCGTCATCATTTTTTTTTTGCACTGTAGACTCCATCTTTTTTTTATCCAGGCCATTAAAAGGGATTATGTGCTTGAGATTTTGTGCGGTTCTTTTATTTTTAGCATTTTTTATTCGCCATTAAAATGCTCTTATTTTTTAAATTAAAAATTTAAGCGTTTTAAAGTTGAATTTAAATGTTTGTAGCCCGTTTGCATTGTTTTTTATTGATTTTTTGTTAGCCGTTATATAGTTAATATATGCACATATAATATGATATGGCATTTCAGCTGTGATTCCTTAAATCGTCTGTTTGGGCTATTAAAAATTTACAATGCTTCGTCAAATAAAACATAAAAACGGCAGAGAAAAATATAAAAAAGGCCGCTTTAAAAAAAAAAAAAGAAAGAAAGGTAGAAAGCTAGAAATAAACGAGCAGAATAATACACTGCTTGCAAAAATGTGTATTAAATATTCTGAAATTCTAATAAATAATATAAATAAATAGAATTAGTTAGAATTATATTATAAGTAGGGACATTTTTTGTTTCATTTCGGAAAGCAAACAACGCAGCAATTATAAAATCGATGACCCAATTTACTATTTATTTGCATTTTATGATATTTTTAAGCCTCAACTTAACTCGCTGCTGCTGAAAAAAAAAATCAGTTATTGAATATTTGATGAGCTGCTGCTGTTGCTGGCAACCACACGCCCCTCTCTCTTTCTATGCTGCATGTGGCACGTGTTCTCGTCAGGCAACGTTTTCAATTAAATTTTCACAATTTTCCATTTGCTCGAGGGGGCCCGTCTACTCAGGAGAAATGGCTTATGCGATATATATATATATATCATGACAAATACTTCCGTGCATAGCTTAACTTTCCTTTTTTGTCCTCTTTCTCGGTCTTTTTTTATGGTGCGCCTACTTAAGTAGCAGGATAAGGGGAGCAGGACATATCGGGAGGGATTTGTGGACAACTTCCGTTTACAGCATGGCAAAAAGTTGTTGTTGCTGTTCGTTGTTGCAAGTGGAGCAGGCAGGATGACGCCTAGTGGCTGTTGTTGTTGTTGTTATTGTTATTGCTATTGTTAATGTTAGCAATTAACATGTTTTCAACACTTGCCGCCAAAACCGAGCAGACCAGACACACACTAAAGTTGCATGACTGGTCACAAAGGCATCGCCTGCAGCTTTCTGTGGCATGCCTCGGCTGCCACTTGACGCTGGACGCGTAAATTGCACGCACACTCCACACTCCACATCAGACAAGTATACAAACAAGTAGCAGAAACCGAAGCAGCAGAAGCAAGGGGGCAAACAGCACAGACGGTTACCGTAAAGGAAAAGGCGCGTTGTCTGTGTGGCGCGCTCAAAAGCATGCAACAATAAACGTAAAGCGTGTTGCACAGTGGTGATACTTAAAAGACAAAATTTATATTTGATTATATTTTACACTTTTGTTAAAGCTTGAACCACTGTGCAATATTAAAGCCCCTTAAAAAACAATTAAATTCTATTTGACATGACTTTTAAATACCAAATGAGTGATTTATATGCAATTTTATAACCACTGTGCGTGTGTTGAAGTTGGCTAAAGTCGTTGCCCACGCGCCTGTTTGACTTTGTCATTAGCAAATGCACTTGAGGCAGTGCAGCGAAAACGAAGCCAAGTGAACACTTCAAGGATTTATGACGTCGACTTCGATGTTGTTGCTGTCTCTCTGTTGTCGCATTGTCCTGCCACTTCCGCTTTGGGTGTGCGAGCGAGGGGGGCGCCTCTCATTAAAGTTTGAAGCAAGGCTCGGCCGCATTGTTGCATTGTTCGCAATTATTGCAACAACAGCTGCAAAAGCGAGCTAAAAACTTATTTACAATTTAACTGCCGTCTCATTTTATTATTGAATAAATAGTATATATATGCAAGACTCAAGCAGCAGCAGCTGCTCCAACTTCCTGTCGTCACTTAGTACACCTCCTTGCCCTCCTCCACACCCCTCACGATTCGCATCGCTGCAAATGCAATTGCACAATTTTCAATTGTGCGCAAAATGTTAGCCAAAATGCTACGTAAATTGTTTTGGCAACAAGTCGAGCAGCCCAAAAAGCCCGGCAAGCAAACCGGATTGGTTGACAGGCAGACAAAGCCAAGTCGAAACTGGCGTTGCCCCAAAAATCGGAAGCAGCAGTTGAAAGAGGGAGGCGCTCCATCCTGCTCCAAGCTAATTGTGTGTCTGGAGTCGAGTTGACAATGGGAATTACACTGCAACAAAATGCCACACGAATGGAATAATATTAGTTCGCCTTAAAGTAGATTTGCTGTACTTTATGTGCAGAGTAAAACTAAACAAGACTGCTCGCGAAAATTACTCAGGAATTTGTGCATGTGTATAACTGTAAAAAAGAGTGAATATCCCAGCTATAGTATAAAAATCCCTTTAGAGCTGTTTCCGTTAAATTTCCTCCGACCAGCAACAACGATCGCTCAATAAACTCAAATAAGATCTCTCTTTGAATGCGGAGTTAAACTTCGTTATTCGTATATTGTCTCTCTTCACCATGAAGAAGAAAATTGAGTTAGCATTCCTTATAAATAAAAGCTATTTTTGCTTACCTTAAAAACCTTTGTGTGGGTGTTTTTCATTTTGAAATTTAATGCCATAAGCTGTAATTTTTTAAATAATTGCACTGAGCCCACCATTACCAAGGTTGGTAGGCCAAAACGTAGTTTGGAGACCTCAATTCTCGATCCTTGGCCACCTCTTAACCCGAATTCCCAGCTCTGCTATGTAACAGGTTGCCAGCAGAGCACATTGCATAGGAGATTAGGCAGCAATAAGAAGAAGTGTAGCAGCTGCTACTGTTACAGAGTTGCCATTCGCTTTCTTTTTACCCTTTGCACCATTGGGGTCATGACCCCAAACAGTGAGAGATGAGATGGCAGAGGCCTTCATTTGTAAGCCATGTCAGTCAGGCGAACGAACGAACAAACGAACAAGCGGTCGGCGGGCGGACGAGGATTGAGCCCTCGACCTGGCACCGCACTTCAAAAAGAAAAGGTGTGCCACGCCCACGAATCTCTATGCTTTTGTACTTTCGGCAAAAAAAGCAAATATTTGTACTTCAGCTTGAATGTCTGAACGATTGAACTGAGAGCAAAATTTGAACAGTAGCAAATCATCACAAGCGTTTGATTGATTGATGATTTGGCAGAAATGGTTGCCCTTCCCCCGCCCCCCAATCTTCTCCTCCTTAAACATTGTATACACATTTAATATTTAAACAAAAAAAAAGTAACAAAAATCAAATCAAAAGTTAAGCTTCCGAATTCACAGCTCACATTAATATGCATTGCTGATAAGAGAAGAGAATAAAAAAAGCACAAAACCCTCCGACAAGGTTAAAAGCTCAGCTACTAACTGTATCTTTGTTTGTTTCTCTGTCTTTCTGTCCCTGTCTCTCTGGCAAATCAAACAAACGCAATAAATCAACGCAAACGAAATGAATTTTGATTGTCATTGATTTATGTGGATTGCAGTTGAAGGCAGCAACTAACGAAGAGACAGGGAGATAGACAGAAAAAGAGAGAGAGAGAGAGCACACGCCCACAGCTTACGCAATAATGCGATAGATAATCATGACAAAAGAATGTTTATTTTTTTTGTCATTGTTCCTTTGAAGCATCTTTGCTCAAAGATACCAATTTAAGGAATTATTTTATAATTCATTGTTTGACGAGAGTTCAAAGCTTAATAATGCCAATCATATCGGATGTTATAGCTACGTTAAGTGTTGGAAGAGTTTAATTAAAATTTATGAGCCATATAAAAATTAAAGCAAATAAACATGGTGTTCCGAAAAGCAATTTCTTTGCAGTGTCTCTAAAGAGATTTTAGACATTTTTTTTGTCAGCAAACATTTTTGAGAAATTAAATTCATTAGTTAGTATTTGACTAGCAAGTTATTCTTTTGACCTTTAAAATATGGAAATCTTTCATTAAATTCTTCGCCAAGGAGCTTCCGAAAAGTTAAAAAAATAAATCTTGTAGATATTTAAGCACCGCTAATTGTTAAAACTTTCAATTAGAGTCAAACAAATGCTGAATGTCAAAATGTAAGCGGCGTTCGTTCAAGGTTGCCAAGTCAAAATTACATAGCAAATGTTTACTTTTGTTGTTGTTTCTCATTGTCCTACGTGACCTGGCAAAATTAATGGGGCTGATGGAGTATTTGGTATACTTGGGGCGTGTCAGTATAAATGATGAGAATAGAACTTTGACAACGTTGTTGAGGCTATTTCGTAGTTCCCTTGATTATAAGGCGCTCTTGTGTGATATAAAATTAATGACATAAGACATATAATCATTTGTGTTCATGCATATGTATGTTTTAAGTAGTATTAGTTATGCAAATCTTGCGACCTTTCGACCTGAAAAAATAAGTCAATACTAGAAATTTGGCACAGGGTCGCAGCACCAACAAATTCCACCCACACACACACGCACATACACATATGCACACATTTATAGATGCATACAACAAAAACACTAAAGCAAACAAGATTCCAATTCTATAGTTTCGATTTATAACGTTACAGACAATTTTGTCGCCTCTTGTAGGCATTCCGTGACTGCCTTAAGCCCTCAAACCTTAAACACGAACACAAAAAGAAAGTCGAAATTGCGAAAGTGTAAACTTAATTAAGAACATTGCCAAGCTGAGTTGATTTTCGTTTGATTTACGCGATGGCAGCCAACAACTGTAATTATGTATTACACACAAACATACATATAAAATAACTGAGAAGGAGTCACAGGCAAGTTTTGACCAGCTGTCGCTGATTAGCCACCAAGTAAGTATATGAAAGTTTGTGAAAAAAAGGTGAAGAGAGAAAGGACCTAAACGACGCATTGGTTGGCATTTCATGGCTCATTAGGTATGCACATACGTTTTGCAGGCGCGTCAAGAGCACAAAACCCAAGTCATAGCAAAAAAAATGAACCTAATCCTCCCCCGTCTTAAGCCCTTACACAGCTATTCCCTGCTGGCAGCAAATTGAATTTTCTACGACGCCGATTTGGTTTCCGCACGTCTTAAGCTATCGTCGCCGACCACTCCAACGAGCTGCCATGAATACAGTTATATAGACCCAGACAGAGTCTGAGTGTTGTCTCTTCCACTTACTCTCCTTCTCTCTCTCTCTCTTTATTTTTGTGTGTGTTGGTAAGGTACTCGATACTCGAATGCGCGCAGCAGCAAAATAAATGATAAGCATCGGTGTGTGAGTAGACTGCTCATGAATTACAAATCGCATAAAGGATTTGCCACTCTCGGTCTAAGGACTCGCATTTTATTTAGTGTATTTGTTCTGGAGTTGTCTTGAGATATGGTTGAATAAATAGGACATCTGTAAGCGATTGAGAATCAATCAGTTAAAGCTTCAACTTAACGAAAAAATTATTATTAAAACACACATTTTTCATATTTCAAATTTTTTTTTTTCTTTTCTATAAAATGTAGAATTTGTCAGCTGCTTTATTATGACTAAATTTAATTATTTTGTTTTTAACACTAGTCGATTAATTGTTTTTTATAAGAATCAGATTGTTGAGTTCTCCAGCATTATTTATAATATATATCTACGTTAAAACTAATTATTTGCAATATATACAAGTTTATTTATGATTTTTACATTGTGAGAAAAAATTTGTTTGTTGTTGTTTCATTTTTTTGTTCGTATTCGTAGAAAAATTATTATCACTGTTTTTCTCTTTTTATTCTCTCCCTTTTTCGAAATTCGAAAATTCTTTGTTTTTGTATAGATTTTCAATAATTTGTAGTTTTTGTTTTTTTGGTAGTATGCATTTTAGGAAAATAGCCATTCTAAACACTCCCTAAGTAGACTAGTTCTTGGAAACTTTACAATAGATTATTGTTCTTGGTATTGTTTGCTTCTTATTGGGTATTATAAAGGTAAGTTAAGGTTTTAATAGGTTTTACAAATATGGAATAAATAAATTGGAAATTTAAAATTTCAAGTTCTAAAAGGCAGGCGTAAAAGTTTTTAAGTTGTTCAAATTTTTGGAAAAAAAAACCGAAATTATTTAGAATTTGAATATTAAAGATTTTGTGGTTTACGGAACAGCCATTTTTGTTTGGATTTTTGAATTCATAAAAAGCATTTTTGCGGCAGTCGTTTTGGTTAGTATATAGTATATATTTAGAACACTTTTTTTATCAACTAACCATATTATATGGCAAGTAAAAGTATTCTTTATTTATTTCTATTATGAGCATAATTCAGAAATTACATTTTATTTATGTTTTTCAAATCCTGGAATTTTTTGCAAACATCTCTTGTTGCGCTCATAAATAATGCTAAGGCCACATTTAATATATTTATTATATTTCTATTTAAATTTATTATTATTTTTAAATGCTAGTAGAAATTTAATACTTGAGCTGTTCGATGATAAATTTTCTGATTCTGATTCTGTTGCGCGCACAAAAAAATGACAAAAAAAAAACATGATATGATTAAGGTGGAATAAATGCGAAAAGCCGAACATTTAATGAAGCGACAATCATTCTGTATTATGTACACATTAATTATGACAAATGACCGTTGGATGAAGTATACTTAAGTGTGGAGGAAGGGGAGGTTGTTGGGCAAAGGGACTGTGCAAATTTGTCGAAATGCATAAATAAACTTAATGAGGCATAATTTAAAGTAGAAAGCAACGATAAACGAAAAAGCGAAAAAAAAGGTGCACATTAAAAATAATTAATATTTTCAAGGGAAGTGTTAAGAAATAAAGCCTATAAGCTCATAAAGTGGATTAAAAATGAATTCGAGCAAAGGAAAAGTTAAATGAATTTTTAAAAGGTTTAAGATTAAAGCAAAGTTTAATAAGAAAATAACTTTTTAGGATTATAGCAAAGTTTTTAAGGAACAATTTAAGGATTTTGAAAAAGTTTCCTGCTAAAAATTAATAAATATATCAGGGAATATTATAAGGAAAAGATTTTTTTATAAGATTATAATATGTAAAAAAAATATCGAAAATTTCAATTTCTTTTGAACGATAATTATTTTTAAAAATACATATGAACCTTTAGCAAATACTTTATAAATATACAGGGTTGCCACAGAACTCCGAGTAATTTCATCGGACTTGGCTGCAAAGGGCTGACACCTTCCCAGATTAAATTAGCCAAGGGTTTGTTTAAAAACTTTTTAGTTTTATCATTGCATTTATATTTAATTTACAATTAAAGTTACTCGGCAACTCTAACTCGAAAAAGTGTGCCATTGCTGACACTGACTTCAAATATCTGAATCTGACTAGGTGGCAGCATCAGATTTCAACGGATTGAGAGCTGAATCTTTGGCAGGGCGGAATGGAATTGATGTGAAATTCAAGCGGAAGAGATTTCTGTGGCAGCCCTGATATATTAGTACGAATCAAATGCAATAACTGGTAGAATGTTATAACTAACCTAACGGCATAAGCGTACGTTTAGCTTGGCTATATACTAATCGGTAGTAGTATATATACAATATATATACAGCACATAGCAAACATGATGATAAAACAACGGAAATAACTGTCAAGTGAAGAGAATGTTTGTGTTGAACATTCCAACAGTCCGATTTCGAGACAGGCATTATCACGCCAGTATGGCGGCCATTGTTGATGGATGCTCGTGATGATGATGATGATGATGATGTGAATCAGCATGGGAATGGCCGACATTTTGTTCATGTTGCTGTTTCAGTTGTTGTTGTTGTTGTGGTTGATGGGAAATGTGATGGACCGGAAAGCTCCACAGTGCAAAAGGCATCTGCTGTTGCACCAACAAAAGCAGTTGGCGTAATTTGTTGGTCGTTGTTGTTGTTGTTCTTGTTGTTGTTGTAGTTATTGTCGTTGTTGGAGTTTTGCATGGCAGCTGCTTGGCGCAGCTCATCTGCCGCATCTGCCACTCGCCGCGTCGTCATTCATCCCAGAGGCACTGTTGTTTCTGCCGCACATAATAGGTGAACTGTGTACACTTGCGGCAAGTCTTGATCCCGCAACGATAATTCGTCTGCTGCTGCTGCTGCTGCAACTGCTGTGCCGCAGCGGATGTGTCGCCAGCAATATTTTTACCCTTGCAATACTTCAGTCCGCAAGGATACCAGCCAATGCAGGTCTCCAGGTTGCAGAGGCATGGTGCCCACAGGCTGCTCACCTCGTTGCACCGTGTCGACAGTGCATCAGGAAATTTTTGCGTTGCTGCCTCAAGGCTGGAAATTGACGAGCCTAACGGTACGTTCATATATGTTGTAACACAAGGTGAAAGCGAAAAACGATGCAAGACAAGAAAGAAAATATAACGAACAATCTTTAATTAAAATTTAAAGTGAAATAAATTACATATTCATTTTAGAGAAAGCTCTTTGAATAAGAAGGTCAAAAACTGTCCAGTTAACTAATCTCATTCATTGTTTAAGGATGCCTTAAAGCTATCCGAAAGTTTATAATCCAAATGCTTGAAAGAATCTCATCTCTGAATACAATTTACTTACTCAAACCATAATTAATAAGCTAAAGCTTAGAGTTTAAGCAAATTTACGTCTGGGGAAAGTTTGGCCTATAGGAAGTTGAATGTAAACTATTTTTAACATAAACAGTGGGTTAAAATTGCGTTTGCAACTTTAAATTAAGTATCTAGAGATGAAATTATGATAAAAAAAGCCATTGTTGGTGGGAAATGGCTTAGTTACATCCCTTCCCTCCTAAGCAATTTGCCTACATCAATGAAACCCCTTTTTCATACTCAACTGTAACTGTTAATTAAAATCAATAGAAATATTCAATTAAATTTCTATTATCTCCAACTCTTACCTGGCAGTTCCGCCCACGCTTTTAGGTCCACATCGCGGACATAGGTGGCATCGGTGGCCTCCGCACAAAGTGATTGCAGATGCCGTGTGATGGGCAGGGAACGATTCAATTGAACCCAACTGCTCATCGTATACGTTTCGCGTCCCTTGTCCTCCTCGGGTGTGCGTATGGTGTGGGGATTCTTTTGACGCAGCTTGGCCATCGCATCCGAGGAGATGAAGTCGCCTTTGTTGAATTTGATCGCAAAGCACATGACCTGATACTGACTTTGGCCGCGTTCCTCCTCGCCGAGTACCAAAGCCTTTAAAATTTGCACCTCCTGCCAAAAAAAAGGAAGAAAGAAATGAGGAGAAAATGTTGTTATTTATAATTTTACTTGAAGAGTAGAATAGAGGAAATTGAAATACTTACATTGCGGAAGTCTATTAGTTGTGTGATGAGGGTTCCGTCGGTTTTCTGAAACTCCAGCGTAATCAAATCCTCGCCAATATTAGATGTAATGCTCTCTTGTATTACTTCGCCGCCCTGTTAACGAAAACAATATAAGAGATGCAACAAGTTAAGGGAAATTCGAAACTAGACTCCAAGGAGCTTTTGTTCTTTGTCTCGTGAACTCGCACTAGAATATTAATAGAGATGCGGGCAAACAATGGTAAAATAAGAAGCTGCTGCTTTTTCTTCTTCTTCTTTCTCTACTGCTACTGCTGTCAGGACAAACAAAATTAACTAGAACTGACGCAGGAGCGCAAAGCAATGCGGCCATGAACCAAATTAGAGTCAAGAGAGTTAAGCTGTGGGAAGGGGAGGGGAGGAAAAAATAACCAAATACATAGTGAAATTGCGTTAAAAAAGAAAAAGAAGACAAGTAAATGAAAACAAGGCAAAACGAGATGAGAGATTGTGAACTCAACGCGGCTCGCGGACGGGGGAGGGCAAGTCTCTGTCACTAAATGTAGTTCAACAACATGACAAGCAGAAACATAACAACAACAAAACTTACACACAAGCTTGGTTCTCTTATATGCTTTCAGCTACCCAGCAGGACTTTAATGCATGAAGAAGCCACTGAAAGGCTCATGAACTTTTGGAAGAGAATTGTGTGCAATACATTTCTGATATGGCAACTCTTGAACAATGCCTGGCAATAACATGAACTAACTATCAAGGCTAACAGTCATTTTGTCGAATATCCAACCATTCAATACAGACATTTCTAGCTAATGCCATTTCAATGGAAAAGCTTGTTTAAACATAACCTCAATGTCGAATGCCAAAAAGTTTTGCTGGGTACTATACAAGTGCATAAATGTATGTGTGCGTGTGTGTGTAATGTGGCCTGTTTGTGTATGCCCGAACAAAGCGAATGTAAACAAAGCGCACGCTGAGAGCAAAAGCGACAGCGACGTCGGCAGCGACGCAAACAGCATCAGACATTTTGGGGCCAGGGACAGCAACAACAAAAAGCTGCATCAGCAAAGGATGTCACATGTAAACAAAAACAAGAACAAAAAATCAACAAATAAAGCAGCAGCAAATCGCTCTCTTTGTTGTTGAGCACAATTGTTTTTGGGCACATGTAATCTAAAATTTATAGAATAGCAAAAGCAAGTGTCAATATTAAGAAAAATGGAAGAAATAGCTTATCAAATAGCAGCTGCCACATATGCTGCGAGAAAAGTTAAAACTAACAAGTTCAAGGCCAGCACAAGTGACAATAATTTCGTCGTTTAACCGTTTTAATTAAGTGCATTAAAATACATAAAAGCAGAGCAGCGAAAAAATCGCAGCAGCTGATGAATAACAACAAATGCGCTCTCTCTTTTCGCTCTGCTCCCTCTTTTGTTGTTTTGACTCGCTCAATTTCGAATTGATGTTCGAAAACAGCAGCTACGTTAGCAGCGCAGCTAGCGTCTCTGGCCATGTTTTATTTTTTTTTGTCTTTTTTCATACTTTTGTCGTTGATTTTTGTAATGAGGTGGAGCAACATACCTGATTTTGCACATTTATTAATAGTTGCGCATCACTGATATTTGCATTCAATAACAAATTGCACAGCATAATCAACATTAAACCGCGACTGTGTCGGAAATAATGATAACAACTACCCGAACATCGGCGTCCCGCCATGCGGCAATTGTTAAACACATTAGAACAATTTGATGTTTTCACCAGCCGTGTACTTTGCTTTTCTTTGTTTACAATCATTTCGGCTTTTTACAGTGCACTTCACTGTTAGCACAAACACACTTTGGATTCGATACACTTTGATTTTTGTTTTGCGTTTGGTGAAAAATACGCGACGAATTTGTTTTGCGTCCGCGTTACACGTCCGCTCGTTGTAAAAGTTTGACGCAAATAACAGAATAACAACAGTTCGAGCTAAAATTTATGTTAACAGAATTCGACAATCACTCAACAAACAGAAGTTCCGTTCATGAGCGAACCAGTTTTTGGCTGACAAAATCAGTGCTGCTCAGCAGTAGAATATAGCTGTTTTTTGAAGGAAGTTCTTTTAATATATGAAACCTCTAACTTTTGTGAAGTAATTGTTGTGTTAGTTGGTCAATCGACTAGTTTTTGAGTGCTATTAGCTAAGTCGCAAGTAATTTTAACTAACAAAACAGTTGTTGCATTTCGATGGCTAACAGCAGTGATATATCGGTATGTCGCCCAACCGCCACACTCACCGGTGCAGCTATCGTTTTACAGCTGTTGCTTTTATAATGTACTAAATTAGGCCTTAACGCATTCCAAACGCTTGTGACGTGTTGTATTTTTGGGAATAATGTTGTTTTAACATAATTTAAGCAATTAACTAATATTTCGTTTGCTTGCACTCCAATATAAAAACACAAACACGATGCTTACACTGCGAGAGCGACAAATAAGTAAGTAATGGCCAGATAGCGGCTCAAATTGAGTGGTGAAAACTTTAACTGCTTTCGTTTTTCAGATGCAATTAAGCAAATGCTTAATCTCAATTCGCAACAACCCAAAGCGCTGGCAGCGGAGCCTGTGTGGAAAATTCTTATATATGATCGCGTTGGCCAGGATATCATCTCACCCATTATATCAATTAAGGAATTGCGCGAATTGGGCGTAACGTTGCATGTGTGAGTAATCGCTAGGCGAAAGAGGGGTGAATAGGGCAAATAGGTGAATAGTTGTGTGTCTATGGGGAGTAAGAAAGTGCGTTGAAGATCAGAATTCAAATAGTGTAATGTAATGTTGTGACACAAAATTCTAATTAAACTTTATTTACCTTAAGGCAACTGCACTCGGATCGCGATTCTATACCAGATGTGCCAGCTGTATACTTTTGCCTGCCAACAGACGAAAATCTCGATCGCATACAGCAAGATTTCTCCAATGGATTATACGACATTTATCATCTGAACTTCCTGGCACCGATAACACGCAGCAAGATTGAGAATTTGGCAGCGGCAGCTTTGCATGCAGGATGTGTGGCAAACATTCATCGTGTCTACGATCAGTATGTGAACTTTATTAGTCTGGAGGATGACTTCTTCATCCTTAAGCATCAGCAGAGTGATCAGCTCTCCTACTATGCCATCAATCGTGCAAATACCCGAGATGAGGAAATGGAGGCACTCATGGATTCCATTGTCGATTCACTGTTCGCCTTATTTGTCACACTGGGCAATGTTCCGATCATAAGATGTCCAAGGAACAGTGCAGCAGAGATGGTTGCTCGCAAGCTGGAGAAGAAGCTGCGCGAGAATCTGTGGGACGCACGTGCCAATCTCTTCCACATGGATGCCACACAAGCGGGTGGCGGAGTATTCAGTTTTCAACGTCCTGTTTTATTGTTGCTGGATAGAAATATGGATTTGGCAACGCCATTGCATCACACCTGGTCGTATCAGGCTCTGGTTCATGATGTACTCGATCTAGGACTGAATTTGGTTTATGTGGAGGATGAGGCATCGGGTGTAAGTGGAGGTAAGTCTTCAATGGAGCTATTTGTTTGACCTTAACAAGTTAAATACTCTTCGCCTTTTTCAGGTGCTCGCAAAAAACCCAAAGCTTGCGATTTGGATCGCACTGATCGTTTCTGGGTCACGCACAAGGGTAGTCCGTTTCCCACTGTGGCCGAAGCAATTCAGGAAGAGCTCGAATCCTATCGCAGTTCCGAGGAGGAAATCAAACGTTTGAAGACCTCAATGGGCATTGAGGGTGAATCGGATATAGCTTTCTCGTTGGTCAACGATACGACAGCAATGTTGACAAGTGCCGTCAATTCTTTGCCCCAGCTGATGGAGAAGAAACGTTTGATTGATATGCACACGAAAATAGCCACAGCTATATTGAATTACATTAAGGCAAGACGTTTGGATTCCTATTTTGAGATAGAGGAGAAGATAATGTCAAAGCAAACATTGGATAAACCGTTGCTTGAATTGCTACGCGATCCGGACTTTGGTCAACCGGAGGATAAATTGCGTCTATATATTATATACTATATTTGTGCTCAGCAGCTGCCTGAACCCGAAATGGAACGTCTTAGGGAGGCGCTTCAAGCTTCGGGCTGCGATTTAACTGCCTTGGCCTATGTTCAACGCTGGAAATCCATTATAAATCGTTCCCCAGGCATTAGTCAGGCCACACAATATGAAGGTGGCGGCACTAGAACTGTTTCTATGTTCTCCAAGCTCGTCTCACAGGGCAGCTCCTTTGTCATGGAGGGTGTCAAGAATTTGGTCGTCAAACGACATGTAAGTCCAAGTTTGTAATAATAAATGAGAGTCTATTGTAGCTTTCTTAAACCCACAGAATCTACCCGTTACCAAGATCACTGAACAGGTCATGGAATGTCGCAGTAATGCCGAAACCGATGATTACCTTTATCTCGATCCCAAATTGCTTAAAGGTGGCGATGTTCTGCCCAAAAATCGTGCACCATTCCAAGATGCCGTTGTCTTTATGGTCGGCGGTGGCAATTACATTGAGTACCAGAATCTTGTTGATTTTATCAAACAGAAACAAACTTCAAATGTGCACAGAAGGATTATTTATGGCGGCTCCACACTAACCAATGCCAAGCAATTCCTCAAGGAGCTCTCCGCATTGGGTGGCGAAATCCAACAGCCTGCTGCAAGTTAGAAGCGAATGTTTAATTTGCATTGCTGCTGATTGGCCGGCGTAAAAAAATTGTGTGCAACAATAATCAACAACAAGATCTGCAAGTTAACTGTGTGTTTTTATCTTTGTGTGTGTGTGCGTGGCAATTTCTTATATACTATATATATATATATACTATCTATGTATTTTAAGCATATCCAAAAGTAAATGAAATGCAAGGCAACAAAAACTTGAACGTGAGCAATTACTCGAAACTGACGCGTAATCCCCGAAGGACAAAAAACAAGCAACAAAAAAACATGCGTTGCCTCTCATGTACAACAAGTTGGGGGAGATTACTTAAGAAGGGGAGGGGAAAGGGGTGTTTGAATAGAGTGCCACAAACAGCGGTCGCATTCTAGGCGCCCATTAACACCAAGTTGGCAACGCTTTTGATGGACAGCTGACAGACAGCAGTCAAACAGCAGCTCCAACAGCAGCAGCACAAAAAAGACAACGACAACAATTATGGAGCGACAACTATGCGTGGCACTTGGGGAACTAGGAGCCCTTGCAATTAACACTAGCAACACAAAAGCAGCAACAACTACAAGACACGACAACAATGCAACTATGAATGGGAACAGTGACTCTCAAACTTTAACAAGCCAAACAGAAAGTTGAAGCTTAACCTTTTGAAAGTGGATTTTTATGACATTAAATGACAGTTTTATAAGTTTTGTGATTTTAGCAAGCTGCTCAATTAGTGAGTGAGTATATTTAATATTCATTCTATAAATAATAACATATTTTTCATAGTCTCAAAGTGCTGAAAGTATTTTCGTATGATTAAATGGAGATAAAAGTAGTTATTTCCTGCAAGATATTCGAGTATATTATATTTAAATCTAACATCAGATCATTAATTATATTTAACAAATTAATTAGAGATTATTTTCTTGAAAATTTCAAACAAGATATCACTTAAAAAGCATACGATTATAAATCAGAACACTCATCGTTGGTGTTCTTCAAAGGATTTTTTCTTAAC
Organism: Scaptomyza montana; assembly: GCA_018904305.1. Classification (NCBI taxonomy): domain Eukaryota; kingdom Metazoa; phylum Arthropoda; class Insecta; order Diptera; family Drosophilidae; genus Scaptomyza; species Scaptomyza montana. Next base: position 944,993 of record JAEIGR010000037.1, on the reverse strand, counting down.
AGTTTCTAACAACATCAAATTAAGAGTTTGAGTCATGCAAAACGTCAATCAATTTATAACTTTGTGTGTCTAAAAATTTAAATCTTGTTCAGCTTGGTTTTTTTTCTGTTTTAAGTAGAGAAAGAATTATGGTTTAGTCAGAAACATATATATATATATATATATGTGAATGAACATATATCAAACAGGCAGCATTTCAAGTTGAGTTTGGCTAATTAACACTTTTCGTAAATCAGAATTGATAGCCATGTTGAAAAGCGGCCCAAAGTAAAAAAATAAAGATGAAGATGATGACGGGTGATGATTATTCATGGAGCGCTACGTTTAAATATTGGTTTTACTTCGTGTTCGGTTTTTGGTTATTTTTTTTATTTTTTTATTTGCTGGCTTTATGTGGCTACCCGTGGCTACAATTTAAATGTTAACATAAACAAGAGCAATTTAACAAAAGAAGCAGCAGCAACAAACAACGTTCCCCAAATCCCAAGCCCCAAAAAAGAGAAAAAAGTAAAAAAAAAAAAATTATACCCTTAAAAAGCCCAAAAACCCAAAAGTCATTTCACGGGTGGTCCAAAAACGATGCGCTCAAACAAATCATAAAAATCGTATGGAGCAAAAAAAAAAAAAAAAAAACTAAAAACGAAGAAGAAACTAAGAACGCAACATAAAAAGAAATGCTACTCTCGTACCAACCAACTCAGCCATGAATCGATTATGTGGCCACTGTATATATATATGTATGTATATGTTTGTATGTGTGTAAATATTGTTTAAGCAACAACAGAAACAACAACAACAAGAGCTCTGAAGCGAAGGTAGCTGAAAAATGGTCTGAAAGCAGCTCGTTTCCCACATTCCTGCTGCGAAACATAATGGCTGCCGCTGTCGTCGTCTTTATCGTCTCTATATACATACATACATATATATACTGCAAGCATACATATATCATAATCTTAACAACTCTTAACAAGCCTGAACAAATTCCAAAATTCAATGAGGCCCCACCAACAACAACGGAGGGAGGGGAAAAAAGCACAGCCAGTCAGACGGCCACAGAACATCGAACAAAGACTACAAAATGAAGTGGATTCACACACACACACACACACATTACAGCACACACACACACATATGTGAGTAAGAGGCACATGAATGGAGAAGTTTTAAAGTTTGGGAGCCACAGTGAAGCAGCCATAAACCTTTTTTCGGCTTTCTTGCTCCCTCGCTCAAGTTTGCTTTAATTAATGTTGTAAAGTAGGATTTATTTCTTATTTATATATATATATTTAAATCACCTTTAAATAACCCTTTATTAAGGTTTTAAAGCCTTTGCAGTAACTAATTTTAAAATGCTACCCAAACTACATGACTCTCAAACTGTATCACTTAGTATTTATTTTCAACACAACTCGTAGATTTTGTTTGCTTAAAGTAGTTGTTGTTGCTATTGTTATTTGAAGTCTTTTGTGCTATCCTTGTCAGCATTTTGCTGTTAATGCTGCCGCCTTTAGCGTTGTTGCCACCTTCGGTGGTCCACCGTGTGGCATGTTAATTAATCAACCAAATAATAACAGAGAGAGACAGCACAGCAAAAAAGGCAAAAAAGAAACGCACCGAAAAAACTAAACCTTAACGAAAAGAGCCAAATATTTGCCGACAATAAAAGAGCAACGTTTACGGATCAGGAGCTAATGTTGAAGCTGATGTTGAAGGAGCCTTGTTTGCCTTTGTTAGCGGCTTGTTAGCCAACTCAAACTACCAATAAAAAAACAACAACAAGAATGAGAAGAATATAAGATGCAAACATATTTATACTAAAACTTTTATGTATATATTTATATAATTGAAAAAGATGATGCTTCGTGGCTTTTGGCCATTTCCTGAAATCATAAAATAAAAAAAATCCAACAAATCGTTGCGTGACGCATCGGGCTAAAAGCCACGCCCATTCCAAAAGCGAAAGCCAAATGCTGCATTAAAGTAAAATACAGAAATAACTGTGCTGAAGATCGCATCTATCTCTCTCTCTCTCACACACACTATTTTATTCACTCAATGCTGAAGCTTTGGCTGGGGTGTCATTATCCTGCAGCCGCAGGCTTTCCGCAGGCCGCGCCTAATAGCCACCAACAGCAGCAAAAGCAGCGACAGCCGCTCCCTCGGAACAGCTTCATCAAACCTAAACAAACATACAGGGAACACATCGGAACGGAACCATCGTTGACCAATGCGCTGCCCAGCCAAATCTTCCCAAACGCAACACAACACAGCACAAAGCACAAGCTTTATTGGCACAGTGGGGTAAGTGGTAAGGAGCAACTGTTGAAATATTATTTGAAATAAGAGCTAAAAATTTATTTTTAATATATAAAATTACTTATTTTTGGTATATAAAGTGAATTATTTAGCATACTTTAAGGAGTATTTTGAAGGAAAATCCATTATAGTCGAACTTCCGTATATGAAAGGGACAAGAAAGAAGTTCGTTATATAAAAATTTCGTTATATAGAAATGTTTGAAAACTTGTGTGATTTAAGTAGTTTTATTTAAAATAATCTCTAATTTTAGTTTGTATATATTTTGCCACTGCTCTTCCTCGATAAATACTTCAAGCACGTTTTGTGAAGTAAATAAATATTCATTCACGTCATTTTTTCTCTCCACAAAATTGTCGAAGATCAGAGAATAAGCAAAACATAACACGAAAACAAAGCGGTAAATGAAAAAATGTGTTATTGTTTTATTTTTAGCACGCAATTGAGAAATAACTAAAAACAGTTTAATAAATTATCATCTTTTAACATTATAAGAGTATCCAACATTTATCATTTGTCTATTGCAATTCTGTATTGCTTCGTTTGTAAATACACAAACACACACACTTACAGACTAACATAGCGGACTTCTTCAAAGCAAGAACACCAGCAATAGTAAAATACATGCAAAAAAAAAAAATGCTTGCCTATTTACTTGTTGCTGCACACAACAACCATTTAACAAAGAATACTAGCTTTTTGCTGCTTCCCCACGTATGTACATGCCCATCGGTTGCGTTTATGTTAATTAACATTACATCTTGTTACATCTCGTCTATGGCTGCACACGAATGTACATCAACATCGCGAATAGAGATTCAAAAAGAACTGTCCTGCTCTAACTGCAGAGAGCGATCGTTCCCTTCCACAAGTTCACTAATTGCTCTAGTTCCACTTTCATCACAACGACAGTTAGCCTGGAACTTTGCGCGTCTCTACATTGCTGGAAGCTTATCGTCCGTTTATTTATCAAATTAAAATTGATACGCCCTATATTAATAGTCAAATTGTGTTAATACAACACACTGAACATACGCAAAGTGTTTGTAACATTATAGAATCGCCGTGCAATTGCTTTTTAAAGTGTTTTTAAGCAAATGAAAAATTGGCAAGCGCGCGCCAATTTGTTGCTGCTTTGCCGGCTCGCGAAAAAAATTAAAGAGAGAGCCCAAACGAGTGTGTTGTTGTTGCGTTTAGCGCGCTGAAAATCTCCGAAGCATTTATTTTAATTATTTTTTTCTTGTGTGTGAAATGCAGTGAAAATAAAATAAAATAGTATACATACATATGTATATAGAAAAGAAAGATGAGAGCATCTCATTTAATTATTGTTGTGTGTGGGTGTGAGGTTTTTTTTTTGTGAAAGTGTTTAGTGAAAAAAAGAGAGAGAGAAGAGCGAGAGAGCACTTGCAATTAACTGTATCTGTGTTGTTGCTGCTACCGGTGAGTGCATTCTGCATATTCTATTTTATATTGATTTAAATTGCTGCAATTTATAAAAATTGTTCTTTTAACGATTCAATACACTTTCAAAAGACAAGTATATTGCTTAATTTAAACTTTTCAAATATTTTATGATCGAAATCTGTATACACATATAATTTGTTTAGTAGTTTGGTATTTATTTTTTACTAAGTGCAAACAAGAACTATTATTATTATAATTTATTCTCATCAAACTATGTATTAGGTTTTTTTGCCCTAAAATATGAAATAACAAAATTTTAAAATTATATATCTAGTTTTATAGATTATAAGGAACTGATTAGAATTATTTTTATTGCATTAACTAAACAAAATTTCACACAAAATTTCTCATACCTTGTTCAACACTTGCACACCACTGTACATTTAAGGAGGATCAACTGCATAAAGCCCACAACGACAACAAGCGATGATGATGATGATCATGATGATAATGATGACGAAGTTGTTTTGCTTTACGATCGCGTATCTCAAGTTTATCGCTTCATTTTCCATGTTTTATGCGCAATTTATGCCGCGTGGTCTCTCTCAACCCATCCCTCCGTTCACTCTCGCTCTCTCTCTCTCCCCTTCACTGTCTCTTTCTGTTGCAGTCTCCTTTTAGCCCGGTTTTTGGGGCCAACGTTGAATGCTGACGCTGTTCTGGCTGCGATTGCACGCACCGCTTTGTCTGCCGTCATCATCATCATCATCATCGCTAGAAGATACATTCGCATAGGCAGTTGCTGGTCTCGAAAACACACACACACACACACACAACCTTATACAGACCCTGAGACCTGCAACCAGCCTCCATCTGCGCATTGGACATAAGTAATTTTGTTGCCTCGATTTCTCGTTCGTTTCATTTTCGTGCATAATAAAGTTGAACTTACATGCAGTTAACTCAACCAACACACACATGCATACATACTTGTAATTGCCATTAGGTTGGGTTGTAGCCTTTATTGTAATTGGGTTACAATCTTAATGGCTTATGGCTGTTATTCTAAGTCTACTTGGAGTTTCGAGCATTTATTGATAGTTTATCTTTATTAGTTAGTAATTTTGTGTTATTGCAACATTAAATGCCTTTAATGAGAGTTGTTATACAAAATAATATGTATAAGTAAACTACAAATAAAACTGCGAAAGCTTTATTCTTACTGCTAAACTCGGAAAGAGCTTTCAATTGCATCAACAACAAATATCCCATATTACATATAAAATACCATTACAAGTAAAATACGTTCGAATTTGAAAACACATCGATTAAGAGAAAGGTCTCGAACGTATCAAAAACGCCTACTCTCCTGCTTGCTGTCTCTTCAAATGTCGCCCCTGTAAATGTGTATCTCCCCCACACAAAACTCAATCATATTCGCTGTCTCTCTCTTTCTCTTTTTTATACTCTCTTTGATCAGGCCTCTCTGTTACCTTTGGGACCTTTTTGCCTACGGGCAATTAGCTCACCGCTTTGTAGGCAATTAACCTGCGATTAATGGGTAGGCACAAACACACGCTCACTCACACACACACACACTCGGAATGACCTCTTATTATACCTATTGCCTATTGCACTCATAAAAATGTTCTAACCAATTTGTTAACCACCTCTGGGCCCCTCTCCAATCATTTCCTTCTTCATCCATCGCTTTCTTTATTTGTGTACGTGGTAAAAATTGTATTTTTATGTTTTGTCAGTGTTTATAATTAATCACCTGTTGTATGCATTCCACTCGCCTCTCTCTCTTTCTCTCTCCATCTCCTTCTCCTACTCTACCTAGCGCCATTAGCGCCGGCTTTTCTTTGGGAAATTTTTTGATGTCTTTATTCACTAATTTCCCGCTTATCATTTGGATGTTTTGTAAATTGAAACATTTTCACTAATTGCCTGAAAATAATTTGTTGCTGCTGCTGTTGCAGCAACAACAGCTGCTTCGAGCGCCACACTTGAGTGCACTTTGACCCCGATCCCACCTCCGTCCACCTGTATCTACCTCCTCCTACTTCCACATGGACAATTAGAAGGCACGGCACAGCAATCGACAATCGGCAACATCCGGTCAAACACTAACTCAAAATTGAAAATTATGTGGGTGACGTTTTTCCAGGAAAAAACACGCACCAAGAAAATACAAAAAGAAAAATAAAAAGAAACACACTTGACTCTTGACCATGTTGTTGAGCATGGGGCCAAGTCAAAGCTATTAAACTTGGAACTTCGATTACACTGCAGAACAAGACAATTAAGAAAAGTGAGTCAAAGGAAATTATGCTCAGAGAGCGATGCTATTAATTTTCTCTTTTTGTATACAAAAGCTTGCTATAAAAGCTTTCTAGCTAGCAAAATTGTACAGATTAATAAACAATAAATCAACTATTTATATTCATTGTGAGTTTTCCTGTTGTGTAGTGTCATTTGGTTGTCGAGTGTTTATACTATTCGTTGTTGTATCCTAAGACTCATCAGCGTCTTTTGTTTTTATGTTCAAGCGCCGCTTGGCAAAAGCTGCTGCATCTTCCTCTTATTCTTCTTTTCCGTCTTATGCTGCCTGACAAAACAATTTTACAATACTTGACAAAAGTTTTGCAGCAGTGGTCGGCTGTAAGTGCAGAGTACCTGGTCTCCAGTCCTAGGTCCCCGATCACAGATCCCAGTTGCCAGTTGCCAGTTTGCCAGATGCCAGAGATCTGAGTTTTCAGCTACCCGATACAAGGCACAAGAATTTTAAGTGAGCTGCGGTTGTGAAACAGCACAACAAGCAAGCCAACAAGTAAGCGCGTCTGACAGTCTGCAGTGTTTGCTTGTCGTTGTTGTTGTAGTCGTCCTCATGATCAGCGGCCACAACCACAATGTTGTCGTTTCGAATTGAAAATGCATTTTTTTTTAATACCCTTTGCACATCAAAAATGTGTAAAAAGTGTATAAGCAAAATACAGCTTTGTTGTTACAGAAAAACAAAATAAACTGTGTAATTTAAACAGTAAAGAGAGGAACTGTGCGAGAGTAAATATTAGATGAGCGAACTTTTAGTGCCGTTATGATTGTAAACGAACTTATTTTTGTATAAGTGCAAGTGAGTGAAAGGTATTACATTACACCTAAGAGAGCGCTCTTGGGATTTTTCCCTTGGTACATTTTTTACAGTTATAATTACCCTGTGCTATTAATATGTACTACGTATTATGGGTTTAGTAACAAGGTATCGCCAAGCTGTGCACATTCAATTAGATCCCTCTTCTATATTGTACTGTTGTTGTAACGCTGTTACAAGCTGAAGCTTGCAAGCAAATGGAAATGAAAAATAATAAAGCCTTTCCTGGCTTAGACAAACGGACGCCGTAGCGCACGATTTGCTTGTAAGGCAAAGACACGCACACACACACACACACACAGGCAACATTTGCCAACACTATCACAAGAGCACAAAACAAAACGCAAATTAAGCCAGCGAAATTAATTGAAGTAATGCTCAATGTGCCAAGCTAAAAATCACTCACAACAACAACAAGAACTGCAAGAACAGCAGCAACAACAACAACTAAATTCAAAACATCCGCTGACAAGGCATTTTGTACTTACAAGTCATTATCACCAGCCTGAAGCGATCGCCACTTGCTGATAAGGATAACAGACGCCAGCAGGGACTTAAAAAGGCAGCAACAACAACAAGATCTCTGAATCGCTGCCTCGCTGTCTCTTTCGTAGCCTTAGCTGTCACTACGTTACACTGGGAAAACGAAGCAGAGGTAAGCTGTAACTAATATTTAATCTAAAACGTTCTGTGAAAAAATCATTGATTTATTTTATTTGAAAATTGATAAAATTCGATTATAACTTCACATCACACTGAAAATTCAAATGAAATTGCGTTTGTTTTTCTCTGTGTAACTGCTATCAGCGCTACAATCGACAACATCAAAGGCAAGTCAGCAAGCAGCATAAAAACGATAACGAGCAAAAGAGACATTTGAACGAAGAGGGGGAAAAAATAACAAAAAACGGGAGCACAGCCTGTGGCAGCAAGGAGCTGTTGTGGCAGGCAGCAGGCAAGCAAGTGCTGCTCTTTCTTCTCCCCTGAGTTTTGTTCTTTTATTTAACAAAGCACGTTGATAATGATGTCATTTGGCATTTATTTACGAGCCCATAGTCAATGCTAAACGAGCTCTAATTTACATTTATGAAGCTGTTCTACGCACGCACCCAGCACTGTGACTTGTTAAAGTCTCCCCACCTCCACCCTCTCCCCTCCTTGACCAACACACTTTATCCTGTTACCCTTTTGCTGCCACTGTTGCTGCGTGTGTGTCCCAACTTTTGTTGTAGTTGTTGCCGTTGATCGTTGCGCATTGTTGATAAGATCAAAATCGCATCGCCTTATTGTCGTCTGTATGTGTATGTGTGTGTGTGCGTGTGTGTGTGTGTGCAGTAGGACATGAAAAGAGAAACGAGATCAACTAAGTGATTCAAAGTACAAGTGCATAAATTACAGATAACGATACGTGTCTGGGTTTACTTCGCGTTGGGCAGCGCGAAAAAAAAGCGAGAGTACACAGTTTTATATTCAAAAGAGGAAACTAGGAACATGCAAAGAGAGTGAGGGAAACAGATAGAAAAAGTGAGGGAGGAGGAGAAAAAAGAACAAAGAATCACATGGCTATAACTTTTTTTTACATGCTTTTATTTAACTTGACTTGTCTGTCTGTCTGTATGTTTGTACCGGATTCTTGTAATCAAATTTTCACCAAGTTCCCGACACCTAGACCTGAAATTTCACCAAAGATGTGTTTCAGATGACAATACACGTTTTAAAGTTTTGGCACATAAAATATGTAATATCATGTAAAACCACAAAACGAGTTTCATTTTGCTTAACTTACTAATTTGACTGTCAAATATGACAAGCTTGGTGGCATGAAGGGAAGCCTGCCGCTTCACAGGTCGAAGATCGTGGGTTCTAACTCCGACCGAGACATACTTTTTTTGTATTATTTAAATTTTTATCTTTTTTTAAATAACAAAAACATGTTTGATATTTAGGTATTGCATGGATGATGGTAAAAATCGATAACAAATGTATGCAAGAAAGCGTAAGCATGTCTTCAAAATTTTTTTTGATTTACTTGTTCTATATTATCTTTACTGTTTCTTGAAATTAAAAACCTAAAGTTGATTAATTTAAGCCTTTAATAAAATATAGATTTTTCAAATGGCCAAGTCGATTTTTTGGCATAAAATTTTAACATGAAGTCTGACCAAAAATCGAATTTTCTTTAATTGTAGTTTCTTAAATGCAGTTTTATTCTTGGGGCCAAATCATGACTTTTAAGATATTGCTTTTGAAAATCGGGTCAGATTTGCCGAAGTTATAGAAGTCGAAAGATTTTACCAATGCCCACGTCGATTTTTTGGCTTATAATTGTTATGATCTTAACAATTTTAGACGAATTTGACCTACAGTAAAATACAAAAATAGAAATTTATCAATTTTTAAAGCGCTTTTCAAACTCATCACTGCCAACAAACATTCAAACTTCTTAAGCATTTTAAGCTTAAATAAAGTAGCTTAAAATCAAGTTAATCAATAGATTCTTTGATTTCAAAAAAAGCCTGGAAATAAGGATCGAAAACAAACTTCAGCAATATTGGGCAATAGAATAAGCCAAGTTTCTGTTGTGAGCTTATGTTTTAGAAACATATTTAATGTTAATTTGCTTATGATATGAATCAGTAGATAAATTACTTAAAGCTACTTAGACAACTAGTTAGCCAACCTCAATGTTGAAATGTTGAATCAAAATTTCAAAGAATCCTTTGTGCCACGCCACGATCATTGTTGCTGCTGCATAAGAAATTCTCAGTATTGCATCCCCAGACCAACATCAACAACAACAACAACAACAGCAATCAGAAACGGCCTATTATGAAGCAATTCTCGACTGTTTGGTTATTTTCTGTTCAGTTTCTTTTTTGGTTGCTGCTCTCGCTTGGTGGTCAGCAAATGAAGTCATAAAATTTTCAGCGTGCCAAAGCCAAAACCAAAAAAATATCAGACGCCCAAAAACAGTTTTGTACGGTAGGCCCAAAGCTGCCATTGATGATGAAGATGATGATGGGCCACAAACTGGCTGCTGTTGCGTGGATTGTCTGTTGTTACCAAAGAGACCAAGACAAGAACTACAACAACAGAGAACAGGCCAATTCTTAGGCTCTCACACAACTTCACGATGCTATGTCGGCGGCTCCTTGAGATACAATGATACAATATTATTATGCTGCGCCAGGCGCTCAGTTTCAGATTGAAATCAAAGTTTTCTCTGTGTTTTGTGTGTGAGTTTTTGTGGTAAAAGAACAATTCAGCATTGTTTTGGCCATTGGCAGGGCCACCCAAAAAGTTATGATTAAGTTATGCTGTTCTGTTTGGCTCTGCTTCTCGCAAATAGCCAAAACATGACGAAGCAAAAGCAATGAATAAAAACAACAACAAAACAAAACTTCACATAATAAGAGGATGAGAATGTGAAGGAGAAAACTAACTATTTTGTGTAGCGGAACTTTTGTCTTAAAGGCATCTTATTAAGTGGTAAAAAGTTGTTAATCAGTTTAGTTAAAACATTTAACCCTTTTAAGCCAACACATATATCATCTGATTAACATAAAAGCAACAATAACAAATAGCTTTAAAGTTTATGTTAAACCGAAGATCAGCAGAAAGAGTAACAAGTATAGCTTATATTAATAAAAAAAAAAAAAAAACAAACATAAAAATAACCAACATCATATCAAGCTGAGCAAGCTGCAAACTTTCTCACGGTTCATGCCACCTGACGCTTTCGAGCTTGAATCCCGAATCTCAAGCAAGTTCAGACCCAGACATTACTTTTTTTTTAAGTTCAGGAACAGTTTGGGCCTCCTCGATGAACGCCTGCATAATTTGCAATGAAGACATCTGTCAGCGAAAATGTTCAGGCGTTTTGTTTATGGCATTTAAAGCAAAGCTGATTTTTATTACCAACAACGACAACAACTATAATGAAAGCCACACGCGACGACATGGTCCCACACAAACACACACACACACACACACTTAGAGTCCACATCATTGACACATCGTACGCAAATTAAAAGCATCTTCGTCTCGCATCATAAAAGCATCCAAAAAAAAAAAACGTCTCAGAGTCAGAGTCGAGGTCAAAAGGACGCGTCCCATTCGACGCGATCTGTGGCATGAAAGCAGTTAAATGAAACACCGCTAAATTGTCGACCGCCCGAGTTGGAACTTCAATTCCTCCTATCTCTCTCTCTCTCTCCCACTGTCTCTCTTTGTCTTGCTCTCTATGGTTAATCAGGCTCATTAGGTGGGCCGCTCATTTATATACAAAATTACGAACATGGCCCGCAAATTTTTGCTGTGGTCCCTAAAAATGTGATTAAGTTATTTTGCGGATTTCGCAGCGCAGCGAAGGGAGAGAAAGAGAGGGGCAAGGAAAGGGAGATAGAAGATGCGAGTTTTTTGTTTTCGAACGCTCCATTAACCGTAATTAAGGTATTCTTTTTGCCTGCGCTTTCTTTTTGCTTTGTTTTTGTGTTGTTTTTTTTCGGGCTCCATCCTTTTGCTGGGGCCTGCTGCCTGGATTTTATGCTTGGTGTTGGTCTTGTTCCTTCTTTATTGGCTTATATATAGCTTGTTGTTGAAAACTTGAGACACACAAACATAACGACAACCGGCAGGCAGCACCACACACACATTCATTTTCTACTCTCTCTCCGTGTGGTGGCAAGGTTTGTTGGTGTAGGAGCAAGGTGGTGCAAGATAGACTTGCTGCCTGTTGATTCACTGCTAATATTAAGAGTTGATACTTTTGGGTAAAAAAAAAAAAACTGACTGACTGCTATCAACGCACAGCCCAAACTGTGAGACTTAGAGATAAAGTTTTTTCGCACAATTATAGCATTTAGATTGTAAATAAATGCTAAGATTTGATATCGCCGAAATACTACTTTAGGTGGATACATTTTGAGTTTATTAATTATAAATCCTATTTAATTCCTTTAAATCTTATCCTTCGCTTAATAAATTTTCTTACAGTGCATTTCTAGCTCTTTGGATATTATTTATGGAGGTATTACTAAAGTGTGTGAACATATTTGCTTCTATAAAGTCACACACTCTTTCACACATAAACACGCTCACAAACACACACACACAAAGTGAGAGAGAGAGAGAGAGTTGCAAAAGGACCGCACAGGGCTACAAATTGCCTTAAGCCCTGGCCGTTTTTGGCTTTTTCTGTGTTCTTTTCTTTATTTTGTTGTTGTTGTACCTTTGCTTAACCGAATCTGATTTAGTTTTTTGCCATGGTTTTCAATCCGTTGGCTCGGTCTATATATAAGCTATATAGTCAGGGCCACCGGCATCCAAAAACAACGCCCCAGCGCCCAACTTGATGAGTTAATAGGAATCGAGTTACATTCCAGGCAAAAGAAGCTTGCTTCGTCTCTCCCTTTTCCCTGCTCCCTTCTAACCTACCTTGTCCCTCTCGCCCTTCGTTTATGGGGCCCGCACATGTTGCGCTACATTTTTTATTGCCAATGTTGTTGTTGTTGTTGTTGCTGCTTGATGATGGGCGCTTGAATGGACGAAGACGACATGGAGGACATGGACATAACAGCCATTTGATGGCCTGTTTGTGTGTGTATTGAAGTATTGACAGATTTAATTAACTCATCCGCAGCTTAAGCAGACATTTTGTAGTCGGTTATCCTTCTTTGTTGTTGTGGTTGTTGTTGTTGCTGTTGTCTGTTGCTCCTTGTTGCTTGCATGTGTGTTATGCTTATGGCCTTATTGCCTGCCGTTCTGACAGACATCCGGTGTCGTATGTTGCTCGCACTCGTATCTCTTTCGTTTGATAATTTCCGTTTTTCAACTTGAATGATTTTTGCTAGTACACAGATGCCGCTGCACAGTGTTGATGATACCAAAAATACTAAACGTGAAAAATCATGCATAAGATTATTGATATAAGAAACGAAAACTCATGCAATAGTTAATAATTTTACGGATTGAGTAATTAATATTAAAAAAAAACATTAAGAAAATCTCATGGTTAATCTAAAATGGAAAATTTTGGTATTTTTATTGTTAAAGATATTTTTTTCTTATTATAATTTTGGTCTTTAAAAAATATTAAATTAAGTATTTCACGAAGTTCTCGTCAATAATCCATTCCTTCTAAGTATTTCTCAGCTTTCTCTTTTTCTCTTCACTCTTCTTCACTTTTCTTCGTCAATTACTCTTAAAGCCCATCCAATCAATCAATCTTGCACCACTGTGCCTTAATTTTTGGCCAATGGTTTTTATTTTGTTTGTTGCTTGTTCAATTTCTGGTGATCTATCGTAACGCATCTAAAACAAAAATCAAATGAGCCATGCAAAATGCCGCCAAAAGATCCAACTCAAGGATCTTTTCATTATTATCCAGAGAGACAAAAGCGTTTTTTATTTCTGTTTTCTGTTTCTTGCGGACGCGGCGTGCTTTTTTGATCGAAAGTTGATTGAGGAGGAGCCGCTGAAAAGTCTGCGACACAAAGTCTGCTCAAACCGTGGACACAACACGGCTAATCTGCACTTGGAGCAAGCAGGCTTGTTAGCAACAAAGCAGTTTAAGCTTCAATTATTTTTTTTTAAGCGGCCTTTGTCTTAACCCAAAATAAAGAAAAGAAAAAAAAAACGGCAGACAATTAGTGCGAAGCGAAATTTGAATAAAGCGACATTTATTTGACAGGCCGTCAAGAGTCTGTCGGCAAACTATCAAAAAAAAAAAGAAAAAAACAAACCCTGAAAAAATAATATATTAAATAAAAGCAAGAGCAACTTGGTTTGATTTCATGCGAATTGAGCTCTTTTTTGCATAAAGTGCAGTCATGTGGGAAAATATTTTGAGTATTTTTTTTTTCGTTGATTTTTTTTGCCAGTTACGATAACTAACCGTGGCAACAACAACATACCTGTATGATAGACTGATGTTGATGGAAAATTTTTTCAAAGACAACAAGTCGCCGGCTGCAACAACAACAACAACTACAACATGAACGGCGGCGGCAGAAAAAACAAATTAACGTTGCGGCAAGTAAACAAAATTAATTAAATGACATGAATTTGACGTGACAATGTTGTTTTTTTTTTTTTTTTTGTGTTTGTGTTTGGTTTTTTTGATTTGATTGCTCAACATTTGGCTGGTTGCAGCAGCAGCAGCAGCAGCAAATGTAGCCGGCGCAGACTTCAACGAGCCAACAACATCGTTAGCATCAGAGCTTTCAACTTGAAGCTTCGTGCGAGACGATTGCAACTGCAACGGCAACAACGACAACAGCAGCAACTGCTGATGACGACTTGCAACCAGACATGTTGCAGACAATTGCTTGTGCAATTATTGTTACTCTTCGCATTAGAATGGGGTATGTGCAATAAGTTATTAGGAAGGTTAAATAGAAATACAGAATAAGAATAGATATCAGACTTTTCTTTCAATGTCAGCTAAGGAAAACATTTAGAAACAGTTATCATAACAATCTTACATCATAGCTACATTTTCTTCATAACTTTTAACCTTCGCTTTTTTTAATTCTATGCATAAACATCAATCACCTTCGGTTAGTGTATTAACAACTTCTCTATCAATTGCATTAACACACACACACAACTTTTGCTTTCTTGTGCTGTGGTTTTTTTTATCGGCGTGCTTGTACAAACTGTAGCTAAAGTTTTGTTTGCCTTGCATTCGGCACTGAGAGTTTTGTTGGGCTGCAATTAAAATGCATGTTCAAGTTTTCGTGGCAAAGTGTTAGCTGCTGCGACTGCTGCTGCTGCGGCTGCAGCTTGTACTTCACTTGAAAGTTGTTGGCTTTTTGGCTTTTGCAGTTTGGGGATTTTATTTTGTTGATGTGTTTCTATTTTGCCAAATTAATATTTCTTGTTCATTAGTTGTGTTTGCTTTAAGCAATGTGCGCTAATATTTCCTGCTAAGTAATTAAGTTTGGTAGCCGATACGCTCTATGAACAGGTGCAACGCAGCGTATGAGTAATATTTGGTTTAATATTTCAGCTAGTGTCAAACTAGAAAGTATTCTGAATATGTAGAGACTTTGAGGGGTGTAAAAGCAAAAGAGTTCTCACGAGTTGTATTGAAAAATGAATTAAATGATTTATTAACTTATTTTTTATATTTATATATATATAAGATTTATATTTCAATTTATAGCTGATATGATCTCAACTACTTACCTAATGTATATGCCTTATAATTTTGATTGCTCGATTAGCTCGATTTGTTGTGATCTGTTTGGCCTTTGGCGCTGTGACAAGAGCCTTTCAACTTTAAAACGGCTACCATTCAAATGTCACTTCAATTAGCCACACACACACACACACACACACACACACACACGGCATTCACTTAAATACCCACGCGATTCGACACATTTATACACACTCATATTTACATATATTTATTCGCACTTAACACATAAATAACCATAAATAAAAGACTTGGCCGGTAAAAAGTGTTAACAACAATGCCCGCAAAATATATATATTATATATGTCCATAAAAATAGACTTTAGGTCTTTATTGTTGATTGTAATAGAAGAAAAGATATGAGAAAAAACGAAACTATAGCCAAGCGATCATGGCGGGTAAACGCGTTTATGGCTTTAATTTACTATTAACTATAACTGCGCCTGTTTTGCTTTAACTCCCTCCCGCCGCGCCCCCTCCCTCTATCAGTATATATGGCTTATGACAAGTCGCTCATTAGTTGAACTTCTGTGCGGTGATTACATTTTAATTAAGTTGACAACACGATTAGCATGCGTAATTGTGAACAGTCAGTCAGTCAGTCAGTCAGTTTTACAACTAACACAAACGCCCCCACAGTGTGCCGAGTTTGTCGCCTAAGTCTTTTGTTTATGTGTGCTCGTGTGTTCGTTCCCAATCGAATTGGAAACTCACTCTTTGACCGCAATATTGCTCCATAACTGTCACGCTTAGTGACCCATTTTGGCTCAGCTTAGCTGGCGACATTAAATTGCGCATTTATAAATAAAAATTCGATAAATTAGTCTATAGACAGAAGAGAAGATCTCTTTGAAAAAGAAAAAAAAAAAAAAAACCAAAAATCCATAAGCAGTTTGTAATTTATGTTTTGCGCATATCGTAAAACTTGACTTTGACTTGCTTTAAACGGCTTTTGGCTATGGTCAAAATTATATACATACACACACGACACACACCAAATACTCTAGCAATATTTATGGCAAAATCGTAAAAATAAAACAAGAAACACAATGGAAATTGCTAAACTTGTTGGTTTATGTTTAAAAATACTCTATACGGCGACCATTAAAACAACATAATTGTTGTAGAGCATTTTTAAGTGAGGTGTAAAATACTTTTCAGGGTTTTAAGAGGCTGTATAAAGTGTAAGGTTATAGAAAGGGATTCTGTTGGGATTTTTGATAGTTGGAAACAACAAAATATGTTTATCCTGCAACCTTAATGAAAAAAGTTTGTTATTATCTAAATTATTGATAAATATTAAGAATGAATGAGACTTGTGACTTTGTTCATCAGTAAACTAAACCAAACATATATACTAAAAGAATTTCCTTGATACAAATCAACTATCAAATCATTGATCATTGATCTTTATATAGATTGCAATCACAAACAGTACAGTGTACATTACAATATACCACATCTATTTGTTCAGGAAAGTGCAAATTTATAAAAAATATTTCAATATTTAAATGTTAAGACTTTTAAAGCACAGCGCAGTTAGCTTTTTGTTTCAGCTTAGCTTAGCTTTCTATGCATACAAAATTGTTGTGTTTGATAACAACTTAAACACACACACACACACACACATTAACACGTATATGCAGTTATAACTAATGTGCGTAAATGCCAGCTAAAAACAATATGAAACAACAACAAATACAACAGCAGCAGTAACAACAAATCAACTTGAACAAACATCCAACCAGACAATTTGGCTCCACAATATTTTTTTTGCGCGTCGTCGTTTATCTTGCTTTTTGCGTATTGTTGTTGTTGTTGTTGTTGTTGGTTGCTGCTGCTGCTGTTGATCATTTGTCACACCCCGCAGCAACCAAAATTTTATAATCACATCAATATACAAAACAACAACAACAAAAACAAGACTAGTTGAGTATGAGAGAGACTTGAAGATACTCTTCAGCAAACACAGCTTGCTATTAAATTTGTTTTTCTTCTAATTTGTTTTGTTAAATTTTCAAAGAATTCGTTTTTCCATGCAAATCAATAAAATACTTTTACATTTAAGCTTCAATGTGTTTCATATTGTTTTATAACGTTAAGAACACCATTTTTCAAACTCTTTTGCTCGGTAAACAATATACAAGTCAAAGAGCTAGCGAAATTTGAAAGCGATGACAGCAGCGACGAACGCGCAACAACCGCAGCCTGAGTGGCACCCCAGACCCAGTCGCAGAGTCAAATTCGTTGCTGCCCAGATAGCTTTGGCTGAAAGTTAGGCAAATGCGAAAGGGTATTTAAGTATAGAAAATTTCAGAAATCGAAAAGAAATTTTATATTATTCAAAATGAATTTCGATTTATATGAAGAGTTATAGCCGTTTTCGTGTCGTGGCAACTCGGCCGGTTAAAGGATCGTCACAAATCTTAAGTTAAAACCGACCAATTCTATTGAAATTCTAAGCTCTTTCAAGTTCGCATCGACCGATTGTCTTGCAATTTTGTAAGAATATTTATAGAACATCCATCTTCAGCATGAATCTCAATTCAAACAGAAATCAAAATTTCAAATTTTTTATATATAAATCAATAAAAATTATGATAAAATCAAAAAACACTTGGGCTTCTAGACTAGAATACCCCCTTAAGCCGCTTAAACGCTTTTCAAAGTCAAAGCCTTGGGGCAGTCGATGCCAGCGTCGACACACGCCTTTTGTTTATTTAACAGCAGCAGACAACAACAACAACAAGTTGTCGTTAAATAAAATAAATATAAGCAGACCGAGCGGCAGCAGCCAGAGCGAACAACAATAATAATGACAACAACAATCAAACGTAAGCTTTATTTATTAATAACCAAAAGACATATTCAGCAGCTGAATTTCCCCCTTTGCATCCCCACCATAGCACACACACACACTCCCTTATATTGGCACACCCTTTGTGTGTTTATATTGACGTTGCCATGTGTTAAATTTATTCTAAAGCTTATATTGTTTGGACATTTTTTGAAATTTATGATGGACCATAACCGTTCCTAAATAAAGCCAATTGTGTAAACAATCGGGTGCAATTGTAATCGATACCACACACAAAGCACAAACATTAAGATTCGGTTGCTTAAAAGAGTTTTATTTTGTGTTTCTTTTGTGCTGGCGACAATTTGTCTGCAATTTGTTCTTCCTTGAAACTCGGATTTCGATCGTTTTGTTTATGTGCGTGAATATTTGGAGTTAGCGCTGGATCAAAGCTGGGGAACTATAAATAATGTCTGGCTATGCCGAATTCAGAATTTGCCTAAAAAGCTCATTTTGTTGTTAGATAAATAGAGCCAAGGAATTCATAAGAAAGTTTCATGTGAGATTAAATTTCTATAAAAACATTTGTAAAATTTGTTATTCCAAAGAATTTGCTTTAAAAATTCAGCTTAATAAAGAATCATTAAAGAATGTTCAACAAATATTTAAAAAATATTTATCATATTCTCATTATTTATTCAACTTAATCTTGCATCTTTGAACACAATTACCTGACGATAATGAAACTTAAACAAAAAAACAATTCATTCATGCAACAAGCTGTTAGAAAAGTATTTGAAATATTTCCACGCCAGCCAGCTCAACTCGAACCTATCCTATGTAAGTTATAAATAAAAATCGTGAGCCAACAATTGCCAAGCAAAGACCACCAAGGTGAGCTAACTGTGCAACCAGTTTGAACTTTTTCGATGGTGTTTTTTTTCGTTTGATTCTCTCGCTCTCAGGTGGCCAATTTTTGTAGCGCCATGGAACATCAATCTAAGCGGCAATAGCAAAACAACAAATTTGTCGGTACCTTTTGCATATTTTGTTGCAATTGAAATCGCGTCTGTCAACTGAAAGTTGTTTACAAAATCAAAATCTTGTTAGCAAAAATACCACAAATATTTCTATGTGAGTGAAACAGTTAATAAGAGGGTATGTTGACTATGTGAAATAGTTGGGTATTTATTCTTACTAAAATACGTTTTTATTTATTTGTTTTTAGTAACCGTAGAACATGAATCAAAACTTGCCTAGTCCGAAGATTAAGCAATTTGTTATGAGAGATTTTTAGAGTATTCAATTCTTCGACTTTAAGTTTATTGTACTTTTGAAGTGCATCTCAATTGCATAGTTGAAATGCCTGGGCGCATCTTTGTTAGTTTGTTTTTGCTTTTTAGTGTGTGGGGGGTTGGCTGGCTGCCATTTAAGGAATGCCTTCTAATTGTTTTGTAATTTGTTAGCCAATTAATTGGCGACTTCATTTCAAACAATTTGTGGTTGTTGCTGCTGCTGTTGACGTTAACGTGAACGTTAAAGTTGACTTTGACGTTGACGTTGACTAATTGCAAATGCAGCGAAGCGCGCGCGCGCGCTTATTTTGATTATGACATATTACTAAAACGTGCACGCTATAAAACGCAAACGCAAACGCAAACGCGGCACGCAAATCTTAAAAGGAACAGGTCCAAGTACGACTTCGTCTATGAGAGAGTATTGTTAAGTATTGAGTTTTGCTAGTGTCATTTGGGCCATATATTCAGCATTTTATTTAACATCAGACATTAACATTAATTGTTTCACATTGATTTAGTGCTTACGTTGCCTCATAAAATCCTATGCATATTTCCAACACAAATTTGCATCGCGTGGGTGTCGTCAACGTACGTCTTTCTGACTGTTTGCGCGCATTTCCTTATTGCGCATACAACAAGTTGTACAAGCTTGTTTACACAAATGTTCTTAACCTAATCCAACAAGTTCAATTACTAAACAAAACACAATACACTTGAATAAATAATTCTATTAAGATGTTTACATAACTTTTAATCTCTTTTCAATATTGCAATGAATAATTTTATAATATTTTAGATTATTCATTATGATTCCCTTCACTAAATCATTATATCATGGCATAAAAATAAGAATTGTCTTATCGCAGACAAATCAGTCTGAATTCTTTTTCGGGATGATTTTCTCATAACTGAACTTTAACAACATCTTCAACATTAGCATCAGCGACAAGAGCAAGACAGAGAGTGAGCGAGAGATAGCTTGTCACATACCATAAACTTGAACTTGATTGTTAAGCAAATACAATAGAAATTGATGGTCAAGCTTATCTAATTTATGCTATCAAAGCGATTATTAAGCTCCCTGTCAAAGTGGGTGTGTACCTGTGTGTGTGTGTGTGTGTTTATCGAAGCACGCTTTCTAACCAAATCCTGACTAATTAATTAATATTTTATGATGCCGCTGCTGCTGCTGCTGCTGACGCTCTGCAAACAAAACCAGCGGGACAGAAGAAGTATTTTGAAATTTATTTGCGATCGAGGAATTTCGGGTGATGATATCATATGATAATAACGCTACAACAACAACAACAACAGAAAATAATAACAATGCGCCAAGCAGCAGCATTAAGCTGTAGGATTGTTAAGAGAGAAAACATTTGCTTAACCAACGCAGCAGGTGTTTACTTCTCTCTCTCTCTCTCCTCACAGCATGCCATAAAATGCTAAAAAAAAACTTATTTTTTATGAAACGTGTTTAAAATAACAACCAAAGATTGATTGAAACGATAAGATGCAGGCTACGCTATGCTAAACATGCTTGGCTTATCATAAGAAATGTGCCACAGTTCATTTCGTGTATTCGTGTATCTTGACCGTTAACTCAAGTTTGTTGCCTGAGTCTTTTGGATTTGCCAACGTTGAATTGGCGCTGCTTTGTCTGCCTAGTTTTTCAGTAGTAAACAACTTTCGTACTGAATCAATTTGCTATATTTAAACATTCAGTCAAATATGTACTATATTTTTTTTTTCACTTTGAGCTAATGATAAATTAAAAGCCCACAATTGGTGATTACTGTCACACACACAGACACACACACACACCCAGAAACCGCATTGATTATCGTCAATAGCACAATTTACTGTTGTTGTTTGTACAGCTAATGGATTTATTGGGTAAACATCTGTCGCATGTTAAACATTTGTCAAAAATTCCATACTGGTTTCGCTTGGAGCCCAAAAATACAACAACAACTGGCACCAAACATCACCAGCCATCCATCCATCCATCAGCTTTATCATACACTCAGCCAGCGGATTTTGTTTGTCTATTTTTAGTTTTTACGACTTTACAAGCGCGGGAAGTTTCTGAAAATAAAATATTTGTTAATGGCAGACAAATTGGCACCGCGATGAGGCATTAGCAAAGTTTGCAGGAAATCATTTACAAAAGTATTTGATTTAACCTAGTTAAAAGTCGTAGTATTTTGTTCAATTATATCGCTCAGTTGCCATCCAATTATAGTGTAACACCAACAAGTTCGTTGCCCAAGTCATTTGTATGGCATTATCATTAACAGCTGCAAAACAAAAGTAAACAACAACCACAACTGTCACAAAGCTCCGCTAAGCTTCACTTTCAACTGTTCTCTCAAATGGGAAGTTAAAACAGCAAAAATGCAAAAAGAAATTAACAAAAAGTTGACAAACACTTCGAACAGAAATTCCTTTTATTGGTGTGTTGTTGTTGTTGTTGGTTGTTTTGTGACCAGAATTAATGCCATGCGATAGCAAATTTAATTTATTACGATAATTTTTCATTTTTGTCAACAACAACAACAACAACTACAAAAACAAAAACTGGTTGCTGAAATTTGAGGCGCTGGCCAAGTTCGAGGACGCCAAAGGCAGCTGGCTGAACAAAAAGCAAAAAAAATAAAGGCAAAACTGAACTTGACACTGAGCCAGAGAGAGAGGGAGAGACACTGCTGTAAGCATATAAGCGTGTTTCTGTGTGTGTGTGTGTGTGTTTTGAAGTTGGGCGCGATAAGCGCGACTAATAATGGCTAATAAGCCATTAAAAAGGCATAAATTGTTTTGTTAGCCCATCTCTTAATAAATTCCACATGAAATTGGTTCCACGGCTTTTGATTCTTTAGTTTTTTGCCACTTGCTCTCTCTCTCTCTCTTTCTTGCTTATTTGCCATACTTCCACAATGACATTGTCAACGCTGCATTTCCCTTAATTTATGTTAATGGAGGCTCTGCTACAAATTGCAATGCCCTTTTGTGTCTTCTGTTCACGTTTTTGATACCACGTAGATTAAATGTAAGACGTGAAAGTGTGTTTAAGTTTTGACTGAATGGTAAGGGATTTTATTATAGGAACAGCCTAGTTTAGTTTAGTTCGGATATTGGATTCATTTTAATCAATTTTAATGGCGAAAAAGACTTTCTGCATTAGACAAACACCACAGGGTTGAATATTCCTTTAGTTTTTATGCCTTAAAAGTTTTTATACCAATTATATACAATTACTGAGTATATGCTAGTTAATCTCATGCCTATAATATAAATCTGGCTGGTTTCTGGCATATCAAACTGTAAGTTAAATTTTAATAAATTTTAATTTTCGCTTGAAGTGTGGAACTTTTCGGTTGTTGTTGTTGTTTTTAGTGTAGCTGCATCTGTTGTCCAATGGGGATGCGTTGCAGTCTTCGGCATTTTGTCGGCATTTCATTCTTTGTTCTGCTGTTGGCTGCTGTTGCTTTTTGTGTTTAATCGATTGTTCATTGTTTTGTTGATGGCTACTCGGTAGTTGTTGGTTGCTTTTCGATGGGTGCCTTAATGTGGCATCGGCATTTATTATTTCGACATTCTTAACGAACTTCAAATTTATGAGTTAATACAATAATCCAAAAGAATACAAAAATACTCGATTACACACTCTCATACATATATATGCAATTCGTATTCCCCGATTGAGAAGGAGGCGCACTCAACTGCTGACATTTTTGTTTTGTTTCATAAATTACTCATTTAATTGGCCATTTGCACTTAATTTTTTAGCATCAGTCGCATCGCAGTCTTTTCGTTAATTAAGCTGCCAATCTCGTGAAATGCGCATACGCAGCGTGGGACCAGCCAATCTCTGATTGAATTGGAACTGGGACTCTTATCGATACAAGTCGTGCCGTTTACCTTCCCGCTGTTGTGTTGCTCGTATGGTGATTATCTTTTCGCTGACCTTGTGGATTTTTAAACTGTGGAAAGATAATATTAACTAATGTTGCGTCTGACTATTGGTAGTAAGCCAGGTAAGTGAATAAAGTCTTGTCAAAAGTTCTCTAAAACTCAATCGATTTTTGGTCTAACTTAGAGGTTTCAATGGCATTGCTTCTCATGCTCATAAGCAATCCTTTAAGCCAAGGAAATATACTGTATATGACTTAATCGCAGCAGCTGCAGCTGCCACTTAAGCCACTTGCAGCTTGCGGCAAGAACTATGTTAAGAATTTATTTATTATTAATATTTGTTCAGGGCTTAATTTTGCCTACATGCAAATAGACCTGCAATTATATTCAAATTAGCGGTATCTGCCCACCCAATTGCCATGGCGTGCCACAAAACCATGCCACATGCCCTATACCCCATGCCCCACATGCCACAGACTAAAAGAAGCCATCCTCCAGCCTCAATTTTGAGTTCGAGTTGAAGTTGAAGTTCGTCTTGTGGCGGCTGTGGCAAGCATTGCAAAAAGCTTCGACGGCCCGCTAATTAGGAAATGATTTACTATGCGGGCATTTGCTTTATGCCACAGCGAAAACACACACACACACATGAATAGCAAGAGTGAAAGAGAGAGGGAGAGAGAGAGATGGAGTATAAGTGGCAGTAACCACCCAAAAAGACCGAAAAGGCCAAAACAAACCACGGGAGACATGTTGGCCACCATGCAAAATACAAAAAAAAGGCGGCCAAAAATGAGGCACAAGGCAATAACAATGCCAACAACAACAACAACAACGAAGAACAACCAACAATTTTAAGGCATAAAACATTTTGTTGTTGCCGATTTAGCTGTTCTTTTTCTTCACATACCCTGTTAATGCATTAAGAAGAGTTGATTTGATTTGAGAATTCAGACATTATCGATAACACATTCCCGTTTTCGATATACACATACTATCGATAACAAAAAAAACCTCAAGGATTAAAAGTTTGGTTTTTGCTTTCAATAATTTGAAGTAACTTTGAGCAACTGTCAAACATTTTTTAAGATTGGTAAAGCAACATTGAAGTCATTAAATATTCAAAATTTCAAAGTGCAAGACTTAAGTTGGGAGGAGTATCTCCTAGTCGAACTTTATCAACTTCAACCTTTTGACTTGTTTCTTTTTGTACAGTTTTTGGTGATAACGCAGCAAAGGCAGAGCGCATTTAGCTTGGCCACATCATCAACATTATCATCAACAGCAGCGGCAGCATCATTATTATTATGATCATCATTAGCTTGCTGCGTGTGTGGTGTGATCAGCAGTGGCCCGTTTGGCTGCTCCTGCTGCTACAGCTCCTTGTGATCAACTCTACTAAACACACACACACACATGTGCGGCAAAGAATATACACAAAAAACAAGCAAACCGAAAATTATTAATTATAGTCACGAAAGGAAATAAAGATTTCATTTCAACAGAATGCAAAGGCCCGCACAGACCGAAGAATCTACAACAGCAACAACAACAACAACGATTGATGAAGCACTGCAGCATTTCTCACAGTGCAGCATCAAAAGCAACAACAACAACAACAGCAGCCGCAGGGCCTAAAAGGATTATAAAAAAGTTGTCGAAACAAGCCATTGGCAAACAGAAAACACAGAAACCAACAACAACAACCATGGCAACATTATTAAGAAATTAAGTAATTTCTTTTTTATTTATGCCCCACGAGTTTTACTTTAGATTATCTCTCGGAGCGGCTCGTTCGTTCGTTCGCTCGTTCGGACCCAGGCCGCAATAAAAGGTTAGCTCCCTTCGAAACTGCAGCTGTGACGATCCCAACTGTCCGCCAGCTGCTTCACCTCCTCCTCCTCCTCTTCTGCTCAACTTTCAGCTCTCTGTGTGTGTGTGTGAAATTTATTAACGATTATTTTTTTATATGATTTTTGTTGTTTTTGGTATGTCTCATTTTGGTTTGGGTTTGTTTTCGGTTTTGACTTCTCTCATAGTCAAGGTGTGCGCATAGACACTTTGGGTGTTGGCCAAAAGGCCAGCTAGCAGCGTTTTGGTTTTTATTGTTTTTTCATGTCTCAAGTTGGCTTCTCATATTTGATGAAATAATTATTTCGTTTTTTTTGTTTCGCCAATTGGGATGCCATGAAAGAGACCTGCCGCCCTAAGTGGAGCTAATTTGTTTGCTGCGAAAATATTTGAGACGCGCTAATAAGCCGCATAAATTTTGTGTTCGCGGTGTGTGGTTGATGGGCTGATTAGCAGTTTGCGGTCAGGATGTGGACCACACACATGCGGAAATACAATCATCAATTTATTTAGTTGTTGCTGTTGAAAGCTGAATAAGTTTGCACAAAACGAAAGACTTAGACCACAAACTTGATGGACAGTAACTGCTTAATACTAATGAGCAATATACATTTTTCACTTCTTCTTTTGTATAAAAGTAAAACATGTTAAACTTAATAGTATCTAACGAAAGAAGCATCAATATGGAACACTTGCTCGACACTGCTCAAGAAAGAGCTGACAAGCATTGAAAATCATACAACAACAACAAAAAGAGATGCAAATGCAGCATCATTTGACGTATAACACATTTTTATTTGGCAGCTTTTGTGGGCCTGTCATGAGCCATGAGAGAAGAGGCCATGCTGAAATTCAGACATTTTTATTATTTGTTAGCAAAATGCTCAATTAAAAAACTGAGCACAATATGATGTGTATGATGAATGATCATAATGATCAACAAACTAAAATGCCTGCTGTGCTGTGTGCGAGATCGCTTCATCTTCATCTTTTGATCCTGTAAACGGCTGCCTCTGTTAGCTCTTTCAATTTGTATTTAGCCATACTAACAACTAACAACGCACAACTGTCATCTTGTGGCTTGAGATCTTGCGATCTTTCGATCTTGCGAACTTGGGATCGCCGCACGCTTCGCTACTTTTTGGCACGCCGCGGCGCAAATGTCAAAGAGACTGACAGCGTCGCACCAATGAATAGATCACATTGTTATATTCAGTTGGACACAAAAATTAAGATGGAACAAGTAACAAAAACGAAAGAAGAAACGACATAAAAGATTATATAAACAAGCAGAGATATTGTCTTTTAGGGGGCAATGAGGTCAAAAACTACTTTTGCTGCGACATTGAACTAGTTTGTTTCTAGCTTCAAAAGTACTTAACAAAGATTAGATTAAATTATTACTTGGACATTTGAATAAAATAAACTTTGTTTTGTCTTGCTAATGCTATCAAAAGCTTTAGTTTAATGAAACAAAATAATCCTTTGTATTGCAAATAATTTCACAAACCTTGGCTTAGATTAACAAATAGTTAGAAAGAAGAAATCAGTACAACTGCCAAATGCTTTTGTTTTAAAGAATTTTAATGCTTTGTTATCTATAATAAGAAAATGTAATGAAATCATATTTAATACTTATAATGCAAAGTGATGAAATATGAATGCTGGCTATGAAGTTCAATGTTGATTTCAGTCTATGTTCAGTAGTGCTGTCAGTCAGTTATTCTATCCGTCAGTCTGTCCGCCATTCAATCAGTCATCAGTCAAGTTGTGGGCTAATCCGCAATCAACGCGAATGAGGCGATTTCTAATTTGCCAAAAGGTGCGCCTCACGCTAACAACAACAACAACAACAAAAGGAATAACAAGCGACAACTAATAATAAATAATAATGAAATTATTTATGCTTCAATCAGGCAGCTCTCGAAACGAACGAAACGTTTCAGACAGCGTGTCGCTCCCAGCCCTTGAGCAATTGCTGTTGTTGTTTGTCTCCCCTCGCCCTCGCCCTCTTCCCCTCTTGGATCTCCCTTAAATATTCAAATAATTAATAACAATAATTTGCAGCACGATAAGAATTGAATTGAATACCATTAAAAGGCGCAAAATGTATTGAGCTGTCGCCTGGTGGTCGGATGGCAAAAGGGGGACGCTTTGGGTTTAGGGGCGTGTCAGGCCAAATGAACAACACACGATGTCTTGCAACAACTACAAAAACAACAACAGCAACAACAAGTTTTCTTTTTGATGTTGTAGCACAATTTCGTTGTTGTTGTTGCTGTTGCTTGTGTGTGTGTGGCTTGTCTGTTTATCTAGATTAAACCCTCGCGGCAAGGCATACACATAAAAAAAAATTACACAAACAAAAAAAAAAAACGAGCTACAGTTCATTATTGAAATCATTGTGTTGAAGTTTTTGTTTTTTTGACTGCTGTCCGTGTAGCATTCGAAGCTAGACATTTTGGCATTTCATGAGACTCTCATTGTCAGTCTCTCCACAAACACACACACAGACACAAGTCGATACAGCCAGCCAGACTCGAAGACTCTGAACACTCTGAAAACTCAAGAATCGAGACTCTGTGCTGTGTGGCTTTGGCTTTTTGCTTTGGCTTTTGTCATGGCAGACATGTTGGCAACGCCAAATGTTGGTTGGTTGTTTTTTTTTCTGTTTCGCCTCAAGCAAAAAACAAGCAAAGCATATAAAGATGTACACGAGGTACGATCGAAGAGGTATTGTCTTTACACACACACACACACACACACACACGTACATCGTTTTGTCTATAAAAATTATGATGATCAGCAAGATAACTAAACATCTGTGTGTGTGTGTGTGTGTGTGTGTGTGGGGCAATTATGATGAGGCATTGGAGTACTCAATCTATTAATTTTTCGTTATACGTTAAATTGCTGTGATTTAAAAAATAAAATTATAGAGTTATCTTTGAATGAAAATGTTAAGATTTAACTATGGAGCGTAATTATCAATTATTACTCAGCAAATATGTTCTAAGCGTAAAGTGTTATCGTTACTAAATACTAAATAACTATAATTCTTCTAACTGACTTTATCCACTTTTTTAATCCACAGAATACTTTGAAGTCAAACTTTCTATTTACTTTACCATAGCTTCTTAGTTTTCTTAGTTTGCTCTTCAAAAATAGTTAAATAAATCTTTTCATAGCAATTTTTTATCTCTTAAGTTCTAATTTTCTTTTAAATAACGTCTTTTCATCTTAACTTTTCTTTTATTTCACTCAATACTTTAAAAACCTCCCACTATTCTAGTTATGTTACATTGTATCATCTGTGTTTGTTTTTTTATTGTTTTTCTCATATACATTTACATACATATTTATATGTATTATTTGTATGCTTTGGCCAGCCCCAGACGGCAGCCCCTATGGCAATTGGAGACCACTCTTGCTGTTGCTGTTGCAGTTGCAGTTGCAGTTTTAGCATCGGGGTGGTCCAATTGTACTTGGACTTGAACGATTGGCCAGGTTACTTGCTTTGCTTGCTTGCTTTTCTGGCTGGCTGGCTGGCTCACGAATTGCATTAAAATTGCAATTTCAGGCAGCGCGCAAAGTTCATGTCAGACATTATGTTGGGGGCCTACAGAATTGTAGGAGGTACACGTTTTGGTCTTTTTTTTTTTTTTTTTGTTGTTTTTTGGGGGCCTTCTCGTTCTTGTTAATTTTGTTGTTGTTGCTGCGGTTGCAGTTGCCGCGTTGGCTGGCTCGGCTCAATTGAGCCAAGTGACGGCCATTTTGGGTTGTTGTTCTTGTTGTTGTTGTTGTTGTGCCGGGGCAGACAAAAGGCACGACGATTTCAACGCTTTGTCGTGTTCTTTGTGCCATTGTCTGTCCAAATGTACCAGTGTCCACACTGTCTGTCCTTCTGCTTCTACACTGAAAAACTTTGTTTGATTTTTGGGGTTTCGCAAAAAACTTTTTAATTAAGAAGAGTTGGAAAAATATTTAATATTTTTAATGCCCCATTAATAGTCTGGCACGAACATTAAAAACTTGCCTTTAGTATCGATCCTTTCTGAAAAAATGCATCTATATAATATTCTTTTTCTCAGTGTGGTCTCACACGATCAACAAGTACAAGAGTTCTTGAGCTTGGACTTGGACTTGGAGTTGGAGTTGGAGTTGGCAAAGTTGGGGAGTTGAAGTTGGAGAGTTGGACCGAAAGTAATTTATTTCTTTATTGTTTTACGAATTTACAATGCAACTGGGGAACAAGGCAAAAGTTGGCAACGCAGCCATAACAATCACGCCGCAGTTGTTGTTGTTGTTGTTGCTCTTTGCTGTTGCGTGTTGCATTTGGGGTGACCACCTTGACTGCCACACACACACACATACAAACATACAGAAAAGAGATAGAGCCTCTGGGCACACAGACACACACGATGAACCTCATCAGTGTCAATGCTTGGGCAAACAACCAGTCGATGTCTGCTTCTTTATCGTTGTTGTTGTTGCTGTTGTTGTTGTTGTCGTCGTCGTCGCCTCCTCCTTGGTGTGTGGTACGCATGCACCCAGCAGCGCCCCAAGGAATGCGTTTGCACGAAATGCAAAATGTCAGCAACGGCGGCCCAATCGACTGCAAGTCGGCAAGACTTTAACAACAACTTTCAACTTCCAGCTCCAACTACGATTCCAGACATCGACTCCAATAGCTTTGCCAAGCTACTTGCCTTAACATTCCATTAGTTGCCAGGAATTTCCTTTGTTTTCTGTGAGAAATTTTCAGTCAACACATAAATTGTCGTAGGCGCAAGCGGCCTCAAAGCTCTACGTCCAACATCAGCTCCAAACACACAAACTTTCAGTTCGCCCCCTTAAAAAGTTCTCGCTCAGCACTTTGTTGATAACACTGTGCGACAATAACTTTGTTAAAAATAACATTTTTAGTCAATTTTATAGCAAAAGCTAAATATTTCAAACTTTATAAAGAAGCTTTTTATATAACGTTTGTAACATTTCTTAAATATTAAAATATTATTTTTATAGCATAATATTTGATTATAAAACTTTGCAGTGTAATGAAGAACAGATGCAGCGCAATTGTTATTGCTCGTCGTTACTGTTGTTGCTGGAGCAGCGAGGGTGGTGGTGGGAGAAGGAGCAAGGGGGCCGAACCGGAGATGGGTTAGCCGAACGGTTTCGATCGGTAGGCGATCATCAGCGGTGCTGCTGGCATTTAGACAATTAAAATACTTCAAGTGCTTGTCTTTCGCTCAACGTCACATTTTGTTTATTTATGTGCATTGATTTGCCTGGTAGCTTATAAATTTTCGTTGGCCAAACAATGAGGCAGTTGTTGTTGGCGGTGAGTTTGTTGCCTAAGTCTTTCGTTATGTTTGCATTGCTTTATTTGCAAAAGGCAGTTCGCATTTCGTTCATTTCGTTTATTTCGCATTGCTTTGAGCTATTTTTAGCACCTTGGCACTTACACAATTCGTTTCGTTTATGCGAATATATTAAACGCAATAACTGAAAATCATTCAGCGTCAATTGTTTATTCAACTCAATCAAAATTCCTAGGAAAAAATTCCAGAGTTGTATCATTTACAAGTATTGCCAGGCACTTGCGATCCGAACATTCAATAAATTGGCACTGTCAACCACTTCAAGCACAAATCTCTCCTAAGCCCCCTTACCATGCCATGCACCATCCAACAATTATTACTCACCGTCGTAGTACTTGGACATGACAACATTTTAACTAACTGCCTGACAAATGCAACCAACACAGCCAGTGTAGTATAATTTTTCAATTAACAAATGATAAATCAAACTAACACCCCGTTCGGGAGGCCCCATCGAACTTAAAGTAGAAGCCCAAGTCACTTGTGTCAATTCTCATACACTGCGCTAAACGCAATTAAGTTTCCTTAGTATAGATACAACTATTTTGTTTATTTGCAATTTCAACAATAGCAACAAGCATAACAAAAATTCACTTTTAGTTCAGTGAACCAATAAAAACGTTTATATAATTTCTATGGAATTTGTCACCTTAAGTTGTTAATTTACTATCTGGTTTAAATGGAATTCAGAGTTAAATAGGGGTTTCTCGAACTTTATAATGTTTGTTATATTGTTGAAGCACATAAGTTTAGTTTATTGTGGTTCTATGAAGCATAAAATAAGGGTTTTTCAATGTTGAATGAATGAAAAAGGTTATTTTACAAACTTTTGTAGGAATATCTAAGTTTTGATTGATAAAAATAAATAATAAGTTTTGATTGTGTTAACAAAATGTATTTTTCTGCTCATTTTTGAATCGTTAGTTTTCTATTAGCCACATCCTTTTTACAATCACAAGAAAAAAGTCCTTATTATTTAATATAGTCGACTTATTTCTTTGTCAATATCTAATATTCCCTTACAAATTTATGGGGAATTTGAGTTCGCTGTATTTATGCAAATCCCCCTACTTACAATATGTCCAACCTATTTAAAATCAAAAGCCCTTCAATCAGTATTAAATGCGATTATCAATTAGTAATTGCAGCGTAGACAACGTAGAGCCCCTGCATTTGTATTTATTATATGTATTTATAGGTCTGATTAATTGTTTTGTTTTCTTTGTGATTTTATTAAAATTTTCTGTATTTCTATAACTTGCTTCCGTTTGCTGGAAAGACTTAGGCAATGAACTTGCTGCTGCTGCTGTTGTTGCTGTTGCTTCATTAGACGAGCCAGCTTATATGCTAATGCCAGTCAGTTGATTGTTTAGACCTGTGGGGTCTGAATAGTTCTTTTAGCTCCTCGTTACTTGTTTTAAGTGGCATTTGGCTGGAGCACCTGTTGCTGCCTGCCTGCCTGCTTGTCTCGCTGCCTGTTAGACATTAATCCATGGCATTTAGTTACGCTTTAATAAGATTTGCGTTATTTTCTGCTTTATTTTTCCTGCTTCATGTCTGGAGCGAAAACAAAAAACTTGAAGCTCCAGCTGAAGCAGACAAAGCGACGCGTCTTTTAACTTGTTTTTGTGTCGCTCCATTTTTGCATTTGCTCTTCAGCATTTTATACATATTTGATTATAAAAAAAAGTGCCATAACTGAAAGATTTTCTAGTTAAATACTGAATGAATGAATGAATATTTCGTTAATAATAATTTTTAAAAGTATTTTTCTAACATTTCTAATAAAACATTAAAGTGAAGTAAAGACTGTATATGATAACAGAGTATTTGTGCTTTCTGATTGGAATTTCAAGAACTGTTGGCATTAACGGACTTCGAAGTATTAAATTCTGCATATGTGGCGAATAGAAATGCCTGCGGTTGAACTAATTAATGCGCAACTTGAGGCATGATTCTATAGGGCTTCGACTTGTAATATTCCACTTAAGCAAATCTGTTTGTTGAAAGTCAAGCACCGAAAATGAAATAAAAGGGGAACACAAATAACAAAAATAACAAAAAAAAAAACTGCAACTGTTTGTAGCCTTTTTGGGGGCACTCAAGCCGTGCCCCGGGCCACTTCAACTTCAACTTACAACTCAAAAGATACAATGGCGATGATTTGCCAAGATCTGGATCTTCACATTTATATATATACATATGTATATGTATGTATATATATTTATATCCCAGCAGCAATTCATTCATATTTGTATTTACTTAACTTGCCGAAGATGAGAATGATTATTATGTTGATGATGATGTTGCGATGATGACTTTGCAACTTCTGGCGGCACAGCAAGAGTTGTTCTTTCGTCTTCTTCTGCTTTTGATTCATCTTTTTTTTTTGTGTTATTATTAATTCATTTTTTATGCTGTTTTATGGGACGCCCCCTGCTGCAGTGTAAATGGAGTTTCGACAGCCTAATTGGAGATCAACGCAATATAATTGTCTGCAAGATGATTATGATGATGATGATGATGTTGTTAAAGTCGTGGCCCGAGAACAGGTGAATGAATTTGTGACAGCAGCACAAAGGCAAATGATGTATTGATAGCATCTGTTTTGGGAGCAGAAGCAGAAACCAAACTGAATCAGAAGCAGTCAGCAGTCAGTGCAAAACCACAAGCAACATTCAGCGGCAGGACGTCTGCAACTTTTGACAGACTTTTTGTTGCCTTTTGTGTTTCTGTTGTTATTCTTGTTGTTGTTGCTTTTGGCTCTTGTGTAAAAATGCCGACCCTTGTAAGCAAGACAGAACTGAATTTCATAAGCAACATGTAATTTATGCACAACTTTGCGTTTTAGCTCCGTTTATTTGTTCGATTAAGTGCTCTAAATAACTTGATTTGAGTATTTATAAATATGACCTTCGCTTTCCAGCAGCAAAATTCAAATTCCAATCATCTCAATATAGCAAAATACAGAAATCACACTATTTTTAAACATATAAACTGTTTTTTGGGACTTAATATAAAGAATTTACCAAATTTTTATCATGATTATGTGTTTCACAAAAAATTAAATGTACTAAATACAATAACTGCACTTCACAAAGTAAGAAAAAATAAAAAAAACAAAAAATTGAATTCCTTCGAGCCGGATTTGAACCAGCGACCTATGGATGTCTACACTATTCATTTCACTCTACAGTCCACCGCTCTACCAACTGAGCTATCGAAGGTCGATACACACGTTGCGTCAAAACGCATATACAAGCAAACGTACTGAGTGAGTTCCAAGTTATCAGCGAACGAGAGAGAGAGAGCGCAATGAATAAATCAAAACAGTACTCATGAGCAAAAGCTCAGCAATGAGTGCGAAAAGGAGAGCAGATACCAAGCAGCTTTTGCATGCGCGCTTTCTGCAGCGACAGCAATGAACGTTTTTCATTGTTTCGTTTTTCGTTGTTGTTGGTTTTATTATTGCCTTATATTTTCGTCATTTGTTGTTTTTTCGGGGCCGGTCAGATCAAATATACGGCGCTTAGAAATAAACAAAAAGGCTAAATGCGTAGCATTTCACGTCGACAATTTAACCAGAGGGCCACCTAGTAGGAAACACGATGCAGTCTCGTTGTGAGTCATCCTCTCGACGGACGGCAGGAGGCGCTTCGCCTGTGGCCAACAATAATAACAACAACAACACTGAGTGTGTGAGTGAATCATGCTAAAAACGCGCACGCTCTACAACAAGACAAATCTTTAGCCCATTGGCCATATCAGTGTGAGGCAGGTGGCTATAAGCACTTGGCTTCTTCTCAGCCTGGCCTAGAACAAACTACCACAGCGGCGGCGCCTTGTAAAGTGTTGCTGATAAGACGAGACACATGCACACACACACACACACTAGGAGATTGTAGGATTGGAGGCTAGAGCGAGAGTTGATACTTAACAAAACAATTAGGATGCCAAAAAAAACAACAACAACAACAAAAGTCAAAAGCAGCAAGTCATAAAAATAAAATCCAACGAGCAGCCAGCGGCAATATCAGTTAATCTATATAGTTTGTAGTGTTTTAATGTACACTGAGAAAAATTTATTTGGGTTAAAGAGGCGCTTTTAACTAGGAATATCGAAAACAAAAATTTAGGTTTCTAATTAAATGTTTAAAAAAAACATAGCTTACAATAAAAATATTTATTTTCTTAACAATAGTTAATATAAAATAATTGTTTTTAATAATTTAACTTAGAAAAAATAGTTCACTGTATTCCCTATGGTTCTAAATGTGAGAGAGTCCCAAAGGTTTTGAGGAGCGAAAGCAAGCGGAGCGAAAAAACTGACAGCTTACGGTTAATTACATACAAAAACAACAAGAAAAGGTCGAGGAAGAGGCTCTCTGGGTAAGAGGAGTGAGAAAGGAAGAGGGAGACCTAAGCGCCGTTGCGGCAATTTGTGTGATCCATTGAGTAAGGTTAAAAAAAAGTGAGCCCAGGGAAACTCTGGATCGATTGCCCAAGCTGTCTTGTTAGATAAGAAAATGATTGCCCCTTCTTCGCCGAGGAAGCGAGAGAATGAGAGAGAGAGAGAGAGAGGGATAAGAAGTGCCCCTGCGGTGAGGCTGTAATTTGCTCAGGTATTTTTACCAAACAAATGTTCATAATTTTTAAGAATGACTCAAATAGTTTTCCATTTCTTATCAGAGCCAAACGATCTTTTGACTTTTTCGGTGTTTTGCTCTTGCTCTTGATGTTTGGTATCAATTTCCAGCTATGATTGAATGAATCTTCAATTTTGTCTCGACTTCTTTCTCTCCATCTTCTTATGTGGGCGTCTTATCGCTTGGACAAAATCTAGAAAATTGCCAAGTTCCAAGAAAATTTTCTCAATACTTTTTAGTTGTTATTTTGAGCATATTTTTGTTAGTTTCACTTAAATAGTTTTTAGCAACAGATGATTCTTTTGCAGCCTGTCTGTCTCTCTCTCTCTCTATCTCTCAGTCTGTTCTTGCCGCATTTTGTTCCTGTGTGGCAGCTTCTCAGCTTCGTTGATGAGTCATTTAATTGAGCCGAAAATTGACTTTGTAGTGGATAAATTAATTTACTGACCGTTGATAAAAAAATAAATAAAATAAGATCCCCGCATGACTCACAAACTCAGACAATGCACTCTTTAAGTCTCTCTCTCTCTCTCTCGCTCTCTTTCTATGTTTTTGTGATTCTCTAGTCGAACTTGAAGTTGGATTGCAACATTATTTTTGTAATCAATCTACCTTTCTATAAATAGCATCAAGTCAATTTGTTTTTCCATGACAAAAAACATTTATTGAGAGCCTGGGGCAATCATAAGTCTTATCAGTCTATAGAACAGGCATAAAAATTGTTATATTATCAATCTATAATGCTTTTTATAAATAAAGTATATATAATTTCCAAAGTTACATCACATTGAGATCGCTCGTGATTGATTTATTTGCAAAATTCTATGAAAATATGTACTTTTGTTATATGTTTCTTTGTCAGAATACTTTCTATAAGTTAATAAATATTATTATTATTTTTTCTAGATTTTTTTGCATCTGCTTAATTAAAACATATTTAAAAAAAAACTTTTTCTCCATGCCTGTCAAGTAAATAATAAATATGTATATTAATGGCGTTTTTATTTCACAGCTGACTTATTTCCCGTTACTAATTAGTTGAACTCCGGGGCAAGTTCATTGATAAAAATATTGTATTGTTTATTTATAATCATGTATTGTTATTTTAACTTGTCTGTTTAATGCCATTTTAATTGACTCGTCGGCAATTGACTTGTTGAGGCATTGTTCATGACAGTCTTAACAGTTTTCAACCAAGTGTGAGATTCAATTTGTTACCAATTTTGAATAACTTATATTCCGATCTGATACGCTTTTTTTATGCAAGTTTGTGTCTAATTTTGAATAATTTTTTAATATAACATAACACTGTTTATTTATAGTTTTTTTTCCGCTGTGCTTTTTATCTGGAAACAGCAACATAGAAAAAAAAGTTCGCTCGCACTTCCAATATCATCTTATCGCCAGCCGTGTTATAAACTTAATATGCTTTTCTCTTCTCCTCCCCCCTGCAAGACCATTAGGTCAGCTTTATGCTGTGATTAGCATTTGCATTCCAGCATTGCTTTGACTGCGATCTGAATTGTTATTGTTGTAATATACATGATAAAGCATGCAGCTCATTAACTTGTTTTGGCCGCCGCTACACATGTGCCTTCGATAGCTCAGTTGGTAGAGCGGTGGACTGTAGAAAGAAATCAAATGTGTAGACATCCATAGGTCGCTGGTTCAAATCCGGCTCGAAGGATCGTGGTAAAATTTTTTCACAGTTTTTTAATATAACCAAATTGACAGTTTTGCAAGTCAGTTTGAAGTTTCTGTTAGTGAAATTATACATCTCAAGCATATTTTTTAATGCACAAACATTTTCGTTGTGTGTATGTATAAGCTGCAAAAAACATTCAATTTTACGGTAAGGTTGAAAATACATAGGAGTTTCTATACATGCTTGAAACTTAAATTTTTTAAGCTTATGCTTATTTTCTTTATGTTAAAATATTAAAAAAATAAGGAAAAAAACAAAAAAATAATTCCTTCGAGCCGGATTTGAACCAGCGACCTATGGATGTCTATGTTTAACAATTCTCTCTACAGTCCACCGCTCTACCAACTGAGCTATCGAAGGTATGCTACGAGAGGCGATTTTTGGCTAGTTTCCAGCTACTTACCGCACGATTGTTGAGAAAATTGTTTCAGTATTTTCGAACTTCATGTTTTATTCATTTTTAGATTCGTACGTCTTGCATTTAAGTGAAATAAAAAAACTTTTCGTTTAAATTGTTTTTGTGTAATATTTTTTTTAATAAAATTTTTTTCTTTTATATTTTTTTCAATTTTCTTCATCATGATCAAGACCATCATCATTATCATCAGCAGCACTTGCTCAAATGTTTTTTTTTTTTTTTTTTTTTAAATAAATAAAATAATAAAATTTATAAGAAAATTACAAAATACATGACACGCTCTGCAACTTCAGGCACGCAGTACAATTCGATATTTTCGAGTTTATAATTTTTTTGTTTTTTGTTTTTTTTTTGTTTTTACTAATTATTATTTGTCAACCTGCTGCGCTCTTAACATTTAATACTTAAGGCTAAATTAATTTAGTCATATATTAAACATATGCAATGATTATATTCGAGTTTAGCTTAAAACGCATAACAATAAACGATATAGTATTTTTTCGATTTTTGTTTTGTTTTTTTTTTATAGTAAAAAATTAATTTAGTTTTTAGTTTGCAGTTTAACTTTAGGTTTTAGTTAATAATTTTTTACAGTTTACATTTAGTTTTGGGGGAACAAAGTTGAATACCGTTGCGTCGATATGTATGTGTGTGTGTGTGTGTATTTGTATATGTATGTGTATGTGTTAGGGTTAAGTATTTTTTAGTTTTAGTACATATACAAGAGAGAAATTATTTAAATATATATATTTATATTTATATATATTTTTATTTAGGATCTAAATAATTTCATATATTTATTTTCATATTTCTCGATTTTTACAAGGGTTGGAAAAGCTCTAGCACTTTTCTCTAGTAATATAGTTTATGTATGTACTTTATGGATATTCGTATATATTTATATATACATATTTAGCTTAGCATTAGCTTTCTTTATACAATTTGTTCAAGTTTTCTTGTTTTGAAGCACTGCAAGCTGCCAGATACAAAAGTATCTCAAAGTGCGGTCTATGGCATATGGTTTTTTTGTGTGTTTTTTGACTGCTACTTAGGCTGCAGGAGACGACGACGACGAAGACGAGGACGACGAAGTAGGTGGGCGGGGTGTGTGGAAGGTTGGCTTTTGGTTATATACAGTTGGTTTTCTTTTCGCGTCTCTCTTTGTTCCTTTGTCACACACTTGTTCTGTGCAACATTTCCAAAGCCTGGCTGTGGAAAGTGACAGAGGCGGCGCTGCTGCTTCTGCTGCTAGCCGGCTGGCAGGCTGCTCCAAAGGGTTTGGTGGTTGGCGGTTGTCGGATGTCGGGGGGCTGCATTTCGCTCTACATACAATTAAAGTCTACAAATTTACACTTAAAATTCAAATATTCAGTCCATTTTGTTTGCGTTGTGTTTAAAGCATTGACGGCTTGGAACCAAACAGCATTTGATGCTCTTTCTCTCTCGCTCTCTCTCTCGTTCACTCTCTTTTCTTGTCTATCGACAGCCACAGCCAACTACCGTCATATCTGGGTAGTTCTTGAGCACAACCGTCCTTTGGTCATTGAGATAGAGCATCGATATGCCCTCCAACTGTGTTGGTACACAGCACGCCTTTGGTACCTTCCCTGGATTGAGATTATTGACTAAGGTTTGCACAACCGCATGATTTGTGGAATTGAGATGATCGGCCAGCGGAAACGGGCATTTGCCATGACAGTAGAATGCATCATAGCCCGGCGGAGCAACAATCCAATCACTCCAGCCCACATCCTGAAAGTCCACATACAGCGAATGCCGTCGGCAAATCTCCTCATGGTTCTTTCGACGTGATCGACGTTTATGCCGACGATTGCGACCGCCACTGCCATTGCCACCACCACCACTGTCACCCCCAGCACCCTCCCGATTGCCCACATCCCGTATGGATCGCGCCTTACGCCGTCCATCATCTGTGTATGTGAACAACAGCGGCTGCTTGTGCTGCCAATCCTCGTGCGCTTCGTCCGCACTGCGGCGCAAGCGTACATGATGATGCGGTGCCGGTTTCAACGATCTCATCGTTCGCACCTCCACCAACAGGCCGTAGTTCTTGTGCGGTGTAGCCAGCCACCGATCCACAGCGGGTTGCACGTCCAGACTCACCGTTTCGGTGCTATTCAGACGCACTGTCTTCGTATCCAACAGCAAATAGCTTGGCTCCCTCTTACCCCTAACACCCACTCGCGTTATATCGTAGACGAGCACCTGATACCGGCTACGATTTACCGAGGAACCAACGCTCAGGGCGTCACGAGTCAATTGGAGCTCGGCAGCCTTGAGCTTCTCATCGCCAGGTATGCTCTTCACATCGAAGTGCAGACGAAACCGATGATGATGCGGAAATCGGTCGTCGATTTTACTATCTGAAAATAGGAGAAATCAAAAAGAAACACATTTTTATTTCAAATCTTTAAAAATATAATCTTTGCTTGGAAATTAATATGAATAAGTAATAAGGATGCTAAAATTTCATTTTCTCAGAAATCTAATCCAATCTATGTTGGAATATATTTTTCACACTAAAACTTTTTTTCATCTAAGTTATTTTTCTTGAGTATATTTATTTTATTTTTGTATCTTGAAAACAATATCAAAGCGTGACAAAATTCGGAGGCTCATTTGATGGGAAAGAAAGGCAAAAATCACACGTTCCAGT
This sequence comes from Scaptomyza montana, assembly GCA_018904305.1. Taxonomy (NCBI): domain Eukaryota; kingdom Metazoa; phylum Arthropoda; class Insecta; order Diptera; family Drosophilidae; genus Scaptomyza; species Scaptomyza montana. The sequence continues at coordinate 905,228 of JAEIGR010000037.1, read as the reverse complement.
TGTTGTCGTCTGCTTGGGTTTTTGTCACGTTTTCAGTCGAGCCGACTTTTACGACTGGCGCCTGTTGCAAAGGACCTGACCCACCCACCCCTGAGCCAGGACACAGGTCTGTTCGTTCCGCTGCCGCTGCAGTTGCCGCCGCAAGGTGCAAGCAAAAAAAAAAAATCATCTTAATTTGAATCAGCAACCAGAACAGAAAGAAACTCAAGTACCTTCAAACAAAAACACAAAAAGTCGTAAATCGTTGGCTAAGACCCGAAAAACAAAACTACAAACTGTTTAGAGAGAGAAAGAGAGGAAGACCGAAAGGAACTCTCAAATGCTTGAGGCTTAGACACTTGGCCAAGAGTGCTACCTGACCAACTGCATCTATCTAAATACAAAAGTATGTATCTGTGTGTGTATCTAGCGTAACTGCTTTATTGTTCTATCCCCTCTAATCCTGTGGAAAATAATGCGAAATACGCTTTAATAATAATTGTTATTTTTACAAACACTCACACTCGAACATGCATACACACACACACACACACAATATTAAAGCCATTTGGCGCATGCGCTAAACGTTCCGGGTGTAATTCTGTAGAAAAATTTCAAGGTCACATTTGGGTTAAGAGTGCGGCGTCTGGTCAGGTAAAGGGACACTCTGCATGTGTGTGTTGTCCCTTTAGCCTGCCCTTGTTGTCGTTTCATTTGAAGCTGCGGAATTTCCGCGTGATTTCTCAACGCTTGCGTGAATGATGCCCGCCCAGCAAATGCAAAAACCCAAAATTTAATATAACTAAAATATCGATAGATCTTTTTTTGGTTATATGGCATGTGCAGAAAGCAGGCAAATTTGCTTAGGATGAACTAGACGTTCGAGGGAAAATCCTGGATAGTTCTTCATTCGCGTTTCGCAAGCGGAAAATACGCAGTGATGGTAGACGTGAGGCAGAGAGACTATTGCAACTGCCACACGGCAGTGAGCAGGTGGAAAAATAGGTCACAAGCAGGGTATGATCCCCAAGCGATTTATTTCCAAGGTAGCATTTAGATAATTTATAGTTCCTTTATTATAACGAAAATCAAAACATGAGGGAAAAGTCGCTTCGTGTTCTTAAGACTTTAAGTTAACCTTAACCTTGATTATGAAACCATAGTTTTTCTTTATAACTGTAAGTGTTAAAATATTTTTATGCATTCCTTAAGCTATCGCTTAACTAAGCATAATTTAAGAAATATTTCTATAACTTAAGATTCGTAACTCACCTTTATGTGTAAAACTTCTCACTGTATTCGCTGATTTAGTTAGTAGTCCCGGTTTGGGTATATTGACAGAATCCAGCTCATGACCCATAATTTGGGCGTAGAGCTTTTTCATTGCCTCCGGTATAATGATTTTGGATCTATCAATTTTTGGCGGTCTCTTCATGTTGAAGAGCGAGAGCAGACTGTTCTCGATTTCGACTAGAGTTGAGGGATCTGGTTTCACTTTGTCCTTGATGATCTCTTTGCTGCTATAAGTTGCGGGTTCATCCTCAACAATTATGGCATCCGCAATGCCTGGCACCTCGAATTCCCCTAATACACTATCCGTATGCAAATTTGTATCCGTATCCGTATCCGTATCTGTAATGTAACTGACAGGGGCGGGTGCGAGTGCGGAAACGGAAGCAGCTATAGATGGAGCTGAAGGTATTGGCTCCAATGAAAACACATTCGCAATGGCGGTTTGTGTTTGAGATTCTCTTATGTGCTTTTGTTGTTGTTGTTGTTGCTCCTTGATAGCCATTTTGTTTTGTTTGTTGTGTTTATTATGATTATTAGTTAATTTATTATGCTTATGATGCTTGTTATGCTTAGATTTGGAATTTTTGGAATTTTCTAATTGGTCTGTTCTTGTTTTATGCACTTCGTTAAATTGTTTAAATGTGTTGGCACTTTTGCTATGTTTGCTTTTGCTTTTGTTTTTTATATCACTATCACTGTTGTTGTTGCTGTTGCTGTTGTTACTGAGATGAAACTCGTTAAATGGCGTAAATGCTTTTGCTAATGCTGTTGTTGTAGTTGTTGATTTAGTTATATTATAATTGATTATGGCCTTTGTTTTTGTTGGTGCTATCGCTGCGATAAATCTCGTTGATATATCCTCGGTGCTAGCAACTTGAACGATCGGTTGAAAAGTCGCCAGCACTGCGAGGAGTAAAAGCCATGCGCGCATGGTCGCTTGCAACTCTGAAACGATACAAAAACATAGGAAATTGTTTAGCATTTGTCGATAGGGTTAAAACACGAACGTCGGCGTCAACGTCGCGCTCTCTCTCTCTCATCGGCGCAGCCGGCGTCAGTCAAGTAGAACACACACACACAGTCTACATTTAACTCAAAGAGAGAGAGAGCACTCTCAACTGAGCATGCGCCTTGGGCCAGAGTGAGATGACTATATATACTAACAGAGCGCAAATGCGTTTGCGTGCGTTGCTTTCGAGAAAGAGAAAGAAAGAGAGAGCGAGCCAGGAAGAGCGTGGGAGAGCGCGGGTGAGTTAAGTTTGAGTGGAAGAGAGCCCAGGTAGCAGCAAAATCAGCAGCAGCTTCCTTAAGCGCCTGGCCCTGTTTTATGGCCCGGCGAAAGGTGCGTCCTGTTCAACACAATTGAGCGCAACCAAAGAAGATGAACTTTTTGTGTGTGTATGGTTCATTGGCTGGCCCAACTTGGCCCAAGTTAACACTCCCTCCCGCCGCCCTTGCACCACCCACTTTACCCCACAACAGCTTAGCCTTAGCTCAACTCATTTTGAGCTCAACTCAATGCGATTGCTTCTCTTTTTTTTTTTAACATACTTTTTGTTTGTTTGATTTTGTGTGTTGCAATCGCGGACATTGCACCTTTTCGGAGCTAAGTGACTGACTGACACACGATCTGTGGTATGCAGCAGCGATTTGTGTCTACGTTTAGAAATTTAATACAAAAATACAAATGCATACAATAAAATGCAAATACACAGCAAGTGGGTTCAATAATATGTGTGTTAGAGAAGAAATTAGAGACGCAACCAGGCCCAGACCCGGCAGTCATAATTTCATTTGACATTTTTTCATATATTTTATTTTTATGATATACCAAACAAAGGGTATCATGGAGTGACAGAGATATATTGTCAACTTTTCGAAAAAGAAGTTCCCAAATTCTTTTAACTGTTAAAGCCCCTATTTAATGTTGATTTTTAGAAGATTATACCTTTACTAAACTATTTAATAATTATAATACATTATAAGTTTATGGAGAATTTGAACAACAGTAAGAAAAAGAGTATTAATCTGTTTTTCTCTATATAATTAATAAGGTTATTTTTGAAACATTAAAATAAATTATGTATTCAGAGGGTATCTTCATTTCACCCCCTTAAAGAGTATCTGTTAAGTCAAATACACTCTCCAAAATCGATCAGACGTAACTTGTTTTATTATTGTTTAATATTTCATGTAAGACGAACTTATCGCCGCTTCTCGCTTTGATTTATACACAGGCGGCATTTTCAAAAAACCAAAATAAAACAAAAAACAAAAAAGAGTTAACCAAACAATAAACTAACAAATTTTTCGTGTGACTGCATTTTTATCTTGAGAACTGAAGGAAATTTATGAAAATTATTAAAAAGTATTCTACTTATACTTATAAATATTTCTTGCCTGGCTATAGGCAATAAATTTTTGAGATGCTATCTCAAGATGAGCTCCGAAAAGGAATGTATTAGGTGCAGGCAGAGTTACGTGCCTCACACACACACACACACACACACGCACACCGTTGTCGTTGCTGGCACAACAAATTACATGTTGTTTTTCACATAAAGATTAAAATCTTATCTAGTTGTTAAAATTTGTTATAGTATGACAAGGCGCTTGGCGCAAAAGGAAATTCGGTATTTTTTTTTTCTTTGGTTTAATCGAAAAGAACACAAAGATGGCACACGCTGGGGGGTGTGTTAGCGACGGGGGTTTCTCTACTTCTTTTTCTACTCCTTCTACTCCAACAGAAACTCAAGTGAGCCAAGAGATCTTTTGCCTGTGATAAGAGTAGTCAAAACCAATTTATCGAAAAGGGTGAATGAAAATTTCATATTTATGAATTTTTGGGTTTTTCCTTTTTGTACTTTTGCTTTATGAATTTTTATAATTTGCTGTTCGAATATGAATATTCCCCAGAATTGTTGTGGTCACAAGGACTACCTGAGCTTGGGTTCCGGGGGTTTCCCCTTTCAGAGGAAAACTAAATGAATGTCTGTTTGGAATTTCCAAGCGTGTTGCCATTGAGTTCCAAAACTTTCCCACCCTCTTTACGAAAAACCGCTAACACTTACTGAATTTGAAATTTCAGCAAGTTTTTCTCTTACTTGGTTTTTTTTTTTTTTGTTATTCGTAAACGCAAAAAAAGTTTCATTGCGCAAATTGACACATTTTGGATTGGGCAATAGATGATACACTAGATACTATGTATGTCAAACACAGTCAGCACAAAACACACACCTGTGTGTGTGCGTGTGTGTGTGAAAAGAGCACAACGAATGCACAAAAAAACACAGCACGCTAACGCACTCATAGAGATTGAAAGATACTTTAGTTACAATACAACTAATACGAATACAATATCATATTATGTTGGTGTTTCGTAATTTATGTGCCAGCAAGGACATTGACATCTTTTGTGGCTTTGTGCCAGTGCCGACACACACGAGAAGAAGAATACCGGTCTAAAATATACACCTCTCAAACGGTACTTTATTGTAAGCCAACAATGTGAATTTCTGGGAATCTCCGTTGGGCATTTTTATTACGATTATGATATATGATGTGAGGATAAGAACGCGTGAAAATATTTTGATCGAGCGCTTAAAGCGGGTTAATTGTTTAGTTTTATTCAGGAATATCACGCCCATTTGAACCAAACCTAATTTGTACTTATTGGAGATATATATAATGACTCAATTGTAAATTTCAATGCGGTGTAAGAATTTATATAAATTAATTAAATGATTTTAACTTTTATAAATAAGTTAAGATATTTTTCGCTAGGCTTTGCCTTGAAATATTTATTTAAAAATTATAACAAATAAATATCTTCTTCTAACAGCACAATTTTGGCTACAGCTGCAAATTCCTGTACAGTTGGCATTCTTAACAAAAAAAAATACATGTGTTATAGTTTATTTATATTGTACCTATTGAATTTCAGTTATAATTCAATTGCATACCAAGAAATTGCATTCCAATCCCCACAAAAGACTTATGTAAAGCAAATGTTTCTCTCAATTTTCAATACCAAAGTAAAGAATATTTACAAATAAATATCATATTGAAGCCAGTGTGATTGTGCACATTGGCATTGGATCAGGGTCGATAGGGTGGAATTTTGAGTGGTGTGAAATTTATGTATTTGGTTCTCACATTTAACAAGTTCACGTTCATAAAAAAAGAATAATACTTATTTGCTTATTAGCTTAATTTACATAAGCTTAGTGCCAACTGAGACATTTTCTTTTGGCGGATTGGGTTGAAGTTGAAGTTCACACACACACACACACCCACAAAGAAAAATACACACAAACAGAAGCAATATGTTGAGACTGTGAAAAGAACTCACCTCAGTCTTATAAAGTTTCCTATGTTGTCGTATCTCGGGATCTTGACTTGTGTATATAGCTAATATATAAGTATAGTTGTTTTCAACGTCTGCTCTTCCGTTTTTGTATTTCTTTAGTTATTAATTTGTAAGCCGCGTATTTTGATGGATTACCCTCAAAAGCAAATGTAACGTCTGACACTTAACGAATTTATGACGTTTACTTTTCTCTCTCTTTCTCTCCAAAGGGGGTTTTCGTTCAGTTCTGTTATCTCTTTTGCTTTGGTTTCACATTGCTTGAGCGTTAGATAGTATTTATTATTATATTTGCACAATTTACAGCTGCTTTAGTTTATTTTCTTTCTTTCTAAAGGTGGCTGGCTACCGTGCAGCTTGTAACTTGAGATAGAACACAACAGAAAAAATCACGCTTTAGTCAATATCTGATAAGTTTGATGTTTGGTTAGATAAATCTCAGCTTGACTAAGTTGTTGCTGTTGCGTTTTTCGCTTGCGATAATTGTATATGAAATAGATGAAATTCTTGTTAAAAATTTTATTGCCGCATTCGAGGCGCAGGCAAAGCCGCTGGCACTGATTGTGTGTAGCAATTGTTTTTGTTGTTGTCGTTGTTGTTGTTGTTGCTGTTATTGTTGTTGTTGTCAGGGCACATGACACACCAGAGACATATCTGTCAGATACTTTAAGCATTTGCACTTTCTTGTTGTTGTTTTTGATATTCAATTTGCGATTTGTTCACGCGCTCGCTTTTGCAGCGGGCTCGTGTCGTTGTTGCTGTTGCTGTTGTTGTTGTTGGAGTTTCTGCTGACGGCACAGTAATCCACATATTTTCCAAAATAAAAGGTGACAACAAACCAAATGCCAAAATACAAAATGCAAAGTGAGTCGTCGCCGCACCAAAACGTTTAAAAATTTGTATTTTGCTTTTTTTTTCGACGATTTCTTTTTGTTTTTGTTGTTGCTATGCAAATCCCGAGCGCACTTTACATAGATATATGCATATATTTCGTTATTGTGTATCTGTATCTTTTGTTAGATTTATATTTAAGTTAAATATTATTTTTCAGGTTTTCCCTTTTTCAAACTAGTTAACTGACATTCCAACAACACAAACACACACGCACAACAATTTTCTCAAATTATTTAATAAATTTTTTATTTTTTTAACTCGCGTTAAGTTTTCAATTTGAAGTTTACGCCAAAATCTTAAGGCCTTACTTTTCTTATGCTTTGTGTGCAGTTGCTGCTCGTCGTTGGGCAAACGGTCGCCAGCAAAATAGTTTTCAACTCGATCAGCGCTGTAGAACGACTAACGCCTTCATGTCTACCTCTACCTGATTGAGTTACAGGTAAGCCAAAACATACACACGAGCGAACAGCGAACACGAAACGAACGCAATGCATTCGGCTCTCGTCGTCGTCGTTGTTGGTCTTCGCGTCTGAGTGAAACCGATCAACTGAGCGCAACTCTCTCTGAATTCTCATGCTCACTTTGTCTCTGCTTGCTCTGCTGTCTGAAAGTTTAACTGTTGTTGATGATCATCATCAATGTGATGATACGATGATCACGCATCCATCTCGAATGAAGTTCCCTTTGCCACTGGCAGCCAGCACGTCGTCAGTTTTTGCTTCTAACTGAGTCGCTCAATTCGACGTAGCAACAAGCCAGCAACAACACCAACAACAACAATTGAGAGAGAAAGAGAGAGTAAGTAAGTTCGTGAGAACAACAATTGAGTGGATTGAGCTTGAGCGTAATTTTGCTTATGCTTTAAATGAGCTTTTTGTCTTTCTTTGAAGGTGGCTTATAAGATAAAATGGATATTTCATAGAACTTTTTGGAAGCTAGGTTTAACTTTTGCAAGCGTCTCTTAGAGCTTTTATGCAAGGGAATCTTGAGATTCACTTAATTATTTAAAATATTTTGTAAGGAATTCTAAAATAAGTTTCGTTTCCTTATCTATTTGTGTTCAAATAAATGTATGAATAAATTTTGTGTAAGAAATATTTTTCAAAAAATACACTTTTTAAAATTAACAATTGAAATTTACCATTAAAAATTTGAGGTCTTTTTATAATAATAATGATTTTTGCATTTGTGTATTTGTGCATATGTAAAAAAATAGGTTCTAGTAGAATGTTAACTATGTATTTCTAATCGTTCAAACTTGTTAAGAAAATTGTTTTCCATAAAAAATTATAATATTTAAGAACATTTTTTTTCTGACCATCTTGTGAGTGTTCATATAGACAAGAAAAGGTATAAACTTTTAAAAACATTTCACAAGATTTTGAAATTTGTTTTAGTTACTTACTCAGTTTGAATTTGAGACTACGAACGAAACTGAGTCCCTCGATTTAAATCAGACAATGAGTTGCAGCACAGGTGAGTGCATTGAGTAACGAAAAGAAATGAAACCGAATCGTTGAAACGCTTTTTTTCTCGTTGGAGTTGCACGCGCGCAATGAGCCAAGTATAAAACCAAACTGTCTCGTCTTTGCGCGGCGCACGCATTCCTGGGGCCAGCTAACCAAGCAGCCAGCCAGCCAGCCAGTCAGCCAGGGCCCAGTCAGATCGTGATCGTTGAGATCCGATCCGATCCGACAATATCAACAGGAGCGAGCGAGAGGTAATGTTTATTTTTTAGAGTGTCTGTTAACACACAAACACACACACACGCACAAATACACACAGGCACATCGAAAAAATACTCTTGAGTGTGTTTAGGTAACAAAATCCTTAGCATTGCACACACAAAACATACAAAATGAAATCAAAAAGTCAAGAATTAGTATAATTTTATTGGTTGGCAGAAGAGGTAACGAAGTAAGAAGAAGGGCGGCAAAGAAGGAAAGATGGAAAGCGGCGGCCATAAGAATGACACATGCTATCTCTTTCTCACACACACACACACACACATACGTTTATACACAAATGCAAACAGTTAAATGCATTTTCAAGCAGCCCTGCTGTTTGTGGAGATGACTTGACACACCCGCGTTCAGTTAAGGCTCAGCCAAAGTGACTGCCACGAAAAAAAAAAGACAGATAAAAAAGAATGAAGAGAACCTCCAGACCTTGTTGCTGTTGTTGTTATTGCAAGCAGGTGCTGCAAGCCAGCCAAAACGACGCTGGGCCACTTGGCCCTGAAGGTAGGTGGAGCCCGCCTCTACTTAAGGCTCTATCTCTGCGACTTTAACTTTGCCTTTGCCTTTGCCTTGAACTAAACGTTAAGTAACTTTTGTGTGTTGTTGCGTCTCTCTTTTCTTTGCTGGTTTTTTTGTTCATTTCGTTTGGATTGCAGTTGCAAACGTGGCAACTTTTTGTCGACTTTGAGTCTATTGCATTGAATTACAAATATTTCTGTAAAACCTTTTGGATTGGCATGCATCCTTAAAAAAATCTTGTTAGAGGTAGAAACTTAAAACTCAGATGAACAAAATAAATATTAATAATCTTAAAAAAAAACATAGCTTCGGACATTTACAGAGTTAAGATAAATGTTTGTTCCAGTTTTTGCAAATTAAAGTTTCGTTTTTTTAAGATTTCAAAAATATTACGTCACTCAATTTTGATTTGCTTTCCATTATATCAATCAAGAAAGTCATGTTGCATACACTTTAAAAAGATTTTAGAGTCGATGAAAATATTTGTATTTTGCCCCATGCACATTGTAAAGCAAAACTATCTTTGTTTAAGTAGCATTTTTTCGCCTTGTTCACTTGCCTGCTGTAAATCTCCTGTTGCTGCCTCATGTGGCTAAAGTATCTTCAACATTTCTTTGTCTTTTGTACATATGGACAGTTGTAAAGCTGACCACACTCTCTACGCACAGTGGCGACACTAATGGTCGCGACGTCTGGCTGACTTAAGCGTTGCCAGACATTCTGGCTGTTTGCAGTTGCAGTTTCGATTTCTGGCTGCCCAAACTGGCGCCTTGAGGCTGCTTAAGTAGCCGCTACTTGTGCCACATTGTGCTACGTCCTTTTGCAGGCCGCGCACTTGACGATGTCTTTTGTAAACTCTCACCGAAACAAAGAGCATCAGATTTCAAGACGAAATCCAAAAAAAACCCAAACCGGAAGAAAGCAAGTCAATATTCTGAGTGAAAGAAGAATAAAATGCCGATGCTGTGAATTGTAAGAATGTCGTCGCTGTGGCTGCTAAAGTGCTTGTTCTTCTTCTTCTTTATTTCTTCTTCTGATTCATTACGATTGGCGCACAAGATGAAGAAGGCGGCTCCAAAAAAAGAAAGAACAAAACGAAACGACTTGGCGCGAGAGATCCTTTTGTATGTTAATCGCAGCCCAGCAACACGTTGAGAGACGCCCAGGGCATTAAAACTTTATATATATATGTATATATAGTTATGTAGGTATGTATGAATGAGTAGAGGGAGAGTCTCTTTGTTTGTGTGTGTGTGTGTTGGAGTCTGTGTTTGGTTTGGTTTGTCTGCTCCTCCTCTTTCTTATTCTTTTGCAGCTTGTTAAGTTTCTGGGAGTAAGTGTGAGAGAACAGGGGCGTAGCCAGGGAAAAACTGCATCTAATAATTGAAAGTATTCTGAAACAAATTTTGAAGGCAAAATAAAGTTATTTAGTTATTTATTTTTCATTAGAAAATTATGTATCTATTGTATTTATCTTTCTTTACTCTAACTGCATTTAGCAGAGATAAACAGAGATGCTTTTTTAGCCTGCTGCGTCTTCTGCTGTCTTCCATCTCACATTTTTGTTGGTCTCTCAACTTTAATGGCATTTAATTACCTTTTGCACGAGGTTCTTTTTAGTTTTTAGTATATTTTTTTGCTTATCTTAACGCATTTACGTGGCATTGGACCACCAGAAACAATTCTCATTAAGCATTTTTCGTACCCTTGGCCCTATCGGCACTTACCATCGAAATTTGCGCAGTCCTGTCTGTTTTGTTTTGTTGTTGTTGTTCTCTGCTTTTTCTCTCTTTTGGCCCACACGGATCGTAGCGCCGGCGCTACTTTCACTCCTTAAAACAACAACAACAACAACAAGCGGCAACTAAAAGAATTTATTATCAGTTACAAGGCGGCTTCGGAATGGCAGCTCTCTTCATTTATCAACGCGTGGGTCATTTATAAAAATCCTTGAATCCAGAATCCCGTGACAAGTGGAAAATAGAACATGGACAAAAAAGGCAAATGTTGCACTGCGAAAAACGGCTTGACACAGTTTTTCGAATTCATGACCACAGTCCTATGAAGGAAGGTACTTCTCTGTCTTGAGATCTTTTTTTTTGGACATGCGGGCCATGCACAGCAGGACAATGATTCAGATCGTGATCCTTTTTTGTGTAAAGACAAACGCAACGGGGGCGGTCAGTAATTGTCCAGACGAGAACAAGAACGATGGAGAGATGAGATGAGACCAGCGACAAGGATATTAGAACAAGTCCAAAAGGGAGTGAGACTGTAGACAATCTAAAAAGGAAGTTGTGCTTAGAACTGAGAGAAAATTATAGTTACAAGAGGACGTCTTCAAAATCGATTATTATCGATTACTAACTGCACAATAAACTTAAATATCTCATAAAAGTACTATAAATTCGCTCTTTTGTATTAAGAATCATATTTTTCAGCTGTTTTTTTTGCATTTTCACTCAAATTACTAAACATTTCCACCTGCAGCAAACTCAGCTTCAATGGAGCCTCATTAAAGTCTAAGGTTTAAACATTTAACCATTTTCGCATTGTTCATGCTGTAGCTGAGATTCTGTTGTTTCCGTTGTTCCTGTTATATTGTCAGCTAATCAATTACCGCAGGAGCTGGAACAAAAACATTGGCAAAACAATGCAATACAATGATAATGCCTTACGGCACGTGGACATCATTGAGTGCGCCGCCTTTCACTGCCACATTTTGATGGAAAGGTGACAGTCAGAGCCACTTCATAGAGAGAAGAAGAGGGAATACAATAGCAGGGTGGAACCCCGTCACAAGAGAACTAAAGCAGCCGCAAAACTGCAAGAAAGCGAAGCAGATGAAGGGAAAAGAAAATGATGTTCGAGTTCGAGTTTGAGAGTTTGAGACATGGTTAAGAGCAATTGTTGTTGGACTGGATCGATTGTTGTTTGGCTTTTGTTCAATTAAAACGTTATTATTGTGTTCCATGCATTGGCTGACTGACTGACTGACTGACTGAAGCATTGACTGACTGACTGATTGACTGACTTGCAACTGGGGACTCAAAGTCTAAGTTGCGTTTCTGTGTGAAAGCTGATCCTGGCTGCAAACACAAAACGTTTTGTTAGCCTGGTCGGTTCGGTTCTGGTCTTGTAATTTGATGCTTAAGGCCTGCAGTTGTCGTTGCCGTTGCCTTTGCCGTTGTCATTGTTCGTTTTGTTTGTGTTTATGCCCAAACAGGCATTATTAGAGAATGATGCATGATTTATGCGTTGCTTGAGCCTTTGAGTAACCTAATACTTTCCAATCGATTTATATAAAACAATATCAATATCCAATATTCTTGCCTTTTGCTTGTGCATTTTAATAGCGCCACTTGGTAATTGTTCTTTCTATTGGGCATTGCAGTTAAGTTCCTAACTGCGGGTGGCTCCTGCTGCTATTAGTTCCCAGCTCCACGTTGTCCACATTGAAGTCTTTGCCACTCTCCTGCCGGCCATATGGCCACTTCACATTATTTTTTTCTTTCCATGCTAAAAACAGTTTGAATTCGAATTAACACAGCAGGCAGTCCAACAAGCATGAGCATTAAAAGTCAATTGCAATTAAGTTTTATTTCGGCACCAAGTTATCTTTCTATTGTTGTTGTTATGTGTGAAAATATCAAAGGTGGAAATTACAGGCGGACAACCAAAAAAAAAAAAAGGCAAGCCTCAAGTGGTTACAAATCAAATCGTTGGCCATTTAGCGCCATCGATAAAACTTAATGGCCGCCATAACTGTTTGGTCTTAATCGATGTGGAGTTAAAAACGCATGCACTTAGCGAAATGTATGCATGATTAAGGTTCCTGACTGGCAAATTATTGGCAAGCCTAAAAAAGCGTCTAAGATAATGATAAATTATTTGCAGTGTATTTATTTAGACGTCTTAAGAGCTTTAAAATAATTTTAAAAACTGTTTTTATTTATCTTTAATGCTTTGTCAATTATTTGCTTTTTTAAAGATTTTTCTTGACATTTATTTTTATAAATTCAAAAAAACCCATCAAGTTTTTCTTCACGTGTACTTCATAGAGTATTTCATAGAGTATAAAAATACAAAATAGTGAAACCAATTTTGAATAAAAGATATTCAGCAATTGCAGCATGTGCAGCATTCAAATTTATTACTAATTGGGTGTGAATTGGCGGCAAATGGATAAGTTTAGTATTTTGGTTGGGGCTTGTAGTGCATGCTGAAGTAGCATGCAACATAATCGAAATGGGTGCTAATTGATAGGCCTTTGATCTGCATTGGGCAGAGTATACCTGACTCTCCTTATATTTATATTTACGGCAACAACACAGCAACAACAACACACAAATCGTGCATAAAACAAACAAATCGAAAATGGAACGACTCGACGGCAGACAGCAAGAAGTAAAAAGCAAAATAACACTTTATGTAATCGCCCATAATGGGAGAGAGAGAGGATAGAGTCAGTCAGTTAGTCTGAGTTGGTGATTGTTGTTGAGTTTCGAAGGTGTTTTCAATCCGTTAGCTGCACATCAAAATCATCATTAACACTGCAGCTCGACACTTGTGGCATGAACATGTCTGTATGCATTGTAAGGTGTCAAGTGCCACAGAGGAAACATCAAATTTTATGATTTCATAAATATTTGGTCATATTGCCAGGCAGCCATCGAGCCAGCCTCCCTTTAGGGGGCGCTAAGGAGCTGCTGCCACATTATCATCATTATTTCGAATTGGAAAATGAAAATGAAAATGTTGCAATGCTGTTTATACAAACTTTTCCAACACGCCACAACACATTAATTTACTTTGTCTTCGCACAAGCGTAAACACACTTTTCAATGTTGTTGCAGTCGTACTATATATATACATATACTATATTTACTATATATTTTCATGTAGCTCTCAATGTAATTGTACAATAAACTAATCCAAATGGTGCAATTATCGACACTTACATTAATGCTTGTTCAATATTTATTGTCCATTTGCCATTTGGCATTCACGTTTATTCTGAGTTTATTAATTTTTATAGCCCTTCTTTGCCTACTTCTCCTTCTCAGTTAGTCGACATAGCATATGCGTCTTAATCGATTGCAGCCGCCATGTGGCTGTAAAAATCATCAAAGTGCGTTTTAATTTCATATTCGTAAATGGTATTGCGAAAGCTTTTATGATGAGAACCCCTTAATCCGAACTAATTGAACTATTCCAATACTTTTTCATGCAAATTATAGTTTAGCAAACTGTTTGTCATATTTTCAATTGTTAATCACATTTCAGACCTCAATCCAGCCCGGAAGTTAATGCAATTAACACTGTCTGCAAAGTTTGCACGGCAATAAAGTAAGTTATGAATGCACCACAAATCCATGTTGCACCAACATATGCAACAGCTCCCCTTACTTTAGTGGCATATATGTATGTAGATATCAAAACAGATTGATTCACACGCACTAAACCAAACAAAATCGCCCAAGCATTTGCATTTTGGCCAGAAATAAAGGTGAGGAAAAAACATTGTTGCCACTGTTTGTTGCCAGTTGGCAAGATGATAAAATCAGTTGAGCATCTTGTCAACTTGATGGCCATAAATTCACTGAGCAATGCGCTAAAAGATGGCAAAACCAAAACCCAAAAAAACAACAACAACAAAAAACTCCTCCATCTGGGAACGCTATAAGTTTTTACATACATGCCATCTTGTGGTCGTAAATTGTAAACAAAATTATTGCAACGATTGCCAAATTAAGTGTAAACCGCAAAAGCTGAAATTCAATTTGTGAAAAATTGCACACGCTGTTTGTTTGTTTAAGTTGCAGTTGTTGTTGTTGTTGTTGTTGCTGTTGCTGGAAAAGATTGAGATGCGTTTTTCTGGTTTTTTGCAAGCACTATTTATAGTTTTAGGTAGTACTATGAACGTTATTCGAGAATCTTTGCGTAAAGTTGTTGTTGTTTATTTATAAGCGCATGTTTGACATTGAAAATAATTTATAAACTTTTCAGCACAATTTATAAACTCTTGTGGCAAACTGGGAAAACTGACCAAACTGGCTGCATTCATTCATTCAGTCATTCATTGATTGTGAATTGATGCACTCATTATGAATGCAATTGCGTTGCAGATGTTGCACGCACACACACTCAAACATACACACACACACACCTTGCAGCATTTAACTGTAGACCAAAAATGGTTAAAGTCATTCATGTTCGACTCGGTCTCGGACTACGACTCGGAATCGGAATCGGACTCTGACTAGAAGAAACCCAAGCTAAAGATGCCGCTGATTGATCAGTATGCAACATGCTTGAGCAGCCGCAATGTTTGCCGCGAATGCAATGCGACAACAACGCAACGACGCATCTTCTAGGCAATTGTTTTGCAACAACCTCCTCCTGTATTGGTAGCAATGTGGTCATGTTTGCCATCTGCTGGCATCTTGTAATGCAACGCATGACAATGAACGACGGACGCGCCTCAACCGTTGCAGAGAAAAATGAAGAAACAGCTCCTCTGCTGGCTTCTAGCTCGTTGCAACTGGTGAATGGCTTATAGCTCTTGGCTTCAATTCCATGTGGCCACGGTGCGTATGAATGGAAGACAAGAGGCGTTCGAGGCACAGTGGGGCCAACTCATGCTAGTGTATGTTGAAAAATCATAGAATATAGTTTTTCTTAGTTTCTGTATTAGCCTTTGAACGAAGTTTAGTTCGCTGACATTTTCGTTATTTATTTTGTATCACATTTAAGTCAAACGTGGTGCCACTGTGGACTTGAGTTGCGTCTAATTTCGCATGCGCAGTCGCAGCTTCGCCTCATTGCCAGATCGCGTGCATTGGACATATATGGCAACGGGGCGCGCATGGCGCACGTTTTAATTAGGATAATGAGTTGTTTCCGGGCAGCAGTAGCAGTAAAACGCAACAGAAGCTTCATTCACCAGTTGCCACAGTTGCCATAAATGGCTAAGGCGCTGCTGCTGTTGTTGCTGCTTCTGCTAGGCTTCACTTTGGAATTACAAATCATTGTAGGTTTAATTAAAAATTAATAAATTTATGAGTTGCCATCGCATTAGCCATGCCAATTGAGTGTGTGGCAAACAACTGGCTGGCAACAATGCGACTGCCACTGCCACTGCCACAGCAACTGCCACTCAGTCATTGATTTATGACGATTGTTGTTGCAGGTCTCGAAAGTTCAGACTCCACAGAGACTAGCAGGCGTCATAGATGTCGAACTAACTACCTCTCTCTCTCTTCTCTCTCTCTCTCCTCTCACTCTCACTGCCAAACAATGCCAACATCAAGGAGCACCGCGTGGCAACGCTGACTGATATGCCCTTTTGGCCACTTCACTTGACTAATTACCCAACGAAAGGCTGGATAATTTTTTTATTTCTCTTTCTTGAAGATAAAAACAACTGCTTATCTAATTTTAAAAAACCCTGTAACATAAAATATTTTATTACTTCTAAAGTTTAGACTTAATCGCATTGTCCTTAACGATTTGCCTTACGTTAACTGTCCCCGCATTAATTGATTGAGTTTTGAATGGAGTTCTTAATAATTTTGTAATTAGCAGGTGACTTTTTGCTACACGCTTCGCTGACACATAAGCAACCGCTATGTATGTATGTAAGGGTATACCTCTGTGTCTGTGTGTGTGTGGCAGCAAACAACGTCGGTGGGCTGTTGTTGCCACTGCATCGGAAAACCTCTCGAAAACTGAGTTCTGACCTGGACGCCCAAACAAATACCAAACATAAACGCAAGGCATTTCAACGCAAGTCTAACACGGCGCTAAGTCGTCACAGATTCAGTAGATCTAGAATATATAGATAGAACCCTGCTATACCCTATATAGTATGTAGTATATTCTGAGAGAGAGAGGATTTGTTGTGTGGCACTTTGGTTGATGTTGTTTAATTGCCACACTGACAGATGCATGCATGTCCGTCAGACTCTTGTATGAAATCAAAGGCGCAAAAATTGCAGGCGGCAACTTAAAGCCACAAATAGATACAGATACAAGAGCAACAAATGCAGATACTTATGTCTATCTTGTACAATAGTTGTTGTTTGTTGTTCTTGTTCTCGTTCTTGTTGTTGTTGCTGCGTTTGCGTTAATTTTTTGTTTATTAGGCGGTAAATATCAAAGTTGAGCATAAATCAAATTCCACATACACATCTAACAACTGCACAGGTACACACAGATACACACAGGTACACAGATACAAAGATACAAAGATACAAAAATACAGTCTACTTGTATTTGACTCGTATCGAAAACTTTTTAATTCGGCTACGTTAATTTGTACGCTCCACAGTCAAAAATGCAACTTGTATCTTTGTATCTCACGGTCTTGTTTGTTTGTTTGTTGTTGTTGTTGGCTATGTTTGTTTGTTTGCGTACGCTAACTTGGTGCCTCTGGTTGGTCTGTTTAGTTTCAATAACCATTTTCCAATTAACACAAAACGCGTCTTTTTCACCTTAATTAATACAGAAAGAAACCAAACAAAAACAAAAACAAAAAATATCAGAAACCAAAAACTTTTTAATCAATATTTGCAATAAAAATCAATCAACAGCATTTGCAATTAATCAACATCAAAAGGCGGCGGCAACAGGTCCCAAATCGACAATTTGTTGTATCTGCTAGATACATTTTCATATACAAAGTATCTTTCAGCGAGAACAGCAACCATTTAATATTCACAAGTTGATGCCACGCGTTTTGCGTTGCGGCATTTTCCAGAGAAATATCTTCTGTATTTCTCTCATTTTGTTTCGATTTCGTTTTCCAGGTATCGACTAACTTGGCTATTTTGTTATATAAGCAATACTTGGCTTTTAAGTACGTACGAAAATTTGAAGTGAATTTTGTGTGAATTTACGATTATTTCATCAACCTTGCTCGTTACCAGATTATACCAGATTATACAATGTATTTGGATTAATAGTCGATCTGAGAATTATGGCAAAAGATATTTTTTTCTTTCCATCTATTTGTTTATTTTCACTTAGATTATTTATGTTTGACAGGTTCTTAAGAAAAGTGTTTCAGATCGATAACTAATAGATCAGAAAACGAGAACTAAAGAAAAGAAAATAAGATTCAAATACTTTTTCCATATCATTAAGATTAAACCAATTAAATGAAATATCTTACACAATTTTTATGCAATTTACTTTTCTGTTAATATTGACCTTTAGAAATTACAAAATACTTAGCATTTAGTTCACTGAACTGTTACCTTGACAACATATTGAAAAGCGTTTTGGATGCTTGCCTAGACTTCTCTGATCATATGTGTGGCAGCTATTGATGCTAGTGGTTTTGGAGTGGGTGCTGTCTCTAGTCTGTGGCTGATTGGGTGGGTGGGTGAGTGAGTGGCAACAGCCAAGCGTTGAAATCAAACCAAGAGCATTTATATTTATTACACCGGGCCAAAACAGAAACAGAAAACAGAAAAATCAATGTGCTATTTACGGCGCATTTGAATCGATACACAAGTAACGCGAAAATTATTATCAATACAAACTGTGGCGTTATGCCTGAACACGCTTGACGGTCCACGCGCTGCCACCGCGCCACATCTAACCGCACAATGCCACACCACCAGACGGTAAACTATAGACAGACACATCGTATCGTCAGACACAGGGCAGCCAAGTTGTTGCCATGCTTAGCTGGCCATCTTGCAGCAACAGTGATTTCGTGAGCTCGTGCGACGCTCGTGCGCAGAATACACTGAGAAAGAATCTGTTTGAGCTAACATAAACATTTTTGCTGTATAAGCTTGTATTTCCACAAACATTTTGAGCATATAGAAATGAACTTAGACAAAAATACTAAGGATGATGTTATTATGCTTTAAAAGACTGATTGGTTGTGTTTTTTTTCAGGTATTCTTAAAAACTCTTTAAACTATATGGTCAAGTTCAAATCGTTAAATTCACTGATGAACATATTCCTTTCTTATAATTTACCTAATCCTTGTCTTTCTTCAGGTTTCAAAACCGTTTCGTTCTCTTGGCGTAGAAAGCTTCTCTAAAAGCTTCTCTCTCTCTCTCTCTCTCTCTCTCGATCTAAGGTCAATAGTGATAAAACACAAATGCCTACACGCAAAACAAATACAACTACCAAAACAAAGAGGAGGAGGCATAAAAAGAAGAGTTCGTGCCCATCATAAACTGTTACATTTAATTGCGCCGCCGCCGCAACGTGTGGCATCAGGCTTTGCGCGCGCGGCAGCCATCCAGTGGCCACTTACAGCTAACTACCCCTCGCCCCACTCACCCACAGCTTGTACCTTGGGGTGTTTCTGGGAATCATTGCGCCGAGGCGTGTAGCGCGCACTTAATATTTATTGTTTATTTACACGAGCGTATTAATCGCAAAGCGCAAACGCGCCAGAAACGAGCATCGCAATTGCCAATGATATACGCTGCCCCATCACCCCTTGTGATCGTTTCACCCCTCACCTTTGACAGTCTTAAAGGGGATGCTTTTTAAGTTTTTCATCAATATCAGCAAAAGAAAGATTGGAAAAGAGAGAGACAGAGAGAGAGAGAGAGAGGGATCGATTGACGGCTGAAGGTTTTCTTCACTCAATTTGCATAGTGGTTAAATTTGTATTTTTTTTTCTCAAAAATATAAATATTGTAAGCAATACTTTTAAATGTAGAGAAAAAAGTATTGTTATCATGGCTAATAATTAATATTAATTTCTAGTTTGTTGTCAATAGTTTGTTTTTGACCCACTGTAACAATTAGCTTCCCCCTTTGCACCTTTATGTTTGTTTGGGCTTTGGAGATGGTCAAAAACGCATTTGTTTCATTTTGGCTTTTTGCGTTTCAATATTTAGTTAGAAAATTTGTGTTTTTTTCGCACAAGCTCATTTAATTAATAATTTATGGTCTCAGTGCTGGAAAGTGTGGCATGGGGGGTACAAGGGGAGCGTCGGTGCCACCTGGCGTCGTACGAGTGGCAAGCGAAATTTGCTGCGATTTTTCCTTCTTCTAATAATTGCGCTGATTTGTTGCCACATTTTGTAGTTTGTATGCTTTGCCAAATCAATTTTTGCAACTTTGCTGCACGTTCAGCCAGCACGTAGACTTTTCAAAAGATAAATAAACAAATCATAGATAGACAGACGCACAGTTCTACTATAGAATATACTTGAGACATTTTTCCCACCAAATACGAAGTTTTGTAACATTAAGAGTCAGGCTCTTGAAGCCCGTGATCATTAATTATGCAATCAGAAGTAGCAGATAGAGCGATTTATAGGCATAAATCACACGCTCTTCGAGCATTACGATGTCCGAAATTTGCATAATTCCCTGGAAAAATCAAGTAAGAGATGGTCGTGCCGGAAAAAAAATCATAATATTTATAAAATATGCGTTGGGCAAACTTCAAATGCACTATGAGAAATGATGGATATGCTCAGCTCAAGTGGCTTAATAGCTGGAGAAAACAAGTGAAGTTCAACAGTTTGGAGAGCACTTGAATCCGAAGTCGAAAGAAAAACACTTCACAGCCACACACACACCGCACACACACACACAGGAGTTCCCTATGAGGAGGGAGCATCAGGAGCCGTATTCCTTAAGCGCATGGCTATGGCTATGGCCTATTGAAAATTAAAATAACTTAATGCAAAGTAAGCGGCTAAAGGCAACAACAACATGAGCAAACAACAAAGGCAACAAATACAACTACAACTACAACTACAACAAAAAACAACAAACATGCATTCGAACATGGGCCACAACTCGTTGGCTTCGTTGGCTCTTAACGAGGCCGACATCAAACAAAACGTTGACCAGAGGCTGTCCAACATCGGTCCACACAAGAAACAAAACGGAGTCGAGCTCACTGCTATGCAAACAATGCTAGGCAACACAACGCATCTCGCTCTGGAACTTACATATGTGTGTGCATGTGTGTGTGTATGTGTGTTGCTAACATTTCACTCAACATGCAAGACAGACCAACGCGCAGCGCCTAACAAGCAACAAATAAAATCGAAGCGCAAATACTCTTGCAAACGTTTAAACGGGCATTACAAAATGTATAAAGATAAATTAAGAAAGAGCTAAGAATCGATTTGTTATTAAGGTCTAGATCATTCCTTAACCAAATTTTATGCTTAAGCTTAGCCAAGTACTTTTATTTTACAGTTTCTATGTTCGCATCTTGGAAACATAATCTCACATACCCCTTTACACACTGCAATGCTAGAGTATTTTCAAGAAGACGCTCGCTCAACTTGCCTCTCGCCTTGCTGGTAATGTGAAAAATTTCTTAGCCAAATATTGACCAGCCAGAAGGCAGTAGCCCAGAAGGCAGAGCAGAAGCCCAGTAGTCAGCAGATAGAAGGCTGACGAGGTTGATGATTTTTCAATTTGGGTTTTGTAGTTTTCCGCTGACTCTAGCAATAGTTGTTGTTGTTGTTGTTGCTGCTGTTGCTGCTGCTATGGGAGCACTTTAAAACAGTTCATTTCTTTTGTCAAGGCTTTTGGTGTTGGTTGTCTTTATAGTTTTGCCGCTTGGCAAATGTCAACAACAGCAGCAGCAGCTACTGAAGCTGTAGGCAAAATATTTGAACATGTTTAGTGATTTGCTGTTAAGTAGTTGGAAATGCAGATGCTGGATGCAGTTGGAAGCAAGCTAAATTAATTGTTTGGGGGCAGCGGCAAAGTTCTGGCCAATGCCAGGGCCGGGTTCGAACTTTGTTTCGGTTATGAATGATGACAGCTTTAGCGTTGGCGATGATCAACGATTGGGGGCCAAGAAAGAGCAGAAAGCAGAAATAAGATGATGCTGCTGCCAACTTCTTCACTCAATGTTTGTTTATTTATTTGCTTTTAGCTGTTAATAATTTATGTAAGATGCCGCTGCTGCTCAGTCCCTGGGCTAACGTGTGGGCACTTGGAAAATAACAAACATTGAATCGATACGAAACACAACAACAAAATCTTCATTGTATGTGTTATGAACTGCATTGCGTTGAAATTTCAGCTCAAGTTTTTTGTTTTTTGGAGACCGCATTTCATCTTTATGACTGCCTTGCCCTATCAGTGTCATCAATTAGCATTGGTAATGAGCTTTTAAATGCATTTGGGGCCTGCGTGTTTGTCGAAAGCAGCTGTTGTTGTGTCAAACGTTGCGTATGCGTGATATTTGTAATGCCATTTCGCTCGATGATTAAGTGTGGATCTAAGTAAGTGGCTTTGACTTTCTTTTTTTTAATTGAGGATAGAGATACTTATACCATCGCAACAATTGATAGAGATTAATCAATCTTGTTGTTTTCACACAATAAAGATATTTTTAATAATTTTCCAATCATTATTAAAGCACTTTTAAATACTTTGCTTTACCTGCTCATTAAATAGCTGACTGATATCTTTCCAGTGAATATTTCTTTGGACGAAAACAAACCATTTATTCAACCACTCAACTCCTACAGAAAAATATGCCACATGGAATTTTAAGAATTCAAAAGTTTTCGGTTCAGAAACGTGTTCAAATTTTGGCAATTTGTTTAGTTTGTGTTCTAAGAATAGGCATTGTTAATTATATCAATGCATTGGGCCGCTTTCACACTAAACATATCACAAAAACAACAACTAACAACAACAACAAAAACGCCCACCACCCAAAATAGCATTCAGTTTGCACAGTCCTCAGCAGGTACTCGTGAAATTTATTTCCTCACATCAAATAAACATACAAACACCGCGAACAAAAATCAATGCTTAATTTCTGCAATGACTTTGTTCGAAAGAAATTTGCTTTGCCGATGTTTGTTGAAAGGCGTGCGCGTTTTACATCTTGCGCCAAATCTTGTTTGAGTTCCAAACAAACACAAAAAAACATTTTTCAAGAAAAAAAGTTAAATGTGTAGAAATTTAAATACTCTATTGCCTGGGAATAAATAAATATTAGATTAATGATTATTAAAATGCAAAGAAAGAAACATCTGTGCCAAGTTGCAGCGATTCTAAGCACAACAACCTCGTCTTGAATGTTATTAAAAAAATTATTCACACCTTTAAATTTAATATCTTTCGCAAGGGAATACTTGAGTAGGAAACAAAATCAAATGAAATTGTATTTGCTTCATTAAGTGTGTTTACAAGTAAAACGGCAAACAACAAAAGATAAAAACATAAGTCGAAACAGAAGCCAAAGAACAAGTGGCATAAAGGGAAGTCTGCGGCGGCATTATAATAAACAAATGAACTGCCAAAAGAATTGCAAACATAGATACTAGTTTATACCAGTATGTACTTTAAGCATAAACAAAAACGAAAATTCAAAATCGACAACTGGAAAAGCCATATAAATTTCAGAGATACTTGGAATCAACAGCAACTTGTTTTTCTACCGCTAGACAAAAATGCCAAGCAACAAAAAATGCTACACGATATAAACAACATATAAATACATGCAATATATACTTATATAAATATATATTTGGTTGTATATACATATATAGGGGAATATTGGCGCTAGCTGCGTTG
Organism: Scaptomyza montana; assembly: GCA_018904305.1. Lineage (NCBI taxonomy): Eukaryota > Metazoa > Arthropoda > Insecta > Diptera > Drosophilidae > Scaptomyza > Scaptomyza montana. The sequence goes on along the minus strand of JAEIGR010000037.1, from coordinate 881,893 downwards.
AGCTCTTGCTGTGATTTTTATGCACAACAAGCAGCGGCTGCAGATGATGCAAAAACGAAAAACGAAAGAAACGAAAGAAAAAAAAAGAATAAATGAAGAACAAAACGAACAATTTTTAATCGAAACGAATTAATGAGCTACGTTGAAAGCAAAATAATTTTTGTCGAAATCGTTAAAAGTGCGCGCGCCTGTCGATCGTTTGCCAGTTGATGATGTCCTGCGGTGCAGCAGCAACATCAGCAGCAGCCGCAGCAGCAGCAGCTTCAGATACAAATGCACACAGATAGATACACTGTATATCTGTATCTCGTTTGCTTAACCTTGACCACTGCCCAGCTGGACACAGTTGCATATAAATATGCGTGTGCCTGTGTGTGTGTGTGTGTGTGTCTGATAATGATGATGTTGCAAGTTGTTGCTGTTGCTAGCGAGGCTGCAGTCAACTGGCAGCCACTTGTAAACGAGTCTGCAAAATCGCTGCTGTCTAAATATTTAGTAGCGAAAAGCGAACTTTGTGTTTTTATTTGATTTGTTGCCGCGCTGAAAATGCGTTCATGGAAATTAAACGATCTTTATATAAATATCTCTCTCTTTCTGTTTCTCGTTCTCTTTCTCGTTCTCATTCTCTCAACCTTGACCAAAAAGCGCCAAGCAAAAACAACAAAAAAAACATATTGCATACATATGCGCGCCTTTATGCCGGCCGGCCGGCAAGTTTCTACTACATATAAAATCTATCTTGATGCATAGATTTGTATACAACGTACATTTAATTTGTAGCACTTAGGTCGATCGATCGTTGTGTATTTGAGTTGGGGGGTGCAAATTGCCGCAAAGTTGTGCCTCTGAATTTATGTTTGGCGATTAGCATCAACAAGCGCGTTTTCACATAGCGCAATTAACTTTTTCAAGTACATAATTCAATTATTATAATTTATCCATGAAAGGCCAGCTAAATGGATGAGAGCAATCAAATGCAGCCAGTTTATAAATGATTTTTAATATCTCAATACACTGCGCAAATTTTATTCTTTCTTCGAGCTTTCTTTTTAAGAAATACTCTGTGGAACTTAAGTTTAACTTCTAATAATGATTTTGTAATGGATAATTTTGAAGAGTTTTCCTTAAGTTAGGGTATTTCTCTGCTGTAAGTTGTTCGATTTCTTAGTTGGCTGTGGGCCATTTCGTATATATATGCTATATTGCGGGCCGCACTTTGGCGTGTGTGTGTGTGTTTATATATGGCTCTAAATTGACTTTAATGGTTTAATTATTTACACATGAAAGTTGCATGAAAATTCCAAGGTAACAAAATCATGGCACACAGCTGGCTGAAAAGTTCATCATCCTTCGATATCGATATAGAATAAGTAATATACAAGTACTACATTAAGATAGATTTCAAGCTATTAGGCACATATAATCAATTGCTGTTTCTTTGGATTTATATTTATTTTTTAAGCTTGATACATTGATACAAATATTTGAATCTTTCACAAACCACATCATACATATATTATAATCATAGAAATGCAATAAATTGGACAGTTTTATGCTTTATGCATTGTTTAAATGTTCATTCGGCATATTTATGCACATATTTTGTATCTTTTAGCAGGTGAATTATGCCAAAACACTTTGATTTCATCATTTTCCAGATAAATAGACAAGTGCTGCCTTCCCACCAAAATAGTAAACAGAAAAGTGCATGTCATGATTGCTCATTGAAATCAACTATTACACATATTTTACCAAAATTAACACGAATTTTATTGGGCCAAAAGAACAAACACTCGTAAATTCGCCAATTACCTAACAAAAAAAGAGATGAAGAGATAGATTCCAAGATTTGGCAGCCAGACACGCCAATTATTTCATAGCCACCAATTTTTTTGTGCTCAAGGCCATGGCTGGAACTTTTCCATCCGTCTGAATAGATCTCCCCGATCCGCTTGGGAACTCGTCGACATATGCAAATAAGTAAACACGAGTGTTTTAACTGTATTTAAGTTGTTTTTAGTTTCTGGAATGAGGTTTTGTTTTCCCCCGATCCACAGAAGTTGGCTGACAGCTTCCAGCTTCCAGCTGAACAGCAGCAGCAGCCGCAGCTTTTTTCACGAGCTGATCTTCAAATCGATCGCATTAGTATCTTTATCACGCATGTCATGGCCACAAATTGCAACGATCCATCAAATAATAAATATCAGAGAGGGAGGCAGGGCGGCAGGGAGAGAGATATGTGCAACCAGTTGAGGGGCAGTCAGTTGAAACTGTTGGGTGGTAACTATATCTGGGCTTACGTATCGCAAACGTATCGTCGTATCATTTCATATAAGGCTCGCTTGCTTCGATCATTTGTTAGTGGGACGACGCTAAGGTATTTATTTATAGCAATGCTAAAATTAACTTTTTGCGGTTCACCATTAAAAAATGTGCATAAATAAATAAGCAAATGCAATCGCATTTAACTGGTGCAGCTGATCATTTGTTTACAGAAAGTGGGGAAGGGTGTAAACGATATTCATAAGCTAGAAAATATCTTAATAGATTTTAATGAAAAAATGCTTGCAGTAGATAGATTAATGAAGAAAGACATTCTTAAGCAACAATCTATAATTCTAGCTCTGGCAATTTTTAAACATCTCGTTTTTTTAATACATTTTCTTATAGGGTATCTTGTTGTTATACTCCTAATACACTAAATGCATTGATTGATTTCCATGCAAATTTTGCTGCCACATTAGTTTTTATTGCAATTTCTTTGGCAAACTGAACTGTTGACTGCAAAATGCACCTTAACTAGTTTATTTCTTATTCCAACAACTTTTCTATATATTTATTCATAGTCTATATGCATATTCATATGCATACTTAGCAACTAGTTGTTGTTGTTGGTCACATGCTGTGTGTTTTAAGGAGGGGAGGAAGTTTTCACTTTCAAATTCGCACTGGGGCAATTTGATTGACAGACGTAAGTTTTTTTTCCGATTTGTGTTTATTTATTTTGAATTTGATTTGACAGGCGACACATAAATGAAATTTAATTAAATTAGTTAGATTAAAGTCTTTGGGGTTGTTTAAGTTAATATGGTGCAAGGGGAGGGGAAGTGGGAACGCAGCTTCTACTCGTTGCAAGCTAAATAAATAAATAACCAATTTTTAATTGAATTTCTACCTACATTTTTAACCTGTTTGACGGCATTCCGGGGCAATCAACGTCGCTCCGCTGCTGCTGCTGCTGTGGAGTAGTCGTCGTTGTTGTTGTTGTTGCTGTTTTTGTTATATGCATAGTGGTCGTAGTAGTTGTTGTTATCGTTGTTGTTATTGTTATTGTTATTGTAAATTGCTGTAGCAATCGGCGCCGCCGCGGCAAACCTCGTGCTGCTTTTTTTCCTCTTCTCTCTCTCTCTCGCTGAGCAACAAAGAAGACCTTTTGCAACGACAACAACGCTGCTGACGGCAGCGACGTTGGCATCGGCATGTTATCAGGGCGCAGAGAGTTGCAGTTTCTTCTTCTTGTGGCGGCGGGAGAGACTGTGAGGCTGCTGTTGCTCTTGCATTGGAAGTGAACTGAAGTCTGAACTAAAATTGTTGTGATAGCCAGCTGGTAGCAGCTCTGTGTGGCTGCAACGTGTGTCACTAACTTAGTCACTATACACACCAACACAAACACACGCACACTGTGCGTGGCACTTTCTTGTTATACCCTGTAACCATTATTAATGATTAAAAAGGGTATAACATCGAGATGGTGAGAGAGAGAGAAAGAGGCGGAAAGACCTTAAGAGCTAGACAGCCGAAATTTTATATGGTTTCTTCGATTAAAACAATATCGATAAGTATCGATAACGATTTATTAAGCATCTCTTAGAGTCTATGAAAAAAACACAACAAATCAGTACAACAAATATCAAACAATTTGATAATCGATAAATATCGATTAACCTGTACATTACTTTTTACAGCATAGCTTAGTCTTTTTTTTCCTAGCCCTTGTTGTTGTAGCAAGAATATATTACTTCTGATAACACATTTCTCAGAGGCTAAACGAAAGGTTTGTTAAAGTTAAGAAAGGGATATCTTTCAGTCTGATACTCTTAACTAGCTCACACTTGTCGCGATAAGCGATTTGCATCATCGAAAATGGAACGTTTTAGAGCACTGGGCACTCTTTAGCATGAGTGAATGCACCAAAGGATGTTGACTTGTCACGCACACAAACAAATACAAAGACTGAGAGAGAGAGAGAGGGAGAGAAAGAGGCAGAGACAGAGAGAGCAAGTGCATACTGCATACTGCTGAGTAACTGTGCGAGTCCATTGTAATTATGATAATTACAATAATAAAATTCAAGTGCCGTTTTATACTTGAACTTACTTATTTATTGTTTATGTTTATAGCTAAGCGCACTATACTTAACATACTTATGTACTTAGCTCTTATATCAACAAGTAAATTTTCTTGTTTAATTATACATATTTATGCCCATATTTGTTAATGTTTTTTTATTTGCATTGGCAGCTTCCTTGAAAGTGCAGTTTTCAGTTTCTGTGGTTGCATTGAAAATGAATACGCTTCCAGCCATGAGATACTATATAGTACATGGATTTATTCACTTTGTTGTGTTTTTCTTTTAAGCCTAGTTTCAACTCTTTCGATCCAACCGAAAGTGGTTCAAACTGGCATATCCAACTAACTGTGAGGGTTACGATTGTAGCTGTGATGCTGTCTCTTACAACAACACATCAAAGTAGCTTGTATAACGTGTTTTCAAAGTCAAACGCTGTCGATTTCTTGTAACTTAATAGTATATGAGGCAAATGTAGAGCGCGAGTTTTTTGATTATTTCATTTATTATTATTCTTTCGGCTTTGTGCTAATTGTTTAGGGCATATGTTGAAGACGATGAACAGAATGATGAAGGTTAAGAAATATTTGGAAGTTCATTCAATAATATTTTTAAAGATATGTGCATATTGTTCTAAAAACAAGATTGCTTATATCAATAAAATTCAAAAACATAAGAAAACAACTGTTTATCCAAAATTCTAACTTCACAATCGATCACAGATGAATGAACTCCAGCTCAAGGTGACAAATTGTTTGCCATAGCAAATAAATTATATGTGCATAAGCTGATAATATCACATCCCAAATGATAGCCAAAAACCTGTTCACACAAGTTTTTTTTATTGTGTTCAAAAATATTTGGTTGCACTACACGGCGTATGCGTAATATTAGATTGAACTTGATTGAGTATTGGGTCACTGGGCGTCAATGCTTTTCTTGCGCCATTTCTTCAAAATATAAATGTAATACAGACACATATAATCATATTTGATTTATATGATTTATTACGTCTGACACTTGGGCCAAACCACATGTCAAATGGTCAGAGCAATGGGAACACCAACAACAACAGCAACAACAACAAACGATAGCGGACAGCATGCTGTGATTTTAGATAAAAATTCATAACTCAAACTCAACTTGTCTTGCCTTCAAAGTTCAAATCACTTGGCACACACACATATTATTTATTTATATATGCGTTTATTTTTGCGCGCGTTCGTTTCGATAAGCTTCAAATGGAGACACAATTTACATTAACAGTTATACACACAAACACACAAACACACACACAACAGCGCGCACACAGAAATCGTAGAAACAAAACCACAACAACAACAATATTAAAACGTATTCAAAATCAGCTGTTTGCTGTGATTTCGTTCGAATACGAACTTGAAATTCGCTTATGAAAACATCACAGCAAAACGATAAAAACTACTATGAAAAAATTTAATTATTTCCCTTCTCTTTGCCATCTTTTGTTCTGTATCAAACTAGTCAAAAGAAGGCGACATTTAATCGGCAGCCTCCGCAAATGTTGCCTCCCCTTAACTCTCTCAACCCACACTTTATAAACACTTGCCGCTGTTACAATTTCTTCTTGTGGCTGAATATTTAGTTCAACGTAGTTTGTGCTACTTATATATAGTATAAATACTTTAATATATAAGCATATATATATGTTTTTTTTTAACTGATAACCAGGCGACGGGAAAACAACAAAGCCAATGGAGAATAGTCGAAGGCCATTCACTTAACTACAACTACAACTAAGCTCTGAGGTTGAGGTTTGAAATCTGAGATTGTGCAGTAGCTAAGAAGTAGATGAAGAAGAAGAATGGCACCGTTATAAACAGCCACTAAACTAATGTTTGCGCTATAAACAAGAAGGTCGCTTAAGATGCGTTAAAGATATATACTATGCATGACTCATCAAAATGAATCATTTGTTATGCTATAATTTCCTTTAAAAAATAATAAAAACAAAGTCTGCTCAACTTACTTCGCTTGCTGACCCAATTTAAACAGACAGTTGATAACTTTGAATCGTTTGGCTTCGATAATAGTTTGTTTTAATGATTTCAATACATATTTTATTGTTTTTGTTATTGCAAAAGAAACAGTTAAACAATTTTCTCGACACTTTAAGCTGTCGCCTGCAGGCGCCAAGCGGAAATATTCCAATTGGCAGTTGCCGAGTGCAAAGTCCGCCAAACTGACTGCAAATCTCTATATATAGATATTTATTGAGCAAAAGCTGCCCCAAACATCTGAGCGGCCAATGAAAAACACACACACCCGCTGCCCCCTATTCCTAGATGCTGTTTGCCTTTTGTATAATTCAAGTACAAGCAGAGTACACTGAAAACTCCAACTTGGAAGAATCTACGTGAAAGAAAACTATTTATTGATTATTTTTGAAAATTAATTATTTTCTATTCATCAACTTTTTAGATCTTCAAATTGAAAATGTATTATTGGCTTATGATTTTTCTTGTAGTGTAGCACTGAAATTTTTGCATGAAAACGTGATAGCAAAAGCTGCTGTTGTTGTTGTCGTCGATTGCTGTTGACCAGGCCAAGACTGAAGCTGGTTGCTTGCCACAGTGCAGGAGCCGCATCTGCTTGTGGAATTTATTTATCGTTAAGAAAATGTGTGTAAAATAAGTGAAACTATTGGAAGCTGCTGCCCGCTGTGCGCCTGTCTGCCCAGTGTGACCAGTTTGTTTTGTTGCGGCAGCTAATGCCACCACTTTTGATAAAATGCTGGCCTGGCCTAAGCCTGTTGCTGCTGCCGCAGTTGCTGATGACCAGTAGCCACTTACAGCTGCAGCAGCAAATTATTGCCGCATTGCTGCCTCGTTGTTATCAGAAGCGGCAGCAAAAACTAAACAGCCGCAGCTTGGCAGCAGCAACATCGGCTTGCGATTTGCCTGACCAACACAGCCACATCAACACAATTTGAGCAACATAATTCAGAGCAAAAAATCCAACGAACCTGGTTATACCCTATAACAAATGGTTTGGGGTGGAAATGGGTTGCTTAACCTTATACTTTATCCAAAAATGTTGCTTGTTTTGAGAAATCAATGAAAGTAGGACTTTTCGAGATAAGTTTGGGTCTCAAACTGTAGCATGATTATATATAGCATACTACTCTAGATAACTCAATCCATGTATCATACAGGGCATTCCTTAAGCTGATCACAATCGACTCAATCTTACTCTTACTTGCACATATTTTGATGTTGTCGAATTTCAGAAAGTGGAAGACCTTCGTTGCTGCTGCTGCCTCTGCTACTGCTGCTGCTTGCCACTTGTTGTTGCTGCTTAGTTTGTTATCAGGTTTGTTGGGAGGGGAAGATGCTTTGCTTTATTTATGCCTATCAATTTCACACCTAAGCCAACGAGTTTCCAAAAACCAAAATTCAGCCAAAGCTGAGCAAATCTTCTTCTACATTATTTTTTGACTAAAAACAATAAAAGATATTGTTATTGAACAAAAACAATAATGCTCTCTATGCAAAAGAAGAAAACGAAAATGACACATATATCGGGTAATATAGTATATATCGGGTAATACCAAAGGGGCCACATACATAGATTCAGAAAGTCACAGTTAACAAATGTGGAGCATGGCTTATGGCTTATGCAATACGCTGATCAAGCTCGAGGCGATGGCATATCTATAACTATAACTATAACGATTATGAATAACCATAACACGCCCAAAGCCAAGCCAAGCCAAGCAAACACATGCAATTATTCAATTAGCCAAATGGCGTCATAAATTATCAAGTCTACGACTCTAATAAATATATATACATATATATAGCTATAGCTAAAGGGCCAATCATTAGTTTAACCCAACCCAAAGCAGCGCTATTTACCAATGCCAGTGTCAATTGCTAATTGCTGTTTGTTAATTGCGGAATGCCGTTGTGATTTAGTTTTTGTCATTTGATTTTATAAATAAATGTTGACACTTTACGATTTTTTTTTCCATATTCTGATACTTTTCATTATTGATGTGTTTAGTATACAGAGCTTTTTGAATACTACGTTATATGTAAAGAAATATTCCAAGTAACTTTTTTATAAAAGAAGTATTTTATGATTTCTTGAATCTTCTCAACATTCATTTGTGCTAAGTAAATTTTAACCATTAAAAATATAGTAACTTAATCAATCAAATCATAAATCAAAGCATCATTAACCTTATGAAGACAGAAGGCTTCGATATATCAAGTTTCGATTTATACAGTTTTTAGATATTGAATGTTCAAAGATTGGATATTAATCCACATTTCAACAGCTGTTTTTAATTTATATATGTATCTATAATATATATTGTTAGAAATAATCTTTTCAAAGCATTTGGCATTTGGAAATTTGACACGCAGACACCATGTCGTATGCGCATTATTTGATATACTACCACATTAATATCGACAATTGTGATATATATATTCGATTTGTAACGCTTACCTTGTGCACCTGCTGCACGTCTTAGAAACGTTTTAAAATCCACAAATCCTTTGGCTGCAAATGCAACAACAACCAATTTTGGCAATTCACAAACGTTGCATACATTATATTCATATACAACAGACACATGCACATATATGTATATATATATATTTCACAATACAAATGCCAACTTCGCTAGATACATATTTCGAAATATTATAATCATATATCCCACATATATAGAGAGAGATATATATATATATGTTGCACTTCACATTTTGTTGACCAAATGATATTTGGCTTTTTAGCTATTGGCTTATTGCCTCACACACACAAACACACACACAGACACACACATTTAGAAGCGCACACATGGCTCTTTTTTCATATATATATATGTATATATAGAAATCGTATCGGAATCGCGGAACAAACGAAAGACTGTAGAGTTGTGGCGCGTGGGGGAAGGCGTGAAGAGAAGACGTATTCGTATTCGAGTCTTGAAGCTGTTTACTGTTCTTGAGCTCAGTTGCTATCTCTGATAGCTGTTGTTGTTGTTGTTGTTGTTATGGCTGCTGCACAGCTTTAACTTTTGATTTACAGCACGCAAAAACCGCGAATTATTAAAAAAAAACACAATCCGAAAAAAAGAACAACAAAATATACAATATGTATATGCATATATATTTAAGATGTGTTTATGTATAGACGTTTGGCTAGATATGCAGATTTATGTGCTTGAAGCCCTGCCTTTTTAACGAGTTAGATCAAGTTATGACAAGCTTAGCTTGTTGTTGTTGTCGTTATTATTATTGTTGTAATGCCTTGGCTTGTAAATTTTGATGTTGTTTTTTTTTTTTTTGTATATTATTTGGACAAGCGACGAATCTTTCGGTTCCGTACAACGAGCGCTGAGCGCAAAAAACTGAATGAGCGTCCAAAGCGGCCGGGCAAGGCAAACAGGCGGCATAGCGTCGACAACGACGACACACAGACAGAGACAGCAGCTAGCAGCAAACAGCAAGCGAGCTAGTTAGTAACTTAGTTGTGAGCTTGTAGTAGTGAGAGTCAATCGAAACACACACACACACACTCATACGCTCATACACATATCAAGTTGCTTAAGTCGCTCAAGCTCAAGCGCCATTTAAGTTGAGTAATTAAAAGCAAGCAGCGATTTGCATGTATGCATAATGTATGTGTGCTTTGTGTTTGTGTTTCTGTTTTTGTCTGTCTGTGTGTGCGTGCGATTAATTATTAATCAAGCCCAAAAAGCAACAACAACAACAACAGCAACAATAAACAAACAAACAAGTCCAACTGTCCCTCCCAGCCAGCCCAGACAATTACAAAAGAAATATTCAACTCTCTCACATCGCAGCTCAGCTCAGCTCAACTCTCAAGCTCTCAAACTCACAAGCTCAGCGACTTTCTTTGCTGCTGCTCTCTGGCTGAAAAGATCTTTCTGTGTTGTTGTTGTTATTGTTGATTTGGTTACCGAAATCGGCATCTCAACTGGTTGCAACTCTGTATTCAACATCGAACTGCCTGCTGCTGCTGCTGCTGCGGCAAATGTAAATCTAAATTGATTGCAAAATGTTTTGAGACTTGAGCGTATTCATTATACGCCATGTGAATTGGACACTAAAGATATAGGCACAGCGTTGCCAGATTGCTTATATGCAGAGCAGCTGACAGTTTCAAGCAGTTGATAAATCCCAAAAAAATAATATTTAAGTACCGATGACTTATAAAAATAGTTCAATTAATTTTGAAATATTTCTCCTTATTTTTGTGGCACTTAGCATTGAAAAGTTTACAAACAAGACTAGAAATTAGTAAGGATAATATTCTTTAATCAAAAAGCATTCAACTAATTGCTTAATTATTTATTTATAAATCAGTTTTGAGTCATTTTTAACATAAGCCAACGATTCTTCTCGAAAGTTCTTAGAACACGTTGCGCATACGCAGCGTAGACGGACAGGCAGGCAGCATTGTTGTCTATCTGGCAACGCTGGTAACCAAATTAATGCAGCATGTTGTTTGTTTTTGTTGCCGTTGCTTGGTAGCGTAATTAAAATATTGCACTTGTTACTTTTGCCAGTCGTTCAGTTCAGCGTGTTGTTGTTGTTGCTGTTGCTGCTGTTGCTGCTGCTGCTGCTGCTGTGGCAAAAACAATATAGGAAAGAGCATGCCAAGACAAGCAGCAGCAACAACAACAGCAACAACAACAACAACAGCAACGAACGATCGTCGTCGACGTCGTTGTCGTGTATTAAAACTTGTTCATTGGAATTTTCTAATAAATCAATAAACGCAGACAACACATTGTGAGTGGTGTGTTACGGTTGTGGGCATAGAAGGGGGAAGGGGAGCGATTGGGGAATGGTCAGTGAAGATGTGGCTTATATGGGCGGCAGGTGGACCAGGTTGATAAGGAGTGGAGGTGGGTTGAAAGGGGGCTTGGATGCATGGCACACAGCTGGCGGCGTACGCATCGAAGATTGCGCATTATAAAAATAGACGATAATTTTTTTTTATTTATTTGATAATTTATTTTTTCTGTTGTTGAGGTTATGGAAAAGTTTCTGTTGTTGGTGTTGTTGACGCAAGCTGTTGACAGCAGCAGCGCGGCAGCAGCAACAACAAATCACGATTGCAGCAGCTGCAACAACAGCAGCAGTTTGCAACACTTTCACGCATTGTCGGCAACTTGCATTTCCGCAAAGTTATGCTTCCGCAGGGGGGTTAGGAAGTGTTTTTTTCACTATAATTTCGCAATTTGCAGTGCTTCAACTAATTTGTATAGAAAGAAATATGTATATTATATAAAGCAAAGCTCATAACTGAAACAAAGGCAAAACCTTTTAAATATTTTTTTCTATAAAAGTTATTTTTTATGAGCTGCTTTGCCTTCCACTTCGTCAGCTTCAACGATTGGAGACAAACAAACAATGCGGAAAAACAACTTTTTGCTTTAATTTAATTATTATGCTGGCATTATACATTTTATACATAGTATATATACATATATATATATACATATATACTAGGCTTATAACTTGTGCGTTTTCATAATCAGCCGTAAATCACACATATAATATTTTTTTTGTCAGAGATGTGTTAACCAAAACATTTGTATGATTTTGTGTCTGGCAACATTGTTGCTATCAACATTGTTGCTAGCGCTTACGCTATGCAAATGGGCCAAATCGAAAGCAGCTCCGTTCGTCACATTTATTTTTTAATGTAAATAAAATGTAAATTCCTTCGCAAAACTAGCAAGAACAACAAAAATTGAAAAAGAAAAAAACCGTTTGTGAGCAGAGAGCACAAAGAAAAAAAATACATGGCACAAAAACTTGTAGAACAGCTCGGCGAGGCACTTGTTAAGATGACTGCCTTGTTAAACGAGCCTGCAACACCCCAACAACAACAAACAATGTTGCAATGCTTAATTATTTCAGCGGCAAGGAATTCCTCGACGCAAACTTGAACTGCTTTTGCGCTGATGTCGATGCTGCAGTTGCAGCCTGTTGTTGCTGCTGCTGCTGCTGCTGCACTTAAGTGGAGGGTATTGCGGCCAAGCGTGCAGCCAGTCAACGCGATTGTTGCCAACACTTGAGGTCGTCTGCTCAGAGATGGACTCCAAACGCCTTAGCCTCCACCTCACTTTAAGCCACAAAGTTTTTGCCACAATCTTTGCTGCTGCTGCTGCTTCGACTTCAGCTACACATTGGTCAACGGCACCGACGCGTCTATGGCCAAGTTACTAGTTGTGCTTGATTTTTTGATCAAATATACGCTGTAAAGTACGAGATAATTTCTAAAAGGGGTACGATTTATGTTTGGATAATAGTTAAAGCTCTTTATAGGATATATTTTAGTCGTTCACATTCCCAACCTAACAATTTCTGACATGCTTGCTGCTATTGTGGTCTGGCGCACCTATTTGTAATGCATTAAATAGCCAAGTCAAGAGGCAGCAGCATAAACAGCAGCAATTGCAGCTCAACTGAATGCAACAGATTGACATTAAGCTGGCTTGTGACCAGCCAGAGATAGAGAGAGAGACCATTGGCCATGAAGGTGGCAGGCAGCCAGGCAGCCAGCCAGCGTGCTCGATTGAGGATGAAGATGATGCATATGATAAATGGCAAGCTGCACATTAACACTGTGCCACTGGCCTCTGAGCAATACCCAATAATTGGTATTTGGCGTAACATTAAAACGAAGTTAAGAGTTCAAATTTGGGGATTGTCGAAGATCAACTTTTGAACTTAAGCCCAAGATAGGAGTAAGACCTTAAGAAGCTGATAATACTGATGAAATACTTCTTTCTTTTTCTCTTTTAAATTGAAAAGAAAATGACTTGAATAATAATTCAAAGACTGAATCTCTCTCAAAATATAACACAAAGATTTGTTTGATTCGTGATTTTTTTGGGAATTTTCGCAACAGTTCACTGCACCAAAATCACTTTAGGGGCTAGCTACAAGGACTGTACAATCCCCAAAATAAAATATAAAAATAATCCTCCGCAGCAGCCAGCTGCTTCAAATTAAGAAATTCCATTTCAAGAATGAATCATGGCCAAACTTTGCGCAAAATAAGTGTATGCAAATTGTATCTGGCAAATACATGTGACAAACAAACAAAATATATACAAAAAAAGCCATTAATTGTGTTTCAGTTAGGCAATATGTGTGCTCATAGAAAACCATGCGATGCGATGCGATGCGAATATGATTCCATTTATGCTTTGAACTTTGCCATTGTCTAGACAAATTAAGCACAGTAACAAATTGATGTGTTGCCATTGGAGCACAATTGTGTGTGTGCGTGTGTGTGTGTTTAAGCACGCGGCGTATGCGCAATAAATGTGTGTGTTTATTTCTTGTTGTAGTTGTGATAAGCGTCGTCAGCCTGTCTGGTCAGCAGCCAAGACAAGCAGCTGCCAGTGTGTGATGTCATAAGTCAACATCTCAGTTGCCCCAAAAGTCTATTTGATACCAGTGCGTGTGTGTGTGTGTGTGTTCAAGATCTGATCGGAACGGATCGTTAATTAAAATTGCCATCAAAGAAGGAGGAGGCGAAGCAGAGAGAGAGAGAGAAGATGCAAGAGTGCGAGTCCAAGTCCGAGTACTTCATTAGCCACGCAGTTGCCACGCGCACTCAGCTCTCCAATGCTTAATTAATAAATCAACGCGACACTTGCACTCAATGGCCGCAGCAGCAGCAGCAGCAGCAGTATCTACAACAATAACAACATGATGACGATGTTGCTGCTCAAGAGCAGATGTTCAACCCGCTCTGAGATTGTTGCTACGCCACGGCAGACAAATTGACGCGGCATTCCACAGCTGCTGCTGCTGCTGCTGCTACTGCTGCAAATGTTCTTTCTCCAAAAGTCAAAGTTGCTCTTATTCTTATTTGTGGGGGGAATGTTATGCTAGTGTTAAATATAGATGCTGACCAGTAAGTAGCTGAAGTAACAACTTGCAGACAACATAACGGAAACGGAAATATTTCTAATCGCAGCACATGGATCTATGTGTGGGAGTTGCCCTAAGTTGTGGGCAGCAAGCGAATGAAAATAAGAGCTTAATTCAATTCAGCTGCTTTAATTAGAATAATGTCATCTGAAGTTGAGTTTAATGATTTAATAGATCTAAAGTTGTAGCTGTGTTCAATGAGAGAAATTCGAAGATATTTTTTTTTTTTCAATTATCCTCTAATAACGAAAATCATATTAAATTTAAAAAGTTATCAAAATGAAAAGTTAAGGCACATAAATTCCTTAAAAATTATTAAATTTTCCATTCATGCTCTAAGTATTCTTATCATACCTAAAATTCAGGAAGTTTCAATCAGCATTCATCTTAGTTGACACGCTATAAAATAACCAAAAGGAAAATGAAAATGAACACACAAACTGTTTTGTTTTATTATTATACGTTTTAGTTATAAGAAGAGCAATTTGATAAAACAAAAAAAAAAACACATTTTTCGCTGAATGTTATACGACTTGAACAGATTGTAATTAGATAGTCAGATTTATCAAGTCAATCTATTATTATTCAAAAGAACTGTAAACTTAGTCATCGCAAGCTCAGCGTCAACCGCAGCTGCAGCTTGTTGTTTATTTTTGTACTACAGACATTTATATAGTTAATAACAAAGTTAATCAAGCAAAAATAGCACAGACTGTGTGAGATACGATGCAGGCAGAATGTGATTATTTAATAATTGTGCCAAATGCGCGGCAAAATAATTATTGTAAAGTGCAATAGCAACAGCAACAGCAACAAGAACATCAACAACAACCACATCAACAACAATAGCAACAAAAGTGTTTCCATTGTGCTCGAAACAATCAAAAGCTGAGGGAAAACAAATTAATGATGGATTACTTAGACTTTGTATGAACGAAGATAAAATGCTCTGCTAAAATGCCTACTTAAGAAAACAAATCCTGTAGTTGAGCATACAATTTTGATTAGTTCTGATTAAACTTTTTGAAAACAAACCTTATTATAACTTTGAACATACAACATACAAAGCCTCTTTCATTCATAATATAGAAAATCAACTATAAGAGTATAAAAAGAACCAAAATCGCAATTGGGAAAAGTATTTAACAAAGTGTCAGTTATAAATTTTGTAAAATTGCAAACTGGGCACGCGTCGCGTTTTAGTTTTTTATTTAGTAGTTGTTGTTAATATGTTAGTCTTCAGTATATTATTGTTGCTAAAAATAAAAATAAAAAATAAATTTACATTTTTAATTGCAATTATTGCTGTCCATTGTTGTTGTTGCTGCTGCTGTTGTCACTATTGTTGCTGCTGCCTGCTACTGTTTGCCTTTGGGGTCTTTAACAATTAAGATGATTTATTAGCATCGCATTCTTATGAGGCGCACAATACAAAACAAAAACAATATAAACAATAGAGAAATAACAAAACAAAAAAGACTCAAATATTTATGCTTTATAATAATCATGTTTGAGTATAGTATATATTTGTGCATATAGCAGATAGATAGATATATCATTTGATTTATCACACATATGTTGATGAGAACAGCCATTAAATCAGCACAATTCATCTGGTATTAAAAAAAAGAAATAATAATGTTGCTGATTTCATAAGCCACACATCATTTTATTTTTTATGATATAGAGGAAAAAGCTAATTGCTATTTTATGTTTGTCACTTGAGCATAATTTAAAGAATTCTCGTATTTAAATGCAAATAAACGTTAATAAAACGAGTCGTAAAAATTTCATAAGAACATTAAACAGGAAAATCGTAAAAACTGTCTGAAACACTTGTTAAAACAAATTGAAACTATTTCACTCAAGGTTTCAATACCCCAATCTAAACTATTACGGCACAACTATGAAATGTAGATCCATTACGTTAGTGCCCGTGTGTCCAGTTATCACATGATGTTCACCATCTTCCAGTTGCTTGTAGAAATTGTAGCTATCACAATTGCGCAGGATCTCAGCCAGTTCGTCGAGTGTATGGCTGCCTAAATAGTTTTCAATAACACAGCTATCACCAATGGCGCCAGCTGCGTCTGTGGGTCCATCAATGCCATCTGTCCCAGCACTTAAGAAACTGCATCCATTTAAAGTTTCATCACGATGCAACATTTGTGACATAAGCAAAGCCAAATGCTGACTGCGTCCACCCAGCCCTTGTCCAGTGACCTGTGACAAAGAATAAAATATTATATTTTGAAGTTTTTAAGATCTTTTAAGCTTACCTTAATGACCGGCTCTCCGCCACAGATAAGAAACAGTGGCGCTTTTGTATCCATATGCTCTTGCAGCGCTTTTAGAAACGTTTCAAAACTTTTTTCGCCATAAACAAATCTTTCGCCAAGTTGCTGTTGATTGATTGTGTGCTGCTTGAACTCCTGAATGCCGTGCAGCAAACATTGATAATCCGCAGCAACCTTATTAATATCACCCTGAATGGAGCAGCTTAGAACGCAGGTTATGTAGCCAAGTTTGTTGGCTTCCTGCACAGCTGCTGTAGTGGCTATAATATTGCTGCCCACAACAAACACTCTGACATTATTCGGAGTTTGCTGTTGCTCCTGTTGCTGTTCGTCAAATAACTGCTGCAACTGCTCCGACAGTTCAGGCCAGACTTCGTGCTTTTTTAGTATCGCCGCTGCTGACTCGCCGCCTTCATTTGGCTGTACTGTGGGTCCGCTGGCAATCAACTCCAATGGATCACCAACAATATCGCTCAATACAAAGGTGATTATCGAGTCTGCCTGTTTAGCAGCCTGTGCCAGACGACCACCTTTTACATCCGAGCATGCAATGCGCACTGTGTTTAGCTCCTGAATGCTTGCACCACGTTTCATTAGCTTATCCACAATGGCGCGCTTGCCTTCGAGAGTAAGTGGCGCTCTGGGCAGTGGCAACAATGCTGAACCACCGCCAGAGATGAACACAAGAAGCACATCCTTATCAGTCATGCTCTGAGCCAAATTCTTGATTTCCTGCGCTGCTTTTAGAGCCTGCTCATCGGGTAAATTGTTGGCTGCACCTTCGTAAATAACCATCTTTGGGTTAATGGGCTGATTATACTGTTGCAGGCTGTTGAGAGGCACGCTTAACACGCTTCCCGCTGCATACTTTCCCAGATCGTGTTGCACTTTGTTGGCCATTGCCAGCACAGCCTTGCCAAAACCCACAACATGACAGGTTTTCCCTGTTATATCATGCTGTTGTCCATCTAACTTAATGTAGACACGTTGACTCTGCTCCCGTGGTCGCAAATCGTATATATTGTAGTCCGCAAATATATTGTCCGGATGAACTGCATTGACAGCATATTTAAAGACTTGGCGCATGTGCGTCCAAGCTGGTTTCTTGGACATCTTGTTGAGTTTATCCTCTTAGTAGTTCTAAAAATATGCAATTTTAATCATATATTTTTAGCGAACTTAACTTTTTACTTTACTGATAACTAATATCAGAAATTTTTGCAGAATTTCAAAAGAGAAGAACAAACTGTTGATTTGTTTACATTTCTGTTCTGTTTTGATTTTATATTCAGGAATAAATACCTTTTTTGCCTTGTAAGAAGTGTAGACGTCTTTTTGTAGCGCTTTTGGCAATGGAAAAATGTTTACTAACTAATCATAGTTTTTAATCAGCGAACAGGTCAAATTTGTAGGTGAAATGAACTGCTGTTGTTGTTGTTTCCAATCGAATATTCTAAATAGTATTTAGTATTTTAATCAATTTTTAAAAATAAATAAACACAGAAAAATAAAAATCAGGCCAAGCAAGAATGAAACCAACCAACTACAACCAAGGCACAAGCCCACACTTTTTGCTTTCAGCTGGCCCGCGCCTGTTTTTTTCTTTCTCCAATATAATCAACAAACCACACTAACGTGCACGCACCCATAGTACAATCAGTGTGGTCCGATAACAACTTGTTGAACGTGTGCAAAAAAAAAAATTAAATAAACTAAAAATGACAACAAACTTTTATTAGAGGTGGTCTAAATGCGGCAAGTGATGTGTGTTTCTATACGTGCTTAGTGATAATTGTCATCGCAGCTATCGTATGAAAACATTTATGTCAGCGCACAAAAGCTGATAGCTTTACCAGTTACACCGTCAAGGCAAACGAACAAAAGGTGGCGCTAGCAGTTCGCATGGATAAGTAATTCGTTCACATATCCAAAGTGTCATTCTTTATTGACCCAAATAGCAACCACACACAAAATGTGCGAATTAATAGTATTACTGCTTCTGCTGCTACTGCCGGTACAGGTGCTTGCCGTGTGGGTGCTTACATATTTATGCCTGAAACTCAATTTCTTTGAGCTGAAAAAAGCAGATCTAACGTTTTTGATAGGGTTACGCCTTGCAGAAGTTTAAATAGCGATTACTTTCGCTGTGTGGCGCACAGTTCAGTTAGAAGCTTGTCAACATGACGACGACGCTGCTCTTGCTGCTGGGTAGGTTTTTCAATGGAAGTTTTTTATTAAAATTTACAAGGAAAATTCGGAGTTTAGCTGGATTCTGTGGCATTTCTGCGAATCCACTGCTGGGACTTGTGGATCCTGCCTGTTTTGTGGCCAGCAGCGTTGAGTGTCCCAATTCGAATGTGACCTTCTGGCTGTACTCAAAGTGGGTTAAAAAGGAATTAAATATTTATATGCTGCTTGAAAGCATGTCTTTCTCCTTTCTCCATTAGCTCCACTCGCGATTCACCAGTGCGGGTAAATCCGCTTGATCTCAATCCTTGGGACTTTCAACCTCCACGTCCTGTCAAGATTTTACTTCATGGCTACACAGGACATCGTGACTTTGCTCCCAATAATCACATTCGACCTGCTTTATTGGATAGTGAAAATGTCTATGTGATCTCCATTGATTATGGTCCACTTGTTCGTTATCCTTGCTATATACAGGCAGTAAGGAATCTTCCTTTGGTCAGCAAATGTCTAGCACAGTTGATCAACAATCTCTTGGAAAGAGGCATTGTAAAACATGAGTTGCTCCATGTGATTGGTTTCAGTTTGGGCGGTCAAGTTGCCGGGCAGACTGCCAACTATTTGAAGAGGAAACTAAAACGTATCACAGGATTAGATCCTGCCAAACCTTTGTTCATCTTAAGCAGCGATACGAGACGTTTAGATGCCAGCGATGCAGAGTTTGTGGATGTGATACACACGGATACATTGGGCAGGGGCATGATGCGACCCATGGGACATGTGGATTTCTATCCTAACTTTGGACCCCTTCAACCTGGCTGCATGGAGGAGAATCCCAGTGATCCGGGCAGCTGTAATCATGAGCGTGCGCCACGCTTCTATGCCATGTCCATCAATTCCTCATTGGGTTTCTGGGGTCGCCAGTGCTCAAGTTGGTTAATCTATCTCTTTGGACTCTGCTCCACTCGTGCGCCGCAAGCTCTGATGGGCTATCATGTGTCGGAGGAGCTTAATGGCTCATATTTCCTGAAGACACTCAGTGATCCACCTTATGCACTGGGCAAGCTAGAGGAGGCGGATAATAGCAACTATTTGGCCAAGTTCCGTTTGAATGAAATACACAATGAAATCGAAAATCATTTCGAACCGGAGCTAAGTGAACCCTTACCAGAGTTAGATGACAATAATTTGGATACCGATGAGCTGGAGAAACAATTGATCTGGCACGAACAGGAGGCACTCGATGAGCCTCTCTTTTAAGCCTAATTGTGATAATAAGTGCTGTACGACCTCGCTCAATGCAACCTATTAAAACTTCGCCAATTGCGAAATCTGAGGTGGTTGCAAAAACCGAGGGAAAATTTTCTGTTTGCAACGAGATCTACTGTCAAAATGAGATGCCTTTGCTAACCATTTAAGTTGAATTAAATCGAATAAATCTGTGTTCAAAGCAAGGATTTTATTTTATTTTATTTAGAAAAGTAGTAAAAACTAAAACTTACGATTTCCTTAAGAAGTTGCGTAAAATTAAGTGATTGTTTTTTAAAGTTTCGTTAACAGGAGTTGCGTGTAAGGAGCGTTGCGTTGAGCAATTTAAATAAGTTTAACCAATGTGATCCCGATCACACGGGAGATGTGCAAACATCTTGAAATTATTTATTTTGTATAGTTGATTTTCAAAAGCAATATCTTATAAGTCGTGGTTTCACTTCTAGAATAAAACTGCATTTAAATTAACAAAGCGATTTTTGGTCAGAATGCATGTTAAATTTTTATGCCAAAAAATCGACTTGGGCTTTGGTAAAATCTTTCGACTTCCATAACTTCGGCAAAACTGCCCCGATTTTCAAAAGCAATACCTTAAAAGTCATGGTTTGACCCCTTCAATAAAACTGCATTTAAATAACTACATTTAAAGAAAATTTGATTTTTGGTCAGACTTATGTAAAATTTTTATGCAAAAAATCGACTTGGGCATTGGTAAAATCTTTCGACTTCCATAACTTCGGCAAAACTGACCCGATTTTCAAAAGCAATATCTTAAAAGTCATGGTTTGACCCCTAGAATAAAACTCCGTGGATTTTGAGAACTCGATTAAGTTTGTCTTCTTCAACAATAATAATTCGAGCTTTAAAATGCAAGTGAAAAGTTCTTTAACTAAAATCAATGGAAAAAAATAAACATAAACAACATTTTCAACGATTAACCACAATTAACAATTTGAATTAGTTGTTAGTTATTCAATACAACTTTGTATTAAACTACTAGTGGAGCCCGACAACGCGTTTGCTGTGGTGCTGTTTGACGTCTACTCTATGAATATAAAGCACATGATATTCTCGTTGATCGTCTTTACTGTTTAAATATTATTGAGGTAATAATGACAAATGATACAAAGTAAGAAATATCTTTACTGTTTAAATATTTGCGAGATAATAATGACAGATAATACAATGTAGTCGTAAAAATAGGGAGTTGCAACTTTTTATTTTTTCCAAAACCATCCCGTGCGTCATCACAATTATTCACCGAAATTTCATCAAAATCGGTTCGGCGGTTTCAGAGTCAATAAAGGACATACAGACAAACATTCATTTATATATATATTTATATATATAAAGGAAAATCAAATATATAAACAGGTGAACTCTTTGATAAGATCACTTGGTAAATAATCCAAAATAATTCTATAGCTTCTCTAAGCAAATAAACAAGCTTTGTAATAACAGTTTACTACAAAGTATAATTCGTTCAACAGACATATTTTTAACGCTTGTTTAAACACTATTCGTGCAAATAAATAGATGCAAGTGTTGATAAGTCAACAAATAATATTCTGTTCATTCATAATATAATAAAAAGCGAAAACTTTTGCACTGGCATTCCAAATTAGATTCTGTTAAGATGAAGTCGAAAACGCCGACGCTGTTTTCCTTGCTTGGTAAGATTCTTTCTGACAACAAATGTTCTAAATTAAGGATTCTGTTCTTTGTTAGTTGCTGCACTGCTCTTGGGACTTGTAGATGCTGATTCCTGTTTTGTGGTCCACGATCAAAAGTGTCCCAATGAAAATGTTACTTTTTGGATGTATTCAAGGTGAGAAGCATAGGAAATTATAGGTCACTTTCGAATAGGTTCAACCACTCTTCTTAATAGATCCACTCGTGATGCACCTGTTGTGTTAAATCCACTTGAACTTCGAGATTCGGATTTTCAACCTAAGCTTCCAGTAACAATTCTCATACATGGCTACACAGGTGATCATATCAATGCACCGAATGATATAATTCGACCCGTTTTATTGGATAATGAGAACGTCTATGTGATATCCGTTGATTTTGGTCCACTTGTGCGTTATCCTTGCTATACCGAGGCTGCTAAGAACGTCCCAGCAGCCAGCAGATGTATTGCTCAGTTGATTAATAAGCTTGTGGAACGACAACTTGTTGATGAAGAGTCACTCCATGTGATTGGCCTTAGTATGGGCGCTCAAGTTGCCGGGCAAACGGCTAACTATGTGAAGAGGAAACTTAAACGCATCACGGGACTAGATCCTTCCAAGCCCTTGTTTGTGAGAGCCACTAAGGAGAGATTTCTGGATAAGGGGGACGCGGAGTTTGTGGATGTTATACACACTGATCCTTTAGGAAGAGGCCAGCAGCGTTCTGTAGGACATGTGGATTTCTATCCTAACTTTGGAGTACTTCAACCTGGATGCCAGCGGGACTATCCCATACAGCCGGGCACTTGCAATCATCTTCGAGCGCCTTATTTTTATGCCGAGTCCATTGCCTCCCCAAAGGGATTTTGGGCACGCAAGTGCTCTAATTGGTTATTATATCTGCTCAAATCGTGTCCGAATGATGAAAACAATGCTCTGATGGGCCACAATGTGTCAAAGGAAACGCGAGGCACCTACTTTTTAACTACGGACGATAAGTCGCCTTATGCCTTAGGAAAAGAGGGGCAAGTTGATAATGTTATTTTGGCGGATTTGCAGTTCAGTCAAACCGAGCGCTTTAAGAGTTATGAGTTGGAGTTATTGAAACCCACTGAAGATCTGAAAGAAAACGATGTGGAGCGCATTCCAGTGGAATATAAGATGAACTTTGAGGAGAAGGCTGCAAGAAATGTTTATCGGTTAAGAAATCAATTTGGATGTGGGTCAAAGTAATAAAGAATTTACGTCAACCTTTAGCATATTAACAAGCTTTACAATAAAAGATAACTGCATATAATCCGTTTAACGCTTTTCGTGCTTATACCGAGAGACTTCCTATGCCCTTGAAAAGGCGAAGAGAGAGAGAGAGAACTTAGTTGCATTATCAACTTGCCAAACTGTTTTCTAGCCCGCATATTAATGCTTAACAACTAAACAATAAGCCTAACCTTGAGCTAGAACTTCAAATGCTTGACTTCTTATCAGCTCAACTTCATAGGGGTGCTCGTATCTCATGCAGTTTTCAATGTTATGTCAAGCTAATTTAATAGAATTAACATTAGAGACGGTGTGCAAAGCTCTCCCGGGTGTCGCAATGTTCGAATATCGAACTAACGTAATACTCCCACTGCTACTCATACTCTGGATATTCATTAGAAATAGTGAAGCCCAGCTGCAAATGCGACAATTTTTACCCGAGCTGTGTGTATTTGCCGAAGACAAGTGTCCAAATTCTCGTATTGGCTTTTGGCTATATACCAAGTAAGTTAATAAAGTGGAACTTTGGATTTAAGAAAATAACATTAACGAGAACTTCAACAAACTCTTTTATCGAAATAACTGATCGTTAGCTATAGTTTTAATTCGTAAACTTACAGCAACAGTCGAGCTGAGCCCATTCTGCTGGATCCACTTAATCTCTCAGCCGAACTATTCGAGCCACGTTTACCACTTAAAATACTCATTCATGGCTTCATTGGCAATCGCAGTCTGACACCCAATCTGGAGGTGAGAGATGTGCTATTGCAGACTCAAGCCGTCCATGTAATCTCGGTCGATTATGGCAGCTTGGTACGCTGGCCCTGCTATTATCCGTGGTCGGTGAGGAATGCTCCAGTTGTGTCCAAGTGTTTGGCACAGTTTATTGACAGTCTTTTAGCTGCTGGAATCTATGAACGAAAGCAGATTCATCTGATTGGCTTCAGTTTGGGTGCACAGGTAGCTGGCATGGTTGCCAATTATGTAAAGGAACCGCTTGCACGGATTACAGGATTAGATCCAGCTGGACCTGGTTTTATGACCAATTTGCGAAAGGATAAACTTGACAGCAGTGATGCGGACTTTGTGGATGTGATACACACAGATCCTTTCTTCTTTTCCATGCTTCCTGCCATGGGTCATGTGGATTTCTATCCAAATCTCGATGAGTTCAATCAAAGGGGTTGCAGCTATGTTAATCAATGGCATTTCTACAATTGCAATCATTATAGAGCTGCCATCTACTATGGAGAGTCTATTATTAGCAAGAAAGGTTTTTGGGCTCAACAATGCGGTGGTTGGATGCAATATTTCTCACAACGTTGTGGTCTTTATTCGGATATACCTAATACACAAATGGGTTACTTTGTCTCACAGAAGTAGGTTGAGCTTTTATTTTGATACTTTTGAGCTTATTTTTTTATCTTTTCTATGCAGCGCATCTGGTGCCTACTTTCTCAGCACAAACGAGGCAGCTCCATTTGCCAAAGGACCGTTGGTTGATGTGATAATTGAGGTGGCAGACGTTTGATTACATTTTGAGATATTTAGTTTGTTGACTTTTGCAAAACAAAAAACAGCTGTTGATAAAGATTAGTATATGTACATAATATACATAATTTTTCAAGAATATTTTCCAACCTTGTTGATACAAAAATAATTTACACTTCTTCTTATTAATTTCTGTTTGATGATATTTTTATTGTTTTTAATCAAAATTATTTTCAGAAATGTTTAAAGCATTAAAATAAGTTTATTTTTTTAGTTTAAGGAACAGCCCCACTTATTGTCAGCACTTAAAAAGCTTTCACTTAACAGAGTGAGCTTTTTTTCGTTCGACTCGCATGCTCTACAAACTTTTTCGGCTCAACGAAAACGAAACCGAAACCGAAAATCAAAAACCAAAAAACGAAAGACTTAAGACACGAACGCGTGCTTTAGTTGCTCGCCAGCGCGCAAACAAAGCGCACGTCTTTAGCTTCATATCGTTTGTTTGGCAATAGCCCCCAAGCAGCACGTGCGTCACGTCATTTACTCCCGCCTACGTCACCCGCGCCTGCTCGTGTGAAAGCGCCAAGATCAAGTGTTGCACAAATAGTGGATTTCTGTTTCTGTTGTTGTTGTTGCTGCTGTTGATGTTTGGGCGTTTCGCGCGTGCCCGCTAGTTTTAACATACTCGTGGCATCCGGCAGTATGCCTCAACAGCGTCGCCAACTTGTCGTGCATTGAGTTTGAAAATCGAGAGTGTTGTGTTCAGAGAGTCCAATGACCAGCAACAGTGGCCGCCGGTGAACATATATATATGTATATTAAAATCAAAACAAATACCAACGCGCCGCAAATTGCGTTTATTTTTCGAATTCAAAAAACCTTGACCCACAACGAGCAAATATTCAAATAAACTGCAACTGACCCAAAAATTCGATTAAAAATTGTATTAAATAATTGTGTTTTCAAAAATGTTATTTGATTGCGTACACCAAAAGCGGGAATTTCTGGGAATCGGCTCAACTTTGTGGTTGCTGCTCAGCTTTAATGTTTTTTATGTGGATTTTGCCGGTTTGTTTTCTTTATTTTTGGGCTACTACAGTGCTAAAAAGAAATCAGTGTTAAGTTAAACTTTTACTTTCGCCCTGCCTGCTTGGCACCTTTATGAGTATTTAAGTTATTACTTGTTGTTTTCGTTTTTTTGACCATGCTTGAATGCTTTTTTTGCTTTCTTCTGATTCGGCGTTGTCATCGCGATCTGTGATTGTGGTAAAGGTGTGTCCAGTTTTGTTGTCACTCAAAAATTTGCCTCAACTGCATAATTAATTGCACAACTCAGTGTTATTTATTGCGTTAGGCCATCGAAGTTTCCAATTGGCGACCTTGCTTCATATTGCCAGCAACAATATTTTGATTTTATAATTTTATTTATGCTGTGACCATTGAACAACTTAAAGGTTGATGCTCTCCACAGCACGTACTCGGACAGCAATAACAGCAGCAGAAGTAATTGCAACAAACACCAACTTATTACTGTTTATAACTACTTATTTGTTAAGCCAACAATGGAACGTCTGCTTTTTGTCGGTGCTCAGGTCGAAAAGTGGTCAAAATTTAGCACACTGAACAAAATTTATAAAAAAAATATTTGTGTTTTATGGCTTAGCAACCGCAAGAAAATATTAAAAACCAAAAAAGGCGAAAGCATTATGTAAACAAAAATCAAAGACTCATAAAACTCAAAACAAAAATATGCATATTAAAAAACTGAACACCATAAAAAGCTTTTTGGAAAAAAATACAAATGCTTCAGTAACTTCTTTCTTAATCAATATATAGAATAATTTCAAAAATTAACTTGCTTTGTAACCACTGTGCAATGGGTCACTTGTCAAAAAGCTTATGTCTCTTTTACCACACACACTTACATTTTGCTGTTATTGTTATAATCGCTGTCATCGATGTTTATTGATGTAAGCTTTTTTTTCAACTTTGTTACGCATACTTTTGGCTCATCGAAAACAAAAGAAATAACAACAAACTTAAAAAAGAAAACGAAGCACAACATATGTTTAAAATATGCCTCATCATTGTCAAGCTGCCTTGTTGGGTGACAGATGTCAAACGGTTGCTGTTGTTGTTGCTGCTGCTGCTATTGTTGTACCAGTTAACTAATTGGCTGCTTGTTGCTACTTAACCTAGTGAAGCTTCCGTTAAACTGCAGGCTCAGTAGCTTGTTCATCTATGATAATCATACGAATGTGTATTTTACATCTTTTAATTATATATCTTTTACTTAATGCACCTTGACACCCTTTGAAGCTGCTGCTGCTGCTGCGTTTGGTTTTTTCGCAATATTTCGCAATTGTTACTGCTCATATTTATGATGCGTGCCATTTGGT
Organism: Scaptomyza montana; assembly: GCA_018904305.1. Taxonomy (NCBI): domain Eukaryota; kingdom Metazoa; phylum Arthropoda; class Insecta; order Diptera; family Drosophilidae; genus Scaptomyza; species Scaptomyza montana. Next base: position 854,998 of record JAEIGR010000037.1, on the reverse strand, counting down.
TGTGTGGGGGTTTGTCAAAGGTGCCATGCCACTGAGTGGCGTTCTGGCTAATGGGACGTAAGCGCATTGCAAAAGCTCGTGTCATCATGGCAAGCGTAAAGATCTGATTGCCAAAGTCAAGTGAATGACTTTTTATTACGTAAAAGTGCAGCTGAGGTTGAAGTTAATTAAGAATTGTTTAATGAAAGTGATTTCGGCCTTAAACCATTTTTAAGGTCAGAGCATTGGCCTAAAGAATTTAATTTAACCTTTAGCTTTGTGTTGTAGTCAGGCAGCTTATTAAATATCTAAATTGGCATTAACGACTGTAGCCTTCAATTGTGGAAGTAGAAGTCGAAATCTAAATCGAAAGCTAATCAACAAACTAAGGATTATTATTCTACAGGTTTAACCTCTATCGCGAAGGTTTCGCTTTCAAAAATCGTTTTTATTTTGGCAAAGTTATGTTATTCGACTTCAAAACAATTTATTTTTATACACTGCAAGTTAATCAAATTGATTAATTGCAAGCATTTAGTTGTGTTTTCTTTTTAATAGCTGGCAGCTGGCAATTGTAATCAAAATATCGAATTAAAGTTCAAAAGGTTCATAAAAGTAACGATTTTAATCAACTTTCCATCAAGTTCATGCTAAATTCGTTATTGTTATTAAACCTTCATCTCAACGCTATGAAAACAAAATAAACACAAAAAAAAACTCGAATGATTTATGGCAAACAATTTGAAGGAAAAACCGCAGACACAAAAACCTATAAAAACACTTAAACAAGCGATGAAATGAGGGAAGAGAGAGAGAAAGAGAGAGAGACAGCAGCAAAACAACAATAAAAATAACAACGTAAGAAAACTTTAACAACAACAATAAACATCTTTCACTTACTTACAAACCAAACACGAATCAACCGAAATGATGAGCACGTCTCAAGTATTGTTGTTTTGAATTTTGTTGTTATTGTAGTTGCTGTTGTTGTTGTTTCTCGTCCGCTTGTGTCTTCCGCATTTAGCTTTGAATGCTTCCGTTTTAGGCTTTCTGGAACGATTTAAGCCTTTGCGTTTTTATTCGATATTTATTTCCATTTGACTTTTCCGGCGTGCTGCCAAAGCGTCTTTTTAATTTCGAAACAAATTTTCCCAAAAAAACTAAACAAAAACAAAAAAAACACTTAATTGGTATTCGTAATGTTAACAGTTGAGTCCAAGTACATGTTCAAGTCACCAGTGTGTTCAAGCCAACTTACATAAGCCACAAGCCAGGCGAAGCCAAGCAAAGCGTGGCGATTGTGAAAAGAGTTTAACTAAAACTCAAGCGAATAACGGCAAAAAAAAAGAAGCAATCCGACTCGCCCCATTGGTAACTGTATGCGGGTGAGGGCGAGGAAGTATGTTTCCTCTGTCAGCCGGTCAACATGCTGACTGAAATTATGCTTGGACTTTGGCTTGTTGCATGTTCAAAGTTTGACATAAAAGCATTATGACAACATGTCATATGAAACGATGCAAAGATAATGTTAACCAGCCAGCCTCAACTTATCCAACTAATTTTGTGTTCACTGTGCCATGCGGTTTGTTTTATTTTGTATTGCCTTATGCCCTAAAAGGCGCTGCTTACTCAAACTCATCTCTGATTGTCGATCAGTTGGTTAAGTCAAGTTGCAATTGCAACAATTTTTAGACCGGTTGCCATGCAACCAATTATTACTATTGCAACATCAAGCAGCTGGCTTAGCATCTAAACAAGTGGGCCAATTGGCCAGCAAGTTATTAATCACTACGAAGGCCGATTCTTAATGTATGCGATTTTTTAATGAACCCATAAAAATTCATATCGCATGTAAATTTTTGTGCGTAAAACTTTGAATCGTTTGACAAGTGCTGTCTATTTTTATGGTTCCTAAGACTTGGGAAATAATATGAACGAAAGCACATAGAACAATGGTTACTTAATTTAGTTATATGATATAATTTATTCAGAAACCTAAGTCTTGAAGAGTTTCTTGAAGCATGAAACATTTTCTCTTCCTCCAAAAATATATTAGAAATCTTCAAATCCTAACAAGTAAAATGAATTAAACAAAATTCACACTTCACACAATTTGGAACTGGATCAACATATGAACGGAAATGCACATTTATATTCACATCCAGTTCGAAAATGTTATCGGATGAGCTCATTGAATATTGGGTTTTCCTTATCATGCCATGAATCATAAATTTAAAACATATAATAGTATATAACGCCCAGTTATGTCACGTTGCGCTTTTGTGTGTTATAAATAGCAACACAACACTAACCACAACAACAAAACGAGTCTCGTGGCAAACTTCCGTTTTTGGGCACATTTTATCTGACTTTTACTTTTGCCACAATTGAAGAAATGTTGCAGCAACTACAACAACAACAACATCAACTGACTTCAAATGCTTGCAAATGTTGCAAATGCAGTCGCATGACATTTGCCGCAAATCGCCAACATTCAATGTCGCCAGCAAACAGCAAACAGCAGCAGCAGACCAACCAGCTTATGTAATTTAGCTTAACAAACTTGTTTAGCCAGCTTGCCGGGCCGAGTGGTGTTAAAAGTTGGCGCCAACTGATTGCACTAAGAAATAAAATGATTTAAGGCATTACAAAAATTGTTAAAAGCACATATTTTTGTTGGAACTTAGCTGAAGCTTTTGATATTTATTTTGTTAAATATTTGCAGCACAAAATCTATAATTTTATATATTCTTAAGCAGCATTAGAAGCTTATTAAACTATCATAACGGTTCTTTCTTGCGCTTATCATTTTATTATTTATTTAACACTTAGATTACTAACTCTTTATTTAACAGCTGGTCAAAATGCCGCTGTTGTGGCTGCCGCTGTTGCCGCTGGCCAAAATCAATCGGATGTTTATGTAACGGATTCTTGCCTAGAGAAACCCTATCGCTGTCCGCATCCAAAGATTCAATTTTATTTGTATACGCGAAGAACGCAGGAGAACCCAGAATTCATAAATGTACTCGATGCGAACTCACTTTACTATACCCACTTTAACCCGCGGCATCCCACCAAGATTGTCATTCATGGCTTTGGCGGTGGTCGCATGTTGAGTCCCAGTCCGGATTTGAGAGAGGCGTATTTCACTCTGGGCGAGTACAACATCATTATTGTGGATTATAGCAATGCAGTTAAGGAACCATGTCTCAGCCAAATGGAATGGTCACCACGCTTTGGCAGCCTCTGCATCTCGCAATTGGTCAAGTATCTGGCCAGGCATCCACGTGGTGTTCAGCCGGATGATCTGCATTTTATTGGCTATAGTGTGGGTGCACACATAGCTGGACTGGTGGCGAACTATCTTAAGCCGGAAGAGGGTAAAATTGGTCGCATAACAGCATTGGATCCGACGATATTCTTCTATGCGGGTGCAAATAACTCGCGAGATTTGGACACAAGTGATGCCCACTTTGTGGATGTTGTGCATACGGGTGCTGGTATCCTGGGACAGTGGCATTCTAGTGGGCACGCTGACTTTTATGTGAATGGAGGCACCAGGCAGCCAGCCTGCGTGGGATCTGCAACTTTGTTTCGTAAGTAAACATAAAATTATATAAATGTTTCGCCCAATATATACATTTTTCTTACATTTTTTCCAGAAACCTTGGCCTGTGATCATACCAAAGTGACGCCGTACTTTATTGAATCGATAACATCCACAAAGGGCTTCTATGCGGGACCCTGTCCGAACTTATTTACCTATCTGATAGGCTGGTGTGAGCCCAAGGATTCGGAGTATGTGCTCATGGGCGAGCATTGTTCAACCAAGTAAGTAATACTCTCAAATTGTAAAACTAACGAACTTTACAAATAACTCCTAATAAGGGCGCGTGGCAACTATTATGTGACGACGAATGCAAAGGCGCCCTTTGCTCGAGGCTTTCCCGGCAAGGGGCGATCCAATGGGGAATACCAAGGCGTACGGCGTTGAGAATGCACTTGAACGTAGTTGTAGCACTCTTGTGATTTTAGTTTGTTGTTTCCTAATAATGTATTTGTATTTATTTGCATTGTGTCTTGTAAGTTTTTATTTGCCGCCATCGTCGTTGGGAATCTTTCGCTTTGAAGAAGTTAAGTTCCCAGCCAAAGCTCTTCGCGCCTTGTACAAATCTAAGTCTAATCATTAAGTTGTAAGACGACGCTGCTGGAATTCGAAATAAAAGCTAATGTTTAGTTAATGTTTAACATAAAGCAAACGACTTTTGCAATTTTGTTGGCATAATTTGTTAACATGTTTTTTGTTTTATTATTTGTTTTACTGAATTCCAAATACATTTTTCTTTTGTTTAGGTATAACTTGTTAAGCCTTTATATGTACTCGTATATTGTTGTAGTTTCGTATAGTCGGTTCTGAATGATGGGGCTTCGATTTTTTGACAAAAGTGAAATCCAATTAAATTTCTTTATAACACAATTTAGATTTAATATCAATGAATTATTATTGATTTTTGGTGGTAAATTTTTCAATTGAAAGATGTCAGTATACATTTATAGTCGATATATATTCATATTTTAAATACCATTTATACTAGATCATTAAATTATACAACATGGGCGGGTGTTGCCAGAAAAGGGAGCTTGATTTCTTTAGTTATTACATATACATACAGATTTGAACTTCCTTTTGTTTTCAATTTTATACATTTACTAATTGTTTAACATAACACACACAAAAAAGAGCACAACAAGAAATTAAAATATTTATACATAGCATAAATAAATTGAATTAACCTTTCCATTAATAGTTTGTTGCTAGTGTTGATTTTTGAAAGGCGAGTCGCAGCATTCATATTTATTTAGGTATTTTTACACATAAATGAATAAGTTATGAGCTAGTTTCTTTTTGTGCGTCTATATTTCTGAACAATATGTGAGTTTATTAATATTACTTCTTAGCTATAAGAAGTATTTATCATAATTGTTATGCACTTAATGACACATTCAAGTTGTAGTACCCTAGTTCTAACCGGTTCATGTTTAATGCTCAATTAATGAAATTAATGATATAACTGTGCTTGCCAGTTATTATATTATTATCTTCTTTTTTTTATTGTACACTTAAATTACTCACAAAAGCATTTAATGATGGCGTTTAGCTAGGTTTGTTTTCATATTTACAGACTGTTGGGTCAAATGTTTAACTATTTCGTTAGTATTTTATAATGAATTTATTTTTTTGGCTAAGGTTTAGTTATATATAGTTTACAACAAAAAAACACTGTGGCTTTTCGTTAACATACTTGTTATTATTGTCCACACAGCCTTGAGAGCTTATCGAGTCTCTCAAAATGGAAAACAAAATTTAAATGACATTGCTAATGACAATTGAGAGCCTCGTTAATGTTCATCTCTCCTGTCAAGAACTTGATATTGGTTTTAAGAACACGCCTATACATATTTATTTTGTTAATAATAACTACATAGTTGTGAGCTTTTCTCTTTATACTACCATATATGCCATTTTGTATATACACCGTTCGATTTGAATAACTCTAATATTACACATACGCCCCAATGGCCACAAATTTTATATAATAGTTTTACTTCATTTGTAGTTAAAACATCAAATTTTGTAAAAGAAACTAAATATATCATATAACATTATTTTTTGTTTTTAGCATTAACAAAGCTTATTTAACTAGGTATTGTCGCTTTCACAAGCAGTTTGTTGTTGTCTCCTGTTAAGGGATATTGAGCAAACACAAGTTGGTATTTGAGATTAATTAGTTAGCATATATATAAGTATGAGTAGTATAAGTCATTAGCCAAAATTAAGCTCGACTGACCAATCAACATGTATATATTACTAATCAATAACATTTAAAATTTATGTGATTTATTTTTGTAGTTTACGCTCTAGATATTTATTAAAGTTATGCAAATTATTTATATATATATGGTATATATAATATTCGCTGCTCTGTACAAATTACGGTATAAGAATTGACTCTTTTAGTTAGAAAATTTTCACATATTTTTAATACATAGTGATTTAATTGTGAATTATTTGTTACATTTCTGTACTCTTCTAAGTATAATTTATTTATTTTGTTTTTTAATATATAATACATTGAATACTTTTCTGTGGTTATATAAGTTCTACAGTTTGCGGGCAAAGTAAGTACGTCTATATACAAATTTAAATAATGCTTTGAACTTAGAAAAAAAAAAATATTTACTACAAAAGTGCGAAAAATTAAATAAATTGAAAGTCAGTTTTAAAGTGCAACAACAAAAAATAATTAAAAAATAATAATAATAAGTGTGCAACGAATAAATTCAAAGTGCATATAAAAACAAAAATAGAAAATAGAATTTATAAAACATTTATTATTTCTTATGCGATTTTATGTACAGTTACAATCTAATTTTAATGTGCTTTTTATATATGATTTTAGTAAAGGTGGCAAAAAGTTGTGATATTTTTATTGAAGAGTTTTACTGAGCTTTCACTATACCTATTTATAGTTCAGAACTCATATAAAAAAAGTTTAATTTAATGTGCGATAAGAAGAAAATTAGTGAAAACAAGTTAAACAATAATTCATATAAAAAAATGTTATAGAAAACTTTTGTTAAAGCCCAGCAGAGCTCCCCAATAAATAGATTATTTAGTTTGTGAATATAAAACATTAAGATTATTTCGAAGATCATATGAAGACCAATTCTGAGGTTATTGGCGTCTAACGATAGAGCTACTTATAAGTCTAGCTAAATATTTATATACTTTAGGCTATGTTCTGATCAGATCGTGCTTAGTCAAAGCATAATATATAGATAAGTTTAACATAACTAAATAAACGGCATTTTTATAAGTGTACGATTTATATTTATATAATGTTAATAAGTTATATTTTAATGCAATGTTTAATGTTTATCATTCGTGGCGAACATCAACAATTGTTTATTATTAAGAGTTTTTGTTTTGTTTTGCTTTTTGATTAAAATGTACTAATGCTTATATATAAATGACGTTTAGAGCCGGTTGCTTATCATACACAGAAGAATATCATCAACGGTAATAAAACTTGCAGTTTTCACTTTTGCATAGTTAACAACAATTTTTGCTATATATATGTGTATGTATATATGTATAATATGTATCTATATAGATATAGTTTAGTTATTATTTATAATAATATTTAATAACGGTTTTGAGACGTAATTATGTGCCTGACTTATGTCTGTTTCTTTTTTAATGATATACACAAATGTAAAATATTATAATATGTTTAATTTTTTGCTAAATTTCGTATGATTTATATATATTTTTATCTTTTGTTGCTGGAGCTTGTAAATAGAAGTTTCGCGAAAGCGACGCTTAAAAGTATGCTATAGATTTGTTGTGGGATTTGTGTTTTTTTGCTTGTATATGTCTGGCGCCAAGTTTAACGATATTTTCTTATGTAGTTGCTCTGTTAGGTACATAGTTTCATTGTGTTAGTGTATTAGTGTTGTCGTCTAGTGTCGTGAGTGTTAGTTGTTGTTGTTGTTGTTGTTGTTGATGTTGCTCTAATAGAAATTCGTTAAGACTCGGCCTGAAGTTAATGGTCTTTCACTTTCAATATATGTATGTATGTACTATATGTGCTTATCTTATATACAAATCAACCCCATCAGGAACAAACAATAAACGGCAACAAAAAGAACAATTTGGCTACAACTAAAAGCTAAGTTAGTATATCAGTTAATCAGTGTTTGAGGCGTTTGGGTTTTTTACTGCTGTTGATACGACTGCTGTTCGTAGGGATTTGTTGTTGTTGTTGTTGCCGTCTGCAATTGCCCTTGCGTGTAATCATAACCATAGCCGGCAGTCGCATTGTCACCATACGGCAGAGAGGCGGGCTCCTGTGTAATGGGTGCACTCTGCGCTGATGCTAAAGCAAATGGATTGTTTGCCACGTGTCCCGTGGCGCCGTAGCTAATGGCATTCGATTGTTGCATTTGACTCTGCTCAGTGTACTCCGGTGCGCCCTATAACAGTAGAGTAGGCAGGTAGAAAACAAATTATAAATAAATATATTGATTGTACTCTGTGCTGTGGCGTAACTTACAAATGAAGTCTCCTTCATGTATGTCGCCGTCATGCCGGCTTGGCTGGGATCAGTGTTGGTAATGGCGCCCACAGGCGGTGCCCATACCTGCTGCTCCTCTGGCGGCGGCTCAGCCCAGGGCTGCAGCTCACCAGAGGCAAAGATACCATAGAAGGTGCAACCAACCAAATGAACACAAGCGGCCAATGTAAATACCGTAGTCCAGCAGCCAATAGGCTTTAAAAATAAAGGACAATTTTCGCTTATCGAACTGACAAGTCAATTTAATCAGAACTTACATCTTTTTTGATAAGTCCTTCGAGTACATAGGGTACAATGATGCCAGCAAGGGTGCCAATGCCATTGGAAAGACCCATCAATATACTTGCATAGCGTGGCGCTATGTCCAAATGATTCACATTGTAGCCAGAGATGGCAAAGCCACTGAAGGCCACACCACAAGACAAGGCAAACATGGCGCCCGTCTATATAAATAATATAAAAGTAGAAAACAGAATATAAATCATGCGATCGAATATTATGAGATAGTAGAAGAGATCGATGAATACATGTGATCGGTGGCACCAAACTACTTTTGGCACAGCGAAAGTAAATTATTATTAATAGAACTCACCGCCGTTGATGAATGCGCCACGACTAAGAAGAACAATCCCTCCATGCCAAAGCCGCCGCAATTGAAGAGTTTACGCACATTGGTTGTAGACATAATACCGTTTTTGCGCATATGATCTGCCAGCAGGCCGCCAAATGGCACAATTGCGGTCATAATCAAATGTGGCAAAGAGCCCACAAAGCCCGCCTCCTCGATCTTGAAGCCAAACTTGTGCTTGAGAAAAGAAGTCTGAAAGAGCACCAGCAGATAGAAGTTCCAGGAACGACAGAAGTTGGCCACAACAATAGCATAAACTGGCTTGGAGCACATTATTTGTCGCCAAGGTGTCGTCCTGATCGATGGCATCGTCGGATGTGATGATTCGCCCAGCGATTTCTCAATGTACTTCAGCTCTGGTATGCTAATTGCGGGATGTTTGCGTGGATTCTCAAAACACAGCCAGATCCAGAACATATACCAGATGATGCCAAATGTGCCATACGCATAAAATGGTGCCTGATAGCCCACAGTATCGGCTAGCAGTCCAGACAATGGTAGACCCACAACAATACCAGCATACGAACCGGAGAAGGCCAATGTGGCTAAACGTGAACGCTCCATGGGTGGCGCCCAGAAGCGCCAAATGCCATGACAAGCCGGATATGTAACGCCCTGTAGAGATGGAGATAGAGGAATATAAAGAGAAGTGGATGGCTTAGAAAATGTTGTTTAAAATAACACACAAACACCCAAGAAAACGCTTCAAAATTAATGCTGTTGTTATGAATACCCTGTAGGTAAGTGTGAGAGAGGGTTGCATAAATATACATCAGGTTACTTTTTCTTGTCAACTAATATCGGTTTCTATCAAAGCAGCATACTATGTCAAATAACTTGTTTCTGCATCTAGTTAAAATAACCTTTTTTTTTGCTAGTGGATATCTTCTGGTTCGGAGGCACACTGCTCTCTTCATATTTCTATGACACCCTTCCGAGCATATGACGTTTTTTCGCTTCACATGTTTTCTTTATGATAAAGCAAAATCCTTTTACTACCCTTGCACCTTGTCTCTAGCTTCCCCTTCACCCAATCGACACAAAATAAAAAACATGCGTAATCCTTAGCTTTGATCTGATGAAATCGAATTTGATTTGAAATTTGTTTATGTGTATGTATGAATGCATGTACTTGCCTCAAAGAGTCCTTGCAGCACGCGCAAACAAATCACCACATGTCCGTCAAACAGGGGCATGGCAGCCGGCACAAACAGATGCAACGTGGCGGAGCACACAATTGACAGGCCAAAGATTTGGTTCGCCGGAAACTTGGATGCAATAAAACCGCCGGGTATTTGTGTAATCAGATAGCCCCAAAAGAAGGATGAGTCCACATGGCTTTCCACTGCCACCGTCCAGTTCATAAAGACAGACTAAAAGGGAAAGAGGGAGCAAGAATAAAAGAAGAATGAGAACAGAGCAAAAGTTGCAATCATTAAAATTTATGCCGCGAGGCTTTATTAACAAGCAAAAAATCTGTTCCTGTTCCTGTGTGTGTGTAAGCGTGTGGGCGTGGCATTGTGTGTGACTTTTGAGTGATGTGAACACGCACACAGCACACCAACAAACACACACACACACACTCACACACACGCTTAAATTGACAATAGCTTTGAAATCAAATGAGGCAAATTTAATATCCCTCTCCAGAAATGTCCATTAATGTTTGAATGCTCTTTAAATGAATATTCGGGAACTGACTTTTCTCTTCTCTTTAAGTCTTACACAACATTTCCTACTTACCCCATTCAGTTCGCCCTTGAGCTTGGCAGCTGACATATTGCAGCGCATGCCAAATGCAATCATAAATCCCACGCAGGCCATTGTCGCGATAGTGTAACGTGCCGACATACAAGAACATTCCGCCTTGCAGTACTTATCGATCTTGCGCAGAGGCGGACGTTCAATCTCTTCGAAGGAGGCTGGGGAATCGGGTCGATCATCATCTTCGTCATATGCATGTCCACCGCCGGGGCCTCGTCCCTCCCGCTCACCGCCCTCCATTTCCTCGTAGCCACCATGTCCACTTTGATAACTCTGGGCTATCTCAAATTTCTCCATATTCGGCTTGAGGCTATAAAGACATAACTCAAGCCAATTAGTTGACAGTGGGCAACAGGTAAGTTTGGCATTGTTGGTCATAAGGGGCGTGTTAAGAAACACAAATATTTTGAGCTTGTTAAAGCGACAATCGAACAAAATTCTCCCTCGTTTTAAGCGACGGCTTCTTCTTGTTTTCCCAGAGGCATTTGTGGCCTTGTCGATTGCGGGGTGGCAAAAACAGAATCATCCAATTGAAATTGAATTCAATTTTATTAAGTGCTGATAGCCTCAGAGGGCGAACGGGCAAACATTTAAAGCATTCAGGTAGCGATATTTTAAATGTATTTCAATCTGATTTTTCTCTCTGACGATTTCTTAATCTGATTGTGGCTTAAAGTCAACGTTTAGCTGACAAAGCAAACTGATTGATGACGGCATGAGTGTATTTGTGTGCTTAATGTAATGCGATATGGTTGGGTTGGGGGAGGTTGGTTAAGGCAATCCAACATCTTAGCCCTGGCTAAGTGACACATCAACATTGATAACCTCTTCGCAAAAGGCTGCATTAACAACACTGTTAGTTTTTTTGTTCATCTTCCATTCATTTCTCTTCATAAATATCTAGACAAACTCTTCGCCATACAAACTAATAAGCAGCCACCAGCAAACAAGCCACACTACTACAACAACTTCTGTATAATAACAAACAAAAAAAAAAGGACAGAGTCTTTGCCGCCGGTTTGTCACATAACTCAAATGTCTGCCGCCAAAGCTACCCTCGTCTGGTCACGCAGCTTCTCTATGCTGGCGGAAAAAGTCTTCCTTGACGCCTTGACCGACTTTAATGCCGACTTGTCTGACGCCAATTTTATGCGTTATATTTGTACACAAAGTACATATATTGCTGTGCCATTTGAGCATCCAAGGCTTTGTCACAGTGTTTGTCAATGGCATTGAAAAAATGAGCCAGAAATGGATGCGACTTAATGGACTGAATATCTTATTTTTTGGTACAATGTTCGTTATTTTTGATTGTAACTGCTAGGCAATAATTCATTGTATATTTGTGGCTCTATCTATCCAAGGATAAAAAGCTTGGACTTATTAACTATGAGGTTTTATATCATATGTAAGTGCAACTCTAAGAAGATATATTGAGTGTTGCGAAAAAAAAAGTATACAAAAAGATACCAATGATTTGAAAAACGTGTTCACTATATTGGGTGCTAACTTTAAATAGGAAAGACCTTAATTGTACAAATCCTAATAAGTTTAGAGGCTTAAGTTCTACTTCTTTATAAAAAGATTTTTGCAACTTAAAAGTAGTTGCATTGTTAATTAGTAAAAATATTTTATATAAATCTTGCATTTTTTCTAGAGTATCATAAAAGTCTTGCTCTTAAATTCACTTCTGTTTGCTTATCGGTTTCTTTTTTTTTTTTGGGAAACTATTGCACAAGTTGTTATTTTTCAGCCACTTGTTCGGCGCATTTGATTGTCAGTAAAAATTTTGCAGACTTTATGGCGCCACATAGATTATAGCTAACTGGCGCCGCTGTCTTTTGAGACGCGAGAGTTTCTCTAGTTGCCAATTTTTTTTAGTTGTCTGTCTGGGCTTTAACTTGGCCGCAATAAAGCGTGTGCCTATTAAGCGGTTAGAAATGGGGGCAAATGTTTAAGTTGGCAAAGTTGTTCAGGCTTGTCAGCGACACCAGAAACGACTCCTTAACGTCTGGCAATTCTAATTTCATTTTCATTCAACAATAGCAAGTGAAGTTTGCACGCATTTCAATATTATATCATCGCGAGGAAAGCGCGCTGTTCAAGTGCCACTTAGGACCATCAGCTACAGATCCTTGTTGTGGTTGTCCTGGCGACTGAGCTCGTAAAAATCAATTTCATTTGCGTGCAACCTTTTCAATTCTCAAGAAGCTCGAACACACACACACACACACATACACATTGGCATTCCTTAATGGCAACGAAATTGTTTACCTATTGTTCCAATTTCTAATTTACGCCCCCCAAGGTCCTTGAGAAATCAGTTGTACTAGAAATAAAAGTTCACTCTCCTTTCTTAGTGTGAGACGTGCTCATAAAATTGCATACCTCAAATTCACGCACTTGTCCTGTTTTTCGCCCAATATGCTCTTATGACTGTGTGTGTGTGAAGAAGGATCTGTTGCTGAGGATTGGCAGTTTTAAGCACGTGCCGCAAACGTGCACAGCATTCCTGAGCCAACGGTGAAATGCATCCTGTAAACGTCTCGGCATGCCATAACTGTTGGCCAGGCAGACAAACAGACAGACAGACAGACAGACTAACTGACTGAGTGACTGGGCGACTTTAATGACTTGTTAAGCATGCCAATAATTTAACAAACTTGAACGACGCGTCACAACGCGACACAAGGCGACACGTGCCTCAACTTTCGCGACGCCTCTAAAGCTCTATTCACTCCATCCTACCCCTTCTCTCTTCTTAGTACTTCAGCATATTTTCCAGTCTCATTCCCCTATATTATCCTCTGCATGGTCAAGTTCAACCAACCACGCGTATTTGTTGCACAGTGGTGTGAGTTTCAGGCTGATCAACGTTGCGTTAAATTAAATTTTGATACTCTTATTATTTTGTTAGAGAATCATTTGATTGCATTCATATTTCAGTCTCGGCTTAATGCATATTCAGCAGTTTAAAGCACTGTGCTACAAATTGAAGACTAAAGAATATGATTTATGAGTACTGAAAAATCGAAGACTAGACAATCCAATTATTTTTAGAATCGTTCAAATAAGAATGCTGTTTAACTATTCTACATTAATCGTAACGTCATAAAATTGACGTTTCTATTAATTTAATTTTTATTAAGTCTTTCTCTCTCTTTTGTGTTGCACAGTGTTATTATCATAATATCGTAAGGATTCGTTCAGCTTCGTTCTGGTTTAACTCACCCGCTAAAAACGCCTGTCGCCTTCTCCTTAATCGCCGTCAAGCCCTTCATGATGATGTTGCTATTGCTGTTGTGTTGGACTTTATTGTTTTTTGTTCACTCGCTGTTGTTGCTGTTATCGCTTGTGCGCATAAATATTTTGTTGCCAACTTCACGGCGGCTTACCGCTGTACTTTTATTATGGGCGTGTCGAATCCACAGGCGGCTAATTTGCAGCAGGCAACAAAACAAATTTTGATAACTCAATTTTGGTTGGTTCGTTCTGGTTGTGATTTTTTTGTTGGGGTAGAATTATCAGTTGGACGCCATTTAATGTTTGTTGTAGTCATTCGATGTTGTAGTAGCCGTTAGGTGTTGCATGTTGCTCTCACAGTGCCTGCCAAAAAAAGAGATGCAACATTATTAATGTATTTTAGTGTGTGTGTGTGTTGCGAACGAGTTTGTGTTTTGTTGCTGATAAGTAAAATCCTACAAAGTATCATAATTTTGCCACATTTGTCGGCAGTTTTGTTACAAATGTTGCCACGACGTTTGTTAAGCAGCTTATGTTCATAAATTTGCCTAGCAGCTAATAGCCAAACCGAGTGGAGAACTGAGATTGGGTTTTGTAAGGGATGGCTATGTTTTTGAATGCTTTGATATTTGCATCAACTTGGAACATTTATTTTCTATGCATTTATGAATGGTAGCGTGAAAATCTTTAGTTTTTAGTTTCGAGGCAGAAACTAAGTTTAAAAATCAAAAAAAAAAAATCATGGCTCATAGCTATTTTTAAGGTATTTATATAAATAGTCTCAAACATTCGAAAAGAATGCTATTAAAAAGACTAGCAATGGATTCTTGAGCTCGAATTCCTTGGTTTCAAAAGTATCAGTCTTACATTTTTAAGTTAACTAATTAGAATGAAATAAGTTTGAAACGCAGCTTAAGGATTCGACATAAATATTGTTATTGGGTTTCAGAACTTATTTTTCAAGTCAAAATATTTTTGCGGCACTTGAAGTTAATTTTCATACAAAACTAGACTTGTCTTTCAAAAAATTTTTTAAAATGATTTATTTTTCACTATATTTTGTAGTGGTAGACTTTCTTTCAATCAATATATAGTGATAATCAATTGTTATTTAGTGTCTTTCGCAAAAGTTCTTCATTTGACCTTTAGCTTTTAACTGTTCTCTCACTTACGTTGTTCACAAGCATTGCGTAATCCATTCTGGCGCTGTTCTCGATTATGTAATCGCTTAACGTAATCCAAAATTAGTAAACGTTAGTTTTAGGCTCGTATTGTGATTTTGTTTTATTTATAGATTATTTATTATTTGTTAATTAAAGATTATGCAACATAATTGTAATATATTAAAATTATTTCTTTTATTTTTCTTCTTTTTTTTTTTTGGTTATAATATCACAAATAAGGTACACAGATTAAAGATATATGTAGATAGATAGACGTAGCTCAAATAGCTTGACACATTACACGTAATGCTGCAACAAGAACAAACACACGATTTGAAGGTTATGTAAGAGAAGAAAATTGGGAATTTTCCCAGATTTTTTGTTTTGAAGTTATTTAAATATATTTTGGTTAGAGTTAGAAATTGCTCACGGTTTCTAAACAACACACGCCCCGAAAACTAATTTTAAAATCAAATTAATAAAAATAATTAAAAAACTTAGGAGTATGGCATTTTATAAGCCCGGCTCGACAACATTCAGACAGAGTTGAGGACGACCCCGCCGGGAATCCTCGGACGGGACAACGACGACGACCACGACGATGTTGGAATGATCCGCGTTCAACTCTGTCCGAAGACTGTGCGGCATTCTGGTCAGCCGAGGACCTCAGTGAGGATCAGACAATGCCACATAGTCAGTTGGCATTGCCAGAGTGTGATGGAACGAATGCTGGCATGGTATATAAGCAGCTATCTCAGCTACTGCAGCTGGAAGCTATATGCATACATATATATATATAATGTAAGGGGTAGGGGGTTGGGCAATGCTACTCTTGGTATCTACACTGGAAATTTTCGACAATTGGAACTGAAGGAACGAAACGCGTGGTTTTTTTCCAAACGCCCAGAAACTTCACAGTTTAAACACAATTTCGAAAGCAATTTTCAGTAGTATTATTTAACAATTATAAAGTGCTGTATACTATATATATAGTATATATATAATTA
This sequence comes from Scaptomyza montana, assembly GCA_018904305.1. Lineage (NCBI taxonomy): Eukaryota > Metazoa > Arthropoda > Insecta > Diptera > Drosophilidae > Scaptomyza > Scaptomyza montana. The sequence goes on along the minus strand of JAEIGR010000037.1, from coordinate 839,076 downwards.
TAATTGCTTTAAACTGGCCACACACACTGGCACTAAAGCTGCGGCGCTTGCTTTGGCCTCAGCAGGACAACGCACGAAGTGAAACTAACGCCAACAGCATGTGCCCTTCTTGTCTGGCCAGCCACGCAAGATGCCCTGGTCCAGATTATGCTCACCAATGCCAGCAACAACAACAACATAATCGTAAGCAGCCAGCTCACTTACACCCACGTGCAGCGCAAGCGAGATAGCGTGTGGTGTGGTGAAAAGCTTGTGTGGTGGATACTGCGCACGCTCAGCCTTGAAGTATGTGCAGGAATTTCGTTGGTCGAGGGTTGTTTTGGCAACAGTAGCAATATTCTTGTTGGCAGCAGTGGGAGTAAGCCACCTGGCTAACATGCACCAATCAGCATTCACCTCCAAATCCTCTCTTGGCCACATAGTACATGTACACATATCTACATATAAACTTTGTTGCCTGGCATGCGAGCAATGTTGAATCTCAGTGGTGCATGAAATGCTATTAACATGTTGCCCAGACCATAGCTGCTGCATTGTTTCGCCTGTTACCATATAGACGGCAAATACAAGCGTGTTTATATGGCTATTATACATACTTCAAACATACATATATACACGCAAAATGTCAGCCATTTTGAATATTTGCTTTTGTTTTCTCTCTCTCAAATTCAAACGTTTTTCTATTCCTCCCACGTTGAGTTTAGCGGTTTTTTTGTTGCACAATTTATTGTGCTATTGGCCAGAAATCATTTCTATTCATTATTGATTGTCCAGCTAAGAACGGTAAGCACAATTTTCAGTTAAAATAAACGAGAGACGTCTGCGTTTCATCAGCCATATAAAATATTGCCATCCGACGTGGGCATTTATTTGATTTTGGTATAAATAATGGCTGGCTTTTTGAATTACTGCAAATTACTATGGTGCTTTGTGATAAGCAAATTAAATTCGATTTGAGTTAACAAGATAGAAAAATTCATGAAAATTTATCCAAAAAAATGTATTTTTCTTTTCGTTACTGCAAACAACTGAAAAAAGTTTCCTGTTTAAATATAAAGTTTTGATTTAAGCAATTTAAAGCCTATAACACAACTTTATGATGCATTGCAAAAGATTCTTAGGTTTTTATCGTTACTCCCTTCTTAGTAGCTCCATAGTTTCTTAAAGTTCCACTTAACAGTATCCAATAATCGAGGCAAACATTTAGCAACTGCTTAGATTCCCAAGCCTTAGCGAAGTATTCATAATCCATAACAATCTATGGCTCTAAGAGTTCTCATCTCACTTACAAGTAGCAAAGCAGCTCTACCCTCACTTCAAACTCTCCTGCCCTAGCTACGTTGCTAATACGACGCATTGGCGAAAACCCTTATAAGCATTGAGCAAACAGTCAAACAGTTGCAACTCAGCCAAAAGCTATAATAAAGTTGCGGATGTAAACAGCAAAAGCGAAATAAACAACAACAACAGCTATCAGGGGGGAAAATTGAAATGAAAATCAACAAAACGGCAGTCATAGCCAGCCGCTTAGGATTTTCACAATTTTTTTCCTTCCATCACGTTGGCAAAAAGGATACATGACCAGGAAGCAAGTTGAGAGAGAAAGAGACGGCCAGACAGTCGGGCAGACAACCAACAACTTTAGAGACAACGTGGCGTCAACAACAACAACAGCAACAACAATAATAAGATGCTCAGACATGATATCAAATTTCCAAACATTTTTCGGCAGCTATTACTATTTAAACATGGCGATTAAGGATGCGCATCCTGCTTGCGCCTAAAAGCAGCAGCTACAAAAATCACATTGATTGACATAAATGAAGAATAATCGAATTGCGCTCATAAAACTCTAAACTAAGTGGCAAGCCCGGCTACGGCTCAAGTGTCACTCTAGCGCGGAGGCACAATGGGCATTTCGAGTTAATTTAAGTGTAAAAAAAATAATGATTGCAATTTAAAATAATTTAATAGGATAAAAGCTATTTTTCTAGGTTAACAGTTAACAATTTTATCAGGTCTTAATAGGTCTGATCAAAAGCTTACAGATCTTATTGGTTGGTTTTCTATTAAGATTAATTTTTCATTATTTTATTAATAAGTAACCAAAACTATCTTAAATATTTTAACATGGAAAAAGTTTCTATATTCAATTTCTTTAAAGAATTGAAAGTTTTTCCTAATTTTGTAAGCTATATCAAACACCTACAATAAGGCAAACGAATGTAATCGCTTTTAAGCTGTATTCTCCATATATATTCCATCCTACAACCACTGTACAAACACTAATAAGTAGGCGTGGCTGCTGCTATCCCAGACCTCATAAATTGTGCGAAAAAAGTGTCAAACTTGAGTTGACAGGCGCGACAGCAGGAAGATGGGGAGGGTTTGAAAGAAGCGCACGTCAGCGGTAATTAGTGCAACTACGGCGCCCAAAAGTCGTCTACAATTTCATTCTTGTTTCTGTTCTGCTGTTGCTGTTGTAACTTTCTGCTGCTGTTGTGCCACTAATTACAAAATAACTTTTTGCCGCGCTGCGTTGTCATCTTTGTTGGGATTCCCCGTGGCGATGATGTATGGCTTTTCATTGCTTGATTTACTGGAAGGGTAGAGTATCTGCTTATGGATTACAGATTACTGCAGACAAAATAAAACATAAAGGCTTTCGGTTATAATTACCAGCAATGTAAGCGGCTTTAAAGTTTTGTCTCGATTGCAACAAAAATGTTGGCAAGCGAATAAAGTGTTTCAGTATGGTCAGCCGGATTGCACGTTGGACATGGACATGGACAGCTTGTTGATTTAGCAGAATCATGCTGTCAATCCACACATCCACCCACTCAATCACAAAACTAAACGCTCTGCACTCTGCCTTCGAGTCGATAAGCGCGTGCCACCGTTATAAACCGTAAGCCGTAAACCGAAACCTGCTTGCTTCGGGGTGTGTCTTCCTTAGTGGAGGCTAAGGGGGGCTGTGTGTGGATATCTTTCACTCTGTGGCACAAAACGATTTCGATTTCGCTTTCGTCAGCCAAGAGATTTAATATTTATTTTTGTTTGTGTGCAAATAGCTGGAAGCGCCACAGATATGAGACTGTGGCACGTATTTGGTTGGGAGGGGTTCTAGTGTAGGATTGAAGTTGTTTTGCCTGTTATTAGTTTTGAGACTCGAGGATAAGAGTAGGTTTGTCTTATGCCTTCAATTCAACTGCATGTAATCGAAACCAGGCTTTTCAGATTTGATGTAGGAAAATTCATAGCAAATCAAATTTAATACATTTTTGTTAGCAATATACGATTGTTACATTGTAAGATAGGCACGAAGAGGCAAAGCGAAATCAAAGCCATAACTAAATTGCTTAAGAAGCGCCGTAATAACTGTATATTCTTACCTCCCTAGATCTAGTCAAGAAAGATTCTGTCTAAATTTAACTTCACCTATTTTCTTCATTCATATATCTTACGCTTGTTTAATTAGCATATGCCCAACATTTGCCATAGTGGATAGTGTCCAACCCCATTGCTAGGCATCCATTAAGAACATTTCATAAACATATTCATTCATATTTCCTTCAAATGTGAACACAATGAATAACGACACAAAAGCCAAAGTGCCATCAACAAAAGGCAACGTAGCCAAATGCGGCTGTTGCCTTTGCAAAGCTGCAACTTTATTTTAAGCTAGAATGCACACACGTTCTATGCCACCACCTAGCCCACCCCCTACCCCAAACTTCCACACAACATGGGGCGACACACCGGAAGCGATGCTTTTGCGCCCCGGCGTGTGTCGGGCTCTTTATGAGTTTTTTTGTTGTGCTTGCTTGCTGCTGTTGTATTTTTTTACATTTACCCTCAAAATGCATAAATACTTTGTGTATATCTCAGTTGAGTGTAGCATGTCTTGATTAATGTTGGCGTACGTTGGCTTTTACCCCTACTCCCCGCTAACTCTACCTTCAGTCCTGCTCCTGCTCCTGCTGCTGTTCTTCTTCACTGGACTCGGGCAATAAAAATGCTGTCACACATCATTTGGCAGTTCAGCCCATTGGAAAAGTGTATTAAAAAGTTTGTTCTCTTTATTTTACCGATTTTAAACATTTTAAATTGCTTGAAGCACTGCGTCCGCCGGACACCTGATCACCCAGTCCGCCTACTGCTGCTGCTGTTGTTGCCATTGGCGTCGCCCGTTCGGCCTCATAATGAATCTAATCACTTACGCTCGAGTGCATCAATTATACTGCCATCAAGCATCATGAGCCTGAATAAGGCGATGACAGACAGGCGGACAGACAAGCAGACAAAATGACTGGCGGCGGCGGCTCAGGCTCTCTGACTCTGCATGAAAAGAGCGTGCCGAATGCTAAGGACGACGTCAACAAAAAGCCAACAGAAGCGACAGCAAAGTCCTTTGTTAACTGCCATGGCAAAAATTTGTTTGCAGCGTCATCAACAGCAACAACAACAACGACAAGCTCGTCAACATCAAGTTGATAACTTTATGATATATATGTTTATACCCCTAAACTGCCCATAGCGAATTCTAAAATCTCTGCAACGTGGGGTTGCAAAAACTGCCTTAGATGGGAGACGAGAGAGAAAGACTCATTGAAGTGAATGTGAATTGGATATATGAATATGAACGTTTGAAATGTGATTCCATAACACTAGAAAATATTTAGAAAACACGTAATTAGAATTTTTAACTGAGGCCTTAAAGATGACCGAAGATTCCTCTGCCGTTGGTCAAGTGTTTTTTATAGAAAGTATAAACTTATCTGTTACCAATACCAACCTGAGTTTTTTGAAAGCATTGTTAAGTGTTTAGACGAATCTTCCAAGCCAAAGCCACAGTAGCTATGGTCAGAAATAGCTGGTGTGTTTCGAAGAAACCACAGAAGTTGTTTTCTCTGTTCTTTTGTGTGCCCTGAAACTTGGGCTCATTAAAAGAATATTAAATTTCCTTTGGCTTTGAAGCGTGGCAAGGACATTTTGACTTTAATTGCTGAGTATGTGAAGACTTAAAAGTCGCCTTTTATGCGGTTTGTTGCCGTCAAAGCGAAACTCAATTAAGCGACAGCCTCAACTCCCTGCCATTCCATGTTTGCAACTGATTTAAAACTGCTGATACGGCAAACAAGGACATCAATGAGGATGAATGATGGAAGTCAGGGTTGCCAACAACGACAACGAAGACTATTGAAAAGACATTTTTAATTGAAATTATCTGATGCTACCTTTTTGCTTTTACAGTAAATAGAAAATTTGCGTTTTTCTGCTTTGTTGCTTTGCATTGAGCAGCTGAACTCGATTATCAACCAATGTGTGTGTGTGTGTGTGGTGTTTGGCGACAACTTGTTTACAACTTTGGACGCTAATAGAGGCTTTAAGTCAGCACAAGGATATGCCATAAATCCATGTTAATAACGCGAGGCGAACGCAAAATGTGCTTAGGCAAGCAAATTGCAATTCCTCAAGACGGTTTTGCATTGAAGGGGAGCGAGCGCTGACTAGAAACGACTCAAATTCAAAGACATTTAAGTAGATTAAGCGGCTTTCATGTTGTTGTCCTCTACCAGCAGCCATCAACCCAAATGAACGTCGACAGTAAAACAATTCACCAGGCACGCCCGGTGCAAAGGACTTAAGCACGATGCCCACGAATCGGTACGATACGATACGGCGACAGGACATAAAGCCTGCAATCTGCCTTTGCCTTTGCCTTTGGCTTTAGCGCACTCTAAAATGCGACTCTCCAATATGCAAATAGCTCTTCAGCGTGGTCTGTGAGGGGCGTGGCTCAATGGGCGTTGCAGCAGCAAACAATGAAAGTAAATGCCAAAACATTTTATTGATTATCAGTGGCAAAGCAGAAAGCTGAGATGACAACAGCAAGCACTGTGGATCGAAAGTGATCTGAAAAATTTCCTTAAAAAATTGAGATATAATTATTAACTTGTGATGGAGAAGACAAAGTTTTGCTTAACAATATGTGACTTCAACTGACGAAAGTGTTTGAAAACTTTAAACTTACATTTTCCTATAACATATTTACTCGAAACCTTTTGTACCAATGTGCGTGAGTGCTGCTTCTCGCTACTTGAGTTGCCATTACGCGGCGCCGGCAAGTATGCTACACTTTTTGTGTGTTGTCTAACAGCAAATGGGGAAACTGAAGTCTCAATTGGAGTTGGAGTCTGTGTGTGTGTGTGTGTCATTTTAGGTTTGAGTAAGAGCATTGAGCATTTTAATAACCGCAGCGAAGCGCACAGCTCGATGTGAAACGAGTGCCATAAATTATGCCACCCACCGCTTGACAATGTCCCTTTCTATTTTTTTGTTGTCCTCCCCGTCGAGCGATTTGTAATACACAACTCTCGAACCCATTCTCACTGGATTGCGCTTTTTGCAGTGGGAGGCGAGAGGGCACAGTGGGCGTCGCTGCCCTCCGTTTGATGCGTTTGATATATGGATGAAATTTAAACTTTGCAAAACGGGCAGGGACAAAATTTTGGCCCAGGCGCAGACAATGGCGCATCAATTTATATTGTGAAGCACTTGGCTGGTCAATGCGGCGTCATAATGCAATTGTATAATTTTCTTAAAAGCTACTACGCATACAGCTTCACTTTGGCCAGAATGTCCTTACGCCAAAGGTCTCGAGTGCACTCAGGCAAAGGATCAGCAGAAAGCATTAGAGAAATTAAAAATGAACCCAAAATGGACAATGAACTCCGTTTGGTCAAGCAAAAGTAAAAAATAAAAAAAACAATCAACCAAATGGCGTGAACTGGACACAATTTAAGCACATTTTAACTAATTGAAACGAGCGCCAAGCAAATAGAAAATAAAAGTAAAAATCACAATACAAATAAAACTATATAAATATAAATATAAATCTACGGCGAGCAAATCCTTGCCAGGCTGCAACGGTCACGTTTTGTTCTGAGGCTTAGTCCTTAAGCCATAGAACGAAGTAACGACCACCTGTGGCTGTTCGCAGGCTGCGCGCCAGGACCTCCGGCACTCACGTCTCAGGTGCAAATGAAGATTTATAAAATTTGCAAATTGATTCAACGTGCAAGTGTTTTTTAATTTGCTTGCCTGATGAAGAAAGCAGCGGCTCACTTAATCAAATTTTTATGCGTCCTTTGGGGGCACACACCCTAACACCTCACAAACACACACACACACACTCACACTCGCACACACAACTGCTTGGTGGTCGTCTCGATTTCACCCCTGAGACCTGTGAAGTTTCGGGCATTGCTTCGTAATTGAGGGTTAAACTAGCGTGTGCCCATCAACAGGTAATTGCCGTTCGGATTGCGATTTTTATGACAACTTGTGGCTTGTTAGCGCCGCATAATTCATGAGGACTCACGTTCTGTCTTTGATTTTCTACGATTCTCTGTCTTGCTTTAATATTGCAGCAAATCAAGTTCTTGTCGCAAAGTTGCGATTATTAGCCTTTCGAAGGATAAATCTGCATGGTGATGTTGAAGTTCTTAACAGAAAATTTAAAATTCTTGAAAAAAGATTTTTCAACAGAAGTCAGAAGTAAATATAAATATCCACCCATAATCCACTCAGACACTTTGAGTATATAAGAAAATGTTACCCAATAAATTTCTGGTTTTCATCGAAATTCAAACTTTTGCGACACATTAAAAGGATTTTCATGGCACGTGACCGCCCATTAAAATGAATACTTCGAGGAGAAAGAAATCGCACTTGAAACTTGGCATTATTGAATTTTTTGTGTTGAAGTGCCAATTGAAACAAGAGAGAGAAAATAAATTAGCATTTATTTTCAAAAATGCGTGTTTATTTAGCTATTTATTCAATTGTAATATTTTTTTCTTTTCGCTTCTTTCAATCAGTCATGCCTAAATAGCAAATAGATGCGATTACATTTAATTGAATTTTTTGGCTGCCTCAAAAATTGTATTAAATTACCAAAAAAAAAATAATCAAAAATGCGCAACGCAACGAAAAAACGTGACACTAAAAAATGTTGTCGTATTCAAATTTCGTGAATGTTAAGCCGCCAATATTGGCAAGACAATTGAGGGAGGATTGTCTTTTTCTTCCGTATTTTTTATTTTTTTTTGTGTGTCTTTTAGTAGCTGTAATGTATACGAATAATTATGCTAAGAAATCTTTGTTGGAAAAACGAAGGGGCGATTGACAATTTTGAATAGTTATTGAATTGAGTTTTTATCTTAAATCTTAAAAAACTATGGAATAGCTTAATTGATATTGTTCCAATAAATAAATGTAAGTGGTTATGTCTTATTTCAAGATTAGTTCTTATTGAAAAAGAGAGTTTAATGTATGATTAGAAAACCTTTATGTCTTCAACTTCACATTGAAATGTTTCTCCATATATGTAGCAACCCAAAACATTAGCTCTCCGCTTTTTGCCTACAAACAGTTAAATGAGTTATGCTAAAAACATTTCAATTAAAGTCAGATTCAATTAATTATGCGGTAAATGATGACTGCATTTATGACTATGTTTAACCAGCTTAAAAACGAGAAGCATCAGGGAACGAAAAAACGTTTTCAATTTAGTGCCAGAACAACAACAGCGTGGAGAACTAGAAGGGAAACAGCAAACGGCAGCCAAGGACGCCAAAGAAATTCAATTAACCTCGAGTGGTGTCTGCAGCATTGTATGTGGGTGTCTGTGTGTGTGGGTGGCATAAAACAAAATGTGGTGGCATTTTCACATTCACACCTCATCAACATCAAAATCAAGAGCCCAACATCATAGCAAGGAGCGAGCGGTGTGGCGAGGTGCTTGTGACTTATATATACCACACCCTAAAGCTGCTCTCCAATTCTTAATAAAGACCACGTTTTGTTTGCCTTAACGCCGCAGTTTAACCTCCTTCTCGCTGCCCGATGCCCCTGGCTATCAGATCCTCTACGGTACGTTCAATAAAAAGTGCTCAGAACAGTTGGTCTGATTAAGAGAGCTGGGCAAACAAATCAGTTTCGCTGTGCCTTGGCTTGTTTGCTTAGCCAATGTCTAAACAGCTCGACTCGACTGTATTTTAAACTGTTTGCAATATGTATACAGGGAATATATATTTTCATGAGGCATGTAATTAACATTTCAATTTTGTTGGCATCCCAAACTCATTGCGACTTCATCAGGCAAATGTATCTCTTTTAACCTTAGTTCGCCCCGCCCATCTCTCGCTGTGGCAATAAATAAATTGTTTTCCACAACGATTTCTGTTACTGTTTTTCTGTTTTTTCTGTTGACATATGCAAATTTTTGTTGCCTGCACGCGTACATCAGAAGTTTTCTGATTGCTTTTAAGCGCTTAGGGATGATGCAGTTTGGGTGAGGGGGTGGATTCAGGACAGGTTATTTGCCAACTTGTAGGTAGTTCAATAAGCTTTGATTGTTTACTCTTTGCTGGTTTTATTACTTGTTCAACAGCTTGAGTAGCACTTAGAAAAGAAGGTGGATTTTATCAATCTGAGTATTTGAGAAAGAAACAAAATTAAAAAGAAATATAGTTAGGATAAAGTTAAAATCATCTTTCATTGTGAATTATAGGAGCAGTAAATACATAAAAATTTCATTATTAATATAACAAGTTAAACGAATCACACTATAATTAGTGATTTTTCTATTACTCTTTCCTAACAGTTATAGCAAATAAATTTAAATTCTTAACTATTTCAATAGATAACACAAGTTTCAAATTTAGTAGATATTTAATTTTTATTTTTCGTATATTAATAAATTTAATAATTAGACATTTATTGTTAATAAAATCACATTAGTTAACTAATTGCATATATGTATGTTTGAATATGTATAATCGGCTTATCATGGTTAATTAGATCGATATGAATTGATATGATGTTGCTATGATATTCTTTAGGTTCATTTTTTGTTTTATTAAGAACTAGCAAGCACGACAGAAGAAATAAATTTATACTCTTCTTGATATATAGTTGCTTATTCCATTCCAAATCCTGGCTTAGAGGATTCTATCATACTTGCGATAGCAAGCAAACTCAACACTCCAAGCGAGCGGTAAAAGTTGCCGACTTCCTCTTTTTTTGCGCCAAGAGTTCCGTCGGCAAAGCTGCTGCCAGAACGTTAGGCCGTGCCAACGTGCCATCATCTTTCTCTCTCTTCCTATGGGTATATTGTTTTCTTAGTCGTCAACTCCCCTCGTTGGTGTTTGTGGTTTGTGTGTGGCGCCAGTCGCAAAGTCTGTGCTTTTATAGCTGCCGCCAAACGGCTGAGCTTCAAAACTTCACCACCTCACCTCCCACACACCACACACAGAGCAAAACTTTCGTGTTGAGTTTCTTCGCAGCGGCAGCGTGTTGAGTTTCATAAAGGCAACAATTGTAGCTGCCTAATTGGGTGTACGACTAGTACATAACTGCATATTTGTATGTATACGTGCCGTTAGGTAAACAGCTGTCTATACATAAATGCGACCTGCTGTATCTGTGTGTATGTGTGACCTTACAAACATACTTCATAGGAGGAGCTTCGTATTTAACTTTTGCAATGGCTGCCAAAAACATTTCTGCTGTGCTCAGCATTAAATACCAAAAAACTGAATTTTAAATACTAAACTGTGCTATTTCTTCGAATTTCTAAGCCTTTGCTTTGCTGAGGCTGCCTGCCTGTGAGTAAGTGATTAAAGCCATTAACGAAATTATCAAGGATTATAAAGATTTGTACACAATTTGATGCGCTGCCACGTCAGCTTCAGTACAACCCTCTCTCTTCTTCTCCTCGCACCACCCGCTGCGCCTTGCTCAAATGGAGAGACAATGCAATTTACCGTAATCCAGGGGCTTCAATTAATGGAGTGTCGACGTCGTCGTCGTCGTCACAGCCCGAAAGGGGTTGCTTGGGCAACCTGCCCACAACCCGCCGCAACGTGGCTGTGCACCATGAAACACTGAAACACCCCCAACCCCACCTTTTGTACCCATACCCTTTATTCACGGCCTGCTGTTAAAAAATACCTTATAGTTGATGCAGTGTTTCTTAATGGGCAAGGAAAACTTGTTTCAAATTTATATCAACTATGTCAGTTCACATTAAAGCGCGATTACTGTACTATAATGAGGTGCATTAGGCTCAATACCATATACCGAGCCGGATGAGGAGAGCAGGAATTCAAAAAAGCTAACACGTCTCTACCCTTAAGGTTATTCCCGCTCATTATAAGCTCTCAAACAGTGCATTTTTGGCAAGTTTCCTTACTTTCACATTATTTGACAGCAGCTCTTTTTATTTGACAGCTACGACAAAAAATTTTATTGCATATTTTTGTAGCATGTAGCACGTTCAAGGACAAATATTGACCCAAGGCAACGACTATCAACTTTTATTGTAAGAAATGAGAGAGTTTTGTTTGGAAAACTGCCCATAAGCTAAAGGTCAAAGGCTGCGGCTTGAATGCGAAATAATAACGTCAGATAAATAAAATAGTTTATCAGCGAAAATAGAATCAATTTAAGGTCTCGGTTTAAATAATTTCTTCAAAATATTTTTAAAAAAAAAATACTAACTAGAAAAACGGATGTGATATTTGAAATGTTTTTCAAAACATAGCAACTTTTTTTAACTCAGCATACTCTTTTATAATAAATTTATAAAACTTTTCATAAACTAAGCCTACGAACCGATCAACAAGTCACGATTCTATTATATCCGAAAACAAAATACATCTATACAAAAAATATTACAAAACCAAAACGTTCAGTTGTTATAACTATTCACATATTTACAAAACTTACAAATAAAGAAATATATTTAATTTCACAAAATGGAGGATACTGTTAAGGAAACCGGTTCAATAAGGTTTCAAGAAATCGCAACTGAAGAATATATTGATAACAAAAAAGAACCAGATCAGGGGCTCGAAGTAACCTTCGAACATGATCAGTCATCTGAACAAATACAAGGCGAAGACAACGAAGAATCTAAAGCAACCGAAGGGTATGGTGAACAAACCAAGGACGATGACCTGGAGGAACACAGCTTGTCTGAAGAGGCAATTCTACGGTTGGACCTCGAGAATAAAAAAAAGAGGCGTGAGGAAAAGCGACAAAAGGATGAGGCAATGAGAAAACATTTTGTACAACCGGATCCGGAACAAAAATTCCAAATGGAACATAGGACCGAACGGTTACTCGAACCAGAGACAGAGTCGGAGTCGGAAAGTGAAACGGAACCAAAGCGTAGAACTACTTTAGATAGTACAAACTCTAAGATATCTGACGATTTAGCGGAGGCAATCGATCAAAACAACTCTATGTTACTATCCAGCACTTATGACATTGACGTGCTTGAAGAGATCGGTGGACAGCTATCGAGCTCCTCAGATGAGGAGGATTATGCCCGACAGACGCGTTTGGGGTCCTTTAAGGATGATTTTTTCCAAAATATCTACTTTCCGAGCTTGTCGGACATCTCAAGCGATTCGAGCAAAGAGGAAGATCTTCGAACCTTACGTTCAACGATTATGCAGCAGGGCGAAGTTTCGTCTGTGAGAGACGAGGGTACATTTGTGGACCCTTTAACCGGCGAGCCAATTCCGGATCAGCTGGAGCAACCAACACCAGAGTCAAAGGAAGCGTCCGAAGAAGAGGAAGAAAAATCGAGCAAATCAGAAATTTCATTTGATTGGCCCTTTGAACTGGATGATATAGAGTCGCCTGTGGTGCAGAAAAAATTAGATTTCGCCGATGCAGAGATGACTTTTGATCTTAATGCACCTTCTTCCCATCGCTTGGTGAGCGCTGTATCCACAACAACAATGGAATCAAGACGATCATCCCTAGAGAATCGTCAAGTTGTTATTGATTTCGTCTTCAAACTGATCGATGATGCTGTGGCGACAGCCGAATATGTGGATCCTCTTCTCACGATGTGTTTAAAAATGGATAAACTTAAGTTAATCAATGACTTGCATCGCCTTCTGAACGATTTTAACTTCGCCCGGCAATATAACACATTGCTTTCGAGCAAAATGTACGAATATTATCGCCGTACCGGACAGATGCGTGGCTTTGAACGCTTGCCTCCACAGGTGTCTAAAGAGGAGTTTAAGCGACACCGCGAGGCACTGCAGAATCTGGATCATCTTAAGAAGAAAGCAGCCGAGACGAAGAGACTCCATAATTTGGTTATGGCCAGCGTTACAATGGATCTAGCCTATGCGCGCAATATAACCTTCTCCACGGTGGAGTCGCTCGAAAAGTGCTTTCATAACACACTTTTACGCAAGGACATGACGTTCCTGCCACGCATCGTGGATCTTGAATTGCGACGCATGCAAAATCTACGCAACGAGATCAGCGATAGTCGTCTCTGGTTAATAACAAGACAACATACTTTGGGCAGACTGATCGAGGTGAGTTTGTACAGATAGTGTGGTGGAATGGAAGATGCATTGTTGTGTTTTGCCATATCGACCAACCACCACAATGTCTGCTATGAAATGATGTATTTTAAACATAACTTTTTTTTTTTTTTTTCAGCGCAAACGGAAGTTTGATCAAATAACTGAAGAATTGACCATGGATCAATTTTTGAACGCGCAACGTGAAGTTGCATCGCTGGACACAAAGGTCGAAGGTAATTATAAGATATCCAATTACCATTTATATACTTTTACTGATACGCTTCGTTATTTAGAGCGTGAACATGATTTGAAACGTATGCATGACCGTTGTAGCAAGCATGTGCATCAGTTAGCCTTTATAAGGGAGAAGACCAGCATGCTAACCGAGAATTGCAAACAGCGCAAGCAGGAGTTGGCACAAAAACAGAAAAGACAAAGTCAATTGCGAGAGCAGGTACTCAAGTTAAAGATGCAACGTTCTCGCCTCAAAGAACAGAAGATGGAATTGCAAGAGAGGAGCGGTTTGCTCTATAAGCCTGCACTTTTGATTGATTACGATGATACGGTGGAAATAATTAAGACAAAAAAGAAAAGTGTCAAAAAACTAAAAAATACAATACACGATCTAGAGGCACGCATTGCCATGTTTGAGCATATGTGTGCCAACTCGATCACATCAATACCAACACCAAATAAGAACCTTCCGACAGGCAAAGTTACATAATATACATACTATTTTTACACTTTTATACGGATCTCGTTGCAAACTTTTCAAAATAACTCTTAATAAAACTGAACTGTTTACAAAACAGTTGAAATAAAATATTTTTTCTCCACATCGATAGCCAGTATGTATACATTTTACAATTTATTTTCTTTTTTCTCATAATAATCATAAAACTAATTAATAACAAGCGTCTCTTACATCCAATGAAACCTCTCGAACTGTCATCCATTCACTTCAAAGTTTCAGTTCTATGGCAACCAATTTCTAACTTATTTATTTATTATACGTTTTTGTTTTTTTTTAATTCATTGTTTCGCAGTTTTGGACGATTTCCTGATGCTAAATTGACTGCCAGACATTTCTATTAGCTCGGCAATGAATGCCAAGCCAATCTACGCTTAATATATGCATGATGTTGTCCGCCCGATAACACTTGAAGAATGCCAAGGGCGGGGGTTCAGTCCGGACGGAAAGGGAAGTTTTGTTCATGTTGCTGGGACAACGTTTTTCCCATTCTTATCGGCGGCACGTGAAGAACTTGTCTAAATGAATTTAATGAAATGGAAATGTGCAGTCATGAGCTCAGCGATGACTTTAGCTCCACAGTTCCTGTAAAGGTCTTCTTACTTACTAATGTATGTATGCTGAAACTATCTTTTAGTACTTACTTTAATACAAATTATGAAGATTGTGTATTAGTTTTTCTTCCATTCAATAAGTATTCGCAATAATTCAAGTAAGTAGTTAAGTAAGTAGCGAAGTAGGTAGGGAAGTAAGTAGATAAGTCAGTACTTTAACGGAAACTTTTTGCTTTTTCATTACTTTTTTATCTTCCCAGTCAAAGATTAAGACAAATTTAATCAGGTAATTTGATAACTACAATTTCTGAAAATCGTATCCTTGATTCATAGCAAAAGATGCTAGGACATCTTGCAGTCGCTCAATTATATTTTATCGCAGTCTAATCAACTCTCAGTTGCATTCACCAAGACACAACATCAAATGCAACATCAGGCAGACAGAATGCGTTCTGGTAAACGAGATAGACGTTGAGGCGTCGGCATTGTCCCAAAGTACCTTTTCACACATGAACGCACAGGATGCCCAGTTTCTCTCGGCAGTTCCCTTCAGACAGCCGACATAAGGGGCGGTGTTACGCCCATTGTTGTTGTTTTTATTGTAAATCACAGAGTGAAACCGAAACCGTTAACGTGTTGCGGTTACGCTGCTGACTTTGCTGTGGCAAAAAAAAAACCAGAAAGGACAAAAAAAACGAAGCGAGTCATTCCATTTGGGCTTTATTAAATGCGCCAGCGGGTGGGGGGGATTCCAGTCTCAAAGGGAGGGTTAGCTGACAAGCTGTATGTATATAAGTGTGTGTGTGTTTGTGCGTGGTAGGGCAACGTCCTGTCTCACAACTTTTTATTGCGAATTTTGTGATGTTTTTTTTCCCAGCAATGTGTTTTGATTTTGATGCTCTGCTTTTGTTAAAAAAATTGTTTTATATTTAAAATTGCAGTTTATTAAAAACAAAAACATCATATGAAAAGAAATTAAGATTGATATAAGTTCTAAAAGGAAGCCAGGCAATTTATAGAATAATTTTTTTTTAAGAATTGTTTACGCACTTATAAGAGAGTATTGCGCAGTCTATAAGTTCTGACTGCCAAAATCTTAACTCTGTTTTTTTTAGAGTTTATCAAACTTCTTACATTTGTTTTGTTGTAAAATGGGAGCAGGAAACACACACATATGCACACACACAATTACTTACACATATGCACACATATAAGCAAACTTTGTGATTTAATGATTGCTTTTGAGTGCTGTGAGTTTACCAAATCGATAGAGCTGGGGAAGAAACAAGAGGGAGAGGGGAGCTGCTCCGGTTTCACATTTCAACTCCAAGACATATGAAATTGTAACGATTTTTTACTTGTTTTCTTTCTTTTCTTTTCCGCAGCCTTGGCAAAGATTTGTCAATTCTTTGACACAATGATGCATAACGTTATCTGAGATTTTGGACAGAGTACGAACAGAGAAAAACAACAACAAGAACAAACAGCTTTTGCGAATTAATCTTCTTAATGTTCGTGCGTTTGGGTTAAGAGTTCCCAAACTCCCAGGCACTAAGTAGAGCGCTTAGGTTTTCCAAATCACATAATGCGATTGTTGATTGTTGCATGGCTTTAAATTGAGGTAAGAACATAATACTTAAACAGTGGTCTACGGAATGTGGAAAGTTAGAAAATTATAATAACTTTTTTTAATAATGATATTTAATGATGCGTAGTTAATCTGACAATGAAATCTCCTGTAGAAAAATTATCTATTATTTTTATAAATTATTTCTAACAAATGAAAATCTTTATCTTGAGGCTATATATTTTAATTTTTATTACTATTTTGAGTTTATAAATAGATGATTTGCAACCACTGCATAATAGTAATAAGCGCCCTTGCAGCATTTTGAATTGCCAGCGCTAATTGCTGCACTTTGCCGCATGTTGCAGGACCATTCGACAGCAAATGAATCCTTGAATGGGTCTAGTCACTATGGGTAACGCATAATCATATCAGCTTCCACACAATTTAACAGCGACGCAATTGAGTTGCGTTAACATGGCAACTGGAGCAATGTTTCGCCGCTTCTTTGTCCAATGCACTTGGTCTATCGACTTTTATATGGATACAGCACACTCTCAATTTTTTGATATTTGCTCAACACTTTTTTGGTTTCGCATTGATTGCATGACAAATTGCGCAATTCCTTGCTAAAAGCATTGAGAAATCATTCTCAAAATGTGTATATTCTTTGTTCATTGGTATTGATTGTGTTGTACCTATTACAAATTGCAGACGCTTTCTATTCAGTTTGATTCTTGTGTCCTGCGGTGCTTCCTGCTGCCATGACATTTAAGCTGCGATAAAAATTCCTTTCGCTAAGCATTTTGTTTATGCATAGTCTCTGTATTGGTACTGTGGCATGAGAGTTGCTTATGTTTGTCATAAGCTGTTGCCAGCAAACAAGCTAAATGTTATAATCAATATGGAAGGTTGGATTCTTTATACAGCTTAGCCGATGAGATGATTTAAGATATATTCATAATTTTGTCATTTACCTTAGGATAACTGCTATATAAACTTAAAAACATTATAGTAAGATTTAAGGAATCATATGTGGAAAAACTTTAGAATTATTTTACTAACCCAACTTTTTTAAAACACTTCTTTAACTTTCTTCTCTCCAACTCAATTAATTTTTGAGTGTTTTAATAACAATTTTCTAAAGCGCAACGCCAACAACAAACATTTATATATAGCACATATGTTTGTTTGTAATTTCAATCCGCTTGCAAATTCTGAACCTATTTTATCTTTTTTTCCAGGCTTTCATTGCTTTTTTGCACATTTGGTTGCTGGGCCAAAAAACGGAAAAAGGATCTGCACAAAGGACAACGAGACATGCAGACAGGCAGTCATAATACTCATTATGAACGGCTTAAGCGATTTCCCCAGAGTACTACTACTACTATTGCTGAACCACACACAGTAAGCCTCTTCAACAGTGATTGAGACTTTCACATATGCATACAATATACAAAAATACTTTTCTCCTTTTCATTTTCATTTACGTTTTCTTTTTTTTTTTTTGCAAAAGCAATCTGAATGAAATCCGATTTGTAGTCAGTCAAATTGGCAAAAGTAAAATGAATTCTCCGCCTGTTGGTCACATCAATCAATTTTTTGATATTCTTTCTTTGGCTGTTTCTTGTCATGTTTAACAAACATGAAAATATGTTATAATTAATGTTGATAAATTTTACCTTCCGTTTTTTACTTTTTGGGCGGCACGTGATTGCCAAATGGACAACGACGTCGTTTTGCTAATGAAAATAATCTGTCATCAAAGCCAAAAAACAAAAAGCCAACCCTTAAAAGCTCGTGCGAACAGGTGGGAACCAAATGCCACCCACTCCCTCTTTTGTCCACCAAAAGTGTGCCGCCCCCTTTTCGGTTAGGATATATGATTACGTTGACTTCCAACTATTAACTCAATATTGGAGTAAATTGTCACTGGCTGAAAGGGTTGTGATTGCAGGAAATTGCATTTGTGTGGCCAAATCAGATAAGATTCAGGCTTTGCAAAAAATGAGAAAAACTTCCTGTGCGTTAGGATTCAGGACTCACAGGATATCACATTAAAAGCGCATCAGGTCGTCTCTAACTGAGGAAACTGTTGCTGTAATTACATTCCACGAACAATCAGAAAAAAGAGAAAAAATAAGGAAAGAAATCAAGGAAAATTGCAGAGAGAAGAGAATTGAAACGACTTTTGAATACTCTTGCAGTGAAATTTAAGCCATATAAGAACATAACAATGAAACTTCTCTTTAACGAATTTTCGTTCAATGAAGCTTTCTTTTAACTTGTTCGTTTCCTGATCACTTATATTTGGTTCAATCAAAAAAAAATTCTTTCTTTTTATATAAAGCTTCGGTTTTTGATTCACTTTATGGAAGTTCAACAGTATTTTCATTTTTCCTGCCAAATATTTTTCTACTTTACATAAATCAATTTATTTCGCTACTATATTTAGTTTTTTCGCTGTTACTTATTTTGTAAGTTAGTTAATCGACCACAACTTCTGACTTAATCCCACCTTATTACTTGGCCGTTCTACCCTCTTTAATACCCTTTTGCCGCACAACTTTCCTGCTGGTCATTTGCGCTACATTCACTCGTTCATCTTCTAGGGCATGGGGTATTACCTATCCTTGACGGTTGCTTTGTTTGTGCCATTAAATTAAATATCCCGCCTCGAAGGTCCTTTGACTGTCTCTTCTATTCTCTGCTCTGGACACACAATGCGCGCAATTTCTGTCATTTCCTTAATAGAAATCTTATCTTTTGTGACGCCTTCGCGGAGTTCGAAGGAGTCGAAACAACTCCAAGGCTCCAAAGCGACTTAAGCCGGATATCGCACCTTTGACATCTGATTGCCTGGGGGGCGGGGGAGAGTCAAAGTTGGTGTGCTTAAGTGGACATTATTGCTCGCCGATTTGTGAATGTGTGTGTGTTTAGGTACATATAACGAGTACAAAAAGGAAAAGCTTTACTTTGAATAGAATAGTTATTAAAGTCAAGAGTTTCTGAGCAGTAAAAGAAAAGAAATCAAATTTAAGTATTATTTATTTAGTCAGCATCAACTGTTTTTTTGAACAAATCAATAGTTATCAATACATTTTCCAACCGAGTTGCCTACAAACTTTTGTCACACTTTCCAAACAAAATCTTTTCGGCCAAACCGAATTGATTTACATTAATAATTATTCTTCGGTCGGTTACAAACCCAAAATGAGCTGCTGTCCCAAGCCATGCTGCCCCAAACCAAGCTGCCCGCCTGTCAAGGCCTGTTTTAGCAATCAAGGCAGAAACTCACTGCTAAACGATGTCCTGGGTCCATATTCAGATGAGGTCATAATGACAGCCTTAGATCGCATACTTTACTGTTTGGGCGCAACCAAAATATTCCACCAATTCAAGAGTGATGATCAGCAGGCAATCAATTGTCCACCTCAAGCTCCTTGTTCAGCTCCTTGTACGCCACGTTACAGGCCCAGCTGCAGCTCCATGAACAGCAGTATGAGCAATACCAGTTTTAGCAAATATTGCAGCGCCAGCTCAAGAAACACTTGCAGACCGGCCACTGTCTGCTGGCCAACGACAACGCCAACTCCACCTAAGCCATCCAGTCTAAAGTCCAAGTGCAGTACGCTAAGACCAACGCGCCCACGCACACCACACGTGGACTTTGCCAATCCGGTGATCGATGATCGTCAAAAGACTGCTGGACTTTCGCTTGCGGAACGCATTAAGTTTTCACTCTCCTCGGCTTCCGCGGCTTATAATCGCCTGAAGACCAAATTAGCAACTAATCTTAAGGGATGCGGACAGAAATGGCTATGGACGCGTTTAATACGCACAGAGGATGGTTGTCATGTCTATGAGGTTTACAAGAACTCAAATGTCGAGTGTGCACCACAAACTATGAAGGGTGCCAAGGAAGCTGTTATACTGTTTGTGGTCACGCCACAGGGCCATGTGATGCCATTTGAAACTGTGTCGTCTTATTAGTTTATTTTTTTTTCGAAATTTTTTGTTGGTCCAACTGTGAATATTTAATTAATAACCAAATAGCCAATAGTAAAAATACTCAAAAAACAGTTCTAGAACTAATACATACAATTTTCTTGTTCTTGGCATTTACAGATATCACAGCTTTTGATTAAGCAATACGTATGCTCTTTCGAAATAATATATAGACTATTCCGGTGCAGGTCAGCAAGTAGAGCATTAAAATAGTTAAAGATTCCGTAGTATTGCGCTTCCTCGTATTCATTGCCATATTTACTAAGCCTGTGAACAAATTACACAGCATAAAATATGTTAATCCATTTGAATTGATAGCTTCTACAATAACAGGCAAAGGCGTCAATTTCATATTGTTTTGTAGAACAAATTCGAAGAGAAATGCACAGAGCAGCGTCAAAGTTGCTGTTAAGCTAAACAACCAAAACACGTAGCCAGCATTGCAGATGACACGTGAAATGCCAAAGAAAAAGGTGCAGTTAACCACAAGTATCCAGCCCAAGATGACATTCAGCAGCATGATGCCCAACTTGTCCCAGAACTGCGAATAGTTCAACTTACTCAAAGACAAATACCACTTGGCACAGTAAATGCTAAGCAAATAAAGCGCAATGCAGCCAGGCAGTGAGCAAAGACCTTCACGATTAGCTATCCACAATCCCAAGCGTTTCCTGTCCGAAATGACAAACTGTGCGAGACCCAGTTGCAAGACAAGTTCGTGCAACGCCAAAATACCTGTATACAAAAGCATTAGCACAACTTTAAATTCATTAGTTCAAGCTCCAAACTTACCCAAAGACAATGGCAATAGTAACGAATCCTCACGTGCCAGCAGACTGCAAATGCTGCCGAAAAGCTTTGTGAAACCCAAAGTGAAAAAGGCATTCAAATGTTTACCGTATTCGTGTTCATCTTGATGATAGTCGATCCATGTGATGATAATTGTGCGTATTAGGCCAAGCACTAGCAGTGGAGCTACAGCTTTGGCCATCTTTATGAGATCTTTGAAATGTTGGACACGATTTGAGACAATGCCCATGGTGACCACAAACATGCCAATGCCCACATCCATGAGGGAAGCACCATAGGCTTTACTTTTGAAATATTCCGATGGGAATGCATTGAAGTCAATGGCCAAAATGGCACAACCAGTGCAAATATAGGATGTAGCACGCATAAGCGTAAACACCAACGGTCTCCTTCCAATCTCAATGCAGAAATCTTCTTTAGTGGCAGCAGCGAAAGATCTAGCCCAAATGCCCGTTCGCCATAGCAGTATGCCAATCAACGCGCTAAGTAAAATACAGCAGAGTTCATTATAATCACTGATCAGTGTATTGCTGCAAACAGTGGGAGTGAAAATTAGCAGGAACTCCAGAAGAAATCGTCGCGACGATTGGAGCGGTAAATGGCTGCAAAGCAGCTGTGATAATACAATGCCCAATAATGTAAGCGCAACTGTGGGTAGCACACGTATACTAGATTGTAGCGTATAGCTTATATATTCCTGTTCAAACAAGTCAATATAATCCATCGGGCTACAAACATCATGTTCCAAGTATGTTTGAAATATGTAAAGCGGCACTGGCATATAACACATATCACTTGAAACGTAGGCATTGTAGTAGTCTGTGACCCGTATTGTTTTTGGCCCTTCCATGGTTGAATCTTTTCAATTTGTAATAAAATGCATTCGCCAAGCGAACATAAACAAAAAACATATGTTATTAAGAGTTTCTGCTCTATTGTGAATTGCAAGCGTTGCCACTATTCACTGCTATCGAATCGAACTTTTGTCAGCTTCACTTAGAGGGCGCTGTCACAGCAAACCTCATAATCGATTTCGATATTATTTCGTTGCTGTCCGTTTATTTTTAAACAAAATAAATGCATTTGGTACACGATAAATGCATTGGCTAAACAAATCACAAAGCGCTAAACTAGAAACTACAGCTCATCATGTTCTGACGTCGTCGTGGGCTTTGGGAATTCATCATGGGCGCGAACTTTTGCTGCCGCTTGACCCACCAATCGTTCAAACTCCTGCACATCAAAACGATAATTTGTGAATTTGGCATGTGCTCCACCCTCCGGATGATGTCCTTCATCTTGGGCATAGACTAGATCTCGCTGCTCCCAGGTGGCATAGTGTACGCCACGCAAGCGGGCCAAATCCTTGTAACAATTAGGGTCCTCGCAGTTGTACAGCTCAAAAATACATGCCCAATTTGGCAAAAATAGCAAGTGCGTTAATCCAGCGCCATGCATTCCAATTAACATATCACTATTTCTTGTGATGGCTAATTGATCGGTAAAGGTGAGACTGTGGGGGGAATCGGAATTAGTAAGATCTTAATAGTGTTTTAATTAACCTACCGTTCGTAGGATACGCGCTGCACTACATAATCCTCGTTGGCTTCCAGTTGAGCTAGTAGCTCATTTTCATTCAACACCTGTCTGTATTTTGTGCGTCGTGATAAATATGTAATGCGCAGCTTACGCTCTGGTAGAGGTGGCTCAAAGGGTATCTGTAGTCGATGCAAAATGAATTCGGAGAAGGCACGAAACAAACCGCTATTGGAGCAGCCCTGAATCTGTAGATTTTGATTATGTTTAGTTATACACAAATTTGTTATATGGTTATACCTACAATGGGCGTATTGTAGAACAATCCAAAGATCATGCGCGGCAGCAGGGGAAGGACAACATTTCGGAAGCATATCCTTTTGCCTTGGACATCGCTCAACGTCCAAACGGGTCGCTGGGTGAAGGCCTTAAACGTATCCCGAAATGGTGAATCATAGGGATATGTTTCCCAAATGATTATCTGCACATCCGTATTGAAGGCAGCCGGATGAGATTGATTGACAAAGAGTGAGGCGTACAGATTGAAAAAGTCACAAAAATGATGATACATATTGTAGGTAGCATCGATCTTCATGATGAATGTGGGCGCATTGACAACTAGATCACAGGCCCCGCTCTCTTGTATTGGTTGTGGCAGGACATCAAAATTACGTAGCTCTGGTCCCCAGGATTGCAGCGCAGAACCAATGTGTTCCATTTCAGCATTTAATCGCGTGCGATTCAGTTCGCAATGTCCCAAAATCTGGCCAGGACGCAAGACATCCATGTGATAGCGTATGCGCTCTTTTCGCTGAGGCAAATCTCTAAAATCCACCAGAAGATTGCGTCCACGACAGAAGCGCAAATAACGTGTGCATTCCAACGATGAGTCTGTTAAGTACTTGGGCAAGCATTGTGGCGTCAATTCCGAGAGCTGCTGCTGAATGTAGCCAAAGTCCGCTTGGTAGTAGAAGGTCTGCATCTGTGCCTCCTTGCTCTGCACCCAGCCAGTATGATCTCCAGGGCAGTGAGGCGTTTGAAAGCGTGCTTCCACACTACAATTGCGTTCGTGTCCCCAGCAGGCTCGAGACTCGGTTCGTATTGCATTGGTTGCATTTGCAGGCAGCTGTCTCTTGAGTTTGGGAAAGGTGTTGAGGTAGCGTATGAGATGACTGGACGGCAAATTGGGCAAGGTTAGCGTATGCTTTGTTTCGGCAAGACTTTCCGCTATGAGTATTATTAACAGTAATTGCAGCTTCATTTTGTTTAAGACTATATTTAAGTACACTTTCTAAACGCGTCTCGCTTCACACTCTTTTTTTCAGCTCACATCTTCAACAACGACAGCAACTGCATTTCACGGCCAACAATGGCATCAGTGCTGTGGTTGATGATCTCACTTGTGTCGGCTGATAGATGATTATGATTTGGTTAATTCAGCAACAGCAACAACCACAACAATAGCTGCCTGCCTGCCTGTCTGTCTTCCGTCCATCATAGCTAAGACATGGCAAGAAAACCGAAAACCTGCTTAGATCCACCAGCTGTTAAGCTCAGCTGTTCGCAAGCGTAAAGCAAATATATATAAGGTAGTGTGAACGGGAGAGAGTGCTAGCGGTGTGATGCAATAGTTGCTCAATTATGAAGGAAGTTGACAATTTGAACACTAGCGCCTATGTCAATAAATTAATAATTATGGTAAATAAAGGTTTACTAACACCGTGTAGACTTTCATCTGGCAATCATACTTTTATTGCATTTCTCTCTTTGAGCGCTACCTTATACTATTAAACAGTTCACAATTGAATACCAAAAATTTGCACCGATTGTGAATTGATTTTTTGTGTTTTCGGTCTTTTTTAGGTTTTTTTTACCGTGTTACACATTCAACAAGTGGATTTTTCTCTAACATTGACCTACCTCACTGTTCGCAAGTATGTGGACATGTGTGTTTGTTGATTCTATTAGGGAAAGAAGTGGGCCAGCAAGAACGGTAAAAATGTGTTATTATTTGTGCATTTCGGTTTCATTTCTTCCATTAAATTTGGATTCTTCATATTCTCAGTTAAAATAAATACTTGGCGAACAACGTAAACATGTTTCTGGCACGCAACATAACCAACGTCGCCCGGTAAGTTTAAATATTAATCAAAAACGAGAGGGTATTTCGTGATTTTTTCAATTATTGCCTATCGATTAATGCTCTCTCTCATTTGCATTTCGCATTTGAACGAGCCAGCTCATTTTGCAAAGTGAACAATAAGCAGCTGGCATTTCGCATTAGACTCTTGAAGGGTATTTTACTGTTGCGTATGTATTTTTGAATGATTGCTAATCAATTAATGTCACAAAACGCGATCAATTAAAACCAAATACGATGCGTAATGTGCCGAAATCGTGCGTAAAACATTTCAAGAAATTGTGCCAACATTTTAATCACATTCCTTTACAGACTCGGCCTTTCAGTCACAACACCTGGCAGCAGCGCTGCCGGAGGAGCCATAGATAGTGGTATATCGACAAGTGGACGACACAACAGTCTCGAGGACATCAATCTGGATCAGTTTCTAAAGACAATCAACTATGAGGACACAGTCAAACAGTTGGATATTTACTATGGCATCGGTAAGCGTTCTAAATAGCGAGGAATTCAAGTGCGAATTGCACTTGTTTTAAATAACCTTGAGATGCGTCTGTGTAGGGCAGCCAATTGAGCAACCAATTGCTGCCACGAAGCTGCGGCGCGACTCGTCGCTTCTTGCTTTTTCTATTTTTATAAACAAATTTCGCTGTGTGTTGCAAAAATATCGGCAGACTTAAATGCTAACGTCTTCGATTTGTTTTTCTCATTCCCTCTCACTCACTCCAAGACAAAACATGTTTGGGCTTGCTGATTTGCATTTGTCAACAAGCTTTAAAAACATGTGCATGTAAACGTTAAAGCCAGAATTAGTACCTCGCTAATCTCGACTTGAAAATTACCCTATATGTGGATAAAAGAACTTTTATGTTGCAAATTAATCTTGAATCTTAATTCTCCTTACCTCCGCAGTTAAACGCCAACTGTTGCGCTATCAGAGCCCCATCACTGGTCTGTTCCCGGTGATGAGCACCGATCAGGTGGTGGGTTCGGTGCGTGATAGTGTTTATTGTGCTGCTGCCGTATGGAGTTTGTATCAGGCATACAGACGAATTGATGATGATCGCGGCAAATCCTATGAGCTCGGTCAGAGTACTGTCAAATGCATGCGCGGCATTCTGGAGTGTTGGGTAAAGCAGGCGCATCGCGTTGAGCTCTTCAAGAAACGTCAGTCGAATCAGCATGCTTTGCACAGTAAATTTCAATTGCATACAGGCGAAAAGATTTATCCAGATGAGTTTTACAATCATTTGCAAATTGACTGCGTGAGTAGAAATTGTGTACCCAAACGGCATAATAATTTACACACACATTTGCTTTATCTACAGGTGTCGTTATATCTGCTGTTTCTGGTACAGATGATAACCTCGGGCTTGCAAATCATTTATACGCACGATGAAGTCGCCTTTGTTCAGAATTTGGTTTATTATGTGGAGCGTGCCTATCGTACACCAGACTTTGGGATGTGGGAGCGTGGCTCCAAGTACAACAATGGCACGCCAGAGATACATGCTTCCTCAATAGGCAAGCAACCATTTCTTTACGTTATAAACTTTTGTTACTCATGTGCTTTGTTTTAGGCATGGCCAAGTCGGCACTGGAGGCCATCAATGGCTGCAACTTGTTTGGCGAGAAGGGTGCCTCCTGGAGCGTTGTTTATGTAGATATTGATGCGCACAATCGCAATCGCAGCATCTTTGAAACAATGCTGCCCCGTGAGTCTAGCTCCAAAGTGAGATAATTACTTCTCGTTTACATGTATATTCCTTTGTAATTGTTGCATTGCTTGTAGGGCGTGGATGCTTCTCTGCTGCTGACGCTCTCATTCCCAGCGTTTGCGTCGCACGAAGATCGCCTTGTGGAGCAAACTAAACAGAATGTTGTAAATCGGCTACGTAGCAAAATGGGCTTTAAGCGTTTTACGCGTGATGGTTTCCTGAGCAAAGCTGAGGACAAGACACGACGCTATTATCAATCCGGTGAGCTGAAAGAGTTCGAGGGTCTGGAATGCGAATGGCCATTGTTCTTCATATCGATGATCATCGATGGCGTCTTTAAGAACAACAACGAACAAATCGAGGAGTTTCAAAACGATTTACGTCGTTGTCTGCACACAGATGCGAATGGTGATCCTGTGGTTACCATGTACTATGAGCCGGATGGCGATGGTTCCTATATGCGTGCACCGTCACAATCCCTGTTCCTCTGGGGTCAGTCATTCTTCATCATTGCCCAGCTGCTAACTGCAGGACTGTTGCACATCAACGAATTGGATCCTATTAGACGTTATTTGCCTAGCTATAATCGTCCAAGACGCGCTGGTCGTTATTCAGCTTTTCAGGTGAGTTGTTGGCGGAGCGGGGTAGAAATTGTTTTGACTTAGGTTATCCCAGATGGATTGGCTCAGCTTTGTCCGCTGCTCTGTGTGTTTCTGCGTTCGCTATCTAATTGGTATTTAATTTGGTTTGTTATGTTTCCTTAGATTTTTATACTATATGGGTTAAGTAATTGGCTTTGATATTTACTACTTCTTATCTCTAAATATAAAAATATATATTTTGTCCATTCAACACTACCAACGTTCTACACTACTACCGCTTCAAAAAATATAAATCCACAATTCATTAACACAACCCCCAAACAAAAACCTCTTTATATCGGTTGGAATTCAAATTTTTAAAACAGGGTAAAGCTTTTGATGATAAACGCAAAGTAAGTAATCGATATTCAAGTACATAATTTAATCGCACTCAATATGATCGAGATATTCCTAAATATATTGATCTATTGTCCAAATTATACCTTTTTCTTATACGAAATCTGCTATTCTTTTCAATGTTTTGCACATAGAACACAATTTCAGCAGGAAATAAATTTATTCTTTTTAAATATAAGTTTTAATAAAAGTTTGTAATTCCTGCTCAAATTTACCCACACAAACACACACACAGAACACTGACTAATGCTTTTTTTGTGTTGAAAAAAAAAAAATATTGTATGTTTTCTTAAATTTTTACTATGTCTGTGTTTATTGTTTTTGTATATATAGTGATAAAAAAGAAAACATTGTTTCTTGCTTATTTATTTGTGTATCTAATTCCAAAGTTTTTTCTTTACTCTTTTCGGTACTGTTTGTTGTCTATAAAAACCCAAAACAAAATTCAACTGCATAATTTGTTCCTACACACGCGCTATTTAAATATAGGCTAAACCGGGCACTGTAAGTAATGGATCAACCCAGAGCTTCAGGCTCTTGCTCCACTTCATTTTTTTACCACAGTTTGCGCTTCTTGTTTTTTTTTTTTTTTAACCAAATGTAGCTAACCAAACACAGCAAGCAGTTAATAGCTCGTTGAATTATTTTATTATTTTCTGAAATGTTTTTTTTCTTGCGAGGAAAAACAGAGCTTTGAGAAAACTCATAACAAAAAAAAGCGCAACTTTCAAAAAACTATCATAAAAATTTTCTAACTATGTAATTATTATATAACTATGTAAAATGTATATATTTATTTTCCTACTAAAATAACAAAACAAACAAACGAAATACCATAAAGAAACCACGCGTACCGCTAATTTTGGATTCCGACAAGGTAATTTGTGGTTAAATACATTTTCAGTGGGCCTGGGTTCCAAAATTTCATATGCGCTGTTTAGGCGACACAAATTGGCAGTTCAAAATGGAAACCATAAAGAATTTTCAAAATAAATTTAACTTCTACATTCACTTTACAAAAACTAACTACTTAAAGTTGATTAATGTTGTTTTTGTTTTTATTTTATAATCAACTACTGCCTGAACTATATAATATATATTCACTAAATCTGTAGCTGTAAGTAATTTGTATTCTATGTACATTTTGTTACCAGTATTCTTCGCGCTCTTTCGCTCAATTGTTTTTATACTCGATACCGAAGGTAAAGAGTATATTGGTTTTGTGCAATGTCCGTCATGGTGTCTGTCCGTCTGTCCGTCCGTATGTATGCAAGTTTTTTCCACACCCTTCAAGCTAGAGACTTGAAACTTTCCAATTTCCAACTTTCCTCTTTACCTATGGGATAGTAAATTAAAGTGTCAAGATGGGGTTCTACGATAACTGGGGGCTGGCAAATCGATAAATTCGATAACCCAATACCGATAAATCCACATATTTCGCACATCCTTACAGCTAGAAGTACCAAATTTGGTAAGAAGATAGCTATTAGTAACCCCCAAAAAACTGCATCAAAATTTTAGAGCCACGCCCCCCATTCCGCCCCCAGCCCCCGCATTTTAAAGTCAAAAAAGACTATATCTCCCACAGCTTTTGAGCTATAGCCACCAAATTCGGTGCCAAGATAGGTGATGATGACCCCCTAAAAACTGCACCAAAAGTTTGGATGCCACGCCCACCAATACTGCCTAGCCACCCCATCCACCCCAACGCTTCGTCAAAAACGTGAATGAGTGTATCTTTAGAGTTGTGGAGCTAAAGCCACCAAATTTGGTAGGAAGATAGCTGGCATCGACCCCAACAATCTGCATCAAAGTTTTGGAGCCCCCTCCCATTCCGCCCCCTTTCTCCATTTTTTCAAACATCGAGCTAGAGTCACCAAATTTGGTATGAAGGTAGCAATTGACATCCCACATAGATCTGCACCAAAAATTTGGATGCCACGCCCACCCATACCGCCCCCAGCCCCCCTTGCCCCACTTTTTACAAATTTCGAGCTAGAGTCACCAAATTTGGTATGAAGATAGCAATTGACATTGCTCAAAGATCTGCAACAAAAATTTTGATGCCACAACTACCCATACCGCCCCCAGCCCCCCTTTCCCTAAATTTTACAAACTTTGAGCTAGAGTCACAAAATTTGGAAGGAATATAGCTGGTGGCATCCCCATCTGCATCGGAGAATCTTTAAGGCAGCGTACACCCCTGCCGCTTCCGTACCCCTTTGCAATCAGGCCTCTTTTAACCGGTTTAAAACTGGTATCGAGTATGCCCCAGTCGGTTGCGTCCGACTGCAACGTTTCCACTTGTTTGTCTCTGGCATGTTGATAAGCTTTAAGCCTCCACACCTGTTGCCCTGTTTACTCCACACTTTCCTCACCTACCTCCTACTCAACCTGTCTGCCTCTCTCCTTTTTTTATTGTTATGCTACCTGTTGTTTGCATTTTGGCATTTGGCTATTCAATTTTTTATTCCCTCATGTGAAGAATTGGCTCTATGCATTTATCTAACTTAATTGCAAACTATAACTTATTAGCATTATTATTAATTTTGTTTTTATGCATCCTTACAGGGCACCGCTACCGATTTGGTGGTGCAAATTGTGCTGATTGCAGAGTCGATGCGTTTGCAAGCCATGATGGCAACTTATGGCATTCAAACCCAAACACCACATGAGGTAGGTTTCAATTATTGGCTATAGAGAACTTATACTTATTTTTTTCCCCCGTCCTTTCAGGTGGAACCCGTGCAAATTTGGAGCTCAACGGAACTCATTAAAGTCTATCAACATTTGGGAGTTAATGACAAGGTCGGACTCTCGGGTCGTCCTTCACGTCCGGTTGGTTCGCTTGGCACCAGCAAAGTATATCGCATCTGTGGCATGACCGTTCTCTGCTATCCACTGATCTTTGAAGTTTCCGACTTTTACTTGTACCGCGACATGGCATTGCTCATCGACGATATCAAGACGGAGTTACAATTTGTTGGCAAATACTGGCGTTTGTCGGGCAGACCCACTGTTTGTCTGCTGATACGCGAGGAGCATATGCGTGATCCACAGTTTAAGGAGATGCTCGATCTGCTGGCCATGTTGAAGAAGGGCTATTGTGATGGCATGAAGGTGCGCATTGGACGTTTGCAGAATCTCATAAGCAGCTCCTGCATTGAACATTTGGATTTTATGAACCAAAGCGATTTGACAGACAATGAGAATGCATTCTCACAAATCAATCACGAATACATTGGTTATCAATCGCTAACAGATGTGCCCAAAGCATTGACGTATGTGGAGGAGAAGGTTTCCGTGGCGGTGAGTCATATTATCAATATCATTTTATACTTTATCAAAACACTGATTGTCTTTTCACTTCAGCACTTTGATAGCAAACCCATACCGGATATCATACATGCCCTGCGCAACACCGACTCTATCTATTGCCTGTGCCAGCTGTGGGGCATTCTACTCAATCGAGAGGGTTCACACTTTGAGGTCAATGGCTTGAATGTGAGCACGGCTTTGACGCAGCTCTATCATCGTGCGGGATCGCTACGCTATTGGCGCGCAGTGCGCTACTGTTCCTCGTTGCTGCATCACATTGTGGACTCGATAAGTCCGTTTATCACCACAGTGCTGGTCAATGGCAAGGAGCTAACCGTTGGCATTATTGGCCAAAAGGAGACAGTGTTCGATAAACCCATGACGCCCGCTGAGATTCAGAATGTTATGTATACCAGCGTACAGCCATATGATGTCATTCAGGCGGTGTTGCAACAAGAGGTAGTTCTTTATTGCGGTCGTCTCATTGCCACCAATCCGTCCATGTTTCGTGGCATATTGAAAATTCGAATTGGCTGGGTACTCGAGGCCATGCGCATCTATTTGCAAATCTCTGGACAACAGAGCATCGATGTGGATAACCTGTCACCGTTCCAGGTGCGCATTCTTTTGCAGAAGGTCCTTACTGTCAGCGAGTGGGCCGTGGAAGAAAAGTAAGTACATTGTTTATAATCTCGAACTTTAAATTTGAATAATGCTTTTTAATTTTTTAGACTAACAACACTGCAACGTCGCCAGCTGGAGGGCTGTCTGTGCCGCGTGCCCAAGCACTTTTATAATAAAATCTGGGAGATTCTGCAACGCACGCCACAAGGCATATTGACGCAGGGACATCATCTGCCAGCCGTGCCCACTCTCACAAGCATGAGTCGCGGAGAATTGTCGTTTAATTTGCTGGTTGAGGAGACGATTATTTGCATTGATCGTCCCGAGAGGCGTCAGATAACAGTGGAGCTGCTTTGCATTGTGGCCACCATATTGAATCGGTAACGCATATACCTTTATTTTACTTTATGTACCCCCACTAAAGCTATCCACCTCGCAGCAATCCCGAGCTGCACTTTAAGCAGGCGCTCGATTTGGATGGCATTATAGCCGAAGCCTTTGCTATGTACTGCAAGGATAACAATATACAAAAGCAGCCAGCTCCTTCAGCAGATGAGCCAGCACAGACAAGCAAGCAGGAGGATTTCACAACCTTCTACTCATTGCCATATTCGGAGACCACGGGCTATTTGGCACGTGCCGCTGTCAATAAAGTGCTGCAGGGCGGCATTTTCTCGACAGATGATGTGCAGATAGATGGTGATCGTTTGCATGATGACAATTGCAAAGTCTCCTAAGGTTTTTTTTACATATGTACCACACAGTTTTGCATATGACCAAAGCAGAAAACAAAACGTTATCCAAAGTAGTTCGAATTTTTAGCTTATTTTAACTGAGTGAAGCCTATTTCATTGTCCTCCTAGTAGTTAATTATGTGTAATACATATACATATATATATATAACATAAACCTTGTTGCAAGCAACAAAAAAAATTATAATTTTGTTACATGCTTAGTTAATAGGTCAGTAGTGTTTAAGGGGTTGGAAACCCCTCCAAACGCTAAGGGTTGCACTTGACAAATACCCTTAAACACGGCTTTATGATGCAATGTTAAACAAAGCGTATCGATTAAATGCCAATGCCCCGTGCTTATATCACCTTGTCTGTGGCTATAAAAGCCTCTCGCCGAATGTTTGCTCTGTTTATAACAATTCCAACGTTTGACGGTTAAGGCAGCATGCGAGCACCCGAGTGGATGAGCACTGAGATGGCGCGTCTATCGCTTAAATTAGAGCGCTATAAACCGACAAATAGTGGCTACAATCGCATACACTCCATGCGTCTACCCAAGAGCGTAACGCAGATGCTTAACAATCCTCTGCCTGCCGCTGCAGTGTCCACAGCCAATACTGTTAACGCCTTGCAGCAAGATAGCTCCTTTACGACACCACGCAGGCGAGGCGTGCTCAGTCGCAGCGAATCCGAGTGGGAGGAGGTATATCCAGCAGTTAAATTCTGTCGCCAGCACAGCAGTGAAAGCGCCAAAAGTGTGGACAGCAACGGTTGCAAGTTTACACACTATCGGAACTGCTCAACGCGAATAACTTGAAGCCAACCAAGTGTCGGCCATCTAAGCTTAAAACTATTTGTTTTTATAAATCAAAAAATTCAATTTTAGCTATAGCTTGTATAAGAAATATGAATAAGTTACTGGAAGGGCAATTTAAATATTATACAAACACTTTAAAGATTGGTTCTATATCAAGTTATTATACTCGATACCGAAGGTAAAGAGTATATTGGGTTTGTGCAATGTCATCGACATCCCCGAAAGATCTGCATCAGCCAATTTGCGAACGCAGCAAAACCCCGGCCTCTTTTTACCCCTTACTAATAAAGGGATACATGTATATATGTTCTGTACTCCTGATTTATCTGAACTAATATAGCATATAAGAGCATAAACCATTTTATATACACTCTTGTTAACTTTATATATTTTAGAACACAACGTTTTATATGATAATAAATTCGATACGCTAACATCTACGCATCCGTTGTTATTTTTATTATCTCGTGATCACTGTCTAAAACCTATTGAAATTCTAGCTATAGTACCAGGCGAACAGAAATCAGCAGCCGGTGCTTTTGGTTGAGTTAGAATTACCAAACAGGGCGCAAGAGGAGAGCGCGAAGCTGGGCGCGCTCAAGGGCCAAGCTGAGCTTTGAGTTATATTTTAACACGCTTTTCTTAGCTTCTCCTGTATGTATATATGTTTGCATATATGTTTGTATGTATGTATTTACGCATGTTTGTAAGTATGTATGAAAGTATGTTTGCGTGTTTGATCATGGGAAAATGGGTAAAAGCCTATAGAAATTCTAGCTAAAGTACCAGGCAAACAGCAGCCAGCAGCAGGTAATATTTTTGAGTTAAAATAATCAAACTGGGCTTAGAAGAGTCTGAAAAAAGAGCGCAGGAGAAGAGCGCAAAGCTAGGCGAGCTCATGGGCATGTATGTATGTATGTATGTATGATTGTATGAATGTATGTATGTATGTATGTATATATGTATGTAAGTAAGTATGTATGTATGTATGTATGTATGTATGTATGTATATATGTATGTATGTGTGCATGAATGTATGTATGGATGTGTGTTCCAGCGTGGAAAAATGGCAAAAACCAGTAGAAATTCTGGCTCAAGTACCAGGCGAACAGAAATCAGCAGCAGCATGCTGCAGCAATTTTTGTTTTTCTTTAATTGGCGCTCAAAGCCATTTTGCAACGCTCAAAATTGAGTTAGGAGTTGAGTTCGCACTAAAATCGAACTCAGAGTAATATGAGCGCTTTTTTAAAAACAAAAATTGGTGCAGCATTCATCTGCTGACTTCTGGTCGCCTGGTACGTGAGCCAGAATTTCTGCTGATTTTACCCATTTTTCCATGCTGAAACACACAAACACACAAACATACATACATGCAAACATGCAAACATACACACAAACATACATACATACATAAATACATACATACATACGTGTGTAACGATGGCGCAAAAGAAGAGTCTGAAAAAAGAGCGCAGGAGAAGAGCGCAAAGCTAGGCGAGCTCATGGGCATGTATGTATGTATGTATGTATGTATGTATGTATATATGTATGTATGTGTGTATGTATATATGTATGTATGTGTGTATGTATGTATGTATGTATGCATATATGTATGTATGTGTGTATGAATGTATGTATGTATGTATGGATGTGTGTTCCAGCGTGGAAAAATGGCAAAAACCAGTAGAAATTCTGGCTCAAGTACCAGGCGAACAGAAATCAGCAGCAGCATGCTGCAGCAATTTTTGTTTTTCTTTAATTGGCGCTCAAAGCCATTTTGCAACGCTCAAAATTGAGTTAGGAGTTGAGTTCGCACCAAAATCGAACTCAGAGTAATATGAGCGCTTTTTTAAAAACAAAAATTGGTGCAGCATTCATCTGCTGACTTCTGGTCGCCTGGTACTTGAGGCAGAATTTCTGCTGATTTTACCCATTTTTCCATGCTGAAACACACAAACACACAAACATACATACATGCAAACATGCACACAAACATACATACATACATACATACATTCATGCAATCAGACATATATATATACATACATACAAGCCCATGAGCGCGCCTAACTTTGACCTGCGGGCGCTATGACACTTTTTGTTGTTTGGTTGATCTTACTCAGAAAAATCACCTGCTGCTGACTGCTGTTTGCCTGGTACTTTAGCTAGAATTTCTATAGGCTTTTACCCATTTTCCCATGATCAAACACGCAAACAAACTTTCATACTTACTTACAAACATGCTTAAATACATACATACAGGAGAAGCTAGGAAAAGCGTGTTAAAATATAACTCAAAGCTCAGCTTAGCCCTTGAGCGTGCATCAGCCAAACTTTGAAGGCAGCGCACACCCCTGCCGTATGCGCACCCTTTTGCAATCAGGCCTCTTGATAGGTATCGAGTATACCGCAGTCGGTTGCGTCCGACTGCAACGTTTCCCCTTGCTAATTAAAAATGCTAACAACTAAAAGTAGGTACATTTATTTATTGTAGTACTTCTTACTTTTAACATTTGTTCGTTGCTTAGTACAAAAATTAGTTCAGTTTATTACATTCATTTAGTTAGTATAAATATGTATAAAATAGCATGTAAAATTTTAGTTGGCGTGTGTGTTTTGTGTTTAATCTAATGCTAATTGGAGATTGCCCATTCGAGTTACACAATTTAATTTGTAGGCATAATTCAAGACTTTTTTCAATTATTGCATTTTGATATGAAATAGCAGGTCTAACATTTAAGCAAATGATATTTGTATATGATATACAAAAATAATATATATGATATGCCTAAAAATAAGTTCAACGCTTTTTATATTTATGAATAGTAGACTTTAACAAACTTTTCAACAGATACAAAACATAATATCAATTTTGATGTAATCTCCAATACGTTGAAATATTGTTATGCAACTTAAAGCTTGCGCACACGACACGATTTACATTTGTTTTTAATACAATATATCTATAAATATTAAACATTTATTGTTGGTTTTTTTTAAGTGTTTAACTTACACAAATAAGTTGAATGCATTTTATATATTTTAATTATTTGATTAACAATTAAGTTATTTGTAAAATGCTAAAAGTCCCTGAATATGATTTTTCAATGTTATTATTATATAGTTTATACACACAAATGTATATATGACTTAGTAATTAACTTATGCAGATTCTCTATCGTTTCGTTTAGCTATTTATTTCTTTGACTAACAAACATCAACACTTTTCACTTAATAAGACATTAGACAGTAGTTTTTTTTTAGTTACAATTCCTATATAGTAGTATGCATATTTATATAT
Source organism: Scaptomyza montana (assembly GCA_018904305.1). Classification (NCBI taxonomy): domain Eukaryota; kingdom Metazoa; phylum Arthropoda; class Insecta; order Diptera; family Drosophilidae; genus Scaptomyza; species Scaptomyza montana. The sequence goes on along the minus strand of JAEIGR010000037.1, from coordinate 802,794 downwards.
GTATTGTATTTGTTGTATGCCCTGTAGAACATGGACTAACTAACTAATTAGATGGTGTACAATTTCATTAAACAAAATTACTGTTCTTTTACACGCGGCAGTACTTGACAAAATTTAACTACAAACATACTGTAATTAAGTGTAAGTGATTTGGGTGTTTTGATTTCTCTAACTAATTGCTGTATAAATTCAAAAAAGTGACTATGAAACCTACGTTACATAAAAAAAAACGTAAAAGAATCTCTAATGAACTCAAACATTTAGATTAGACCTATGTTATTGTTGTTGATGTGGTTGATGCTGTTGATGCTGTTGATGTTGCTGTTGTAGCTGTTCGTTGCGTCGCACACTCATGCGACTGGGTATTGAATCGGTATCACCATCATCATCCATATACTCTTCCTTGGGTCGAGTCCACTTAATTAACGTTTCCGGTGAACGATACAGGAAGAGCAATTTGGCAAATAGATCCTCCTCCAAAGCGAATTCCAGCGCCTCACGTACCTTAAAAAAAACGATTAACACTTATTCTTATAGAGTAAGTTAAAAGCACACTTACCAAGTAGATATCTAGGCATAGTTGCAGCACTCTATCCACATAGGGCAAATCCTCGAACATGATTTTGCGATTTTGGCCCCCAATAAACGATTTCATGAAACGCGAGGCCAATAACACAAATGTAGTGTAGAGACCAATTATGCTATAAGTAAAAATCAAATCATTGAACCTAAAGATTTTATTTAGAGAATGATTTTTACTTACCCGCCAGCTGTGAGAAAACTGAAGGTCGATGGGAATTTTTTGTCGTTAAACGTGTACATCACAATGCCCGAATTGCAATCGCTGTAGGGCAAGTCCTTAAGGACTAAATTGTAAAAGTTATCAGAGCAAAAGTCGCGTATCTCCCACCACAGTCCATTAGTGGACTTATCGCGATGCATTTTAATGACAAGCGGTCGATATTCCTGCTCCTTGCCGGTCAACACTGTAACCACAAATGCATCGCCTGAGTTGAGCACCTTGATGAACTTGGGTATCATGTTGGGCAGCACCACAACCACATCAGTGCTGTTCTTTACGTTGGTGGTGCTATTGTCAGTAGTGGTGGTATTTGCATTGGTGGTATCATTGTCAGTAGTGTTGTTTTTTGCATAGGTGGTATCATTGCTATTGCTGTTAGTAGTGCTAGCAACATTGCTTTCCAGCTGATCATACGTCTCGTTAAGCATGTTGATGAGTGCCGCTCGACCCTCAAACGTTTCGTCTAGCTTTATGATATGCTCATCGCCCACATTCTCCTTGAGACCCTTAGCCGGTGCCTTACGGGTCAGTGAATAGGAAATGCGTGCAATTAATGTGTGATCTGTGGAAGATATATTAAAGAGTTAGGAAAACTTCATTAGGGTTACTCAAACAACTTACTGTTCCGCAGATCATTGGCCAAACGCTCTCTATCCGGTGGTGCTATATTCCATAACGATGGCGAATTTCCGGCCAACTTTACAGCCGCTACATCCGTGGCATCATAGCCAGCTATAAAGGTGAGCGCTTGTTTGTTCTTTATAAAAGCATTTGTCATCTGGCCATACATCTTGGAATCGACTTCGAAGATGCTGTCATAGTTGTTTGTGGTATAGATGGGATCGTAGGGTCCAATGCGAATGGAAACTGAAACCTGATAGGGTACATTGGAAGTGCCCACAGCATTGCCCAAAGCAAACAAACAGAGCGGTCCCCAAATACAAATGACAATCAGTAAGACAACAGTTCCACCCATTATCAACTTGGAGAGTGAAGCCTTTTTCTGTGCTCGCATCGCAGGGAAATCTGTTTCCGATTGTCGTGTGCAGCGTATGAGATAAATATTCGAGAAGATATCCTCCATTTTCAGCCAATCAAAGATTGTCATGGTGCTATCAATGCACACCCAATCGAGAATGGTTCGCAGCTCATACAGAAATGGTATTTGCATATAAACTTTGAATGCAATCATATTAACCATCGAGAAGCCTTTGGTAAAGAAGTTGCCCAGAATGCGTTTGGGATAGCCCGATTTGATTTGATACGAACTCAGCAGCATGTAGAAACACTTGATTACATAAAATATGATTGGCGGTGCTAAAGAATTAAATGTACGCTCCGTTACCGCTGGCACCACAAAGAACATCCAGATATGTATGCCAATCACCGAAAAGAAGTGGAATATGATCTTATTGACGAGAGCCTTACGCAAATACAACGCACGATCGATGACAATCAGCAGAAACTGCAGCAACAACATAATAAGGAACGGCACTGGCACCTTATTCTCCGCCAAATAGGTTTGAACGCCGCCATCACTTTCAGTTTGTTGTGTCTGTAAGAGTATAATAAGTGATTAACGATACGTTTTATTTAGACAATCTGTATGCAACTCACGCCGAATGCTGTAAAGCCAAAGAGCAACACAAAAAAGTTTATGAAATCGCACAGAAACATTAAAGCATAGACATCTGTAGCCAGTCGGGATTTGTGTACCAAACTAAAGAAGAACTTGTGCAGCGATGAAGTGTATTTCGTGCGTCTGCAAAGAAGACAGAAGTATAAAGATTAGATCTTGTTAAAAATTAATAGCAAGACTTAAATACTTACTCCAATTGATTGATGGGTGACTTGCTGTAGTCTGGCGAACCTGGCAGCGAAACTTGGCTAACTTGCAGACTCATTTTCTGAGCAGCATCCTCGTTTAGCTGTCGTGAACCCGGCTGAGACATATTATCGCTATCCTCGCGATCATCGCTGAAGGAAATAGAAAAGAAGCAATAAATATTTACAATTGAAGCAATTTATTGCCTTTATACACTTACATGCTGGCTGTTGGCTTTGCAAACTGTTGATCAATATCTTTGTAGCCGGACTTCCACAGACCCTGCGACTTAAGCAAATATCTGTGCAGGAAGAGCACCAATAGCAATATCAAATCATAGACGGCATAATGTGTTTTCATCTCGACACCAAAGATTTTGGCTGCCGCTAATGGCTGATTGGGTAAATTGTTATAATTAGCCCAAATCAATTTGAATTGGAAGATGCACTTGATCAGCACAATAGCCTGTGTGTAGGCAATCAAAGTGACCCAAAATGTTTTCGTTGGACGTGGCAGCGACAAGGTGCCCCAAAGGAACACCATAATGGGCAGCGGCAATGATATGACGCTAGCATTAACCACCTTAAAGGGAAAGAATAAAGATATGTAAGTATTATTTTTTTGGGTACATTTTAAAAAGGATAAAAAGTTACCTGATTAATAAACACCACAATGTAACAAATGAGATCCGTGTTGGCCAACAGCGCATACCACGAAGAGATCAAGACTTCCACAATAATATGATGATCACGTTGGGCAAAGTTCTCCTCCTCCAAATTGAAATCACCAGCACTATAAATATGCATTAAATTAATTAGTTACCGTTCTTAAGGGTTTAAGCAAATTCTAGACGGGATAAGGCATGCCTGGTGCACATTATGTTAAGTTTGTGTAACCTGTGCGCTGCATGCAACGCTTGCCTACATGCGTGTAGTTGGAGGTGCGGTGTTAACACTAAACTGATAAGTTGGGCAGCGGTAGGAATTCAGGATTTAGGTTATTTAAACATAAGCCAAACAACAATAATACATACATACATACTAGCAAATAACGCACAACGAGTGGCATGGACTTAAATTAAAGCAGATGCAAGAAAAATTAAGTTAAAACATTGACACAGAGAATGAAACAGAGAGACAGTTTAAGATTTAATATAAGGCGCATTCAGAAGAGTTGTTTGTAAATTAAATCTCTTTTCTGAATCCGTCCATATTTATAAAGTTATGGTAAAAGAATAAGACTTAGATATGTAGATAGATAGATAGACAGTTAGAAAATCACAATGATTATGTATCCCGTCGAATAATAACGTAATATTTATTTAGCACAGTTTAACAACAGCAACAACAGCAACAGCGCTACAAGTACTTGCAACTGGTAGTTTAAGAGAGGGCGTGATATCTTATGACGTGTTTGATTTTTTGGCGTGGTCAATACCTGTCCACGTGCTCGTACGACCAGTGCTTGCTGAGCGAGCCAGAACCGATGCTCGCCTGCTGCTGATGATGTGTTTGTTGTTGTTGTTGATGATGATGATGATGGTGGTGGGGCGTGTGAGGCGGTTGTACGCTGCGCTCAGTAGATGGCGCTTTAATGCGTATCTCAGGCAGGCCGCTATCCGATTTGCGGCTTTATATGGATATGTGTATGTATGTATGTGTGTGTGTGTGTGTATTGTGTTTTTGTTTTGAATCAAAATGTACAGTTATAATTGAGAAGATGAATATTCAGTAGAAACAAAATTGTTTTCTCAAGTATTAGAGTTGTGTTTTTAGTATAAGAGAGAATCTTAAGATATGTATATATTTCTAAGAGTTGAGTTGTATGTTTGTTCGACGGTTAGTTGACAGTTAATCGTTTAATAATGATGTTTATATAGTTTTTATATGTTGAAGATATTTACTTACCCTTTGTTTGGCGCCGATGAACTGATTGATTGTTTTCTATAAACACAAAATATTTTTTCAGATGAGCAAACAATGCGCACAGATAAATGTAAGAAAATAGAAATTAGTAAAGATTTGGATACGATTTTTATCATCGAATATCAACTAAAAATATTGTTTTAGTGTTTAAAATCATAGAATCATTTGGGAACACACAATAATTTGTGATTGAACTAAATAAATAAATGTTTTATGAAGGTTTTTCTGGCTTGTAAATATTAAAAAATAAAAGTTTCAATTTGCAGACATTGATTAAGCTTAAAATGGTACTTAGACAAACCACAATATGATTATAAGCAGTTTGGGATAGAAAAGTCGAGAAGAGAGACCGACTTCTTGATACCGAATATTCAGCAAAATAAGTACTATTAAACTACAATTTTACAAAATAATACAATTTGCTTATACAGTCGAACTTCCATATAACGAATCTCAAGGGTAAAGGTAAAGTTATAAAGAGAGCTTCGTTACACAGAAATTCGTTATATGCAAGTTCGACTGTAACTAATAAACATTGAAAACTTACAACATAAACATAACTGAAGTCTAAAGCTGTCTCTAACTAAGAATTCAAATGAATACTTTAAAAGCTGTTAAAAGCTAAATAAATAGCTGACACTTAAAGAGACATGATTGGAGTCTCATCTTAACTGTTAAGATATGTTACTGGGTAGTTAAAAAGCCTTAATGACTAGCATATTGTGTTTTTTAGGTAAACAGCAAGGAAGGGGAAAGGTTTTGGGTGGGTTTTGTTACCTAGAGATTGCTGCATCAACGGTATCTACTGGTATTGCGATGATATCTTCGACAGCGTTTGGCGTACTTGCTGCTGGTGGTTTATCATGTGGTTCTGGCGGTGTGAGCGGTGTGGTTGTTGTATTTGTGGTAGGTGGTGTGTTGAAGTGTTCATTTGAGGTGAGATTGTCTGTTGTTGTTGTGGTTGTTGTAGTAGCAGCCAACTGTGAGCGACGCGGTGTGGATGATGAAACAGGCTGGCCCCCGTTTTCATCACTAATCAAACAAAAATTAATGCACAAAAACGTAACATGATGTTGGTGAGGTGAGTTTTTGTTGTTGTTTGTTGATTTGCGGTGGAAGCAGTTTTACACAGTTTTCAAACACACGTAACACAAAAGGTAAACATATGCAAATAAAAATAAAAGAGAGAAAAATAATAGGAAATCAATAATTTGGTTTTTCTTTTATATATAAACACAAACTTTAACAAAATAATATCAACGTTCGAACAGAATTCAAAGTAACTTTCGCTACGTTTTCAGTCTCAAATATAAATTTAAAAAAAAAACTAAGTAAATAAACATTTTGAAAAGTTTGGGACGGTTTAACGCAAGCGGCGCACACTCCATAGAGAGTAACACCCACTAAGTACCTCTCGAGATTCGATTTAAGAAAATGGAACATGGCCGCAGCGCTGGAGAGTCCCAAGCGGTTTAACGAACTAGATTCCTGGAATGAAGTATAAGTATAAGTATGAGTATAAGTATAAGCATAATTATAAGTATAAGTTCAAGAGGATATCTAAAAGACGACTTACCTTTAGAGTTTTCTTCTCGCCCGCTAAAATGCGATTGACAAATCGATAATTGCGCGAAAATCGATTAAGCCGTATGGTCAAAGTAACCAAAAAGCCTTCTAGTAATCTTATTATCGGATTCGTATCGAAATCCTCATCCGAATCCTTGGCTGTCACATCACCGCTATCCACTTCCATTTTGGATTTACTATCAGAGATATCCTTAGCGGTGGCTTCTCGAGGGGCTGCTGCCGTTGATATTGCTGTTGAGGCTGCTGTAGTTGTAGTTGTTGGCATGTCGGCCATATCCTTGGCAGGTTTGGGACTGCTATTGGCTGCATCACGTTCCTTGGAGATGCCTTTGCTAGTCGAGGGATAGAAATCAGTGGGCGCATCTTTTGATTTCTAGAGAAAGTTAAAGAGAAAACAAGATAATAATAAGTATAAGAGCTGAGATATCTTTGTAATAAATAACAACATTGATACGCAAGAAACGAAGTAAAGATAAAATAGTATATATATACACATAAAAAAAAAACATATAATACTGTATGATATTTGTATTTATAGTTTATAAGAGAAATGTGTGTGCGCCATTTTGCAGTTGTTTGTTGTTTGTTTGCAGCGCTTTAAAAACTCGTGATCGAATATATATATATATATTTATATAAAACGTTGAACGGGTGCGCCAATCAAAGAATTTGTTTTGCTTTATGCTGCACACTCACAACTGCATCTTGCATTGATGGATATGGTGGAGGCGTTTGTGCTTCGAGCAGCGTCTGACTGCGTCTCCCAAAGTCAAGCGGTTCGGAGAGCGTTGATGTGCGTATGCCAATATCACATTCAATGGTATCATCATCATCATCCACATGATCATCATCGTCATCATCGAAAACAACATGAGATCGAGCACGATCTTCATGCCGTTCAACACCATCCTTTTCAGCATCCAGTTTAAGGGCAATGCGTGAGCCCGGTTCGGAGGCATATGAACGTTCACGCATATAGAAATGACGACGATATTCGGCATCATTAAGATCCTTCCAAACCTTTGCATTTGATTGTTTCAATTTCAATATTTTGGGGCGCATTATTTTCAACGGAATTTACAACAGATTATGGGTATATATATATATAGATTATGTTTAACATGCGTAGATCAGGCATTTTAATTAGATATTAATATTATATTCCATTACCAGTCTAAAGTTAAGATCACTTACATCGTATAACGTTTTACGCCGCTGCATTTTCATTTCACTTTCGGTAATGTTCTCTTCTTCCAGAAAATCAATCTCATCGTGTATTAAATCCAGTTCGAACTTATCATCCATTTCCTCAAACATATAATAATCGCCAGCACGTGTTGCTTTTTTTGAAAGAAACGCACAAATCATTATCAGTCAACATGCTTATAAAAATTAGCTAAGCTATTTAACAACATTAAGAAGTGGTTATATAGTTCGAGAAATGCTTATTAAATATTTTACAGAGAGAAAGACAGACAAAACTGCAGCTTGGAGAGCAACATTGCATGCAGCTTATCGAAAAGAGTATATCAAGTATTTATATATACGTTATATAGTATTACTGCTAATAGATTATGTACAAGGCAATACAATATCGTCATGATGTTGCTTTCAGATCTATATTTAGCGATCTATAGTTAGAGTATATACTAGATGATTATGACATTTTGAATGATGATAAACAAATCAAGCACAACAAATAAAATAAACAAAACTTTACCATGTGGATGCAATTTAATTTCCTTCCTTCTGTGTACTGTTGGTGCAGGAAGTGGATAACCATGTTCTAAAAACACACATATAATAAATGAAATTATAAAAATAAACAATTATTTAAATCAAATTAAAAAATATGATAACATTCTCATCGGTTGGCCGAAGCTTTGATTAAAAAATAATATAATTTTATCGGTTTAAAGCAGATCTCGTTGCTCATTAAGGAATTTAAAATGCAAAAAATATTTGTCATATTTTTGTCAAAGCGAATTTCAGATCAGCACAATTTAGAATAAAAAAATGTTTAGCAGTGAATAATATATGTTCTTGATTTTTAAGTAGTAGCACACAAAAAAGAAAATAAAGTTTTAATCTTATAAAACATAAAAAAAAATTTTCATTATTTTTAAAGTTTTTATTTTACACTTGTAGCAGCGCGCATAAACCATCAACGCTTTTAGCAAAGATCATATAAATCGATGCAGTATAGAATATGAAAAAAAAAAACCACTAGAAAAGTGTTATTTACATATGATATTGGGTTTATCTTTTCTTGTCGTGGAGTTAAGATTTTGCTTGCTTGAGGTGTGCTACACACAACCTCAATAAAGTTTTTTTTATTTTGGAGCACGCACATTGAACAAAATCTTTATACAAAGTTTCAGTATTATTATTTATAAAAAGTATAAGAAATATAGTATGTATAAGTAATAAGATTCATCCAATACATGGTCCATGCAGCAGTGCGGGCTCATAGAAGGCGCACATCAACGACTCCATATAGTAGACCGTACCGACAGGTCCCCAGCTATGTGGACGTTGTGTTGCCTGCAATACAACCTCATCCCGTGCACCAGATACTAGATTACTGGTGCGACGTAATCTTGCTTGTGCCTCATCCAAAGAGTAGCTAGCATTACCCATGCTCTGATGACGACGGTGTAAAGACTTCTGACGCATCGTTACCAGCTCCTCATGCTCCGGTGACTTGACAAGGGAGACAGGTTTATTATCAAAATGAATTTCTTTACAATTTGCATTCGTTTCAATACCACATTTTGCTTAAGCGGCGATCGCTTAATGGACACCGTTTCGTTCCAGGAGACGGCTGCATTTGTTGACGATTGCCGGCGATGTTGACGCCGCAGATTGGGCGTTAGATTTGCAGAGCTGCCGCTAGTGGAGGCCACAGCAGTGGCATAGGCAGCCAACGGTGGCACCAATGGTGGAGCGTTTTGATCAGATGGCGCCAGGCCAAGTGAGATGCGTTTAGGCTCTAGGAATCCTTCGGTGAGCAGTGCTGAGAGTGCCTCAGTGCTAGGAGTTGTAGCCTTCGACGAATTCAAGTGGCAAGTTGAGTTATGCAATGGAAATTTACATTCAGCACTTACAGCTGTTGTGATACGTTTCGAAATTGGTTGTTCCATGGCCTCATCACTCATAGATTCCACATCTACATAGTCCATGGCATCATCGCATAGCATTATATTTATCTCTGGCTCAATAATGACTGCAGCATCAGCACTATCAACACTTTCGACGCTGCTGCTGCTGCCCGACAGCAGAGAGGCACGAGCTGGTGAGGAGGTGCCGGAGGAGGAGCTGCTTTTGGTACTCGGACCATCTGGTGTCTGATAGCCAGAACCCTGGCAAGATAAAAAGCTGCTCTGGTGCGCCAGCGGTGCTGCTTCAGCCAAACTTATCTCCAAGGGTGTTCGTACTCCTTTTTATTTGTCGTTGTTGTCATAGCAAGGATTGTTAGGATTGGGAACGATGGATAATACACAAAACACACAGACGCGCGCGATATTTACGATAGAGACGACAATTTCCAAATGAACAAAATTCAAAAACAAAGCCAATTTGGAAAATTGCAACGCGATATAAAAGCGGGACCCGCCCACAAATTGAATTCATTCCACTCGTATCCAAAAACCAACTTACCATCGAAGTGGGTTTGTTTGTCCAATGGACGAAGCATTTTCTGCTGTGTGGCACGTATACGTTCCATTTTCCGTTTAATCTTGTGCAGCACCTGCTTCTCATGATCATGGCGATGAGCGATTTGCTTCTGACGTAGAGTCTCAATGATGTCAGCACCTCTGCAAAAAGCATAATTTATTAATTGTTGTATCAAGTGGAGTGAATTCAGCTTACCTAGAGGCCAGAATATTATTAGCCTTGGTATCCGTAATGATATGACAGAAGTAATGTGAGTTAAAGATGCGCAACTGAAAGATGATAAATGCAAAACAAATTGCATCCCAAAGCAAGACAATTTGATGTGTTATCTTGGGACAACCATCGGGACCAATCGGGAAATCGGTCTCCTCGCTCAATTGCAGCGGCTCCTTAAGCACACTATTGGTACAGGTTATCCCCAGCATATGAACCAACCAGCAGCAATGTTTAGTCAACGGCGTCATAAACAAACAGCCAGCCATTTGAAAGCTCGTCTTGATCAGTATATTGGCCACATTGAAAGCCAGCAGCCATTTCCAGCGACTGATAATTGTGGTAATGGGACGCAGATAGAAATCTGAGCCCTGCCAAAGGAACACAAACGCGCCAATTAGATAGCCGAGTGCAAGTAGATCTGCTATATTTGTGCCGGCCAAGAAGACCACAGTCAATGTGAACCAATAAAATCCGCAGAGTATGCCATTCTTCAATATATCCGAATAGTTGCGTATATACGAGCAGAAATCATGCGTAGGATTATCAAAGGGCACACGTCCCAATTGGGCAATGTCCGCAATCACACTACGATTACTGCCACCAGGATAATCATCATTTGTGGCATAGCGCTGCTCAATGACAAATATGCTCTTCTGTCGATTCAAAATGATGAGCACAATAAAGTCAAATATGAGCTTGGGGACATGATTAAAATGCAGGGAACCCGGCAGCATTGTCCAGCGTTGAATGCTTTCGCCAAAGGCGCCATCATCCCACGGATAAACTGCAATATGAAAAACAGGAACAATAAGAAATCAAAAGTATTTATATGTAACAATGCATTAGCTTACCCATGCAGCAACTAGGCGGCAGACCGACCAACACAATGTACTGCAGCAATATGGAGATGGCAAAGAAGACTTGGAATAAGCCCCACATTTTGGCACATTGCGAACGTTTGAGAAGCAATAGGACGACTAGCCACAATGCATATGCAACAGCGACAATATCCTGACGATATGTTATGGTAGACACAAGTGCAATCAACGATATCTCAATGCCAAATTTATAGAAGCCAAAGTTCAACAGATACTTGACCAGGCCGACCAAATCCGTTTCAGCATCGGCACGCGTTACATTCTGAAACAGCAACTTTGGCTGATTGGCGCTGATCTCACCGATCTTAGCTCTCATTTGTAGTTGACGCAATGAGACGACAGCATGCATGGTAACAATAACCATATAGATGATATAGGTGCGCAGCAAACCCATCAAACCACCTGTAAGTTTGTCGGCTTTGTTGAGACCAACCCATTCCGCATTGTTTGCAGTGCGATTATCGGACTAAAAGGGAGAACATTAGTTAAAGTGGCATTTGGATAATTCTCAAACTATTACTTACACAAGTAACGCTGTATTGCGTATGATCCAAATACTCGATTTGATATATCATCTTGGACAGCACAATGATGGTGACAATAAAACTAATCAAACGACTTATGACAATTTGGACGGCCTTGCGTGAGGTGGCGCCCAGCACACAGAAGCCCACAAAGACAATGTGCAGGACGCAAACTTCGCTCACGCTGCAGACAAAGGCTGCAATGTAGACGGCCTTCATGATGTGCAGCTCGAGAAAGCGCCAAAAAACGGTCTTGAACCTCTTGAATATGTATTCTGATTTATTCTTGATTTTCCTAAATGAGATGCGCACCAAATCCCGCACTGAAGTTTCAAAATCAGTGCTGGCAGCAGCAGCAGCTGTTGCCTCCGCTGTGGTTCCAACGGAACGACGCAAGGAGCTGGCACTACCACGTCGCTTGGATGGCGCCGGCTCCAAGGCGTTCGTGTCCGTGTTGAGCTTCTTTTGAGCGGTGCTTGCCGCTGGCTGCTGTTGCAGTGAGGCAATGAAACGCTTGTGGAAATAGTGCACCTGAATGACAGTCAGTATGACAATAATTGTTGGCGATACCAAATGCAGGAACAGATCCTTAGTCTTATATAGCTTCAAACCAATATCAGCTTGACTGGAAAATGAGAAAATAAGATATTTAGATACAGAATAATAAGGAATTCTTTTTTAACAACTTACAGCGTTTGGGACACATTGAGATAGTCCTTCCAATACGTATCAAACTTATCAAATTGATATGTATAGATCAATATTAATATGGACATGGCATAGAAGATAAGGAACAGCCAAAAGCCGTACATGATCTTAACCCACGCCTTGGACGATGATTGAAAGACAAGCAAGAAGAATAGGAACAATGCCATATAGCAGATGCGAAAACCAGTCATATCCTCGCCAGTGATGGCACACAAAAATATGACCAAGACCAGCAACCAAATCCAAAGGCGCACCAAAAGATTCTTAATAACATCGCCTGCTTTCTTTAGGAACTTCGATGTCTTCTTGCCATCATTGATGAGGTAGGTGGAACCAGCTGAACCAACAGTGATCTGCAGCGGTGCTATAATGTCCGCCAAGGTGCTATCCCTGCGTCTGTCACGTTTCTCCTTAAAGAACTGCCGTGACGTCACCCAGAACATTAGCACAAAGGCGGTCTTCACTATAAGCGGCACACATGGACGCATATGATTCTCAATGGGTCGCTCAAACCCAATTTGTTGCAGATTAATGCCAGCAGTCTGGAAATACATATTTCAAAAATAAATGTGATTAGTAATAGACTCATAAAGTTTACATTGGTAGGGGTGTGGAACTTACTGAGACCTTTGTAGGTAGCTCATCGTTGTTTAAATCCATGCCATAGATATATTGGGCCACAAGCAACAGCTCTGCATACAGCACAATAAATGGACTGGAACGCATCATTGCCTTGCGCTGATTGGGTATCATCCACAGGACATTTGCCCAAAGCAGCAAGACAAACGTTAGCCAGCTGTGATAGACTATAGACCAGGCCTGAAAGTTGGCAAGAAACATATTAACTATTATGTTTGAAATATTTTAGAACCCTACCCTTACCATCATCAATATATTTGTGAATATATAACTATTCTGATAAATGAAGCCTCCCACGCTAACAAATCCATACGATATTTGATCTAGTATGGATGTGGTATTATTCTCCTGTTCCGAACGTCGATCCAGTGAATCCAATTGTATATCATTGCCACCACTTGATGGTTGTGTTGCAGCATTACTCGACTCCACAGCTTGTGGTGTTCGAGCTTTGCGTGTGCTCTGACGCACCAGCTATATTGACAAATATTAGACAAAAGGTTTAAAATTCCAATAACCATTATACAAATATTCAACATATAGACAGAGTAAGAGAGAGAGAGAGAAGAGAAAGAGGGGCGCAGACTACAAATATTTTTATATGGCAGGCTAAGGTTTTTTGTTAAATGTTACTAACCAAAACAAAAATCAACTAGGTGAGTATTCTATTTTTGTTATTAGCTATTTACAGACGACCCAAAATGTCACACACATACATACATACATACAAAACTCACTAACGTCGTTTTAAAAAATTTTGTTAGTATTTACATAACTATGGTTTAAACTTTAAAGCTATGATTAACAACAGTATTTATATATATTTATTTTTTGGTTTTTCACTAGACAATGCGATTATTATTATTATTAGTAACGATCGATGGTAAGACAGTAACAAAATGTACATTAACAAGAGAACAAACAGTTATTAAGCTATAGTTACAGATAGAACAGCTAAGAAAGATAGAGAGAGAGAGCGAGAGATAGCTAAACTAGTGAGCAATTGGTTAGTTAATTGGAAGGAAGCTCTTAGTGGCGAATAGTGTGGAGTTAGTTTACGTACAGGCGTCGTCTCAGTCGGTTCATTTAACGTTGCACGCTGTTCACGGCGCAAAGAAACCTAAAGCGGAAGAAGTAATAAAATAGATAGAGCGTAAAACAAAAATCGAAACAAAAGAAAGACACACGCATAAGACAAAATCATAAAAAATAATAATAAAAATTAGTATCAAAATAAGTAGAGCAAATGCACACAACGATAAAAGAAAATTTAAATATTTCAAGATAGCTGGTTAAATTGGTTGGAAAATCCGCTAAGCAAAAAGCTTAGTTTTTTTTTGTGGGGATGAGCATATTATTGTTAATATTTAACGCTGGAAACGTGGTTATTTTTTAATTAAAATTAACTGGATTATTGAATGAATGTGCAAAGGATTCCGAAAACCTTATTTAATAAATTTGCATTCATTTGAGAATTATGGTTTTGAATTTATTTTTTTAGATGAAATTATTGCATAAAAATAAGTGCAAAATAATTTGTGATGGAAAAAAGTCAAACAATTCATAAAGGAACAAAAATATTTTCTCAAAAAACAGTTTCTGATAGTTTAGAATCTAAAGTTTAGATAAACAAATTTATTAACACATTAAATAAAGTCATAACTCGTTTGTTTATTGAAAAAATAACAAATAGAAAAAAATCGTAAACATTTTCAAAAAGTAAAAATATTAATGAATTTGAAGTAAATGTTTGTAAAACTTTTAAACCTATATTAAATCATAAGATTTAGAATTTCTGATCAATGCTGTGTAAACTTATTTCTAATCAAAAATCCTTTAGAAAATCTTCACCAATCTTATTTAAGAACTTTCTACAGCACTTTTTAATGTCAAAATAAACTTCGCACAGCTTTAAACTAAGTTTAACATTTTGAATGATTTGTTCAAAAAGTTTAAACGGAATTCGTGTGACAAGTCGCTTCCAAGAAAAAGTTAGTATATTTCAAGTTTGCAGTTAGTTCACCCGTTGCAGAAATATATATCCTACACACGCACACACACACACACACACACGCATGCAGAGAGAACTATTTTTTGCTTTCTTCGTTTTTATTGCTAATTGCATAAGATTCGAAATTGATTTGGCGCTATTTAAGAGCTTTATAAATACCCGCAGGCTGCTGTCTGTCTGTCTGTCTTATCAACTCTTTTTGCTTTAGCAAACTATTTACACAATTCCTTTCACAAGCACACACAAACACAAACACACACAGGCATTCCCTGTTCTTACACTCAAACGTTGTGGGCGACTTGTTGTGGCGCCTCCGCCGGAAGCGTTGCTTTCCTTGCCACCCACGCCACCACTTCGTGATGTTTGTGACGTGAGCAGCGAAAGCTGTCGGTTGATTTTGTTGTTGGATATATTTTTGCTGCTGCTGCTGCTGATGGCGACGCCGCTATTGCACTCAAGCTGCTGTCCAAACGCTGTGGCAGGCTTAGGCTCCAGCTGCATTGCATTGCGTGGTTGTGCAACAAAGGGTAATCAGCAAGTTTTTGGTTTTTATTTTTTTTTAGTTAGCGACAGTTTGTGTGTGTGTGTGGCATGTTTGCATGTAAAAGTTGTAAGTTAATTAGTTTTTTTTTTTGTGTTAGTTTATCAAATTGAAAAAAATTGTCCAAGGCAGCAGTAGTTAAAATAAAGTAGAGCAAGAAGAAAAATCATATAGCAATTGTTGTTCGAACAGAATGATTCAATGTTAGTTTTTCTGTTAACCAAGTTAAAAAACAAATTTAGTAGAAAAGGAAGTATTCGGAATTGACCGAATATTAAAATGCACTCAAAAAACTGTACCATAGGTTATAAGAATGAATGTTTGATAAGGATTTTCTAATATGTATATATACTTGAAGAGTCAATAAAATATCAATAATTCCCTGAAAAAAACTTTCCAATTCCCCCCAAAATAACATAATTAGATAACTATCGAGCACAATTTAAAGAATAATTTGTTATTATTGTTTCATCTTAAAACTGCACAGCCATTTTCAATCAATTAATTCACTTTAACAGTTTTATTATTCAAATCACTACAACGTCTGTACCAAATTCAATTCAAATCTCAACGCCGACTACGTGAAATTACTAATATGGTTGGCTGTTTTTCATAATACTTATATTATGTGGATATACTACTAGCTCGCCACTTCTTAACTTTAAAGACTTAGGCAAAGGAAAGGCAAACAGACAGACGTTTTCTTGCGGCAAACTATACAAGTACACAATTTATGAGTAACGAAATCACTTCCATCAATATGGTATGCAAAATCCCTTTTGTCACAAACTTACCCTTGGATTGATGAGATGCTTGGTGGTCAATGCTAAGGGCAAAGTAGGCAAAAAACAAGGCAAACGGATTCAGATACGAGTCTAAGGACAGTGTATTATTGTACAACAGGATGCGTATATCCGGCTTGCAATAGGACTCAATGAGTGGCTCCAGACCAATCAAACTGTCGATATAAAATAGAGATGGATTAGAATGACTATAAAAGTAAGTTGGATTTGTGTTGGACTCTTACCGTGCCGTTAGACTTGTGTGATTGAGATGGCTTTGCATCCAGGGCGTCTGATAGGAAACAATGCACAGCGAATGCAGCACAAGGACAAGCATCACGCAGCGCAGCAACAAAGCAAACCCTCTGCAAAAAATAACAACAAAGAAGAGAAAGAAAGACCGTTTTTTCAATGTAAGAAAAATTGATTTGATTGCATCTGGGATAAACAACAAGAGGGTTACGCACCGTTGCAGTGTCTGGCAGGTTGCCCAGTAGGTGCCCGCCAGCAGGAATATGAGAAAATAAAAGCCACCCGGCACCGATGGACGCAGTACAGCCGCAAAAAACAATGTGGCCAGACAGAAAAGAGGAGCTGTAAAACAAACACAAACAAAAGAGTTTATGGATTAGTTGACAGCGGTAGGAAAACGGATTGGGGAGTTAAAAGTTGGTCTAGTGTTGTGCTTAAACGGGTTTTAATCCTTTTTGACGCATTTCCTTTAGATTCTATGAATTACTTAAGTTAAACAACAGTCAAAAAGATTTATTTAAAATATGTTTAACATAAGCTGTTCTTTTGCTTCTTTTACTTTAACGAGCTTTTATATACTCACATATCTTAATCAATCCCTCAAAGTGTATATGCTGACTGATCATTGAGACACGTTTGCGCAATTGCTGTTGTTGCTGTTGCAATGGTGTTGTTGCCGTTGCCTGTTGAACATCGGCTCCATTCGCATCGCTGCCCACCTGCTGCTCCGATTGAGATTCTGGTAGATCTCCATTCTCCAGTTGCTCAGCGTTAATGGTCTGTGTGGCCAATTTCTTGACACTGAGATATGAGGCCAGCGAGGTGGCAAACACCAAAACCTCTGGCATAAGCCACTCAGCAATGGCCAAGGGTCTACAGAGAGAGAGTTGAATTAGTCATAATTCTATCTAGTTCAACTCAAACTTTCACTTACTTCAAATCAATGAAACTCATGAAGCCAATGTGCCGCAACAAACGTTCACTTAACGAACAATCGTAAATGGGCAGGGAAATGCTAACGGCAAGCACCTGAAGCGCAATATGACCGAGCAGGACGATAGCGCTTAAGGCCACCAGGATGATGAAGAATGCGGTGACAGAGCCTTTGAAATTACGTCTTGTGGCAAGCGGTATAAACGGCGACAAAAAGAACATTAGAAGGTATACAAATGATATGCCCACTGGCCGCATCAGCGAAGCTGCAAGAGAAAACCCAAAACAATTTAGCTAGTAAGTGTTGCAAGTTTGCGTTGCAAATTGCCAAACTTACCCAGTACCAGCACAGCCGGCACAACGACTCGCTGCAGCACGAGGCATGCATAGCTAAAGGCCATTTTAATGCGGTTGCAGCGGTGGTGGATGCTGTTGCGAATGCAGACTTGTTCTCCTCCGTCTCCTGCTTCTGGTCTTGTTCCTACTCCGGTTCACGTTGCTGCCTGCTGCGATCCTGTGACCCCCAAGACGACTCATTCATAAAACTTACAAGCGCTATTTCCAACGGCCACACGCAGCGCAGCCCAGCTGCAATAAAACCAAATAAATTAGAAATTATATTAGATAAGCGTCTGGCGAAAGCGATGGGGGTGGAGGTGTGGATGGGTTGCACACCAAGGGCGCCAGCTGTCAGAAAATGTCACGACTAATGGCAAAAGGAAGAGAAAGAGAACGATAGCACGAGGCGTTGGTAAAAAAAAGTGCAGCCAAGCATCCCTCGCCTTCCTGACATTCTGCTTGTCAGCCGTGGCTTCCTGGCACTCACCCCCAACGCTTACCTAAACAGTTTTAATCTTTGGCTTATAAACATTAACTTGGGTTTTAATTACAACTTAAGTGCAAACAGACAAACAAACTGTTTTCGGCAAGTCAAGTTTTGGGTGCGACCAAAAAGCGATAAGAACAATGGAGTTGAACTCGTGACTCGAGAAAGCAAGGAAAGTTCGTGTTTTATACTCCTGATTCTACTCTCAAAATCACAATTACTCTCTCTCTCTCTCTCTCATATTTACAGTTTCAGAGTAACGGTCTTATTCCACGATCACTATAACAGTAAATGCCTATTTTCACCACAATCTACCACTCTCACAATCATTTAAAGGAAAACTCAACACGCGCTCATCACTAAAGCACACACATACGCTGCTTTGTGGGCGTGTCAAGTCTTCCTGCTTGTCCGAACCAAGACAGTAGTTGTACTCAGTTAGTTGACGAGACGCGACGTCGCACGCTATTTTGTCTTGGGTTGGGTTAGTTTCAATTTTTCTTTTCCGCTTTGGCTTTTATATATGTATGTGTGTATGTGTGTTGTTGTGGGGTTTGGCCTCCAAGGCGCCTTTATTAGTCAAGCAATTGTGTTTGCTATTTCATACTCTGACAACGACTACCAAGGACACAAGGCACACACATACGACCCGCTTGCCGCTATGGTTAAATTTGCAATTGACATTCAATGGCACATAATGTGGCATTTATTTGCATGTCCTTACGATAATGTCTAACGGAAAAATGGCTCACGTAGATTGAGAAACCAAAGCAAATTAGAAGCTCATCAAGTAGCCTGTAAGTATTAGTAGGAAGGAAACGGTAAATGTCGCTCAATGCTATGCATACAGAATGATAAATGAGGTTATAACTGTCAAAAGCATATAGAGCTAATTTCATAGTAGCAACAATATGATATTTAAATGGAGCTGCAGAAAAATTCTGAAAAATCAATTTTGACATTAACATGGAAGCTTAAAATATTTTTACTTATGAAAATTCATTTAAAAGTCACTTCAACAAAAGCAGCTAATTGCACAGAGTCAAACGCACACACACACACCATTCAGAACAAACAAAAGCCGAAACAATGACGTAATTAAGCATATGCGAAACTTAATAATTCTTCATTTTTCTCGGCAAAAAAACACATACACACGAACAATGAGAACATGAAGAACAAAACACTGAAAATGCTTTGCAAAAACGTGAAGATGAGTAAGTATTCGTGTGTGTTCGTTCTGTTTTGAATGCTGCAGTGATGCCGATGACAACGCCGACGCCTCTCATTCAAACACATCAACATAATACTTGCTAATGAGAGAGTGAGCATGAAATGTTAATACACACACACACACTCAATCACAAACAGACCAACTGAGCGACCACAGAGACTGGGAGAACAATACCGGCAAAGTTCAAGTGGCTGCCCCCGCACACAAACACAAACGCACACATTTAGACACACAGACGGCGGCTAGACGAAAACAAGAGGCTATGTAAAAAATGTAGTAGACACATTAAATAGTAATAGTTTAGTAGTAGATGACTGCCCAGAGCAGATGTCTAATGGCACAATAATGTTTGAGTGCGAGGGTGCGGCATATAAAGCTTAATGCATGCAAACAGTGCCAGCTATAAGTAAGCAGTTTGAAAAAGAAGAAGATAAAAATATCCACAGGCAGCACTTAAGTTAAGAAGGAGAAATAATGTCTAAAAAGTACACTTAAGTAAACATACAAGTTTGGAAATAGCAGTTTGAATGGCAAATAAGAATTACAGTAATATTCCAGTCATTGTCAATGCGAGTGATGTGTGTAAACGAGTTGGATACCTGTTGATTGTAAAAACCTAAAAGAATTTCATTCATTCATGAATCGTAATTTTTTGCTTTGGCACACCACAAATGTGTTGTTATCTTATATATCATCAATTAATTTACCAATACTATGAATGCTTAAAACATTTCTTGCACAGTATATTATTTTAGGTGGCGCAAAATTAACTACAAACATTAGATCATATATTTTTGTTGAATTTTTCCCCAAATTAGCTTAATGACGAATATAAAAACAAGTTTCGCATTGCATCATCGTTGCGTTTGAGTAAAATACCGACAATCTCACGCTTTGGAACATAATGAGAACAAAGAGCATTCCTACAATTGGGAGAGTTGCTCCCCCAACGACAGAGAGGCAGAGAGAGAAGAGCCAAACAGAAACAGAAATTGACAACTGGAGTTTTTGGTGTTGTCGTTCACAATAATGTCGGCCTTTGTGAACCAAACACTCTTTTGAAATGAATATGAAATGCCAAAAACTGATTTACAATCAATTCATTTGCTGTGCACGCATCGTATTAGCATATATGTATATACAATCAAAACATATAGATACTAGAAATAAATGTATGTTGGAATATGTATGTAAGTATGTTTGTGGTATGTATATTGTTTTGGCAGCTGGCAGATGTTCTCTATCAACATTTCTAAGGCTACCAAATGACTTTTAGCATATTGCTGGTATTTTTATTTGAATTCCAATTATGCGTAATGTTTATTTTTGTTGCGTTTTTATGAGAAAGCATTGGAACAGGAATTGGAAACATATAAAACAAAAACCTTAAAACTCATGATACTTTTTACATATTACTTAAGTTCTCAACTAAGGATTGACTTTTCATTTACAGGGTATATCTATCATTAATCACAGGGTATCTTCTTGCCTCTATGTACACATTAATTATTCTGCATTGTTATTATTGCCATTTGTTTCCTTTGGCTGTCACTTTGTTTTTACTTGGCATACATTTTACATTTTTGGACATTTCATTGGCATCTTTTGGTTGACTCAGTTTCAGTTTTGTAACTAATTACATGCAAGACAGCAGCATTAACATTTGTTTTAAGTCAAAAGTCAAATAAGGTTGCAGTTAGATAAAATTGCAATGCGTCCCAAGTGTCGCATAATTAATAAGCATAACCTTCAAGTTACAAACTCTAATGTGCAAATAATGCATTGTAATAGTTGGGTGGGAATATGATGAATGACCTTTTGAATAGAAGTTGAAGATTATAAATATTTTCTGATTGTTTATTCACTTATGAATCAGTCTCTGCTATTTATCTTTGTCTGTTTTTTTCAGCTTAATTGTAAATCTACAAATTTGATAACAATAACAATAAATACTTGTTGTTTGTTTAATTTTACATTAAACAAAAATATACCTTCAAGTATTTAATTACCCTTGAAAGCCTCATATTTTATCTAGTTTATCTTTATAATTAACTAAGTTATCTACATCAACTATGTGATTATTTACAGTCTATCATTATTTTGCACTACCAACTCCTCTGCCCTTCTCTTTCTTGCTGTAACCTGTTGACTTACCCATTGCTCTTTTTGAGTTACTGTTATGTTGACTTAATTCATGTTAATGTCAGGGTCATTCATATTCCATAGGCCAAGCACCTGAACTGACACTCATTTGACAGTTGGCTGTCATTCGACACATTCCTCATCCTCAAAAAAGAAAGCAAGAAACAAGAAAACCAAAAAACTGTTGCGTGTTTCTCTGCCACAAGAAAAATGACGAGTCACAAAACAGAAGCAACAACAATATTTTAGCTAAGCTGGTCAACTATTATGTTTATGACTAAAAGTACGCAGATGGTAAAAGAATTTTTGGACTTTACTTCAATCAAATTAGCCAAGGAGTTTTTACATAAAAACTGACGACACTTTATGACAGTCTACACTCGGAAAAATGTTTGAAGATACTATGGGATACATAAAAAATGTTTTAGGCTTGTCAAAACGATTCTCAAATATTAAAAACGTTAACAATTTTTTGCCATTTTATTTAGAAAATAAAAATGAAAAGATTATGCCTACAAAATGCATTACCAAAATGTTCTACCACATTTATGCTTAGTGTATAACAACATATTTTTCACACTTTTCGCTTGCTGACTAATTTTCTTGTTCATGACATTTGACAGTTGGCCAACTACACTACCATTAGGCCTCATTTAATATCACTTGCGGCAGCTCGGCGGCATTAAACTGGGCGTTGTAATTGCGAAATTGTGAGAAGTCGCCACTTGGCATGCGTTTCATCCTCGCCTCTGTACGTGTCCTTTTTAACAAATTAAAAAATAAACGCACACTCGCTTAAAAGTTAAAAGGGTCTAAAAAGCTGCGCGCAACACGTGCCAAAAGCAGCGGCAGATAAACAAGCCATGAAAATGGACTTGGAAGGGGTTTGTCCAAATGCATCAGCCAAATTGTTTGTCAATGGGCAGCGCTTTATGTTGTTTGGGACCGACCCCCTAATGGGCTACTACATCAACTACATTAGGAGCCAAAGCGCAACACATGTCGTATGTGTTATATCCACTGACAGGTTATAGCCCGTCACCCCCCCCCCCCTGCCGAGCGCCAGCACACTGCAGGATATGCTGTACACCTCTGTGTCCGTCCTGCTTTGGAGACAGCTACAAAGACGAGAATTTATGTGCTTCAACTGCACTTTCACGGATATTTTACAGTGGGTAAAGTAGTTTTAAGGAGTGAAAACACTTTCGTTTTTTTTGAAAAAGTTTTCAAATAGATTTTGACATCTTGCGTTAAGAATTTAATTAAAACTAGTGTTTATTAACAATAAAAATATATGTAAATATATTTTAACAATAATTTCTCAAGTCATAACCACAGTGCCATCTGTGGGTGATTGGCCAAAAAGATAAATGTAGGCCAAGAGCGACGAACAAGCAAAAGCAATATGCATTTATTGCCATCCCATCAATCCATTCAACCATCTTTCCGTCCAACCGTTTGTCAGCTTTACTCTAAGCCTGAAGGCGTAGACACAGCTTGCCGGGCCATTAGCTTTGTTTCCCCCACCACACCTATATCCTCAACTCCTTCATGCGGTAGGCGTAACCACTTTAAAATTAATTTCCCAAGTGTAATTTACGTATACGTAATATAAATTTAGTATCACTTTCATTGTGCAAAAACACACCCTGCCCAAAAATGCATGTAAAACAGAAAGAGAGAGCGAGGGGTAAAGTAAGCAAGAAAGAGAAGCCGAAAACCCAAATCGTGTCCATCTGTTGTGGCTTGATATGAGATTTATAGAAAAGTCTTAATTCTTTTTAACGATTTTCGGTTGTTTTAATTGAATTAACCTGCAAAGCAGATGCAATATTGGCTGTTTTGATATCGAAGGAAAATCGTGACACTTTGAACTGCCAACTGACCCCTAGAAATAATAAAAACATTACTTTTTTATAGCTGCTTACTTAATTGTTCGCTCAGAGCGAAGAATGCGCTTAAAATCATTATTATTCTTTTTTAAACGAATTCCTAGTTTGATGTTGTTCTTTACTGTTGCGTGTTTAAAGGCCCGCAGACGAAGGGGTTCGAAGTGCAAACCTCCTGCACAGACAGGGGTTTAGCAATGACTCTGGTTGTATATTGACATTGACAATCATTGCAGGCATGACGTCATCAGCCGGAAAGTAGATTAAAAAGCAAAGTAAACGCGTGACATATCAACTACCCCAATGCGTTTGTATGTTTGGCTTGTTATATATACTCATAGTTAACGGGGCTTAAAAGTTTCAAAAGCTGTCGCAACTGCACAATAATCCATTGATTATGACGGACTTTTCAAACTAATAAAATGCGCTATAAACATACTATAAAATAAGAAATGCTTTAAAAAAGGCGAAAAACTAATTTAAAGCGTAGTTTTATTTTTTAGGTAGTATTTATTATTCCCTTTGGAAACTTCAATATGTGCTAGGGTTGACCCATTTAAACCTTAAAACACAAACACGCTCTCACATTCCCAACATAACCTCAACATAAAAAGTAAACTTCTACATGAAAACAAGAAGAAGAAAAACATTAAAGAAAACTAAAGCGCGTTAGTGTATGTGACGGTTTGGCGTAATTAATGTGAAATTAATGGCTGGTAGACACGCGGATCGGTCGAATTGCTAGTTTGGTGTTTGATAACAGCTACTAGATGGCGCCACTTACTATTAAAACAGGCGAGGAAGGATCCTATTTTTCTTTGGGACACTTTTAAAGCTTCAACTTGCTAAAGCACTTCGTCAAGTGCATCAAATTGCAATTGCAAATTTCATTATAACAAAAAGTTCAAGTGGCAGCCAGACATGGAAATATAGATGCTAACGCAATCAGTAAGCGAAAGGGAGAGAGAGAGATATAGAGTGCAAAGGGTTTATCAGATTATGTTTGGCTGTGCAATCGAAAAAAAAAAAACAACAAATTAAAATTGCTCTCAGTTAAATGCGCCTTGAGTTCTACTTTGTGCAACTAGTTTGTGTAAGTCGGGTTTTTAATACAGATAATACAGCTCAGCTCAATGAAGCTTTTAAATATTTTATGAGGAATTTATCGTATACTTGTTTCCTGAGCAGAAATAGTTTGCTGAAAAAAAAGTTTTCAAGTTACGCAGCGAATGATTTTTCTTTTGTTTTACCCGAAACAATTTCATGACATTTTAGGCAAGCCAATTAACAAAGTAAATTCTGTGCAAAAATTTAAACACGCACGCTTATCTCAAAATATGCAATTATAAAGAAATATATTCCCCCATGGAATAAAAAAGTTATTGGGCGGCGCTGAAGCGTTGCAAAGACAAAGAATGCGTCATTGAGTACTTGGACTGAGTTCTGGGGCGTATCGGGAACATATACATATATATACAACAGATCGTACGGCAAACAATAACCACAACGAATCAGAGTACAAAGTACAAATATTTGCACACAGCAAACGCATTGAGGCGTCACTCGGCA
Source organism: Scaptomyza montana (assembly GCA_018904305.1). Lineage (NCBI taxonomy): Eukaryota > Metazoa > Arthropoda > Insecta > Diptera > Drosophilidae > Scaptomyza > Scaptomyza montana. The sequence continues at coordinate 777,833 of JAEIGR010000037.1, read as the reverse complement.
TTTGCAAAACTCTCACGGTTCTCCCTAGAACCTCACTCTTAACGCCACAAATGAGATTCACGCATGAAATAACCTAGAATTATATAGTACAACTATAGAGCAATCTTCTAGACACCCGCACACACGTGAAAGAATGTATAAAAACAAAAACCTTAGACGATAAGACGTCGAAAGAATGTTCTTAAAATAACCAAGAAAGAAAAAAAAATGCAATGCGATAAATTTTGTCACTTAATTAAAACAATTTAGTAACGTGGCTGCAATAAAAACACACACACACACACACGCACAACAAAATCAAATTAAATAAATAGTTTACTTTGCAGATAAAAGCTGACTATGTAATAGAATATTTTAGAGAACGAGTTTTGTTTGTTGCCACAGGCCGGCAAAATGCCTAATAAACAGCAACAAAAACAAAATAATGTTTTTTTAAACCAGACTTGAACATTTTCAGCATAGCTACATCTTTAGAGATAAACACAAACAAACATAAATGTGGTATATAAACATTTCCGTAAGCGATGACGCAACTTAAACACAAAAAGCGAGAGAATTCATGTTGAGGAATTTTCGTTTCGTTTACGTTGCTTTTGACCCCAGCAACCAGCAACAGCAGCATTTGTTGAATTTTTAGTTTTGTGTGGTTAAAAGAAGCTGCACAAAATGCCGACCATTTCAAAACAGGTAACAACAACAGCTGCTGCCAACAAGGATGCACTATTAGGCAAGTTAGCTACCTGGCCAAGCATAAAAGGCAACAGACAGGGGTGGGCACATGTGACAGGTGAGGTCGAAAGGTGCAGCTGTAGATAAGAAGCTAGAACATAGAAGCAAATAGATTCGCTTTATGCTATTAATTTTTTCTTTTTTTTTTGGGCGCGTCTCGTTGCCGACATTGTGTTTGGCTTTAATGGAAACTAGTTAGGGGCGGAACTAGTTAAAATCCAAATACACTTTGGCATTAGAACATCTACAATCTACACGTTTTAAAAACAGGTATATGAATCAGCTTAGCCATACATTTTTGTAGGTTAAGGTTACTGGAACACATATTTTTAAACAAAACAAATATGTGTCAGATGATTAACATTACTTTTTCAATTTTGTAATTTTCTTGATAATCTTAACGTTTTAATTAAGTTGTTTGAGTAAAACTTGATACCAAATGGCAATCAACTATTTTTCTTCTTTTTTTATATCAAGCGCGCAAATGAATTTATTTAGAAGTTTTCCTCATTTCTCATTCATTTATCTTCGGCAACAGCAGCCGGCGCCAAAAAATGTATAAATCGAAAACAAATATGTTGCATTCAATTGTAAATGATGCGCTTTAATACAGATATTTGCCAGGGTCTTTTGGGCAACATAGGAAACTTTTGTGAATGGGCAAAGATAAAATACTCTAGGGCAAAAACTTCTTTCCTTACAGTCTTTAAAATATATTTTAAAAAAGAAATGAACATAAAAATATTTTTAAATTGAAAACGACTTTAACAAAATACACTTTTTATGCCATAAAAATGATTATAAAAATGTATTCATAAATATTTATACCCTCTCGAGGAAAAACAATGACAACAAACAAGTTGAAAAATAACTGCAGCTGTTGCAGTTTTGTACAAATGTACTGGTTACCCTTGCAATACCTAGCGACCAAGCGAACCAAACTATCTATCTATATATATACATATATGTACAAATATACAACGTTCATCGTGTGTATGCATACAAGCATGTAAGTTTATCAATATCATGGCTTTTGGTAGTATAGGTTGAGCATGCAATGTTGAGGGCACATTTTTAGGCGGACGGGCAATAAAACTGAATTTTGGCTTGCCAACTATTGGGCCAAACAAAAGAGGAAGTGGGTGGAGGAAAGGGGTGCCGACTCTAGGTGAAATTTGTGGCAGATGGAGCGTGGTAAATAACTTTTAACGCTGAGAGTGAAAACAGTTTTTGTTTCGGGGCAGCTGGGCCAAAAAACAGAAACTTATTGTAGCTAACATTTGGATTCTTTTGATTTTTGCCTGCGATCAAAAGAAAATTAAGTCTGATAAATTACACAAACAAAATATGTCAAGTCATTCAAATGATAAAAGTTTTTCTTTTTTTTTGGCTCATCTTGCATTATAAAATATTATTTAGATGTAAAATGGTCATGGCAAATAAGCAATACAATAATAATTGACGTCTTTGAAGCTATAATTTATTGAAGCCGGCTAGAAAGCTGAGTACAAAGAGGTTTTTCAACAGAAAAACAATTAATCTTTACGGCTAAAATCATAAAAAGTGTTTAAAGTAAAAAAAAGGTACATTATACGCTTATAAAAATCAAAATCTTTGTTTAAAGTAGCTACCAAAAATCTCATTTAGTGCCAATGACCATTTAATGTTTATTCAAAGTTGCAAACATTGATCTGATAAACAATTGAATTCTATAGACAAAGCCAAGAAAAGTGAAAATCTGTTGAATAAATCGCATAAAAATGTGTTGTTTATAACAACATTTAAGCTTGTATACAAGATTGTTTAAGTTTGTTTTCTAAATGCTTTATAAATTATTATTATAGGAAGAAGCGCAATAGATATAAACGTTACAAATTGCTTAAACAAGCGCTTGCAGCTTGTTGTAAAAGTTGTTGAACTTGTTGCCAGATCAACAAAATAAAACTTAAACAACTTAATCGCTTTCAGACTATGCTTTTAAAGTACTTCTCGTGTATTTTATTTAATTTAAGTTAATTTATTACTTTTGTGTGCTTTAATATTGGTTAAAGCTTCTTTGTGATGTTCTTTGTGTTACAAAGCTTTTGTCTAAGGTATATTTTAGGTATATATGTATGAATCTGTTTTATCTTGTTATTTTTTATTGTAAGCGTTGAAGCTAAGTCGAAATTAATGTTTATTGTTAATATATTAAGCCTGGCTTTCAAGTTGATCCCCGAGCATATCACAAAGTTTGTTTCAGGTTTGCTTGTCTGCTTGTTATCTTCTAATATCATTCTGTATCACCGATTTTCTAAGGATAGAAGTTCTATAAGTAAAGTCTTTTTAGTAATCAACAACCTAAGCACCTGTCTACGAATAAAGTGTTCCTCCAGGACAGTTGGAGTTCAATTTAATTGGAATCTTTTAAGTGTTTTGTTGTTGGCTTTTTGGCTACCTTCATGTTGATCTTGGTGCAACTGACAAAACGTGCCAATTTATTGGCACTTACTGTCGCTTGAGAGCCGGCATCATTGTAACGTGGACGTTTCTTTTCCAGCTTACTGGCCCAACAGCTGGCGGCACGACGACGAGCATTGCCACAAATTGTATTAGCTGGATCGAGTAAGGAACTATCAACTGAATCCGGTGCTGCTGTGACACCAGCATCATTTTCTTTATCATCATCCTTTAGTTCCTCGGCATCCGAGTCCAAATCGGTTTTTATTGATTGTGGAAAACGGACGCCACGAAACTCATAGACCAATGGATAGATGCGTTGTACGGACAATTCAACGGCACGAACAGTGGCCGCTGTTACCGTTATACTGCCGGTCGAGAAGATACGCACAGTGGCCTTGGGATCACGCATGCGATAGGTAACACCTGGACACAGCTCTGGCTCATAGCAGGCAGTATCACGATAGTGCATGGAGAAATTAACAATCTTAATGGGCCACGGCATACAGCAAGTGCCCAAAACATTCACAATGCGAAAGTTTTGAAAACGCACCGGAAAACCCAAACGTCCCAAGCAACGAGCATAACGTCGAGCGGCAACCTTTGCCTGTGCCTCCGATATTGAGCCCGTACAAGTAATCCTGCCGGATGACCAAATCGTAGCGGTGGTATACGGACGACGTAGACGCATCGTAACCATTCCATTCTCCCGACGGTATTCCACATTCGATCCGGTCAACGCAATGTTACGTAAATTGAGATGACAGCGTACACTAAATGAGCAGACAACATTGTTAATAACAATGTCGAGTTCCAATTCATCATCTACTGGCTGGACATCCTCTTCTTGTTCTATCTTCACAGTCTCAACGACTTCTGTAGCTTCTTTAGACTTTGGCGATTGGCTATCAAAGTTTATCGAAGACATTACTTTAAAGAGGATTTTTTGGGAGCGAAACTAATTTATGAGCGACTGACTTTGTTGAATTAAGACAGCCGACTGAGGTTTGGAAATATATTTTGTTACTGTGTGACCTTTTTGAAGTAACAAAATGTACTTTTTTCTCAGGTACTTTCAATCTAGGATATACTATTAAAAAAATACCTTGACAATCGATTTATTTTAGAAGCTATTTTTTTCAAAATGTTGATAAGCCCTTGAAGTTTTATTCCTAAAATACATGCAACTTTTGAATTAAGCTATTTTATCTTCTCGGTAGGTTGGTGTGAAAAAACATCTTAATTCGCAAGTGTCTGTTCTCTCAGGCATAGAAGACAACAGGAGACAACAAACAATAAAAACAAACACTTGACCGTGGGCCCATTGTCAGCTGCAGTCCGAAAGCAAAGGCACAATTCAAGAGGCAGTCAACGTTTGAAAGTGATAAGTGTTCCTCTTTTTTTAAGCCCCCTTTTGCAAGCGACACAGTCTAAGTTGAAAGCACTCTTTGCAACGGCCGTGACTAACTATAGCAATACCAACAACAAAGCTGGCTGACTAAATGACTGGGTCAACATTAATCGACAACAAATGGAAGTTAGATAAGTTCTCTTATCAGTCAAGAGTAAGTTGGAAGCGAGGTTGATAAGTGCAATGTAAACAACATAAAGTCAGTCGTTCGCTTATTGTTCATTATTCAGACACGTTCTCAATTAAATAAGACAAAACATTTTGTTGTTAATAAATGGTGGTGTGTTAATGAATTTATAAATAGATCAACAGCTGTATACACACACATATCAAGCGAAAATGGAAAGTGAGAGAAATACCGACCGAGAGAATTTCTTATTTCCAAGCGATAACTGTATATTTCTAATAAACGTCTCAATACTTATGAACTCAGATCAGTAGTTTTGCTTTCACTCTCTTTTACTCTCTACTACGTTTCACTTTCTCACGCGCTCTGGCAAGTCTGCATTGGAAATGGATTCCCAATTACTACCACCATTGAGAATTACAGTTATTAATCAAATCTTCCAGCAGATATCCAGAGCATTAAATGAACAAAAATTAAAAACACAAACAGAAATGAGAAGAGCGACAAACGAAAACGAAACTATGTGAGCGGCGGAAGCAAGGGAAACGGATTAGGAAAAGGAATTGGTAGAATGCCGCATACGAATTAAGAATCAAAAGACGGCCTTGTTGTTGCTTTTGTTGCCTTAGGTATATGTGTTTGTTTTTCGCACATCCAATTGTTGTTGGTAGCTAAAATTTGTTTAGCTTTGAAAAACGCACAAAACAGAACAACAAACAACCAGCACACGCACACAACCACAAACATGACAAGACTCGCGAGACTTGGCTAAGTATAAATTTATTGCATGTTAGAATAAAATCGCAGCCGGCACCAAGGAATCGATCCCAATCAAATTAAAAAAAAAACGATTGAAAATAACTGTATTTAAAAATTTGACCAAGTCGCAAATGGTAACATGTTGCTGGCCAATTAGCAAGTTCGAAGGCTTCTAAATGCACATACATTTTTATTTCGATATCTATAAATCGGTTACTAGTTGCTAAGTAAATAGTATTCATAATCATACCACATTTGCATAAGCGTTGCGCGCCGCTACAGCAACAAGAACAAGAACACCAACAAAGAACACAACACAAATAATTTCTAGCAATAACAAATCGCTAGTGGTTTTTTTTGCACTTTCTCTTTGATCTTGTTGTTATGCGCTCTTGATTATTGAGAAGATCACTTTAATTGCTGAGCAACACACCACACTACACTTTTTTAATACGCACACGCTTTGGTTGTTGTATTGAAGCTATTATTAAAATTTTTGTTGCGTTTTGATTTCGATTTTTTACAACAACGGCGACGCCCACGCGCAAGCACGTCCGTTCGCTTTGCAAGTTAAACGCGAAATAGCAGCTGTAAAGAAAGTTTTGCTGTTAAGGAATTTGGAGACTGTTAACTGGCAGTGATGCAATTTTAGCAGTTTTAGCGGCAAGTCAAAGTTTCTTCACAAGCATTCATGTAAATGCAAGTTGATAATCAAGTAAAGTGTGAAATATATATTTTATTCGGTATTATGATACCAACTAACTTAAAAATTGGCAAGTTTTAAGCATAAAAATTTCCAATTGCAGAGAGCTGACAGCTCTGCGCCTGTTAAGCTAACAGTGGCACTCTATGGGCAACTATCGGCGTTGCCAAGAGAAAAGACCACTAGTAGAGGAAATTTACAATTTTAATCATGGCTGAACTACAGGTAGAACGCGTGAAAAAAATAAATAAATATTTAGTTAATTATATTTTATTATAAACAGGAGTTTAATCAAGCCGCCGAAGATGTGAAGAACTTAAACACCACACCGGCTGATAACGATTTACTGGAACTCTATGGCCTATACAAGCAGGCCAATGTTGGAGATTGCAATACAGGTAAAAAAAAAAGTTTGTGCGTCGAAAAATGTGAAATAATTAATCTAAGACTTTTGTGTAATGAACAGAAAAACCCGGTTTCTTGGATTTTAAAGGAAAGTCCAAATGGGAGGCCTGGAACAAGCTCAAGGGCATGACTAATGCCGATGCCCAAGCAGCTTATATAGCTAAAGTAAAATCTCTGATTGCTGCCGTGGGTCTAAAGTCCTAAACTTTGAAGGGCTTTTAAATATAAAAACTTATAAGTGGCATTGCATATTTTTTGCAAGAAATTCGCACAAATTCTTAAGCACAAAATACATACATACAAGTCAAAAAAAAAAAAACAGTTTAAACATTTATTTAGTCAAAAGCGAGTAATCAACATAAACATATGCATATGCATACGTGTATTTAAAAAAGGACGTACGTGTTATACGTACATACATACATATGTTATATGCAAATCTAGCGTTCCAGCTGAGGTGCTCTAGCGCTATTGCTTGATTGCCGTTGCCTCTCGTACACCTCGCGCTGCAGTTCTCTCAGATTAAGCTCTAGGGTTTCCACCACATCGAAATTCATGTCCTCGCGAGCCTGCTTGATGTAACCTTTTATAATATTGATCTGCTCAATCAGTGGATCATCGACACTCGAAGCTGTTGTGGATGCCTGGGGCGCTGACCAATTGTTCAACGATTGCAAATCAGACTGTAAATCGTGGAATGTTAATGAAAATTTCCAATAAAAGAAACTGATTTGACTCACGCCATGGGCAAAGGTGCGATTCTCCGGTCCAGCTCCTGATTGAGCTGCCAATCCGTTACGTTCATAGGCCTCCATTGCCATGCGCTGCTCGGTAAGGATGCGTTGTTCGGTTTCCATGCGTTTACGCTCCTGAATCTGGCTAATAAGTGCCTCATCCGGCAGTGGTGGCAGTGATAGCATCCTCTCCTTAATTGCCTGGACGCAACTCAGTCGAATTGCCTTCTTTAGAGCCTCTTCGCGACTGCCAGGCTCTGAGTGAATGGTAAGGATGCGTTTGCTACGTAAATCGATCCTCTCGGCAACCTGACCGATCTTGCAACGCAATGCGCCCGCATCGGCAATTGTGAATATCGATTCGCCTTCATGCAGACTATTCACAATCTTTAAATACATATCCAGATCTGGAGTGACCTGTTTTTGTAGCTGCCGTATTTCCTCATAGACCTGGGCAAGCAGTGGTCTGCAAGTGCGACTCTCATGCATGTCCTGGCGCGTATCCAACAGCCACAAGCAATGCTGGCATAGTCTGATGGCTCGATCCTCATGATGCTGCATCTGCTGCAGTGGCTCTCCACGTGTCGTTGACAGACTGGCCAATTGCACTGGAGCGGAAAATCAATCAAACGACCATTTACTCAATCTATAACTTCACTTACTTGCATTCTCCAGTTGTAGGAGTCGGGAGCAATCGTGGCACATGATGCCACCACATAGACGACAATGATGCTGCCTGCGCGCAATATGAAAGCTCTTTGCGCAGTTGGGGCACAGCTTGACGGAGCTGCCATCAAGCCAAGGCACTGTTTGCTGTTCGTGATGCTTACGCTGCACTGCGTCCGTGGGCAAATCCTTTAGCAGCCGATGCAAACGTATAATCAGTTTATTTGTTTCGCTGGCATAGCGTTCCAGACGTGGATTGCGCACCGATTGAAAGTACTCAAGGTAGGAGCGTTCCGCACCTACGCTCTGCTTAGAATTATTATTAAAGATATTTAGATGCATCCTTGGTGCTCCGCCTGCACTCGCTGCTGCTGCTCCACCAGCATTTCCGGAACCAGTAGCCGGCAAAGCTGTTGCCTGTGCGCCACGATTGCGATCATCATCGAAGTTGTTAAGGATTTTCTTTTTGGCTTTGGTGAATATATCTTTAAAGACGGACTTCAAGGCATCCCCTTCCTCGGCGTGCTGGCGGGCAAAATGTTCGGTGAGAAAATCAATGGACTTCAAGTCGGCCCGGCAAATGGGACATAGAAACCCCTCAAGAATTTCGTCGCTGCCGGCACTTGGTTCATCCTCGCTGTCAAAGGGATTACCCGACATGCTGTCATCAATTTGCAGCAATAAAAAAGCGTGAAATTGTTTTCTTTTTTTTAGTGCGTGTTTTATCGCCTCGCCTTTGCAGTTACATGTGTGGTGTCCTCCGCTGGGAGAGCGTCATGGAATTGTCCCTTTTTGTGTTGCTAATTCACTTTAAATCTGCATTTGATAACTCATAAAAAGTAACTTTAATTCAATTTTGAATAAAAAAAAACTCCCCCAGTGCCACCCATACGAAGCAGATAGAACGGACTTGACATTCACATGTATACGTGCTGCTTACTTAACAGTGCTGTTCTGTTTTCATGCTAGGTACGCTGTTACATATTTAATTCAATCTTTAGTTTTTAAAATTATATTTTTATAATTATTAGCTTTGCGCCCATACAAAATTCTAAATCGAAGCTTCTTCTTCGTCATCACTGAACTCATTATCATTTTTGCGTTTTCGCGTCTTACGTTCATGCTCACGGGCCAATAACTCCTTAAATGCCTCATATTCTGGCATCGTAACGTGGCATATTTTTGTGGCAAATGATTTCTCTGACGTATCCGTTATCTGATATAGTCTATTGTTTGTGGTCGGCTCATCGGGATCCGCTTTAAGGGCACGCGGCTTAAACAAACCTAAGCGCAGCAAAAATGTGTGACGACAACGCAGTTCCTCAAATGGCAACGATAAAGCGGCAGATTTGGCAATTTCTGGCACTTCGATGCGCATTATATCAAACATATAGTTTAACTTCTTCTCTATGGTGTCTTCCGGCTGCGCCAATAAATCCGGACTGTTCATCAAGAGTTTCCACACATTTTTATTCGTAGAAACTCGGCTCTTCAGATATGCGGATAATGAGAGCAGCTGATGAGCATCACTAACGTCGAGCAACTCTGGGTATTTAGTTAATAGCAAGTGCAACAGTTGCTCTCCAAACTGACAGGCACGCCAAATCTCCAAATTGTTCACAATGCGCTCTGGCGTGCGCTTAAGTATCGTTGGATTTGCAGTTACAATTCTCAAGAAGCTTACGGTCTCAAGGCCATGATTCTGAAACGTCTCATGAGCTCGCCGCCATAGCTCTGGCGTGTAAATAGACAGGGCGGGCTCCAGTTTGATGGCTTCCTCAATGTGAACTTGCTCAAGATTCACAAATTTTGGAAGCGTTGCCTTTGTTGCCAACAGACGAACAGCGAAGCATTTCAACTGCAATTAAATGATTTTTATTGTTTAATTGTCATTTTAAACACATTACACTCACCTGTTGTTGCTGCCGTGAATTAAATAATAATTTTCTTATCATTCTTAACAATTTTGCGCAATGATTTTACTATAATCAAAACAAGCAGCAGCTGTTCGTTCTTTGCTGTTAATGTTTAACAGCTGTTAACGAATTTCCGCCTACCCCAAGAAAAGCGTAATCAATTACACATGTTTTCGTACTGCAGCCCTAGCTCTTCAATCAGCCAAACGCCGCGTCTTACAACTGTTAATAATATTATTTAAACGATGGCAAAGAGCAAGAAACAACAACGTGAACTTCATGCGGCCAAGGAAGCTGCCCAAGCGAACCATGCTCAGCTGGAGACTTGCAACGACGCCTACACAAGTGGCGCATTTAGTTATCTCCGCTTTTTGGTGCACCTGCTGGCAGCGGCTCAATTTTCGTATGGAATTTACTACTATCTGTTTAAAGTGTATTGGCCGGAAGGGCTGCACGAGGAGGAGGAGCTCAAAACGCGGTGGGGCGGCAAATTTAAATATCTAACATTCCTCGATGTCATTCTGCAGGCGATTTATCACAGTGTAGCACTACTCAATGATCTCATCGGCAGCAACACGGTTACACTGGCTCCAAAGTCCTTTCTACGTCAGCTGCGTGATTATATATTTGCCACGTTTGCATTTCCTATTGCGCACAATGTTTGCATATCATTCTGGGTCATTTACCTGTGGGATCGTGAGCTTATCTTTCCCGAAGCACTCGACGCTATATTTCCCAGGCAAGTGTTTAATTTGTAAGTGTGTAAATGTTAGGTTGTCATATTTGACCTTTACAGCTGGCTGAATCACGTTGTTCACACAAATGTTGCGCTTTTGGCCATTATGGATTTGTTCACCTGCTTCCGCCAATATCCCAGCCGCCTGGCCGGTATCACTGGAAATGCTTCCTTTATGATTCTCTACGTCATTTGGGTGCATATTGTTAAGTATTTTAGTGGGCAGTGGGTTTATCCCTTACTTGAAGTTCTGCCAATGTTATTCCGGTATTTAATGCTCGCCGGTATGGTGGGTTTGAGTTTAGTATTTTATTTACTCGGCGAATTCGTGAACAATATCGTGTGGGGACCAGAGTTCAAATTGCTAAATCAAAAAACAAACAAACAAAGTTAAATCGCGTTACAATAGTCTCTCGTGAAAGTTAAACGTCTTAGAAATTTCTAGTTTTTAGAAACAAAATTTCATACTTTCTTTTAAATGTTAATTTTTGTACTCAGGAACCGGTTTCATTTATTAAAGACAACTGTATTTTATAACTTAGTTTATACTTAGAGATTTGGAATTGTGAAGCTGAAAGAGGCTGCTGTAAAATATACTCCATTGTTTGTTTAAAATATAAGTAAATCGCCTTAAAATAAATAAATCAAATATAATAGTTTCTTATCTCTTAAGTCTTATTCAAACAGCGCGCTCTATTGGCCGATTGCATTGATGGTCTGACAATCGGTGCAACGCAGAAATATTCTAAAATCTGCAAATTTATTAAAAGTACTTTGTGAAATGTAAGCTAACAATAAATTGAGGACGACGCATTTTGAGCTTAATTTCTGCAAATTTACATATATAAAACCAAAAACAAACAAAATTAGCAACTATCGTTTCTCTGCGCGGATGCGGAATTATATGAATTTTATAGACAAACACGTTGACAACTCTAGCGACGGCAAGGCGAATGAAAATTGGCTTAAGAGCAAGCCGAGTGAACACCATGGAATTGTGTTAACGTTAATTCATATGTAAGTGAAATCCATTTCGTGCAAAGTGACTATATAAATACTGTGCCAAAAGTAAACAATATTATGAGAGCATAGTATTTTAATCGGGCTTTGTTTGTTGGTTGGGTGAGTGTACCTTTTGCGTACAAGTGCAAGCAGAATAGCAATATCTTGTATATGTGTTGGTCTCACCAGAACTGCCAACTCGTTTGCTACGTTTGCATTTTCCCCTGACGGCCGCAGCTCTCAGCTGTTTGGTTGCCATAAAATGCAAGGCTACATGTGTCCCAACAATGTATGGCTACACAGTTTGGCAGCCACATTAAAAACTTCAATGAATGTATTTTCGTTAACAATACATTAATATTTGGTTGTTAATATGTGTAAAGGTGTGTAGTAATTCTTTAAAAAAAATTTATTATATTGTTTTGAATGTTTATTGATGTGTTTTGTTTTATATTTAAAATGTTTATAAGTTTTATAAATGTTTATAGACTTTCATAATTTTTTTCTGGATTTCTTGACGCATTTGTTGCGCATATTGTTGGTTTTGTATTTTTGTTTTTCTGTTAACATTCATTTTCAAGTTGTGTTCACATTAAAAAGGTTCTATTTGAGGTTCTTAAGTAATGTATATAAATAAACAGTTGGATCAACATGTTGTTTTTTTCTCCTCTTCTTCTCTAACTGCATTCTTTGTACTTCAGAAAGAGAGTAGAATTAAACGATTTTATTTCTTTGTATATACTTAAGCTGTGCGTCTGTTATGCGCGTGACTTTTAAACTTTTTTGTCACAATTAATTAACTTTTAATGCGCACATCTTTTCTAACACTTCCAGAAAAATGAAAGTGGCGTCGCCAAGCTAACTCTTCGTTTGTCGTCTACCCTCATCAACATTTTGGCCGCCAGCGCAGCTTCTACATTGCCCTACGCTCTTGTTTACGTTTTCGCTCTCTTTGCTGTCTCTCTCTCTCTCTTTCTTGGCATCATTTAACTGTTAAAAACAATAACAATGCCCATGAGTGATGTGGCTACAACGTTAATTTATGCTGAGCACGGCAACGGAATAACAACAACAACAACGACAAAGCATTCAAAGGCGCTGCCATCGACAGCTACAACATCAAAGCCAACAGGAACAGGAGGAGGAGGAGCAACCACAAATATGACCATCTCATCCAAAGCGGATGGAATTGCTGGCGGAGCAGTTGGTGGTGCTGCTACTGCTACTGCACAATTGGGCAACATGTTGGCGCCACCCTTTAATCCCTCGCCGTTGGCCGCCATGCAGGGCCAAAAATGGCACAATTTCTTCGATTTGGACAAGATAATTAAACAGTTGCGCGCCGCAGAGAAACAACATTTGCGTGGTGGTGGTCGAAATGGTGGCAGTGGCGCTGGAGGAGGAGGAGCAAGTAGTGATACTAGACAGCCAGCAAATGTGGTTCAAGTGCAGCGTTTAAACGCCGCTGATATGTCCTACTATGATATGGTGCCCGAGCTGGCGGCACGTAATCTTATTGTTTGTGATGCCTGCAAGCGCAGCTATGTTCAGGCCGGTTTCACAAATCACGTTGAGCTGCGTCATCCAAACGCCTGGGATGCGACACCCAACAAGTTGAGCAGCAGCAGCAACGCTGAAGCGCGTTCCACAAGCTCCACATCTTCAACAGCGGCCGACAATAGTCCCGACGTTGGTCGCGAGTCGGCGGAATTGGTGGGTTCCCCAGCTGATACACAAACGTCGAGCAGTTCCAATGGTTCCACCAGCTCTCTGGCAACTGTGCAGAACAACAATAACACTGCGCATCCATCCAGCAGCTCGTCGTCATCATCGTCACGTCACAAAAGCAGCAGCAGCAGCAGCAAGAGTAGCAGTTCCTCAAAGACCACCAACAACAATAACAACAGCACCTCTAGCAGCAGCAGCAGCAGCACGAGTCGTTCGCGTTCCAAATCATCCAAAAACCGCCATCATTCCGACCATAAGATCGGTGGTGGTAGTGGTTCCAAAAAGAACAGTGCCACAACAAGTGCAGCAACTGTTGCTGCTGCTGCAATCAAGGATGAGGCAGTATCAGCGACAGCACTAACGGTATTCTCCTCCTCATCGAATTCATCGTGTTCGCTGCCACCAACGCCAACGCTTGCAATTGTTCCTGGCAATGTTAATGAGTATGGCATCAATTATTCACCCGCTCCGCCCGCGCAATTAGCAAGCATGCTGCTGGAAGAGACGCAACCGCCGACAAAGAAGAAGGTAGCTTATGACTTAAAAACAATAGAACAGTTTAATCTTAGCTGCCTGTTGTTATTAATTCAAATTAAAACTAAACTGTATTGAAACTAATGTCATTTTATTCTTTCAGCTGAAAGGAGCAACAAATATTGATTCCTCGTCTCATCATCGAAGCAAACCAGCAAAGGAGAAGCAATTGGCGCCTTTATACGAACAGCAACAGCAGCTAACTGAATTGGATCAAGCCGTATCGTCAATAACTGGTCAAGTTGAGATGGACTCGCAGCAGCAGCAACGTCAACAGGTTGATCTTTCCGCAGTTAATGAGGAGCCATTGCCAATGCATAATACATCTGATGATAATTCCATATCACTGACTTTGGATGACATGCTCGACAGCAAGTTCATTAATGAAATACTAAACAATGTCGAATCCGATATACCCTTTGATGAGAGCGCACTGGACACCTCACAACCGCAACAGCAGCCGCAGCAGCAGCAGTTGCAACTGTCTACAGATCAACATCCACCAGCAACAAAACGTTTGCGTTATGATGATGCTAACGATGCAGCTGACTATGCAACTGCACTCTTCCAACAGCAGCAGCAACAGGCTTATAGTGAGGATCAGCAGGAGCAAACGCAATTGACGGCCATTGATGCAATGCAGCTGCAACAGCTCATTTATCAGCAGCAACAAATGCTCAACGAGCAGGCAGCAGATCAGCAACACCAGCAACAACAACAGCAGCAGCAACAACAATTAAAACAGGAACTCAATGAGGAGGCAGTGGCACAATTTAGCGTTTATAATGTGCCCTCGCTGACTGATGATACAGATGCAACGACGGCAACAACAGCAACTGTTGCCGATGAGCAAATGATACTGCCAAATATTATTTACGAGATTACGGCCAATAATCAGGTGTCTGTGCTGGATCAACAGAGTCAGCAGCAGGTCATTGCCGAGTTCCTAACCCAAGCTGGCTATGACAATTGCGATGTCAATGTATTGCAGGCAGCGACGAGCAATGGCAACAATGAGATTGCTGCTGCTGCTCCTGCTCCAGCTGTAGCTGCTGTTGTACCAAATTATTTCAATGATGAACTGGGCGATTTGGACTTTACGAAACTGGAGACTGTATGCGCGGAAGCCAACCACACTAAGACTGTTAAGCTGGAAAACCAGCCACAACAACAACCACTACAAGCCACCAACAATAATAACAACAACAACAACACAAATCCATATAATAGCTATGAATGCAATTATGTAGCACAACCACATCGCCAATTGGCCAATGCCAAATACCATGAGGATACCAGCACCTACTTCAATATGACCCTCTATTCGGGTCCGCCACGACCGCTGGCCATGAACACCTTTGGCCTGGTCAAACTGCCCAATGGGATGGGCGCAACGTTGCGCAAGAATCTGTTGATGACGCGTAAAGCGAATAATAGTTTGCTCTCGTTAAATAGCAGCAGTGGCGTTGTGGGCAGCTTGGCACGTCCACCGCCGCCGCTGCCAATATCGAGTGTGAATTGTAATGGTAATGGAACGTCGTCTATGTTGCCACGTAATGCCTTTCCAGGCAAAACGATATATGCACAAAAGGGTAGCGTCATACAGCAGGATCGTTTACGTTGCAACAAGCGAGCGCTGTTTAGGAACAGCACCGACAACCTTAGCAATGGTGTTAGCATGACAGTGAAGCGCCTGAATGAGTTGCTCTCGGGCAAGCTGAAGCCACAGTCCATGGCGGATAGAGAGAAATCCGAACACAACGAAGCCAGTGACGAACAGCAATCACAACATCAGCTGTTGGAGAAGAACCAGCGCATGCAGAGTTTCTATGAGAAACGACGCAAATTATTGGCTGTGCGACAGCAGCAACAGCGACACACAACGATGAACAACAGCAGCAGCAGCAGCAACAATAACTGTTATCGGCAATTGCTGCGTCCGAGACCTATGCATTTACCATTGCAACTGAATGCTATTGGCAGTCCAAGCCCGCAGCAACAGTTGCTGAAGAAACAATTACTTCGCACCCTGTCCGACAGCAGCAATTTACAAGCAGCTGCTGCTGCTGCTGCTGCCGCTGTTGCCGTTGCTGAAGCCAGTCGCAACACTACTCCATGGAAGAGCAACAGCTCTACACCAGGCAGTACTTCAGCTGGCGGCGATCTAATGCGTGTACTTGTCTGATTAACAAAAAAATAAAAAAATATATATAAATATATAAAAAAATTACATATACTTATACAACAAATAATGCTGTTATGCATTAGGAAATTATTACGATTATGTTTAATAACAATTTATAATACTTTACGTATCCCCCACGCCCCTTATGTTTAACACATTCTTTTAAAACAATTTTTTCATTTTTAATATTTTAAGTGATAATTTTAGTTTTCTAGCTATTTTTGATTGTATTATTTAGTTATCTGTTTAGTCTATGCACTAAGTATAGTTTAATTTTTGATGCTAAGCTAAACAGCATTATGTTGATAACCCCTCCTCCCTTATTTATAAAATGTAAACTTTTAAATATAACTACTATATACATATGTATATGACATATGTAAATATATGTATGTTTATGTATACAAATGCATGCAAACGTTTCAAATATGCGACTTTAATAAATTACCAAAATTTATTAGCCGGTTTTGGTCAACGACTTTTATTCATTTTTGAATAAAGATCTTTGAAAATGTCATTTCATTCTACGCAAAACAATTAAACAGCTACAAAGTGAGAATGGCATATCGAAACATGCGAAAATTGCTATCGTTATCGACACAGCTCAGCTGCCGGCTTCGCAGTTGTGTCTGAAGGTACGTGTTTTGTTATATATTTGCATTCCTAATTTAATTCATTTGTTTAACCAATTTGTTTTGAAAAACAAGGTGTTCCTAATCTGTAGTTGTAAAATGCGCGCATCCAATGCGCTCATTGCCTGCTGCATCCTGCTCAGCTACCAATACGCTTTGTGCACGTTATCGCCAGACAGCAAAGCCAAAAACAAATTCAAAAGCTCTAAGTTTTTGCGTGGCCCGCAGGATAATGATGTATTTGGCTTGAACTTAATCTCGCCGCATCCCTTGCCCAAGGACATTATTATGCACCATGAGGCATACTACAAGGACACAGCCTTACGACATTTTAATGGCACTGTTCTTGGCTATGTAACTCCAGTGAGTATTAATTTACATACTGCGCAAGTCCTTCAAATAATTAACACTACATTTTTCAGTGGAATTCCCATGGCTACGATGTGGCCAAGATATTTGCCAAGAAGTTTGACATCATATCGCCTGTCTGGCTCCAGGTTGTGAAGCAATTTGAGGAATATGTTGTTGCCGGCACCCATGACATCGATGCCGGCTGGCTAAGTGATATCAGACGCAAAGGAAAAGTTCAGCAACGCACAGTTAAAGGTGCCCCTAAGAGTTTCCTGTGTTAGCTATGAACTTATTGATATTAACTCTACTCTTAACAGTATTTCCGCGGATTATCTTTGATCATTTTACCGATCGTGATATTAAATTGCTTTTAAGCGATGCCAGCGAACGTACAAAGTTAAATGAATTACTAATTCAGACATGTAAGGAGCATGGTTTCGATGGAATTATCTTGGAGGTATGGTCACAAATCGCCAGCCGCATTGATGATAAAATCCTCTACACCTTAGTGCTACAAATGGGTGAGTTATTTGTTACTATATCGTTTAAATAAATTCACCATCTGTTGTTTTTTATAAACACACAGCCAAGGATCTGAAGAAGCAACAATTGCGTTTAATATTAGTCATACCGCCACAGCGAAGGGATATGTCTAATTTGTTTAGTGAGAGACACATGGATCGATTGTACAAGTATATCTATGCCTTTTCGCTGATGACCTATGACTTCTCGAGTGTGCAACGTCCAGGAGCCAATGCGCCTCTCTATTGGATGCGCACTGCTATAGATCACATTGCACCAGATGGCTGTCACGACATGGAGATAAAGCGTTCCAAAATCCTAATGGGTTTGAATATGTATGGCAATGATTATACGCCCGATGGCGGTGGCCCTATTACCTTTAACCAGTACTTGGAGCTGATTAGGCAACTAAAGAAACCACTAAGCAATGATGAGCGCGATGTGGAAAACTTTTTTGAGATCAAGTGAGTTTTATCACGTTAAATTTTCACAACAATTAGCTTTATTATATCCTTTTTTAGAACAGAAACCGGTCGTCACACGGTGTTTTATCCAACTCTTTACTCAATTCATGAGCGCATCAAACTTGCTCAGGAGCTTGGTGTTGGAATCTCCATTTGGGAGCTGGGCCAAGGCTTAAACTATTTCTACGATCTCTTTTGAAAGTAACGCATTCCAAACATATGTTTGTTCTGTGTTCGAATTTACTGTATTTGATGTTGTGCAACATATGGCAATAGCGCTTAATATAATTAGTAACATTTTTTTACTGAGTGTGGAAATAATGTTTTTCTTTAATTATTCCAACAGCTTAAGACAAATATGCAGTTGCGATTGTCGCTAAGCGCCAATTAAAACCATAATCAAGTTATCGATAAGCATTGCATTTCTCTTTGACAACCTCCAAACGTTTGCAAAATGGCTAACAAAATATTGATAATAATGTTCAATAAAAGAAATGAGTCCAACTCAAGAAGTATAACTATGAAGTGGCCTGAATGGTTAAAACATAATGTTTATTTATGCAAAAATGGCGTGCATCCCTGGTTAATGACATATTTGCCAGCCCTACGGTTAGTAGTTGCGTTTTTGGATGTATTTAATTCGCCGGCAGGTGATAAATGTTATTGAATTTCAACAAAATGCGTTGGCTTTACGCTTGCTTTGTTATAATTTTGTGCGCGCTAATCTTTTGCGAGTACGTTGCCGATTTTGTGGTGCTACAAAAATGCAAATGGCCCGAAATCCGGCGTAAGAAGTATGTGGACGATCCATTGCGGGCGATGATTATAGCCGATCCCCATTTGCTGGGACCACATCGAGGTCATTGGCTGGACAAGCTATATCGCGAGTGGCATATGACTCGCTCCTTTCAGGCTGCGACGAGATTGCTGCAGCCAGACGTTGTGTTCGTATTGGGCGACTTGTTTGATGAAGGCGATATGGTCAGTGATAAACAGTTTCAAGAATATGTTTGGCGTTATCTACAGATGTTTAATCTACCCGCGGGCATACCACTAATCAGTGTCGTTGGTAATCACGACGTCGGCTTTCACTACAAGTGAGTAGCAATTGAGTTGATTATAAACAATTTAAATTTAAACATGTGTCTATTTCAGAATGCATCCATTTTTTATGACTCGTTTTGAAAACTATTTGAACTTCTCCAAAGTGCATTTGTACACCATCAAGCAGATACACTTCGTTGTTGTCAACTCAATGGCAATGGAAGCGGATGGTTGCATGTTCTGCAATGAGGCGGAATCAGCACTGAAGAATATTTCAAGAACGCTGCACTGCATGCAACATCCACATGTGGCAGAATGTGCGCGAACGCGTCGTCATCCATATAGTCAGCCTATTATTATGCAACATTTTCCCACATACCGCATATCGGACAGGGTGTGCAGCGAACACGATGCGCCACACATTGAGGCATACAGGGAGCGCTATCATGTGCTCTCCAAGGATGCTACAGATTTGTTGGGGGATTTGCTCAAACCACGCCTGGCCTTTGCCGGGCACTCACATTACTACTGCCACAATGTCAATCGATTGGGCATCGATGAGTTTACGGTCGCCTCATTTAGCTGGCGGAATAATGTGAATCCCAGTTTTATGCTGGTAAGCTAATCAAGCAGAGAAACAGTTTTGATATTTTCAACCATTTGCGTTTGCAATTTTAGGCCACAATAACGCCAGATGATTATTCGGTGAACAGGTGCAAAATGTTGCCACAACAGTTTGTCTACAATAGTTATGTAAGCGCTGGCATTTCTTGCTTTATAATGATTGGAATCCAGCTAAGAAAGTACTTAATCCAACGGAGAAAGGCAATAATGGAGGAGGATTTGTTGTTGGACCAGAAGCTTAATTAACTGTAAAACAGTATAACAGCAGACGATGGAGTACAAGTATGATAGTATTCTCGCATTTTGTGATTCATGGCCAAATTAGAGGCTTAGTTTAGGTAGCTAATAATGCTAGAGTATGCGCTTTTTGCTTACACACATTTATAACAGCATATCAATAAGCAAACTACTATATCTTATGTTTATCAAAGATATATACAAGTATATTTATTAAATTTTTTATCACAGACAAAATGCTTGTTAGCTCACACGGAATATTTGACACAGTCTACAGACAAGAGTTGAACAAAAACAAACAAAAATGCCAAAGAAATAGTATGTGTTGTTTAACTGGAGTCAAACAAAGAATCGTCTCATAAAAGTGACAACATAAGTACATTAGTATTTAAATAAGTATAATACAATAATTGTGTGTGTTTTTTGTGTATGCAGGTTCAATAATTCCTGTACCGTGCTATCATTTGCCCCATTTAAGACAATGAAACCGAACTGCAATTTGTACTAATTGACAACTAGACTAAATTATTTAACGTTAAGCTAAACTATTATACTTAAGAATGTAGTTGCGGAGCTGCAACTTCGTTGGTGCACAGAGTACGTCCTGTAGGAATTCGTAATTGTAACTAAATTTAACGATTCTTATGTGCGATTCAGTAGATTAATTTGAGCCTGCGTCTGATGATTTCGCAAAGCATTCCTTTGGCAGAAATCGATGTATCACAGGCGATATCAGTTGCGGATTGAGTGTCTTTATATTGGTGGGTTTCGTCAGCAGCGAGACTATTGAACCCACAACAATAACCGTTGCAACACCAATGGGATTAATCCAGTGGTAGGATAAACGATATAATGGAAACACCTGCTCCTCATCCACCCAAATATTCTCGGGCAGCGTCGCATTCATTTCACAATGTTCCACTGATATATGTAACTTTTGTGAATTAAGTTGACCCGCTGCGATGGTAACCTGAGTGCCGAATGATATCCAGCCGGCGAGCAAGGCGCTAGCAATGCCACCAACTGCAGTGCCAATGGTATTCGCCCATGGTACTAGCATGCCCAGCGTGAATAGTCCAAAAGTGGTGCCGGCTGCAATGGCCGTCATTGAGGTGCAAATGCTGAGGATGCCACTTAACCGTTCCAGGACAAAGACCAGCGAAAGTGCAACCACACCAAGAACTATCACAGAGCCTTTTACTAGCACCGTTGCGGCGCGTTCACTTGGCTGCATCTTAAAGCAGCCTCGCACAATGTCCTCCAGTATAACCAGCGATGTGGAATTGAGCACCACAGAGAGGGAACTCAAGGCAGCACCAAAGATGCCCGCTATAAATAAACCAGCCATGCCATGGATGTGACCAACGCTCTGCACCACATACAATGGCAGTAATTGATCGTCGTGTGAAATTAAACCTGCACTTAGTGGATCACAATCCTGATACTTCTGAAAGATCAACAGACCTACATAGCAGCACACCGAAACAAAGGCAGCCACACCAATTGTAAATATGGCCATGGAAGCACGCGCCTGTTTCAGTGATGGCAAGGACATATAACGTTGCACCATGGTCTGATTGACGGCATTAAATGATGTCCAGTAGGAGAAGCCGCCAATGAGAACACTCCAAACAGTATGACGCACATATGGCGATGGATTTGTGTTGCCAAATATAAGGCGACCACCTTTGGTCGCATCATCGAATAGCTTATCGAATCCATTGGCATAATAGGTGCCCAAGGCGGCCACGACAAGCACTGAGAGAAACATGACCAGCGTCTGCCAGGCATCCGTATGCACCACAGCCTTAATGCCGCCCACAAAGGTGTAGAATACACACACAATCACGATCACCGATGAAATCACATGCAAATTGATGCCAGACACTGTGAAAAAAGAATGTTGAAGAATTTTATAGTATTTATTGTAGAATATTCAGAAGAATTCCTTACCTTGATTCAATGCTATGGCAGGCACATAAACAACAAATGGCAGAAAAAGTATCTAAAAAAATTGAAAAAATAATAAAATTAATAAAAAATAAGACTTCTTAAAAAGATCATTACAATAAACTCACCTCATCCAAAATAAACATAAACGATGCTATGCTACGAATAACCGAATGGAAGCGCATTTCCAGATACTTAAAAGATAAAAAAATTTAGATTGATATATAGGTTTGGTTTCAAAGTGTATATTGGATTGAAGCTAAATATTTTTATAAACATAAAAAAAAATATTTAATTAACGCTTTAGCCCGTTGAACATGAATAATTAATTTTAATACATTTTAGTAATCTCTCAATTATATATTAAAAGTCAAAGGTAAAATAAAAAATTAATAACAAACTTCTAAACTAAACTAACATTAATAAAGTTTATAAAAACATTTATTCATTAACCTTTAATTAATGAAAAACTTGATACTTGATACTACAATAAACCCTTAAAAACTAAGTGCTCAAACATCCTAAATATAATGGTAAAACTGTAAAATTGATTTTAATATTTGTAATTTTAATATCGTCAACAATATAACAACTGTCAAGTGGCTGAAAACAACAAATCTAATTTGTCATTAATCATAGCGAAGCTTATGCAAGTGTACGTATGGGCACTAAGTAAGGCGTACAAAGTCCATTGAATATTGAAAAGCACTTGTCGAATGTCTTTTTATCGTTAATTAAAATGTGTTCTACAATTGGCACTTGGGTTTCAAATTGGCCAAGATGACGTTTTTTGTGCCGATGACAAATCCACATAACAAAAAAACTTTAGCGAATCTTGATTTCTAAATATATAACGAAAGTTCAAGGTTGAGAATACATTGTAGCAGTTTTATAATCAATTTATCTATAGAATATTTTAACTTCTTAAATAAGAAGCACGACAGCCTAATTACCTGGTTTTTTTTTTTTTGGAAACTCATAAAATTCTTTATAATTTAAATAAAAAAATTATTTTGTTTCCAATGCCAAAAATGTTTGTTTATTTATTGTCTAGAAGAGTGTTCGCAGAAAATGGAAATATAACAATTCTAAAAAGATATATAGATAAAAATCTAAATTCAGTTTAGAAATCTTATCTATACTTTTATGAGCACTATTTAAGTTAAGTGCAATGAAAAGGTTATCCAAATCGAGTGCATTTTCTACGTGGTATAAATTAATTGAAAAACATATAAAAAGAGTCTGGTCTATTCTTATCACTGGTTTTTGGTTCTGTGATTCTGTTTAACAACTTGTTTTTTGTTGTTGTTTTATAAACCTCATCATTGAGGTAAAGTGATTAAGTTTTATGGATAAGATTCACAGATAAAAGTCTACATACCTCATAGGAGGAACCGACTTGTAGAGTCGTAAATACTGGTATGTAGATATAGGAGACAGCAAAGCCTTGCAGAACAATGGCAATGGCAATAAACCAGTATTGTGTGCCATAATTATATATCTCTGATGTGGTGCCCAGTATTGTAACGCCCGATACATAACTGTTGATAATCATTTACAAAGGGATAAGTTGTAGGCGTTACTTGCACATATAGTAAAGGTTATTTGCTGTTACCTGGCTATCAGACTCATAGCAACGGGAAAGACTTTTAACTTTCGCGATCCCAACAGATATTCACTCATCTTTTCCGAACCAAAATCATGTTTTCGCACCACTTTTGGTGTGGTAGTGGGCAATGTGGGTTCAACTTCTTCAATCAATTTTTTTGATTTTCTAAAAACATTTTATATTATCAAACATTTTATACTAAAAATATTAAGTGAGATAAATGAACCCTTACTTTATGCAGCCAAAATAAATGCCGGTTCCAGTGGATAGAACAATCATACCCAGAAAAACGATATAATCAACGCTTCCAAATCTGTATCTTTCATCTGTCTGCAATTAAATTATGATATTAAATTAGATAAATGGGTCTTATCTTTTAAATAATACAACTTTATAAGCTGTCACAATATGGGGTAGGATTAGGAAATCGAAAGCTTCTTAGTATACTAGGAAATATCTAAAATAAAAATATTACTTAACGCTTTCTGAATACCCATAGTTAAAATCCATACCAGTTTTAGCTTTTCAAACTCACTTCAAATGTTTTGTAGCTTTATAAGGTTAAGTGTCAGTTAATACATTTTAATCCGGCGGCAAGCTAATTATACTTATCATCTCGACTCGTTTTTTTTTTTTTTATTTTGTTTATAAAACTGAGAGCAGATAAATACTCACACGCAAATGCCTTTTTAATAGAGGGCAAGTGAGGACTTTAACCTTTTGCGCAATACGCCCCCCCACCCCCCCCAAAAAAGAAAAACTTTATCAGAACTTTAGAACTTTGAGACTGACGCTCTTCATCTTACTTTTTGTGATTTTTTTTTTTATTTTTTGGCATAATCGCTTTGGGGGAAAGACTTTATAAAGCTTTTAAGTCATGCTTACCACTTCCATGTTGTTGTTCTTGTTTATTTTTACCGGTTGCCGAAAAACTTTGAAAAACGAAAGCAAAACAAAATAAACACACGCTGCTGAGTGTGTGACACTTACGATAATCAAAATACAGAGAGCACAAAAGAGAGAGAAGACCAAAAGTTCAACGCAGTGCAATGGAACTTTATTTATTTTTGTTTATGTGGACTTCAAAAATGTTTGGTGTTACAACACTGATTCATATTACACAATATTAATGAATGAAAAAAAAAGTAACAGTTTTTATAGCGACAATTAAAAGCGATTCGAAAACGAAAACCGAAAGCAAAATAGAAAGTTGTTCGTTGCTCAAATTCTGTGCATCTGCCGACCGATTCTTTAAAAGCAAGTTATCTAAAAAAAAACACTTTGCGACACGCGTCACCCACACCGTTGTCGATGCCGATTTGGATGACGAGTTGAGTAAGAGTTAGACAGGAAAACAACCGTTAACAACGTACGCACATCGTATTCCAAATTGCACTGAGGCCACCGCAGCGCGTGCGTTGGGTTTGAGGGCAAAAAGCTCTCCCGCCATTCAGAACAAATGTTGTGCAAGAGCGTTGGGTGAGAGAAACACCAACAACAACAGCTTTGTGAAAGCTTAGTCAGTTCGTATACGTATCGCCGCAAACAAAATGGGAGAGAAACGCAGAGAAAGAGAGAGCTGGAGAGAGTAAGGGGTTTCAAGTTGATCGACATCAATGAAATTATGCACTTTGATAACAGTGCATTTTTATTAAGATAGTGCTGTGGACATTAAAAAAATATAAATCAGATGACGTTCATACGGATTTTTGATTGTGCATAATCTTTACACATATAAAACGAATATGGTATGTTGGGAAACAGTATCATCTTGGTGAATGATCTAAAAATATAAATATTTGACTTACTTATATTTTTATGTTGCAAGCTTAAAGCATTTGAACTGTTGATCAACATAAAATAAATACAAATATGGATTAGAACTTTTATTTAACTATGCACATCTTATTTCTTTCAAATAATATAGTTTTGTCACAATCAATTTCTGCCAAAGTTTGATAAGCATTTTTAAAATATTTCTTTGGCTTCTATTCTTGTCGATTTTGATTTTTATTTCACAAGAACTTATATGATTCAATTCGTATCAATTGAACAATAATAACTTGTCAGATGGCATTTATTACCCATTTTGATGCGTTGGTTGTTGCAATGCAACCTGACACTAAACATTTCAAACAGCGAATCGAATGCAAAGCACAAATGACAATTCCATTTGTAACCATTCTATTAACATGTCGTATTCTTTCATTTCACATTTGGTTTGCATTCTTTTGTAATTAGATTAAGCATACGAAGCTTTGGTCACCGCTTCACCTTTAAGCCATGAACAGTTAGAAACGGAACGCGCAGCTGTCAAGCTGATTGAAATGAGCACATAGAGTTGCACTAATTGCATCCAGACGCCTATTGCATAAGTAAGAAAGCAAAAAATGAGTAAAAGCAACAACAACTCACCGACGCGTCAAACCAAACTCACTTTCAAGCGACACTCGAAGAGCAATCTCATCGACTATGAACAAATGCAGTTGACAACTGCCGATTTACATGCTCCACTTCCAACAACAACAACAACAATGCCATCTACTCATAATGGCAAAATGCAACTGAAATTGAGTGCTAGCAAAATAAAGCTACATAATAGCGCCACACAACAACAACAACAGTTTAACGAGAGCTTCGATGCACTGCGTCGAAAATCAGCACCACAGCTTTTTACCTTTAGCATTGCACCACAAATGGCAGCTGCTTTGGGTGACACTAAAATCGTGCCACGTCTGCCGGCTCACAATCAGAGCAACTGCATCCGTCGTTCACGCACCTTGGGCTTGCAACAAGAGGTGCCACAGCTTAGCACGACTGATAGCACTAGTGATCCCAGCAGCAGTAGCATAACAGGAGGTAGCTCTACTTCACCAGAATCATTGCTGGATAATGTGCTAAGTGGTGCTTCTGCCGGCACAGTGCAGAGTAGCAGTAGTGCCAGTGATATAACTGTAGCACCACCAATACCACCACCACTAGCACCACCCGTTGCTATCATCAATCAAGGACAGCTGCGTTCACCAATGCCCAAGCGTGTGCTCAATTTGAGGACATCGCCAGAGCTGCGCATCTCACCACCTACGCCGGATAGTGGCGTGCATCCGGAGATTAATACGATGTTGTTGCCAGCACCTGGCACTGTATTGTATGACACTGCATCGATGGCATCCAGAAGTCCATCGGCATCGCCGGCAGGCACACCAGATGCATCACCATCGATTAGTTTCAGTATGAATCGGGCCGCGGGCTATGTGAACATCACTTTTCCAGATGATCTCAAGTGTGCCATATGCATGGATGTCTATACAGATCCACGTACGCTGCACTGCCTCCACTCGTTTTGTTTGCAGTGCTTGGTCAACGAGAATCTCAAGGAGGAGGCATTGTGGGAGGATCGTTCCAGCTACAGCATAGTCTCCTCCACACCAGACATTGCCAGTGAACTTGCCACAGTTTCACCGGCTCGGCAGCGAGGCACAAGTCTCAGTCTGCGTAGCAAGAAATCCTTAGATCGCATGGCGCTAAGAGTAAGTTTTAAGATCAGATTATTTGGTATTGAAATATTTAATTGCTTCATTGTTGTTGCTTTTACCAGGGCAAACGCTCCGCTTTGGGATACTCCTCTAACATGCCCTTAAATTCAAGCTTTCTAACTGAGCCGGAAACAATTCGTTGCATTCATTGTCATATTTGTCAATTTATTACGGAGCTACCGGCATTGGGTGGTGCGAGACAGTTGCCACAGAACTTTCTGCTTGTGCGACGCATCGAGGCACTGCGTCTTCAAGCTGGCGATGATGTCATATCGCGTGTTTGGTGCTCCCTCTGCAGCGATGAAATAAGTGTAAGGGATCCAAAACAATTATTCATACACATCAACAAAATAATATTGTATCAAAATGTCCTAGGCTGCCTATCATTGCATTAGTTGCACCTTGAATCTCTGCACACTGTGCAAGGATGCACATGAACGACAACGCAGCACGTCCAATCATCACATGCGGAATATCATTGAGCTAAGGCGGGCACGCAAACAAAAACAGCAGCAACTAGGATTGGGCGACAGCAGTCATCTGTTGCTCAAGTGCGGTTTGCATGGCTTCGAGCTTAAGTCCTTTTGCGTGCCCTGTCAGCAGGTGGGAAACATTAAAATATATATGTATACACATGTAAATTAATAAATTCACATATTTTTATGACAGTTGGCTTGTCCAGATTGTCTGGTGCTGCAGCATCGTAATCATCGTCATGAACCTGTTGCCAAAGCGTTTGTCCAACTGCAGGTGAACAAAAAACTTAATGAAGCAACGGAACAAACGCGTCCATTGTGCCAATATGCGGAACACTCAATTGAAAGACTGCATGATATAGCACGCGGCATTAATGCTCGTTGCGATGATATTCAGGCCCAGGTGGAATCCTATATGAATCGTTACTTTGAAGCATTGCAAGCGCATCGCACTACGCTTCTGCAGCAGATTAATCGCGCCAGGGAGAGCAAGGTGGAGGTAATAGTTCATCAACAACTTGAATTGGGTAGGTGCTAAATTATTAATAATCATAGAACAAACACTTTGATGTGACATTGTACTTAAAATCTCGCAGAAAAACGCACGCAACAGGCCATGGAGGCCATTCGCTTTAGTCAAGAGCTTTGTGACATTGGTGCTGATGCAGAGATTTTAAGTTTTGCTCGTATTCTTTTTAAGCGTTTTGAATATTGTCAACAATTTAAGCCGCCAGTCGATCCAAAGGTATGTACATACATATAACCTTGAAAACAAAAATTACTCGCTCTAAAATGCAGCAGAAAACATATTTCTCGCCACCGCAAATCGTTTTAACGAAACACTTAACGAAAGACGCGCTCTCGTTAAACGCGCTCTCTCGCTCTCTAAGATTATTTGTGCGGTACAGTCAGTAAACGAGCACACACACACATACAAACATACTTACTGTTTACATTTTCTTGACTTTTTAGATATCCGATTCATTACACTTTCTTTCAAAAATACGAGCGCCTGGCACAAAGGATCAGCATGATATACCACTATATGGCATTATTACAATGCAAACTGTAGAACCATCGCTGTGCACTCTGCAATGGGAGGGTTTTTCACAGTTACGCCTACACAAGAAGGTGAATTTGTTGCTGCTGTCACGCGATGCGGATGGCGTGGCTTTGTGTCATGGCGGGCTGGAAATCCATTGCATGATTAAGTACAAGGATGCGAGCGCCAAGTTTCTGCCCATTGAGGTGTCCGATCATCGCGACGGCACATACAGCATCTCCTTTACGCCCGACACTCAGGGTACGCTTGTATTAACAATAAGCATTAATGAGCGGCAAATCAAAGGCAGTCCTTTTACCTTTCACTCGCGTCAAGTACGTCCGCATAGCGGCATCTATCACTGCTGCGCCTTCTGCTCGGGCAAGGGTAACAAGAGCGTGAAGTGTTCATGCGAGGGTCGCATGCCTGGCTACAGCGGCTGTGGTCATGGCCATGTGGGACATCCAGGCCGTCGCCATTGGTCCTGCTGCGGCAATGTGCTGGAAAACTCCGAATGTAGTGTGGCAAACAAGCTGCTTAATCTTTAATTTTATAACATCTGTTGAACACATGGCAAATAGTTTGGAATTTTTTTTGTTTATTGAAATGGAATCTAATGATAAGAATACATGGTACATAATGCTAAACCATGTACCAGATGAAATAAGAGAAACATAAATTTATAAATTCCGTATTTTGTTCTGTTATCTTAAATATCTAATCTTCGTTGTCCGAATACCAGGATAGACGCTCCTCATAAAAGCGTATAACCATTTGAGGTATAGCTACATTGGCCACAGTCGATGGCACCATCTCCGCCTGGTCCACTCCCTTGAACTGAATAAGGAATGTGAGACGACCATTGTTATCAGAAGCGCCAAGTATTTTTTCAGCTTCTAGTCCGCGATCAAAGCCAGTGCCACCGGCAGGTATCAAATCGTTGCTTTCCTCGGCCTCAGCACGCTTGGCTTTGGTACCAGCGGGACCGGCTAAAGAAATAAAGGAAGTAAAATGATTAGCATTTACATGAATAGGTCTATAATATCTGCATACCTTCCTGGTCAGACTTACGTTTACCGCCGCTGTTGCTTGCTGTGGTACTGGTACGGCCAGATTCTTTGACTTTGGTGCTGCTGCCCGGACGTTCCGATTTCTTTGTCGTGGCGTTTACCTACAGAGGAATCATATTTTCTAGTCAATTGCCTAATTGTATGTTAGAGCACCTACCCCATCCTTGCGATCCAACTCATATTGTTGTATGAGATCTTGGCAATCGAGATTGCCCTCCGGCTCCCAAGTATTTTCGGTTTCAGCATAACCCTTCCACTTCAAATAATACTCAACCTACAAAATGAAGTTCGTATACAGCACAATGTTCATAAGACACCAAAGGAAAAAACTAACCTTGCCTTTGCGCACGCGACGATCTAATATCTTTTCAACGGCATATTCCTCCTCCTCTTCTTCAGCGCCAGATGAGGCATTGTTGCCTTCAGGATTATCGGTTTTTTTGCCCATTTTATGTTTTCAACTAACAAAAATAAAAATGCGCATGTACGTGTGAACGTTAGTATGTGTGCACAATTGTGTGTATATATATATATATGAACACAAATCTTAAATGTAAAAATTGAAAGGCACTCTGCGATTACACAAAATCAGGCGTACACTTACCACGAACTAATAAATTTTTTAACTACTGTTTGTAAAACAGTTTAATTTTTCTTGCGATATTTTCTGCCAAAATTGATGCTTACAAGAAAATTTGCGCGCCGCTATCCAATGAAATAATGCGGCAGAAACGGCGTCAAGCTAAACATTCGATAACACGTGAATGTTATTGCGATTTTGTGAATGTCAAAAAATCAGTAGGGAAAGTGTGAATGCCAATTTAGCCAACGCTAACCAATAATTTGCGCCAAATATTCTTTTTGCACAGAAACTTTCGTCTCGAAAATTAAAATGCCAAAAATAAGAAAACAAAAAAGTTCCTCGTCCGATAGCGACAGCGGCCCAGAAGATGTAAGTTCCTAATAGTTTTTTCAACTGACACTCGTTCAATAAGTGATGTTAATTAACATTATATTTGCAGCGCAATCCGCCGCCTAGCAAGAAGGCAAAAGAGAGCGCCACGGGCAAGTCAAACAAAAGTGAGTCGGCGGGCAGTGGTGGAGATGGCACCGGCACATGGACACTAGAGGGTATGCGTCAGGTTCGCATCAACGAGTTCCGCGGTCGCAAAATGGTCGACATACGCGAACACTACGAAAAAGATGGCAAAGTCTTGCCGGGCAAGAAGGGTATATCGCTGTCGGCTTCCCAGTGGCGAAAACTTCTTGCTGTTGCCGATGATGTTACTCGCACTCTTGAAGAATAACGCCCAAAAAAATTTAAAAAAAACAAAAATAGATGTTCATATATAGTACTTAGCATTTTCTATTAAATCAAACTACATACATACATACTGATCTACATACTAAGAAACATTGATCAAGCTTAGACACATACTTTTTGATAATACCGAACTTGTAGTACACCTTAAAAGTACACGGTTAATAGAACGATAGCTGTTAGTAGTAATGCAAACGGCAACCATGTCTTAATAAAGCCACAGATGCCCACATAACGGCCGCAAATAAACATCCAAAACGCCAGAATAATCATGTTCCAACTGGTGCTGTTATTGTAGCGCATATTGCAGAGAGCCGTCGCGACATGCGAGTGACAATTGTCACAAAACAGATTGTGGGTGCGTGTACCATAGAGCACCGATGCTTTCGAAACACCCTCATCCCAGGAATAGGGTCCACCTTCGACATTCTTGGGATGCAGGCGCATGTAGCGAGTTGGTCGTCCAAATGCCATATGATCCTCCGTCACAAGATATGGTCCAGCAAAATCACGAATGACACCGTTGCTCATGCAAATGCCCATGTGACCGATAAGTGGCAGTATCCAGGTAAGCACTGGTATCGGTGTCCACACAATACAGTAGGGAAAGCGGTCTAAGTCATAATCAATGGGTGGCAATCGCTCCGGTACTCGATCTTCGCCTCCGCCCATTGCGCGCTCAATATCTTCTGGCTGCTGTTGATGATTGCTGGACGTTGACGACGACATATTAATGGTATGTAAAACAAAACACAACTAACACGACTCACAAAAAAATATAGCGCCTTTATATCAATATGCTTCGTCTACTTGATCAAAATTTTTCCGATAATAATAAATGATTGATAAGGTTGGAAAACATATACATATACATATACAAACTCTCACACACAAATATATTTTTGTTTACAAGTCACCAACTATCGATTACTTTGTTGACAAATCTTACTACAATGTGCAGTAGGTCTTATATAAAAATAATGCTTATAGATTTGCAAAATTTGCTTTTTTTGGGTTAGTTATAAAACTAATAATGCAACCAGATAATTAATTCGTATTTAATAATAGTTAAAAAGCTATCGATGTTAAAATGTGCAACGACTTCGATAACGTTCCTATTGGCTCTTCAACAGCTGACTTCTGTTACAGTTTCAGCTCCCTATAACGAAACCAAACATTGCAAACTGCCTTGTCGAGAATTTTTCTTTTTCTGCATAAAGTTTTGTTGAATTAATTAAATGTATTTAAAAAATAAATAAATAAAATAACACAATGTCGTAGTAGTTTTTACTCTAAAGAAATTCAACAAGAAAACATGCATTAGTGTACGTCCGTACGCGTGCTGGCGATAAAAATAAATCACCATAAGGGCATCGAATCGTAGAAAAAAAAAAAAAAACTAGAACGCAAAAGCAGTGCGACACAATTAGACCGTTTAGGAAGTGAAGCAATGACGCAGGTGTACATTAATGGTTCCAGAGATGAAGCTAATGTTCGGGATCACGACAGTCTAGGTGCCAAAGATAAATACATTCACATAAGAATCCCTTTCAATATACATAAGTTTGTTTGCAGATGCTTCCATTCACGAGCTCATAAAAGCTGCAGCGGAGGCCCGAAAATTTGCATATTGCCCATATAGTAATTTTGCTGTTGGTGCCGCCATTCGTACAAGCGATGGCACTATCTATACGGGTTGCAACATTGAGAACGGTGCCTATGCCGCTTGCATATGCGCCGAAAGAACGGCCGCTGTGAAGGCTTTGAGGTAAGTCCTTGATTTCCTGAATCTATAGAACGATTTGGTATTCTTCGTTAACTTTTTTCAGTGAAGGCAAACGGGAGTTTATTGCCTGTGCTGTTGTTGCCCAGCAGGAGAATGGATTTACAACACCTTGCGGTGTCTGCCGTCAGTTCCTATCAGAGTTTGCCATTAATGGCAAGGATATACCGTTGTATGCCGCTAAGCCAACGAATTTACCCCTTCGAGTGCTTTGCACTAGCGTTCTGCAATTGTTGCCCAACGGCTTCAGTTTTCAAAATGACAAATAAGTTGCGAACTTCACCTGATTTAGTGTATTTCAGTTGAAAAAGGTTAAATCTAAAAAATACACTGTACTTTGTGCAATATTTTGTGTGTGATTACCCCATTTTGTATTTTACGTTCAATTATAAACCCAGAACGGTTTGTTTATGTATGTACATATAATGTAAACATAGCACTCTTTCCCACGTCAGTCGCAGTTTTCTGGGTGCTCGTACATCGCTCGGTAATAAAAAGTGACACACGCTCTCTTTCCAAACAGCAGAGTCTTATCAGGCGAACAGCTGCTGCTCAATAAAGCGCTCTCTCATTCAATGTTTATTTTTGACGCAACGCGAAACAGTTTAGACAAGCTGACAGCAATCGGTTAGCAAAAACCGTCCATTTGCCAACGGACGGTCGAAGGTGAGACACAGGCCCGCACACACGACATATGTGTTTCAAACATAATTCGTAAAAAGCGCGTACTATATACATATTTATAAATAACAATACGCCCACGCAACAACAAATTGCATATTAGCTATGTCGCATCTTCTGAAAGGCTTGGCAAAGCCAGATATTAAGGATATGGTGGTAGAATACGGAACGTTGGGTAAGTGCAACAACACTAATCAACCTATGATCATAGTTTGTGACGTGTCCCCGCTTTTTGTTTACGCAGATGCAGCAAACAAGGAGTTGCTAATTGCCGCATATTCGGTTCGTCAGCGTGCCTATGCGCCGTATAGCAAATTCAAGGTTGGAGCCGCCTTTCGCACCACACCCACCAATAAGATCTTCACCGGTTGCAATGTTGAAAATGCAGCATTTACACCCAGTGCTTGTGCAGAGCGTACAGCTCTTACCAAGGCCGTAAGTGAGGGCTATCAGCAGTTCGCGACGGGCGCTGTTGTTGCCTTTAAGCCAGACGTATTTGTTTCACCGTGCGGCGTTTGCCGACAATTTATCAGAGAGTTTGCTGGCAGCACCGATATACCCATTTATATAGCGCAAGCGTTAGAAGAACGTTCACCCGAGGAGCCCTTTGTCGACAACGATCCGGTGCTGTGTACATCCATCTTTAATCTATTGCCAAACAGTTTCCACACTTATTAAACATCGGCTAATCTAGTCAACATTTTATTATATACACTTAAAATGCATGAATGTTTTATTGATCCTTCCAATATGCACAATAAACACATAATGCTAATCTGGTAAATAAAATACTAGCAAATAATATTTATAAGGAAATCGCAATTTAATTTTTTTTAATATGTTATCAACTCGAGTCAGTCAAAAATGCAGCTCAATAAGATATACATACATATACATATACATGTATAGATCATTTTTAGATGGTGTGCTATCAAAAATACCTTATCAGCTTCTTCGTTTGTAGTTTAACTTATCTGATTACTTGTTGCAACACGATGAGCTACCCACCAATTAAATTAATTATATATTCCCGCAGAATTCAGCTAAAAGCTTAGTAAGCTTAGTTTTGCTTCAATATCAATAAAATAAGAAGCTTAGTTTTATTATTTTTATATTAGATAGATTGGTTTAGGCAAGCAAAAATAGTTGAAAAAATTAATAGAAAAAAAAATGTCACAAAAGCAAAAGGAGTTGAAAAAATGCATGAAACGTCTGAATGCGTTACAAAATGAGCTTACCCAGCGCAAGACATGCAAAAAACTAAAGTGTTATATGAATCATTTGAAGGAACTGCAACATGAGGTGGACAAACGGCAGACAAAACGAATTGGCTATCCTGTCTCCGAGTCGCTTAAATTAGCACATCCCATTAAGCTACGCGAGTATACCATTAGTTTTTGTAAACTGGGTAAGTTGAGTAAGATCTTGTTTTGTATTGTCAAAAATCAAGCTTGAGTATAGATAACTGTGGCCGTGAATTGTTGGAGGATGCACTGAATGCACGTTGCAATGCCTATGCGCCTTATAGCCACTTTAAGGTGGGCGCCGCATTTCGCTCGAAAAATGGCAAGGTGTTTAGTGGTTGCAACGTTGAGAATGTGGCCTTTTCATCTGGTTGTTGTGCCGAGCGTGTTGCTATAATGAAAGGTGTTAGCGAAGGGTGCAAGGTATTCAATGCGGGCGCTCTGGTTGCCTATTATCCGTTTGGATATACGACACCATGCGGCGTTTGTCGTCAATTCATACATGAGTTTGCCAAAATGGATATACCCATATATATAGCACAAGCACCGGAGTGTGACAGTAAGCTGCCAGCGTTTGAAGATAATGATGAAGTTCTGGTCACCTCAATTTATCATTTGTTGCCACACGCCTTTACAATCTATAAGTAACAACAATTTCTGGAATAAAATTATATATATTTTCGTTTAAACATATTTAAGCACTGAATTGCCGGAGCCGTAAACATTAGCCTCACTAAGCTTGGCAAAAGGTGTGACGGGCTCCGAGACAAGTATGGGTTTTACATCAGTTATATCGTACTCGATATACTCTTTGTTCAGCTTGGGATCCACATAGTTGTCGCGAAATTCAGTGGCAAGACCAGTGTGCGGTACAGATTTTGTCTGATTACGATCCTCCAAGCGACGCTTGGGGCAATCGTGCGCAGTGCCTGTATCGCACATGGTCTCGTCTGGAATTCTATCGACATGTTGTACGGCCGGACAATGCTCTGGCCAGTTCCAAAATGTAATATTATCGTGGGCAGCAATGCGATCTTGTGGCGTTATTTTAACATAGGACAAATTGTATGTGGTGGCCGATGGGTCCAGATATTTGGTATATGAACTTGGGGTGGAACGATCTATCATTATTTTGGTGGCCTCAACGGGTGTGGGCATAGCCATGGGCAGCGGTTGCGCTTCAAAGGGAAGCTCAACCAAGGTATACGTGTCGTGAGTAACGCTTGTTATTGGCTTTATTTTTCTCTTGACAAAACGTAGTTTACATTCTTGGAAGCGCTTCATGAACTGCGTCTTCATGTTGAGCGACGGATTGCGTAGAACATTTGGGTCACCATACTGTAAAGGAAACGAGATTACCTATAGCATTTATATCAATTTTTGAATGCAAATTAAGCTCACCTTCCATGTATAATTGGCGCTCACGTCGGTGAGCTGCTTTTCGTGCAGCAAAGGATCCCGCACATAGACGCCCTTATTGGAGCACTCAGTGGGTGCGCTCAGCTTAATGCCCAGACGGGTGTCTGTAATGTGACGATGTCCGCGATAGGTCGATGTGCGCCAATCTGAAACTTTGTCACTAGCCGGCTGTTTGGCATCAAAGCAACCAAAATCATCCATGATTTAAACAGATTTATATCCGAAAAATTACTCAAATATTACAAGAGATAAAAGTAAATAATGTAAAGAAAATTTCAAAGTGTTACGCAGTTGTTATGTAAGAATTTTCGATTTTGTGTAACTTTTTTGGTTGTCCTGGTTACGACATTTAAATAGCATATGACAAATACAATAGACAGCTATTACATAGATTGTTTGCATATGATTTTATATATATTCGGAATTCAATGCTCTTACAATTGTGTAAAGTTGAT
Source organism: Scaptomyza montana (assembly GCA_018904305.1). Classification (NCBI taxonomy): domain Eukaryota; kingdom Metazoa; phylum Arthropoda; class Insecta; order Diptera; family Drosophilidae; genus Scaptomyza; species Scaptomyza montana. Next base: position 741,299 of record JAEIGR010000037.1, on the reverse strand, counting down.
AAAGGAATGCTCGTTACAAAAGCGATTTTGTTTCACAAACAAAATCATATTCGTTACATATATGTACATGCAATGCGATAATTTAAATCTGTAACATATGATATATATGTATACGTATATGCATATGAATTAATATATGTATATAATAAGAGATAATAAACTTGTTTGCTTAGCAAAAAAACCAATTAATTTACTCCTTGGGCGTCTTGGCTAAATGGGTGTGTAAACAATGTGTGCAGACAATAATGATGATAATTTTAAACCATTAGTTGCTCAGGCAATTTCCTTGAGAGCCATCAAAGATTGACGCAAGAAATCGTATTGGTTTTTAGCGTGCTTGATTTCCAGATCGGATAGTTCAACGAGGCTGCAAAGAACAAGAGTTTTTAATAATTGCTAATTTAGTGTTGCTTCTGTGTTAATACCTCTTTTTAAAGGCAGCCACACGTCGGTTGCGGAATCCCATTAATTCCTCTTTGCCGCAAGCAGACATGGACTCGAACTTTTCGCAAGCTTCCGCCTGAGCTGTTTCGGCCTGCATGGAAAAAGTATTAGTAAAGGCAGCTAACTATAAACAAAGTAAAGACATAGCAAAAAGCATGCTAAAAATTGTGTTTTTTGTAAAATACAAAGTGAAAAACATGCGACAACTGAAAACAAATAAATTAATTGTGATTGTATGTTTTAGATGTAGGGACTATAATTACAAGACACTAAACATATTTGACCAAATTGTGTATTAACTATAAATGCCAAATACCTCTTGCACCTCCAATGGCTGCAGTAGAAGAGACAAAAACCACACGCACAGAGAAGAGAGAAATGCGAGAGAGAAAGAGCAATGCGAAGTGGTAAATTGAATAAAATTTGACAATAACAAAGTGTTTAACAAATCAAATATGACATATAAAAAACTTTCAAATCACTTGTAGAGTTCACATAATATAAATATAAATAGCAAGGGAAAAATTATGCTTGGTGTACCAAAGCTTGAAAATCCTGGCAGACAACAATTGATGATTGGATTTAATATCTATTTGATCTACATAAGAGAGACTTTTTGATTTCACTTTAATGGCTCAACAGAGAAAGAAATGGGCAACAATTTACATAAGCCATGACCCGTTGTCTGCTAGTCTATTATTTTGGAATTGCTGCCAAGCACCGTGAGCATTAGATAGAACAAATTTTTGAAAACTTAAAAGCAACCGCTCTCTAACAATATTTACCGCATGCACATCCTTGTTCTTGGAACGCGTTTTCTCCAAATTCCGATTCGCTGTCTCATACGAAGCCAAACAACGCAGGCGTCGAATCAACAGCGCTTTAGCTGCATCGCTATCACGTTGATAATAGCGCAGAGTGTCGCCTAATTTTAGATCCTGATCGCTTGCCACTCGTTTCTCCAGATTCTAGTTTATGCAAATGGCATCAAATTACGGCATGATGGCATATGATTTGATTAAACTCTTCTGCTTACCTTTATGCGTTCAAACACTTCAGCTGCTTTCGAGACAAATGTCTCCATGTTGCCCTTTTCTGTTGTGGATAGCTGTGTCAGGGCATTTGATATCTTTTGATGTGAATCACCCACATCCTTGTGTCGCTGTGTCATTTTCTCAGTACGTGTTGCTGCCTCACGCAAATGTCCATGGTATTCGCTAAGGAATTGCAGCTCATTTTCAAAGAAATCATTTACATCACGCACCGTTGCGCTCAGTAAGATTTCATCTGTGGTCTTGCCAAGTGACTTGACAAAAACACCAAATAAGGCCATCTTCTTGCGTGGCTTGGCGCACAGATCTTGATCATACTCCAGGAATACCTTTAAGTGTTGATCAAGGCGAAACACGGGATGGCTGGCCAAGCGGCGCAAAAACACTTCGTGCATGGCAACCGTCTTTTTGAATGTGGCCAGATAATCACTGCAAGAGGAATTATGTTAAAATTTGACTTTTAGCATGCTTTGAGTTGTTACTAACGCCTCCAATTCTGATTTCATTTTCTTGAACTCCTCTTTGGTCATATTTCCTTCGCCTTCACCCAAACGCTGCAACTTTTCACGCGATGCATCAAAATCTGGCCTTGGTGGACAAGGCGGAATCTAAAAATGAGATAGTGGATAGTTAAAAACAGTTTATTTCTCTTATTAACTTACAATATAGCCTGCATAGTCTTCCTGCTCTTCGATGCGATCGTGAAGCCAAACAAACTCCTCGTGCTGACGTACCACATTGTTATCCTTTTTGGCAAAGCCCGGCAGTGTGGTGCGTGTGTGAACGGTAAACTTGACCTTCTCCTTCTCACTTAACGCATCAGATATTTCCACATGTAGCGCATTCTCGCCTAGTGCAGCAGGTGTCACTGGTGCCGACGAAGAACTATCTGGAGAAGTTGCAGTTCCGCTGCCATTTGTTGTTGTTGGTTGCGGCGCTAATGGATTTGGTGATGAGATTTCCATAGTCGCACCATTGCTGGCCGAGGGACTATTCAATATGTTTGACTCAACCGTGCCGTCCTAGTTGCAAGCAAAACAATAAATTTATCATATTCACTCTCTAATTACGCCCATTTAACTGATAAGCAGCTCTTTGTGTTTGCGGGGCTCAGCGGCTATTTTGCACATTAAGCTGCAGTTTTGTTTTTGCTATTCAGCTAGCATTTAAAAGCTAATATATTTTCCTTTTGTTACTTACCATCATCTTGAATACTGATTTATTTTTTCAATAATAAATTAAATTTATTAAATGGCCTGCGTTTGTGTACGTCGGTCCGTCGAAGTTGTCAGCGCTGCCAGATTTCTTATTGTAATTTTTGAGTTCTCAGAGAGCAACTTAATAGTGATTTTATGACGTCACAGCATTATTGAGCACTTCTCTTCGCTACTTTTCATATTATATCAATCATTGTTGGGGGTGGCAACATTTGCCCATATAGATCAAGAAAAACTGTTTACACTACGTTGGCATAAAACCATTGCGCCGATAAAAAGAAAAACAGTAATTTGCTAGAGCTGAGTCAACTAACATGTCCACAAATGATGAAGCCACGGGAAGTAAGCACATGCGCCTGGCCAACAACAATCACAACAGTAAAGATTTAAATGGAATTACATCCGGCGCCGGTGTAGGTGATGGTGATGCAGCCAACTCTTGTGACAAAGTAGCATTGATAACCGGCATAACAGGACAGGTATGTGTATGCTTATCTGTTACAAGCTTAACCAATTGATAAATGCGTCATGGATTTGTTGAATTCGGTTGCGTTGTTTGTTCAGGCGTAAACGCTTATGTGTTTATTTACATTCGTTATTAGGATGGCTCATATCTGGCTGAGTTTCTGTTGAAGAAAAACTATGTGGTGCACGGGATAATCAGACGTGCCAGTACCTTTAATACTACACGCATTGAACATCTGTACGCGGATCCAAAGGCGCACAAAGGCGGACGTATGAAATTGCATTATGGCGACATGACGGACAGCAGTAGCCTGGTGAAGATTATCAATATGGTCAAGCCAACAGAGATCTATAACCTGGCAGCCCAATCGCATGTGAAAGTCTCTTTCGATTTAAGTGAATATACAGCTGAGGTGGATGCAGTTGGTACTCTGCGTATCCTGGACGCCATACGCACCTGCGGAATGGAAAAATGTGTCAAATTCTATCAGGCCTCCACCTCAGAGCTGTATGGCAAAGTTGTCGAGACGCCACAAAACGAGCAAACTCCTTTTTATCCACGTTCCCCCTATGGTAAGCAAATGTGATTCAAATCTAAATGTTCAATCTAACTTTCTTAAATTAACAGCTTGCGCCAAAATGTACGGGTTTTGGATAGTCATCAACTATCGTGAGGCATACGACATGTTTGCCTGCAATGGTATTCTCTTTAATCACGAGAGTCCACGACGTGGCGAGAATTTTGTAACACGTAAAATAACGCGGTCTGTGGCCAAAATACTGCTCAATCAAATGACGTACTTTGAGCTGGGTAATTTGGACTCCAAACGTGATTGGGGGCATGCCAGCGACTACGTGGAGGCCATGTGGATGATGCTGCAGCGTGAGGAGCCATCGGATTATGTTATTGCCACCGGGGAGACGCACAGTGTGCGAGAGTTTGTGGAGGCAGCATTTAAGCATATTGGACGCGAGATAATATGGCGTGGAAAGGGAGTAGAAGAGGTGGGCGTGGAGCGCAACACCGATATTGTGCGCGTGCGCATTAATCCAAAATATTTTCGGCCCACGGAAGTGGATCTGCTGCAGGGCGATGCCTCCAAGGCTAAACGGGAACTAAATTGGACGCCCAAGGTTAGTTTCAAGGAGCTGGTTAGCGACATGATGAATGCTGACATCGAGCTGATGAAAAAGAATCCAATTGCATAGTAGGATGTGTGTGCACCTCGGACTTGGAATCAATTGGCACAAAGCTCTGCACCGCTTATACGTTATTATATATAGTTATAGTATTTAAGTTTTTAAAGTGTTCGCTGCTTGTATGTGTTTTCTGTATGGGATTTGCAATCATTCCTCTTTTTATATTTATGACGTAGATATGTCTCTGTGTATCGTTTCCTTATACGTATTTCCTTTTGTATGTTTTAACCCAAAACTAACATATACATATACACTTGCAATAAATATGTTTAAAAATATCGGAAGATCGCAGACCAGTTAAAAGAAATGTCTTTACGACTTACTGGAGACACCCAGTCAAGTTTTAATTTTTCATTGTATAAATTTCAACATATAGCCAGTAGTTGCCGACTGAACGTAAAGTCATTTACGGTTCCTTCTTGCCAAATGGATTGATTTTTGATAGCCAGCTTGAAGAGGGCGATGATTCGCTGTAAACAAGAAAATTAGGATTATTTATTTATTGAAGAAGAGCGAGCAATGCTTACAGCTTGGTCAATGCCTCAATGTCTGCATCACTAGATTCGGTACTAGCAATTGCACTGTTTGTATCCATTTTACCCGCTTCGGGAATGCCAGCCTCACGCAGCTGTTCAATCAATTTACTGCGAAACTCAACCTTATGGGGGATCACTAGCTCTGCAGCGCGCAGTTGTTTTTGCAGCTTGCGTATGGCTTCGAGGTAGGTATGGCCATACCAGTCAATCTCCTCTGGAGTATAGGATGCCAAGTATGGACTGTATTCTTTGAGAACTTCCTGTTGATGCTTGGGCTCCGCCAATAATGCCGGACAGCCCTGTTGCAGAGCAGTCAGAACCTTTCGTTTTATCGTTAGTGCTAGCGAAGATCGCAAATCACATGCCAAGTTCTTGAGCAGATAGTGATCGAAGCCATGGCACTCGTGAATCTGCTCTAGTGTGCGTTCTGTGACAACGACAGACATGTACTCGTTAAGCACTTGGCTGTGTACCACGGAACGACGCAACGTTGGCACCCAAAAATGCGGAACTCGACGCTTCGTCTGTTGACGCTTTTGGAAGCCCTTGATAACAGCCTCACCGCCCCAAATGCCTTGATGCGATTCAGGTGTGTCAATTAGAGGCAGCGGTATGTTTTGAACCGGTTTTATGGCATGCGTGACCTCGTCGCGTTCCCACTCGCTCTCCTTGGGAATATAATGCACCGCCGCTGGTTTTGTCAGCTTCCATTCGCGCCAGAATTTCTTATAGGCATCTGGCAGCTGGGCGCCCAGGCCCTTCTCGAAGCGGCTGGGACGTTTGAAGCCATTCAGAAGCTTAACGCCCTGTAAAATAATTTAGGATTTTTACCCAGATTGATAAACTATTGCGTCACAAAAACGCGGAGGTCTTTAGCATAACGCTGTACCAACCTGAGGTGTTGCGTGGGACATTATCTACGGTGCACACAATATGTAAGGTTTTCGATTATTGTTAATCAAATACAATTTATTTGTGCCGTCTAAAAGTTTTTTTTCTATATTTCTGTTTTGACCTGGCTACTAACCAACCGTGCGCGTTTGTTCTTGTTCAACAAACAGCTGACGCGCTTTTGCGTTGCTCAGTGACTGGCATTATCAATATCAATAATTTTAAAACAGTCTGGCAACTTTGCTGCCCAGTCTAATTTACAAAATTTATTGAAGTAAACACAAAGAAATGTCGAGACCAAATCCAGGTATGTAATCACTCTAAACTTAAAAAGTTGATAATTTGACGTCCGTTTGTAGAGAAAGCAGCAGAAATGTCCAATGTGGGCAATGCGCCACCTTACAGCTACCAGTATGACAGTGCAGCTTCAATGGTTCGTATAAAGTATGCATATGGATATCATAGAATTATCTATTTTAATATCAATTTATAGAGAGCTCCGCCTCCATCATATGAACAGAGCCAACAACAACGGCCCAACTACGCTCCAGGTCCAATGGGATCGGGAATGCAGATGCACGTACCTACTAATCAGTACTATGGCATGACGCATCATCAGCAGTTGCCAAATATGCATCATGGTATTGGCTATGGATTAGCTGGACCCAGCACATCGGCTGGTGCTGCTGCCTCTCAAGTTTTAAATGTCGATTCGCGTGCTGAGCTTAGGACAACATCCTCGGGAGCCGTTGTCATACCACCACCGCCGCCTGGCTGCTTGCCGACGCCTGCACAATTGGCTGCCATGCAGGGACATCCGGTGGTGCTGCAGCAAAAGAAACGCTCATTCTTTTAAGCCAATGAGAATGATTTGGCAAAAGCAATAACTCGAATGGCTACTTATTATACATACATATATATGCTTTTAAAGATTACTTAATAAACGATATTTCGTCTTGTTCTCGCGTATATTTGACAATTTTCTATGCACATGAACATGGCGCGTGGAAACTAATTACTATGGTCGGGAGGGGCGTTTACTCAAAAATGTTCTCAAAGTATGTACTATCAAATGACTGGACACGCACGAAACCATCTTCACCACCCGAGGCGTAACTCTTGCCATCCGGATGGAAGGCCAAACTGTTGATAGGACCAAAATGTCCCTTGAGGCGTGCAAACTCCTCCTCGTAGATAAGATGGAAGAAGCGCGAATCAAATTTGCCCGCCTTCGTTGACGTTGTGGTCACCTCCATCGCATCCTGGCCACCACCAAGCACCACATGATCCAAGATGGGACTTATAGCTGCCGAATTTACGGGTCTTTCTGTCTTGTAGGTCTTCAGGCACATCAATGACTCCGAATCGAAAAGCTTGGCTGTTGTATCCTTGGAGGCGGTCACGAACATGGTACCATCCTTGCTCAGCTGCATATCATTGATGCCACCTGTATGATCCACACCGGAGTCAACCACCTTTTGTCCCTTGCGGACGTCCCAAATAGCAATGTTGCCATTGTCATGACCTAAAATTGGAAAGCTCAATATAATGCATACTAGATACAAAATAAATTTTTCTCTCACCTGTAATGATAGTCTCATCCAGTGGTCCCCACTGCATTGATGTGATCTTTGACTCAACCATGGGAATGCGCAGCGTAGGCTCCTGTTCCGATAGCGACGAATCTGCGTTGCGTACATCGATGATAAAGAGTTCACTGTTCTGACCCATCGCCTTGTCGGTGGAGTAGGCAGCCTGGTTTCCAGAAAAACTGAAATTACTCGTACGCACTGATGATTTTGTTGGTATGGAGGCAATAACAGTGCCATATTCAACATCCCAAAGCTTGGTAGTCATGTCACCGGCACCAGTGATTAGCTTTCTGCTCTCCCAGTCCACATCCAGGCACCAGACAGCTCCCTGATGGCCATCGTAAGTTCCGAGACGTTCACCGTTCAGCGAGTACCACACATTTGGCTTTTGATCCTTGGAGCTGGAGAAGAGCAAGTCACCCTCGCGATTGTATTTGATTTGCGTAATGGAACGCTCGTGACCTTGTAACATCAATGGACGCTGTAAAACGAACAAATTTATTGTAGTTTAATTGCAAATATTTCAGCACGAAGAGCCGCCGCCTTTTTAGGTTATGTTGTTGCCTGAACCACAAGTGAGCTCGATTTGGTAAGCATGCATCTGGTTGTTGCAACCAATAACACAATTTTATATAACTATATTGAGCTCGTTAATAATGTACACACACCATTTTGTAATTGATTTTATATTTATTGCAAGAAAACAAAACAACTTCTGCAACATCCACGCAGCACGAACGTCAAAAGAGCGAGCAAATACAAGATTGACTGGGTTGTTATGCGCAGCGCTGCCAACTTAATACAAAACAAAATTTTTAATATGAATCAACAGACTGAGTGGCAGCACCATACATCTAACTAAACCAGCCTTTTTTGTTCAATGAGTTCCATTTAGCTATGTTGACCAAAATGGATGCCACACATTGATCCTTGTCTCGATTCTGGCCATAATAGTCGACAAATTCTCCATCAGGGTTGACCAGGTACATGATAATTGTGTGATCGACAATATAATCGTTGTCCTCATCACGCGGTCCAGCGCTAAAATACACACGAAAGGCTTTGCAGACATTCCGTATCTGATCTACGGTTCCTGTCAGTCCAAGCAACTTTGGCGAAAACTCCTTAACATATTTGCCGACCACCTCCTTTGAGTCACGCTCCGGATCGACTGTTATAAATATGGGTTGCACTTCTGGTGTTGTTGGGGACTTTTCTGTTAGGCGAATCATTTGTTATATGACTTTTATTTAAAAGATAATGTGCACTAACCAACTTCGTCGACGACTGCAGCCATCTTGTCCAGTTCGTCGGGACAAATGTCAGGACAATGAGTGAAGCCAAAGTATATAAGCAGCCATTTGCCCACAAAGTCTTCGGATTTGCGAACCTGACCTTGGGCATCAACCAGTTCCCACCGTCCACCAATCGCTGCCTTACCCAGCTGCCGCTTGCGCTCTTTCATTAGCGCCTCATCCTTCTCGCTTTTCACATACATCATAAAGCCCAAGCCACCAGCGCCCATGACACCAATAACTGCCAAGCTCTTCCATGATATCGGACCTTTGCCTTTTGTTGGATCTGTTGCTTTTACTGCAAAGTTCCGGTGATGTTGTTGAAATGCACGAGTAAAGGGCTGTGGTTGCACTTGGTTCCAGCGCCTGCAGTTGCCTACTAAACGTTGCAATGTACGTGACATTTTTGTTTTGCTTTTACCAAAGTTTTACGTAAAAGCTGCTGCTGGAGAACCGACTTAGCCGGTTGAAAGTGCTAATAATTGCCATTCACATGCCTACAAAAAGCGCTGCCAACTCAATAGCAGTCACAATGACTCAGTAACGGGTACCCACTATATACGCATAACTGATTGTTTAGACAACAACCACGTGCGGCAACTGAACAGAGATTTGTTAATTCGTTTTTCGAATAATTGCTGAATTATAAGTATTAAATGGCTGGCGATAGGGATCAACCATTGCTTTACTTGGAGGAGTACAGGGTCAAGCAAGATCCAAAAGATTATGGCCTGGCCGACGAGGTCTTTAGTATGGATGTTTTTAAAAGCAAACTCCAAGTGGTGATTGTACGGTGAGACCTTTAATTAACAATCGTTTATACTTCAATAACTGTTTCCATTGGCAATGCAGAAACGACGAGGAGAATGGTTTGGAATTTGATTTGATAGGTGTTTATCCGGCGATTGCCAATGCTTTTCGCCGCCTAATGCTTAGCGAGGTGCCCAGTATAGCTATCGAAAAGGTATATATTTACAACAACACATCGATCATACAGGATGAGGTTCTGGCACATCGCATGGGTCTGCTACCGCTGCGTGCTGATCCCCGGCTTTTTGCCTACCGCACCGAAGAGAGCACGGAGCAAGGCACCGAGCAAGACACACTCGAATATGAGCTAAAAGTGAAGTGCACTCGTCGCAAGGATGCCAGCAAGGAGCAGTCAAATTTTGATGACATCTACAAGAATCACAAGGTTTATTCGGGTCATCTGAAGTGGCTGCCCAAAGGCAAACAAGGACAAATCTATAGTGAGAGCAGTGTTAACTGTATACACGATGATATACTTATTGCACAGCTGCGACCTGGTCACGAGCTGGATCTGCGTTTGATTGCTGTCAAAGGTATTGGCAAAGACCATGCCAAGTTCTCGCCCGTAGCAACTGCTTTTTATCGCCTGCTTCCCAAAATCACACTGAACCGGGAAGTTTCTTGCAAGGATGCTTATCTACTGCAGAGCTGCTTCTCGCCAGGAGTTATTGGCATTGATGAGAACGAATGTGCCTATGTCAAAGATGCACGCTACGACAGCTGCAGTCGCAATGTTTATCGTTATCCTCATCTCGCCGATTCTGTAACCATGGGTCGTGTGCGAGATCATTACATATTTAATGTGGAATCTGTAGGCGCCTTAAAGCCCGAGGTCATCTTTCTGGAGGCTGTTAAAGTGTTAAAGAAAAAGTGTCGCGCATTTTTAGATGAAATAGAGGCAAAGTAACCACGATACGTTTATTGCTGCTTTTTACGTTAGCTATGCTTGTCGATATAAGGTATAATATATATATATAGTTGTGTATATTTTGATAATATATGTAAAGTAAAAGATAAAAAAAAGACTTAAAACTGACGTTTCGCTTTACGTTTCAAAATCTTCAATCGGAACTCTGTGAGAACTACTTGCAGACGTTCCTGGCAAAGCAGCGCATCTTCCAACTGAAATATAATTTTACGCATATGAATCTTCGTGTTTTCAATTTAAACAATGAAAACTTACCTCCATATGGTTAAGTTGCAGTGCAACGCTCTTGCCAAACAAATCAAATTCGCTGATAATAGTATCCTCTGTTAAATTATCTTCTTGCATGTCATCAAGTTTATACTCTTCTAACGTTTCTGTCCCTATTTCTGGCTTAACTTCTGGATCGCTCATCTCCTGCCAGTATTCTTGCTCCATATCATCATCGTTACCCAACAAGTCCTCCAGTATGGAATCATTCGAAAACGAATCAGGATCCCATGAGTCCACTGTTTCAACCTTTATAACCTTGGGTCGCTTCGCTTTTGATTTCGGCTTAGAGGGAACTTGGATCTTTTGCGGTTGCTCCAGATTGGAACTTGGCTCTGTTTTTATGCACTAAACAAAACATGATAAACATAAATTCTTAATGTTGTGACTTTTGTATTTGTTGTGTTTGTGTTTTCACCATTGTTCCAAGTTGATGCAATTGCAGGGCCTTCTGATGCTTGACTGTGTTTTGGTGCTGCTTTATGGATGCGAGTCTTGGTAAAACATTTGCATCACATATTTTACAATGGGCCGCGTATCCAGTATCGCTGCGGCACAACCAATCCGCGAACGATGGAAATCTTTCCCAATCTTCTCGATATTTTTGATGGTACAGCCTGCGCACTTTGCTCATAGTTATTGCGTCTGAGGTTGAGTTTTTTTATTTGGCTTATCGTCCAGATGTTATATGGACTTTTATTGCAATATCTTATTTTAAATAATGAGCGCCAAATTATTGATTGCGTATTTTATTTGGTAATTCTTCTAGTATTTACAATAAAAATAGACTAAAGTATAAAAAGGCTAGTGCGACCGCGCACGCAATATTATTTTTAACCAAAAAATAATGTTTTTTCATACACCAAATATTACCAAAAATGCCAAAACTCATATGCAGTCCGAGGAAATCAATGTGAATGTCAAATTTGCTCCGTTAAAGCTATGGTCTATCTGGTCACATTGAACATACTGCAACCAAAATGCCGGCTAAACGGTGAACATAGATTTGTGAATTTATATACACTTAATAATACTTTACAATTGCAGAGCTTGGCGCAAGTTAGTGAAAAAACAACAAAGACATCGCAGGCGACAGAAATATGCACAGGAGCGAGAAAATCAAGAGAAACTGGAGCAAAGCGTTAAGGAAGCGGAACCCACATATCAGGCATGGCTTAAACAGCAAGCGGAGCTCGAAGAGTTTCAGCGATTGGCCAGTAAGCGCGAAAAAGAAGAAGAAGAATTATCATGGCTTCGACGCGAGGCACTAGCACAACGACAATTTCATATTGATGCGGCCAAGCATAGGAAAGAGGAGGCTGAGATGGAGCGTCTACGTGCACAGCAGTCGGAGGAATTAGCCGCAATGCTGGAGGAGCAACGCAAACGGCGCCAGGAGAGCAAAAGACTTGCAGAAAAGGCTGCTGCTGAATTTGAAGAAATGCTGCAACGCATGCACGATTATATGGAGGACACCAAACTAAGTACACCACCCACCGAACTACGACGTGTTGTCGATACACATCCCGAGGAGCGTCTGTGCGAGTTTTACACTCGCACAAATTGCTGCCGTTATGGTCACAGTTGTACCTTTAATCACCAGCGTCCCATGCTTTCAAAGATTATTGTGATACGTCACTTTTTTACACATCCTCTGCTACAGAACGAAAAAACGCACAAAGAGTATGCCAATGCCGATTCGCATTTGGAGCAGACTCATCATGATTTGCGCAATGATTATGATGAGTTCTTCAACGATGTCGTCGGTGAACTGGAAAAATTTGGTAAAATTATAAATTTCCGTACGGTGTGCAACACTCTACCTCATCTGCGTGGTAACGTCTTTGTGGAGTACGCATCAGAGCGGTGTGTATTTAAAATGTTCCAACGTTTAAGATTATTATGCACTAAATATCGGTTTTTTGTTGGGATTCTTACAGCTTTGCGCTGCGCGCCTTTGTTAATCTGCAGGGTCGTTATTATGCGTCAAGACGTCTGAATGTGGAGTTTTCTAATTTAAAAACATGGCGTGGTGCCGTTTGCGGTACGTGAACCGCATGACAACAGCCGAGTATCCTTTGCTAAATCAAAAATCAAAAGAACTTAAATTCATAAATAATTTAATGTACATGGGTACATAAATTGTTAATAATGCTTTATAGATTGTAATACCCTTGCAGCCAGTATAATAATTTTGTCACGAAATGTGTAAGGCATTGACTAACCAATGAAAGCTTTTATTATTGATCAAAAGCGTTTTCCAATCATCAACAATTGACTGCAAGGGTATTTTATCTTATAAGACAATAATTGCTTATTGAACTTGTTGCTTTTTTAAGGTTTGTCCTTAACACGCAAGTGTCCCAAAGGTAACAGCTGTGGTTATCTTCATTTGTTTCGCAATCCAAATAATTTGTTTAACAGCACTTTGGAGCTATTCAATAAGCCAAAAAGCGCCCAATTTGGCAGTAGTACACCTAAAGGCACTCCAGCTAGGTATATATTAAAATGACGGTAACATATTTAAACATAAATAATTATTTTTAATAACTTCTTCCACAGCTGGAACGACAATGATAGGCAATCTTCTCGCAATTGGCGTTGGTCGGAAAGTCCCGAGTTGGAGCTAAAGTGCACCCAACGCTCGAGTAACAGCGGTCAGAGACAGCGTGAATCAAATTCAAGTCACGATCAAAGCCGAAAACGTCACAATTCCCATTCCAGCCAAGACTCGAAGCATAGCCGGAGTCGAAGTCGTTATGCATCGAGCCATAAGCGCAGTTCTAGTCGCGATTTCAGCGTTAAATAAACCAAAGATTGAGTATTTCATGGATTTTTTTATAACATTTAATTCAATCTCCTTGTTTTGGACAGCAAATAGAATGGTGAGATTTTTAGGCGAATCGAAATTTCAATTGAATGCTTTAAGCCATTTTTAAATTTGTTTATAAATACAAAATGTGATTTATTTTTTTTTTTTTGAAAGTCGATAGGATTGGCAGTTTCGAAAGGCGAAAAATTTGTGAGAATTTCGGCAGATGGTGTAAAATAGGTGGTAAGATCGGGGGAATTATAAATTCTAAAGTCTATTTGTCTTGCATTCGTCGTACACATTAAACAAAATTATACAAAAAAAACTCATTTAGGGAGTATTATAATAAGTAGTTTTAAAATTACACAAACAATACGAAGAAGCATTTACATCTTCAGCAAAACTTATAGACGAATGCCCGGATTTGTGGCCGCCACATAACGCAGCAGTTCCTCATTATCCTCGCAGATGACAGGCTTCTCATGATAGCAGGCAACATCGTGCCATGCGATGCCATCGTTGTAGACATTGTTCAGCACTGAAAGACACTGCTCCTTGGTCTGGTTGATTTCGTACTCAGCGTTGTCGGGCTGTGGGCGCTTCTTGTGACCGGTCTGCGACCAGGGATTGTAGCCCCATCCCTGTGGAATGCGGTTGGTGGCCTGGATCTTCTCGCGAGTTGCGGACCAGAACCAGCCATAAACGGACTTTGGCTCCAGATCGGGACGATTCTCGCAGCCAGCAAAATCGCAAATACGACCAGCGGTCCAGATGTAAGGCACATCATTCTGCTGGATGACACGGAAGACCAGATTGTTTTTCTCTTGGGTCTCTAGTGCAACGAGATCCATGCAGTATTCACGGCACAGATTACGACCATCCAGCCAGTCGACCTTCCTGTTGGCCAGCGCTGGCACATGGGTGCTTAGGAACATGTTTTTGCCGCGATAGGAGAACTCCTTGGGGCCTGCAAACAAAGGGCGAAATTTCACATAAGTTAGGGTTCAATGTATTGGGATGCTTGGCTGACTGACTAACTAACTGAGTGACTGAGTATCGTGGCCTAATGATTGGCAAAAAAAACATGCCACGGATGCTTACACAACTTCCCCCTACTATGTGTGTGTGTTTTTTTTTTTTTTAGCTGTTACGCAATCTTGTGCAGCAATATATGCAGCATGATGCTGCTGCTTTGCTCCTCCCGATGCCGTCCACCCGCTTTCCTTTGTCTTTTTGTGTGTGTGTCAAAAGGTTTTTCATTTGCCAAAGCACAACAAAAAGTGTATTGGTTAAACCAACAATGGAATTCCCCCCACTCACAGCTACAGCTTTGCTGCCACCTTCGTTTCCTCAGCAAAAAAAAAAAAAAAAACCAAAAGAAACTTGTTTCACATCGCTGACTCGCTGAGATGACTGCCACCGTTGCGGCTACTGCAATGCTGCAGCAGCGTCCATTTGATTAGCTTCTTTGTAGCTGAAACTGGGGCCCCTTGTAATATGTTTTTGTATTCATACTCTTTTTTTTTCAAAAGATAACAAAAACTGTTTGGTTTTAAGCTTAGAGTGACCAAATTTGCAAAAGTGCCGTCACGCCCTCTGCCGGAAAATGCAAATAACGATCTTTGTTACAAAATGCATATTAAGGAAGCTTATATTCCAACTTGGAAGCTACTAGCAAACAGGGCATTGTTTAGTCGCTGTTATGGTGCTACATAGTTTGTTACCCGCCTGTGCCACGCCTGTCTGCTACCACTGTTGCTGTCGCTGCTTCTGGCGGCACGCGTCATTAGGCGCACTTTAAGCCGCTTTAGAGCTGCTGCCAGTTTGCCGTTTGCTGCCGTCACTTTTGCAATTGCCTTTGGTTTTTCATTCGCTCGCCCGCCTGTCCCAAGACTTCACGTCAAATCAGCTTAACTCTAACATAATGACCTTATTTGCCATTGTTTGCACATTATTATTTTTTTTTTTTGCAGATGCTGCCAGACTGCTGTAGTTTCCTCACTTTGCGGGTCAAGGCAATAAAAAATGCTCGTCACATTAGCGCGCATTAACTTCACTTTCTTTCCCAGCCTATTTTTTTCTCCTCTGTATATGCCGTTGAAAATTTAAGAAAAATATCCGCAATTGCATCATTTGCTAACAACAACAAAATATGCTCGAACATCGTACGTGTATATCTTAATAAGCAGAATTTTAATCTCAGCTTGCGTTTTGGGCTTAGGAAAAATCCGTTTTTAACTATAAATTAATTAGCAAGCACACAGTTTGCATGCTTGAGATTTGTTTTTAACGAGACAGTCGCCATCTATTGCTGATAATTAAGTTTGAATAGACAATTAGTTTGTTTAATTTTAAGTTGTGCCTGAATAACTGGAATTTTCTAAAAATATGAAAGATCTTTAGCACAAGCAGTGCCATAAAACTGGCTATACGACTTTATGGGCCAGAAGCAACACAAAAAAAAAACCCAAATGAAGTTGCATTTTCACTTCGAATGGTATGCACATAAATGCATTCATACGATTCAATAGTATGTGTGTGTGTGTTTGTGACTATGCCTAATTAACAATAACTGCACCGGGTTCATTCGTGTACCGGATGTGCAGCGATGACGCTATTGTTTGAATTAAAATCTCTGTAGTTGCTGCATTTTGCAATCTCTTTTCGTTTGAATACAACTTCAAACGATGACTTGCTATAATGGGGAGTGTGATTGGATAATTGGATACAAATCGGATAGCTAAGTGGCAACGCTGCAACTGCGCTGGATAGTCAAAGAAAGTGCGTGCGTGGGTGACAAAATGCAAGCGAAAACAACGACGATCGCGTCAGCGGCCTTCATTAACAAATTGCTCGCGACCTAACTCAATTTAATGTAAACATATGTTTGTGTCTGTGTTATTATAACTATTGTATTGTCGGTAACTCCTACACGTCCCATTGCCAAACAATTTCAAGTGCAAATTTGGCAAAGCCGCTTGCAATGCCCGCTATTTGTTATTCCTCTAACGTTTCTCACTTTTACTTTTGTTTTTTTTTTTTATGTGCGCGCGCGTTGTCCGTTTATAGTTGAAATATGTGATGTGCGAGTTTGTTTTTGTGTAAAAAATGTACTTACGGCTAGAGCACTTGGCGGGCACGGGCAGCGAGAGGAAACGGCCCGGCTTGGTTCCTGTGGTTGTTGTTGTTGTTCTGCCCTTTTGCGCTGAGGCGCAGGCGGCCACCAGGCAAAAAGTCGCTATCGCCAAAGTGACTTTCATCTGCAAAAGAAGAAGAAGAAGCAAGAAATCGTGAGTTAAAATATTTGCGAAGCTTAGTGCATTTTTATGACCAACGTAACGTTAGGGATACGTGACGCAACAAAATGCAAATACGATATGGGATTCTGCAATATCGTAAGTTTTACGATACATATTTTTAGCATTGGACGTGTATGATTCTAATGTGATTTATTATATTACGAGTTTATTCGTTTTTTATTATTTAAAATTATACCATAAAGAAAACTGAGCTTATTGCCATATAAGTTAACCAAAAAATGCTTTAAATAAGCAATAAATTTTTTTTTATAAATGCCCAAACTTGTGTGATAAAATAAAGTGCGTATGTGGAATGTTGTTGCTTGAAATTTGATTTGATTGCGTGCATCTTCACAAAGTGTGTGTTTGTGTGTTTGTTTGTTTATATCGAAGATGTAACGTGGTGTGCACGGTTTTTATGTCAAGGATACAGTGGTGCCAGCCAACCAACCGGTTGCCCCGAGGCGTTTCGCATCGCAACAGCGGCCACTGACACACTGCCACAGTGACGACGACGACGACAGCGACGATGACACTTGAAACTTTATTTTTATTGTAGCTTAACGTTGGCAACGTGATCAGCATCAGCGCTTGGGCATCGTCACATTATTCATAAATACAATATACAAAAAGAAAAACATATTCATTTAGCATCTGCAGCAAACATGTTGATTACACAAGCCACAAGCTTAGCCGTACACTTTGTTGCCTCGCTGATGACCTTAACTGGTTTTATTGACTTTTGTATCGGTATTTTTTTCTTATTTTTTATCTTTTCTTAGCTTTGCTTTGCTCATTACTTTTGTTTTTGACTCCGGCTAGAACCTTCCACGTCTTTTGCATATCGATTTAAAAAGCTTCTACTCTGTCTTCCTTTTTATGAATTTAAAACGCGATGCTAATGCAATGCCATCAATCAGCTAGCGCCAATGTAGTATGTGTGTCTGACTGGTCTGTCCAGTTTATTAATTTGAAATTTTGCATGTTAATTTGATTTCATTGGTGTGCGCGATATTTATCGCTTATAGCAGAGGGGAATTTCCCCCACCAACCTCTAAGCAACAACATCAGCCGAAAACTGTTGGCGATTTGGCAACATAAATCATTAAACTGAATCGCTCAATGATCGCAGCTGCCGCTGCAGGGCTACGAAATTTCATACATAATCAAAATTTGATACGATATCATAAAGTTGCGCTAATCGAATTATGAATTCAATCACGATTTGACGTGAAAAGTTAAAAGCCTGACCCTTAATGGAGATTTAAAAACGTGCAACAACAAAAACTATTTCTCCACTTCTCTTTAACATTTTTTGTTATTTAAAGTTAGGTTTTGTAATTTTATCCATTGGCGTTGAATTTTGATTTTTCGTCAGGTCATGCATGTTAATCAATATCAATCCGTCGACACAACTGAAGACTGCATTAAATTATAGATATATGAATATATGTGCTTACAAATGTGTAGGTAGGTATGCGCCCTTTCCTACATAAATACATACATACTCGGCACACATTTTGGTGGTTTTGTATTTTTTATCGTTTTTTGTTAAGTGTGTTGGAGTTTTTTTTTATGTTTGACAGATTGCGCAAAAGTTTGTGGGCTACGAATATTACTTAAAGATATACCACGTTTTTTTTTAAAAGTTAAGTTTTAGTGTTAAAGGTTTGGGTTAAAGTAGCGTACTACAAATGAAAATGTTGTTTAAGACTGAGATCAACGAACTTTAACTGTTAAGTCAGCATTCCTAATAGAATTTTTGTAGTTTGGGCCAACGAACTTGTGTTGAAATCACAAAAGACTTGGGAAACAAACTTGATTTTCGTTTCAACACCAAAGAACTTAGGCAAAAAACTCGTCTCACTTTAAAAATTAATTTTCTTGAATTTCTCAAAAAGTTTTTGATTGTACTTTTAATCCACATTGAATTCATACATTGTGTTCACATCCTTGTAGCACTTTTTATATTTATTTTTCATACACAAAATGTCTGTATTTCTTTTTTTTTTTTTAGCACTGTTTGTAAGTCCTTATTAAGAAATTAATCCACACAAGTATGTACACTGAATATCCTTGAGAAATGCGCCTGTATTTGCTTACCTTTTACTGCTGTATTTCTTATAACCAAAAAACACACCACAAAAGTTTCAGTTTCGTTCTCAGTGGGTCCAAATCAGACTCCGATTATGCGTCGGAGACAAAACTAGACGAGACGAGACCAGACGCAAATGTGAATAGCAACGAATATTCAGGCAGCCGTACAGCCGGCTTTTATACGTTCCAATTGGCAAAATGGGCGGCTGCCACTCCCCAATGTATTGAAAATCATCTCTATACATTCAATACCACAAAGTGTGTTGAGCGAACTGGAGAGTAAAGCTTAAAAGCTTAGGCTCTGGCACACTCTCTCTCTCTCTTTAAGCTCTTTGGTAAGCTTGGCTTTGGTTGCGCTCTTGTTCTCTTTCGCTCTCTGTCTCTCGCTTTTTTTTATGGCTTGGCGCACATTGATTCGCATTTTGGGCGAGCAGCTATCAAAAAACTCAGTTGGCAGCAGTTGAAATGATGTGCAACTTTATGGCTGCGAATATTGGATAAAAGTTTTTGGAATGGCGCCACCAAAAAAATACCTTAAATTAGTTTTTTAAATAATAAGTTTGATTCTTTAGTTTGCTCAAGTTTTCTAATGTTGTATACCTGCATTTCTGGTTTATTTTTTTGCTCACTGTGCAATTAAAAAAATATTCGCAAATTAACTCGGAATCATCTTGAGATAATCAACTACTATTTATACAGATAATCGCCCCTTTTTTTCTTTCTTTTTATTTTTCTTCTAAGAATTTAAGTTAAATACTTTTGTTTGTTTGTTTTGTGACGTTGTCTTGTTAGCCCGGCTAAAATCTGAAGCTATTTTTTAATAGCTCTATCTTTATTGTTGCTGTTGTTTTTGTTGTTATTATTGTTTGGATGTGTTGAGTGCCAGGCACTCAAAACAAATACAAAATTTATGCAAATAGACTTCGGCGCACCTTTTACGCATCATTATTTTGATGATGCCCGGTTTTGGCTTTAGGGCTTGCTTCATATATGTGTATGAATTTGTTAAGTGTTATTGTTGCTTGGTGGGCCTTGATCTTGAAAAGCCTTTCGAAATCTCGCCGTGGGCTCTAAGTCGTTTTCGGCTTCCGCAGCCTCTTCGCACGCGCTCGAAACGTTTTATTTGTTTCAAGCCCCTTTCGAGTGTTGTTTAAATTGCCATGTGAATGAACTGGCAAAGGATAAGGCGATTGATTTAGTCAAATTTGCTTTCATGCTATATATTATTTAACAAGTCTCTTGGTGCCTGGCGGTGCCAACCGGATCTGTACACTCGATTCTTACTCAAAATTGGCATTTATGTTAGCTGCTTTTATTTTCGCTGTTCAATATGCAAATGTTTATATATTTGAAAGCTGTATTTTGTAAGTTTGTTTGGGTTCTTTGGGTTCAAATATTTAAACATCTAATCCCAACAATGACTTTTTGGCCAAAAATAAAAGCTCAACTGATGACACTCGCTTAGCACTAGCCAAATGAGCTGACCTTATGGCCAACAAAACTGCTGACTTGATTTCTGTTTTCTGCTAATTGACCATGAAAAAGAAACAACTCTCAGGTATTTGTATGTGTTTTGAGTTTTTTGTTTGGGTGGCGCCATTGTTTGCCATTTAGTAGCCATTTAATAGAAAAATGAATTTATTGTGCGGATTCGGAGAGGCGTCTCTCACGTGGCTTTTGCCACATTTAAGGCCAGCCAGACGTTAAAACAGACCCACTTTTATTTTACACCCAGCTGTGCGCTTATATATATATATTTTAATTAGACTTATTAATATGGTTGAAGCGAAGGGGTGCCGAACACAGCAGGGGGGGTTTACTGAAACTGTTAATTTTATTTTGCCAACTAATATTAATAACAAAGACGATTAATTAAACTTAGCCAAGATGTGTTGAGGTTGATGAGAAGTTTTTAAGAAACTTTGTTGTTGGTGGCTCGAAATTTTCTTGCATTAAGCGGAAGTTGATAAAAAAAACTCCAAGTTAAAGTTGTTAATTGGTTAAAAACGGTTTATTTTGTGTCTAGGTGGTATATGAAATCGGATATACTCTAGAAATCTTATATTTTTGTAATAAAATTTATGCCGCAAGAAGCCTTATTAATGGTTTTCTAACCTCTCTAGCTTTCGCTTTAAAAGGTTTTTCCTTTTTTGATTCAAAATTTGTATTTTTCCCAGTGTTGTTCTACAACTGAAAACATACAAACAAAAAAATTAATAGATTTATTATACATATCCTGAACTTTCTAACGTACAAAGAACTCTATAAATAAATAATTAAGCTTTAAGTCGAGTATTTTGATTTGATTTCTTGCTCTAAGGAACTAATCTGAAAACTAAAACTGGAAATCGAAGCAATCGCATATACAGGTTTTTTTCCAGCTGTCTGAGCACCATCTATCATCTACTTATGCGAATTGCATAATTTCAATAAACGACTTAGTCAAATAT
Organism: Scaptomyza montana; assembly: GCA_018904305.1. Lineage (NCBI taxonomy): Eukaryota > Metazoa > Arthropoda > Insecta > Diptera > Drosophilidae > Scaptomyza > Scaptomyza montana. The sequence continues at coordinate 719,944 of JAEIGR010000037.1, read as the reverse complement.
TTGTATCTTGCTTTGATTTTATTAATATAAATACATATAAAGCACACGTTTTTACGCAAATCTTAATGTTGTGAACATTATTTAACTGAGATTCAATTAATCTCCCATAGAATTAATATGCATATATATTCTCTGCAAACTTGTTAACATTTTGCAATGTTTATATCAAGTTTAAATAGCTCTTTTAGTGATCTGAGCTTTTGGATCTTGAAAACATCCGCAGCTGTCGGTTTTTTGTTGTATTTTTTCGCACTTCGTTTATTGCATCTGCTGCATAAATCAACATCCGTTGTTGTTGTTGTTCCTGTTATTGTTATTGTATTTTTTTTTATCATGTTATGCATTTTGCATTTTTTTCAGTGGCCTTTAATAATTTTCGCCCTAGTTGCCGGTTTTTGTTTCTTTTCTTACATGCATTTCCTGCGGTAGTTTTTTTTTTGTTTTTTTGTTTCTGTTGAACCTTGACAAGATCAGAAAACTGTTAAAAACTGATTCCACGAACCGATTCGTCTGGTTAGTCACTCTACATATTGTAGTTTATAATTAACGTCATTGATTGTGGCTAATTATTGTCATTTTAGACAAATAGCTTGCAAGATTCTTGATCGATCGATCGTTCGAACTTAAAAGTATGCAAATTTATTATACCCAAGACAAATTTGTGATTCAATATTATGAAAAGTAGAATATTTAAAGTTAACGAAAAAAATCTTCAATCAATATTAAGTTTTAGATTGGAACTATATTCTAGGTTTGAGTCTGATTAATGAATGGAGAACCTTGAATCAATTTTGTTGAATTCTTAGTACCTATTTACATTCTTGATTAAACGCGTGATGATTAATCTTAATCCATTCTAGAATGAAATATCTTAGCAAGAATATATATATAATACTTTATCATTGTGTAGGCTGTTTCTTTTGAGTTGATTGACAGTCTAATGCGAGCCTCGCGACCTTCAGTGACTCAGCAAGCGATCCGATAATGCCATCTTCAACACACAAAACAATAGGCATTAATGTTTAAATCTTTTGTTTTTTTTGCCACATTTCCATAAATCCAAAAACAATATATAGATAATAATAAAGATTTAAACAAGATCACGCGCTCGAAGCGCGGAAGCCCCTAAACTCAACAACAGCATCTTCATCTTCATCTTCGTCTTCGTCTAAACAAAAAACCGAAACTGAAATCGAAGCTTCCGTGAATGCCTTGTTCAAAATTAAAATACAAAAAAAATATATAAAAGAAAAAGTAATAAATAAAAAAAAAGAAACAACTGAAGTTCAACAATAAAGATGCTAATTGCCAAGAAACTAAACCAAGTAGTAATATAGCGCAGCCAATAAAAATTAGGCTTGTACAATCAATCTATTTAAGCTAACCGAATTTCCAAACAATTAATAACAAGCAAACCTGATAAGATCAGCCAGTTGACCTTAGTTTAAAGTTATGTGGTTGCATTGTATGGAATCAAATCGAATTCAAGCGTATGGAAATGGAATGGCTTGGAACTGAATGAAAATGAATTGAATGGAAATTGGTTTAAATTTGTTATGTTTGTGGGTTTTTAATTCACAACCTGCGGTTTCTAACACTTCTTCTTCTTCTTCATTTTGGTTAGAGTTAAAAGTTTAATGGGTTGGTTTTGAAGTTGTGGTTTGTCATTAAACAATGAGATTGTGGTTTAAGCTATGATAATTATCGCTTTTAAATGTGTATTAAATTGCATTTATCTACTGTAAAATCTGTTATTGAGAATTTCATTTATTTAATATTTAACATTTTTGATAATAATAAACACAAATAAGCACTACCATTACTTAATGACTGACCCTCGTAAAGCAAATTTGTTAAGGCGCATAGAATTTAATGTTGATGTTGTTGTTGTTGCTGTTAACATTGAGATGCTGGACTTAGAGACGGATTTGAACGAGACGAAGATGGGGAGAGAATCAGCTGGGAATGCGTGAAGGACGCGACAACCACAATAAGTAATTGCCAATTTATTTGAGTGTATGTGCGTGTGTGTTTTTGAAGAAGCCTCTGACGGGTTTTATGTTTTTTTAGTTTTTTTAGTTAAATGCCTTTTTAAATGCTTTGCTGATGATGTGAAATGTTGCCAAATGTGACCCCAAGAGGCAGACGATTTTATTCATTTACACATTAGTTGAGATTTATAATTTTAATTTTTTTACAAGTATTATTTATTTTTTGTTTTTGTAAATGTGTGTTTGTTGCGTTTGTTTCGTTTATTTGGAGTTTGGCATGGGGCTTTTGTCAGCGCGACAAACAAAAAGTGATTGGCAACAAATTAATCAAGACCTTGCCAACCGAACACAAAACATACTTATCTACATATACATATATGTTATGATTGTATACATATATGTATGTTGTTAGTCTTGGGCGCTAGAAGAAGAATCTTAAAGCAGCAATGCGACTTGCAGCAGCATCGGAAAAGATTACGCAATGGCAAAAAATGATTGATGTCTGCAATTTAGCGCATCTGTGTAAAATGACAACAACAACAACAACAAGCCAATTGATGCAGTTATTGTTGTTGTTGTTGTTGGTGTGACACAAAAGAATTAAGTGCCGAGGCACATTTTAAATTCGTCACGGAAAACGTGACAAAAATTTTCATATGCGAAACAAAACAACAACAACACAAGACTTTTCAGATTAAGATGGTTGCAAAATTTGACACACATTTCACACACACACACACACACACACAACGTCTAGAATGTTTTGAGCTACAAAAAGTATCTTGATGTTAAGTTCACTTTTATGAATGAGTTAAAGCTGGATTACTTGAAGAAAAACAAAAGTCTGGCGCACAAAACAATGCAACATAAACAAACTGTTGGCTAATTGCATAAGACTAAACTGCAACAATAACAACAACAACAACAACAACTTCTATGCATCATCACCGTTTAGAATGAGCAGTTATTGTGTGTCTCTAATGGTTGGCCATAAATCTGACAAATTACTTATATAACTATCGAGCATTTATGAGAAACATTAAAATTACAAAAACAAAAACAAAAAGTAGGTGTGTGCGAAAATTGTGCAGCCACAAGTTCAGTTAAGGGGCAGATGCGGATGTGGCAACAACAAGTCATCCCATATATATACACATATATCTAAATATAAATAAACATCTTTCGAGAATGCATCACAATGCTCAACTACTCAGCTGTTAAATTGTGAATATGCAATCGACTTAATTTTTTGCATAATTTAAATATATATTTTTTGTTTTTTACATCATCGTCTAGTCAGTGTGGCAGTGTGTGTGTTTGTATACATTGTTGTGGAGGAAGTTGCATATTTATAAGCTTTTTTTATATCTCATAGATATATTTAAGCTGCTTCTGCTTCGTTTTAGCCGCTGGGGGTTGGGGCGTATGCGATGTCATGATTTTGAAAGCGATTGAAAAGATGTTTGAAACGCTTGCCTTTTTAGCCATAAATCAGAAGCGCTAAGTCAGACAAACACACACACACATACACTTATGTTACCATTTGTTGAGAACAAAACAAAAGACTTAGGCAACAAACGCGTGCGGTGTGCTCCCAATTACATTTGTATGGTTTTTGTTTTGAGTGCTTTTGTTACAAAATTGCATTTTGTGCTTGAGTTTTTGGGGGACGTGCAACTTTGAAGTGTGTTTAAGTCTTTTGCTGTTTTTATTTCGAATCATCCAAGATCCAAAGTAACTTTAAAAAGATTTTATCAAAATCAAAAACTTATGGGAAAAATATGTCAAAAGATCTTAAAATATATAATAAATTGATTTTTCCTACATTTAAAAACACATTTATTTTTCCTTAGACAAACAAACGTAATATATGTTATAGCCAATTAAAAGTATTTAATTAATGATTGCCTCTAAGTTATTTTAATCAAATTTATGCCTAATTTTAACGTTTTTAATGGAACAAGTTTTTATATCAAATTTTTGTGAGGGAACATTTTATTATTTTAACGTTTCTACTTTCGGAACAACTTTTGCAATGTGTCGGCGTAAATAAGTTGAAGATGCGTCAATTTTCTAAGTATTGTAGTATTTCTACAAGTCAAGCATTAATGTATATATATTTTTATGATGCTTCCCACACTTGAGATGCGTTTACTGAGTTGGAGACCAATGACCTGTTGTTTGACCCAACAGCCTTGGCCATATACTAAAAACCAATCATAAAACCCAAAAAATAAATATATTAATGAAAATGCTGAACAAATTAAGCGAAACTTTAGGCAACAGTGCAACAGTCATGCAACGAAAACAGCAACTTTGTTTTTTGTTTTTGATGCAACGCACTTGTTGCAGTCAATTTCCTCACCTCCCGCCAATCAGAGTGTTGTAAAGTTCATGGGTCGTTGCCGGCCGTATTTTTTTTTTGTGGTTGCCACTGCATTGCAGTGCGCTTAGGCTTAACCGTTTCAGGGTTGCCAGGTTTTTTTTCGTTTTCTAACTTTACTCATCAACAACTGCGTGAGATGTTGGCGTTTTGGCGACCTCATCTGTCAACAGAATTAGAAGCGACAACAAATACAAAACCACAGATCTGTCAGTGAGTTTCGGCAAGAAGATAGAGAGAATCGTTGAGGAGAATCAGAATCAAGTTGAAGTGTTTTGTAAGTAAAACTCAAAGTGTTATTATTCTTACGTTTTTGTTAAAAGCATGCAACAACAACAAAAACAACCACCTGTCCGACTTGTTGTAGCACGCGGTCAAACAAGTGCACTTTAGAAATTGCTCATAAATCATAAAAAAGTATTACAAAAAATGTAAAACGTTCAAGTTGAAGAAGTGCTGAGAGCAGACAGACATTGTAGTAGCTCGTTGTGAGTACTATCATAGTGTAAATAAATATTATTTTAAGTTTTTTATTGCTTAAACTCTTCATACTGTCGTATACAAATCTTTATAAATAAAATATGCACACACATTAAAATAAATGAGTATTTAAAAAAGAATTATGGCTCAGAGCCAAATCTTGAACTCAGTTTAAAGATGAAGGATTTTTTTCTAATCTTAAGCACTTGACAATTTGTTTTAAATGATTTTCAAGCAAAGGTGTTTTATCAAACTTAAATGTACATAAGGAACAGACCTTTTGAGCATATTTCTCATTAGTTATGTTATATGTCACACATAAATCTGCCTCATCATTTGAAGGGCAAGCAAATTTGTATTGTTTTTCAGCGTTGCCAAGCGAAAGGCTTCTAATTTGCAGCTTCAAGAACAAACGAAAACAAAACAGAAACGTCGTCAGCTTCATTAAAATGGTTTTGGATATGGATATGGTTATTAATTAATGCATAGAGACTCGTGCCAACATAAATAAACACAAAAAAAAAAAAGCGCTAAATACTACAACAGCTATATTGCGATTATGTCTTGGATTTTGCTTTTTTTTTTTGGTTTTTAACATCTTCGACTTTGACTGCTCTTAACAGTTTAGCGATGTTTTTGTTGATGATACCAGTTTGCCTCAACCTTGGAGCGGCGAAAACAAAAACAACAACAACAAGATTTTTTTTTCGTACCCAGGTACCAGAGATGCCAGTACCAGTACCCGTACCCGTACCACTACCAGTGAAGAGCACTTCTCCAGTCCGTCCATCTGTCTGTTCGTTCATCGGTAGCGGCGGACGCACAACAAGATACGCGGATGCGAACAAAATCCAATAAAAAAGTGAATGTAAAACTAAAACGACTTGATGACGTTGTCCGCTTGTCCAAGCGCGTGACAGAACAATAAACTAGCTTTGGTTTTATTTTTAGGCAAGGAGGGAAACAGCATCAGCATATGTGACTGTTGTTATTTGGGACTGTTTCTTGTTTATTTTGTTTGTGTTTTGTTTTTTTTTCTAGGGGGATTGCACCGCATTGCATTCGGCCATGACTTTGATGAACTTGTTTTTGATACGAATACTCCATTCAGTGAATGAATCTTTGCCATTGAAAAGTTATGACAAACGAGTCGAAGAGCAAAGTTTTCTGTTTGTTACAGTTAATGTTCGAATTTCGAACTTTAAAATGAAAAGCTGTAAATGCACTAACTGTATTCTAAGCTTTTTGCGCACCTTGCCAGTGTGATAGATAAAATTAAAGCACATGCAGATTGGCAAGCAAGTCAACTGTGCTGCCTTTCATATAAACCAGTTTTAAGATCTTACACAATGTTTTAATTAGCCGATAATGTATCTGAACACCAGTTAAATTAAGCATTCCATCCTGTGCACCTCTAATTTCTAACAAGAGCTGGGGTATTAACTTAATCGAATGTTTGTTAGTGAACTTAGCACATAACCATTTCAAGTGTATAATTTTTTTGTTTAATTTCGTTTGGAAATGTGTTAAATATTTGCGGCTGTCAATTTTTGTGACCTCTCTTTCGTAGTTTTGTCGCTGATAAACAAATATAAATATTTGCTTTAAATTGTCTGCACCAGCAGCAGCAAATTAAAGCTCTCCACAACAAAGCTCTACACTTTAGCAAAGACACCAACCACAGGCAAGATGGCATGTTACTGTAGTTGGCTCACTTTAACACACACAGCACAAGTAGTGTACACTACAGCCGTCCTGCTCAGCAGCCGGTTGAAAATGCACAAGAAACAGCTGCCTAAATTTGCTGAGTGCCTGTCAAATGACGCGCGATACAACAAATCGCACCACACAAATTTACTGTCGTTGTTTGAAAAAAATAAAAATAAACACAAAACGCGCACATATCGCGCGCGTACGTGCTTGTGTGAGTGCTGTGCTTGTGTGGCGTCATTGCATTATGTTAGCCGTTGCTCATTTCCCAGTGCAATGAAATCGAGGCGCCCACTTGTTGAGTTCGCTTGCTGCTCTGTTTCTCGCCCCGTGGAGCCCTTAATGTGAAGAAAGAGACAAAAAGCCAATTACAAAATACCGAATGCCAATTTAAGCCACCAATAGGCCTGTGTTTGTTGGATCCTATCATCGAATAAAACGATGCGCCGAGGCAGGTAAAGGTGGCACAGTAATGGCCAATGCGATATGATTTTCAACTCCACCCACATAATTGGCAGCCCTGCCGTGCGCACAGATGATGCACGCCAAACTCACATTCATACATAATGCATGTGCAATTTGTGAAGGTCATTTGTAAGGTAAGCGAACAAATTGCTAGCCAATTATTAATTAGGCAAAGTAAGCATTAAAAATTCATATTGCAAGTACAACATTGGTGTATGGTAATGCCATCACATTTTGTATCGCAAACACAATCGATTTACATACGTTCATTTTACGATACAGCTTCAATCAAGAGACATTTTTTATAGCTTATAAACATTAAAATTATTAATCAAATGATGTTAAGCATCAGTGAATATTGTGCTAAACTAAGTTTAAAGTTCGAATAACTTTCACTGCAAAACAAAGCAACTTCGATGCGATTTCAACTTCAACTCCACCCATAAAATAACCTTTAAGAGCCTTTTGCACAGAACTTCCTGCTAACAACTTTGAACCAACACAACACAACAGTATTAAAGAACCACAAAACCAGTCTTTAAAATGGCAAATCATTAAGAGCCGTTGGGCAGGGAGGGGGTGTGTTGCAATTGTTGGTTGCCCTTTAGAAGTAACAATGTATGGGCCAGTTTGCGTTGAGCTGATTACTGGCCATTGGGCCGGTCTTTATCCCTCTTTAAAGCATTTCTGGTTGGTCTGCGCCTGTCGCACCAGTCACAGTAACAGTAACAGCTGACTAGCTGCCCGGCCGCTATCATTTAAAAACAATACAGCAGCACACAGACACACGAACACAGTAGGTAGTATTGGTGTGTGCGAGCAACAGCATTAAACGCGCCAAGCGACAGCAGCTGAGACGGCAGCCAATAAGAGTTGCCATCCAACTATATCATAGCGAACACCAGTACACATTGCTGTGCGCCTGATGTTCGGTTTGTGCAATTCGACAACACAAAATTTTCGAAGTTCCACTGGGCGACGGCTCACCAACCAATAAAGCGATATTCCCAGGCGCGTAGTCATTACAATTTTAACAGGGGTTTTAAAGAATTCAATTCGAAATGTTAAATAATAAATCCATTATTTCAGTGAACAGAATAATCAGAAAAAATCAAATAATACAATAATTAAAACTCTGGATAGAAAATATTGATGAAAATAAGATATTGATTGCTTAACACGGTAATAAAGTTATTATGGAATACTCATGATAAATGTGAACATTAAAAGAAAGTCGTTTATTTTATTTACATATACAACGATAAGTTTTTATAATAATAAGCGATTTCTTTTAATTTTTCACTCAACGCATTCCAACTTCATTTATTATTCATGTCTCCCCCTACAAATACTGTGCTGTGTATAAGTGTTTTCCCCTTTGCATACGCCTCTGTATTTTCGTATAGAAACGGCGCTGCAACCAACCACCAACCAAAGCAGCGGCAGAAGCAGGCAAACGACGGCACTGACTCAGCATTAAATTTTTGTTTCTGAATGTGTGCCAGTGTGCGTGTGTATGTGTGCTTGTGAGTGTTTTGGTTTGCGTTGTGTGCAAATTGTTGTCTCCCTCTCGCTCCTCGCTCGTCGGCCGGCTCTTGAGTATTGGTTTGATGACGGCCGTTCGATAGAGCATCGTCGTGCGTCTACTGATTGCTGTTCGCCTGGCTGAAATATCGGTAGTTTTGCTCGCCGCGTGACGATGGCGCGTGACTTTGAGACATCGCCGGTGATTGGAATCGGTATCGATAACGTCATAAGGCACCATTTACAACTTACATGTGAGTTGTTTTTGTTTGTAAATATCATTTAAGTGATATTTCGCAACTTATTTCGGCAGGCCAGTTGTTGTTTTATGCACACTTTGTTGAACATTTTCAATGAGTCATCTTTTGACTTGATGATCAATGCAAAAAATCACTTTGCATGGTAACCATTGCAATGGTGGACATAATAATAATATATTAATGCACTATTATAGAGTTGGTCCTCACGCCCCTAACGCTTCAAGGATCTTGAAAATCTGTAACCATATGATCATGCTAGCGCCTTTTTTCTAAGACTAGCAGTATGTATTTTATGGTTCAGCCTATAAACATGCTTTAAAATTTAAGGTTTTTCCAAGCAGTAACTTACCAGTGATTTAACTCTACAGCCTAAGGATATGCTTTACATTTGCGTCACACACAAAAAAAGTACACAATTGTAATATTTGCTAATTTGTTTATTTCTTCACATATGTATAATTTATGTTAATTTCTTTGTTTACTTTTATCCATATCGGTTGCTTTTCTCATATGTATATGTGCGACACTTGTTACCAACATTAGCAATTTTGGTAGTTTGCCATATTTATTCTTGTTATCATAAAACTTATATTAAATATCCTTCAAATCTTAAATCTTCAATTGCTTTCTACTTTTTAAGTTTATTTTGCATTTCGTGAAATAGAAAACTATTATTTGTTGTTGTTGTTGTTAATTGAAATAGTTCTTGAGTTCAATATTCATATGTTTTGTATTATTGGCTATCAATATTTTGGCTTGTTTGGATCGTTAGTATGTATTTATATTTATGTATGCATGTATGTATATGTTTTTGGATGTTCGGACATATGAAACTTAAAGTTGTATTTGTTTGAAGTTGGTTCAGTGAGTGTTTTGCATAAATATATATAGATATTTGTATATCTTTCATTCGTTTTTGTTTTTTTGTTATTCGTTTTGCAAAAAGGGACGGTAAAATTACAATAAAATCATTGTGAAATTTATGTATATGTAACTTTTACAAATTTTCATAAATAATTTCTATAGGCAACTGACTTGATATCAGTTAATCTCTGTTTAATATGTGAGTGGACGATGTGAGACTGTGTATATGAGTGTGTGTGTGTGTGTGTTTGTCTTAAATATAAATTCAATTTAATGGCTCGGTAAATTTACACATATACGTAATTGTATATTTTAATTTTCTTTTAAATTTTTTCCATTTTTTTTTTTAATCTTTTCCATACGAAACGAAACAAATTTAAACATAAATTGAAGCAACACATATTGCAATATTATATTTTTAGGGTAGAGTAAAACTGCTACTTTTGGAGGGTAAGGTGAATACAATGTGCTTTTTGTAGTTACTACTTTGCATGTGTGTGTGTGTGTGTGTGTTTAATTAATTAGCTACTATAATGATAAGATAATAATAATATTAGTTTAAACTTTAACGCTTTGTTTTGCTATTCTTAAATGTTGGTTAAGCTGCTTGTTAGTCATAATAGAGTATTTCTATTTTTAAAGGCTGTGTAAGTTTCATAAGCAAAATTATCGTAAAAGTAAAAAGCTGCAATCCAGCAATAAAATCAAATTTAAAACATTTCGCTTATTTGTTTTTTTTTTTATTAATTAAATTAAATAATAATGCTCAAAACATATGTTAATGTTGTATTTAAGGCTAAACAAATAAAAAAAACTAAGTTTTTCTTGTGATTGCAAACAAAAACTAATTAATTAACTACATTTTCAATTGAAGGCGGCCACAAAAATACACAAAAATTATTCGTCTTTAAGACGCAGCCCATTGCTACATATCGTACAATAGTTTCATTTCACATATATACATATATTTAAATATATATGTTTGTATAATTTACATTCATTTGTGGTCAGCTTTCATTAGTTTGAGTTTTTAAGCTGACCCTTAATCAAAAAAAAGTTTGTTCTTCTTTACGTACACTTTTTTGGCTTACTTTCTTTTTAAGCAGCCCGTTTGAAAAATACTCATTTTACTTATGAGGCCATTTAATACACATTAATTTCTTGCCAAAATACTTGTTTTCCTTTCATCATCAATCAAAATTGTTGTATATCGTTTTAGTTTTTTTTTTTTTTTTTCATTTTTAGATCAGTTTCGCTTGCGCACAGCGTTGATAACAAAATTTGAAACAATCAACGCGAAAGAGTTAACAAAACTAAACATAAATCAAAACTAAAACGTTACATATAAGTATATGCTTTTGTATGTATAGAAAAATACAATTACATTATATTTAGATTTGCATTCAAGCAATATCTTTTTCAAATTGTTAATTAAATTATTTGGACGTTTAAGTAACTAACCGTTAATAACCGTTTGTTGTTGCGTCTAAATACGCTTAACACAAAACTTTCATCTAACTAAACTCTCAATAAATACAAATAGAAACAGATACAAATTACATTATCATTAATGATTAGGATATAGCATCGTTCACAAAATACGTATACAGTATTCTCCAGATCTCTTTGTGTTTCTTGTTGAGGAGAAGGAGGTGAGGTGGTGCTGCTGGTTGTTCTTTTACGTGTTCGTGCTATTTAACATCCCACCCAAACGAATTTATAACTTAAGCAAAGTATAAACCAAAGCCAAAAGCCTACGCTGCACGCTGATCTTATGTTAGAATGGATTTGCATTACTGCTCGCCGGATTTCTGCTGGAGGGACGTGTACTAAATGATGTTTTGCCGCTGGTGCCGCGCTGTGGTGGCATCGGACGGCGCACATGTCGCAATTCGCTGTGGCAATTAAAAAGGTATCGATTAGTTGTTGGTTGAAAAGATTGTGTTAGAATGTGAGTTAGTTGTTAGCAGTTTTAAACAGGTTTTCAATCAAATAATAAACATCAAGCAAACTTAATCGTTGGTATATTCCATTTTATGTATTAGGCATTTTGGGTATAAGCGTTTTTCGAGCAGCAACAACAGCAGCAGCAGGTTAGCGTGGTCAGGCGAGGCGTTCAACATGCAAACAAAACGTTTGCCGCAGTGCAAAATGCTTACCAAGTGCTGATTGTCAAGTTTTGGGTAGAATATTATACAGGGGATAACTAAAGACTGTTGTTTTTGTGTAACATGAGGTTTGTTGTGATTTGTGTGTTTTAGCGACCCAAATGCACCCACCGATCCATTTCCATTTCCTCCAAACGTTGAGTCAGAGCCAGTTTTTGCTGAACAGCTAAACGTAGCAGCTGATTGAGCGTTTTCTTCTCCTCTTCGGCAGCCTCTAGTTGGCGATTCAGATCATCCACCTGGGTAACATACTCCTCGCAGCGTGCGGCGAACATGGCGCGTAGACCTGTTAGGGAAATTGGAATAAGTAAATATGTTTCGCTAAACTTCATTTTACACTCACTTGAGAACGTGGCTGCGTCCTCTTTGAGCAGTCGCAGCTCGTTGCGCAACTTGGACATGGTATCGCTAACAATGATCTTTTCGTTCTCGTATTTGGACTTGAGATTGGTGAGTGCCACCTCGGCGGTTTGTTTATTTGACTTGAGCACATTGCGCAGCGTTATAATTTGTTCGCGTTTCACAGACAACAGACTCTTGAGCTTGACAATTTGCTCTTGCAGCTCCTCAACCTCTTCGGTGTTGCCCTTATCCAAAGCTGCAAAAAAAAAAGAGAGTGTATGTTGTTAAATAGAATCCCTTTTTGATTTTTGGTTAACTTACATTCTCCACCCTCGGCACGAACTTTGTGCTTGTTCAGATCGATTGTGTGCTCCACAGCTGTTTTCAGATGCTTTATCTGATCGCTGACAGTATCGACATACTTCTTAATCTCTACCGAATCAGCCAAGCCTTGCAGATCCTCAACAATTTGCGGACGAGCTGTTAACACATCTGACTTAAACTGCGATTGAATGGCAGACAACGAATCGTTCTCAAAGCTAGAATAGAAGAGGAGTAAATATGAGATGAAACGAAGATAGATTCGGTTTTAAAGTCATACCTATCATCACTCTTGTGATCGAGCAGGACACGCGATGGCGTCTCACCATTGACCGTGCAGACCAGATGATACAACTGTGCCAAATCATCGCTGAGTGCAACCAAAGTGCTGCGTGCCGAGCCCAAACTCTGGCCAGCATTTTGCGAGATATGCGTCAGCGTTTGAACATCGCTCTGTAGATCCAATGACTTTTGTTCGGTGGAGAGCAGTTTGTTCTTCAGATTGGTCACCTCGTTGCGCAGGGTGGTGGTGGCGTCCGAATAATTGAGGCCCTTCTGCAGCTCAGCAATGTCAGTCTTGAGGCCATCAATTTCCTTCGCGGAGAGCGTAAACCAATTGGCATATTGTGTAATAATCGTTTTCAGCTGCTGTTGCAATTGCTCATCCTTCTCATCGTTGCCACTCTTTTGATCCTTAACATCGATCTGTTTCTTTAGCTGCACAAGGGCATCGACATGAGCGGCCAACAAAGCCAAGCGTGACATAAAGTTTTGCATCTCATTTTGTGATTTATCCAAACTTGTTTGCGCATCACGCAAATTAGTTGTCAGATGGGCTTTTTCATTCTCTATGCTCTCCAGCTGTTTCTCTAGTTTTTTGAGCTCATTGAGATGTATTTCGGAGAAGAGATCGCATTTGGTGCCATCGGGCGACTTGAGTTCGGTACTTAGATCCGCTTCGAGTCGTTTCAGTGCCAAATTCTCTTCCTCGCCATCTGAATTATTGCTGGCATTATCTTCCATATTGCTGCGGATGCTGTATGCCAAGTTGCTAATGTGATACATTGATTCGCGATTCAAGTGACCATCTAGCTCCTTTTTCAGTGCATATTTGGCCTCACGCTCGCCCTGAACGTACAACAGAAAAAGATATTGTTTAAATGCACTTGGTTATAGTTTGCTTGTCTTGTCTTACCTGCAGTGCCTCCAGCGCCTCCTCCATTTGCTTTTCGGCAATCTTTTTGAGATTCGCCAGCTCATCAACCTGCTGATTCAGTAGCTCCATCTCCTCAGTTAGACGTCGAATCTCATGTTTGGCACCCTCGAACTCCACCTGTTGACAAATGAGCAAACTTTTAGTGGGAGCTTTAGGAGTTTCAGGCAATCAAAAACTGACCTGCGAGCTTCTCAAGCTGGACACTTGCTTCTGCAACGATATGTTCTCCTCCTCCAGTTCCGAGTATTCGCTAAGCATGCGCGTCTCTCGAAATTTCAAATCCTTTAGCTCAGATTTGAGACGCAAACGATCTGCTTCATTATCGCTCTTGTCCCGTCCAATGTCCGAGTTCTCCTGCAGCATGCGATCTCGTTCGTTACGGACTCGCTCCAGTTCATGACGCAGTTGCTTGGCCTCATTCTCCAGTTCCAGTATTTGCAGATTGAGCGATGTTTCGCGTGCAGCAGATTCATTGAGCAGCGTTTCCTCCTGTTCAATGCCGGTCTTATTGGTGACCTTTTGTGAGGTTTGAAATTTGGTGAGAGCCTGGAAACGAAAAGAATAAAAGGGATAATGGTAAGATGGGGTATAATCAGAAAATAATTCAAGCCAACTTATTTGGTTGGATCTGCAATACATTTACAAGCCTATAGCATTCCCTTGACCCTTTTCCTGTTTCAAATACTTCTCAAATCTTATATACCCTGTTGCGTTATTCCTCAAAATGTTCCAGAGCATCGCAATCAAAAAGTTTTGCCAGCCTGCCATTTTTATTGCAGTCATTTGCATGTGTAAGTTGTGTAGGCAGCAAAAGGGAATTGGATTGAGGATGCAGAGCAGCAAGTTTGGGGGGCTGCTGGCACTGGGGCTAGTACCAATGGGGGGGCGTTAGTCACTGGGGAACTTTGCTTGTTGCTATTGAGAGACGCCCCTCGTTTCACTTTGTTACATTTTTCATTAAATGGCGCACAAATATCTTTTTATTTTCTTTCATTTTATTGCGGGTCTCCCCAGTGGATGAGAGCAAGTGCATCCCAAAGATGGGATTCATTGGTTTTTTATTGTAGTCGTTGCTTAATTGCACAGGATATAGCTCGAAGTATATATGTATTTATGTACGTGCATGAAAATACTGAGAGAAGTGGAAATAAGTATTATGGAAAATTGTTCAGTGTACAAACTATATACATATGTATGAATAAATAATATGGAATCGCGTGAATGCCAAGCCTCTTGTCTATGCAGCCATAAAAGCCGCTGATTGAAGTCATGCGACGTGTCCATATGGTCAGGACAACCTGGTCAAAAGGGTGTGGCATCAACTGCTTTTGCTGACCGCCCTCCCTCCCTAGACTGTAATCGTATTTCCCTGTCTGTGTGTGGGGACTTTAATTGAAATCTCAACGGGCAGTCGTTAGGTTTTCTATGGGCCATTTGAAGTACGTGCTTGACACACAAGCAGAAAAGTTCATGAGTGTTCTGGAAAAAAAAGTCCACTTGGAATGGTAAAAGAGAAGGCGAGATTGAGGGAGAATGAGGAGAAATGACCACAAAGCTGGATGGCAGATTTAGTGGATTAATGTTGTTGCAGTTTTCATAGTAGTTCTCTCTCTCTCTCCTCTCTAATTAGCAGGCGGTTGGTAATAATTTTCATTTTTTTCACAACAAAAATGGAAACGAAAATAGCCAGAAACTGCAGCCATCTCTCTTGTTAACCCTCCTCATCATAATTATTGTCAATGGCTGTGGGCGACGTCAATGGTTTTTATTTTCGTTTCGTTTTCACATTTTCAATTTGAGAAACTCAAGCTCCTTTGGGGCACAAATAAACTGAGGCAAGTGCATTTCGTTAATTAGTGTGGAATGAAAGCCGGAATGAGAAAGAGTTGGCTAGGTAAAGGGTAGCAAAGGCAGGGTGCGTGCAGTGCAAACAAAAGGCCTGAGTTAGCTTGAAATTTGAGACCTTCCATTGCGCTGACACATACAGCAGCGACTGCAGTGGCGCCACCTAGAAGAAGAGAAGTGTCAACAGCGGAATGTGGGCGCGGTATCAGAAAATCAAACAAAAGAAGAAATACAGCAATAGCAACAAATGTTTCGGACGTAGGAGGTTTAAATGAAATTTAATCCGCTGTTTGGCTATTTCAATGCTAAAAATAATGTTGCGATGTTGTGCAACTCTTTTGTTTATTTCTATTTTTAAAGATGTTTGCTATACAGAAAATGGTAAGTGCTTATAAGTCTAAGTGGCGCCATTTATATGCACTTATAAGCTTTTAAAAGAGCTCTGTATTTTTAATTGGGGTTTATTTTAAGAGCCAACGATTATGAGAACTATGGAAAACAGTAAATTCGGTTAAATGTAAAAAGTAACCTAGACTGATGATTACCTTAAGGTAAAAACATAGAAAGAAAAAATTCTAAAGTTAACATTTTCTAGTAATAAAAGGAACAAAGCAAAAATGACTTAAAAAGAACCGTTAGGAACCTTTATGGAAACTTGTCCTTGATTCTTAACCTAAAAACTCTAACCATATTTATTTCTAGCAAAATAATATTATAAAACGCATTCAACTTTAACTAAATATTTAACTTTTACACCTTTTATATATTCTACATACTACCCTTTCCACTATAATCCCCCACTTTTCCTGCTTAACATTCCCATCGGTATTTTTGTACAAAAGTATACACAGTGGCGCCATCTAACGAAGACAACAAAATAGTGTTAGTCGTAGCATAACAAAACCGCAATAAACGACACCATGACATGAACTTTATGCAAATTAGAAAAGGCTTTTAATTAAGTCGGGCAAATATTAGCACAGAAGCAAGACTAGCAACCATATCGTCGGATAGACTACACAATTTTAGGTGTGTCTGACTCATATTTCCCCCTTCACTCCTCGTTCCTCTGACCCTCTCTCTCTCTCTCTCTCTCTCTGTGTTTGTGGTTAAGTTTGTGAGGCAGCCATTTAAAAAGGGCCTAAATGTTGCTGGCCCGGGGCAAAGAGACAGCCAGCAGACCGGTTTCTGGCCCGCAGCATTGACGTCGAAACAGCTGTCTCATTGCAACATGCCACCCCCCTTCCATCCCCCTCCTCGCGCATCAGCTATTTGCCGGCTACTAAAAATAGAACAGATTGCCCACATTATTACAATCCGGCTGCAGCAGCACAAGCAGTAAACATTTCAAATACATTTTGGAGGCGCTACGTGCGCGCTTTGGCAGACAAAACGGAGCAACGTGCAACGGCAATGGTCGACTCATAACAATTTCCTAACATCCACCTCTTCTCCCTCTCTTCACCATTAAAGCACCCACAATGTTCATAAAATATGCCATGAATGACCGAGCAGTTTGTATGCTTGTAAATGGGAGGGGCGGTGGGTAAGGGGGAGGGTTTCGGGGGTGCTAAGGGACAAACGACAAGTGACAATGACGACCGCATCAGCAGTAACACCAACACCAAGTGAGGTTGCACGGGAAGTTAACGTGCTTGACATACCAATACCCTGTAAAACTAAAAGATCTGTATGATTTGTGTTGTAATAACATTATTTTTCAATATTGGTACAGTCGAACATCCATATAATGAACACCAAGGGAACAAAAAGTATTGAAATATTTAAAAAACTCGTAATTATCTGGTGTTCTTCATTTCTAGCAATGAATATAGCCAAGCTGTGAAGAAAGTCTTTAATAGCTTCTTAAATACATTGGCAGACCCTAATCCCAAAACATCTTAAATCATTTAATGAGCACAGGGTATACTATGTGAATACACAAAAATCTCGTTCCCCCATTTTGGAAATAATAATCAGTAGCGGCAGCAGGGTAACAGGGCCAACATCAGTGAGAATGCAAACAAACAAGAACATTACAACGGCTGCTGCTGTTTTGCTGTGTTGTTTAGGCCTGTCGTGTAATTTCTTAAAACACACTCATATACATGTGACATAACAACAACAACAACAACAACACACTCGCATTAACACACACAGAGTCACGCACACACACATGCCAAAACATGTCAATGCACGCATTTGACACTCTCTGAATTTGAAATGTCGCCAAAATGAAAATAAGCAAAATATGCGAAGAGTGGAAGCAGAATGCTATATGTACCATATATGTTTGTTTGTATGTAGTATAATTATTCGGCGTGAAAGCTGTGCAAAAACAAAAGCGTACCTAAATTATGCTTTTACCTAAATGCGAAGAAGGCAGCTTAACAATAGAAAACTAACCCAAGATAGATGATAATATTTAAAATGTTTATGAAAAACACTTGAGAAATGTGAGAAAAGATGTTTAGGTTATATAAAAACTTAAGATACCTTAGATTCCGCTATAAAGAACATTGTTTAATAATGTTATTAAAGGAAACAGGAAAAAGGAAGAAAACCTTTTTATTCTTAAAGCACAAACTAATGCAACTGACTAAAAGAAGAATTATTAATTCAAGTTTTCTTTTCTTAAGAATTGTTACTTTTCCTCATACTATGTAGTTATAATACCCTAGCGGCACAAGTTTTATGTACAAAAAAAGTCAAATATTTAAATATTGCTTTTAAAAAATGAATATGTGAAAATTGTGAAAATGCAAATGAAAATTCTTTTCAGCACCGAGACACAATAAAAGACGTTGTGGCATGTGCATGACACACAGGTTGCAGCAAGTATAAAAGCAACAGCAACTGGCGCATGGGTGCAACAGGGAGAACTAGAACTGAACTGAACTGAATAAACTGTCGTTGCAAGTAGTAAAAATCATTTGCACTTAACAGCCAATCAGCAGCAGTCGTAATCATGTGGCTAACTTCAAGGCAAACAGTTGCAACATACCATTTGCATAAATATGTATATAAACTGGGGCAGCAGTTGTGTGTTTGTTGCAAGTTTGTGGCTGGCAGCATTCCAACGAAGGGTCATAAAAAGTCTCTATATTGAGTCGGATGCCAATCAGGGTCCAAATATGTTTGCTGCTCTTTGTTGATGGCCATGGCCAGCAATCCGAACGAAGCCAAGCCAAGCCAAAAAGATATTAAGTTGAAATGTTGCAACTGTTTGTCGTGTTGCCGCATCCTAACCACCAGCTGCGAGCGATATGCTCATCAGTGTTGCCTCCACCTCGCCACTCTCATCTCCCACAACCCCCTTCCCTTCTGTTAAGGCAGCTGCTTTTTACATTTTCATTGGAGGCCCAATGATGCGGCTGGTTGTGGGTTGGGCAAGGTGGTTTGGGGGGGTTCGCATCAAGGCATTGTCGCACTTGCAACATTTTTCCTGCTCATTTCCCTTGCAGCAACTAAAGTCAGAAACAAGACAACAACAATAAAATGATAAAACTGTAACTAGATCAGAGAATATCCTGCATCTAAAGTTTTTTCTCAGCTTAACACTGATCTTTAAACAAATTCACTTTACAGATTTTTGTTTATAAAATATATTGGTTTTGGAAATAATCCAAACACTGATTTCTAGTTCCAAGCTCTCTGTTTACCGCTTTGCAACACTGATTTTTCAACAACTTCTGTTCTTTATGTCAAATCCTTACAAAAATCACTTTTTAGGGCTGCAAATTAGCTTTAAATATTTTAGAAGCTTTGTTTCGGGTCTGTTTAACTGTTCCAAACTCCTTAACACAAAAGCCCAACATACCCTTTTTTAGGAATATTTTTTTTTTGTTTTATAAAAAGGGGTATTAAATGACAAGTGCGACTGCAACCAAGTCGGAAACATGTTTTGTCAGCGCCAAGCGCTGCATTTAACCCCATCGCACCACAGCCGCCCTTAACTCCAACAGTCAGCAAACAAGTAACCCTCCCTCCCCCCACCGTCCTGCTTCCATTGCAGCTCCAAATTGTCTGTGATGTCCTTGTTGTTGTTATTGTTGTTGCTAGCTGCCGGATTTGATTGCCGTAGAATTGCAATTTGCGCCAACAGAACAGAACAGAACATCAGCGTCAAATCATTATAATTTCTTCGTCGGGATTTCATTCTCTATTTTTTTTCGTTCGTTCTTTTTCCCGTGTTCTGTCTCCTCCTCGTTTAGTTGTCGCTTTGATGTTGCTGTTGCATTTGTTGTTGTCGTAGTTGTTGTTATTGCAAAGTGTCTGGCAAGGATTTGTTAAACGGCTTTTGGCTGCACTAAGTGTATGTGTGTGTGTGTGTGTTTGCTAACTAAATTTTCTGTGCGCTTGGATTATGGTCTGAGTGGATTTATTTCGAGGCGTTTGTCAAGTTGAGTTCTTTTCGCATAAATATGTTCTTAATTAGTATAATAGTTGGGTTTTAGCTTGTTTACTGTGATTCGCAGATCATCTTATGGGCTTTATCTTTGCAATCCTCTTAAAAAAATTATTAATGTATAAGTTTTGCTTGTGTGTAAAAGGCCTTAAGTATACTTTCAAGACGTAATATTATTATATTCAAAGTTTAAATCTTTTACAAATAGGATTTGAATAAAATGTTAGTCTTTCCTTTCGTATAAAACATTCCTTAAACTAACTTTCTAGGCTAGTTTGTACGTTTGAAAACGAAAGGCAACTAAGAAAACATTCCTTTATCAAACATTCCTTGAGTTTCTAGGCTTGTTTGTGAATTTCAAAAGAGAACAGGCCTAATGCATTCCCATTTAGTTGCCATTGTTAAATTCTTCACTTTTCCAAAACAATTTCGACTACACTCGACTTGCCAGCCAATTCATTTTGGAACTTACTTGAAAATTCTTCAATTTGCATGTCGCAAATACTCAACCTAGCCAACCCCAACCTGCTCCCTAGCTCTACCTTTGGGAGTTTGTGTCGTTGCAAAATCATGTGCATTAATTATTAAAGTTTGTATTAAAAAGTTGTTGGCTTTGTCATGCGGCGGCAGTCAAAGTAACCAAGTTAACAATTCGCACAACAAAACCGCAACACATACACACACATACTCTCCCCCCCTCTTTTCCTCTTTGACTGCAATTTCCCCAGGCACAATGTCCTTGTTGCTTGTTGTCCATGCAAGCCATAAAATATGGCTCGAATGCGAACTGTGTTCGTTTTATGGCTACTAAGGGGGGGATTTCCTCTTAATTGCCACTGTTACAATATATATTCTGTGTCCAAAACAACATGTGTAACGAACAACGCCTCGTTTAGCCCTCCATTTGGCAACTAAATA
Source organism: Scaptomyza montana (assembly GCA_018904305.1). NCBI lineage: Eukaryota > Metazoa > Arthropoda > Insecta > Diptera > Drosophilidae > Scaptomyza > Scaptomyza montana. Next base: position 699,049 of record JAEIGR010000037.1, on the reverse strand, counting down.
AATGTCCAAAACTGGCCCCAAAGCTTGTATAAATATTTGCTTTTTATTTTATTGCTGTTTGTTTATCGATTGCAATTGCATTCTCTGTGTGTGCTGTGAATTTTTCAATTTATTTCGTTAGCCTTTTAAAATTCGAAAATTCCGCCGGCTCAGAGTTTTTATTCTTTTTTTTACACAAAATATTCGATTAAATTTGGCCAGGCTAATTTTGGTCCACCCACACAAACTGCTTCTTCTTGCCCGTCGCTCTTGATTTATATCATTTCAGGTTGGTTGCACGCCCACAGGCTGATATCTTGATTATACAAGGTGCAAGTGGAAATATGTCGCCCATTCTATAGAATATCCCATCCCCATCGTTTCCGTTTCCCCCTTTTTGACAACCTGCACAAATTGCACGCACAGAGGCAGACGACAAAAATTGCCCGCAGCGAAAAATTCTCTTTTAATTTTAATTTTAAGCATGCATTAATCTGTGTGTGTGTGTGTGTGAATGAGAGAGTGCCGTTTGTGTAAGAGTGTGTGTGTGTGTGTGAGTGAGTGGGTTGAGTTTTGCTGGCGGCGCTCTCATAAAAGTTCAGTTGAGTTCAAAGCTAACAAGCTGGAAACTATCAAGCTAGATGGACTAATGGGCAGGTGGGCGCCATCTGTCGGCCAATTAATCAGCTGTTGGGAGAATGAGAGGGAACATCTAAATTGAATTGCCTTCAAAAAAAAAGCTGTGTTAAAACGTGTAATAGGAAATGCATAAAAAATGTGCTTGAGAGTCTATAGATTATTCAAACTACATATTTATAAAGTTGTAAAATGAATAAAAATTGATGAGTTTGGAGATTGAATTAAAAGTGAATTGATTTATAACAACTCTCACCGATAGTTATTTTTACTTTTTCAACAATACAATAATTATCATATATTCATTCACACTGAAATTATTAAAGAGTTTGCCTTTTCATTCCCCATGTACAACATCATCAATCGATGCTTTGTTTTGGCAACGAAATACAGTAATTAATGCCAAAGGCCATAAGAAACACAACATTAATAAACTGGTGTAAAAAGAAATGATAATGAGTCGACAGACAAAAGTTATTTATATTCCTTACCGCCTTACATTGAAGGACAAACTTTGTTTACTTGGCTTTTTCCGCATTGCACGTTAAAATTCCAGCGGAAATGCCAAAACAATTGCCATGGCTAATTGCCAGTCCGGCGGACACTTGGCAAAAGTCTCGATGTGCCAAAACACATTTCAACACATACATACAAATGTAGGTGCAAAATGGAATGGCAAAAAAAAGCGATACAAGGCAATTGGACTCTCGTTGTAATAAAAAGAGTAACAACAACAACGACATAGGCTACTAAACTTTATGGCAATGATAAAGCGCAAATCAAATTGACCGTGATCAGACAGAGATGGAGAGAGGGAGAGCGAAGAGCATGGGTATTCACTCGGGCGGCGCCAAGTACCGCAAAAGCCCGGTTTACAAAAAAAAAAAAAACTTGTGACCAGACGAAACGATTAAATCATTCGTGTTTATCAGAGCTGGACAGCCGAGATAAAGAGAAAGAGTAACAAAGAGAGCGAGCGAATTTATTGCAAAATACAAAAAGCTTTTAATATGGTTGAATGGGATTATAAAGAGATCGCTTTTAAACGTTAAAAACATAGGTAAAAATCACAACACCAAAATATTTTACGCTGCATATTTTACTACATAATAAGGTTGCTCTGTTTTATGCCAACAAGACAAGTTGCAAACTGATTGCAAAACTTTTATGGGCTAACTAGAAGTTTTTATGTGTGTGTGCGTCTTTGAATAAGTCTCTCAATAAAAGTGTGTGTATGTGTGTTTGTGTGCAAATAAATAAACGGCAATTGGCAACGGTCAAAAGAAACTAAACACAGCTGTTGAGCTTCTTTCTTTTTTTTGTTATTTCATGCATTTGTATTTGTTTTTGTTGGCTTACCTCTTGCGTGATGTCCAACTCGTGCCGTGTGTTCTCATACAGAGTTTCAAGCTCCTCGCATTTCTGTTCCAGCGCCGACTTTTCCTCCAATAGAGAGAGACCATATTGTGCGGATTGGGCGCTGGCGCTGGAGACTTGATCGAGTTCGCGTGTCAGACGCTCCACTTCCATGCGCAGATCCCCAACATCTGAATCCGCCATGATGTGTGGATGATGAATGAGAGGGAATGTGTGTGTGTGTGGTAGTTTTAGAGCTTTTGGACGGCACCACGGTCTCGTATAGGCGTGGCAAGTGCAGCTGCTCCTGTTTCTTTGGGCGGAATTGTCGTCAATTTATGTTGTGTTCTTTTTTTGGAGGGAAATCAATCAAAAAGTATGTTGCTTTTATTTTTTATATTCTTTTGTTGTTTTCGAGTGCTTTTGGTCCACCTCCAGTAAAACACAGAACTCACTCCACACACATATACACGCGCAAAAGTGGTGCGTGAGTGTGTGCGTGTGTTTGGCTCGTTTCACCTTTTCTCTTTTGTGTTGCTATTCACGGGCACACATTTGTTGGAGCTGGTAACTTAGCATGAAAATTTAAATTCTTTCGATTTATTATTTAAACTGTTCACTATTGTCATTGGATGCACATCAATATTGGGATATAGCGTTTGATGTTAACAAAAGGCGGTGTAATTCACCAAGCCAGAGTGGGAGTGTGCGGGGTAGAGGGAACAGGAAGTTTCAATTCACAAGAACGGTCGACGTCGTCGCTGCTGCTGCTGCCGTCGTCGTTGTCGTCGACATGACATCACACGATTTCCACTTTCATTTCAGTTAAGTGTTGCTGTCCACTTGTTTGTTATTATTTAGTACGTATGTTCGTTGCACAATAGACGGAATATTTGTTTAAAGCGATTGCAGTAATTGCTAATTAAATAAGTTATAAATCGTACAATTTTTTTTTAAGAATGCAAAACCAAAAACTCCGCAATCACGGTCCGTGCGTGCCTGTCTTCTTCTTTGCACACACTGTTTGTGACGGAATGTGAGTTAGTGATGTACGAACTAAAAATCATCGTAGCATTACAATGCGCAGTATATCGCTCACATCAGTTGCTAACAAAACATATCTATGCCCAAATCTTAATAAAACGAATAAGACTATTGAACTTATACAGAAATAATAAAATAAACATAAATAAAACCACACAAAATTGTACAAAAATAGGAATTAAAAATCTTAGCGATTTATCGTTTGGACTTCATATCGATACCTGAACATGGCGATAGTTTGAGCAACTTTGTGCTCATATGTGCGATATATCGTGTGACGGAATTTATATTTTATAATTTTATCGACTTAGCTAAATTGTGTACACACTGTTCAATTAAGAGACGGGCATCGGAACAGCTGACTGGCTAGCATGCAATTTAGTTTGTGGTGTGCTCAAAAATTTATTTTTAGTTTATAATAAAAACACCTGCACATAGCAGCAATAACAACAACTGCCAAACTTACATTTTCGAAACTCGGCTGAGTTGCCTGTGTGGGTCTGGTTAAAAAGTTCAGAGCGTTTTAACAGCGCAAAAATGTTACAAGCTGCCATTGCGAAATTTTCAGCAGCAGCAGACACAACGGCAACAACAACAACAGCAGCAGCCGTTCAAAGACAATAGAAAAAAACGGTAAACACGGACAGGAGTGCAAGGAGTATTAAGGCAATCAATTAAAATTGATTGAATAGGTATAGTTTTGTGCATAAAACAACACCAGCTGTGAATTTTAACACAATTTGTTACGCGCAAGACGCTCTAAATAAAAGTTGCGTGAACAGCTGCGTTGCGACGTCGGCGTAGACGTGGGCAGCGACAGCGACTGAGAGCAAACAAAAGCAAACGAAAAAAAAAACACAAAACAAAAGTAAAACCACAACATCGACGAGATGGAGATGCGCGAGGTGGTAAGTCGTGAGGGGCGCGAGGCAAAAAATTTGCTCGTCTACCAGTTTTGTGATGAGACAAGCGCAAGTGGCGGAGGCGGAGGAGATGCCAGAGATGTGGTAGCCAATGGTGATTGTAAGTTGAAAGAAGACAAAAAAAAAAATTGTATTAATCTATTTTTGGTCAATTTTACTTTGTCCATTTAAGGTTATTCGCCACCCACATGCCGCAAGCCGCCAGTGGCGCCGCCAAAGTCACCAAATGGCTTACAAACGCCCACCAAACACTGCCAATCGCCCACAATAACAACGCCACGCTTCAAACAGGCAAACAGTGGTGTTGGCGAAGGCGGCGGTGGAGAAGGGGCAAGCAGTGCAACTGGTTCTAACAGTGGGCCAAGAGTGCGTAGCGCCTCCACGGGACGCGATAAGAAGTCAGAGCTGCAGGCACGCTATTGGGCTTTGCTCTTTGGCAATTTGCAGCGTGCTGTAAATGAAATCTATCAAACGGTGGAATGCTATGAGAATATATCCAGTTGCCAGGAGGCCATCCTGGTTCTTGAGAACTATGTGCGTGATTTTAAAGCGCTCGGTGAATGGTTTAAGGTCAGCTGGGATTATGAATCACGACCGCTGCAACAGCGTCCACAGAGCCTTGCATGGGAGGTGCGCAAATCGAATCCTACACCAAGAGTACGCACCAAGAGCTTGTGCAGCCCGACGCCATCTGGTAAATCCAGTCCAGCTTTGTTTCCCTGCAATTCGGGCAAAACTTCGCCATGCTGCGATGGTCATGTGACGCCCAAGAAACTGTTTCGTGCCTATGAGCAGCTGCCACGTGGCGCTATGCGTGTCAATGTGCGGGAACTGTTTGCGGCCAATAAACGTGGCACAACACGTGGTTCACCCAACTTGGATGGCGTGGAGCCACCACCACCAGCGACTACAACCACAACAACTGTTCCATTGGATTTGAGCGTGGAGAAGCCATTCGTGCATTTGAGCACACAATATTCACAGACAGATCTCGAGGATCCGCATCTTACGCTGGCCGATGTACGTGAAAAGATGCGTCGCGAGACGGAGGAAAGGGAGGCAGCGGAGAAGAAAGCCGCGGAAATGGAAAAGGCAGCTGCGGGTGAGTTTTTCTCTAAATATTTTATAGACATATGAATATTTTATATGAAAAATTTACAGTTGCAGAGATAAAAGTGAAGGAAGAGGAGGAAGAAAAAGTGGTAGCTGAAACAGTTTTGGAACCACAGCCGCCAAACGAAGAGAAAACAAAAGTTGAGCCTGTTCCGAAACCATCTCCAGCTGTTGCTGTTATTGTAGAAACCACAGCCTTGCAGCTAACCGTCAACCGTTTGGATGCCATGGAGAATGTGCTGCTGGCGGCACAGGCCAACAAGGAGCCAACGCCACCAAATACATTACTCAAACCAATGCCAACACTGTTCGATAAGAAAGCACAGCCAATGCAAAATAGTCCACTAAAGTATTCCAGTGTCTTGAATCGACCGGCTGCAACGCGAGGCGGCAATCAAAAGGCGCATCTACAACAAGGAGCAGCAGGAGCAACTGGAGCCACTGCAACAGGAGCTACAACTGCCAATAGCAAATTGGCTAACAGCAAAACAGTTATTTCTAAAACGGCAGCTGTTAATGGATTGCGACGCAGCAACAACAACAACGCAAGTGTAAACAACAACTTGAAACCATTTGCGGCACGTCGTGCTCCACCACCACCGCGTCCCTCAAGCAAAACTGAATGCTACGGTCCTCCAAGTAATGTTGCCTCACGTTTATCGGCACGTTCGCGCACCATGATCGATATGAATGGCAATAGTGTGGCAGCAACAAGTGCAACAACAACTGCAGCAGCAGCAAAACCACTAGCTAAACGCTTGCCGAATGCTCCCCTGATAGCGTCTGGAAAACGTGTGAGCTTGCCCAGCGTTAGACGCAGTTCCCGTGAGGATATTGCTAGCTCCACATCGACACTTAAGGCGAGCAATGAGCAGTTGAGCAGCTCGAGGAGCACCATAAAATTGGATGAACGTCATTCGGAACCAAAGCAACTGTCGGATAACAATGACGGCTGGTTGACAGTTAAGAATCGCCGCAGGACAAGCATGCATTGGTCGAATCGTTTCAATCAACCCACAGGATATGCAAGTCTTCCCACTCTGGCTCTGCTCAACGAACAGAAAGAGGACAAGAAAACCACAATGGCCGCAAAAGCAGCTGAAAGTAAAATAAAAGCTGCTAATAAACCGGCTAAAATGTTAGCGAATCCTGCGTCCCGACCAGAAATAAAGAATGCCAAGGCCAAAGTGAACTCATTTCCAGCACAGCGTATAGCTGCTAATATCAAGAAACAAGACAAGGAAAACAAGGACAAAGACAACGATAATGACAAGGAGAAGTTGAAAGACAACAAGGATAAACCAAAGCCAACAGTTGGCCTAATGCGCAGCAATAGCAATTGCATAACGGTTGGCAATGTGGCACCAACATTAAATGAACGCACTTCGATTATCAAGCGACAGAAATCAGATCTCACTGGACTCAAGATGACCTCGCTGCACAAAGAATATATGCGTAGTGAGAAGAATGCTTTACGCAAACAACAAAAGGAGCAAAAGGAACAAAATAATAGCAATAGTTCCACACCGGATGAGTATCTGGAGTGTAAGTAAAATAAATTTCGATTCTACAATATGAAGTTCCTATCGATATTCCCCCTTTCTTCCACAGCTGATCACAACAAGATTGACATTAAAATTCAAACCAATTGTGAATTCTCTAAAACAATTGGAGAGCTCTACGAAAGTATTGCACGTTGCAAACTGCCCAATGGATGTGTAAAGACCAATGCAATCCTGCTAAGTGCCTGCGATGAGATTGAGGAACAAAATGCCGAAGATGTGGAAGAGGAACGCAATGAACGTATACTCGTCGAGGTCCAGGAATCTCTTGAACGTCAAATACGTGAACTAGAAAGTACAGAGATTGATGTCGACACCGAAACAGATGAGACGGATGGTGAGGTGCAGCTGGAGGAGCAGGATGATAATACATTGGATGATGCCGACGTCTTTGTCACAATGAGCGATGATGAGAATGCCAGTCTGGAATTGCGCTATCAAGCTCTTCTCTCCGATATGTCTTGGAATGAACGTGCCGAGGCTTTGGCCACACTCCAGGCGTATGTGGCACGTCATCCTGGTCGTGCACAGGAATTGCATCAGAAGTTATCTTCACCCTCGCGTCGTCGCTCGTTGCAGGAAACATTGAAAAAGTATCAAGCGAAGCAGGCGAGAGCTCATCAGAAACGTATCCTGTTGCAACAGGAGAAGGCAGCCAAGTTGCAGCAACTATTTGGACGTGTGGAGGATGTCAAGGCGGTCAAGAAACAGCTGATCGAGGACAAGCGCCTCAAGATGGAGGGACGTCTGCAACGTGCTGCTGAGAATCGTGAGATTTATCTACGTCAAATCATTGAAAAGGCTCACGATGAGGACAAGAAGTTGAAAGAGATTAATTTCATCAAAAACATAGAGGCGCAAAACAAGCGTTTGGATCTGCTTGAATCCTTCAAAGATGCAGAGGGTCGTCTGCAAGATTTGGAGCAGGAACGTCAGAAGCGAGTCGAGGAGAAAGCAGCTAAAGAGGCAGCAGTGGAACGACGGCGTCAGGCGCTCGAAAAGGAACGTCTGCTCAAGCTGGAGAAAATGAATGAAACGCGGCTGGAAAAGGAACAGCGCATTGGTAAAATGCAGGAGCAGAAGGAACGACAACGTCAGGCCCTGGCACGCGAAAAGGCCAGAGATCGTGAGGAGCGTCTCCTTGCGCTCCAAGTGCAACAGCAGCAGACCACAGAGGAGTTGCAACGTAAAATCCTTCAAAAGCAGCTGGAGTCTGCTCGTCGACATGAGGAAAACATTGAGCATATACGTCAACGTGCTGTGGAACTAACAATGCCCAGTCAACGGCAACAGGATGAGGCACGTGGCGATCAGGATGATGATGAGCTGCTCAATGGTGGCAATGCCACGAGTACTACAAACGAGGATTGTGATCTCTCCTCAACGCTATCCGAACTTGGTGGCGCAACAGGAAATCGTGAACATTCGCGCAGCTACAAAAAGAAGATGAAGAAACTCAAACAACGAATGAGTCAATGGTAAGTAAGAGAATAATGGTAGTTACAATAGTTAATATTCTTAGTTGTCAACTACGATCCAAAAGCTTTCATTTCGCAATAAAATTCTATGGCTATGTCTTACCATTTGGTCTATGCGTTGATAGCAGTCAATCATATTTTACTTTAAACCTTTTCTTATACAAATCTCTTTCTATTTCTCAGTGCTGCCGACTATATATCCACTATGGATGCTCTACCCGCTCATCTAAAGCGTGATAGCACCGTGCCAAAGCTTCTAAATCTTGTGATTAAAGGTGGCGGTGCTCAAGGATTGGATCGTACATTGGGCAATCTGTTGCGTGTCATACCCAAAGCGCAAACTGGGGACTTTCAGGCATTCCTTAGCATGGATGGCCTGGGTATTCTAGCCAGTCATGTCATTAGCAAGGGCATGGAAGACAATGCAGAGATATCAAAGAAGTGAGTTTTCTATAAGATTTTGACTTCTTGTTTACACTCAATTCTCAATTCACCATTTTAGATCCGTTACTTTGGCTGTACAACTGTATCGGAATGCCTGCTCCGTTTGTCCACAGATCGCTCGTCATGCACTTTTGGGCAATTCCATTGCGACTCTTTTCGATGCCATCGTCAAGAGTTTCCAGGTGAGTTAAAGTTTTGAAGGCAAGCAATAAAAGTGTCGCCAGTTTGTCGCCATTGGAATGCATCCAAAAAAATCAAGAAGAAACAGTTTATTCCCCCAAGTGCGTCATACGCTTTAAACTTGGCTCGGCTTTTTACATCCTAGCCATGATTCCTATTCTCCCCCTTTCTCTTGTTTCCTGTCTTCTCCTCTTCGGCATAGCCACTTAACACTTGGCTGCGCTTGTTTTTGTGTTTAGCTCTGTTTTATACTCTTTTTACCTATACAAAAATGTATATAAAGTATTTTTGTGGCAGGGTATTTGTGTGCTCTGTTGATCTATGTCCTGGCTTAAAATATATCGGAAAAAAATTAAATTATTGAAAGTCAGAATTAGCTTAGATTTTGCTTTAAATGTTATTTGATTTAATAAAGTCTCTTTCCAAAAACAATTACAAATATTTAAATTTATACATAAAATATCAAGTTTCAAGTTTTTTTTTAGTAATAAAACACAATAAGTCTTATATTTCTAGAAAAAAACTCTTATATATATTGTTTATTTTCTAAATTTGTTTTTTATAGAGCATTCTAAAGTCGACTTGTCATTTTCTTCCCTTCAATGCACACGAACTTTTTTGCCAAGTTTAAAGTTTATTGTTTTCTTATTTGGCTCGCTTGTTTATTTGCCATTTCTTTGACGCTTTTATTTGTCGCGTTTTGCCTTTTTGTGCTTTTGTTTTTGTTATGTGTGGCATTTTTATTTGAATTTTATTTACTGGCCGCCATCGTTGACGGCTTTGCCTATAAATTCGAGGGCACACACTAGCCGCAAATGTATCGCAGCCCCCGCTCTCCTTGTCCTCCTCCTTATGCCTTGCCTTAGTTCTTTATTTACCCATAGCGCCCTGCGCTTCCTTCCTTTTTTTTCGCGTCGGCCTGACAATTTGTCAGCATTTGCCTGTCAAGTTTTGCGTGCGAGCTTATTTTATGCGTTGTACTCCTTGCACATGATTAAAGGGGGTATATTGTAGATTAGGAAAGATGAAAAGAGACAGCTGTATGATGCATGATCAACAGTTGTCTTTTAGATACAGAAAGAGTTTATTATAAGAGCTTGATCTTAAACGTGTAAGGCTCTCTCATTTAGAGGGTATTTCCAAGTCGACCCTATTCTTTTATTTTCATCTTTTATTGTTTTTATATATGAAAAATGAATAAATGTTTATGGTAAGTGAATATGTATATATTTATGGGGCCGGTGCTGTTGAATCAATCGTTAAAACGCGTAAAAGCCACTTTTCTTCTTCTTATCATTTGTTATTGTTGGTCGCCTTTTAAGCTCTCTATAAAAAAAGAATCATTTTCACAGCGCCTCGCTCGCACTTTCATTGGTTATACTGTATCTGTTGTTGTTGTTATTGTTGTTGTCGTTGGCTCGTGTTTATTGTTGTGCTTTGTCTTCTGTCTACCTAGCCCCCTTCCCCTTCCCACCTCTCACTCTTTGCACTTTATAAAAACATATTTCTCATCGCTTTTGCCTTTTTGGCTGATGGATCAGCGCGCACGCCGCTTGTCATGTAATCAAGAAGAAGAAACAGGCATAGTCTTGGTTAAGGGGGTGGGGGGAGAGAGAGAGTGAAATAAATAAAAAGATAAAGAGCGTCGCGTGAAAAAAACATCAATTAACATTTTGATTGATGTGAGTGGTTGCTGTTATTATTGTTGCTGTTAGTTGTTGCTATTGTTGTTGCTGTTAGCTTTTTATAATTAATTTGAACACACACACACGAAAAATGTCGCTTAACGCCGCAAAGCATGCAACAATTGTGCACAAACAACAACAACAACAACAGCAGCAACGAGAAATATTTTTTTCGAGTACATTGACACTTTTTGCTTTGTACCGTTACAATAACAGTTATGTTTCTTGATTCGTTATTTTATTTTTTTTTTATTTGCAGTTACCCGAAGAAAAATCACCACAACATCCGGTTGAGTTATCCACGGAGCTAATGCTGGCATGCACCGAGGCGCTATCATCGAGCTATGTGAAGAAAAACACCCACCCCAAAGTACCGGAACGCCTACCGGACATGATAAAGTGAGTACAAAACAAAAAATCGTATCAAGAGAGTGCACAAACGAACTGCACAAAGTTAACACTAAGAGAGGGGAAATTACTTGAGTTCGAAATACAGTTCGAAAAATGTGCGTGTGCCTTGTGGCCAGAGTGAGAGCGCGCACAATGTGTGTGAGCGTGGGGCGTGTCAACGCTGTGCGAGCAAGACAACTAGTGTATCGTGGCTGACTCTCAAACTGTGTAGTACTGCAAGGCTATGTTTACCAATTTCGGACCAATGCTGCTCAAACTGAACTTTATGGGCAAGTGCAGCAGCCATTGTTATTCCTGTTGCTGTTGCTTTTGTTGGTGTTGTAGCTTTCAACACTCGCGTTTTACTTAGTTTTTTTTTTTTTTGCTTCTTGCGTGCACGTTTTTATGACTGCGCCGTTTTACAGTTTGCTGTTGCTGCTTGAATATTTTTTTTCTTTATTTTTGGGCACAACAAACTTTAATGCTGCCCGCGCTCTGCCAGCGTCGCTGCTTGTTTTTCTTTAATTTGCGCTCATTTCTCTGTATGTGTATGTGTGCGTGTGCTTGTGTGTTTTTTTTGGGCAGTGCAAAAGTTTTAATCGAATTTCTGGCTGTTGTTATTACACACACAAACAAACACAAACACACAGACGCCATTTTGTTTATTTTTGTTCAAATTGAATTTTCATATACATTTGTTTATTGTTTTTTTTGTTGTTCTCTACGCTTTTCATTGTTATGTTGCATAAAAAACTTTTTGTTGTTGTTATGCATTTTTGTTAGTCTTTTGTTTGTTGTTGTTGTCGTTTTAGCTGGCTTTTGTTTTGCTGAATAGTAAAAACATTTTGTTTATCCATTTGTGTGCGCGCTTTCCTCCCCCCCCTCACCCCCCACCCCCCAACCCCTGTCTCCTCCTGCTCTTTGTCCATTGACTTTCTGTAGTTGTACCACATTTTTTTGTTGATCAATTTTCGTTTGTTTATGTTTTCAATTTGCTTACAAAAGCTTTTCGTTTATTTTATTAGCGACCGCCGCCATTGTTCTCACTCTCTCTCTCTCTTTTTACTCGCATCCTTTTGTGGTTGTTTGCTTTATTTTCTTGTATTCTTACTTTTTCTCTTATTTTCTTTTTAGCACAGCGCGCTTTTCGGCGCTCAATTCAATTACAAAGCGTTCGCTGGCGTTTTCTATAGCCTTTCGTTGTTCTCTCTTTCTCTCTCTCTCTCCCTCTTTATCTGCTTACCATTTTTGCAATTTTGGACATTTTTACTGCAAAATCAAATTTCGCCTTTGACTATAATTTCCTTAACCCCAACCCCCCTCCCGAACACTACAACAAGCAGCCATAGCACAATACGCTGCGCCATTTTGCCAAAAAAAAAAAAAACTTGAATAAGATACAAAAACGAAGTTTGTGAAGAGAAAAGTAGATGCAAATAGGGTATGATAGACAAGGCTGCTTCTTCTTCTAAAAAGCTGTTTGGTATTGAGGTAGAGTATACAAACACACATAATAATTTCATTTAAATATTTAAAAATACTGAAAAATAGTTTTATTAAAAAAAAAAATTGGTTTTATTTATTTTTAACATGATTATTATATTCAGATTATTTTATTCATTTTCAATAATTTTTATATGAACCTTTCGTATTTTTATTAATTTCCTGCACTCACCCCTTACACCCATTTCAACTAGTTACAGGGTATGCAAGAAAACATATAACGAAACACAAATTCAATTCGCCGAACTTGAATAGAGAGTTGCCACCTCTTCTTCTATTTTCTGGCCACACCAAACATTTGGCGCCCTCTTCCTCTTCCATGTCTTCTACATCTTCTTCTTCTTCTTCTTTATCTACTGCTACTTTCTAATTCAATTGAAGAGGTTCGCTCGAAGGCGAGGCGAGGCGAGCCAATCTTTTTGGCAGTTCTACGTGCAGCTTTTGTAGCTGCATAATTTAATTTTTGTTTACATTTAATTGGTCGAGCGGGACATAAAAGACATGGTGTAAGAGTACGGAAGGGGAAGGAGGGGAAGATGGGGGAGCGCTGTAGAATAGAAAGAGTTAGAGAGAGAAAATTGGGCATTGCAATACTTTTCGCAAGCGAAAATGTAACACAAATTTGATTTTAATTAAGAAACTTTCAGTTTCTTTTTTCGACTCCTTTTCTGTTTTGCTTTTTGTTCAGTTTTATTTAAATAAATAATGTATAATCTAATTTTTGCATAAAAGGAGAAAAAGGAACAGAATAAGAGAGGGAGTGAAAGAAGGCATATGAATCTCAAATATTAATTATGAATTCCATTTTTACTTTCAATTATTCTCATACAAAAATGACGAGTCAAAACCTAAGCTTTAAGTTTAAAATCCAACTGAATAAATGTTTATCGTTAAACTTAGATTAATTCAGATTGTTAATTCCAAATATTCCCCTTTTTGTCCCTTTTATCCATGAACCAGAACAAATTTGATTTCTTTACCCTCAAAAAAAAAAAAGCGCATAATTTTTTATGGTGCCAAGTATTCTATTTCAATATTTTACAATGTAATTGATTCATAATTAATCAACATAATCATTAGGCAGATAATACACATAACCATAAGCTCATCCCTCAACCCACCCCCACCCTTCCTGGCCAACAATAAAACTTGGCAAATACATTTTAATCATGATTTGATCATCAATTTCAAAAGGCCTTCTTGGGTGTTAAACAAATGATAGATATAAAAAATATATACTGTGTATATGGAGATGTGTACGAAACGGTAATCATAATGATGATTTGACACGCGATAAGGCGGAAGCATCCTTTCTCTCTCCCCTCGCGCCTAGCAACCCTGCGCCTGCTGCTGTTGCGCTGGACAATCAATCCCTTCTACTTTTCCTCTCTGTCTCTTTGGCTGTCATAATGAAATATGCATACGGCAAGAAGTTGGTAACTGGTTAAAAGGGGGCGGAGAGGTTGCGAGGATTTCTCCTCTGTGCATGTCTGGGCTGTGCCGCGTGTCCTTTTGTTGCTTTTCGTTGTCAGCAGCAAGGACAACAATAACAACAAGGCTGCTGCACATTTAATTTAATTACCCTTTAAGTAACCATATCGAATGGCCATTTGGAGTTATGGCTCGTCCTCGATCCAGTAAAACAGTTCGTCCTCTGTCCTCTGTCCTTTGTCCTGCCTGCTTGCACTTTGCACTGGGAGCCCCTTTAACTTTTGCCTCAATTACGGCCAGCTTCTCCTTCAAGCCTTCCAACCCGAAAAACTCTCAATCCCAGCTGCCTTGCAATATAAACACACATGTATATATATATACACAACACACACACACACACACGTGCTGTTGGTTTTATTTTACAATTTTGCCGACGTCATGAACATATTAGTGCAACTATTTAGTTTGCCACCACAGAAGCTATACACCCGCCGTTTACCCACTGCCTTTGGTCGCCCACACAGCGTTAGTTAACACTATTACACTGTGCGAAAAGTAAAGAACTAGCAAACTTTAACCTGAAACTATAAGGTCTAGAAAGCGGTTGATTTTAAGTGAACCTAACTTTGTTTTTTCCTATTCATGAGAACACATTTAAATCTATCTTAGTTATGTTTAGATATATTAAGCTTCATAAAGTCTATATCATTCTTTGGTAAATTTCTTCTATTCATGCTTTATTTTCAGTGTATTGCGGTCAACACTCCTGCACACTGCAGCAGCGTTGCCTTTTCCGTTGCCCATATTCATTTCAAGCATTTTGCCTTTTGTTCTTTTCGTTTCTAGTTGCTTCGTTTTGTTGTTGTTGTTGTTGTTGCTAATGTTTGTTGTGCATTTAATATCCGATTTCAGTTTTTTGTTGATTCTTTTTGACAATGGGCGCAGGCATTGAACACTTCTTCTTCGCCTTCTCCATTCCTAACTTCTCTCTTTTGTCCTTGTGAAAGTTTTCTATTTGCTTAGTGCGCTGCGCTCCTTTTTTGTCGTTGTCCTTTTGTTTTCACTGCTGCCAACAACGACAACGTCGTTCAAAATCAAAATATTGACTCCTAACGGTGTGTTTTTATTGATCCATTGCCTTTTGTTCCGAACCAACCAACAAAAAAGAAAAAAACCCTCCTAAGACAATCCCATTGGAAAATTTTTCATAGCATTCAACTTTTTGTCAGCTGCAATTCTCAAACACTGCTCAAATAATCCCCTGGTCGTAATGACATTTCTGTGTTAAACTGCAGTTGGACGAATATTTTCCCTAAATCTGCATGTCATAATTGAATTTAAATCACGAAACTGTCACAAAACTAATCAGAGTTGTCATTTTTGTAACAGTAGACGAGAGAGTTGAATTGAAAGAGAGGGGAAATGGTAGAGTGGTACATGGTACCCTTCTCCCCACCCCCACGCCCATCTATCTCTTAACGTTCGTTACTGTTTTTCGACATTCAAACTGTCAAAAAGTCAGCTTCAATTACAGTTACAGAGACATCATAGAAACTACACACACACACACAGCATACCATAGAAAAGTTGCAAAACGGTAAAGAGAGAGGGAGAGAGAGAGTGTTAGTGTGGGTCATTGCTCAAAAGAAGTGCGACACAAACTTCGCTTCAGATTTTGCATCAAAATGCATTTGGACATCGAGGCCAGGCAAAAGATAAAAAGAGAGAGAAAAGGAGTCAAACTCATAACTGGCAAATGCGAGCGAGAGTTTATTAAGAAACTTTTGTTGATGAGCGGAAAGGGAAGAAGGCTAAAGAATTATAATACTATAAATACTTTTTCAAAAAATATTATTATATATTATATAAACAAACAAATTTAAGCATTAAATCAAGTGGAAAAGTCAAGCAGATTAAAAAAATTGAGATAAGACAAAGAAAATTTAAATTAAAATGATCATTGATTAAATAAAGATTCCTTTAGAAGAACTTAGGTTTGGGCGCTAGTAAAGAGTCGAACACCCTTTACAGTACAGAGCAATTTTTGAGAAAACCTTTCTAGTTCCAGTTTCTATTGTATTACACTGCTTAGATCTTTTTCTTCCCGCTTGAGTACCATATTACAATGTTTAGATCCTTTAATCAATATTCAATTCAACATTCACAACAATACGCTATCAATATATGATATTTAAATACTATCAAATATTGTGTACATCCCTAGATTAAACATAAAATGCAACAGACAGCCCTCGATAAAGAGGATGGGAAAGGGAATTGGAAGGTTTGGAAGTCATATGCAAAAGTCTGACATATGCGCTGACATTTTTCATGCAAAAAGGCGCAGTGGCATCAGGAACTCGGCCTCGAATGCTCTCTTTTGATACAACTCTCCATCCCCCCCCCACCCGCTCCCTCTTTTACAACTACCCTCACCTCAATGCTGAGTTGCATGTCAAAAGTTTGATGAGTGCCTGTCCAGCGAGCCGCATGTCAAAGGCATAAATGCAAAGCAAAAAAGGTTGAAGAGGGCAGGAGTTGGCTGAGGTATAAGGCGGGGTTAGAGAGATTCGGCTTTCGGGCTATTGAATTACGTAGAGTCCTCCGTAGTTTTAGATCTTTTGAGTGCATGCAACGCTTTGATTTTTGGCTTGTTCTTGATTTACTTTTTTTTCACTCTCTCCAGAGAATACTTTTAACCAAGCAAAGCCAAAACCAAAAAACAAAAAAATCACCCACCCAAAATCTGAACCCAGTTTCTTAGGCGACATATGTAAAATGTGTAAAGTGCAGCGGAACTGAAGCTAACGGTGCCAGTTACAGTTAATTTAATGCTCGTCAAGCAGCAGTCTCCAGATGATAATGATTATTGTTGTTGTTGTTGTTGGTGTTGCACCCTCTCTAACATTGAACTGTCTCTTTTGGCTGCATGTTGTTGTTATTTAATGCGCATCGCCGGCAACAACAACAATAGTGCTAGAGCGCATCACTCAATCAAATGGCAATTGTGAGGGCTTAGAAACAGGAATTTTGCGCCTAAGGCCAGACAATAGTCAACAACAGTGAGCGAGCCACCCCTCTCGGTAGAGTCTCAACCCCCTTTCATATGGACTTCAAACTGGTGCAAATTAACACGCTAAGCACTTGAATGCGCCAAATGTGGCGTGAGTAATGCCTTCAAGTGGCCGACAGATGGCGTACATTACAAGCCACTAATCCAATGCGCTTAGAAGTAGGCAACAGTCCCAACCCTTCCAAAATGACTTCCACGTTGGGCGCCATTCTACAACCTTTTCTTTTTTATTAACTTTTCCAAGTTCCTGCGTTGAGTTTCAGCTTATAAAACTTTACGATAAAAACTTAAAATCTCTGCAGTTCCAGTCCATAATCTTTGTATTGCTCATTTAAAGACCTCTCTCTCTCTTTCTCTCTCTCTTTTTTTTCCCGATTCTACTTATATGGTTATGATTATTCAATGCTGGGCGACATTTATGATTGCCAACTTAACATAAATTCTAATTTGATTTTGCCACTAAAGTGCCATAAGAACGCAATTTGACCACAATTCTCGCTCTCATTTCTATTTTTTTATGCGTTTTCATATGAGTTCTTCTCCACTTAGCCATTTCCGCCCCACCGCTCTCTGGCTAGCATTTAGAGCTGACTGCGGTCGTGAGGCCTTACAGTTGAGGCATAAATTTTTACGATGCTCGGCGACATATTCGCCATTTTCTACTTTCCACTTTTCACAAATGCCAAATCACAGGCGCCCATTTCAAATCCCCACTCCCAATCTCCAACCCTCGTCAGCTCTAGTTCTCCCCCACTTCGTATTACACCCTAGACATCTTTTTATGCGACCTTGCTTGTTGGATAATTGTTGGGTATGGTAAAATTGCTATTTAGTTTGTGTTCAGAAATAAAGATAGTGAAAAAAAGGTTTTTAAACCAAAAATGGAAGAGCTAGAATATATATCTAAATAAGGGAAACGTTTCCCAGATTAAGGCTGGTTTTTTTATTTTTAAGAGTAATTTTGCAATAAATGTTACTTGCTTTCGTGCCAAAAATATTCTTTGACCAATAATATTTTATTATTACTATTATTAACGCGAAAGTTTGTAAGTATGGATAGATGAATGTTTGTAACTCTTTCACGTAAAAACTACTGAATGGATTTAAATGGAAATTTACTATAATATAGCTTATACATTAGAATAGCACATAGGGTACAATATGTAAAGATACCAGCTGGTATTCTTATATTGCCAGTCCAGAACCTTAAACTTATTCCGCATAAAATATTCTTATGTTTAGATTTAACTATTAAGTTTCTCCAGTTCAATCGCAACCATTTACTAAACTTACTTTAAAGTGTATTTAAAGTTCGCCTTCTCTTGTTCGTAATTCTATTTTATTCCGGTTTTTAATGCTGTTTTCTTTGCCCTGATGATGGTTTTGTGTGTAGTTGTAGTAGCTACGGTTGTTTTTGTTGCTCTCGCTGTTTTATATTATTATTATTATTATTATATGCACTTTTCTTTAACAAAATGGCGGCAAACGTTGCCAACAACATCCTGATCCTTGCGCTTGCTCCTGGTGTTTGCTGCTTATTCTTGCTGTTGTTGCCGCAATGTTTGCGGTTATTTGGCGCCATGTTTTTTTTTGCTTTCCTCGCCTCGTTTGAGTTTTACGAGCGGCTTTACTTTTCGCAGCTATTTGGCGCTGCCTTTTTAACGGTCCCAACGCTATCCTCAAGAATATCATCATCATCATTATCCCCATCATCATTATCCACATTCTTTGTTGTTGCTGTTGTCACGTGTGCTGTCCATTTTTGTGTGACGTTGATTTTTGTGTTGTTGTCTGCGGTAGGCAGAACTCTTGATTTACCTCCCAGCTCAGCGCATACCTCCGCTCCTCCATTCCGCCCCCTGTCCGTCCTCCTTCTACTCACATCTTGTCTGGTTTTTTGCCTTCTGCCTTAACCAAGTGACATTTCCCATATGGCAAAACTGGGCGGCTGGTGAAATTTTATTTTCAACGCTCGTGTCGTAATTGAAGACGCACTGCTGCTAGTACGTAGCCCCTACAACCCCCCTCTCAACCGTACATTTAGAGCTGCCAACTGTCTGTCAAAATATATATATATATATTGTATGTGTAAAAACCGGAGGCGACACCAAAAACGTTTACCCCGTTGATGTGTGTTTTTTTTGTTCCCTTTGGCAAATGGAAAACGCTTTGGGTGGCGTTCGCGTTACTAAGAAAACAACAGCCCAGACTTAAGAATCCGAATGCTACCAAATAGAATAGCAAGAAGAAGAAGAAGAAGCACAGGCATCAGATTTGTGTCTTCGTCTTCTTTCGCAGACATTGATGACATGCTGATGAATTTTCATTGAAAACCGCTCGACAGGATTTATTTTTCTGTTCTGTGATTGCCACATCCGTATTTTTGTATGCCCTTGCCCGATAGATAGAGAAAGAGAGATAGGGAAGGGGTATTTTGATTGTGTGAGGGGGGAGGTGGGGCCGGGGGCATTTGCATATAAATATAAAATGATTTCATAGACTTTCTGATTTAAAGCTAATTTTAAATGGCTAAGATAAGAGACGAGGAACTGCACGAACCTTGCTTCAAGGCAAGAAACATACTGAAAAATAAAAAACTTGTAAGGCTAAGGAATAGAATAAGATAGGTTAGGATACGAAAGGCTTTTATAGTTTATAGGACATGGATAGATGGGAAAGTATAAGTTTGGATAATGTAAAATAGATGGGAAGATTAGAAAGCAATGATTGGGCCAAGATAGAAAGGGATAGAATATATTATGATATGATAGAACTTTCTAAACACATTCCTTACTTACTTTTTAACTTCTTGTCTAGAAAACTATTCTCCGCTAGCGAATAAAATCTTCGTCGAGTAAAATCAAATGCTTCTGGCATGTTTCGTTAACTTTTCTTGCATTACTTTACACAGTGTTCAGTTCTAGTTTTGGCCTACATACATACATATATCATCTCATAATACTATATCACATGACACTCAACTTCCAACTTCCTTAACTCAAAATTTCTATTCCACACACACAATTTTTTTTGCACATTTCGCTTGAACTTTTGCAAAAATATGACAGCTCGATTTTTGTGATGTATGAATGAACTGTAAAATAGCTACTTGGATATAAGGGCTTAAGGGCTCTTCTACCCCCACCCTCTTCAACACACACACCCCTCTTTAATGCCAATTTAATAGATGGGCAACACAAGCATTAAAAAAAATCGAAATGAGCAGCAAAACAAATGTCTTAATTTATTCATACTACATGTTTATTAGACTGTGTAGAGAAGAGGGGTTTTTTTTAGAAATTGAAAAAAAAACGTTAGCCAAAAGCCAACCCCTATTCAGATTCAGATTGAGATATAAGAACAACAACAAGAGCATCGTTGCATCGTTGCCTCGAAACAATTTCCATGTTGTGATTTATGAATGATAATGCGCTGTGACACATCCCGACATCCTCTATTCAATCCGAATTTTTTGGGCATATGTCCGCATTGCGTTTTAATTTGCATTAATGGGCGTGGTAATAGGCAGCCACAGTCTAACGGTTTCGTCTATATACTATAACCTTGGCCCTTTGGCACGAGCCAAACACACAGATTTTCACATTTTGTGGCGTTTAATGAGGCGCAACGCTTTAAAAAAAATGGAAACACATTGTGGCCTTTAAAGAGGAGGTTTTAGGGGGAGTGTGCGTAGTATTTACAACTGTTGCGAAATTTGTATTTGAATTTCACTCTAAAGTTGTCCTTTTTCGATCAAGAGGCGTGGCATTTGGCAATAAGTCAATAACTGAATTAATTGTCATATAAATAACCCTTCATTTAATCTCAACTTCAACATATGCGTAAGCAAGCTCAACGGTAATCTGTTATTATTATTATTATGCTATGAAAAGGGGCTGTTTAACCGAACGAAAGAATGCAGTTTTTTGCAATGAAAACTAACTTGGAATAGTGGAAGAGTCTTATAAGTCCTCTCTCTCAAGAAATTAGGAAAAATTCCTTGTTAAATGCATAAATCATATGGTTAAATATAAGGTCATTTTCATTTGTACATAAAAATTTGTGATTTTTAAAAGTGTTTGTAAAGCTTAGTTTCACACCTTTATGCTTCTCTCATTAATCCGTAGTATCGTAAGTCTTGAGCATAGTTGAGACAAAATCAGTCATTATTCAATTATTCAATTCCATTATGTACGCACCTTTATATTTTTTTATTCCTACCCATTTTTCAAGCTTTATTTATTCGCATTCCTTTTGCTGAAATTCATGGCGCTTCTTCTTCGTTTCTGATAAGCGCTGGGGATTCATGTCACCTGGGCGCATTATTTATGATGTGACCAAAAAAAAAGCACACAAACATAGATATGTGTATATCTCCTCCTACTCTTGCTCTTTCTTACACACACACACACACATACAAACTAACACACCTACACACACACAAACACGTAAGCACAATCCTTTTGCTGTGGCTTCTCTGCTTCTGTCGTTGCGGTTTTGCGGTCAACTGTTGCGGCTGCTGTGGCGCCTGTTTCTCTTTCACACTCGCTTTTCCTCTTTTTTTTTTTTACCTCTACTCTACCTGCACAATTTACGACATCTGTATCATTATGCGCTTTACCTGCATTAAAAAATTTTGTTTTGCATGTAAAAATTTCATTTCATCTCATCAATCGACGTGTAAAGGGGACAAAAATGTAAAGCAACTGATATTAATTCAGAACGTAATTCATGTTGTTGTGGTTAAACTTCACTCTTGATTTGAGCTAATTAATTTTTACACTGTGAGGAAAGAAAGTGATAAAAAATACATTTTAAACAATGGCATGCATTCTCTGGTTTCCTTTTCCCTGTGCTTCTCCTTTTGCATCGCTTCTCAGTTTGATTTGTGCAAACTTCGCTTTTTGAAGTTTACAACATTTCGAATTGGACACATTTCCAAAAATCTCTCAATCACTGCAGCTGCCGCTTTTTTTCTATGCAACCATAACTAATTTGGCTATAAAAAAAAAAAACGTATTAATAAATTTTAAACGCTGAGGGATTTTATTTCACCATTATTTTGATTGAATTTTTCACATTTGTTATGGCAAAAACATTTTAATTCGTGCAGAAATTTTGTTTGTGGTCAATTTGATTGCAATTGTTGCTCGCCCACACCACGCCCCCTTTTTCGGACGCTAACCCCGCTGTGTATTTACAGTATAAGTAATATACTCGCATAATACTCGTAATTGATGGCCTGTCAGAAGTACAGAAGTACTGCTGTGGCAGCAGCAACAGCATCATCCAGGACAATGGGATAACTATAAGTAAGTAGGTTATTAGCGCCGCAGGATGCCCAAGGATTCGACCGCCTGCGGCTCAAATGCATGACACACAACACAGGATACAAGCGTCTTGCTGTGAATTAGGGAGACGCACGTACTTTTGCTGTCCTACAATTGTTGTTGCTCTTGTTGTTGTTGCTGTTGTAAGTAGCAGGCGATTATGGTTGTTGCTGCTGCAGTGGGCGTTTCATATTTGTAATGCAAACATACAGAAGCAGGGACTCCCATTAAGTCAGTAGAGCAGGAACTCTACCGTAAGATACCCTTTAAAAACGTAGCAGGTTACCGAAATGAGTTTGAGCTTTCAAATCGCTTTGGTTTTGACCTAGGTTAAGCTCTTTAAAGTTAACAAAACTTACAAAATCGAATCTTAAGCTAAATTTCGAGCAAGAATTTCGACTTTTGTTTGAGAGATCGAACTATGATCAAAAAGTGAAGTCAAGTTACAAACTCAAGATAACTAGGTATCCTATACACATGCACAAATCTGGTTACAAATGTTCTTGGTTTGTGAGAGATGCCGACACTTTGTGGGCCAATTGAAATTCATACCGAAGAGGCAGTTGTTATTGTTGTAGTTATTTCCCAACGTAACTCCATTAGCCGGAACTGAGATCTTAACTCAGCTTTGACTCTCTATTCTATTCTTTCACCCCTTCTCTTTCTCTCGCTCTCTCTTCTGAGCCCTTTGACATGACGAATTGTCGTAGTAAGTCGCATTGTGAATATTGTCTGGGTTATAAGTGGTAAGTGAAAAAGAACATTCAGTCAGCTTTTATCTTTTTTATTGGCTTGTTTCTTTATTTTTTTTAACGGATTTGCGAAATACGTGATGTTGCCTTAGGAAGCAATATTCTGCGTTTCTCTATCTATAAGTCTGTTTTACTGTTATACTACACGCACTAATAAACCAGATAATTGTGATGATGTAATGATAATGATGATGTTGTTGCTGTATTTGTCGCGCCTCTTGTTTATAGTACTCATATTGTAACCGTTACTTAAATGCACATGCTAACATTTTATGATGTCGCTGTTTGGCTTTGGCTACCCATCAAAAGTGTGTTTGCAGTGTGCTGCTCGTTTCTTTTGGGCCAATGGTAACTTAATGGCCCTAAAGGGCAGCTTCACACAACAACAATGCCGCAATTGCATAAATATATATGTTTTTGACACGTTTAATGCATAAACATGGCAAAAACAAAGCCTTAGAACAGTTTGAAGTTAGAAGATTACAATGAAGTCAGCCGGTAAAGTCAAAACTCGAATCACCAGGTGTGCAGCATCATTATCATTATTATTATCAGCTTGGCTGCCTATCACTTTTTTCGATTTGTGGCGCTTATTTAAATTGCATTTCAACCCCTTTTAGAAAGGCTCGAGTTGCATTGTTTTGACATGACACCCAAGCGAAACGCGACAGCTACAGATTCCCTCTCTCCTATCCAGTAGGGGCGGGTACAGGAATCTGTCAACCCTCGGCTGCTGCTGCTGCTGCAGCGATTGTTTCAGCTACTGCCGGCTGCTTTTAATCAAGTGTTGACAACCAAGCAACAACAACAACAACAACAAAATTTTACAATTGCATTTTAATAAACTATCCTTATTTCGTATAGTCGATACCCCGCAACCCTCAGTCTGTTTCTCTGGTTTAGTTTTCATTTAACACCTTTTTTTTGTTGTTGTTCATCCGAATGTTGTTACAATTTTGTCGCTTGTGTTGTTTTAGGCGCAACCGCAAGGCTCAAACTGAGTTTTAGACTCAAAACTCAGGCTACTTGTGTCCTGAAAATGAGAATCTGTTGCAACTGTATCTAAATCTATTCTTATTTCTACTTCTGTTACTGTTTCGGTTTTTGGGTCCGGTTTCGGCTTACAGCTGCCACGTTTTGTCCTTTTCAGTCATTTGTTGACTTTGCTGAGTGACTGATTTTTAATGATTTTTTTTTGGTTCTTATTGAAGGGTTCATTGAAATAATCGAATTGTGGTTTTGACTTGCAAAATGGGAATTTTTTTTAATGATATGTAAATAAAAGCGTGTGTTGAGCAATATATATGGGATTGTTTTTATTCTAATATTATTTTAGAAATTTTTTAATTTTTAAGAGTTAATATATTTTCATGAATTCTTAATTAAAAATCAACACGAAAGATTTGATTGTTGTTTAATCATTAGATTTTGGAGATCTTTAGCCTTCATATTGATTTGACTGCGTTTAATCGAAATATCGATTAATATCGTTTGGAAAATAGTTAAAGAGAGTGATTGTTTCTTTATTCGGATGCTAAGGTTCATTTATATAAAAAGAAAAAAACCACTGTGAGCCCGATCACACGGGAGATGGGCAAACATCTTGGTGTTACTTCCTTTATATATTCTTATGCTTATATTCATCCATTTTAAAAACAGTTGTTTCAACTTGAACTTGAACTTAAAATTCTAATGTACACTGGATTTTTATTAAAAATGCATGTTAAAATTTTATGGAAAAAAAAATCGACTTGGTCATTGGTAAAAACTTTCGACTTCCATAACTTCGTCAAAACTAACCCGATTTTCAAAAGCAACGCCTTAAAAGTCATGGTTTGACCCCTAGAATAAAGCTGCATTTAAATAAATACATTTTAATAAAATTCGATTTTTGGTCAAAATGCATGTTAAATTTTTATGCCAAAAAATCGACTTGGGCATTGGTAAAATCTTTCGACTTCCATAACTTCGGCAAAACTGACCCGATTTTCAAAAGCGATATCTTACAAATCATGGTCTTAAATCGAGTTAAACGCATTTTCATAAATAAAACTATCGGTTTATGATACGATATAATATATGTATATGAATGTAGCCAGATTACATGCAAGCTTACAACACTAACACTAATACAATGACAAATACACCGATTTGATCTTACTTCTTACGTAAGATTCTTTGTATGTATTTGAAACAAGATTTCTTACCCCCCGAGCCTATAGATGTTTACACATCAAAAATTCGTGCACTATATTATAGAAAGGCTTAATTAAATATTCTAATCTATCGATAATCTCGATATAGTTATCTCAAGTTTGTTTATCGATCGTATTTAAGCTTCTTATTTTTTACAATACTTCCTAACATCTGTTTCTATGCTTATCCCATTCTCTAACTCAACTTTTAATTGCAATTCAAATCATTATTTCTAGTTTCAAACCCAGCCCCTGCTGCTTTCCTTATGCGGTCAGCCATTTTGTTTAGTTTTAGTGTGGCATATGTTGCAAGGATTTGCATGCGCTTCGGCACTTGTTAAGCCCTGCCTCGAGGCCGACCAGAAACCCCGTTCATTTGAAAACGATTTAAGCCTTAACCCTACCCCTTCTTCCCTACTTCCTATTTACGTTAGCCTTGTTGCCTTGTAATCAATGTGAAATGACATTTTGAGTTTTGTTGCTCGCGCATTGTACATGTCAGTTGTACTGTGTATGTGTGTGTGTGTGTGTGTGTGTGGCAAGGTGTTTCGTTTCACATATCAACAACTTGTTTGTGACAATGCTGTCGCTGTTTGAAAACTGGGCAGGACACATAACATGTCCTTGCTGCCGGCTGTTGCTTGTTGTCATTGTCAACGCAAATCTGTTTTGATTTTAATCCTGCTTATGCGCCGTGAAGCCGACTCTCAACGCTCAACGCTCAACTCGCATGCCATTGGACCTGCGGGGCAACAACATGTCCTTGCATCGTGCCTCTTGTTGTTGTGCAGCGATCCGTACTGCTTGTTGTACACACAAATCCGCTGATGATGTCCTGGTTGCAGCTCTTCCGTCGATGATTATGCGCCTTAAGTGCCGAAATCAATGCACACAAATGGCCAAATTACATGGTCAGCAGGGGGTGGCTGGCAACAAAGAGAGAGGGAGCGGGCAATGAGTTGCAAGTGTTGCTATTTTGTTTATTAATCAATTGAATTAAGTTCTCTACACTTTCTCTCGCTCCATGTGTGAAGCGTTGCACGTGAGTTGAGAATCCTAACAAAATAAAAATTCCAAAAAAAATAAAATAGTCGAGCTGTAAGTTAGTTAAGTAGCGTGTGCATTTGACACTTGTTAAAATATTTGCGCCTGTGTCTGCAACACACAATCACCCAAACTTGCAACAAACACTTGAGTGTTTGTCCTTTCTCTCCTGTATCGTTGATGTCCTGACTAGGGTTGCGCTCAGCGCCTGTCGCGTATTTAGCGAACGTGTTTTCACAACTAACAAGGATGTTAATTTTGTTGCTGCTGTTTGTTGCACGTCCTACTCCCTGTTGCGGCGGGCACTGTTTTTATTTTTATTTTTTGAAGCTTTGCACCAAATGCCTTTTCACACCCAGCCAAAATGCTCATGTCGCAAGCGTCCAGAGGGTCTCGTATTTTATTTTATACACTTTTACTCTTAAGTTCGTTGGTCTTTACTTTCAAAACCAAGTGGAACTTACAAAACGTATAGTTTCCTTAACTTATTAAGAAGAAGAATTCATTGGAGAATAATTGGGCTTAAAGTTTGATTGGAGAAAAATAACAATTTTAACAAAATTATTCTATTATTTTTTCGCAGAAAGAGATAAGAAAAATCCCATTTCCTGCTAGAAAGTTTGTTAATAGATTAATATATTATTTTTAACAGTAAAAAAAAAAGGATTTTTTCATATTGTTTTCTTAGTAAATTTTGAATTATGGTTTAAAAAATAGTTCTGTTGTCTTTCAATGTAAAATGTTCTCCTCACTTGCTTAAAATATGTTCATAAATGTATCTCATATTTATTCACATCCTAATTTCTTACTTCGTTAGTGTATTGCCTCAGTCGATGTAACGTTTACAAATTCCTTTGATGGTCGTATTTTATTTTTATTTTGTCGCCATCATCATCTGCTATTTTGTGTTGCTGTTTATTTTACGGGCAGTGACGATTATGTGGCTCCCGGAATATGCGGCCAAAGGAAGGGGGGAGAGAAAATGCAGGGGTCGAAAAGGAAACCTCAGCCACATCCGATACTCGACGTTGGCGTTGGCCATTTTGTGTGTGTGTGTGTGTTTGGATTGATGCGCCCCGGCTATGCGAACTAAATACTTTGCACAAGCGATGTCCTTGCCACAACCACACACACACACACACACAGAGACACATGACAAACGATGACAGTACGAAAAGAAAGACAAGTAGAGGGGGGCGGGCTAGCTCTGCTGTTGACTGGGTAAAAGCATCCTTCACACACAGAGCTTTGTGCTTGTTGGTTTAAGAAAATTATTAAGGATATTTTTGTGGTGCTGATGAGTTTGCCGAGTACTTTTTTCATTTTTTTCCTCTTTCTTTTTATTCGGAGCTGACCAACCCAAGCAAACATCAGTACGAGTGTGTTTGTGTGGTGTGTGTTGGTTAAGTGTACATCCAGCGTTGCCAGAGAGCACAAATAGCAAAACAGGAAGCTCAAGTATGTTTACAGTTGACAACGCCAGAGTAGAGAGCACATATCATTCCCCTTCTGCTGCTGCTGCTGCTTCTCCTTTTCCTTCCCCTTTTCCAAAACCCAATTCGCAGTTTCCATTCAGCTAGACAAGGAGACCGTTTTGGTCGCATCCAGGACACGTTGCCTGGGTGTAGCCTTTTGTTTGCCAACTACCAAGTGGGTACGTGTGTGTGTGTTAGTTTGAGTAATGGACGCTTTTATTTGAGCGCCACACACACACACACACATACACTTACATGCTCCCCAGTCAAGGCTCTGTGTCAAAAGGGGTCAAATGCTGTATTTCCCTTTTATGCCATTTGTTGTTGTTGTCGGCCATATTTGTTTGCTTTGGGGCCAGCATTTGGCTTCATTATTATTTCGGTGTTTTACTCGAACATTGTCAATCACTCATAATATTCGATGTGTTTATATTTGGATATAAATAAATGTATTAATACAGTGAAATGTTTTTTAAACTTTCTAAATATTAAACTATGAAATTATCCTTTTAGAAAACTGTACATTGTTTTTATATTTTGTTTATTTGATATACTTCTGATATTTTCTAAAAATATATTGGTTTGTTATTAAAATGTATTATCATTATTATTTACCTGTAAGAACCCAAGAAAAGACTTGAAATGACTTTTACTTTAGCTAATCTAATATTTCACCAAGCTTTTTAGCATAACGAGTGCCCACTGTAGGGTACACAATATATATATGCAACATCCGTTGGTATTTGTATTGGTGTTTCGTCGATTGCTTGATGAATTCTGCACTTAAATAGTAAAAATTTGTATGCCATTCATTTAGTTTGTACACAAACACAAAGTGACGATTGACGGCTGAACGATGGGTGGCAAGAGTGGAAAGAGAGAGTGGGAGAGAGAGGCGTGCGTGTTGTGTCGAGTGCAAATCAACGATTGCTCTTCATACAATCGTCTCGCCTTGTTGTAATTGATGATGATTTGTGTTTGCTCTCAAATCATTTATATTATGATAAATCACACACAAAAGAGCATATCAAAGGGGAGAAAGCATTTGCTTTTGATATTTTTAGTGTTTGTAATCATCGACTTGCTCTAATTGAAAGCACAACATGCGTGTGAAATATATTTGCACAACACAAACAGCATCATCAGCAGCAAAAGCAAAAACAAATCACACAATTTCCACTTCTCTGTCGAGTTAGTGTCTCTCTCTCTCTCTCCTTAACTGTTGAGCTCTTCAATGCATGCAGTGTCACACAGTCAGTAGTCGTCCTGGTTGTATGAGGGTTTAGTCCTTATTTGCTTACAAACATTTAGCAACATTTTATGTTGCCTGCCTGCCTGGCCGGCTGCCTGCTAATCGTTTTTGCATTTCGAAAGCATGCTTAATGCCAAACGCGTGCCACTGATTACCATATGAAGGATATTAGCTCTTCACTCTACTCGAATTGAAATAAAAAAATCTCATAAAATGCATACAAAAAACGATTGCTTGGAAATCGTATTTGTATTATTAGTAATGTAGGCGGTTGAATTGTTTTAGACTTTTCGTGAATGCAAAAATGTTTAACACTTGTGAGAAAATTGTTTTGAACGGGCATCGAACTATCAAAAGCTCCATAAAACCTCTTTTTTTCAGATATTATAGTAGCAACTACTCTGCTTTTATGACCAATCAATCAGTTAGTAAGTTTGTCATAACACAAGTCAAAACAATATGTTATATGTATATGAAGATACCAATTGCCCTACGTTTCTATTTCTTCTATAGTAACAAATCCCACTCTCTTTTGCATCTACTTTACAGCTATGCCGTCATCACTGGACTAATTGCAATGCTATCGCGTCGTTGCCTGAAGGTGCGCGAGTCCATTGAACAGAACCAGAGCGTCATGTTGAGTCTGCTGACCACGTTGGGTTTCCTCACACGATTCATTGATGTCTGTCCGCCAGGTGGGTTTTCGTTTAGCACCTTTTTTCCCAAAAAAAAAAGAAAAGAGTAAACAGGATTGACTCACTGCTTCCTCGCTTTTTCTCGTTCTCTTTGAAGGTCCTGGTGATCCGACACGTTTGTTGAGCGCTGCCAAATCCACAGAGCTCTTCGGCACTGTTTCAATGTTGGCTGGCAGTCTGGTGCCTATTGGTAAGTTTTATATAGAGGATCTTAACTGAAAAAACACAGTAGCCGGATGAGGTCAGTGGCGGGAGGAGTTAGGGTAGGCGGGTGCTAATTGCTTTTGTATGCAGACTACGTGATTTTCAAACGCTGGCGGAAATTAAATTTTTTGACTTTTCTTTTTTGTGCAAAGATTGTAAAAGTTGCCGCTGTTTTTGTTGTCGTTGTCGATCGATTGTTTATGGCATATATATCTATCAATATCCGCTTACTGGCTGCTGCTGTTTCTTCTTCTTCTTCTAAAAACTTTTTCCTAATCTTTGTCTTCTTTTTTGTTTATATTTTGTTTTTGTTTTGTTATTGCAGGTGAATGCATTCCGCCTCGCACGACCGCCTTGGCGGCATCGACTTTTAATCTTTACGTGTCGCTGGCTTCGCTGGATGTGAACAGTTTTCAGGTGAGTTGGCAACCCTACATACCCAGTCCACCACTTCTTTCTCTCTTTCCCTGTGTCACTCCACAAGTGTGCAAACGCCAAATGCCGCTTAAACAAATCACAAAGTCAGCCGTTGAAAATTGTATTATGTCGAAAGTTTTTCACTTGTCAAAAAAGTATTCGCATTTGGGCACAGTGCTTGTGACGCTTTAGAGTAGGAAGTTTCAAGTATTTATAGCAAGGATGTGTGTATAAAGTAAACACCTCAATACAATCTGCAAAGATTTGTTAAATATATCAAGACTTGACAGTATTATTATTCATAATGAAATACTTTTATAAGATAAGGGGTCCCTAAAAGATTTTCCCCTTTAAGTCTGTTCCTATGTTTTTAGGTCCATTAGATTATTAGTATATCACTTAAGTAATTCCCTTTGAACGAAAGTGTATTTAATCTTTCACAAACCAAGCTTCAATTTCCTTGCTTTTCATCTTATTTTCGATTTACTTTTTTGTCTCAACATTTTTGTTTTCTGGTTTGTTCTTCTTTGCCTTGCACTTGAGAAGTTTGTGGCACGTGAAATCGCCCAAGAAAATTGAGAATTAAGTAAGAAGAAACAAACGACACAAAAGTGTGTGTGGCTAAAAGCTTAGAATACAGTTAAGGCAAATAAAACTTATTTGCCGCAGCAGCAAAACAGAAACGAAATTTGCATATATGTATTGGCATTGAAGTCATGAGTGAAATGTCATTTGACACAGGTGACATCAGTTGTCATCTGTATGTTGTGGGTGGCATTTGTCTAAGGGGCTGCTGTTGCATTTGACATTTGGCACAGAATGACAAACAACATCAGCGCCATTGAACCGCAATGGCGGCGGCATTTGACATTTGGCTGTAACTACTTGAGCAATTGCTGTGGTTGCCAAGGGGTGTGGGTAAGGGTGTATTGGGGGGTTCCATGTTTGAGTGGGTCGCGTGCAAATATTTTGACACTTTACCTTGGCAACTAACACGACGCATTTGAAATTTATGCGAGCCCCGACCGTGATTTGCAGCAAGTTGAGATTGACTGATGAAACGGCATATGTAAACAGCAAATGACTGACTGATTGAATGACTATTTGACTGACCGACTGACTGACTGACTGACTAACTGTCAAACAGTATATTGCCTTTTGTCTACAATTCATTTCCTGCTGTTGTTGTGTCAATATTTGTGGCACAGCTGCAAACTTGTTGTTGCACTACACTGACAAAGATCATCATGAAGTCCTTAATTGAAATTTTTAAGCATATTATTTTCAGATGAAAAGCAGTAGATCGGGTTTAAGCCTTAACGGCACTCTTGGCTGTTTCTTCTGTTGCTTAAAATATTTTTTATGACCGAAAAGTTTTTATTAGTTTGGTTAAACTTAGTAAATCTAGTAAAAGTCTTACACTAAGATGGATTTTTCACAAGTTTTAAGTACACAAATCTTAGTTAAATCCTAGACATTTTTGTTGGTGCACCTTCCTGCTTAGTTCTCTCACTCTTTCTTCTCCCCCTAACTCGCCGTCTGTAGAAACGCACTTGACAAACTAATTTGTTGCGCAAACAGCGAAAATGAAAATGCAGCCAAGCATCATTTTGCTGGCGGGGGATTAGGCCAAGTTAAGCAAAAACTTACCAGCCCAGCTCAGTTGAGTTCAGCTCAGTTTATTTGTTTTAAATTACCACAAAAATAGATAAAGTCCACAAAGAATCTTTTGCTCTCATCTTTCTTGCGCCCTTGTTATTATTATTGCTTATGCTTATGTATGTAGTACGTCTAACTCTTGGTCTGGCAAATAACTTGATTTGGTTTTAATCAGCGAGAGACACACACACACACACACACACACGCACAACCACAAAGCTAGCTCAATTTTTCAAGTGCTTCTGCCTTTGCATCTGCCTGCCCTGCCTGCCTGCCTTGTGCCTTGCAAATATTGACTTTGTAAAATGAAATTTTCAAGTTTAACCCAAGCACAAGCCAGAAACTCACATACACAAACACACAAACACACATACACTGTGATAAACTGGTAGCCTGATTGCTTTTTTTTTGTTTTGAAGGATGCCGCCGCACATCGCGCTTCGCTCATCGTTTGCTCTCTGAGCCATGCAACAAATCCTCGCTCATATCCTGCCTACTACATCCTGCCCCGACCTCTTGCCCCCCTACCGTTGCCCCTGCTCTTGCTCTTGCTCTGGTTCGTGCTTCATGCCAGTCAGCCCAGGCACGTCAATTGTTTGGTTAAATATTTGCTCAATGCTCGTACAAGTTGCCAGTTTCAGTTTTAGTTGTTTGGTTTTTTCTTTTTTTGTTGGGCCTTGGACTTTTGCGTGTTTTATTGCCCCACTGTACAAATCGAGGGTAGTTTGAGCTGTGCGTGTTACTAAAGGTGGTTGTTTAATTACTTTGTACCAAAATTGTTTTTTAAGGCAAGTGTGATTAGCATAAAGCTTTGTCTACTTAAGCGATAAAAAAAAATATCACAAAAAAATGAGAGAAAAATAAAAATATAAAAACTTTAAACAAATGATTTACATATTTTTAGTAAAGATACAAAAATACATTGTTAAAAACATTAAACTGTGCTTATAAAAAACTTAGTTTCATATTGTTTTTCATAAGACAAAGTCCAAAATCTTTAAAAAATTGAACATGTAGGGTATCGTGTTTGTAGGGTATTGTGAAGTCTATATACTCTTGTTAATGTTTTCTTTCTTCTTTTTTTTGCTGGTTTTGTTCTTCGCACGGCTGACAATGTAAACAAATTAGAAGCGAGAGCTCATTGTCTGTTGTCCATTGGTCCTTTACCTCCCTTCCCTTCCGTTCCGTTCTGCTCCGATCCGCTATGCAAATAAATGTATACCACACACACACACACACACCTCGCACAACAAACAATTGAGCACTTCACTTGCTGCCTGCTCTAAACAAGTGCCACTCTTTCATATTTGTTTAGACTTAATTAAAACATTTGCACAGTGATTCAAAACACACACAAAAAAAAAAACAAAAAATTGTTTAGTGTTGCCTTTTTTTGTGACTCTATTTATTTGGTGTGTTGCCAATTAACTCTAACCCTATTTGTCGATTCTCGATGCTTTTTTACAGGAGGCGCTTAGCGTGGAGGGTCCTTTATCATTGAAGCTGCTCGATGTGATAACTTTAATACTTAGCTATAGCGCCAATTCAACAATTGGCACCAAGAATGGCGAGAGCTCCACAATGTTAATCGATTTGATCGCATCGCTGGCGTTCTTTAGCGTTAATAATCGCCGGCATCAGGATCTGCTCATATCGGAAACGTTTGCGGTGATCTTTAAGAGTTTGGCCAAGCTGTCGACCGAATTTAATCCGGTGATTTATCCATTTTTGGTCACCATGTGCTATAACAATGCCCCAGCCAGGCAGCTCATATCACACGATTTTGATCTAGGGGTGAGTTCATTTATTCTAATGATCCTCTTCCTTACGAATATCATGTTAACTCCTTGTTTGTATCTGTTTCTTGCCCTTCAAAGTTTCTGGATGAGTACAGCAAATCGGAGGCAGCCAAGCGTAATCGTTTGATTCAAATCATGCACAAAAACAATAAGAATAACAATAATAGCAACAATAACAGCCAGCAAAAATAGAGCCTATAATGCCATCTTGCTCTTGCTGCCAGTGTGCTTAAGTGTATCTCTCTCTCTCCCACAAAAGTGATATTATTTTCAAAGAAAATCAAAAATCATAAAAAAAAGAAGAAAACTCAAAACATTCGTAATTGCAAAATGGATTTACAACTATTTTTACAATAATTTTTAATCAATTCTTCTTATATATAAAACATATATATATTATATATATAGTAAATAACACTCATGATTCATTAACTCACACATTCACAACAACAAAAACTCGCATTAGTTTTATTACTTATCACTTTGCATCGTAATTTATTAGTTAGTTTTTAACTTCCTAAAAAAGTATTAACATCTTGATTTCAATTATCAAATTTCTTCACATATTTTGCAAAATTCTCAGTTTTTTTGTAAACATTTATTTCTCAACCCTTACTCCGAATTTTTGTACCACCTAAAAGTTTATGAAAGGCAAGCTGTTTATTATTGATATATAATAAATAAATATGTGAAAAAACTACTTGCTTAGTGACGTTTTTATATATTCTAGGTTGTTGGACAATAAGCTACAGGTAAGTCGTAAGTAATAACCATTGTCGAAACGGTCTAAGTACCAGTTTGCACCTGTTTAGGTAAATGATAAACAATATGTAATATTTTTTTGTATTGCAATCTGTCTCAACTCTTGTCGAGTATTTATTTACGTTTGAAGTGTTGCAAACAATGGGCTCTGGGCACTGTTTGCAATTTCTTTTGGGGGCACACAAATTAAAAACGACAATAATAATGATGATGCCTTAGCAATTTGTGGGCGTGTCCTGGGGTAGAAGCAACAAAACGCACACACATAGAGAGAGAAGCGACAAAAACTCATCAGGCGACATTCGTCGTTTTGTGGAGCGCGCCTTTTGTCTTTTTGTTTGTTGCTTGTTGCTTTTGGGGCGGGTGGGCGTATGCGTTGAGCTGTCCATTGTCTCATTGTCCACGTCGTTGCACCTAGCCTGAATTATATGTCACACGATGAGCAGAGAAGAAGAAGGGAGGGGATAACAGCGACAACACGACAACGACAACATCTAATTTCTTTGGACATTGTACGTGTGGGTTTTTTAATGCTGCCATATGCACAACCCCCAGCCAAAGAGGGGTTGGCGAATTGTTAACAAAAAAATAAAAACAACAAAAAAAAAGCCAGAAAATTGAAAGGCGGCGCACAATAACAATAAAAAATAATAAGAATAAAGGACCTCAAGAAACACTCACTCTTTTTCGTCCTCTCTCTCTGGCGACAGATTGAAGTCACTCAACTTGAAATGAAATGCGACAGCGTTGAACAATCAAACATCGCAATATGCGAACTCAGTGCAAAAACGAGTCAACAATTGATGGCTGAGAGAACATCAGCTATGAGTTTAGGTCTGTAACAAGCCAATAAAGAACCTATAAGATTATTAAATACATAAATTGGTTAGGAAAAGTGAAAAGAATTTTATTTTTCTATAAAACATAATGAAAGTCTCTGAAACTTTTTTCAAATAGTTTTATATTAGGATTTTATAAGATTTCCGAAAAATGAAGACAGCTAAATTCATAAATGAAAATAATTAAAAGCGAAAAGTAATATTTAGTTGATAAAATGGTTTTTAATATACCAAAAATATGCCTTTAATAAATACCAAAAATACTTAACGATATTATATTTAGCTTTTTTTCAAGATTTCTTTTGAGTTTTATAATTGAAAAAAATCCATTTATTCTATAAATAATTTGTACACGAAAAAAATGAAGTGTATTTTTTCCATCGTTTTTCTTACACCGTTTCAGCCTTTTCCTTTTGTTGATACATTATTTTTAATTTGTAGCGCAAAATCAATGAACAAATTGGTGTTAGCAGAAGCCAAGTGCTTAAAGTCAATGAAAGGGGAGCTGGAATATGCATACACTATATATCTGAGTACTTTGTCTGATTGTACATATAGTGGCGAGCGGGGAAAGGGTGTAAAACAGAGACAAATGACAGTGCGTCGAACAACCCTTCCGAGCAGATCCATAAAACCATAATTGCTGTGTAGATGTGGTCGTTGGACAGAGCGAGGAAGTTGGGGAGAGCTATAACAAAACAGAAAATGAATAAAAAATGTGAATGACTAAGCAGTCGAGACAGTTGAGCGACAAAGTCAATATATCACAAAATACCAATTTGGGCCGCGTTGGCTCCTCAATCAAAATTATGACAATACAACAATAGAGAATACGACACCAACAACAACCAACTAAATATGTACTTGCCACCCACCCCTCTGGGAGCTGCGTTTTGTGTTTAGATTAGTTAAGCGTCAAGCGCAAATGCCAATTATAATGAAAAAGTGCCTCATAGCCCAACGTTGCGTGCAATAAGCGCATAAGGTTAATAGCTTTATGAGAAGGTTTTTTTTGTTTTCTGTTCGAGGTTCGGTCAGTTCTGGTTCGGGTCAGCTTTAAGACACGGGAAGTTAATTGCAGCTTAAGGAGGCAGCCCAAAACAAACTGATTTTCAAGGTGCGTCTTTTTTTCGACCGCAAAAAAAAGGAACAACAGTTAGACAAACAAATTTCGCGCCTTTTCCGCTTTTCGGTGGAAAAGAAAAACGAGCCTTGAAAAAATGTTGACCAAAGCAAAGAAACAAATGAAGTGCGGTATAAATACAAAAGCTATCTAACATGTTTGTATATTGATAACCCAACTCAATACTTCTTTAAGCATACTTTATAATAATGTTCTTAAGTTAATTTCACTTGCATTTGTTAAAAGTAAATATTCCTCTTGTGGCAGGAAATTTAAAAAAGCGAAAGTTCATTTTTCCGATTTTGTTTTTCGTTCAGCGCTTGTCCCAACACTAGATGGGCTTGCTGTCCTTTGTGTGTGTGTCTGTGCTGGACTTCCGGCCAGGATACGCTTCTAATTTGTTTACAAGCGACGGCACGTTGACGTGTTCGGCGCACATTATGCGCGATGAACAAACGCTGATAAGCAGCTGGACACAAGTTTCGTCCTGTGCAGGGTATGTAGGTAGGGAGGGGGCTGGACTTGGACTTTTCGACTCCCAAGCTAAAAAGCAAGTGACTTTGTGACTATTGATTGCGTGTGTGACAGCTATGATGATGATGATGATGATGATGATGACCTTACGATGACACCCAGCTGATTATAAAGAAATAGTCGTTGCGTGTAAGCCTCAAATTCAGCGGAAATGTTTCACAGCAACAGCGAACGTTAAATTATGTAACCAACAACACACACACACACACACACACAGAGGAGAAGCAGAAAGGAGCATTCAAAGTGAGAACTGGTTGCTCGTTGTCCGATCAGGACTCATTCACATTTGAAAATCAGCGAACCGCAGTCAGCTAAGCTCCTGGCATGTCCATGTCGAGGTCCTTAAGCGGCTTTGCTGCTCGAGCTGCTTCGGCTGCTCATTTGCACGTGAGGCGCAGGCAGCGAAGCGTCAAGGCTTACGCCGAAACGACTATGGACTTTGGAGCACTTTCTTGCCTACATGCATGTGTATGTGTATGTGTATTTGTATATGTATGTATATGTGCAACTATTTGTGCTCCGTAACCATTCCATGCCATTCCATTGGCAGGGCTTTGCTTTCAGCTGCAAATTTATGACCATATAAATAACGCAACTGAGGGAAACCAGTGGCAGTGGCAGTGGCAGCCACAGCTCGAAACAACAGGAACAATTTAAGACAGCAATACAAACTATTTGATACACTACAAAAGCATTTGTTTCTATGAAATGTGCTTAGGAAAGATAAGGTATTGATAACATTTTAAAAACTTCAAAATCAAAATTAAATAATATCAAAAGTTCCTGTATAAAACTTGACAACAGTCCTATAAAAAAGATTTGATGCAGTAAATATATTATTCTATGAAATTTACTTTCATTTTATTATATATAAATAAATAACTTCATCTTTAGACTCATTTTAAGTAGAATGTTCAGGAACTCATTTCCTATTTATTTCCAAGTAAATGTGTAAATCATCATTGCCAACTTGTTGAAGTGTATTTAGCTCGTAAAAAACCTACTGCCATTTCTTTATATCATATGCATATTTATAGCTGAAATAAATAACAAATAATATGGCAATAAATTTGGACACGTTCTTTGTTTCAATAATAACTAAACTGAAACTGTGCAGAA
Source organism: Scaptomyza montana (assembly GCA_018904305.1). Taxonomy (NCBI): domain Eukaryota; kingdom Metazoa; phylum Arthropoda; class Insecta; order Diptera; family Drosophilidae; genus Scaptomyza; species Scaptomyza montana. The sequence continues at coordinate 661,053 of JAEIGR010000037.1, read as the reverse complement.
CCAAATATGCAGAACAGAACAGAACAGAACGGAACGGAATCGAATCGAGCCTTTAGTGCCCAAAGCGTTCATTTGTTCATTTCAAAGATATTAAATATGCATAATCATGAAAGTAAGTTTTTTATTTAGTTGTAAATAAATGCTGAGTGACTTCAAGTTACCCTGTAGAAACAAGAATTTTCTTTATAAAATACAGATTCATAGCAAAACCTATGCCAGACGCGACCAATCTTTGCTTCGCACTTTTGTTTACAGACAGTTTTATTTTGGCACAAAAACCAACTAAATAACTAAACAGCTGCCTGCCTTAAACATTTATTTATTTCCAACCATGAATTTGTCTGATTTGATTTAGTTGAATGTTTCTACGCATAAATCAATGCCATGTGGTTTGCTGCTGCTGTTGCTGTTGCTGTTTTTATCTATCAGACAAATTGCTGACGCGATAAGCACTAACCGATAACAGACAGAATATTGTTGTTGTTGTTGGATACCATATTTATTGTCGAGTCATGCACTCGTTGAATTTTGCAGTTGAATTAAAGCCATGCAAGTGGTTAATTAAACGCACTAAATTATGGCATATGTTCAAGCGCCCCTCCCCAGCCAGCCAGCCAGCCAGCCAGCCTGCCTCACTCTTTTGGCCAATTTAAGATAAGATACGTTGCAAATGGATATTGTAAACATGACGCTTTATTCTGGCTTGGACAGAGGGCATTTTTGTTATTCACTTCGATTCACAGTGCAAAAACAAAATTGTGTGCAGTGTAGAAAAGCATGTGCTTCAACATTTTACATTTTTCATACTATAACATGGGGTTTGTTTTTTATTTGTTATTTGCACATATACTTTTTTTGTTGATTTTGTATACCCTGTAGGAAAGCGCAGATCGTTTATCTTAGTTAAATACGGTATAATCTATAGCCAAATGCTTGTTTCCAGCATATCTTTCAGTCTCCACTAATACGAATTTCACATTTTTGTTATGTTTGAAGCTTGAAGGCAAACAGCGTTGACAGCTTTTTGTTCACAAATGTCACAAAAAACGACCAAAAGCCATAAGAATCGTTTGCATTCATTTTCGGAGTACTTGTTCGAATATGAATATTTGAGTATTCAAATCATCTACTTACTTAGATCCACGTTTTAAGGCATTCAATTTTCATTTTGTGTGCAAAAACTGTTTTTTCTTTTTTTGCATCTTTCTCATGCAAATATTTCTGTTCATAAGTATGTGTGTGTGTGTGTGTGTGTACATATTGCATAAATTATTAATGCCAACTTTTATTTTTTTTTACATATTTTGCAGACAGTTGGCAGTCGACAAACATCAACACACACACACACAAACACACTCGCACTGTGATGAAGATATACCAAATGTATGTATGTATGTAAGTATGTATTTATGTATGTATGGTATGGACAGGCAGTCGAGTCAGTTGCTCGTCATATTTGCGTGTTTGCATTTAATCATCGAAAACGTTGCAGGGAGCTGAGTGTACGACCACGCCTACACACAAGCCCCCACTCCCCCTGCCACACACTCCAACTTAACTACTCCCCCCAACTGACATTATTTGCATTTGCATAAAGTTTGTTTCTTTTTTTAACCCGCATTTTCGTAATATTTTTTTTTTTTAGCAATTTCATTTAAATTTTGTATGCTGCGCAAACATGAAAATGCGTTAAAACAAAAAGATATCATCAAGTTGTGCTAATGCCTGTTAAAACGTGTTGAATGAGACATTATCAGGATTTGGGCTTAGTTAATTGGATGCCTATAAAAAGTATTTGTACCTTATGAAACGAATTTATATTGTTGTAGGATCTTCATCATATCAAAACTTATCTTTTCGACATATGCTGTGCAATAAGCTTATAAGCGTTAGGCATAAAGGGCGGCTCTTTTCCTTACTTTACGCTTTTATAAGTTTGTCAAAAACAAAACAAAAATCATTCTTGACAGCATTTGCATTTTAATCGTGCCTTGATTTGTCTCTGCAATTAATTCTCTTACCTAAAATGCAAACAAAATTACTTTAATTAGCGTATTTAATCTGAAAACAAGCTTCTGTTTGGCAAACCATAGACAGAGATACACACATACATCTAATGATAATGCAACACACAAATACAAAATGCCAAAAATATTGTTGTCGTTGTGTGTCAAATGATTTAATTGAGCGAACAACAACAACAACAACAACATCAAATAGAACATTTTTGTTTTTGTGGATTGTTGAACAGATTGCTTTGGCCAATTGCTTGCTCTAGATGTCAGTTAATAATGAAGCTTATCAGTTAGCAGCTCGTAGCTGGACAATTTGAAGCTCTGATTTTGCCATCAATAATCATATTATTGAGCGATTGAGTGGCAACAGTTGCAGCTGTTGCTCATGTTCTTGCAACAACTACAACAACAACAATTCTGTCAATTAGTTATCATGTTCGTTGTCAGCACATTTCGATTTTGGTTTCAGATTTTGATTTAATTTTTGTGTGTTTGTAGTGAAACGAGTTTAGTAGTATTTGCCACAGTTTCACTTTGAGTGCCACACATTTTGTGGCCCAAAATTCAACTGATTAGTTCGAGTTACAACAACAACAACAACAACAGTTGGGGTTAGTTAATCAAATATGCTGACCAAAAAAACAGTTGAATAATCAGTCAAATGTTGTTGTTGTTGTTGTTGTTTGTTTGACAGCCAAACGGATTCGCAACGATTTCTCTCTTTGCATGTCCTGACAAATTGCAACGAATTTGCGTGTTTATAAAAAATTTACACAAAACCAAAAAAAAAAAAGAAGATAAAATAAAAATCTGTGCCCTAGGCACTGGGATATATGCGAGGCCACGCCCTGCCCACATTGACGCCCACACACACACACACACACACACCCCATACACAAACACAAATAACGCCATGAAGAGAGCCAGCCTGGCTATATTTTGATTAAACTTGGCTTTTACAATGTTGCCGCATTGTTGATGTTCATTGTTGTTATTGTTATCATTGTTGTTGTTTCTGTTGCTGTTGTTATTCTTTCTGTTGCATTTTGCTCAACGCGCAGCACAACGCGAACGCATTTGGAATTTCAATCCACACTCGCATTTTCACAGTTCTTTTTAAATACCCTGGAAATGTTGTTTATTTTTTAGTGAAATAAACTAAGTAAGATTATTTTAAAGGTAATTTATATATGTATATGAATATAATTTTATTTATAAACTCAAAAATGTTCAAAACTATTTTTAAAAAAATCTGTTTGTTGTGTATAACATTTACTCCAACTTGTGTTTAAAATCAAGACAGTTGATTGTTAAGCTTAGATTTGGTTAAATAAGAAGTCTACTTAGTTCTTTAATAGCAGCTTCAACTATAAAGAGATTAGATCATTTTTGATGTTCTTTTGTTTGTAGAATAAAATTTTAAGTATTTATTCATCTTATTCCAAAGATTTATGTACACAAAATTTGTTTAATTCTTTGTTTATTAATTTTAAAAAATATTTTCATATGAACATCTTTTTTTTATCAATCAAGTAAATTAGTATAGTATTTTTTATGGTATTTTTTAGGTCGAGTATTTTTCATACATACAAAACTATATTTTCTTTTTGAGTTTCATTCACATGCAATATATGTTGTGTGTGTGTGTTGCTTTTCTGTTGTTGCCATTTGCTTTTATTACATATTTGCATTTTGCATTGTTATTGGCCATGGCATGCAACTGTGGCACTGCCAGAATGGGGGCGTGGCACAAATGGGAGTTGGGTTGGTGGGTTGGAAAAGTTGGTGCGGTCCGTTGGCTATTTGCATTTTGTGGCCAACTGAAGCGTCGAATGTGTATGTATGTGTGTGTGTGTGTGTGTGTGTGTGTGTAGATAGGGAACGGTTTTCATACTTTTACAGTTGTTGTGTGTGTGTTGTTGGTTGAAAGGCTGGCATTGTTTGACCAAAAAAACAGAAAAAACAGAAAAAAAGTTCCTTTTCAGAGACTTTTTCTTCTGCCTTTTGTGTGGCTTTCATCTATTATTACTGTTTTTAGGGAAAAACAAATATATATATATTCTATATACATATGTCTTGTGCCAAGTAATACACAAACATTAATATTAAATATGCATGCAACAAACAGAAAACAAAGATGAAATGTAGAGTCGCTAAAAAGTGACGTTGTTGCACAGCAAATGCATTATTTAATGCCACATACAAAACCATTTGGCAAATAAAAAAAATATATACATATGCAGGCCTTTAAGCCTCGCTGTTGGTTGAGGCATCAAAGCTAAAGCCATTTTAATCAGTTATACGGCCAAAGCTTAAGCGATTTGCTTTCTCGCGCAATTTTGCGGTGCATTTCAAAGTGACAAAACTGTCAGCAAAACCCAAAACACAGTTGAAACAAGCCAACAACTGTCAACGGCTACAAATGCAAATCCCCTTTTGACACTTGACCAGTTTGAGTTGACCAAAAGGGCTGGCGCCAGTTTCATCTCCACCATTCCTTCCTCTTCCTGCTTCTCCTTATGCTGTTGCTCATCTCATTTGCTTGATGGCCGCATTGGCGTGTCATAATTTGTAATCCTTGAACGCTGCCTGTTTAATTTGCACACCTTTGTACTTTACGCTTTAGGAAGCGTCGTCCACTCTTGTGAACTGACTGACCGACACGCTCTCGACACATGTGACCAGGCTTAAAGGGCTTTGGTCAGCCAGCTGCCACGGGGGGCATAACTAGACAGCTAACTGAACGGCGAACACTTGACCCACGCTAAAAAAATAACACTTTTCATTCATTACAAAATTGCAATTAGCTTGAGTTGAAATCTAATAAAGAGAAGGGGAGAGAGAGAGAGAGAGAGAGAGAGAGAGAGAGAGAGAGAGAGAGAGAGAGAGAGAGGGGGTGTAATAGAAAGATAGAAATAGAACCGATGCATTTTTATAACATCTACAAAAACTTATAAGTTTATTTTTGAACATTTCTACATATAATCGTAAAAAACAATCTCAAAGCTTTTAGGTCAGAAATCTTGGATTAACAGATATTTCCTGACAAGTATCTCAAACGAAGAGAGACGATTTGTAGTCAGTTTTAACAACAGGATTCTTTAAACCGAGTCGGTCAACCGACCCTTCGTTTTCGTTTTCTTCTAAAAGTCTTAATTATAAATGTTGAAATTCAAATGCTAAATGCCAAGTGCTGCTGTTGCAGAGTCTTTTCAACTTCATCTATATGTCTACATTTGCGTCTGCTTTGCATGCAACTCTTCTTTCACTCCCCCCCCCCCCATTTTTTGTTCAAGTCCATTGGCAAGTTGCAACTGGTTGCGGTTTCTTTTCTTTTCTTCTTCCTTAATTTTTTTGTTGAGCCTGGCGCTCGCCATCAAGTTGGCGTGTTTATGGGCCAAGCGGCACAATTAACATGTCGCGGCTTTTAGCGTCTGCGGCGTCTCCCACTTTCAAGAGCAGCAACAACTGCGACGCTGCAAGCGTTGACTGCGACGTCGACAGCTTGCACAAAATGACATATGAGGCGCATAATTGAAACTTCAAAGGAGAACGGGGCGATGTAGGGGCATAAATTAGGCGGCTGATCGCTTGCTGCACTTGGCTCTTGCCTCTCAAGGTGAAGAGATGATGATGATGACAAGAAAGAGAGAGACAGAGAGAGAGAGAGAGAGAGAGAGAGTGAATGGTAGACACGTTTGATGAAGACCAAGTGCGTTGTGTCTTCTTTTTTCCTTTCCATTAGCGCATTCGTCGTGTGGCAGGCTAAGGCTGTGGCTGTGGCAACGGTAGCCTAGACAGACAGCTCGCCCCCCTTCCCCTCTAAGTAGTATGTCATACGCCCTCTTCTATCACGTTGCGCCCTTCCATTAGCAGAACATATAACAACAACAACAACAACTTAATACAACCATAGTTGCCACTCATTTTCGAGTGTTGTTGCTACATGAAAATCAATAAAAATCAGCGTGTGCGGCAGATCAGCCGCACGGATCACTTTTACCTACTACATATATACCTTAAGTAGTGCGTTTAAGCTTGAAATATACCCTGTAGTTACAAAGACATATATATTTATTGCCATTTCTTATAGAGTATAAAATCGTCTCCTCTCTTTTATATTAACATTCTTTTCAAGTTAATTCAGTTTAGGTCGAAGTTGAATGAAAAATGTTTTGGCCTTATTGTCGGCATTTATGTTTTGCGACGATTTCTATGTCTTACACCATAAATTAAACACTCGAATAGTTGGGGGGGGAATGAATGCACTTAAGAAACAAAGTCATACAAAATACTTGATACATAAGTGCAGGCGCCTTCGAAATGGGAAATGAATAAGAAAAATGCAAGTAAAAGCAAAGCAGCGCAGCGCAGCTGTTGTTTGATAAGAGCAAAATGAGCATTTCGTAATTGTGTGTGGCAAGTTCCGTTTAATAAGCGGAAAGCGGATGCTTCGTAAAGAACTGCTCTGCTGTGGGAAAAACTCTCTTGTCTGGAAAATCAAAGTAGCGATGCGCTTCAAGCACGCAACAAATCTGACGTTTACCCCGTTTCTGATTTCGATTATTCAGCGCAACACAACACAACACAAAATACACACTGTTTATAAGAAAGACACCTTTAGCTGCAGTTTGCCCCAAGTAAAAGCAAAAACAAAATCAGTAGCTCATGACATGACATAAACGTACAGCGCGGTGAGTAAAGGAAGGAAGGAGAGGAAGGGATTTAACTTGGCTAAAGCACCGCCAGACACGCCAATGGCAACAAAGTCAATAGCCAGACAAATGAAAAGCTCAGAGCGTCTGAAATGAGAAAAAGACAGCCAGAAAATGGCAGCAGCTACAAATGCGAAAGATTTTCAAGAAACGCAAAGAGAAACTTTTAACAATGAAAAAAAGAGAGAGTTCAAATTGTAAATGCTCTATAGAAAGGGTGTTTTGAGACTCGAAAATAAGTTTACTTTTAGCAATGAACAAAAACATTTCATTTGAGACTATCCAGCAAAAAGGTTCCTTAAAGGGATCTGTTATATAATAAATAAAGCTTATTGTTACTTTATTATGAATGTTACTTACAATAAAGATTGTATTTTAGAATATCAGTTAACAAAATGAACTTTGTTCAAAGTAAAAATTCTGATGTTGGACCCAATTTTTCCATAGTTATAATGCCCACTAAAAGAGCATAAAACGATTTCAATTCCGCACGAATGATTGTGCAAGGAAGCAAAGGAGTAAGAAGGCAATAGGGAAACCCAAAAAAAGACGAAAAGAAGTGAAAGCAGTTGAAAACGGCAAACACAAGCGAAGCGTAAACATTTTACACGACGCCATTGCAAGATGTGTGATGTGTCTGTGGGTGGGAAGGCGGAGCGGGTGTTACAGCTTAAGAAGAGATTCAAACGTCTGAGCCCGTAGCGCCCCCGTCCAACCCACAGTTTCAAGTACACAAACATATAAGAACATAAAATCATTTAAGCCATGCGCATTTCCAACAAAAAATATATATTTTATATCTTTTTTTCTTTCACTTTCAGCAAAAATGCATTGACCAAAAATCCGAAACAAATCATATGAAGAGAGGAAATGGTTTTTAAATTGCTGCAGCTGCTTTTAATATTTTTCTTCTTCTTAGTTTTTTACTTTTTGACCTTATCGCGCGAATGTGTCGCGCCATTTGTCATAAATTTGCCAAGTTTATAGTCGAAGCACTCGTAAAGTCTATGAAAATATGTGAAGCAAAGCAATATTTTGCCGTTGTTTGCTGTTTAGATAGCAACTAAGTGCGGCTGCAGCATCCTTTTGCTGCATGGCGCATCGTCTGTAAGCCAAAATGCAAATGTAACGCAACACCTTCCAAAACCGCTTGAGTCAGAAACACACACACCTCCCTATCCTTGCCACGCCCACAATGCCCCACCACGCAAAACATTTGCATTAATCATGTTTGCATTGCATTATGCAGCCAGTACAAACACAAAGCACATCCTCCTGCCACTGCCTGTCCCTTCTGCCTACGAGCTAAGTGCTGTTTGAAGCCACTCCCCATCCCTTTTTTGGCGCCTACGAGCAACAAAAGTAGAGCCAGATGCGCTGCTGAAAACTGTGGGCATGGCTTTAGCCCACAAAAGCAACACACACACACAAGAGACTCATGCATAAATATTTTTTGCATAAACAAAAGTGTTGAAAATGCAATTTGCAAGGCTTTGCTATCGCCAGAGGGGTATAGTGGGCGAGGGGAAGGGGAAGGGGTAGTGTTTGTTAAAGCAACATGAGGCATAGCCTGTCGCTTAGTGCGAGGTCAAACCAACAATGGGGAATAAACAACAACGACAAACCAACGGAGCAAAAAGAGAAAGAGAGAGAAGTATTTCTCTGGGAAATAACATTCTGTTCAAATAAAGTTCTACAATTAAGCAAAGGTCTACAATAACTAAGGAACAATTTAATGGGTAGATGCTAAAACGAACTGCAGATCTAAAACAAATATACTTTTTATATTAAAAATCTAAATAAATTTACAACAACTCTATCATAACAAATCTTTTGGTTAACAAGAACCGCAGTTCATTCTATGTTTGGAAGAAGGAACTTCCTCTTTGAAAATTGCCTCAAATTAACTACCATATATGCTTACATAACATAACGTTTATGAGTTTATTAAAACAATAGATTTACTGACATTGAAGTTCATTTGAATATGCAAACAAATGCATTGTGTTAAGCTAAACTTTATAAAACTGAAACAAAACGGATGCCTTGCATTATTAGTAACAGAGTGCTCTTGCTGCCAATATTATTTACATAAAAAACTATGCACACTGAGAAAAACAAATGCATCCGTTCAAGATATAAAAGCTGAAATCAATGAGTTGTTTTCAAGCAAGTTTAGCTAGAAATTTACTTTATTTCAATAACAAAATAAACCCATTGAGTATAAATATTATTTATATTCTTCCATTACTTTCTAAGCCTATTTTATCTTTTCGTTCCGTGTACCAAACACATTGCCACATTTCTCACATATGTTTGAAGAGTATATACACATCTATTATAAGAAAACAACAACGACAAAAACTGCATATTCGTAGATGCGAAGCACAAATTTGTAGCTTGACTCGATTTTGACCTCATCTCTGTCGTTCTAGCCAAGTGGCGGCCTATGCGGCGTATACGTTGCCGCTGTAAGGCACATTATGTATACGCACATAGAACAAACTAGAAAAGAGAGAGAGAAAAAAGAGCGAGAGCGAAAGGGTACGAACACATTTATATGGGGAAACTGTTTTTAATGCTTTTAATGCGCCAAAGTGTTGTTTCATTTTCATTATTTGCACAAGCTGCCACACATTTAAATGCCAGTGTGCTCCGCGCTGCCGCCCCACACTACCAGCAACTACAACATGCATAGAGTATATAATCAGTACCCAGAACATAGTAGGTCCAGGTCCAAGCGAACCAAGCGAACCAAGCTATTCGGTATGCAGCTGTTGAGCTATAATCATAATTTCATAAAGCACATTTTCACAAAAGCTTTCAGCGCCCTAAACTGCATTGTAATTACAGCAATGGGGCAAGAGAGGGAATGAGTGGGTAGAGGGGGTTTCGGTGGGGAGCGCGCATTTTGTAGCGCCAGTCAAGGCGAAAGGATTACGATAACCAACATGTTGGCTGGTTGGTTGGTTGGCTTGTAGGGTTGCCAGGGGTGTTGGGTAGCTTGGGGTAGGGTTGTTGCTATTTGAGCTTACAGCTGGGTGGCAATTGTTGTTGCTGTTGCTTTTGGGGCTTTTCGCTGGCATTTGCCGAGTGTTGCGTGTTGATTTCAACGCATAAATATTGCAAAAGGTTCAAACAAAATGGCGTCGACGCGCACAATAAATACCGTTACAACAGACATGGCTGCTTACACACATATACATACATACATACGACTGTAGTGCTCTTCAATAAATGTGTATGTGTATGTATTTATATTTTGTTTGGCACATTGTAATAAAAGTGAATTTATGCAATATAGAATCTCTCTGCGCCTTTTGCGCAAGCAAATATCATTTGTAATTCAACAACAACAACATTATTGTAAAATGTTCATGCTGTTTGTTATGCTAATGAGGGCCAATACAGGGCGTAAAACATTCAAAAAATCTACTCCTATTACAATCTGTCAAAAACTTCAAACCAAAAATATTCAACTTCGATATTCTACTTAATAATTCAACTATACAAATATTTGTCGCTTGATATATTATATAAGTACAAAGTTAATAATGTATTATCAAAGAGTTAAGGGGGAGAAGGTGAAAGTTCATTCAAAGTTCAATTCAAAACATAACAAGCCTGACTTCAGCTTTATTCCTGCGGCTTTTTTGACAATTTTTCTTTATGCCCAGCGATGTGCTTAAGTTTTCAGTCTGCAAATTGCATCAATATATTTTCAACTTGTTCTTGCTTAACTATTTTAATTCACAAACATTAATGGCAGTTTTCTTTAAACATTTGGTACATCTGTTTGTTACTTTTAATTATTTAAACTTTCTCATTAGACAGTCCAAAGTTAAGAGTCTAAGCCAAAAGCAGCTGCCAGCTGAGATTCTTCAGCCGCACCCAGAATGTTCACTTCAAATATATATTTTAGTTATACATAGTAGTTACCCAAAAAGCACATCAGCTGTTGTGCCACCAAAAAGGCTTCGGCGATGTCTTCGAGGTGCACGAAAAACCACAAAGCAACAAAAACCACAACAACTAAACCTGGCCAAGAAACAGCAACAGTCATACAGTTAATTTGTGTGTGTAAGTGTGTGTGTGTTGGGCCAGCAGTTGCACAACAATGAGCTGGCTCATCAACAGCTTGCCACAAGTTCCTTCCCTCTCTCCCCTTTTGGTGGTAGGCATACCCACAGCAAAAAGAAACAAACCGCTTACAAGTGTACAAAAAGCTTCGCGTTGCTTGAAGAGATTTCAGGGCGAAGGAGGAGGAGAGAATGGAGAGAATACAAGTGCCACAAGGCCTAGAGAATGTCATTCAAGCGCTGCAATTTTCATGCGGGTTGAATTTAGAAAGGGAAGGGGTTTGTAGAGGTTTGTAGGGAAACTGCTCAAGTGGCAATGCTTTTCCTGCCTTGGCTAACGGAAATCCATTAGGTTTCGCCCGTTGCAGTTTGCATTTCTCTGTGTGTTAGGTTTCCGTTTGACATGGACTCCCTCCGCCAAAAACCCCAAAAGCCGTTAACCGCAAAATGTCTGCACCCCTCCCTAACTCCACCTCCTCCGCGCCTACTAACTTCAATCACTGCTTGTTGGAAACGTTTTGCATATGTTCAACGTTCCACGTTCAGTTTTATGCGTTTCGATTAGCATAATTCAAATCTTTGGCACGTCTTTCGAATAGTATAAACCTTAAATAACATTTGTACTACAAATAGAGGAACTGCTTTGGAAACACCTTTCGAATAACATAAAAACCAAAATCTCAAAACACGAATCTGAATCTGACACTGAAACTGAAACCAGACCCAAATGATTTCGCCTAATGAAAACATTAACATTAAATGTTCAATGCGCTTTGTTATAAGAGTACAGTGAATTTGCCATACAATAGGAAACGTCCTAGAGCTTTACAGTTTTCCTTTAAATTTAATATTTCTTTAAGTCTTTTGTATATTTTGTGTAGCTTTTTTATTATGACCATTTAATCTAACTAAAAGAAAGTAAATTTGAGCTTTCTCATCAAAAGAGTATTAAAACTTCGTTACTTACTTTCCTGTTTATGTTTTTTATGCCTTTTGATAAAGTGTACAATAAAAGTTAGTTTTGAATATTCGCCAAGCTCAGTCGGGTCGAGAGTCGTAAAAAATAAATAAAAAACAATAAACAAATGCAAAAACAAAATAACAATAAACAAATCTTTAATGACAACGACGATTTTGTGCGGTTTTAATTGCTCAACAAATTGACATGCTGAAAAAATAACAAAACAAAAATTCAGTCAACTTGATGAATTCGCGACGCCCGCATCGGTCAACAACACGAAACAGCTAACACAACGCTGAGCAAAGGTTTAAGCTAACAACAAAAAAGAGAGAGAGAAAGGGGGAGAATGCAGTCACCTGTTTGGTTGTTGCAGGAAATGCAGTCGACGTTCGTCAATGTCAGTGTCAAGAGTCAGCAGTCAAAAAGACGCGTATTATGAAAATATCTCAATATCCACAATCTCGATCTCAATCTTAAAAGCAGTCGAAAAGAAAAGGTGACTAAATATGCCAACGTCATGTGGGCCGACACGTCAGTCAATTCTGTCGGTCGGTTTAGTCAAGCCCTGGCGTCGCTAACGGATCATGATGCAGCATTAATAAATATATATATATATATATACCTTATGCATAAGTATATAACTCACAAATTGGCTCGATCGCAGACGCCGCCGCCACCTCTTTTGAATTTATTTGTGAGCGGCGGCAAAATTACACAGACAAAATCGGAATTAAACCTAAAATTAATTCTTGAGTCAAGTAAGAAACGTATGAAATGAAAACACTGATAAAAAATATGAAACTTAAAGAATATAATCTAAGATTATCGTGTTTTTCTTTACTTTATTTTTTCTTTGATTTGTTATAAATATTTTTTAGGATTAATAAAATTTTAGGAGGAATTTAAGTTCGTTATTTCAAAGAAAGTGATTTAATCTAAGTAACAGGTGGAGCTTTATCTTATATCTAGATTTTCTTAAGGATTTTTTCATTGTGTATAATCGATACGCAATCGATTTGGTGTTGCTTTGGCGTGAGTTGGCAGCTTTCCTGTGTCGGATGATATTGGATAAAAATCGGTTTGTAGCTACTTAAGACTAAGGCTGAGCGACAAACGAACTGCGAACACATTTTGTTGTAAAAACATGTGGCACAATTATATTCCACTGACAGACAGCCCAAAAGGCGATGTGTTAAGAAAAATGCCAAAAAGGAAAAATCTTAAATACAAGAAAAAATCCATAAATGTGAAATTGTGGAAAAGTGGAAATTGTGTGAGGTAGCCAAAGGCCACAGCAGCAGCATCGCTGCATTTATCATGTGCCTCGTTTTCCAGGCGTTGCAACAAAACTATATTTAGACGTGGCAGCTAATGGATGCAGGCACAGAGAGCACAGGGTCGAGCTGTAGTAGGAGGTGGGGGGGAGAGATAGCTGAAGTTGGAGGCAGGCATACTTTCAAATTCATATTTATTGTCTAGGCTGGGCCAGCTGAGTGCATTTTTATATAGTACTATATGGCAGTCCATTTGTGTGTGCCTTGTGCCGCCAACGCCAACCAAAATAAACAATAATTCGAACATGGGGCGAAAAAGGAAGTAAAAGTAGGCGGCCTGTCGCTCAAGACATCAGTGTAAGGGTGTGGTGGGGGTAACCTGTAAAATGCCTGGCATTTTAAAAGGTTCCACATTGTTTTTTTTTTTTTTTGTCTGTTGTTGTTAGTGACTTTTGGGGGTCAGGGCAGCCGCCGTCTGCGGGTCTCTGCGGCTGAGCTAATTGCATTGATTAGCTGACGGCGCGTTTTGGTGCGCATCAAAGCCACCTTAAGTAAGGGGTAGGGGCTGCTGCTGCTGCTGCTGCTGGAGGCAGGCAGCTGTCAGTCAAGTGGCGACATGTTTACTTGCTAGTCAATCCGTAGCCGCAAACACACACACAAATAATACAAAAAAACCCTTTTGAATAAAAAAAAGATTCCCAAACGGCCAACACGGAAACGTTTGAGACGTGCCGCAAAATACACAACAACAACAACAACAACCACAGTAAGCTCGTAAATACAAAAAGAAGCGGCAGATTTAAAGATATTTGTTTGCATTCATATTTCAATATTATTTTTTTGAGGAATTTTATTTTTCATCTTTGGTTATTAGAAGTCGCATTGCGCGCTCGATCAGTTTGAAAGATCAAAGGTGTTCGAAAGGTGAGCGACGGCAAATTGACATAATGTGGCGTTTAACAATCTTCCTCCCGTGCCCGCCCGTGTCATGCCCCCGGCCCCACAACTGAAGCTAAACAATGCGCATTCATCTCAAGAAAAAAATTGTGAGAACAATGAAAGTTGAGTTTCGATTAAGAGACTTTATATCCGTTGAAATTAGTAGAAAATCGGATGGAACATATATAATTGTTGATGTGATTGTTGTTGAAGAGTATTTTAATAACTATTTTATTGCAAAGCAGTTAAGGAATTTTCTCTTTATTGTTAGGGAAATAACACGTTACTAATAAAATCGTTCCATCAATACTGAATGAAATAAGTTTTAAATATTAATTGCCAAGGTTAAGGAATGAAATTTGATACCAAAACAGAAAAGTTGATTTTATTTTAGGCAATCTCGCGCCTTTGTTGCACTGTTTGTTATAAGGCCATGAGCCGTAATAGATCAACGCTTTTTAAATACTCTCACTCACACTCATCCCAAAATCATATACAATTGAGTCATAGCTAGAGGCGTATCATTTGGGTTTTTGTTAAGGGACAGCTGCAATGCCAAAGAGACGATCGTCAACGAGCGATAAGCAAAAAATAAATGAAAAGAAAAGAAAAGAGAAAAAGGTGTAGAAAAAAGCAAATGACATAATGCAGCATCATCATCATCATCAAGATGTAGGCTAATCGGATAGTAGGATAGTCGGATTTGTTAGATACCAGGCCACATACAAGCATAAAGATGGTAATATGAGAGATAGAGACAGTTTTTTTTTTTTTTTTCATTTGGGTCCAAAGAAAAATTGCCGACTGCGTTTTTCACGCCTCTAAACTGCGTGAGCGGCTTTGCTGCTTTACTGCCTTACTGCTTTTTTGCTTTGTTTCTCTAGCGGCTTTTATGTTTGCCCAAGATGCGTTAAATGTGGTCTAAGCTGCTTAGCCAACAGCCTCAAGAGCCTGGAGCCAGGTAAAGCCGTCTCAGAGATTCCAAAAGCGTTGCCAAGTTCAAGTTGATTCGATTTGCATTTTGGGTGTTGAGTGGGAAAATGCCGACGACTAATGCGTTAATCACTTTTGGAAATGGCGTCAATTGAATGGCGCGTGCCGTCCCGTGCCGTTGCCCAGGCAGGAACTGTGCAATTTGGCTGCGGGACATCGATCTAAATCTACAAATCAATTGCTCTAATAAATTGTACTTGAAATGCGCGCACTGCACGTTGCCCAAGATGCCCATTCCACTCTGTCACTTCAACCCACCACATTGAACCACATCATTGTGGGTCGTCCTTGGCAACGCCTTGCACTTGTCCTTCCCTGAATATCTGGCTGCCGGCCTGCCTGCCTGCGCTTAACTTTGGGCAACTTTCAGCAATGGCCGCCACGTGTGCGCACAATTGTTGTTTATACTAACAATTTGTGATGCGAGAGGAAGACGCACATTATGTGTAAACTCTGTTAACCATCAACCATAACATCCCCTGCCCCTACACTTGAAAAAAAAATGTATGGACTGTAACATTTTCTAGGCACAAAAACGTCCAAGGCATTTTTAGACTTTCTAGTTTAACACATACTTTTTTGTGAGTGTATTGCTTACTGCCGCAGCACCTTCCTGATTGCCCGACGTTCGTTAAATTTTTGGGCCTATTGTTTTTGTTGGACACGCGACTGAACGCGAACGTCGCCCGATCACGTGCCAATCCGTCCGGCTGACTTCGGTTTCGACTTCGACTGCAACTGTGACTCGTCTCCCCTGGGGAGTAGACAGTAGACAGTAGCGGTAGTGGCGGCACTTCATCTATTGGGTACGCTTCATTCCTGTTTTCATTGCGGGCAGCACGTGTGTGTTGTTTCAGTATACCGTCTGCTGCTGTTGCTGCTCCTTTTTATGAAGTTCCGTTTTTTTTTTTTTCATTGGTTAATTTTCACAGGCGTTGATCCTTTGACTTTTATGGCGTAATGCTCAACACTTTCCTGGGAAATTGTTTTTTGGTTTTTTTTTTCTTTTTGTCCATATTGCCAACGTTTATTTTTTTGCTGTCACGCTGCGGCGTCCGGCGCGTGCAACGCTTACAATTCCTTCATGCCTCCAACCCCACCAACGATTTATCAATGATTTTTTTATGCCCGGGGCGTGTTTTGTGGCTAATATTTTTCCGTCAGTGGCGAATTTTGCTCATTAACGGCTTGTCGCACAGCAGTGACACAGGACGTTGCACACACACACACATGCGGCGCACTTGCAACGCACTTCATCATGTTATTTTTCGCTGATTGAAGGGGAGTTATGTTCTTTTGGGCACACAGGTTGTTGGGCTTGGGAAAATAAAGTCCCGAATGGGTAGTGGACAGAGTTCTCTTTATTTTTTGGTGGTGGATTATGACTCTATTATGATTGTGCACATTTTGCGATCTTTTGCGCAATGATTGGCACAACAATCATAATAACTATTGCACTAAGTGATTTTAACTGTTTTCGCCTTCTTTTTCACATGACATGATGCAAAAAAGGGTGTGTGTGATTTTTATGTTAATTATTTTATCCACTTGTAGGTGCATTATGGAAGAGTTCTATCTTAGTGTTCATCTACGATCCATATGCTATCTTTTCGTGAAAAAATTACATCGATATGTCTTAGCCGTTTTTACAGTGTGTTGATAGCAGTCAGTCATTTTTTTCCCTTACTACCCTGTAAAGATGAATCATCTAATGTAGCCTTGAAAGGAAGAATCACACTTTGAGCAAACACTTTTCAGCACTTAAAAATCTATAACCATAAGTTATTGGAGTTGTCAATTCGATGGCTATAACATTTCAATTTCCAACAATGCAACTGTAATAGAACATAGCCCATTAAAGTGTCGCTTACTCCAAAAAAGAGGCTTTCGCATGTTTAGACATTTGGTGGGGTGATTTTTTTTTTTTTGGCTTTGACTTTAGCCATCAGCTGTATATTTTACTTTTACCCGCACAAAAGTCCACTCGAAACTAGTGAATGAAACTAGGCAATAAACTATACAACAACTACTTGGTTGAACTTGTAGAGAGAGCTCTTCGTAACAAGGAGGGTTAGAAAATTTATGATTCTAGTAGTTCACCGACGTCGACGAAATGACGACGAACTTTTTTCCTGCTTTTGCTGTTGCTTCTGTCTGTTGCGGAACGGGGTCTTTATGTTAGGGGTGAGGCAGAGGGATGAGCTGAGTTGGCTTGCTGCCCTTTGACTGCCACTGAAGTGGCGTGTGTGTGTTCTCTGTGTTCTGCAGTCCAAGTATCATCTGCTTAATCACCAAAATAGCCACCATATGGCACATACACACAGGGACCGACGACTACGCATAATGCCTGTGTCCTGTGTTTTCGGTTCGACGGGGTTGTACCAGCTAACTGTGATCCAGCTTTCTGTTTCTGTTTCCTTCTCTGTTCCTATTCCTGTTAACTTCAAAGGCAAAAACGCATTGCCAACTGTGGCTTTGACTTTGGGATTCGGTCGCTTTGCTTTTTGCACGCACTGTTCGTACATGTTTGGGCCAAATAATTTATTCATATGGTCTTACTAGAGACTAATGCTGTTTTTGTTGCTGTTACCACAGACAATTTATGCACGCTTTTCGAGCAGCAGCCACAAAAATGCCGCATTTTCACATTCGCATTTTTCTTTTCTTGCCGACTTTTTGTGCATCTAACTTGAAGATAGATTAAAGTCTCGAGTGGAATCGAATAAAACTCAAGTTGGTGGAAGCGAATCTTGAACACAGTTAGCGGGAAAAAGTGATTTTATTCAAGGACTTTATGTATTAAATATCAAAATGTCTTAAACTTATATTTTTCGTACTTAAATTATTTAATATGCTTACAAAATTTATAATATTCGTATCTTACTCTTAACAATTTCTCTTATTATTTTCTTGTGCGCTGACTTTTTCAACTTTATATGTACATATTTTTAAGCGCATAAAGTTAAAGTGAAGAAAAACTTTTTTGAGCTTTGCAGCTTGGGGAGTTGAAGTTCACGTTGGGGCAGCTCTGGGGCAACTGGTAAGCCGCTTAGGCATAGCGCCGTGGAGAGTTCTTTTTGGTCGATAAGCGAACCTCAAAAAAAAAAAAAAAAAGAAACCTGAACCAATAAATCATAAGGTTGTTGCTGTTGCTTCTGTCGGAGACTACGCTAATGTGCTTAAGGAACGCTTAAGGTTGTCCGCACGTCAGGAATTCGCGTTTGCTGTACTGATAAGGTTTTGGTGTGTGTTTGTATTTACCTGCTGCTGTCGGCGGAGTCGTCGGTGAAACACGCAATACCAGAAGCACCGAAATCAATTGCGTATTTATTGGACACAATCAATGCGGCGCGACAACAACGCGGCCAAAGTCTTTTTAGCCCTAATGATCGCCCACAGAGTGATGTCTGTCTGTCCGTCTGTCTCTCCGTTGCTCCGTTTCTCTGGCGAGTCAACCGCAATAAGCCGCTGGCGTCGCCGTAGCCGTCGCAATCGCTGCTGCACCCATTTCATTATGATGAGCGCATCTCTGACTGGAAATGAAGCAAAGTTCGTCTTCTTTTTCGTCTTCTTCTTGTCGCTATCCTTTGGTGCCGCCTGTCAGCTATATTGCGTCACATGCGTCATGGCTTTGGTATGCCATTCGACTCGACTTTGAGTCGAAATCCTCTCTAACGACTCTACCTGTAGCTAGTCTCTA
The DNA here is from genome assembly GCA_018904305.1 of Scaptomyza montana. Lineage (NCBI taxonomy): Eukaryota > Metazoa > Arthropoda > Insecta > Diptera > Drosophilidae > Scaptomyza > Scaptomyza montana. The sequence continues at coordinate 642,377 of JAEIGR010000037.1, read as the reverse complement.
TGCCTCTAATCAGTTGTAAATCACTCTATTTGGCTAGGAAGTGCTCGCAGCATGTGCTATTTCCTGCTCTTAGCCCGTATTTGTAAACAAGAACAGTTTGGTTTTGGTTTTCGATTAGCGAAGAGTTAAGCTACGAGAGAGTTTAAGGAGCTCTTGTGGTATAGTTTAGAAAGAAGAGCATTCAAGAAGTAGGTTGGATGTAAGCGTTTGGAAATATTCTAACATTTGAATAATAGATTTCATATTAAATGAGCTATCAGATTTATTATAACTGTATTACTACTTTTGCCAATATCATGACAAGAAGGGCAGCTGCAATTGAACTACATTTAACAACTGACAGGAGTAGAAACATTTGGCATTTGGTTGCTGCTCTGATCGTGCATTTGTGACTCACACGCAGAGAAATCAACACTCGGATGCGAATGGCAACCCTTTTTAGGGAAAACACAGGAACGATTCAACAAAAAAAAAGTAGAAAGAATTATGAAGTGGCACGACAACAAGAGCGCGTCCACTTGAAATCCATTAAATATTTGTAGAAAACCAATAAAAGCAATACGCAGCGCATTTGAGTTCGATGTTGCTGTGGCATGCAGCAAATACACTCACAAAAGTATACACAAAAACGGCAACTGTGTTTCAAGTGTGGTGGCTGCTGCTGCTGATGTTGCTGCTGCTGCTGCTGCTTGTGGCAGCCACTCGAAGGACAACGATACACACGCGACTCAGTTCAATATTCAGCCAAACACACACACACACGTACACACTCGACGTAGCATCCTTTACAAAATCAAAAGTGTGGAAATTTTTGACGAGTCCAAGCAATAAACATTAAAATATGCTGCAGTTTACACTTTGCAATCCCCCCCCAACTCCAACTTCAACTCCAAACCAAACCCTTACCCACAACCCCTTTGTCAATTTAGACGTGTGCCACAAGCCAAAGCAACAGCAGCTGCCAGTGGCATTGAGTTGTTGGTCAGCTGCAACATCAGCAGCAGCAACAAACAGCCTCAAATTTCATGGCGCCAGCAAGAATTTTGATACCTTAGATTCGTAGAAAAGCAAATATGGTCTAGTTTTGTGCAATAGTTGTCAGGAAGGACACTTCAAAACCAAACTAAAACTTAGCTCTAGTTTTTCTAAGTTATATCTAGAATTTTATTATATTTTTGAAGAGGTTTGTCTAAGGAACTTTTAAAAAATTATTATTTTTAAGTTGCATGAATGTCTGTTAGAAGTTTTCTTTCAAGGAAGGCAGCTCCAGCGTCGCTAAGAGGCCTATAATCTCTAATAGCCAACATTATATGTTCACAGTTTTAGAGCCACTAAATTCATAATCAACTCTCTTACAAGACTCTCTTTGATATCATAAATCACTCAGTTATTTCGAACTACTTTACTCTTACCAAAAATGTCAACATTTGTTTCATATTGCACATTTTGCCATATAATTTCCATGCATAATCTATTTACAGCTCTAATCTTATCAATCAGCCACAGAAAGCTAACAGATAGAGAGAGAGAATTCCATTCGAAACCTCAGCATACATAAATCCCAATGATTATAGGGCTTAAGGCGAGCAGGGTTCCTTTATAGAGATGAGCTCAAAAGGAAACTGTTGCTGCCGTTGTTGGTTTGTTGGTCCCGGTCCATTAATCAAACTATTAGCTCAAAATTGCATTGCACTTTTTGCGGACACACCCCTTTTTATTTAAAGGGGGGCGGCGGCAAGGGTCGGCTTTGTTACGGTCATGGCCAAAATATATATATTTATTATGGGCTTCTGTTTAGTACGTGTCTTCTTGGTGAACATACGCGATAATCACGATAATGTGTCCCTGTAATCAACTAATAAGGCTCATGTCACAAGGACACCCCCGCATTAAGCCCAAGAGGATGTGCTTCTTTTTCGAAGGGGAGTTGTGCTGAAAATTGAATTTAACGCGCAATATTTTGTGCATTTTCCGTGTTGAGTTTGGGTTTTGGGTTCGGTTTTGGTGGGGTGTTGTTTGCTTTGAAAATGCAATTCATGTGTTTTGCTTGCTGGCTTGCTGGCAGCGAAGTGAAATTTATGACTTTTATAGGACTCTTTGACTATTATCGTGATACAAAAAAAGAGAGAGAGAGAGGCTTTTGGGTTGTTGGTGTTGGTGTTTCTTTTCGCTGAGGGTGGGTGCAACTGCGGCCAGCCTCAATAGATTCAGTGTGATATTAAGTTGGAGCGGGAGGTTACGCTATCAGCTTGCAACACATGTCACGAAAAACAACAACACCCCTTACCCCATTCCCTTTGCCAACACCAACAACATGGCTAAGTGCGTGTCGGGCGTAAAGCTGTAAGCTATAATTAAGCCATCCTTATCAGTTATTGTGAAAATATTGTAGCATATTGGATTACAATGCTGATTGCAGCTGATATTCTTAGAACATATTCAAATGAAATGCATAGATTTTTACCCATCAAACACTCCAAACTTTGTCTATAAGTCTTTTATTTTGATGTTGTCTTCTGAATTTTACTCCTTCTCAAAAAACTCCTCATCAAAAAACCAAACGAAATTCGTTATGATCAATTTATTTGACTAAAGTCAGCTGTTGCAGTTTTATGTTTAAATTTATATAGCATGTATATATTATCATGGACCTTCTGTCGGTCTGTTTGACCACTTTTCAACCCGCAAATAAATTAACCGCATTAATACTAATTATTGTACCGAGCTCTGTTTCTTCTTGCATTTACATTGGGCTCTCTCTCTTAGTTTCTCGTTGACCACTCGACTTGCAGTCGTCTTATCAAAACGAAAATTTGTACACTGATAAGACGTACATGCAACAACAACAACGCCGTACAACAGCAGTAACAAAATGAAACTAGAGAGGTAGTAGACAGAGACTATTCAAATGAGCGCCAGCCGGCGGCGGCGACGTGGGCTTCGGCGAGTCCGGCGAAGAAATTAGGAAAGGTATTAAGATAAAAACCGACGAAATAAAGACAAAGAAGAAGAAGAAGTAGAAGAACTGACTGTCGGCAGTTACAAAATGTGTAAAGAGAAGAGAAGTAGAGAAAGGAGAGTGAGAGAGAGAGAGAGAGAGAGAGAGTAGGAGGCATACACGCCTTGAAATGGCGATCTTAACATTGGGTTTTTCTTCGTTTCGGTTTGGGTTTGGCTGCATATCGGGATACTCGCCCTTTCGGAGCTCTCTCTTTCTATCTCTCTCCCTCTCGGTCGGGGCAGCTGTGTGTGCGTCGCGTTTCGATTGCATTGGCGCCATGTTTATCTAATTTGGGGACATTTATGCATGGCATTCCGCGCGGTTGTTTATAGGTTCGGTTAAACCTGCACTGATAACACACAAAAATACAGCCTCGAACCCCAAGCACGTAAACCGGTCGCTGAGTCAGTAAACGTTGCGCCGTTGTGCAGCGACTCAAAGACAATAAAAACAAGCTGACCTGCCCTAGGTGAATGTTACCGACTAAAAGATACTCAGCAATGGATTTTATATAGTTTAAGCGGCTTTAAAATATTAGTAAATACAATAATTTAAAGATTCGAATCCAGAATCATAGGAATATTTGACTTGTCGGTTAACTTTTATAAAGAATCTTACTTATTACAAAAAAGTTAGATCATTATGTCTTACCGTTAAGTATGTACGTTGATAGCAGTCAGTCAGGCAATAAGTACGAAGCTTTCCTGCGCCCTGCTTGTTACCTAATTTCCATCAAGTTGTGATACCCTTTTGAATGCACTTCCTTTTTTAATGGTTTTTTTTAGGGTATAAAAAATAAAAACGCAACGATCGACAATTAAAGCGACTTCGAGTTGTGTCGGCATCGTCAATTTTCGTATTTGGTATTGCTTTGAGTTAATTTGTTGTTGCTGTTGTTCCTTTGTTATATCTGTCGAGAAGTTTTTTTTTATTGAGGCATTTTGAGACTAAAGAGAGTCTGAATTGTGTGTCACACGCCGCCAATTCTGCTGCTTTCGGTTTTGGCCTTATCTTTGGAATGTAACTTAAACTTTAAGGATTATTGCCTACAATAAATTTGCGCAACGAATTCTCTCTCGCTCTCGCTCTTTCTGCTCGGCGTCTGCTTTTAAGTTTGTAAGTTAATATAATACCGCAGCATCCCCTTTCCAATTTCCCCCCCACCCCCACTCCTCCTTAACAACATTTTTTGTTGTTCTTTGCTGCTCGTCTTGTCTTTCATCATTAGCGCTAATTAAAAGTGTATAAACTTTCACTTTGAAGCCTTCTAGGCAGCGGACACGTGCCTCCTGTTGCACGTTCAACACACACTGGCGCCACTAATGAGCCGAGCTAAAGGATATTATTTTGGTGGGAGGGTGGGGGGTGGTGTGGGGAGGTAGGGAGTAGGTCGTTATGGAGGCGGCGGCTGTCAAACGATGCGTGATTTATGGCACACAATAATCAAGTGGCAGCAGCAAAGGTCACAATACACAGCAACAAGAGCAGCCAAGTGGAAGCTGGTGGAAGAGAGGAGAGCGGCGAGTGGCTAGAAGGTGACTGCCTGCTGCTTTTGTTGTGCACACACTTGAATGCCTCCAGCCAACGTTGGCTGACCTACGCCCAGAAGCTGCAAAGTCGTCAAGATGGAGAAATCGCAGCAGCCGCGCTAAGGCAACGCCCCCTCTTGCCCCACCCCCTTTCTACCAGAGGCGTAGGCAGCGAGGCGTGGCTGATGCGTTGACGTCGGCGACACTATTTTCACAATACCCTATTGCCTAATCAATGTAGGAAATATTGACTGGTCGATCTTGGCTTGAAGACTGATTCAAGAAAGTTTCTTAATCTTTAGCATAAGTTGGCTTTTCAACAAGGAATATTTGTTGCTAGAAAACTCTCTTTGCGCACTGCAAGTTCGATTTCCTAGTTCCTTCTATCTCCTCATCTATCTCACAATAAAAGTTACAACTGGATTTAATCTAATAACAGAGCATTTAGCAGTCTCGTAAGCTTTACATTCATATTTTGATTTTATTACCACCAAAATGACAACACTTAGCACATAGCAGACCCACATCATAACACACCACATCCATACACACACACACACACACACGTCGCACATCTTTCTCTGTGGGTGTTAACACAAACGCCGACTCCGACAACGATTTCCCACTTTAATTCCGACTCCAAAGCGACCCACTTTAATTCCGACTCCAAAGCGACCCTTGGATGCATTCAAAATCTTCCGCTTGATTAGGCGCCAATTCGTACAAAAGTCGAACAAAACATAAAAAACATCGAAATGCTAAATGTGGGCGTTGACAGCGCCCAACAATTATGTAATGTTTGACTGTGACTGGTTGGGTTGAAGGATTTGAATTGGACACTTCGGCTGCGGCGGCTGCTTCTTCTTCTATCATATATAGGGGTTGCATTAAACGCTTCAATGCATTTGCAGTCAATATGGAAAGGATTCGACGGATTCGACGGATTCGAGATTCATTGAATTTAAGCGACAACACGCGACGCAGTTTTTTATGTTGCAACTTCCAGTAAATTGGACACAATTGCTACATTTGTCAGCCGCATTAAACTTAATGACAATATGCCAGTGATAATATGTATGTATGTGTTTAACCTTAACCCTCCTCTCACTCTCTTCCTCTCGCTTTACTTAATATGCACAGTGTAGACATATGTCAAGGGTTAAGTCTGGGCAACGAGATCTGCCTTCGATGGGGTTGCTCAAAAGTTGCCTAGCTGCCAGCTAAGCTTTATACTCGAACAACCTGCTAAACTTAAAAGATATAATCTCTTCCACCTTTTTCTCTGGCAAAACCAAACGATTTACTTGTCTGCCATTATGTTTCTTACCTTTTTTTGTTCCTTTTCCCAATCTGTTTTACTTTTTTTTTTAAGTCTAAGCGCCAACTTTATCGCACCTGTTTGTTGTTTTCTCATCATAATTTTGAACAGCTTGTTTTTGGTTGGAGAAAAAGTTTTCAAAATGAGCTGCATGAATTTTTTCAGTTTAATTAAAAATGTTGCAAAAGTAATTAGATAAATGTATTATTGAATTGGTTAATATCAGCATAATTCAATATTTTTAGTGATTTCACTTAAAGATTTAAAGATCTACATCAATGTAGTTGTGTAAACATATTTTTAAGTTTTCCCAGACCCAGAAAACGCAATCAATCGCTTTTGAACCCGCCTACTAGATGCTCTACACAAAAACAAAACCATAAAAATATTTTTAATGACATCGTTAAATTTTTAAAATGTTTTTATAATAAATTCAAAATGATTTGGAAGCATTTTGTTTTTTAAATGATTTTTTTTAGGTCAAAATAATTTTTATTTTATCTATCTATTAATAAAAACATAAAGTCACTATTAACAATTTTAATTGATAGCTATTTGATAATAAAAGTTAATTGGTTTTGTTTTGATTAGGATTGTATTTTATTTAGTTTATTCCTTAATGATTTATTACATTTTGACCTTTTCCAATATCAGATGTAAGGGAGAATCACCAATGATGGACACTGTGCCCAAGTCGGACACCTTTTTGAAAGGTATATATTGCCTAAGACTGATCGATGCGCAATTGAACTAGCTTTCCTACGAAACCAACAATTAAGCTTAACGTTTATTTTTGACAGTTTTATGTCAAAAAGCAAATGGGGTGTCCACCACTAGCACTTCTCCCACATAAAAGTTAAATCAAAAATATTGCCTCAAGATTTGTAGTGCATATTTTTAGTCGCCTAAGTTTAGCTAAAACCAAGCTTAGTTTTTTTTAGCTTTTTTTAAGGCATTGTTTTTATTTTCAGCAATTGTTTTTGATGTTTTTGTTGTTGCTTTGTGCATTTTTGTTCACCATTTTTGCTTTGGGTTTCGTTTTTTGCTTTTGCTCTGCATAAATTTCCCCTTAAGACTTGTCGCGGCTGCCTGACTACCAGAGGAGGGTGTTGTAAGGGGGGTTCAGTTGATTTCACACCAACACACGCACACACAAGCACACGCATACAGTAAAGCTTTTGGGCGACGACTCGTTGTTGAGTCGCAGGTGCTGGCAACAATTCAAGCGGCGGACAAGCGTTAAGAAAGAAAGGGTAGCAAAAATAGCGACAAGTGCAGTTTGGGTAGCTAAAAAAGGGGTGTTTATGGGTGGTAGATTTTTATAAAGGAGAGGGGGGAGAGGGGAGAATGGTGGGTTATGGGGTTGGCTGCCATTCGAGACATGTTGCAAGAGCAGCAACGTTTGTTGTGTGTTCTGTTTTTCTTTTTGTTGCTGCTACAAAACCAAGCGCTTGCCGCCATTTTTAATATGGCGCACAACAAAACACACACACACAGATACATATATTTATACCCTATACACCTTAGCTTTGGAAGGTAGGAAAAATTGCGCTGCCCTCTCTTTTTGATGGCTTTGCCTCATTTTGCTGCTGCTTCAACTTTGGCACTCGCTCCGCAGCTGGATTTGCATATAAAACATTTTCTGTTCCTTGCAAATGTATGCGCGCGCACACACACTTACACACAAGCACACACATACATATATAGCATATGGTATTTGCATTTGCTTGGGGGCTGTGGGGGCGGTGTTTGGGGCTTGGGGTTTGTTGGCGGGGTTGGTTGAGTTTTGTATGCGCTTTACCGTCATATAAATTTTCGATTGATATGCAAACTTAAAAGGAACCGCAAAAATTATGCTCCAGTGAGCTGGTTGGAGTTAAATACATAGCTACAACTACACACACACACACACACACACATATACACTATACAGTGTTACTAGGAAAAGGCTAAACGTGCATGCCAGGGCGGTTGTAAAAGTTTTTCAAGCTGAAAAATCAACTAAAATTTTATTAAGAATACTTTAAATTGAAACCATAATTAAGCTGATTTATATATTCTTAATCAAGATCTTGTTGGCATAATATAAATTACAATAAACTTTTAATTCAATATCTTAACTTTTGCAAATAGATTGCATTCGAATATTAATGTAAATCGAACCTCAAACTATTTTCCTTTGAAGATTTGTTATTTGTTTGTTGTTGTATAAATTGTATAATAAAATTGAAAAAATGTTATATTAACAATAAATTAACAATTCACAAGTGTTAGTTAGAAGTATATCTCTTCGAGGAAATTAAACTAAAGATTTCGATTTCGAAACTTGCAGAAGGAACCTCGCTTATGCAAAGCTCTAGCATATAACTATGTAAGTTCACGTATGTAGCATATGTATATGCATTTGTGTTAGTATACATGTGTGTGTGTGTGTGTGTTGGCCACGTTATAAAAATTCAACGAGCTATCTGCTAAGGCTGCCACGAAAACTGCACTGAAGCAGCTTAGTTTAACGCCATACAAATAGCTCTGGTTGGGTTTTTTGTCAGCGGGGCAGAGTGGTGAGAAAGGTGAGAGAGAAAAAAAAGGGGGGAGGAAGGTAGGATGTGGGAGATTTAACGAAAGCATCAATGGAATTGTAAAGCCCTGCTTAAACATTTAACAAACTGCAGACCAAAAGCTGCGCAGGCCGCGTTTGACTGACATTTGACAATTGTTGTTGTTGTTGTTGTTGTTGTTGCAACAATTGCAGTTGTTGTGTTTTTTTGCATGCATATTCCAATAGATTTGATGCATCGCACATCGGCAAAAAAAGACGCAATGAAAAATATATAAAATATTCAATCAAATTGAAATGCAAACAAGTTGATGTTGCAAGTGTTGCAGGTGTGTGTGTGTGTGTGTGTGGCAGGTGACAATATGATTGCCACATGCGCTTGCCGCCAATGCCAAAAATTGGAATTGAAAAAGTCATTGCAGCGCGACTTTGAATGACAGATGAGTATTGCTGTAGTTGTTGCAATTAAGCTGGCAGCAGTTGCAAGTTGCAACAATAATAATCAAACAATTCTGTTGCTGCTGCTGCTGCTGCTGCAAAGCGCCAACAATGGAAATGTCGCGTTCGCATTCGTGTTTGCCAAAATAAAAACAAAAACAAAATAGAACACACAGAAACAACAACAACAACAATAAACAATGACAGCTGCAAAATGGCAGATTGCAAAAACAACGAGTAGGGAATAAAGAGGAAGAAGAGGAAAAACATTGTGTGCGGGCTGGGAAACTTAATTCAAAATCAACAATATAACACCAACAACAACAACAATAAACTGACAACAACAAATAAAATGGAACACAAAATGTCTAAAACTGAAACTCAAACAGACACTGGCAAAAAAGAATAGTGTGTGGCATTGCGGATTATGTGGTTCATGTTGTTAATGCTTCTATTTTGATTCGAATATTATGAATGAAGACAATTTAAATGTTTTGTTACATACAAAAGCTGAGGTAGAATGTAACAGAGAAAACGGACAAAAAGTGCGATTCAAACATGAGGAAAAGAAAGATTAAATATTCTCAGACAAAAGAATACAATACTTGTTTTTAATAAAAAATGTTACCTTTATTGTTATGATGTTCAATAAAGATATAGTAAAGTCAATTTGGCAGCAAACATGTATTCAAAAACTATTCTAAAGAGGTTTGGCAATGTTTTCCACATTTCCTATTTCTTACAAGAGAGACAAATTAGCATTTTATTCAAAAACTATCAGATTTATAGTTATTTTTATATTAGAAAGGGAAATTGTTATCAAGAACAAACCTATTTAATGTAAAAATTAGTTAAGATTCTGTTAAAAATATACTTTATAAGTCTTAGAGCAAACGACTTTTCTACAAAAAAAAAACTAAATAGATAAACTTTTAAGCTTGAAAACGTTAACTGTATTCAACTTAATTGTTACAAACTTCAAACCTAAGTTAATAGTATCCACATGTAAGCTGATACATAAGGTAGTAATATCCACCTGTATATATATGTATGCATATGTGTGTGTGTGGCAGACGGAAACGGAAGTGGCAGCGCCAAAGAACCTTACGCTCGCGACAAATGGCGGTCGTCGCAGAACGAAAGCTTTACCGTTCAGCGAGCTGAATGAATGCATGACTAGACGACAAACGAACGAGCTGAATGAATGACAGACAAACTGACAAAATGACTAACTGACGTCCTTTCTAGGTTTTGCGTTCTCAAACTGACTGACTGACTGACTGATTGACTAACTGACTGACTGGTGTTGCCGCTTTTTACGTTCATTGCCTCTGCCGCAATTTTAATTTTCCTAATGGATATCGATCCCAGTCGTTGCTCGGCCGCCCAACAACAACAGGGTCGTCATCGTCATCGTCGTCGTCGTCGCTGGCAAAAAAGGATAATAGACTTCTTTATTGTGCATGCGACTCTATAAAAGTCAACTCTGGACTTTGTTGTGTATGGCATTGCCGCTCAGGACGGCAAAAGGGACGTTGGGCAGGCGGCGGTCGGCGGTTGGCAGGACGGTAAGAAATACGTGCGTCGCACTGACACACAAACCGAGGCATAAACAAACACACACACACCTCAACAACCTCACACAATAAATAAGCTGCTACGTCATGCAGAGCCAAAACAGTTGGCAATGCTTCGCTCTCTCTTTCACTCCTTCACTCCTCCCTCCCACTATCTCTTTTTGTCTGTCCAGACTTCAATTGCTCTGTTGGCTTAAAGCCGAAAATTAGATTTTGTTGCAAGGCCTAAAAAAACGCTTACACAGGGGAAAAAAAAGAGTTTTGATCAACTTTATTAAAGAAAGTTATAGAAAGTTATAAGTTTCAAAAAATAAATAATAATGAGAAGAATAAGATTCTAGTTTTACTAGTTTAGTAAAGGGATTTTAAAAATGATAATGAAAATTATATGAAGGAAGTTAACAAACTTGTTAGTTTGATTAAAAAATATGTTAGTTTGACTGAAGGATAAATTTTAGTTTTTGAACTCGATCTAGTTTTAGTTAAGAACATATTCTTAGGTTACTTTTTTTCTCTGTACAAAACTGACCATATGAGCGAAATTTAAACACACCTTGCAACCCGCTCAATACTCTACCGAAAATACAAACCCTCTTTTCAACACATTTTGCCTTTTCGCCACAAATTTTTGGGTTTGCTTTTGGCAGCCGTTTTTGCCAAGTGCGAAAATTAAATGAACCGCATGTTCGGGAGCTACAACAGCAGCTTCAAAGCCCTACCTCCACCCTCCAGTTGTTGATGATGATGAGCACGAGTCGACTCAACGTCTTTCAGCTTGTCTCCCCTCGCCCCTACTCACTATTACCACCCTTTTCCCTCTGCTCCTTCTGTCGCTCATGTTTGTGTAGGTGTTTTTGCTTGTTGCTATTTGCATAAGTTTTTGCTATTTGCTTTTGCGTAGCGGCGAGAACGTGAAATGCGGGTGAGGCGAAAGGGGGGAATTGATATGGACGTGAAATTGAAATTGGAATTGGAATTTTAGAAAATTTGCATTGAGTTCGCATTTGGGGGTTTCGGGTTAAATAACAACAAATAATCAAACGGGTTTCGATTGGGTTGCTTCCATAAATGGTCGCAATTTATGCTAAATATACGCAAACATTTGGCAACAAACAAAAAACCGCTCCCATTCCAAACCCATACAAGCCTCTTCAGAACCCGCAGCATTTATAGTTTTTAGGCCCAGTTGAATTGCCAGTCGACAACTCTTTGTTATGCAAATCGAATAGCATAAAAAGGCATGTTGTTGGGGTAAATTGTTGAATTTAATCAGCAACAAAATGTTTTAGAAAATTTATCTTTAATATTTTCAATTCATTAAATTCTTTTTTTGAACAACATTTCTAACGAAACTCTCTTAACAAGTCAACATCGATCAGAAAATAAATTAGTATACACATATATCCTTCCAGCTTATTAACATTGTAACTGACATCGAACAGGGTTGCCAAATTGGCTACTGATTACTAAACTAAAGGCTACAGTGTTGTTCGCTTACCTAAAGCCGTCCATAATAGGTAGGAACTCTTACGAGAGAGCAAAACAACATTGGGAGCAATCAAAGTGCAAAAGACAGGCCAAAGATTTAAACTCAATCTGCAGAACAACATTTCTAATTAGCTAGCTAGAAGAGGGAGTGAGATGGAGAGAATGATAGACCAGACAGCAGCTGTCAGTCAAGAAAGTAACGGTGCTTAATATAAAGTGATATATGCCAAGGCAATTGGCTGTTCTTACTTTACATTTCGAATAAACAATTGGCTTGAAAGTAAAAATAAGAATTCGATTCAACTGCAATTCACCTTTTGGTGAATTTTAAGCGTTAATGCCAATGAGAATGCGAATCGATGACTCGTAACAAATGTATGTCTGTCTCTCTCTCTTTTTCCCTCTCTTTTAAATAGCAAATAAACAGCAGCAACAACAACTACAACAACGCTGATAATGGCTGCATAACTACATGAATATACCAACAATTTGAAAACATTTCATTTGCACTAAGAGAAGTGATGGGGTATGGGGCGGGTGGTGTTTTATGTGGACCTAGCATTGCTTGAGTGACATGTCCTAAATTTGTAAGCGCACTGCTCGCCACTGTAACGGTTGTTGTTGTTGCTATTGTTTTGCTTTGCCAGACTTTTACCGGCATTTCAATTAACCCAATTAATGGACGGGACCTAATTAAATTTTGAAATCGTGCTGCCAGAGCCTTACACACAGCAGCAACAACTAACAGGCAGACACACAGACAGACAAATCAGTCAGCTGTTTTTGCCTGGCCAGCTGTGTGTATATGTGTGTGTGTATGAAGGAGATGGCGCGAAAGCTTTAACAGTTGTGGGAGCGATACGTTAATGTGTGTGTTTGTGTGTGTGTACAGTGGTCCTTAGAATTAGAACTTTTAAAGTTAAAACTATCTAATAATAAAATATTAATGCGAATATAAATAAATCTAACGTCTTTTTCCAATTGCATGTTATTTGCGTATAAAAAATATTGGAAATCTTTTTTTAATTATTTATAACTTATGTAAATTTAATAATTATAGATATATTGGCAGCCAATATATTGCAATTAGCCATCAACCACTGTACTTAACGACAGCGTCTGGCTAACTGCGGCGGCTACGATTGAGCGTGGTAGTGGCCCAAGCGGAGCGCTGATGACCTTGATTACAATCAAGCACTCAACCCCCTAACAACAAGCCACTCCCCCTCGCCTAAACTGCTCGTCTCACAGCAGCAGCACTAAAACGGAAGCAGCGTCATATGAAAATGGTAAAAATAATGGCTAACTGGGTAACAGGCACACACACACACACACACACTGCGGGAAATCATCAGCAGACAGCCAAACTAGGAACTGAGGCAACAACTACAACAACAACAACAACAACAAATCATCGGGCTTAAATAAGTAGAAGAAGAACTGGGTGCCAAGTCAACGAACTGCTAACCGCAACAAAACACACACTTGGGTTGTAGCAGTGGGGAGTTGCTTGTTGCAGGCGTGGCACATGTCATTAAAATTGCAACAGAGCCTTGAACAGTAAACGATAAAAGCGCTTCGAGACGAGACGAGCGAGAGAGAGAGAGAGAGTGTGTGTGTGTGTGTGTAAAACGGTAAAACACACCCGCACTAACACACAAAAATCAAAAGATCAATAATTATTATGATGTAGCGATGAGGCCAACAAAAAGACGTTGCCACCACACAGCCGCAACAGCAGCAAGAAGATAAAGAAGAAGAAGAAGAAGCAGCAGCAGCAACTAGAAACAGCCGCAGCCAAGAGTCAAGACAAGGTGCGGCTGTGGCTGCCAAAAACTTCGACAAGCGCATTACACAGCCAACAATTGCAGCCAACAAGCAGCAGATGGGGTAGTGGATGTGGTGGAGGGGAGGGGAGGGGGGAGAGAGAGTTCTTGGGTGCAGACTAGCGGCATTTGCTTACAAGTGCAACCATTTTGTAGTACAAACTTCGAAAACCAAAAGCGAAAATTGGCAAAACAAAGGCAGCAAAAAGCAAGCAGCAAGCAAAATGAAAAATATATATACACACACACACACACATACAGTGAGAAAAAAAAAGAGAGTTGAAGTAGCAGCAAAGGGGAGAAGTGGGCTGGTTGACTGCCTCCATTGCCTGGCTGGTTGGATTGCAAATGTAGCGACGGCACACAACTTGCAACTAAACTCTCACAGCTGTGGGTCTTTACTGGGGGGGCGACTCATGCGCAGTGGCGCCAACCGATTGGCCCGCTTGGACGCCATTTAGAAAACAGCGCCGAGCGAGATGGCCAACGTATGTATGTATATCTCACATAAGTATGTATGCATGTGTGTGTGTGTGTGCTTGTGTGAGTGCGTGCGCAAGCAGCGCCACCAAACACCTGTTTCTGTTTTTGCTGCTCGCATTTTTCGAAGAACCAAACCGGTTGCACACCAACACACACGCACACACAACCAACACAGCTAGCTGCACTGCTCTGGCACAGCAAACGAGTGCGGTAGGCGCAAGCAGTGCCGCTGTTGAGCCAACCAACGAGGGGTTAGCTGCGCTGGCGTTGACGTTGACGCTCACGTTGGCAGCGACGTCAGTGCGCGCACGAAGGAAGCGAACGCACGAGCTGAGGCGTTCGTATCTGCATGATACACAGCCGGTTTAGTCGTTCAGCAGTCGCAGCGCCGTCAGCATCGTGTGCAAGCGCGTTTATAATTCTCGTTTCTAGCGTATTTATATTATAATTGTTGTTGTTGCTGTTGCGGTGTGTACGTTACGTTAAAGCAACAACAACACACGCACACACACACACACACAACCTACAACAACAACAACTTTGTCGTCATCATCGTTCGTTGTTCGCCTTTTTGCCGTCGTCGCTTCTTCTTATACAAAATAAAAAAACGGTAGAAATTTATGCCGCCGTCGCCGATTTTTGTTGGATACGATACGAAAACTCGACGAGATCCTATGTATATGCATATATATATTTTCGACCTATGGCGTTATTACATTTACCTGTTCGCGTGTGACCAACAACAACCACAACAACACAAGAGTGCCGTGAAAGATACAAGATAGTTAAACACAAAAAAAAAAAAAAACTATCTTAAAATTAACTTAACTGTACAAAAGTGCCTTAAAGCAGCCAGAAAAAAAAAATAAAAATTAAAAAATAATAATCGAATTCCAATTTGAAAACCGCGTGCCGACCCGCCCAACAACAACACTTGATGCTCAATGCCGCAAAAAGTAGCTGGACTTTTGAGTTTTAGTTTTTGATTTTTTCGAAAGAGAGAATAAAGCAAAAAAGAAATATTCACACAAGTGTGTTTTATTTGGTTGGTTTAGAAGCCGGGTCTATATAACCAAATATATGGTAATGGCAGAGATTGGTGGCCATTTGGCTCACCAGCTACCATTGCATAATCACAATCACAATCAAACTGGATTACAGCCATCGCTGGTGATGAATCATCACCTGGATTTGGATTGTCACGGCCATGATGTGATAAGTAAGTTAATCCTTTCAATTACTTCAATATAAACAATATTCTTTTGAACAAAATTTGAACCTTTCTCAATGCCGTCGGTTGTTTTTTGTGTGTTAAAACCAACTTTTGTTGGATCTGCATACCATTTTTGCTTACTTAACTGATAAAAACCCTTTTCCCCCACAATATCATTAAGTTTCTATTACTGATCAGCTTGAAAATATATCTAAAAGTAACTAAAAGTGAATCAATGCTGTAATTTTAACTTTTTCAAGGGAACTTGCTCAAAAAACAAACATTTCTTATCTCAAAACAAGTTAAGTTTTCATTCCAACAAGCTAAAGTGCTAACTTATCCACAAATTAACAATTTACTAGTCCAACTAACTAACAAATAACTCGCAATTTAAGCTCGTAGAACCAAAACTTGTCGTCTTTAGCACAACATTATCAAATCATCGTCATATGCGGCTAATAAAGCTATTTAAATGAGTTAATGACTTAATTAAAGCCAAAACAAAGCTAAATTTGCAAATTAAATTGTCATTAACCTTACAAAAACAAAACAGTTTAACAAAAATAAAAATGTAGAAAACATTTTCTCAAAAGGGAAAATTGAAAAAAAATACTAAACTTAAAATATGATAAAGTATTCGGAGCGTGTAATAGAAAACAATTGGTTGAATATTAAAATATGATATGAAATTTAATAAAAATATTTGAAGACATTTTTGCTGCTTAAGTTAGAATATAAAAAATAGGTTCAAGGCTATTTGTAGATTTTTAAATAGCTAATTGCAAAAAGTTAGGTCAAAGTTTGGATAATATTGCAAAGGAAGTTAATGTGAAGCAGGTCAAGTTCAGTTTTGGTAATTGTGAAGGAATTAAAGTTGTTTTCAAAATGATAATTAAGAGATAATAAAGAGATTCCCTAGCTTCTACAAAAGCTACTTGTAGATGATAAGATGAGTTGCTTATTCCATTATTCAACCTCATGTAGCTCAGTATTTCATCGTCTCTCACTTTCAGTTCAACTGCAAGCGAATTCTTTAAAGCAATAAACAAAAATTAAAGCCTTAAACTCTTCTTTTTTTGGTTTGTTTTTTGCGGTGACATTAACTTTTAAGTTATTGTCGTATTTTGTTTTAATTACAATATAATTTTGTGTCGCCAATTAACGGTTGAATGACATTTTAATGCTTGACGCAACCAATTAAAGTCCAATTGCAACAAATTTATCGCATGCGAGACAATGAGATGCGCATGAAAATTTTGTCAACTGACAAATTTGATTATAAATAAAAAAGAAATGCAACCAAAAACCAACTAAAAATATATTTCGCACGTGCATTTCTAAATTATTTTCATGAATTTTTAAACACCAGCCAACCAGAAAGTGTCATTAAAAAATGTGTGTGTGTGTGACAAAATATATATTTTATTTAAATTATATTTGACGCTAAATTGTGACAAATGTTAGCTGCCAATTTTGTAACCAGACAAAAGACCGCAAAAACACGCTGAACCAAAAAATAAATAAAAACCAAAAAACCAAAAGGAAAAAAAAAGCAACCCAAATAATAATAAAAACAAGAGAAAGACGAAAAATCATAATCATAAACACGTTCGTTTCGCGTTTGAGCGCATTGAATAATAAATGAGCCAAAAACAGCGAACTCAAACTAGAAACTAGCAAATGCAGCTGCAGATACAGATACATTTGTATCTAATACGTACTGCAGCCGCATTGTTGTTGAACGTTTTTAGGTTTTGTTTAATTCTTAATTAGTTTGCACTGCGCACACATTAAATATTTGAAAGCAACTTAAATTTTAATTTAAAAACTTTTAGAGAAAAGTTTTTTGTTGATTGTTGCAACCAAAAATGGAAACTTGCAACTAACAAACTTACTTATTTTCTAGCTGTCACAGTTTGTGAGTTTTGAGAGATAGTTTTTTTTTTGCATTTTTATTTAAGTTGATATTTGAAATGAAAACAATTTCCAGTTGCTGTTGTTTTTTCGTTTTTTTGTTGTTATTTTTGTCACTTTTTGTCAATCTTTGTGTCCAGAGTCGAGTCGCTTTTTGTTGGTTTGTTGATTTTGTGCGCCTGTAAACATTTTAATGAGTTTTTCATGTCACCAGGCCCATTGAATGGGCAACCCTGGCCCCCTCTTCACCCCTTTACATGCATATATGTTTGTATGTCCGCTGCTAACTTCTCAAGTAGTCGTTAAATTAATTAAATATAGTTGAAGGAAATATACAAAAAGGCAGCTCGAGCTGAAGTTTTGTTTACACAAAATTCACAACAAAAAAGCGACAAATGTTTTTTTTTAAGCTTTTTTTCATTACCTTTTTCTAGCATACTTCGCGGCGCTTAGCAAATTGTTTAACACTTTCAGATTTCTAGTTTTTGTGGCTAATAAAATAATTTATTGATTTTCCTATCATAATAATGTTCAATTATTTGCTGTCATCAAATCTCAAAATCAAAACCGTTTTTATTTCCTACAGATGAGGTACAAAATTTAAATTATGCACAAAATTAATCACCTGTGATTAGCAAAATGTGGCAAGAAAATAACAATAATGCCAACAAGTTTTCAAAGTTAATTGTGAAAAATGTGCCTGAGCAAATGTGCGGCGTTACTTAATTCGAAACAAGAAGTTGATATAATTTTACAAACAAATTTGTCAACTGTCAAAGCAAAAAAGAGAAAAAACTATGCTAATAACAAGAAATAAAAAGTTTTAGGCCATAAAATGCAAAAGTGGCTGTAGGAGAATGTCACATTGTTCAAGCTCTATTAGTGTCATAGATAAATAGATCTAGAACTACTTATTTAGTGTGGCAACTTTTCAGCTGAGAGCAGCTGATAGGCATAATGATGCTTGTGAAAGGTGATTTGGTTTGGTTTTTTTAGTTTTTTGTTTATGTCGAAAACGAATGTGTTCAACACATTATTAATCGTTAATAGTTAGTAAAAATAATTCTTTTTTAAAGCATCTCATTAAATACCAAATGCGTTTGATAAACTTGTTTAACTAAAGTAACAAACATAACTTATTTTAATATTTCGAAAAGTGGAATATACAGAGAAAAAGAACCTGAACTAAGAGTTAAAATGAATATAAAATCATTTAAAGTTAGTTTTGTGGCTTATCAGCAAAGGCTGCCGTTTATTGACTTTTTCTTTTAGGCATTTTTGCATATTTGGAACGGAAATTCCAGGCATTCTTTTCTAATTTCACGAGTCAAACAGACGTGCCAATAGCTGTTAATTAAAGACAACAGCAGAAAACCAACAACAAACTAACAAAACAAAAAATCTCACACAAAATTTACCTGAATCCAAATCAAACTCCAAGTTTCTCCCAAAATTGTTGCCCTATCTATCCCACACACACACACACACACACACCAATGCATTTTAAATGTGACAAACAGGCGCAGGCGCACAGCTGTCTTATTTTTATTCTTCCTGAATATTTGGGACATACTACATACGACTTCAACAGCAGCCCGCACAGGTTTTGCAGGCCAAAATACAAATACATATTGATCTAGTGCTGCTTGGTCCAAGTGCAAAATCAGATAAGTTTCGGGCTCAGGGTTCTCATTCAGTTTCTTGTTGCTGTTTGGGAATTTATGATTTGCGCCTAAATAACTTTATCACCCCAATTTAGACAGCCAGACAGCAGCAAGGAAGATATAGCGAGAGAGATAGAGGAAGCAGGGAGTGGATTTCAAACAGACAGGAATATAAAAACATCAAAACAAAAACAAAATACAACTCTGACCGGAAACCCGAAATCAGCAGAACCATAAAATATAGACGAAAATTTTTGTTTGCATTTTTTAACCAATTGGCACATAAATATTCGCATGTGGGTGTGCCTTGGTCAACCTTAGTTTGAGGTTCTGTTATCAAAAAGGGTTAGGATATATGGACTTTTTTTAGAAGTGTCTTCAAACATGTGTGGGTTTTGAGAAAAAAAGTGTTTAAAACAACTGAGTAAAAGTCAAGAATTATTTATATCTACAAAAGGTTGTTGGGCTATTAAAAGGGGGTAAGAAATGTATTGTACAGAGGGGTGATCTGTCCTTGTTAAACCAGTTACCAAAACAGCAACTTCATTGACCATCGGCGCATTAAATAACTTAAACTTAACTTAATCGTATATCCATTCTTTTGTGATGTTATTCGTTACGTTATTCTTTGAAACCAACTTAAAACCATTTCTTCTTCTTTACATAAGCTCATTGCTTTAGTTTAAAGCTTCAACGTATAGTTCTGTAGTTTTTTTGCTAGTCAGTTGCAGTCGTTTTAAAGACCTCAAATGTTAATTGGCCTAATTACTGTGCGCTTCGTGTGCTTTTGCTGCTGACCTGGCCGACACTGGCTGGGCATATTAAAGCAGCCGCAGCAGCAGCAGCAAAGCAACAGCAACGCGACTATTAAAGTGCAATTAAAAAATTGTGGCGCTGTTTAAGTTCAGTCAAGGTGTCAGCGCTTGTCAAAGCGACGCCAGGCTTCGCTGCTACTGTTTTTATACTACAAACGTATATTAAATTTCCAAAAAAAAAAAGGCCGTGAGAGGGGTTAGGGGTGGGGGCAGAAGGGAAAGAGAAGACAGTTGTGCATTTTGAGCGCGTTGCACATAAATCAACTGATAAATAATGCCAAAAACGTTAAGAATTGTTTGGCTGCGGCCAGTTTCGAGGTTTTTGAATTCCAGTTTTCAGGGCTGGCCAAAGCCACGCCCGTTTATCGCGTGTGCTTTTTTTCGGCCAAGAACCAAGAACTAATAAAAAACAAAATCCACTGAGAACAGCAATCCTTGATACAACGAAAATAAGATACCCTTGAAGTCAAACTGAGTTAATTTAAAAAAATCAATATTACCTATCGAAAGTGAATAAGTAATCGATTTTAATCGATGTTCAGTTAGAACTTTTATGAAAATCTATACTGAACTTAATGACATATTTTTCATGAGCTTATATTATTTCAAGTAACAAAGAATGGTTTTTCTTTCTTTCGTTTTCCAATAAAAAAGGAATTAGATTTTGAGTTAAAGCATTAGAAAATGAATTGTTTAAAGTAAAAGAATTCAAGGTTTAATTAGAATAGTTTTCAAGCCTTACAAAAATCATCCTAAATAAATATTTTATCCCCCGTGCAAGGGTATTTTGTATATTGTATAATAGAGACAACCATTTCACTGTCGTGCTCTCTCTCTCTCTCTCTCTCTCTCTCTCTCTCTTGCACTATCCCCTTTACTCTCCAGGCGCTCATTAAATGGCGCCTTTTAACGTCGCATTTCCCGCTGGGATTTTTGGGTTGGTGGCGCTCCAGCTAGTTTTGGCTGAGAACACCCGCTGCTCCATATGACACCTCTATATAGTTTGAATGTGTGTGTGTGTGTGTGCGTGTGTGCTCAGGTGCATTTGTTGGCCAGCTTTGGAGCTGTGCGCGTCGTTGTGCTTGCCGCGTGTTGCATGCAACGCGTCTCGACGCTTGACGCTCTTTAATGGCGTCGCTTTTAAAGCTCATTTGGGTGGTTTTTCTCCATCTCCATCTCTATTTGCACTTTATTGCTGTCTCTTTTGCACCAGACTTTTTTTTACGAGTGTCATTTTTATAGTTTCCCCACTTTTAATGACTAATTAAGCAGGGGGAAGTGGAGTGGGGGCAACAATAAAACCAAAAAATTAAGAACAAGCGCAATAACTTTTTTTTTAGAACAGGATGCAACCGATGACTTTTTTGATTTAGATTCGAAGTTAAGCTTAGCTGAGATTCGGTTTTGTAGATCAAAAAAGTAGACGCCGGCAACGATTGCGGTGGCGTCAAGAGTCCAGACGACACTTGAGGCAATAGCCACAGTAGGCGCCAGGACGCAAGTCTTATATAATGTTGCAAGTACTTGTATATCGCATTACAAGAACTACTTTAACGCATCACTTGCGTATTTATATAAAGTACTTGAGAGAGTGAGAGGGGAGGGGCGAAAAGGGAGAGGGGTAGCATTTTAGCATGTTTCGTTTGTTGTGTTTTCAATATTCTCGTTTTGAGTGAGCTCTTAATCTTAAGTATCGTCTGGTTTCTAAGTCAGACGAGAGGCTATCAACAGGTTGACCAAATGCCTCTTCTCTCTCTCTCTCTTTCCCACTCTTGCACACACACGCTCACCATCTCCCTCTGCATGACCGCTCGCTGTGACGTCTCGCCGCGGGGCAACTCATTCAAAAAATTAGATGACGACAGGAAGGGGCAAGGAGAATGGTGAACGGTGAACGGCAGACGGTAGCCTAGTCAGCTAATTACCGTTACCTGCTGTTAATATATATTTTGACTTGCAGCCAGAAGGATATTACAATGCCAACTGCTAGACTGCTACCAATTTTAGCCTGCAACAAAATGTGTCTCATTATGTCAAATTGAAATGTTGCCAGACACAAACAAAACCTGACCAAACAAGTTGCAACATCATCATCGCATCTCAAACTTTGTTTAGTCGATTTTTATGCAAAGAGAGTTTTATTGATTTACGTAATAGGAAAGCAGAACAAGAACATATCGAAAAACAAACAGCAAACAACAACATCAACAATATTATAAATATTTAAAGCACATAAATCAATAACAAATTTCGAACTGGTTTTTTCAGTGTGCTGAGAATAAAGTAAAACATTTTAGATGAATAATATTTGGGGATTACTCTGATGCTTCAAGTAACCCAACATATATCACATCCAATCTTGACTGATTTTGTTCGAGTTTTGTTATTTTGTTTCTAGTAAAGTTAAGGTAGTTGGTGGTTAATGCCTACTGGTAACAAAATGTGGCTCATTATGTCAAATTGAAATGTTGCCAGGTGGCGAGGTGAGAAAAACTCGCTGAACAAGATGCAAGAGATCTGTTTGTACAAAAGTGCCACACTGGGGCTCATTTTCTTCTTCAATTCAGCAACAGAAGTAAAGAACTCGGACAACGTTTTGTCGCCTAAGTGGGCAGCAATAAGTCTCTCCACAACAGCATCAACAACAACAACAACGATGATGAGGTAGGTTTTCGGACGAGCAACGACCACACAGCGCCAAATGAATCATAGCATCAGGTGTGACAAGACTCTCAGTAAATGTGTGCAAATGTGAATGTGTGAGTGAGCCTAGCTCTGCAGTCCAGACCTGCAAGACCATAAAGCAGGCCTACTTAAATCGCTATAAAATCAGCAATTTATATGCCTTCACTGCGTCCGTCCATCCGCCAACTTGACTCAATCTCAGACGGACTTCGACTTGGTTTGAAAATCGGACTTGGACTGCGATTCGGATTGTCCGATGTGTGTGCTGTCAATGCGGGCAACACTTGAAGAAATAATCTGTATTCTTGAAAAATATTTCAAGATATTTTTTAAAGGGAAAGTTGGACATATCTCTCTATATTCGATTTAGTTTATTACATTCTTACATTTTTATTTATTTTGAAAAATTCTTTTAATTAACAACTATTTGTACTTAGTTAGATTTTAGTTAAGCTTCGTTCAGTTTTCATTATTTAAGTGCTCCTTGTTTTTTCTGAGTGCAAGAATGGGTTAAAGTGTTAAGAGGGGTGACCGCTTCACGCAACATGCCGCAGCGGTGCAATGATCCTTTGAAATTCAAATTTTATGAAGCTCATTAAATATAAATTTGTCGTTCGTTTGCGTTGATGCAGAAGGAGAGAGAGAGAAAAGCCAACAAAAACAACGATTGCACAGGCAGCCACAAGGCATGTCAACAACAACAACAACAACAACAAAAACAAACGAACGAACAACGATCTGTGGAGATCGCTCCGCTTGTTGTATACGACACCCAAATAAAATAATATAAATTAATTAACAAAACGAAGCCGAAATGAAGTTAAAATTTGCATGAACAACGCGCAGCCTTTGGCGGCCTTCCTTTCGGGCCAACTTCAACATCTTGAGAGACACTGAAACAAACCCGATGCAAAACTAAAATTATTCGATTCGATTTCTTGTTATTGTAGTAGCTTCTCTGCCGTTGCGTGCGCTTAATCGACTTTATATATATTTTTATATACTATATACTTGTATTTAGTTCTTTTACCATCTCATATAAAAGGACCACAACGAGTCTTAACTTGGCCAAGCAACGCTGGCGTTAAATGGTCAACTCAAGACTCTTTCCAGCCAGCCATAAAGCAGCTACAGCGGCAACGGCGGCGGCCTCTTTTAATGAGGTCTTAAGTTTTAATAACGGTGCACAGAGAGAGAGAATCTTATGCATTGCATAGGAATGTGACTTAAAGGGCGCACCCTTATGCCACGAAATAACTAGAGATGAACACTTAAATAAATGCAGTTAAGGAAGAGATTTGAAATACTTCCACTCAGTTTTTGTGAAGTAAATCTCATTTTTGGTTGCACTTCTTGATTGATTTTATAAGAACGTCAAAACTACTTCTTCAAACTTATTTTAGTGACTCAAATTATTATTCAACTTTCAGGAAAAGTTGTGAATTCCTTAAAGTTTCTTAGTAAATATATCGAAAAATGTATTATTATCTTACTTACCAATTCAAGTTCTTAAGTATTCGCCATGATATTTCTGCATTTCTTAGCTATTCCTTTGATGTTCTTGATTTTCCAAAATTCTTAGTTATTTCCTTAGCTCCTCTCTAGTTGCAGAGAACTTTGCAGCATTCAAACTGCAAGCGGACAGCAAAAAGTATGTTGCTAACGCATGTTGCAAGGCAATACCACAGCACAAGAACAGCAACAACAACCACTACAACAAGTCGCTTCAAGTGCAAAAGGTGCGCG
The DNA here is from genome assembly GCA_018904305.1 of Scaptomyza montana. Taxonomy (NCBI): domain Eukaryota; kingdom Metazoa; phylum Arthropoda; class Insecta; order Diptera; family Drosophilidae; genus Scaptomyza; species Scaptomyza montana. Next base: position 618,123 of record JAEIGR010000037.1, on the reverse strand, counting down.
CATGCGCAACAAAAAACAACAACAGCAACTTAAACACATCTGAGTCCCCGAAATGCAAACAAGGCAGCTTCGTTGTTTCAAGCATCATGGAAAAGTAGAAGGTGTATGGGGGCAGGGCAGGGCAGGGGGGGCTAGGTGAGAATCTTAAGGGGAGCAATGTTGCTTTGTGAGTCTCATGTTTGCGCAATATTTGCGACAAATAAAGCATAAAAACTGTTAAAGTTCACACGCGTCAGGTCAAATATTTACACAAGCCGCCTGCCATGGAGAGCAAAAGCAACAACAAACAAACACAGACAAGATACAAAAACAACAACAACAATAATAGCAACACAATTGAATGCAACAATCTGTTCAATTCAAGCCACACGCACAAATCTTTAACGGGCCCAAAACCATTTCGGCTAATTAGCCCCACAGCCAGCTGCAAAATATGCCAAACGATTTATGATAAAAAACAAAACAACAAACATCAAAGAAAATACAAATAAATAAAAAAATATTTACAAATAATGAAAAACTAGTCAAAAATGTGGTTAGCTACACAGTAAAAAAAAAAATATGAGTAACAGCTTTATTGTAAGTATTAGTTATGATTTTTAACCAATTAGTTTATGCTTAACATTTGTTTTTTGCTGTGTAGTAGCAGGGTGGTGGGGTGGAAGGAGTTGAGTCTGAGCCTGTCACAGCATTTGCAACATGCTGCATGGCCTTAAAAGGTTAAACTGCATTTTGATTTTCGGTTTTGGTTAATGAATTTGTATTTGAATTTCAATTTGTTGTTTAGCTTTAATTGCCTTTTTTTTTTACCAACCAAACTGATGTGGGCCGAGAGGTGATGGAGAAGGGTGGGGAGGCGGGAGGGGATTCAGAGTTGTAGTTGTGTGGCGGCCACATGACTTCGAGTTGACGTTAATTTGACACATTTCGAGTCATTTCTGACGCTGAGCCGTCAGTTCAAAAACGAAGTAAAGAAAAAGCGAAAAAGAGAAGAAGAAGAATTGAAATGACATTTGCCGGCTTTCACTCTGTGAACCTTCTTTGTAATGAGAGTGGCTCTGTTTCTGTTTTTTGTATTTTTTTTGGGGTACATAGGTACGGCGCCTTTTTTTTTTCTTCTTCTTGATTTTGGTGCACTCTTGTGGCGACACTTGTGTTAAAACACCATAAATAAATGTCGCGCGCTTATCTCACACACACACGCACACATGCACACAAATGCGATCCTGCGTCGGCGGTTTTTCTCGGCTGGAACCCCTTTCGGAAAGACAAATGCGTTGTCAACGCAACCTGCCTAATAACCCATCATGATCATCACTTAGCCACAGAGGTTCCCCTTGTTGTTGTTGTTGTTGCTGCTGCTGCTGTTGTTGTTTTTGTACAAGAAGCTCAGAGGAGCTCAGGCTCTGGGACACTATCGCCTCTTGTCATCTGTCTGCGCGCCAAGCAAACACGCAACCAAAACACACACACACACACATTCAGCATCCAGAACTTCTTGACTGCAGCTCTTGAAGGCATTTTGTTCAGAGAGAGAGAGAGAGAGAGAGAGAGAGAGAAAAAGGTCATTTCCGTTGCAGCACTCAAATATGTTTCAGTGTATGTGTTGATGTGTGTATGTGTGTGTGTTGGCTGGCATAAATTGTATGTTGCAGGCCCATGTCCATTTTGAGTCCAGGCACTCTTTGATGTCGCGCCATTGGCAGCTTCTGCCGCTTGTGGCATGTCTCGTATTCAAATTTGGCTTCAATAAAACGACAGCCAACAACTACAACAACTACAACGACAACAACAACAACGATCGGGCCAATACCGATACAAAATCAAACACTTCAAAGTGAGTCCACTCTACAAGAGCCGGCGGCTTCTTTTGGATATTCATTTTTGTTGTTGTCGTTGTTTTTTGTTGTTGTTGTTTTTTTGTCTTGATTCCATTGATTTGAATTTGAAGCCAACTGTTTGCATTGATCAGTTCTGTTATATTTATATTGACTGCGCTTTAAAAGAGACGAGCGGAAAGGCGAAGCAAACGCGTGACACGAGCATTTTTATACTTGGACAACAACACTTCAATGAACAATGAAATCCATCAAAAGTATGACAAAAGCATAGAAGTAAAGTCAAAGAAGTTAACCAAATCATTGAACATTAAGCACTAAAGAAACAAAGCTAGGAAATTAATCTTAAAACAAGCCAATTGAATGTTCAGAAGATTTTTAAAAGAACAAATTTTATTTTGTTTTAAACTCAATTCTTTGTTCAACTAAGAACTATTTAAATGCATGCAGCGTTAATTCATTTAATTTCAACCCCAATTTCACTTTCAGTCTCGTTTTTACATCTGCCCCATCTCTAACATTCGGTTTAATCACGCTGCCATCACCAAGCTTTACAATACAGCTTCGCTTTTCAGACTCTTTTGATGATGCTGCTGCTCTTTGGTGTTTTGTGTAATTAATTAGGCAAATTTATATAAAACATACAAACATATATATGTATAAAATAAGCATACGAATTGATATCTGTGGATATGTTTATGCGGCGGTAATATTGTTTTTGATCTGAGAGCTTCCCTCGCTCAATAGCTAAATGAAGATTACGTTGTCATTGTCAAAGTAACTGCACTTAATTAAGCCAACTTAAGGCACACACACACACACAGTCCGAAAATTGCAACACACACAGGGAGACAGAAAGAGAGAGAGAGAGAGAGACAGGGAGAAAGAGAGAGGGTTGAGGAAGGTACAACACATAATTGATAGGATCCCCAATCGAGCCGAGTCAGACAAACAAATCAAAAACCACAAAGCTTCCTTCCACACACACACACACACAAACCAGATGACCAGTTGACCAGACAGTTCCAAAGAGGGGGAGGGCAGGGGTGAGGAGCCTAACTACTGCACCACAGCAACCCACGCAACAACGCTTGCAAAACAATGGCCAAGCGAATGTTGCCTAATCAGAGAGAGAGAGAGAAAGACAGAGACTGAATTTAAAAAAAAAAGAAGGGAAGGGGCGAAGGAAAGGGATGAAGAGAAGTGACATGAAGGTTTCGGTGCGAGGATGAAACGTTCGTATCTACAAAATTGATGAGTCTGTCAAAATGTGAATGCGAGAAATCGAAAATCGTCGACCGAATTATACAACCAAAAACGTCCCGAATACCATTCACAATTCACACTGATTCTGGTTGATTCTGTTTGATTCTGGGACTTTTGTCGAGGCAAACCCGACGGCACGTGTTCCATCCTTTCCATCTGTGTTGCTGTGATGCTGTGATGCTGTCATCATTAATTTTTTAAGCGTTTTCGCTAGCGCAGGTACAAAACAACAAAAAAAAAAAGGATAAAAAACTAAAAACGAGAGGAGAAACCCAACAGTTTGTATTTTCTGCTCGTTTTTTACTGTGGTTCCTGGAAAAATGACAAATTTTCGTAGAAGTCACGCGGCCAGCAAATTGGTCGATTGCTAGTGGGAGTCGTTGTGGTTATAGTCCTACAACTACACTGTGAAAAATAACTATTGTGAACTAGAATATAAAAAGTCGATTAAGGAGTTGTTTACTATATCAGGTGTTCACTATATGAAGACAAGACTGTAGAATGTTTAGCTTTGCTTTCATTAAGCTAATATAAGGCTTTAAGCTAAAGTTTTTCTTCAAATGTAACTTGTTATAGATTATAAAGTATCTCTGTTAGTTTTTCGCTCTTTTAAAAAAGTTATTTCCAAACTTTAAATTGATTTTTTGCTTACAAATAAACTATATTACTTGCTTTTTTTTATATTTTTCAAAGTGTTATATCAGTTGTCTGTACAGTTTGAGTATTGTTTTTTTATGATCATGTGAAATTCCTAGTTTTGGTATTTTTTTTGTGCGGCGGCGGCACTTGCTTTTCAACTGTCAGTGGCTGCGCTTTGTATTTTCATTCAACAAATGCGCCATAAATCAAACATAAAAAAAGGTAGTCAAGAGACTGAAGATGACTCGGGAGACCCAGTAATCCCCCCCACCTCTCTTTGGACTTAAACAGTAGTTGCTTTTGAAATCGCGCGCATATCCGCAGAGCTTCCATAATTATTTTCGTTGTTGTTTTTTTCTTTGTCGAGAGTCTCTCTCAGCTTGCAACGCAACGCATTCGTTGTTCGTATCTTATCGATGCTTTGCATTTTGCATGTTGCCTGTTGTCCACAACACTAACAACAACAACAACAACAACAACAACATGGCTGCAAAAATTGATACTGCAACAAGCAGCTTGGAGTCTCCGTCGTCTGTGGCAGCCATTGCAACTAAAACTGGTTGCAACACAGCGAGTCTGCAATGTCTTGTAGCTGTTGTTGTTCTTGTTGTTGTTGGCCAGTTCGATTTTGGCCTTTTGAAAGATTGCCGACTTTGATAAGCAGCTGCTGTTGCTGTTGCTGTTAATGTTGCTGCTGGTTTAGTTGCGCATCTTATGCTAAGCTTGTTTCGTTTTTCTTTTTTTTATACCCCCCACCCGCCTATTGTTTTGGCCTTGGCGCGTTTGATATGTTTATTGCCAGAACGAGAGTTCCAGCCCAAAACTCAAAAGTTATAAACTAATAATAATCATAGACAGTGTGTGCCACAAACATGCAACTATCCATCAAGTAGCCTTACTCTACACTCTAGTCTTCCCTTCTCTGCTCGTCTCGCCGCTCTGCAACTCCATCAACATCATCGGTACACAAGCGAAACTCGTGTAATTAGATAAAAACGCTTAAACGCGCAAGATACGAGTTTTACGTTGCTGACTTGAGATACAAATTCTTCACTTATTGCTTGTTGAGCTTGGCAAATCTTGAGTTTCTTTTTCTCAGCTTCGTGTTGTAGATTTCTTAACGTTTTATCTACGATTTGGCATAACATTTTCTTAGCAAAGTTTGCTAACTTGAATACGCGCTTGAAGATTTGTGAGATTGTCGGAATAGTAACGCATTTAAGTCTTGTTTTAAGAAGATTTTTCATTCAATATTGCAGCGAAATATATTTGATATTGGAAATTGAAAGCATAAGAATTTTCCATAAATAAAATCTTTAAATTATAACATCAGCTGTTAGCTAAAACTTTTGTTGCTGTTTGTCGGCATAGCCCGAAAAAAAATATATATATTTATATGTGGCAAGAAATGTTGCCCCAATAAAATTCGACACGCAGCTTTGGCAAATGCTGCAAAATGCAAAATGCAAAACTGCTGCAATGCTTAAAAGTGAAAAAGCCGCAGCAGCAGCCGCAGCCACATTTGCCTGTCACACCTCAATACGCACCAACTACCCCGCCCCCCCCTCCCCACCTCCCTCTCGCTACAAACACGAGACAGCAAATTGCATTTGCCATTGCCCCCAATGTATGCCGCAAAATGCGCCGAAAAATACGCAAAAATTTTGCAAGCAGACCACGACGCGTCAAATACCCCCAAAAACCAGCCCCCAGCCCCCCTCAAATACAGGGCCAGCAACCCCCAACGAGAGTTTCGAGGGCGGTTTTTATGTTTTGTACCAGGAGGGGGGAGGTTTGGAGGCAGCAGCTGTAGCAGCAACATGCAAAAGATATGCCGCAAAAGCGGAAAAAAGATACAAGCGCTGGAGTTGCGCTTAAATTCCCATTACGAGTCGTAATGGCTGCGGTGTGCGTGTGCGTGTGCTTGTGCATGAGTGTGTGCGTGCCCCAAAAGAAAAATGAAAACGTAGTGCGCAGGATCATTAAGGCAGACACACAAACACCTACACACACTTGCCACAAACTTGCGAGCAACAAACAATGAATGCGAAATGTCAGTCAGCAAAAGATAGGCAGCCTTAAAATCTATACAAAAGAAGCTGTCCAAAAAGCAACGACAACAGCAATATCAGCTAACAACAATGGGTGGCACTAGTGCTGCCAACAATAAAAAAAATAGTTTAGAATTTATAAGCATTGTCAATTTACTATAAAAGTAAAAGACGATTTTTAAAGGCTTCTACGAGTAGGAATTAACAAAAATGTTCTGTAAAAAAGATTCAGTTGCGTTAGACTTAAACAAATATTGAACCTAGAACTTTCCAACAGAATATTTTTAAATTAAGGCTTTTGATTTTGAGTTCACTTTATTCTAAACTTTCGTTTTTTTGATCGTACTTTAAAGTTAAAGTTTTTTATTTAAGAATTCGACATTTTCTTACAAATTGAACCTTTATCTCTGTCAATGCATCTTAAAAATTTCATTGAATCAATAACAGAGGTTACTAAACACACAACAAGAAAAATGTCTATGCAATTTTGTTTATGTATTTAAAGAGCTGATACAAGCAATCAAATAGCCAAAATGCCAACACTGATGAAGAATCGGGTAGAAGAAAAATGGTGGCCACGCACAAAGCACCAACAACAACTTCAGCAGTAACAGTAACAAGAAGAAGAAGAAGCAGCAGCAGCAGCTGAAGCACATGACTGACTGTTATATAGGGTAGCTTTAGTCAGCGAACAGGAGTGAGAGAGCGAAAAGTAAACGCTCAAGTGCGAATGAGATGTGAGGGCAGAAAAAAGCGCACATGCTACGCAAAAAAGCAAAAAAAAAAAAAAAGCAAAATGCTGGGCGCTTGAAGTTTTAAGCTTGAAGGCCGGCTAAGGCAGCCTGCTTAAAGCGAGCCGGAGTGGGGAGTAGAGGGAGTTACGGGGGAGGTTGCACATGGAAGTAAATGCTGGCGTCTGAAGTGCTTGGCAGCATGAAAGCAACAAACGAGAAAACCAGGCAAAAAAAAAGCGCACGCCAAAAAAAAAAAACTAGCTGACAGAATGAAAGAAAGACAGCAAAATAACAGCAGCAGCAACAACAACAACAATGAGAAACGGGGCAACGGCAGCAACTTGTCTGCTCCGCCTTTATAAATAATTCATGTGCAGAGAGAGAGCGAGAGAGAGAGAAAGAGGAAGCGAGTGCGAAAGATACGCAAGATACACAGATACAGATACAACGAGCTGAGATACGCAGCCACGTTTAAAGATACAAAGAGGAAACAGCCACAAAGCTTCGTGTGTGTCGCTAGATACATATAGAGATACATATACATTATATACACCAATATGCATATGTGTATGTGTGTGCGTGTGTGTGTGTGTGTGTGTGAAGAACATTTAAAACGTGCTAAACGCGCGTCAAAGTTTTTCTTAATTTTTCAACAGGCAAAAAAAAGTTATTTTCCTGTTGCAAAACTTTTTTTCGCTGGATTACAAACACACACACATGCGTACTTTAAAAAAAAAAAGTGGATGGGCAACACTGGCAATGCGCACATAATGTGGCAATGATTGCATTGATTTTTTTCTTTCGTGTTTTTTCGGGTGGCACCCAAACCCAAACTCTAAGCTTTGTAAAAGTTTTTTTTTTCGCTTACGAACTTGAATACTTGAACAGAATTTCGTGGCAGATTTATGAATTTTTTAAATGTTTCTGCCAACCTGAAGTTTTTTTTCATCTTTTTGTTATTTGGCTCGGGGATTATTTGATAACAGTTTGTTAATTAGCGCCATCTTTGTTTTGCGCCGTGCTTCTGATTTGTTTACAACTGAAGCCGAGGCGTATAATTGGCCAAAACAGTGTAGTACCATTGAGATTAAAATGTTTGCCAAAATGCCGTCGGCAAAACGTCTCAAGTATAACCTGAGCTACGAGTTGCATAACAAACAGCTTATAGCTGTATGCAAAGTTTAAAATCAGAATCAAAGTGTCATAGCAGTCAGCTAATAATTAATTTGGTTTTTCTTTCTCTTTTTACAGAAAAACAACGTTTATCGCATTGCGTAGGCTGTGGTGGCCAAATTCACGATCAGTATATATTAAGAGTTGCGCCCGATCTGGAATGGCATGCGGCGTGCTTAAAGTGCCAGGAATGCAGGCAATTTCTGGACGAAAGCTGTACGTGTTTTGTGCGCGATGGCAAAACCTATTGCAAGCGTGATTATGTTAGGTAAGTTATCTTACCGTTGAAAATGTACAAAGGTGTGTTCATAATACATAATACACAAAAGTGAGCAATAAGAACTAGTTATAGTAGGTGAGGTAGTTCAAGGTTTAGCTAAAAAGAGAAAAGTGTGATGTAAGCTATGAGTAACACAGTGGAACCAAGCCAATTGGCAGTTACAATCTTTGTATACAACTTTATAAAGCTTAACAAATAAGTTTAACTGTCATTCTAAATGTAGTCTTGTCCGAAAGATAGAGTCGAACTTCCATATAACAAACCTCAAGGGGGTAAGAACTTTCGTTGTTTAGAAAATTCGTAATATTGAATGGGGTTTTTATTGTTCCAAATTGCAGTGTTATTCGTAATATAGAACAATTTTGTCATGCGGAAGTTTGTAATATGGAAGTTCGATTGAGAAAACTAAACCACCAACAGCATCTTAAATCAAATCAATCACCCTTCAAGTTAAACACAATAAAAAGTTCAAATACGGAAAGCTTTAATAATAATTTTTGAAAATAAAATCGGATTTTGTTTAGCACCACTCTAAACATTTTCCACTTGTTCAAAAATCATGAGCTAATTGTATAAAAATTAGTAAGCTGACAAATCGTATACCCTTACAAAGAGAACTGCCTAAGCCAGCTGTTAGTTGGTTTTGGTCATGCGACTTTTTGTGTGTTGTGTGTGGAATTGTTGCAGTCGACACTTGTTAGCCATGTTAATTAGATGGAGCATGCCAACTGCCAACAAATCTTGTTAAGGTGGCATTCAAACTAACAGCACAAATCTGTGTGTTGGTTGCTTGTTTTTGAGCATTTGCCATCATTGCCAAATGTCTGACGTGCAATAAAGTTTCTTTGATAGAAGCTAAACACAATTTGATATTCGTTCGATGCTGATGCTGCGGCTGTATTTGGTTACCAACTTCAACCAAATTGTCGGTGAAGGGAGGAGAGGGAGAGCGATAGAGGGGTGTTTCTGGTGTCGCGACTCCCTACTATTTGCCATGCAAATCTTTAAATAATTGATTAGCACGTGCAAAGCTATAAATTAACACTTTACTTGCACAAATGATTGATGTTCAATGCGGCCGACACAACAGAAATTATAAAAAAGATACAAACAGACAGCAACAAAAACCGATGAACGAAAAGGCGATGACGTGTTTCCCTTTTAATACCCTGTAATGATAACAATATTATCTTATGGAACTAAGAAACTTTTTGACGAGTCTCATTAAATATAGAACTTATTTTAAGTACAGTGTTTACTCTCTAACTAGAACTTCCCATGGGAAAACGTTCAAAATGAAACAGAAAAAAAACAGTTTGTTCTAAGTAAACCTAGTAACAGGGTATCTAGAAGCTTAGTACACTCTTGACTTGTTTTTCCGTTATTGATTATTTTTAATACTTTTTAATAGTCATGAAGAGAAGAATAAAAGGCGAAGTGAAGGAGGGGCACTTGAACTTATTCAAGGCTTTTTACATAAATATTTATTCTTCACATTGGATCATGGGACTTCAACCAAAGACCATGGAATATCAAGATGTTGCAATTGTTAAGAAAAGCTTCATCTCAGGGGTTTGCCTCAGAAATATTTCAAATGGTATACAGAATAGCAAAAGCAGTAAGCCATAAGTGTGACGGAGCGCGATAGCAGATAACATGTGCAGCCGTTTTTGTTTCAGTTGCCTTTGCACTCAGCGGCCCGTCAAGTGTAGAACAAGCGGCAGGCCAGCGGCAACCAAGAACGGTAAAAATTTGTCACTGTATGTGTGCTTGTGTTTCCCTTTTTGCTGGGCCTGCTGTCTAGAACTTTGCTATTTTTCATATTTTGGTTTTTTCTGTGTCGGCAAATGACATCGACAAGTTCACTGAATACACTTTCGAAATTTGTGTGCATCGCTGGCATAATTTGCTACATACATATATACATATATAATTTGACTATTTAAGAAAACGAGAAATTCAGTAAAAAATTTTAGAGATTTTGATCATGAAAATATTTGAAAAGTTTAAATTAAGCAATATACTTGTCTTTTGAAAGTGTATTGAATCGTTAAAAGAACAATTTATATATATTGCAGCAATTTAAATTATTTCTATAACTGTATTTTATAAAGGTGATTTATTAACAGGGTGATCAATGTAATAAAGAATATGCAGAATGCACTCACCGTTAGCAGCAACAACACACGTACAGTTCAATGCAAGAGCTCTCTCAATCTCACTCTCTCTCTCTCTTTTTTTCCACTGAGCACTTGCACAAAAAAAAAAGCACACACAACAATAATTAAATGAGATGCTCTCATCTTTCTATTCTATATACATACATATGTATGTATGTATAATACTATTTTGTTTTATTTCCACTGCATTTCACACACAAGAAAAAAATAAGAAAAAATAAAGTAATGTAACCATCTTCAATGCTTCGCTTATTACGGAGATTTTCAGCGCGCTAAACGCAACAACAACACACTCGTATGAGCGCGGAGAGGATAACTCTCTCTTTAATTTTTTTCGCGACCCGGCAAAGCAGCAACAATATGGCGCTTGTTTGCCAATTTTTCATTTGCTTAAAAACACTTTTAAAAGCAATTGCACCGCGATTCTATAATGTTATAAACACTTTGCGTATGTTCAGTGCGTTATATAAACACAATTTGACTATTTATATAGGGCGGATCAATTTTAATTGAATAAATAAACGGACGATAAACTGCCAGCGATGTTAAGACGCGCAAAGTTCCAGGCTAACTGTCTTTGTGGTTAAAGTGGAACAAGAGCAATTAGTGGAATTGTGGAAGGGAACGATCGCTCTCTGCAGTTGGAGCAGGACAGTTCGTTTTATATGTCTATTCGCGAAGTTGATGTACATTCGTGTGCAGCCATAGACGAAATGTAACAAGATGTAATGTTAATTAACATAAACGCAACCGAAGGGCATGTACGTGGGGAAACAGCAAAAAGCTAGTATTCTAAAACTATTAATTAACAAGTTAAAAATAATTTTGAACATATTTGCGTTAAATTAAATGCCGTTCTTTATTGAACAAACATAATGCTGTGAGAAGAGCTTAGACTTTAACTGTTAAGCCTTTTCTTAACAATTGCAACTTCTTGATATTCCACGGTTTTTGCTTCAACTAATCAATCTCTTCTTCTTCTTCTTGTTCAACTATCTATACAACACAGGTTATTTGGTACAAAATGTGATAAATGCGGTAACTCCTTTAGCAAAAATGATTTTGTGATGCGTGCAAAAACGAAAATCTTTCACATCGAATGTTTTCGTTGCTCAGCGTGTGCCCGACAATTGCTGCCAGGTGAGTTAACTAACCCCCTTACTACAAACAAACCCCCTCCCCTAAGAGCCCACAGATAATAAATATTTACTTAACTCGTTTTGCCAGGCGATGAGTTTGCGTTGCGGGATGCAGGGGCGTTGTACTGTAAGGAGGATCACGATGTTCTGGAAAAATCATCGCAAAGCAGTCTAACATCATCATCTGTGGAGAGCAACAACAATATTAGCAGTAGTAACAACAACAATACAAATCTTAGCAATAATAATCATTCCAGCGAATTGGGCTCAATGTCAGGTGAGTGTTTGCTTCTTCTTCTACTCGAGGGGTTAAGTTTGAATGAGACTTGATTTATCTTGACTCGAAAGCTCCAAACTCTTGAAAAGTAAATGAAATTACCTAACAAAAAACATTGTTTCGCCTAACTCAATTAGCCCAAATTAAAATACGTTCTTAGTGACACGAGCGTTATCATAATGACCTCAATATATTCGCATTCTAGCCCAATTAGTCTAAAATAGAATAAACTAATTGCAATATATGTATGTGTATGTGAAGTACTGCAGTATTGGATGGGTCGGCAATACAAAGAGAGTTTGTTAGCGTGTTTTATTCTTAGAAAGACAACGCTTACATCCTTGTAATAGCGATAAAGTGTCAATAGAAATCGGCAAATGTCAAACAATGTACGACAATTGTCAAACCATATCGTCAACATAATCTCATTGTTTAAACTGCAAGAAGACATGGTTGAATGGGTATGGGAATAGGAATGGGAATGGGAATGGGAAAGACTTCAACTTGATACACAAACCTTATCAACACATGCTGGCGGTGTTGTCAAAGTCGCCTGCCAAAGCTCGTGTGCGGGCTCCAAAACGAAAGAAAGATAGAAAGAGGGCAGGTAACTAACAGAAAGAGAGAGAGAGAGAGAGAGGTCAAATGATATATGTAGAAGCTTTTATAATATTAAGGAAAATGGGCGTAGTATGGATTTAAGCAAAAGGAAACTGCTTAGACTTTAAAGATTGACCCAAAAGACATTAAAATAATTGACGAAACAAAATATTATAAAGAATATTGAATTTTTCTATCTTAACACTTCCGATTGCACATTTCGTTCCCTTTTTGACTACGCTCATGGTTCCTAAATTTTGCAAAACTTGTTGAAATAACTGCAGCTGATTTTTCTTGCTTTTTGCTGCTGCTGCTTTTGCTGAGAGACAAACAAAAAAACTCAGAGTTGCATTGAAGCATTTCAAGCGAACAAACATTGACAACTTCTTGGGAATTGTTGTTGGCTGAATCTTTGGAGTTGAATCTTTTGGCGGATGGATCCGTCTTGATGTGATCAATCGAGTCAAGCAGCTCGCTCGCCCATTCATAGTTCCACAAATACAAACACAAACACACACACAAACACACTCACTTGTTTGCTTTCTACTCGAATACGGCATGCAGTTCGAAGCATTCACTAGCCAAAAGTGTTTGTACAACAATTGCGGCACTTTGAAGTCACAGCAGGCTGTTCCCAGTCACCGTTTAACGTGACAGTGGAGTCGGCTTTCAATTTGTATAAAAGTTTTGATTTTGCCAAATTGCCGAAATGATTTTGTTTCGTCAGAAGGCGGCAGATGGAAATCGATGAGATTGTTATCGAAATTAGATAACGATAACAACACTTGTTGTTCGTCTTGTGAAACACGACTTAATTACGAACTCACGATTCACAACGACAACCAGGAATCATAAAACAATTCTCTACACACAAATTTTTGTGCCGTTCACAGCCTCTTTGATCTGCACTAAAACAAAAGGGAAGGGTAGGGTAGGGCGAGTCTCATTGCTATATTTGGATAGAAGTTTTTAAGTTTTTCTTCTTGTTTTTTTGTTTGTGATTTGCCTTGCGGTCTATTGGAATTCGCCAGTGTTTTTTCTGCCTTGGTAAGGCAATATATCAACTTGAGACTTCAAAGCGTTTGCAAAAATAGCAAATGATTGCGTATTGAATGCTTTAACACAGATTTTCCTCTTTTAACCTCTTTGTAGACTCTGGCAGCGAATCGGGCTCACATAAAAGTATTAGGGAAAAGCGTCCCTCGGGTCCATCGGATGGCAAACCGACGAGAGTGCGAACCGTTTTAAATGAAAAGCAGCTGCATACGCTGAGGTAAGCAGAGCTAAGAAATCTTAATCCCAACAATTATGCTAAGCCATATCGATTTAGAACCTGCTACAATGCTAATCCGCGACCTGATGCGCTCATGAAGGAACAGCTGGTTGAGATGACCAATCTATCGCCGCGTGTTATACGCGTTTGGTTCCAGAATAAGCGCTGCAAGGACAAAAAGAAAACCATCCAAATGAAACTGCAAATGCAACAGGAGAAGGTGAGAGACTTGAGCTCAAAGGCGAGAATATAAAAAACAAATGTTTAATGTTTATTTTGGTTACTTTCTTTTATCAGGAGGGTCGCAAACTGGGTTATGGTTCCATGCAGGGTATACCAATGATAGCCAGTTCACCGGTGCGACACGATTCGCCTTTAAATCTGCAGGGTCTGGATGTGCAGACATATCAACCGCCATGGAAAGCCTTAAGCGATTTTGCCCTGCACGCCGATCTCGACAGCAATGGGGCAATCAATACGCACACGCCCGCATTTCAACAGTTGGTCAATCAGGTAAGCCTAAGAGAGAAAGGAGAGCACAACTTCTACATCTTACTGAAAGCTATCTTTTGGTTCTTTCAACAGATGCATGGCTATGATTTGAATGGAATGCCAGTGTTGCCACCGCATCCGGGACAAGGACCACATCCGCCTGGTCAGCAAATGAATGGGCCGCCGGGAGGCAGCAGTATGGACTCGGGCATAACGTCGCATCATCATCCGGATAGCACAGACTCGTATGTGACATACCTGGAGAGCGATGATAGTATGCAAGGCAGTCCGTAGACAAAAACGTACCGAATCTAATCTCAGACTTCTTTTGTTGATCCAGAAACGAAGCTGGCGCTGACGCCATCGTCCTCGTCATCGGCATCGGCAACCACATCGATCTCATCGCCGCCGTCATCAGCATTGTGTGCAGGTGGTGTTTCGAGTGGTCCCGTAGGTCCTCTGGCCATGGGCATGGGCATGGGCATGGGCTTAGGCCTTGGTGGTATTGGTGGTGGCATCATCGCTGCCAATCAGTCAGCAACGGAGCAACTAATGCAAATGCTACAAAAAGTAACCGGCTCACCGGCATCGGTCCTCTGAGCGCAACTCCAACTTTCACTGGTGATGGCGACGATGTTGACGATGCGGATGCGGATGTGGATGTGGATGCTGCTGTAACTGCTGTTAAACAGCTCCAAAAAGAAAAGAAAAACTAAAACAAAAACAGCTCAAGGGCTTTGTGGCAATGTTGCAAAACACTTTTAAAACTTTAGCAAGCGATCAGTTTTTTTAAAATATTTTTTGATTCGGTGCCAAAAAAAAACAAAAGAAAAGAAAAGATAATTAGTCTGTATGGCCATTGGCTGGCTTTAAAACCTAGGGTCATTGGCCAGGCTCCTTTCTAGTACTTAAGTCTCTGCCCCCTCGGACTTGGGTTTTATTTCGCTGGCTCTCCGATTCATTGATTCTGTTTGTAGGCTCGGAATTTCGAGTGGAGAACAGTTTATTTTTTGTTCGTTTTCTTTGTTATGTAATATACATTTTTATTGTTCAGTTTTGCATTAAATTATTTACGCAAAAAAACCTAAAAAAAAAAAAAAAAATGCTCATACACTTGAAAAGTTTTAACAATAATTTCGCATTAAAAACAAGAACAACGCTCGTCAAGTAGGGAACTTCATTAAAACACAAATTGTACATAACTTTTATAAAAAAATCCAAGCATATATATATATTTTCATTAAAAATGCAAAAAAGAAATCGAAAAAACACAACACAAAATTCATATGCGTACTTTAAAACCAACTTGTAAAGAAAAGAAAAAACGAGAAGTTGACTATAAAGAAAAAAACATTAACAAGAACCTCGTGTGTATTATATGGTACATATACATATATATATAAACTGCAAAGTAAACTAAACTATAAAAACAAAAACGCACTTGGCCAGTTGTAAATCGAATTAACAAAAAAATCAAGCAGCTACGTTAAGTTCATGAAAAAATTGTATTGAAATGGAATGAGTGAAGTGAAGGAAGGAATAAAAAACATGGAAACGTATATAAGTGAGAAACTGTAACTAAATCTAGACTTATTTGTTAGTTTTTTAAATATATTTCCATTAACACAAAGAGTAAATAGAATAAAACGAATGAAAACTGTAAGGCAGCGAACGTACCAAGGATGTTTAATAAATTGTTTCGTGAAACAACTAATGTATTTTCAATAATATTTAAATAATATTAATAATAAACAGTGCATAAGTAATTTTAGTAACTATAGTAAACAATGTTTAAATGAAATTACAAACGAAAATAAATAACAAAAATCATCAATTACAGCGTTTTACAAGTTTTATTTCAGTTTCAAATTTAAAATAAACGCGCGCACTTAAGTTTGCATTATCATTAGTGCTGCCAATCTCATTTGTTGGTTGGCAGCACTATTTAAGCGCATCCAACTTCAAGTGAGTAAAACATTGCGCACAGCCGACTTCAAGCGAGTCAAAAACTGCACGCAGCCAACTTCAGGTAACAGGCATGTAAATAATAGTCGAAGCTGTTCGATTCAGCTAGTTTCAATTTAGTTTTAATAAATAAATAACAATGTCAATTGCAAAGCGTGTACAGGTTGGTATTTATTAAATCTAAAGTCTCTAAGCCAATACAAATTTGTAAATTACTTGCAGCAATGGGCGACATTTGCGCGCACCTGGCACATTTACGATTGCACATGGCAAAATCCATTTGAGTCTGCTAATCTGGTCAAAACACATCTAATGGGTCTGCACAAGCCAATATATCATCCAATGAGTAAGTAGAACCCAGTATGTGACTGTTTTGCTATAGTTTTAAGTGAAAACGCGTGGAATTTCGATTTGAGCTTGTAGGCCCATTACGTCACAAGCGGCGCGAGTGTTGTGCAGCCTTTGTAGCCGGTCGTAAGAGGGCGCTTTTGCAGTGAAATGAAGAAATCTCAAGCAAAATACAAATCACTAGGTTAGCTTAATATCTGTTTTGCCCCAATCAATTCTAAATGACGATTGTATTTGTTTTAAGATGACTGCGGCGATCATGTGGTGCTTATTAATACCAAAGAGATAGCGCTACCCGGTGATGAGTGGATTAAGCGCGTATATTTCCATCACACTGGCTATCCGGGTGGCGCCTCCTGGACACTTGCCTGGCAGCTACACGAAAAGGATCCCACCATGGTCATGAAAAAGGCAGTATACAATTCAATGACAGGCAATCTACAACGCAGACACACAATGCAACGACTGCATCTCTTTGCCGATGATCAAGTGCCTAAAAATATATTGGCGAATGTAACGAATCAAATACGTACTCCTCGCACTGTGCCCCAGCGGCTGGATCACATTGATAAGGAGACTCTGGAGAAATTCCCTGCCATTATGGATTATCCCAAGGATTATGTGCTTCGTTAAGGCAGGCATTCAAAGTGTATTGTTAAGATAAATATATATTGTTATATACAAAGTCGATTTGTTGATTTCTTTGCATATCGCTTGAGAAATTGCGTAGTTGGAGTGGACATGGATATGTAATCAAAAGATATGCAAAATATGCAGGTCATATGTCTTGTGGTGTACGTCTTTATCTTTAATTTCAGTCTTCTAGAATGTCGGCCTAGTGACGTGAAAACATACTGAAAATCCTGAAGCTAATCAGAAATAAGGCTAAGCTGTCATCACTGTAAGCCAAAAGCTGTGTCACCGATAAATTTTCGATAGCAAATCAGTATCCCTGGTTACCAATTTGTTTTCTATTGCCGGCAATCGATGCAGTGAATTGCATATAGTATATCGCCATGTTTCTTTTCTTTTAACAACACCCACTCATTTTTCAAGCGTGTGATCATCTCACTGCGTCATAAATATTTATAACGCCAAGCAGCCGGTGAGAATTTTGTAATTGCTGCAACAGCTAAGCCGAAATAAGCGTCGCTCTTGTCTTATCTTGCACTTATCTGACACTCGTATAAAACCAAACACATTTCGTTTGTTTAGCAGTCTTCAGTCGAACATTGTGCACGACACAACGTCTGCCGCATAATATATCGCAAACGCAATTGTTACCCATTAACAAGTTACAACAACGCAACATGGGTCGTTTGGGCACAGTTGATCCCAGCTCCTATTCACAGCCGGACCTGATTACAACCGAACACAGCGCCATCAATTGGAAAGTAGATTTCGAATCTACTAAACTTTCTGGAAGTGTTTTGCATAAGTTCAATGTGCTGTCAAGTAACCTGGAGAAGATTGTAAGCGCTGGCATTTTGCCTTGGTCATCCACATTACAATTTTCACATTTCTAGCTGCTTGATGTGCGTGATATAGATGTGAAAAATGCCACGTTGCTGGCTGGTGGCTCGGAGCAGCCCATAAATTACTTCATCACCGATCCCGTGCCAGATATGGGGCAGAAGCTGACGCTCGAGTTGCCTGCGGGCACAGCAAAGGGCAGGTACGACAAACGTTTAGCTAATCTTTATAACACACGTAAATTATACCCACTTATAATCATATCTCCAATCGAAGTCTTAACGTGCGCATTGATTACGAGACGGCCAGCAACGCTAGTGGACTTCAATGGCTAAATCCCATTCAAACGCTTGGCAAGAAGCATCCGTATATGTTCTCGCAATGTCAGGCCATTCATGCGCGCTCTGTGATGCCTTGCCAAGATACGCCAGCTGTGAAGTTCACCTACGATGCCGTTGTAGAGCATCCAACTGAGCTGACGGCGCTGATGAGCGCTTTGATCGATAAGAATGAACCGGGCAAGACACATTTCAAGCAGGCGGTGCCCATTCCCGCTTACCTGTTGGCCATTGCCATTGGTAAGCTTGTATCGCGTCCGTTGGGCAAGAACTCGAATGTTTGGGCAGAAGAGTCGATTGTTGATGCATGCGCCGAAGAGTTCTCTGAAACGTCAACCATGCTGCAGACCGCCTCGGATCTGTGTGGGCCGTATGTGTGGAAGCAATATGACTTGCTAGTCATGCCACCCTCATTTCCATTTGGCGGCATGGAGAATCCTTGCTTGACTTTTGTTACGCCCACATTGCTTGCGGGAGATAAGTCTTTGGCCAATGTAGTGGCTCATGAGATTGCTCACAGCTGGACTGGTAATCTGGTGACCAACAAGAACTTTGAGCATTTCTGGCTGAATGAGGGATTCACTGTGTTTGTCGAGACCAAGATTGTGGGACGCATGCAGGGTGCCAAGGAGCTGGACTTCAGAATGCTTAGCAATTTAACGGAGCTTCAAGAATGCGTAAGAAGCTGAGATTGCCAAATCTTAAAAATTGATTTATTTTAACTTTATCTTGTTGCTTTTAGATGCGCACTCAACTGTCCGACACACCGGAGCTAACCAAGCTGGTTGTCGATTTGAGCAACTGTGGACCCGATGATGCTTTCTCCTCGGTGCCTTACATCAAAGGTTCTACCTTTCTGCGCTACTTGGAGGATCTGCTCGGCGGTCCAGAGGTGTTTGAGCCCTTCCTGCGCGATTACCTCAAGAAGTTTGCTTACAAATCGATTGTGACTGACGACTTTAAGGGTGCATTGTACGATTACTTCAAGGATACGGACAAGAAGGATAAACTCAGTGTTGTTGACTGGGAATTGTGGCTTAAGAGCGAGGGCATGCCGCCAATTATACCCAAGTATGGTTATTAATCTGTACGCCAGTAACTAAATGTACTCATTGAATATGTTTATTTTTAGATTCGATGAATCGCTGTCCAATGTAACTAAGGAGCTGGCCTCTCAATGGAGCAGTAAGACTGTAGATGAGTTGGCAAAGAGTTCGGAAATCAAGCAAACCATTTCGATTCATCAGCTTATTGACTTCTTGAGCAAACTAATTGAGACCAAGGACATTGTTGAGCTTAATGAACGCAAAATTGAGCTGCTGGAAAGCACTTACAATCTAAAGCATTCAAAGAATGCCGAGGTGCAATTCCGTATGAATCGCTTGATTATGCGTGCACGCCTGATTAAACGTCTGGATGAAATCATTGCATTTGCCAACTCGAACTTCCGCATGAAGTTCTGCCGTCCCATCTATCGTGATTTGGGTGATTGGCCAGAGGCAAAGCCAGCGGCTGTTGCAAACTTCCTGAAGGTCAAGGATCAAATGATGGCCGTCTGTTGTAACAATATCGAAAAGGATTTGGGGCTAAAGTAGAGAACAGCGCCCAGCAGCAGCAGCAGTTAAATTCAATTTTGATAACAATGTGCATTTTGTGAGAATTCGACTTTTAGTCGCTCTTTTTGTAAAAACAAGACCAAAAAAAAAAACAGAAAAAATCATCAGTATATCAGTATATATTTTTCTTGAATTATTGTTTTTATTAAAAAATAAGCAAAACTACGTTTATAACAAGTTGATTTTCCATTTTCCATGCTCATTGTATGCAACTGTTTTTCTTTTCATAAATTTCTTTTCTTGCTTGCATTTGAATTTGTCGAAAAATTGTTGTGAATCGTTTTTGAATATAGTTTGGTTTTTTCGTTTTGTGCAATTGGCCCAAAGCGTTGCCAATTTGTTTTCTGTTCACTTTTAAATAATAGATTTTTCAATCCTTTTCTCACTAACATTTTAGTGTACAACTAACCAATTGTTGTTCAAATTTTCGAGTCCTATGCGACAAATATACTTTCTTTTGTATTGTTTTCTTTTTTTGTAGCTAAATTTCATTTTGTTGTCATACAATTTGTTCATCCTGTTTTAAATTCTTTAAAGTTCTGCTCGTAATATACCTTGTTATAGTACACACACACACATAGATATTAAATTTATTATTGTTTGCTTGCGTTTTTTGTTTTGTTTTGTTTTTGTTTTGTAACTTCTTGACGAGTTTTGCTTTATTGTTTAAACTAATCAACAATTTGTATCTTTTACATTGACCAAAATGCAACCTCAACTTTTTCTAACGCTGAAATTTCTTCTTTTCTTTTTTTTTTTGTAGAGGACAAAGTTTTCTTTTGAGTTTTTCATATAAATTTCTTGTTGTTGTTGAGGAATAAAAACTATCACGCACTGGAATTATCATTGGAACGGGATGTGGATGGACCGGCACCCAGATCATCGCCTACAACAAATGTGGGACTCTGGCGGGACGTTGACGCAACCGGCTGGTAATGATAGCCCTCGCGATAACGCTGATTGGGTTTAATGCGTGCAGTTTGTGTGTGACCCAATGTTGGACGCTGATTAAGCTCATTGGGTCGTTTGGCTGTAAGACAGAGAGAACCTTTGAGATGTTTTATTCTATATTCAATCCTATTACTTTAACTTACCAGGTATATAAGGCTTTTGATTATAGGACGATTGTTGTTGTTGGTTATATTGATCGGCGACCGTTGCATTGCCATTGGTTTGGCTGCTGTGCTGATACGGCGCCAGGCTGTGACCAGTATCTGGCTGTAGCTGGAGATCGGTGCTGTTGATGGGACTCATCGGTGTCATTTCGCGATCCTCGATAAACAGTTCGCTGGCATCGTCGGGCACCTGACGATACTGAGACCAGGGCCAGGAGGCAATGCCCGACAGCAGTAACGCTTCCAAGGCACACAAATAGCCAATTATCTAAGCAAACAAATGAGAATCAGTAATGCAGTTTGGATAAGATATGTTGGATATGTTTTCCAATTACCCCAGTGGCTAGTAATGTGTCCTTGGAATGTTTGGATACAAAGGTATATTCAGTCGCATATAGCACCATGTGGACAAGCAGCGTGGAGCTCAAAATAAATATTAAACCAACACTCAGGTACATCCACGTATTCTTTTTAAATATAAAACAAATATTAAGTATACGAATTAAGTATATTTTTCGAAATGTATTTCTTACCACTTTTGTCCAATTGAATGGAAACATGAGCGCTATATGCGATATATCGAGAAAGAGCATTAGGCATGTGATGAGTAGCGAAAAGAGCGCACAGAAGACCATCAGCCTTAGGCGTCCAATGAGTGGCAGTAGAAAGAGGCCAACCTGTACAGTGCCCGCGGAACATTCGCAGGCCAGACAGACGGCCGAGGATAACTAAAAAACAAAACAAATGAATTATTAATTAACTTAAACATTTGAGGTTTAGTTGAAGTGTGTCAACTGTCAACACTTACCACCAAAAGTATGCGCACAATCCCTGTAGGCGATTTCAAGTGTTGCGGATCACAGTGTAGGGCAACGCCCCATGGCAGCGGCGTTTGTTGTTGCTGTTTGTAGTTGGCATGCGAATCCCATGAGGTGCATGTTCCCATAGGTGATTCAAGTGAGAGCGAGAGCTCGCCGGCCCTGCTGCCAGCTATTTCAAAGTCCTGCTCATCGTCCAGCTGACAGCAGACCGGCTCTAGCTCCAGCTCACGTATCTCGTCCAGCAGCAGTTCTATCTCGTCCGTCCCATATAGATCAGATACAGACGGTATATAACGTTGGGGTTGTTGCATTTCCCGTTGCGGGATGTGTCCCACATCACCGTTGCCGTCGCCTGGTCGTGCTAAAATCGGATGCCTTCCAAATCGGCGGTTTCTTCCTTCTTCCCCCCTCTCTCTCTTTATAACGCTTTATAAGCTTGCCTCACGCTTTTGCCTGCAAATAGCAAAAATAAGAACAAATAAATGGCGCCATTTGTTATTTAAGTCTATTTGCATACATTAATAACCTGCCCCTTCTCTCGATCCTTCTACAGCGCTCATTAGTCGCCCATGAGCGCTGAACCATAACGGTAATTTGATATCAACTGTCATTCATACGCCATGTGGGCCCACAACAATATTTGAGACGATGTCGTGACCCCAAAAGACATGTCAATCAGAACACACTCTATCTATAGCAAAGGTATTCGAGGAGTATACAAATTGAGGGCAAGATGTTTGCATAAGCCAAAAGAGTTTGACAGCCTTAAGAACTAAGTCTATTTCTTCACATTAAATTAGAAAAAATATATTTGTGGTAAGGGAAAGTTAATTAGACTTAAGAGTTCAACTAAAACTGTCGTCTTTCGCTTTGTTTACATGAACTTTCTTTATTGAAAGAAAAATCACAAAGTACTTTTGCCTCACGAGAACATTAAAACGTCGACCTTTTCACATAAACCATCAAATTATTTCAAATTTGTTCTGTGATACTGAAACTGATGATGCTATTGCCTTTGATGTCACATTTGGTTGCCAACTCGCAATGAAATCAAATTGTTATACCCATATTGCACAAATATGTCATTTTTCATATTGTATATTTTTTTTATGTCACTGCCAGGCAATTAACACAGACACAAAAGCACTTATGGATGATTGTATGTGTGTGTTTGTGATGCCTGCCTGAAAGCCAGGTTCCATGGAGAATTTCGGTACGTTTCGTGCCTGCCTGCATTTCCTTGAGTTGTCATAATCAGGACACAAATGAAGGTGGCTGTCATTGTTGTTGCAGCACAAGGACTCGTTGCAACAACAAACAGACCAGCTGCAGCTGCTGCTGTTGGCCAGTCAACCTGATGTGGACGCTGCCACAACCAGATCTTGACAGCACCTTCCTGCCTTCCTGCCTGTACATATGTCCTATGTCTGTAATTGTGGGAATTGCTCTCTGTTTGTGTGTGTGTGTGTTTCTGTCTCGATGATAGAGATGGTTGCGTGAAAGTCTTTAATCATCGTATGAGTATTAGTAGTATTGAGTTGTATAGAGAAAGAAGTTATTCTAAATAGTTAGTTCAAATGACCTTAACTTCAACTCTTTAAATCTATTCTAGAGTTAGTAAAACTAAGTATAAAGTTCAGAAATGAAGTAAAAATTCTTTATACTTATAATATTAAAGACGAATTCTTCTTGGATTCAAATAGACATGCTTGACTTCAAATGACCTTAACTTTAGTTCTTTAAATCTATTCTAGAGTTAGTAAAACTAAGTATAAAGTTCAGAAATGAAGTAAAAAGTCTTTATACTTATAATTTGAAAGACGAATTCTTCTTGGATTCAAATAGACATGCTTGACTTCAAATCAATGAAAGGTTTTAGTTAAAAATTCTTGACTTTTATGCTCTGTGTATTGTTCCCATGTACCCAAGACACGACTTGGGTCCCAACTCTATGCGACTAAAGGCAATATAACCATTTGTGTTGTTGTTTTGGATGTTGCTGCTGCTGACGTTGTCCTTGCTCCAGTTAAAGCGCGAGGCTGTCGCAGCTTCTCTGCCTGACTGCTTGCCAGCTGGCTGCTTATCTCAGAGCTGTTATCGCTGCATATATACATATGTATATGCATATGTATACGTATATATACTTATATGCATGTGCTGCGTTGTGATGCGCCTGCATCAAGTGCTTAATGAATGCGGTCAGCTTTCATCGCATCTTTCACCGCCATCCTCAACATCATCATTGGCATGGTCTTTGTTTTCTGCCCCTTTTTCTTCACAGACGTGCGCTATCTATTGAGGCATCATGCTTATGGCATTAAGCACTTCAGTTGCAAAACAATAAATTTATAACCACCTCACACACACACAAGAACAATAACAACACCACCAACAACAACACCAACAACAACAACAACCCCAATGCATATGAGTTCGCTTTGGCTTTTTGCACAATTTGAAATCAATTATGCTCATCTGCATATAAACCGACTTGGACTTGGGGGGCTTCCTGACTAGTGCCGCCACCTAGCGGAAGTGCTTTGCATGCAAATTTATTGTCAATGCTTTGGGTTTGATTGGGGGTTGCACTTTGAGCTTGGGGGTTTGGGTTTTGGGTTCAGTTGAGGTGCCAACGTTGCTGCATTTCTTATTTATGAACATGCATAGACAATGTGGCCCGGCCTTTGTTTGAGTTTTGTGCTTCATATTTACAAGTAGACCTTTATGGCATTATACTTATATGAAGAAACATATACACTTCGCATACTCATATTTGTGCTCATACTCATGCTTGGCTTATGCCGCACTCAGTGGACAGAAAGTTGCAACGTAAATAACTTTTAATAGAATTTCTAATGGGCTTGAAAACTGTAAACTGGGCGAGAGGCCAATACATTAAACATATGTTCATATACATATGTATATATCTAAGTGTTTGTGTGTTTGTGTGTGTGTGTGTGTTAATATTGCGATTGTTTCTCCATGCATGCCTTTGTTAGACAAATTGTGGCTTTAAGTGTATATGGCAGACTTTTGAAATTGGTATTTAAGTTAAATAATTGTTATCGCTTATTGCTTTAAAGGAGTTGATGGGTTTCTTAAAGTAAGAAAGACTATTATCTTTACAGCATGGCGTATTAGCAATAAAACTATTATATTGTTAGTACAAAAAATGCATCCTTAGACGATTTCAACTTTCTCGATTATTATTTTGAGAGTTCTTACTTTAAACAAGTCAAATGATCAGAATTTTAATGTTTCCCATTACTTCCGAAGCTTATTTATAGATAAATCTTTTTATTGCTTATTCCATAACCTTACTTTATATCTAACTGTCCTAGGCAATGTATTTTTAGAAGCGCTTCAGCGTTTTCCTTTTACATACTCAGTTTATGGCCCCGACAATAATGATTATGATGATGACCTGACCTGGGATAGCAGTTGCGGCTACGTGTCCAAAGAGGCAGCATAAACTGCTTTCGAATCAACGCGATTTATGCCGCCGCTGCGGAAACGACTTATGCCCCCTAGAACAACTGCGTATAGAAATTGTTGTTGCCTAAAACTATTGGAATTTTTATTGGGTGAGCGATGAGCTGGGGAAAGAGAGATAGAATGGCCAAAGCAGCCAGTAGACAATTTGACTTTCGTCCTCAATTCTCAATGGCGACATTCAATGCGGCTGGCGCTGAAGATGTGCAAGGGGTTTGGGTTGGAGTTGCCTGCTGAGTGCTGCTTATTATGCTGCCGTATTGCCCTTACGCCTTTTTGCGGAATTATCGATTACAAATGAATATTTCATTAGCAGACATGCCAGCAGAGTCAGATAAAAGACAAAGGGGCCAACTTTACCTTGCGCTTATGCTGACTTCATTGCTTTTTCGTTTTCGGGTCGTGCCATTCAATTAAAATGCAGCATACTTTTTAGCGCGAAAACAAACAAAGCAACTGCAGCTGCTGTCAATTGCCAACTTTTCGATTTACAACTTTAGCAGTTGTCCAACAAACATAATGCATAATAATTACATGTACTTATTCCACGCTTATGCTTTTTTGCTCCTGCAGCATAATTATACCCACTGGGTAATTAATGCGGCGCAGCAAACGTTGCCAAATGAGATGCAACTCTTCGAAAAGGAAGTAAAAGATGCAAGGAAATGAAGAGGGGCTCAGGTATATTCAGGTTAATAGCCAAGGTCTTCATTAGAAATGCATAAAGAGAATGTTTTTTTTCTCTGTTTCGTTTTGGAATTTCTTGAAAAAGTTTTGTATTATTTTAATGCAACATTTAGTAAAATTTATTTATGTAAAGAAAGTTTCTATACATAAAGCAAGCGCTGCTGCAAAGCTCTTTTGTACTAAACTGAAGTTTTGAAACCTTAGATATTACAGAATTTCCTTTATCGAAAACAACTTAGAAATATAAAAAATAATAATTTTTCTACACCAAATTTTATAGTAAAAGCGCAAGTCTGATAATGGATCCCAGACAGGTCTGTTGTCTTACTATAGCCTAATAACATTTCCATTAATATAATTAATTTCAATAGAACGTAAACAAGTGTGAATTGTACCCACATAGACGTCAAACCCATTTTTATCGTACCCAAGAGCCAAAAGTGTCGGAACAAAGCCGAAGAGCCGAACACCCTTCACGACGGCTAATCTCGTCTAGAAGTTCGAGTAATATCTCTATTAATATTTCACCCGTTGAATCGGAAATCATGCATACTCCTTCAGCGGACTTGCAACTTCTACGACTAACCTACTTTTCCTGAAGCTTATTGTGATTTTGAAGTCATTGGATCGTGATGGGTTATAAAATTTATTGTTATTAAAGTTAAAGTGGAAAACAAACTCTTTCCCAACGAGGAATACATTTTCTGTGTACCATTGATTTGATAGTTTAATATTTTATTATTATTCCCATATGATTTTTAAACATTTATAAAAAAGACAGATCTATTAAGGAATCATTAAGCTCACACTCTTAAACACTCTCTCCCTCTTTGTGAACACTCACGTTAACGCTTGTTTATTCCCCAAAAAGGTGCTTAGAAATAATTATAGGCAGCTTTTTTCGGGCGCTGCTGACGTTGCTTACGTAAGCTCCTAACGGGATATTTAGCGTGCTTTCCGTTCGTGTGTGTGTGTTATGCATATCATTGCTTTATATGTGTTTATGCGCGTCTCGCTGAAATGAACACCTCTGTTTCTGTACCACCTTCCCCTTGCCGCTAGTACCTTCAAAAACCCACTAGGACGTACGGCATGAACTCACCTGACACGTGAGCTCCATGGAACAAACAAAAAGGAGGCCTCAACATGTCATGGACGCGAATGCCGCGACACGCAAGCCCCCCAAGTCCCAGAGCAGCCAGCACTCCTCCTTCTACTACTCTCCTTACAGAAACGTGACCCGCCTCCTTTTATTCCCTACCCTTGTCCCAAAACATGCCGCATGGCGTTTTCACTTTTACTAGAACTCTTTGTCTGGCTTTTGTTTAACTGGTTTCAAGCTACATTTATACGGAAAATTCTGAACAAGATGAGATTCCCTTTTATCCTCATAAATAAGGAACTGAAAGTTAAGTTTATATGTTAGAGAACCTATATTTCTATTCAATATCATTATTATTTCTTAAACAAATATGAAATGATATTGGTACTGTATTTGTTTTCCGATCTAATACAGAAATATTGAACATAAAGATAGTTTGGTTAAGAGTAGTTTTCAGTCTTTCACTCTCTCTCTCTCTCTCTCTTTCTTTCTTTCTCGCTCTAGATCACTCTCACTTCTGTAAGTTTTTGGTGTATTGCAGTTCCATTTTAACGTTCCAACGGGCGACCCTCAAATGGGCGGGCGGTGCAACAACCTCGTTTCGCTATTTGATTACTGCATGTGCCTCGGGCCCGACCTTGAACCACTTTCATTTCTAATTTTGATTGTTGGCCCAAGTTGTAGTTGAGTAGGCGAGACGAGCGCAGCTTGAAATAACTTTGGATGTCGACAGAGAAATTTGTGTTCGTAACTTCTTATATTAATAATGACCAAAGCCTAACTGCAACCTTATTGCATGCACACACATACTAACACACATACAAGTGGTCAAACAATGCGTAGGTGTGTGTGTGTACAGCTACTATGACAGCAACTAAAAATAAACAAATGAGCCAAGCGCCCAAAGGCTGTAAAACGAAGAGAGAGAAAAAGTGTTGAGCGCTGTGAACTGGAACTGAACTGAGAGCGAAATGAAGCGACTGCGCGCAGAGTATAGGAGAAAGAGAGAGCGTAGTAAACTGACGCAGCGAGAGCGTCAGAGTGAGAGTGAATGAGTTTTGTAAGTGTGAGTTGTTGTTCGGCCAAAGGATTTCAAGGAAGTGAAATAGCTGCAGACAGGAGTTTGCCCGACTCGCCTGTCACTTCCTTTCTTGTATGTATGTGTTTAATGTGTGCTTGTGAGCATTTTTGTTTGTTAGCAAGCACGTTGGGCTCGACTATGTACAAAAGCAGCAAACCCCCTTCGCGCTCCTTCGCATCTAACACCTCTCACGCCACTATCGGCTCAGTGGCTCCACTTAAAAGTGTTATATTGACATTTGGCTACACAATTTCAGCTGTCCGAAGCTTTATGATTTATGCTGCGCTGCATATGTGTGTAAATATATACATATACATATATGCATAAGTATGTGTAAGCATGTGTGCGTGTGTGAGTGCTGTAATCGCTGCTCTATTTTTAGTTTAGCGCTGCAAAGCATGCTATAAATTTTGTGTTGTGGGCGGCAACATTTCGTGCAACACAACTAGTTAAAAATAAAAAGAAATATATTTATTTTTATTTTTTGATGATTTATTTGCACTTGACCCACCTTTTTTTGTGTAAAACTTATTTGCAGCTACTGCTGGGCTTTCGGGTTTTTTTTTACTTGTAACAAATGCGCGGCACGTTCCCAGAAAAACCAAAAAAAAGTTTGGGAAGTTTTGATTTCTACTTTTTTGACAAGGGCACGCAAAAATCTACGAGAATTTGCCTTTTTATATGCTTTTAAATGTTGCTAACTTTGTGTAAGAGTATGTATCTGTGTGTGTGTGTGTGTTCGCTTTTCTGGCAATGCTCGTCAAGTTTTATGTCAGTTCATTCATCGGCCAAAATGTTGAGAACAGAACGCAGGCTGTTGTCGCCTCTGCATATATGTATGAGAATGTGTGTGTGTATGTGTGGATTGTGTATGGTGGTATGTGTGCTGCGTGCTCCTGCCAATGTCAGATTTGTATATAAGCGTCGATTTCGTTGTGGCTGCCTGCATATCTTCCACTCGTTTTGTTGGTTGACTTTTTTCAAGCACTTTTAATTATTGAAAACACATTTTCACACTTTTTTTATTGGGTGGCATGTAATTATATTTAATTACTTTTTTTTTTGTATTTGCGAATGAAATTCAATTTACATTTCGCATTTGTTTTGCAGCGGGCACACGAAAATCATTATTCAGTGCGCCCGAAAGTGTGCAACGTTTTTTAGTGCTGTCTTTTCGGGCCATGCTGCTGCTTTCAACATTTGCCTACACACACAGACAGGCTGCTGCTGCCTCTGCTTTCGCTCTGCTCGTAGACGCACTCACGGACACTGCTGCTGCTGGTGAGGCACAGAGATAGGCGTTCGCGGCACACGTTTGCTGCTGCTGTGTTGGTTGATTGGTTGGTTTTTTTTTTTCGTCGGAGAGCGGGGACAATGTGGAGAACTAGTAGTAGTTGTATGCAGGCGGTGGAGCGGGGACAACAGCAACAATAGCAACAACAACAACAGCAGCAATAGTCGTAGTAGTAGTAGAAGTAGCAGCAACGGACACGGGCAGCGGAATAGCCTAAAATCGCGTCACGTTCGGCCGAAAGAAACCAAACGACAACCGACAACGTTGAAAGCCAGCAAAAGACTGAGAGCCCATAGCTGTCGAGACCCCAGCTGCTGAGACAAGGGCTTTACAGAAAAGAGAGAGCGTCTCAGAGAATGCGCGAGAAAAAAGAGATTAAAAGTTGCAAATCCTTTGAACAGACTTCGGAACTTGTTAAGTTAATTTTTTGAAAATTTACAGTTACTTGAAATGTTTTCTATAAAATTCAGCACAAGCTTTCCCGTAACATTCATTTACATATAGTATAAAATATACATTCATTTTAAACATACGACTCATAGAATCATTAAGTCACAGATTTCAAATTCATTTAAAAAAAAAAAAAAAAGCCCGAAAATAAAATTCGTCTATATTTTTGAGTGGCTTTCTTTTTTAAAGCACGTATTAGGCAAGTTGGCACAAAAAAGAGAAATGGAACACAACAAGAACAACCACAATGTCCGCAAATCTCGTGTACCTAAGGTAGGGAAACGTACAAATAACTTGGAACTAAACATAAATCAAACTTTAAATCCCCATACAGGTTGAGGAACCTAATTTATCGCCACAGCGACAGAATGTGCAAATGAAACAGAAAAATTGGACGTCTGACAAGCCACAAGCGACTGTGCCGCGCAAACGGATGCATCAGGAGAGAGCTCTTATCGATTCCCGCACCAAGGAAGTGCTCCCAAAATCGACACAGACTTGTATTTTTCGGACCAAGCCGGATTCGATGCGTAAAAATAATGATTCAAAGAAGCAGCAACCGGCTGAGAACATATCTCAACTTACCTATAGAATCGAACGTCCAGCACATCGGCAGGTTGAGCCAAATCGCCGACATCGCAACTGTGTGCCATCCAAATCTAGTTTCGATGTTGATTATGCAACAAGTTTGGCATCGCTGCCGCCATCGTTGCGCGGCGTGGATGGTGTATTTTATGAGAATATCAACTATGGCAAGCAGTCAAGCCTGATGACGTTTGCCAAAATGCAGGAAGGAATCCTTAGGGATACCGTAGGTGCAGGAGGATTTGAATCATCAGCATCAGGAAGCAGCACATCTAGTTCGTTGCGAACTGTGATATCGGGAAAGAGCGGTGAAAATTTGCGTGCCACAGTACTTTCACAGATTAAAATGCAAGAGCAGCTAAAACAGACCATTCACAACATGACCCAAATTACCGATCACATGGTTGAGAATCCCAATCCACAGATCTTAGCGCCGTCACTGAAAATGGGGGATTGTTTGGATATTGAAGCAACATTAGCAACCGCAAAGGATGTAATAACCTGCAAGGTGATGGCGCCCATTATGCGTCGCGTACAACGTTTGTATTATGACAATCTGCAAGAGAAAGTAAACATATTAAGGGATATGGAACGTATACCGGATCTTGTGGACAATATATACCAAACATATGGCCAGCCGGAACCAAAAGAGTAAAAGTATTCTGTTGGCATTCAAGACCTTTTTTAAAATCGTTAAAGTTTAGTTGATTGTTTTTCATTTTTAGACTGATTAAACGTTGTGGCACCAATATTTGCGCCTTTTATCAAAAAACAATTGAAGAAATGACACACAGTGTGACCAGCTATGTATACCATTAAGATGCAGAGAAAATCGTCGATACTTAATGGTATCGCGCGCTGTGCTTGTTATCGCTTCGTATAGTAATAAAAACATATAGTCGGCATTATATTTCCTAGATATATTTATATAAATATATATTTGTGTATAATTTCACGGATGCATACAATTTCACGGATGCATGCTGTTAATAACAGTGGTATTATTAACATGCATGCATCCCTGGTTTCAAAAGAAGTGGGGGCTCTCGCATTCCCAAACATTGATTTTTCGTTGTGGACGCTTCTTACTGAATGCTGCCAATTGGCTTATGTTAGTCAATTGTTAACAAGTAAAGGAATTTCTTGACTATAAAAATGAGCGGTAAGTTAAAAAAAAAAAAAACACTAATGCAAATTGAGTGCAAAAAGCCGCGTTGTTGGTTCTGGTGCGTTCGATGTTGGCGTCCGTGGCGTGCATTGCTATTTGGAGCCTACTTTGAGGGTGGCGGTGGTGGTGGGGTTGTGTTTGATGTTCAAGCGACTAAAACCACCCAGAACCACCCCAACACCTGCCACTTATTGGATGACTTCATCAGTCTTTTTGAACACGCATTCTCATACTCATCTCTGTTACTTTTCTTTTTTGTCTGCTGCAGGCGACGAGAGTTGTAGCGAAAAGCAGACGCTTAACTTATCCAAGCAGCAATTGAAGAAAGTGCCAAAACAGGATGATGCCCAGAATATACGCAAATTAATCTTGGATGAAAATGAGCTGCAAAAGATTGATAATATTGATTCGTATCTTAAAATTGAAACGGTGGATATTGTGCATATATACAATTTCGTAACTGTACTGATCTATTGTATATTATTCCAGCTTTCGCTTAGCAAAAATCAATTGCTACGCATGTATGGCGTCTGTCGGCTGCACTGTTTACGTGAGCTGAATCTCTCCTTCAATGGCATACTCTCCATTGAGGGACTAAAGGAATGTGTTCATCTGCGCGTGCTCAATTTGGAGGGCAACAACATTAAGACCATTGAGCATTTGAATACGAATGTCAATCTGGAGTCACTAAATCTGGCAGACAATAGCATTGGCAGCATCTCAGATGTATCCTACTTGCGCTCGCTGCGTGAACTCAACTTGCATGGCAATCGTTTGACGCATTTGCGCCAGTGCGATAAGTATTTACCCGTATCGCTGGAAACGCTTACACTGGCCAAGAATAGCATTAACGATTTGAATGAGATTTGTACGTTGTCGCATCTAAGCAATCTGCTGAGCATCTCCATCACGGAGAATCCTTGTGTTACCATGACACTGGTACCAAATAGCACAGAGTAAGTTTGAAATTATTGTGTTCGACTGATGCCCTATAATAATTTTTTACATCCATTTTAAGCGGCTTTGACTATCGACCTTTTGTGCTGAACTGGTGCATGAGCTTGAAGTTTATTGATGGCTTTGTCGTGGATCCTATTGAGAGCCTTAAGGCTGAGTGGCTTTATAGTCAGGGACGTGGTCGACAGTTTCGTATTGGCGAACAGGCGCAACTTGCCAAGTACTTGAGCTCTGTTTGCCCGCTGGTGGGCAAGACGCTGGAGAAAGAAAACGATCGCAAGTTGCGGCTAATACTTAGCAAGGCGCAGCATCATCAGCGCCAGCTGCAGGAAGAGATATTGGACAATGCCAATAGCTCGGCCAGCACATCGCCATCATCGCATCGCAAAAAGCCAACAAGTCGAATTCAATCGCCACGTTGTAAGATTTTGAGAACTGCTTATTCAAAGAGAGACTACTTTAATCGTTCTTTTTCTTAACAGTTTCACGCTTGAGTGGCCGCCAAGGTTCACCCGAATCGATGGTAAATAGCTATCATGGAAATAGTTGTAATACAAGTGTTAGCAATGACAATGGCATCTCGAATCATGCCCTGCAAATGAGCACCTCGCTGATTGAGAATATACGAAACGATGGCGATAACTTCTCGCTGGCCAGCATGTCTGGAATGTCCAGCAGTGTGACAACCAAAACGTACAATTCAACAGAATCGACGCCACGCAACATAACGCCAAATCCCTACAACGGTAAGTGGCAATCGATATTGAATTTAATATTAAAATTACTCTTTGATTTTCCCCCACCACAGAACAAAGTTATATTGGTCAGACACCATCGGGTGGACCCCTTGCTGCTGCCTCGAAAATGGTGCCTGTACCCGAAACGCTTATGAGTCCTGATGTTTGTCCTGCTGCCGTCGCCCAGCGTGTCACAGTTACTGCACTCAATTCACAGCTGCACAAATCTAAAGGCAACAAGAACAAAGGTAGCCAAGTGAAATAACTTCAAATTCCTTTATCAATGTTTTTTATCCTGTAAATTTTATATGAACACATTTAAATGCTAGACAACAAACTGAATTTGCCGCGTGTGCGTAGTCCACAGCTGCGACGCATTCAGAGTCCCACAAGCAGTCCACGGAAAACAGAACGCTTACAGCAACAACAAATAATAACAACTGGAACATCAACAGATCCTGGTGGCTTCAGCACCGACGACGATGGTGAACAAATCAACATTGAGAAGCTAAAGACCATTAGGAAAATGGCTGCACAGCGACAACAGCAGCAGCAGCAGCAGCTGGATAACAATAATCTCAATTGTACGGATCGTCTGATAGAGCATGTGACTGAATCTTCAGCGGTGACCATACAGAAAATGTGGCGTGGCTACCATACGCGCAAGAAAACCAAAGACATTGCCGAAAAGCTACAAAAACAACGCACACACGAACACATAGAGTAAGTACAGCCGAAAAAAAACTTATCCAACTTAACTACCTCTAACTTTACAACACAACAGACAACTAAACAAGGACATGCTGCTGACAAAGGCACAGTTGCAGAATGAGCGTAAAATTCAACAGCTACAGATGCAGGCCATCAATGCGCTGTGGAAAAAGGTTTCCACCATGGAACCCAAAGCTGCTGAGCAAGCTATGATCATCGACAACAGTAGTGAGGATGCTGGTGGCTGCAGCAACAGTAGCAATTCAGGACAACAGCAGACACAAGTCTGTCTCGATCATAATTCGGCAACTGTGGTCAATGATTTGGCCAAACGTTGTACAATGCTTACGGATCAGGTGCAACAGCTACAGAGCTCCATTGGTACCATTGTCAATTGTTTAACCATGGTCTGCAATTTGCCTCAGGATGCGCTGCGGAAGCACATCAATTCAACTGACGGCGATGAAATTGACTATAACAGTTTTGAGCCACGAGACACTAGCTCCACGCAAACGGATTTGATTGCGGTGCATACGCCACAATTTGAGGATTTAAGCAATTTTCCGTTTACGAAACCAAGACCCTCAACATTGGCGCTGGAATCTAAACATGAATCGTTGCACGACGAAACGACTGAAGCCGAGGAGGTGGAGGAGCAAAAGGAGAACATTAACATTGAGATCTGTGATGCACAGGAATAGAGTTTTTAAGCCAACACAAAACAAAGAGTAGAACGCTTTATAAAGCACAAAAAAAAATAGATCTCAACGCGCTTTTAATTCGAAGGCTTTTTAAGCTTTCTGCAAGCAAAGCTTTTTGTTATCAAAAGCAGCAACAACAATTTTTGTAGTTTCCTTTTTTTTAAGTTTCGGTTCATGTATGTAGTTAAGACACACATTAAAGAGGAAAAAACAATTTGAAAAAAAAATAAATATACATTGCTTATTTTTTGTAATGCACAAAATACAAACTTCAGTCTTCATCAGCGCTGCTCTCCTCATCCGTTTCATCATTTTCCAAATGATGGCGGGGCTTAGTTTGGGGGCATGGCATCAAAATTTTTGATGCAGATCTGTGGGGCTCGCTACCAGTCTCTGAGCCTGGTGTACTGTGTACCAGGCGAACAGAAGTCAGCAGCAGGCAATTTTGTTGAGTTAGATCAATCAAAAAGGTCTGAAACAAGGGCACATGAGAAGAGCGCAAAGCTGAGTAACGCTCAACGGCAAGCTCAGCCAGGTTTGTTTATTCCCTGTTTGTTTAACTCAGTAAAACCACCTGCTAGTGACTAATATTCGCCTGGTACTTTAGCTAGAATTTGTATATTTGTCTGTTTGTTTGTATGTATGTATGCATGTATGTATGTATGCATGTAAGTATGTATGTATGTTTGTATGTTTGTGTGTTTGTGTGGTTCAGCGTGGAAAAATGGGTAAAATCAGCAGAAATTCTGGCTCAAGTACCAGGCGAACAGAAGTCAGCAGATGAATGCTGCACCAATTTTTGTTTTTAAAAAAGCGCTCATATTACATTGAGTTCGATTTTTGTGCGATCTCAACTCCTAACTCAACTTTGAGCGTTGCAAAATGGCTTTGAGCGCCAATTATAGAAAAACAAAAATTGGTGCAGCATTCATCTGCTGATTTCTGTTCGCCTGGTACTTGAACCAGAATTTCTACTGGTTTTTGCCATTTTTCCACGCTGAAACACACATCCATACATACATACATACATTCATACACACATACATACATATATACATACATACATACACACATACATACATATATACATACATACATACATACATACATACATTCATACACATGTATGTATGTTTGTATGTATGTATGTATGTATTTATTTATTATGTATGTATGTTTGTGTGTATGTTTGCATGTATGTATGTTTGTGTGTTTCAGCGTGGAAAAATGGGTAAAATCAGCAGAAATTCTGGCTCAAGTACCAGGCGAACAGAAGTCAGCAGATGAATGCTGCACCAATTTTTGTTTTTAAAAAAGCGCTCATATTACATTGAGTTCGATTTTTGTGCGATCTCAACTCCTAACTCAACTTTGAGCGTTGCAAAATGGCTTTGAGCGCCAATTATAGAAAAACAAAAATTGGTGCAGCATTCATCTGCTGATTTCTGTTCGCCTGGTACTTGAACCAGAATTTCTACTGGTTTTTGCCATTTTTCCACGCTGAAACACACATCCATACATACATACATACATTCATACACACATACATACATATATACATACATACATACATACATACACACATACCTACATACATACATATATACATACATACATACATACATACATTCATACACACGTATGTATGTTTGTATGTATGTATTTATTTATTATGTATGTATGTTTGTGTGTAAATTGCATGTATGTATGTTTGTGTGTATGTTTGCATGTATGTATGTTTGTGTGTTTGGCAGCGTGGAAAATGGGTAAAATCAGCAGAAATCGGCCAAGTACCAGGCGAACAGAAGTCACAGAGAATGCTGCACCAATTTTGTTTTTAAAAAGCGCTCATATTACATGAGTTCGATTTTGTGCGATCTCAACTCTAACTCAACTTTGAGCGTTGCAAAATGGCTTTGAGCGCCAATTATAAAAAAAAATGGTGCAGCATTCATCTGCTGATTTCTGTTCGCCTGGTACTTGAACCAAATTTCTACTGGTTTTTGCCATTTTTCCACGCGAAACATACATCCATACATACATACATACATATTCATACACACATACATACATACATACATACATACATACATACATAATACATACATACATATATACATACATACATACATACATACACACATACATAAATACATACATACATACATACATGCCCATGAGCTCGCCTAGCTTTGCGCTCTTCTCCTGCGCTCTTTTTTCAGACTCTTATTTTGCGCCATCGTAAGCCCTGTTTGATTATTTTAACTCGAAAATATTACCTGCTGCTGACTGCTGTTCGCCTGGTACTTTAGCTAGAATTTCTATAGGCTTTTACCCATTTTCCCATGATCAAACACGCAAACATACTTTCATACATACATACAAACATGCGTAAATACATACATACAAACATATATGCAAACATATATACATACAGGAGAAGCTAGGAAAAGCGTGTTAAAATATAACTCAAAGCTCAGCTTGGCCCTTGAGCGCGCCCAGCTTCGCGCTCTCCTCTTGCGCCCTTCTCAAACCCTGTTTGGTAATTCTAACTCAACCAAAATCACCGGCTGCTGACTTCTGTTCGCCTGGTACTATAGCTAGAATTTCAATAGGTTTATCATGAGATAATAAACATAACAACGGATGCGTTTATGTTAGCGTATCGAATTTATTATCATATAAAAATATATAATTAAAATACATATAAGTATAAAAAATAAATAAAATATATAAATTTAACTAGAGTGTATATAACACGGTTAATGCTCTTACATGCTATATCAGTTCAAATAAATCAAGAGTACACAACATATATATTTGTATCCTTATATTAGTAAGGGGTAAAAAGAGGCCTGATTGGCAAGGGATGCGAATGCGGCAGGGGTTTGCTGCGTTCAAAGATTTGCTGATGCAGATCTTTCGGGGATGTCGATGACATTGTACAAACCCAATATACTCTTTACCTTAGGTATCGAGCATAAAATATATCTCAACGCGCTTTTAATTCGAAGGCTTTTTAAGCTTTCTGCAAGCAAAGTTTTTTGTTATCAAAAGCAGCAACAACAATTTATGTAGTTTCCTTTTTTACTTTACTTTGGAGAGGAAAAAACAATTTAAAAAAAATATACATTGCTTAACTTTAGTAATGCACAAAAACCAAACTTCAGTCTTCATCAGCGCTGCTCTCCTCATCCGTTTCATCATTTTCCAAATTTGCCGGACGATTTGTGTTTGGGGAAAGCGGTTCATCAAAATCTGAATCGGAATTTGTTTCATTTCTTTGTGGCGCCCGCGCCGTTTTCTTAGCAAAACGTTCGGGCCAAACGCCTGCTTTTGTGTACTCCTTGACATGTTCGGGCGTTAAAATCTTACTTATCTCTGCCTTCACCTTGTCGCCCTCCTCAATGGGTTCGACGAGTAAGTAATCGCCACGCTTCACCCACACGTTCTTCCGAAACTTGTTGGGCATGGAAACTGCAATTACCAAAAACAACTGCAATCAATTGACTACGTATTCTTCAACTAAATGCTCACCCAAAAAGTTATCCGAGTCCATTGCAGGCGCTTCGACCTCGTGTAAATTGTTGCCGCGACTGCTGACGACCCGCACGATTTGCTGTTGTTCTGTGGGCAACGAGTAGTCCTCCTCCATCATCTCTTTGAGCACATGCTTGCGTCGCGTTGTATTCGGATGCGACATGGTGTTATTGTTGATAAAATGTTTGTTGTCTTGCGGCGCGCCAGTTTTGCAGCTAGATATTTTGTTTACTCAAAAAGGTACGTCGATAACAAGTGGTGGTCAAGCGATAGCTTATCAATTTAATGAACACAAGGCAGTGTTGAAAAATATGCCAAAAATTTAGCGCAATTTTTTATTTAGTATTTTTTTTTTTTAAGTGCACAGTTATAAATTCGAATGCTTCGAGAAGTTTTTCAATTGTTTTGTTTTATTATAAATGTAATGCTTAAGCGAAGGTACGGCTAATTTTGGATTAACAACTAGTTTTTGCTGCGTCGCACGCGTGCTTTGCATGAAAGACGTTCCTTGACGGAGATCTCGCGACGACTTTCCACCGGCACCTGTTTCGGTTTTTTAATGCTGCATAAAAAATACCAAGAAATATCAGTTACGCTGTTAAAATAATTCCTAGATTGAGAGAGGCTACTTACATTTCATTTCTTAGATTCGTTATTTCCTTTTTCCAAATGTCCTTAAAGTCATTGGTGAAATTTGTCCAATAACCAAAGAACTGATCGGGCATACACTGAGCCAATGTCAAAGTGCAGCCTTTAGGTGAGAAGTGATAGAAGCGCATGGTTTCCAGAAAGAGATCGCGGCACTCATCGATTAGCTGATTCAGTTTTGCCACCGACTTTTCCGCACTCGCTGTAAACTCCTCCATCTTGGACTTGAAAGGCTCCTTATTCGCACTGGATGCACTTAGCACGAGAGCTGTTGTTTGTTTACAAGCTGCAGGAAAGGGATTAGAGAACATTAGGCAATGCATTTTCTTTATACTATAGTTGATCTAACCCATTAGTTTCTTGTTGAGCTCCTTGATCTGTTGCTGCACTTCATCAAAATCCAGCTGGGCGGCACGTTCGACATCTGATGGTTCTGGAATTGGCAAAGTCATTTCCATTAGCGTCAGCTCCTTGCGCCTCTGTGCTATAAAGGTGCGTACGATGAAGTGAAGCAGCGTTGTTTGCGACTCCTTGGACTTGACGTCCTTTAGCTTGCCAAGTATATCGAGATTAAAGCCATCTGCCTGACCACGCTGCCGATTGCCACCATTCATATAGTTCCCAAGCGTTAGGATAATCGAAAATACAAGCTTAAGATCCTCACTCTCCATCAGTTGCTGCGAGAGCTGGGAAACAATTTCCAGCTTGCGCATTAGAATCGTAACAGATTCCTCAAATTCAGCCTGGAAAACAATGCAAGAGATGCGCTCACTGGCCATAGAGATTAGAGAGATATCGCGCAGAAATTGCTCGGGATGATCGAGGGGTATGTCACCACCATCCGCTTCCTTGATTTTCTGCAACTCCTCATCTGTCGCTCGCATATGACTTATCTGTTGCAGCGTCTCCAAACTAATCACAGATGTATCAAAATTATATATCGCATGCTCAATCTCGCATGTGGGCATATGTAGACTCCTGGAGAAGATGCCCACATTCCTGGAACGTTTCGGATCCAACACCTTGATGGATTTCTCTCGCTTTAGTTTGAGCTCCTTGGGCTTGCTAACCGGAGCTATGGCCTGGCGCGAGAAGAGCTCAGTGAATTCATCAATATTATCCAATGGCGTCTCATCAATCTCTGTCCACATCTCTTTAGTGGGTGGCGGCAGTGGAGCTGGTGCAGTAGCAGGATCTGACGGCGGTACAGCTAAGGCAGCTGGCTCCTCCGGCGAACTGGTTGTATCTGTGCTATCCGTCGAATTGGCCACTGAAGGAGGACGTGGCACTGGCGGCGCGCACGTTACAATCCTTGTCCAATATAAAGGACGCATTGGCTTGGGAGGATTGACGGCGCTTTTGCGTTGTACTAGAGAGAAGAGAGGAGGAGCAAGTGAGTCAATAGATTCTAAAATGATTTCTTCTTCTACTTACCGCTTGTGCGATTAAACCAATTGCCCTCAGCGGGATCTGGCAGTGGTGCAGGCGAGAGAGCTGCACCCGATTTTAAGGTGCTCGGCGGTGGCGGTAGCATATTGCCGGCATTGGCAGGCGCTGGTGGTGGCGGCGGGGGTGGACCACCACCACCAGAAGGAGGAGGTGGTGGCGGCGGCGGTGGTGCTCCGGCTGTTACCTGACCAGGCACTGGTGGTGGCGGTGGCGGGGGGGGAGGAGGAGGAGGCGGCGGCGGAGGTGGTGGTGGTGGTGGTGCAACGGCAATTGCTGGTGCGGGTGCGGAAGCAATGGCATTTTGTTGCTGCTGCACAGAGGCACACTTGCAGGAGCCACGACACATCTCCTCATCCGTTTGACTTCCAGCATCCGCATAGCTTTTACCTTCCTTATTGTATTCATAAATGGTTGCCTCGCTGGCATTGAGCAGCTCTGTGAAATTGATGCAACGCTTCGATGGACGCCTGGGTGGCTCATCCACGCTGCTCAACAGCTCATTGACCACGGCATGGACTTCGGCTAGTGTGGTGCAATTGAGCAGACGTTTACGCAAGATTAGCTGCAGTGTCTTCTGGCCATCAGTCAAAGTGGATGAGCTGCCTTCGTAGGGTTTCTGGAATGATGCTGCTGCTGCGGCTGCTGGTGTGCTGGAGAATGGCCAGGCGGCGACTTTATCTAGTTTGCCGGGTGTAAGGGGCAGCGATGTGGTTGGCTGCTCCGTGTGCGTCCATTGGTACATCTCATAGGGCTGCAAGCAGAAGAAAAATGCACAAGAATAAAAAAATAGAGAAAGTCGCATTTAAATTCAAGATAAACTTTGTATTAGCCCATTGACTTCTAATTGCAGCTGGAGTGCATCCCTTTTGTGCTCGGTCTCAAGTGTGCCTGCCAAGTGACAAAGCTTAAAAGCCATCCGCTCTCTGACCCCCTTCTCCACACCCTCTATACCCTTTATTCCCTAGGCGTTGACTACACTGTGAACTTCTAAAAAGCTCAGCTCTTCAAATTGTGCACACGTCACTGTTGCTCTTCTTGTTTTTTTTTTTTATTGCTGTAGTTCTTGTTTTTCTTTTTCAAAAACCTTGTACTTCTTTGTGGAATGCAAATGTCAGTTTTTAATACCTTTTAGAAAATTTGGCTAAAACTAATTTTGTATGCATTTGGTATGAGATAGGCAAAAGATTATTATAT
Source organism: Scaptomyza montana (assembly GCA_018904305.1). Lineage (NCBI taxonomy): Eukaryota > Metazoa > Arthropoda > Insecta > Diptera > Drosophilidae > Scaptomyza > Scaptomyza montana. The sequence goes on along the minus strand of JAEIGR010000037.1, from coordinate 576,709 downwards.
GTTTTAAGCCTAAGTGCAAATTAGATTGTAAGCTTTTAGGTTGTTGAGAAAATAATTTTTTAAAAAACTTTTTTATTAGAAAACTATTAAGTTTTTTTCATGGTATATGTATCTTTTTGTATGAAGTAGGTTTGCGTTAAAAGGAACACATTCTACCTACTTCCCTTGTGTTAGAGCATTTTAAGTTCGTCGTTGCCTACGATAAATATTTTTTTGTGCATTTCTTGTTTCATTGTTGCTCTTTTTGCTGCTTACCTATTTCGTGTTGTCATGCGTGAGATTCGGTTGGGTTTTAAGCTTGAGATAAGGATGCTGAAGGCTAAACTGCTGGAGTGGACGGCTTGTGTGAAGGGTGGATGGATAGTGGGATTTTAGGGGAAGAGCTCTTTTAGGTTGCACAAAATGCGACAGCATGCAAATTGTTGTCAACGCCAAAGTGCCAACACTTGAGCAAATGGCGTAAAGTGTGATATCGTGACCACGCCCATTGCACCCTCACACACACACAAATACGTACTTTTCTACAAATAAGCTATGTGTGTGTGTGTGGCAGCTGTTGCACTTGATTTACATTCGTCATCCCAAATGGATGAAGCCTCAACTCATCAGCTCGAAATGATTAGCGGCATGTGGTATGTATGTAATTGAAGGTGTGAGTGAGTGTGTGTGTGTGTGTGTGGCTGAAGTGTGTGCGTGTGAAATGGCGCCACATAATTGAATTTAAATTTTTAATTGCATTACGTGGGAGTTAAGCCAGCTGGAGTAGATTTTGAAGAGCAATTGTGCTGCAGGCTGAATAGCTATTTTAATGATAATTTACTTAAATATTTTGGGTAAAGAACATTATTGATAAATGAATACAACGAATAGTGTTTGGGGATATGTTAAGTTCTAGATTTAATGGGAAATTATAAGCTTAGTTAAATCATCTTCTTAAAGTCTGCTGATAAACTAGCACTCTGCAAAATTTGTATATTATTTCTCATGTTTATGTCTATTTTAGAAACCTCTTTCTAGGTAATAAAGAATGCGTTGGAATCTGAAACATTTTTATTCCAGCAAAAAAACTCTCCATTATTTTATCTTTTCCATTTAATTGTTGATTTGATGATCTTCAAAGCATATGCTTTCAAATTAGTTTTTCTAATCTTCAATCAAATTTCTGGCAGTTTATACCCTGTAACATAAACTATTTGACGTTTCGTTGCGTTTCAAAATCTCCAACGTTTGGTTAGGGGTTTCCCCTTGACTTGCCATGATGCGTTGCACACACAAAATAATAAGAAGAATAATAATAATAAACGCTTAACTTGCCGCAAAGTAATAAAAACGCACGAAACTTTCAATGAGCTGCAACAACAACAACAACAACAGTTAAACAAAGAAGGGGATGAAAATCAAGCTTAAACTGAGATTCACTTTCTGGCCCTTTGCCCAACAGCTTGACGGGCACATTGACAACGGACAAGCAGGACATACAGGACACTTGAGGCGAATGAGGAGAAGAAAGAATTTTGTGATATTATAATCTGGTTGATGAGCTCAAGTATCATCACATAGAAAATCACTTAACGCTCGGTTGTCTGCTCGTTTTTGGCGTCACTAACTAACCACCCCAGTTCAATCTCTCCACCCCATCCCATCCCCCACCCCTTCCCACATTATGCTGCTGGACTTTAGCTCGAAGGGGAGGATTTGAGGTTAAGCTGTTGTGGCTAAAACTTTTGGCCTAAACTAATTTGGGCCAGAAGACGAGTGCTTGCTTATTTGTTGGTGCGTGTTTGTGTGTGTGTAACTAGCTCTCTCCTTTTCCTTCCCCCTTTTCTTCTTTCCCTCTCTCCCTAGTGCTTTTCATTTCTCTTGTGTAATGTGTTTAGGCCAATAACACTTAACGTTAACTATAGTTGAGGGCCAAAGAAAAGCTAACATCAAGGTAGCTTAAGCAAGCTGGTGTTTTGGGGAATTGGGGTGTAGTTTTGGTTGCCAATTGTGCCTAGGTTAACCAGCAATTAAAGCAGCAAAGCGTTCGAGATTTTGTTTAGATAGTCTCCAGAGGCAACAGAAGCAGGAGTGGAGAAGAAGAAGCAAACGTATTACATAGTCCATTAGACAGCAACACGTTGAAAGTAAGAGAGAGAGAGAGAGAGTCAAACAAACAGCTGCTGCAAGTAAGTTCCTTAAACCCTTCGACCCAGTTTCCCGCTCAAGGAAACTTACCAATAGGAAAGTACAATTAACTCCTAATACCCTGTAACCTTGGTTTATAAAATGTTTCAAACGGATTAATTAAAGTTGCATTAAGAAGATTTTAAATCTATCCTAAATCTTGATTTTGTATTGTTCTTTTTGCTGTTTTTAGGGTATCTCAAAGCTAAGAACACCCAATCTTTTAGTTTTTTGAATTCATAATTTAGCATAGAAAAAAGGATAGAGAATTGTGTGCTGTTAGCCAGCTTTAAAGTGGGCAGTTCGGAAGAAAAACTGAACGATAAAAAGAGAGTGAGAGCTTTGCCTGTGAGTTGACTGCAAAGTTTTAACAAGTTCTGACACTTGCAGAGGCTTGTCACCAGCTCCAGGACGGAAAAGAGTGTGAGTAAGTGGGAGAAGGAGGAAAAGGATTGGCTGTTTGGTGTAGTTGAACTGCAGCTGACATAGAACAGCCGTGCATAGGCTAAAATGAAAGTGCAATGCGATTTGTGCCTCAGCAATAGAATTGCTAATTTCCGGCAGCAAAGTTTGCGGCTTATTTTTTTTATGTAGTTGGAAGACCAAAGTTGAAAATTTAGAGAGATTATTGGACATAATATGCACAGACAGCTGAAGAACACGACGGAGTGCGAGAAGAGAGAGAGAGAGAGAGAGGAAATAGTAAGTACAACTTGATGTCCAGTTGCAGTAACTTATCAATAGCTAATGAGACTTGTTTCTCTATCTCTAAACTTCGTTACAAAAAAGGAGGCAGAGGTTCAAAAGGGTGGGGCGTGGGACTGTCACTTCATTTCCGTTAGCGCCGTGACAACTTCCGCCCGTTGACCAATTTCCCGTGAGAGAAAGGTTCATTGAACTTACACTAAAACCGGATGCTGTTTCCTGCTGTAGCTGCTGCTGCTGCTCATTGGAGATCTGTTTGAGTACGCCGACATATTTGAGATTATGACAAAACTGCAGCGCCATTGCATTTAAAGACTCCTGGCCAATAACAATGCCAGGTGAACAAGTTTGTTGCAACGTTGAGATAAGCCATTTGATCAGCATTTGACCTGTGAATAAAAACAAAAATAGATAAATATAGGAAATATAAAACAAAATGTATTATTATTAATATTTAATTCTTTAACCTTGCTCTGCCTTAAAAAACTAAAGAAATTCCACTTGCAATAGGAAAAAATCTCTTACGCATACAATTTCTATAGCAAGGGGCAAGAAGGTTCTACAAACTTTATTCACAGCTGTGGCTCCAAGAATAACTTGAACCCACATACTAAATACTACAGGCACAACAGACACACAATGATTTATGTATGTGTGCGTTAGCAGAAAAGGTCAGATAGGAATGCAAAAAACTAGCTGAGGAAGGATGATATTTTGTATATGGGTATTTTGTAGACGTGTTGGCTGCCAAAAAATTAGGCATAAATAAATTTAACTGTTGTCCAAAGAAAAGTCGAAAAAAAAACCAGAAACAAAACCAAATAGCTGTCAACACTGCAACGAAGATAAGATACTCTATATGAGTGATTGTTTTAGGTATTTGATTATAAAATTAACATTTGATAGAAGTTTGATTGAAGTTATCTGTGGTGCAATTGATTACCAACCGACTAGAAGATAATGGTGCTTAAGATAAAAGAAAGAAGGGAAAGACAGGAAACTTTTCACAGTTTAAGGTAAGAGGGAGAAAAGTTTCCTTAAAAAATTCTATATGGGTTGAGATAATAATAACCTAACAATGCATTGTATTTCAACTGATTTGACTATATACATGGCATACTATACATAAATAGGTATAAAGTTCAACAAGTAAATCAAAACATGTCATATTATGATTAGTTTTGTTAAATTGTCGTTGAAAACATTATTAACCCTGCAACTATTTATAGAAACTGATTAAAGAACAATATTAATCATGATTAACACACAAATGATTCATGGCATAAATTCATTTCTACTCTACGAGCAGTAGACATATTGGAACGATTATTTAAGTAAATAAAGTAATGAAAACTTTTAGTTACCATTTCATTACCAGGATTCTCATTATATATAAACATTTATCTTACTCACAAACTACACAAACAAATGCATATGCTTCAAACGGTATTTGCTATAAAAGAAAATGTGTGGAATATATAAAAACTTACGCTGGCTGTCAGCGCGTGTAAGTGGAGCAGAAGTAGGATTATAGGGACGAAGAGCAGGCACAACATTGTCCATTGGCAGCTGTGGGCCAAGCGCATGTGGGTCAAACCTCAGGCTGACAATGTGCACACTGATGTTGAGGGCCAAAGGGGCAGGCGACAATGTGGATAAGGGCAATGCCTTAACCTTAGTGGATGATGCTGGCAAATCGAGTGCGACAACATCAGGTGGTGGCTTCCGTGGTGTCGGCGGCTTTGAACGTGGCTGTTGATGATGCTGACGATGGCGGGTTAGCTGAACGCGTTTGCCCGCCATTGACATTAGCTGCAGATAATGCGCTGATGATGATTCCGCAACGATGGACAAAGCTTCCGGCTGCGGCTGTTGTCCATGCCACATACTAAGGCCACAATCTGGCACACGGCTAATTGGCACGTGATACGATTCAAACTGTTGTTGATGTTCCTCTTCCTGGGCACGTTTGGCAAGCAGTGGACACCAGACGTTACTCAACACTGGACTGGCGGACATGCTACTATAGTAGCTGCTACCTATTACTAATACGACTAGTTGTCGCGGTGAAAAACTGTTTGCAACTAAAGTGCGCTTGCTTGGCTCGCAAAATTTTGCCTAGCATTTTTTCGCTCTTGTTTTGTTTTAAAAAAATTAAATATGTGTCGTCGACACTTATCAAAAAAAAAAAAGCCAAACAAGTCAGAGTCAATGCTCGTTGTTGTTTGGTTGTATTTTTTGGTTAGTTAGTTAGTTGATAAGTGTCAGCTGGCAGTAGTGGAAGTCTACTCTCTTTTTTTACTCTCTCTCCCAGATTGTATTGCTCTATCGAACGCCCTAGCAAGGTCGTTGGCTTATCAGTCATGGCCTGATAAGAAAAACTGCAAGTTTAGGGTTTTTTCCTTGCGTATACCCTGTAATAAATCAATGGGGAAGAGCGTGGAAGTAGGATTGGACTAATGAAAGCTTGTGTGACTATAATAATAATATTTTCTATAACAATCAAAATTTACTAAGAACTTCCAAAGGTCTTTGTTCTGCAGGACATCCCGCAGTCAAACACTTTAACCTTTAGCACACTGAATCGTTTTTGATACTTAATCACGTGTCTAGAGATTTGAATCGAAAGTGCGTCACAAACTATTTACAGAACTGACACATAAATTAAAGAACTTGAATATAAACAATAAAATAAGTGAAAATGTTCAATTGCACTCAATAAGACAAACAATCAAAGAAAAACTAACTGAAGTACTTGGAAATTTAACTGATTTTCCAAGACAATTATTTTAACTCACAACAGTTCAAAAATAAAAATGAGTCGATGATTTTATGACATTTTGGTCTAATCTATTTAATTGATAAAGAGCTTAGACAAAAGCTTAGTGCAACAAATAGAGCCTAGTTAACTTATATAGTTAACAACAAGTTCCTACGACTGTCAGTTCAATTAATGATTGGAAAATAGATAAGAAAGTAAAGATAGTGTGAGAGTGAAGTAGAGCCTGTGAATTGAATAAAAAATTGAAGTATTTTCAATGCTTATTGTAAGCCCAAAACTTTTCATTCAAACTTATTTGAAATCGTTATCTAGCCAATTTAAAATCTTGTTCTTGCCCCAAATCAAAGTGCCATAAAACCTAAAAACTTTCAGGCTTGCAAATACATCAGAGCCTCAAACACAATGTTGATTAGGTTGATGTAATCAAAGCTGATAAGCGGACGTCATTGATAGGCCAAAAGTGAGACAATGCGGCGATTGCCTGTGGCCTAGGCTCTGGGTATGTGAGAAAGAGGGCTGTAAGGGAGGTAGAGGGATGTGTGTGGGTATGTAAGCCAGGCAAGTTAGCGGCTGGGTGAGGTGCGTCGCCAACGTTTGGCCACTTTTGATGAAACTACGCGAAATGGCGGCCAACAAATTTGCATAACTGCTGCGTTGACTGGGCAGCCTTAAGAGGAATGGGTTGATTGGTGTTTGGGGTGATTACAGCTAGCAAAGCTGAGGGAGAGTGAGAGAGAGAGAGAGAGAGAGAGAGAGAGGGGGAAAGGCGTGACGTTGCACACGCATGCATGCGTTGCATTCATCAACGATGAAAACGTCGACAGCAGCAGCAGCAGCAGACAAGGCAGACAGCCAACACTTTCGCCACCCAGCAAAATCAACAACAACAAAAACAACAAGTGCTCAAAAGCTCTGAAAATGAAACGTTGCAACTGAGAAAACACACACCAAGAACAACAAGAAGACAAGACAGATACCCTATAATAAGATATGAGTTCTATTCGTAGTCTGCGTAGATACCTCAACTGTACTTTCTCTTTACCAAAATCCAACACATTTCCCTCAAATAATCCATAAAAATGATTTGCCAATCACTATTTTTTTTTGTCCGACTGTCTTACCTATGCAAAATTTTGAGCTGCAGAACATAAAAATAATTCTTTTAAGCTCTGCATGTTATCAGCTTAAAAGTGCAAAGCTGAAGTTATAAAGACAAGAGGTCGTTGGACAAATATAGACCTTCGATAGCTCAGTTGGTAGAGCGGTGGACTGTAGAAAGATTTGCAATACAAGATTGGTAGACATCCATAGGTCGCTGGTTCAAATCCGGCTCGAAGGATCGAATTAATTTTTTAATTTTAAATCTTATGAAAAAAGTTTAAAGTAATATTATTTTGGTATGTTCAAAGGTAATATGCATTAACAAAATACGAAGCAATGCAACAGGAAGTTAAAGAATCAGTTTTGAATACCTTTATAAAAGGTTTTATATATATTCGTAGATTCCCTAACGTTACTCTCTCTTCCCTTACATCCAACACAAGATCCTAAAACAATCCTCTACCAAATAATCCATAAGAAAATTATTAAAATTTGATTCCCCATCATTACTTTTTCTATTCGATCTTTAAATTTTGTAAAGCATACAAATTTAAAATTTTTGAAGATATGCTTAATTTGTACATACGTACATATATATTTTTTTTTTAAGCTCTGCATGTTATCAGCTTAAACGTGCAAAGATGACATTATAAAGACAAAACAAATATAGATAAAGGTCCGTAAATCGGCGAAGGATCAATTATTTTTTAATTTAAATCTTATGAATTTTTATATTTTTTTGGTATGTTCAAAGGTAATATCATTAACAAATAAACAACAACAGGTTAAATTTTTTTTTTTATTTTTTTTTAAAATATTTTTTTTTTTTTTTTTTTTTTTTTTTTTTTTTTTTTTTTTCCCTTTATCAAAAAAAAAATTTTAAAAAAATCCTCTACCAAAAAAATCAATAAAAAATTTTTAAAATTTATTCCCCATTTTTTTTTTTTCTATCCGATTATCTTTAAAGTGAAAGAGACATTATAAAGACGAGAAATCGGCTACCCTATATAGACCTTCGATAGCTCAGTTGGTAGAGCGGTGGACTGTAGAAAGATTTGCAATACAAGATTGGTAGATATCCATAGGTCGCTGGTTCAAATCCGGCTCGAAGGATCGAAATAAATTTTTTAGTCGAAAACTTATGAAATAAGTAAAATATTTCAAAAGTACAAAAAACATTTGTAATATAATTAACTTGTTTTATAAATCTATTCAAACTTTCTGATTCACTTTTTACTTGGACAGGGTATAACAAACTGCAACTCTTGTGATGCTTCTGGTGGTCTTGATGGATGATGCAGCTGCCCCATCCCGCCTTCAGGCCAGCACCACACGCAAGTCAACTTTAGCGTTATATCCGTCTACCAAAATATTGTTTCATTACGCGTTGCCCAAACAATGTTGGTGCTTTGCGGATAGCCTGATGAGGGAGATGAGAACAAGAATTGAGGATGAGAATGGAGAACGAAGATTGCGGTTGCCCGTTTGCTAGTCTGTAGTGGTGCCCTCTCTCTGCGTTGGTCTTAGCATCAAGCAAGCGCGTGACGTTGCCGGGCATATAAATCAGATTTTTCGTGCAAGAAACGAATTGATGGCCACTTCAGACTGTGACAAGCAGCAGCAACAGCAGCGGTAGGAGCAGGAACCGTTAAAGCAAGGACAGGGCCAAATTGCGTGGGGCGTGGTTTTTAGATTTTCTATGCAGTCGTCGTCGTCGAGGTTGTTTGCCCAACGAGGCGTTAAAATGTTTGTTTGCATTAATTTGGCGCAGACGATGATGCGACTACAGACAGGCAGGCTGCATGCAACCAATTAGCGTGCAACACTAACAAAAAAAACTAGAAGGGAGATTGTCGGCTAGAAATTGGCCACAAAATTAGCTGGACGCAAGTTTTGCCAAGTCAAGCGATTTTCATAGTTAACGATCGCAAAAAATTCACTCCACTTTTGAGCATAGCAAACTCAAAGTAAAAAGTCGCGACGCATCAATTTAAAAATGCCGCCCGAAAGTATGCAACAAAAATGTCTTGGTGGCCGTTAAAAGTGAAACTTTCATCTAATCAGAATCACAGTGGTGGGCAAGTCAAAGGGGGCTGAATTAAGTGTTCTTGAGCAAAATAGTTATTTTCGGAAAAAGCTTTAAGGAATTTATAAATTTACATAGTTCGTTACTTATGTTCAACGCTGTCAACTGCAGATGCCACAAACTACTCGTAAATAACTATGCGAAAATATTTCACATAAAACAAATGCTAAAAATTGAGTAGAGACAAAAATGTTGAAGGGAAATTAAGGGAAAAGTTCTTTTATAACTATGAAGCTTGAGTAGAGGAATTACAAAAGTTAAGTGATATTTTCAGTTAAGTAGAGTTATTAAAAGTTAGAAGCATGACTATTTATGTCAGCTTTTAAACAAAAAAATTATTTGAAAAAATATATTGCTTTATATTATCATCCAAATACATAGTTAGATAGGTTATTTCTATTCTTCGTCTATTTTTAGCACGATTCAAGAGATAGAGCTAGAGAGATATTTCTACCAGTAAAAAGGTCTGATAAGTAACTTTCTCTGAACATTTGCACCGAAAGCACAAAAAAAACACACAATTGTGGTCAAAGAGAAATTGCGAAAGAGCGAAGGCAGCCCCGTGCTGATGATACAAAATTTCTTTAAGCTTAGTTATCAGCATAATACATAATACCTGACATTAATAAAATCATTTAATTGTTGATCAAATATATACCTTCGATAGCTCAGTTGGTAGAGCGGTGGACTGTAGAAAGATTTCAGATTGGTAGACATCCATAGGTCGCTGGTTCAAATCCGGCTCGAAGGATTGAAAATAATTTTTGTTTTTTTGTGATGTGTACTTAAAAAGTTTGAAAGAAAACTATTTCAGAATATGCCAAGATGCATTATTTTCAAGACTAAAAATAGACTCTTCAGTTTTGGACTGGTCTTATAAGTTTATTTTTAAATTTCAAAACATTTGCAAACAATTGAAGAAAAAAGTATTTTCTTCGTAAATTTTGGGTAATCGGTAACCAAAAAGTATTAGAAGGCTTGATACGAAAACATAAGCCTTAAAATAACTATAAAGCTTTTATAAACTTTTAGACATCAATCTGTGATGATCGGAAACAACCCTAAACAACAACAAACAACATAACAAACTTGTTTTGCGTACGATATAAACAATTCAGCAACAACAGCAAAACTTGTATGTTTGTGATAAGCTTTTACATTCACTTTTAATTCGATGCGATGGAAAATGTTTTTGTTGTTGCTTTGTCCGATTTGATTAGCCACAAGCCGCTTTATCAACATGTTTTGTGTTGAGGCATTTATGGACCTTCGATAGCTCAGTTGGTAGAGCGGTGGACTGTAGAATGATAAATTGTGGTAGACATCCATAGGTCGCTGGTTCAAATCCGGCTCGAAGGATCGCAGTAATTTTTTTTTTCCTTTTTTTAAAATTATTTTTAAAGTTTTTGCACAAGTAAAGTGTAAGTTAAACAACGTTTAACTGCTACTTAAACTAAACTGAATTGTGTGCACAAAATATTATGCGCACAAGCTTTGCATAGCTTTACACAGATGGCGCTGTTATTGTAACATTTGCAAGAATAACTGCAGCCTAAATGATTCACTCAAGTGACGCCATTGTCTTTTGATTGGTTAACTGATTTGTGTTGCCTTAAGAGTGGGCGAGGGGGTTAACAAAGAGGAAACTAATTGTTAACTTTGGGCAAACAACGACGACGACGACGATGAGAAACGCAATCAAACGTGGCGCGCAAATTTGCCAAGCTCGACTCGACGAATGGAAAAAGACAAACAGCAAATGCGCTCGAAAAATTTGCCGAGTTATGCCTGTTATGCTGTACAGCAGATACAAAAATAACTTCAACTTAACCCCCTTTCCTCTTGACAGGCTACGCTTGAGTTGAGTCATTTGTGAAAGAGACGACTTACCTTCGAACTTTTCATATGCAGCGAAGCTTAACTTTTCCGGCACAAAAGATGAGCCGCGTCGCGACCCTGCGCAATTTTGTTCCGTCAATGTTGACTCCTTCTCGTCGCTAGGCGGCGCCACTACGGGCGACTGGGCAGCAACCGCGCAGCTAGCGTTGCTGCTACTAATGCTGTTGTTGTTGTTGTTATTATTTGAATTTCCAGCTGACGATCTTTCGACCGAAAAGCTGGCCACCTTTTTGAGCACATTGCTAGAGAGCAGCGAATTAGTGGGTGTTCCATAGCCAGGGGGTGGTGGCAGCGGTGGCGCTTCGTCATCCAATTCGTCTGCCGGCTGCAGTAGCTCCTCACCCCCGCTACCAACAACGGCAGCATTGTCTGTCGCTGCTGCCCTTTGAGACAACACAGGTGTTTGAGATGATTTAAACGAAATTATAACAGTTGATTGCGTTTCCAGCGCGGATGACGATGATGGAGTTGATGTTGTTGTTGTTCCTGTAGCTGAAATGAAACGAAACGAAAAATGAAATACATAACGAAAGAGAGAGAGAGAGAGAGAGCGAGAGTGAGAGAGATTAAGTGTTCAAACTTGTACAATGAGCGAAAAGATCAAGGAATGGATGGGAGGTGAAGGGTTTGCTAGGATGCTAATAAACATTTTATTCCATTTCGTTTCTTGTTTTCGAAACTTCTTATGCAGGAATTTGTTAAATTTTGGGACATTTTTAAGGGAATTTTATTCTTAGCCTTTTGGCTAAGTACTTTATCTCAATAATAGCTATACAAAAGCGAATCTCAATTTGTTTAGCCAAGAAAACAAATCATAAGCAAATTTTCCATCTTAAGTGGCATTGTTTTTTCGTATATTTTGATAGAAATGCGATATTAAATGCTGCAAGCCAAGTTTGCTTCTTCTTCTTTTATCCACTTCCTCAATCGACGTTTTCTCAATCGCGTTTTGCTATGTAGGCAATCTCTGGTGGCGCCTCTTTGAGTACACCCAATGGAGCGCTTATCACCCTACCCCATCATCATTGACTGTGTGTGTGCCTCAAGTGGCAATGTCCCCCCACCCACCCCAATCCTACTGCTACTGCCTGGTGTTGTTCCCACGTGCATCATTCTATATACAACATGATTTAATTAAAATTTAAACTTTCGTTTTTTGTTTTTTTTTTTTTGGCAACAATGGGGAATCAAAATGGTTGGGGGCACGAGGCAGCCCAAAGCCTGTTTCCGGCCGACATTTTGTAAACAATGAAGACGTGTTTGCAATTTTTAAGTTTTTCTTTCTTTTTTTTTTTTTGTTACAAATGTTCTCCTGGCGTGCCGGGCAGCTTTACTCCCACCCCCACTCCCTAAACAGCCCCCTTTGAGACAGCTTTTGTTTGTTAGCCAAAGCGTCGGACTCGCAATTAGATGGGCATTAAGACGAAGGGGGGGGGGGGATGGGTTGCTATTGCTTGCTCTTAACTTAAGGGTGCGCTGGGGATTTTTACTCATGTATTTTATACCAATTTTAGCTGGCAATTATAAATATCAGATATATATTATAAGAACGAGCCTTTGCATAAATGTGCCAATAATTACTTTGGGTTCCCTTTTTTTTTGGATTTCCATTGTTTCTTGTCCAATTTAATACTTTTACTTTTTTTCGCGTTGATCGAATCGGTTGAAAGGCAATTGAATTGGGACAGAAAAGTTAGCGACTCGAGTTAATTAAAAAACTTTAAACAAATTTTACAAAAAAATTAACGAAATCAACACTTTTGAGGATTGAGTTCGAATAAGAAGCAATTAACAATAAAGGGCTAATAGGGGGAGAAGGTGCATATCTTTACAACACATAAATATCTATAATCTATTTTATCTGCAAATTATAATGAAGAATTTTTAAAAAGGAATAAGGAAGTTTAAGTTATAGTTTGTCTTTTAAGTAAAAATCTATCTTTTCTTTTTCAGAACAAATAAGTGAAAGAATTGTAGTAAATCGAAAAATTCGTCTCGAAACCTTTTTCGGGGTTTCCCAAATGCCACTCAAACCGTACAGTTTGACAAGTACTTTTTCGATGCTTTGTGTTTACCTTTGAAATTGGCGCTGAGTCACAAGAACAACAAACAACAAAAAAAAGGGAACAGAGCTTTTTGGTTATTTCGGACACGAGGGCCACAAACACAACACACACACACACACACACACACACACTTGAGCATACAAAACACATCACTTCAAGTGCAACAATAACAGGAACAAACTAAAAAGAGAGCCTGAATCCTAAAGCAGAAATTGAAAATTGAGTTTTTTTTTTATTTTTGATGCGTTTATTTGCGACCGGGGGCCAAGTGGGAATTTGAATAATTCCCAAATTGTGCCAAAAGGCACAAACTGTTCCCCTTACCTCTTACATAACCTTAACACCCCCTTCCTAACAACTCCAACTTTTATTCCAGCCCTTCGTAATGCGTTTGTAATGGCAAATGGCGTACCCACAATGTGACTTTAAATGCCGTTAGCTTTAAAAGCCTTGGAATGCGAAATGAGCAAATAAACGCGTTTAAATTGAGATTGAAGCGAAGTTTTTGAAAAGAATCACAAATGGGATAAACTTAAAAATTAACATATTTACTATATGTTTTAAACTTCTGTTAAGAAAAGGGAAACAGGAATAAACATAAACATAATCATCAATTGCAAAAAAAATAGTTTTAGTTTTGTAGCAGGCAGCTTTTTGACATAGTGCAAAAGGTCTCCTGGAATGTAACACTACTCTATGACAAATACTCTCAATCACTTTTCGTGGACTTCCAGTAACTCACCTGCTGATGCTGCTGCCGACGCCTCTGTTGCATTTTGTGTAGGCGTTGTTTGGTTAACAGCGGCACTAAAACGCGACGAAAGATTTTGGAGTTCAACCTTTTTGGCCTTGGATATGTTGAACATATCGCCATTGCTTAGCGGAGAGTCGACACGTGGAGCAATTGAGGCACCACCCGTACCTGTTGCTGCTCCTGCTGCTGTTGTAGGAGTTTCGATGGTGGGCGTGGCTGTTGTGCCCAGCACCTGAGCCAGTTTTTTGCCCAACTGCAGCGCCATTCGCTCGTCCGGCGAACTTTCCGGCGTTATCAACAGTTGTTGCTGCTGCTGCTGCTGAGGCTCTTCCTCCAGCTCCTGGCGCTTCTCCAGCCGTTCATTGGCAATGCTGAGGTACGTAATACGACTTAAACTAAGGCAGGCGATCTTATCGGCACGACAACGTCGCTGTAACTCCAGCAGATCCTTGTTATTGAGATCTAGTAATAGAAAATGGATACATTACATACATAAACAAATAAGTGCTTCTCAAACAGTGATAAGAGAGATTCATATGAGATTTCAGTTTCAAAAAGTTACCAAAGAGCGAATCGGAATCATTGCTTGCAGTAGAAGAAACAGATGAAGAAGAAGAATTTATGGAAAGGGAGTGCAAGCGTCGCTGCTGCTGCGTCAATGTGAAGGTCGAAGCATAGCAGCAATCTTCACTGCAGCAGTTGTGAAACTCAACTGAGTCGCTGTTGTAGTCCAGGCTAACGACGTCATCTGCTCGGCAGCGAAGTAAACAAATAAGTTTGAAGAAGAAAAGACCAGAAATAGAGATAGAATGTGCGCAGAATGAGCTATGTGTATAAGAATTCCACAATTAAAACCGAAAAAATCTAAAAAAAAAGAAGCTAAACACATTGATTTATAGCTGGCAATTGGGGAATTTGCAGTTCATTGAGAAATATAATAATTAAATAAAAACAAAGAGCCACTGGAAAGCGGCGAGCCACTACCAATAACGAGAGGGAGACAGAGTTAAAGAGCGCGCTTGCAGGCGCTCATTAACGCACGCTCTCTCGCTTCTATTGGAAAATGGCCACAAACAAAAATGTAAACTAAAAATCCATAGCGCAAAAATGTATGAAAAATCCATATGGAAAATGAACTCAATAGCAAAAGGTTATTGTCATAAAATGACAAACGACGGCACTAGAAAAAAACACACACGCACACCAAAAATGAAAAATAAAGAAAAATCTAAACACAACAAAGCAAGAAGCGAATTTCAAACTGGTTTGGTTATGGGCCAGCGGGCTGCGGGCTGCGGGCGGCGGCGGGTGACAAGAAGTTTCGGTAATGGGAATGTGAAACGGGTACACAGCGTCACTTTTTTTCTTATTACATACATATTTGTTGCTCATAAAGTCTGGTCAAACATATTGTTTAATTTCGTGTGTTTGTGTGTGTATGTGCGTGTGTGTGCTTGGCAATTACAACACATTGAAAGTAAAACAAAGACATGAGAAAAGATGAAGAAGAAGAAAAGCACCTGTTAACGTGTGTTGACCGCTGCTACCTCACTCACATACAGTTTGTTTTGTTATTATTGCAACTTTAAGCGTCAATTCTAACACAACTTTTCACTTTTCACTGCACACATTTTCCAATTAGCCGAAAACGACGGCGAATATAACGACAACAACAATATCTGCGACTTCGACTTGAACGATCTGCGCGACAGCAAGTACAAAACGATACTAACAACAACAAGAGCAACTGGTTTGTATCGCCGCATATGTGAGAGAAGCCGCGCTCACGCCTGGAAATCAAGCCGACTGCGTTTTGCGCGAGAGTGTGTGAGAGCGTTTGATTGGAAGCGTGAACTAGTAAAGGTTCATTGTTGGCGGCATAATGTGACAATTTGAATGAATATTTCAAATAATATACAGAATAACAAAAGCAGTAAGCCATAAGTGTGAAGGAGCGCGATAACAGATAGCATGTGCAGCCGTTTTTGTTTCAGTTGTTTTTTACATTTCTGATTTTTGTTATTTTTGATATTTTTTCTTTGTCTGTTTCTTCGACAAGTGAACTACTGATTAAATTTTCGGAATTTGCGAACATTAAAGCATTAAAGTTCGGAAGATAACTTTCAACATGCATGTCAAATAGTCAATGAATTTTGTGTGATGATAGTTTAATGAGAATAAATTATAATAATAATAGTTCTTGTTTGCACTAATTAAAAAATAAATAACAAACTACTAAACAAATTATATGTGTATACAGATTTCGATCATAAAATATTTGAGAAGTTTAAATTAAGCAAAATACTTGTCTTTTAAAAGTGTATTGAATCGTTAAAAGAACAATTTTTATAAATTGTGGCAACTCAAATTATGTATTTATATAACTGTATCCAATCTAACAGGGTGATCAATATAAAATAGAATATGCAGAATGCACTCACCGGCAGCAGCAAGAACACAGATACAGTTCAATGCAAGAGCTCTCTCTCTCTCTTTTTTTCACTGAGCACTTTCACAAAAACAAAAACCTCACACCAAAACACAACAATAATTAAATGAGATGCTCTCATCTTTCTTTTCTATATATGTATGTATGCACATATATTTTTTTATTTTATTTTCACTGCATTTCACACACAAGAAAAAAAATAATGTAATGTATTTAATACCATCTTCAGTGCTTCGCTTATTGTGGAGATTTCAGCGCACTAAACGCAACAACAACACACTCGTAAGAGCACGGAGAGGATAACTCTCTCTTTAATTTTTTCGCGACCCGGCAAAGCAGCAACAAATTGGCGCGCGTTTCTCAACCTTTCGTTTGCTTAAAAACACTTTAAAAAGCAATTGCACGGCGATTCTATAATGTTATAAACACTTTGCGTATGTTCAGTTTGTAATATAAACACAATTTAACTATTAATATAGGGCATATCAGCTTTAATTAAATAAATAAACAGACGATAAACTCCCAGCGATGTAGAGACGCGCAAAGTTCCAGGCTAACTGTCTTTGTGGTTAAAGTGGAACAAGAGCAATTAGTGGAATTGTGGAAGGGAACGATCGCTCTCTGCAGTTGGAGCAGGACAGTTCGTTTTATATCTCTATTCGCGAAGTTGATGTATGTACATTCGTGTGCAGCAAAAACTAAGTCGGCAAGCATTTTTGTTTTTGCATCTAATTTATACATACATATGTCTAATGCAATTCTGTATTGCTTCTTTTGTGAATACACACATACACACACACACTTACAGACTAACATAGCGGACTTCTTTAATAAGAGAATGAACTGACGAATGATGAACCCAAATTCAAAAAGCAAACCCAAATTCAATAAAATATTATTTATGTTCAAGAAAACGTGCTCATAGCAATAATACAGGTACAAACACACCAACAAACAGGTGTTAACACATCGCGCGTGAGTTCCAACACTCATTGATTTTTTTTTATTTGTTATCTTTTGAACATTATATTTAAAGCAAGAACACCGGCAATAGTAAAATACATACATACATGCAAAAACAAAAATGCTCGCCTATTTAGTTGTTGCTGCACACAACGACCATTTAACAAATAATACTAGCTTCGGTTGCGTTTATGTTAATTAACATTACATCTTGTTACATTTCGTCTATGGCTGCACACGAATGTACATCAACTTCGCGAATAGACATATAAAACGAACTGTCCTGCTCCAACTGCAGAGAGCGATCGTTCCCTTCCACAATTCCACTAATTGCTCTTGTTCCACTTTAACCACAAAGACAGTTAGCCTGGAACTTTGCGCGTCTCTACATCGCTGGGAGTTTATCGTCCGTTTATTTATTTAATTAAAATTGATCCGCCCTATATAAATAGTCAAATTGTGTTTATATAACGCACTGAACATACGCAAAGTGCTTATAACATTATAGAATCGCCGTGCAGTTGGTTTTTAAAGTGTTTTTAAGCAAATGAAAAATTTGGCAAACGAGCGCCATATTGTTGCTGCTTTGCCGGGTCGCGAAAAAAATTTAAGAGAGAGTTATCCTCTCCGCGCTCATACGAGTGTGTTGTTGTTGCGTTTAGCGCGCTGAAAATCTCCGTAATAAGCAAAGCATTGAAGATGGTATTAATTACATTACTTTATTTTTATTATTTTTTTCTTGTGTGTGAAATGCAGTGGAAATAAAACAAAATATTATACATACATACATATGTATATAGAAAAAAAATGAGAGCATCTCATTTAATTATTGTTGTGTGTGCTTTTTGTTTTTGTGAAAGTGCTCAGTGAAAAAGAGAGAGAGAGAGATTGAGAGAGCTCTTGCATTGAACTGTACGTGAGTTGTTGCTGCTAACGGTAAGTGCATTTTGCATATTCTTTATTACATTGATCACCCTGTTAATAAATCACCTTTATAAAATACAGTTATGGAAATAATTTAAATTGCTGCAATATATATAAATTGTTCTTTTAACGATTCAAAAGACAAGTATATTGCTTAATTTAAACTTTTCAAATATTTTCATGATCGAAATCTCTAAAACATTTTTTCTGAATTTCGCTAACTTTTTCATAAATTGTCAAATTATATGTATATGTAGCTGAGACTGGGCAGTAAACAATAAACAATTGCCTCACTAACATTTAAGGGTGCTGCATATGCGTAGATGTACACAAACAGTCAAATTTCAGTTTAGCAATTGCTGGTTATTCATACTCTTTCCTTTTTTTATGCCATCGCAATTTATGCAGCGATGCACACAAATTTCGAAAGTATAATTCAATAGTGAACTTGTCGACGATTCTAGACAGCAGGCCCAGCAAAAAGGTAAACACACACACACATACAGTGACAAATTTTTACCGTTCTTGGCTGCCGCTTGTCGTACACTTGCTGGGCCGCTGTGTGCAAAGGCAACTGAAACAAAAACACTACCGCGCTCCCTCACACTCATTGCACAGTTTATTTCTGAGAGCGGAACGCTGAGACGAAATAACTGTAAAGCCTTTTCTTAGCAATTGCATTAAGTTGTTTTTAAAGGGTCTTTGGAAATGGCAAAATAGACCTTTGCGTTAATTCCACCAGTTGCGTGTTATGCTAGCCGATAACATGAATGCAGAGAAAGAGTTAGATCGCTGTGGCCGGCGTTAATATGAAAGATCCCGTTGCTATTGTTTTATCAACTTACGCCAAATTGTAAAAATCAAAAAATAAAAATAAATAAATAAAAAATTAAAAATAAAAACTAAATCACGTTGCTGTTAAATTTAGATTCCTCAACTCCTAGTCTATTTATAGCTTCGACGCACGATCAGCGCGCTTTATTGTATGCTTCTAAAGCCCAAAGAAGCAAAAGCTTTTGTTGTGAAAAGTTTCTGATAACACATGTTGCATACTTTTAGGATGTTAACTAAATTCACTTCAAAACAATGGAAAAAGAAGCAATGCAGTTGACTAAATGTGAAACTCCAACTTCAAAACACATACAAAACAATTATTTGCAATATAAAAACAAATTGTTAACAACATTAAGCAGTTGTTAGTACTAAATATAGTGGATTGTTAGAAGTTCACAACTTTATACTAAAATTGTACTACAAGGAAAACTATTAAAACTAATTGCCATAAATATTAGCGGCCTGCCACGTGCCGTGGCACAAAAAAGAAAAAGTTTTTGAATGTACAAGCTAATGTGTGTGTATGCGTGTGCTAGTGTGTGTAGGAGCTTAATTGAGCACGTCGCCAGTTGTTGTTGTTGTAGTTTTTGATCTTGTAGTTGTTGTTGTTGGTTGCTGCAGATGGCCTCGCAACTAAACCAAAACTAAACAACAAGCAGCAACTAACAGCGGATACTTTACAGTGCAAGAAAAAATCGATGATGTTGATGGAACCTGGTAGAATTAATAAAAATATTTATTTTAGGTTATTTTTTGTAAAAATATATTTAGCTAAAATGTACTATAATTTTAATTTTTTATTTTTTTAATTTTGTTTGTATTTTGGTTAGTGTAACAAGCCCCCCTATTACTTCCCTCTTCTACCTTTAAGGCTCTTACAAATTTGCCAGACTTCTTTTTTAAAAATATATTTTTGTGCAAATGGAGGCCGAAGCTGAGTTTTGCTTAGGGGCCCCACATGAATTATGAATTTATGCATTGAAAAGAGGCTTCCAAAATAAGAAAATAAAAAACATTGAAAATGAAGAAATACTTGTTGTTTGTATGTTTGAAAAAACGACTATGAATTGTATGGGTAGGGCAGTGGCAGGGGCAGGGGCAGGAGTCGGGGAATCGCGTCTCTGCTATCTCACGCTGAAAGAGAATTTTTGATAGAGAGGCAAAAATCGCGCCTTGGCACGTTTATGATTTTTCGTTGATTTGATTTTTGGAGCCTCTGCCTCGGCCTCGCTGCTTTTGGTGCTTTTGCTGCTTGGCATCTGATGCAATGCATAAAAAAAGGAAGGAAGCATAACGGAGCCATGCAGTCGCGCCTTTGAATTGCTTTTTGATATAGCCAAACAGCTTCCTCAACCCAACCTCTATAACCCGTCAATCACCCTTCCATCTCCTGCCACGCTCTTATTTTTTATTTTTTGATCTGTTAGCTCTGGTCTTTCTTCTGGATTCGTTTGGCATGGGGGCGTCTTTTGCAAACAGCATCCATAAATGCTCGCTCAGTAATGTTTGTTGCCACCTCAACTTGGTATACACTTTTTACAGTGCATATTTAAATAAAGATTAAGTCTTGTCAAAAAATCATAACTCAGAATATAAATATATATTTTTTGTAGCATAAAAGCTTTTTGAAAATCAATTCCTGAACGATTTGAATAAAGTTCCTTAAGTTTCTAGAGAATACAAGTTTCGTCTTTTTAAAAACCTTTCGAAAATGCGTTTTGGTAGTATTTCAATTTGCTTCTCTTCTGACGAGAAGGGCTGCCTAGCTGCTTCCAAGTCAGCCTGCAGGTTAGTCTTCATTTCATTTAATTTATTTTGTACATTTTGTAAGTTAACGCATTCTTTTTTTCAATAGACGGATTCAAGCTTTTGAAGTGGGTCGGTTATCTTTGTATGTATGTGTGAGCGTATCTTGGAATGTTTCTGTGTGAGTTATGATTGTGAATTGCAGGGAAGTAATATTTTAAGTTTTGGCTTATTTTAAAGCAGAGAAACAGCACAGCAACCAGGCATCTTAAAGATTTCACATGAATAACTAAAACCTATAAATTTTTAATTTCACTTTGCTGATGCGAAACGCAACCTTTAGATATTATATATTACACATATATGTATATGTATATACAATATATTTCTGCCAGCTCAAAATGCCAATAACTTACCGAGGAGAAATAAAGTTTTTGTAGAGAAAGAGGATTTGGGTGTGGGTTTGGTATGAGCCATGGCCGACACAAAATAACGGCAGCGTAAAATTTTTCAAAAAGTCAAACGCAGGCAACGCAACACAACAACAACAAAGTAAATTGCAGAATGCCAGAGCGAGACAGCAACGCTTTGGCAAAAAAGAGCGCAGAGAATTTCATAAAAACTTTAATAACAAGTTTTTTGATTTTCTTTCTTTTTTTCTCAAAAAACTTGCACGAAAATTCTTGTTTAAACTACGCTTAAATTGCATTAAGTTGACGCGGGTGTAAAAAAAAAAAAAAAAATGACAGCAGCTAGAAAGTGCCAAAGAGTTGTACTTATATTAAAACAAATATCAGTAAAAGCTTCAAAATAGAAATGAAAAGTTCAAAAAAGAAAATAAAGAAAAATATAATGTGCCGAAGGAGTTAAATAAATTATATGGACTATATGATATAAACCCGACTCTAACGTTCAAATTTTTTCACATTACATAATATATTTTTAAAATACAAAAAAAAGTTAAAAAAATGCAAAAATGTTTTTAAAAAATCGATGTATACTTTTTTTCATCAGGTCCTTCCTCTATATTTTACTAAGATATTCTTCTTATTGCAACAATCAACAATACCCTATTGGATCTGGGTATATTATACTCGATATTCGATTAAATCGATTTTAACTAATCGATGTTCTTAAGGCTAGAAAAGCGATTGTAACAGCACTACACTAATGTTAAACGTTTAATAAAATAAGGCTATGAAAGCATTTTAAAATTCTGAACTTATGCGGACAAAGTATTTTTGCTAGGAACCAGATAATTAGGTTTTCTTATTGAAACAACAAATTTTCATTGTTGTGCTTAGAGCTTCTCATACACTTTTCAAAATTAAGTTTAAAAAAAACTTTCTAGCCGTTGACATAGTTTGCCTGAATTCAACTATAGACAGAGATTTATAAAAATAGAACAGAATTTGCGGACAAACTGAATTTGATGCAACAACAACAACAACAACAAAAAGTATCCATAATAACAATCAAAAACAAAATCAACAAAAACAAAAATGTTGGCTAAACTTTTGAAATTGACTTACGAAAATCCATTTGTTCCACGCTGGCATTCAATTGTCCAGCAGCAGGAGCAGCATCAGCGGCGGCAGTCTCCACTTCCACATCCACTTCCGCTCCCCATTCCTCGATTGGTGACGTTGCCGCTGTTGATGTGGGCGTGGCTGGGGCAGGTACAGGTGCTGCTGTCGTTGCCCCTTGGAGAAATAGTAAATCCCGAACTCGTTTCTGGCTTACCAAACGGCTGAAAGCTCGCGTCCGAGTGCTGCTGCTGCGTCTCTCTTGTTGCTGCTGCTGTGGCAGCGGAGGCATGCAACCGGCGCCATTGTTGTTGTTGTGCGTTCCAACAGCGGCCAGTCGCAGCAGGCTGCCCGATGCTGTTGCCGACTTTTCAAGAGCAACCCCACGATTCTGGCTGTGTGCATTGCCCATTGAAATTGTACTTCGGCTCGAGTTGGAATCGGAATTGGAAAGAGGATTGGTATTGGGACTGGTGCTCGAACTTGGTTTTGGGTTTCCTGACGGCTGCAAAAAAACAAAAGAGAAGAGAGAGTAGAAAGCGTTGTGGAAAAAGTTTTACAAAAATCAATTAAAAAACTTTTCAATCAGCCGCATTGTTTTGGGGGTTGATTTTTCGACTTCAAAAATACCCTGTAAATGTAATAGCAGTTAAGGTTGTTGAATGTATTGATATAAGTCTTTTCTGTGTTTCTCATAGTTCTCTTGGAATATTAAAGCTCGAAATTAAAGCTTTATCTAGATGCAACTGTATTAAACAGAGTTGACAAACACGTTGATAAAGCATATTTATAGCCAAGCTTGAAGTCTAAATGATATAAAAACTAATCAAATCGAATATTAACCTCTCGCTGCTTTGAATATAAATTCGCTAATTCTGATCAAGAACGCATTTTACTTATACAGAGTATTCCCCGAATCGAACCCAATCTCTTTTGTTCTGTCATTTGTTTTTAACTTGTTTTACTTTTTGGCTACCACAAAAAAACCAAAGTTTTGTTGGCTCGCAAAATGTTGCAGAAATATGAAATCAAATGAAATGAATTAGTCAGCGGTATACGTTGACAAAAGTTTGCTGCTTTAGTTGTCTGATTTCTATAGGTATCACTATATATATATATATATTTTTAGTTTCTATTGCTTGTAACGTTACTGCGGCAACTTGATTAGAAGTATGTGCTGCAAATTGAACTTTTACTTTTTACATAACATTCAATACAATAGATTTTCATTGCAGGGGAAACGAAAAGTCAGTTGGTTGCATTTGATATATGTTTTCGACTACCTTTTGGTCAAACTAATGCATTTATTTTTGTTTTCTAAGTGCATTTCATAAGTCATAAGTTAAATATCAGCTAGATTTATTTTCAGTCGAAACAGAAATGCAATTTTGTGTCATTTTAGGTCAAGTTATATATAAATTTTACTTTATAAAACTTATTTGTCAGAGTAAAATGTTTCTAGCAGCTTGTGAATTTTGCAATAACTCATAAAATATTGAAAATTATTTGCTTTTTGCTAACAAGAGTTAGAAACGGTAAGGGTATGAATTTGTTTCTCTAAAACTGCGGAGAAAAATAAATATTGTTTAAAAATAAATTGAATCAATTGTCAAATCAATCAGGGAAGGGTCAAACAAAATATATTTAATTGCACATTATATTTTTACTTAACAAATTTAAACAAAAAATGTTTTAAAAATGTCAAAGTAAGCATAAAAATATTCATTTATTTCGTTTAGGTAAAATTTAATTGACAAATCATTTAAGAGGTCAAGACATGTTTTAGTATAAGCTTTTTGGTACTCAATTGTCTTAATTGAAAAATATTGTTCTGCTCTGAAAAATGAAAATCATAAGAAATAATAAATAAAAAGTATGCATTTATTGAACTCTTTGAATCCATATGAAAGTTTCATATGATACAGAATTAAAAAGAACATTCAACATTTCATATCTGTTTTTGAAAACTTTGATATCTTGTAGGTTTTTCGCTTCTGCTATCGTATAAGTACTGATAAGGTTAATAAAGCTCCCTACTGTTAATAATGATAACAGTCCAAAACAAAACAAACAAAAAGTTTGCTTAAAATGTCTGTTAAACTCAATTATTTATTTAAAAACAAAATGCATTGCTGAAACTTCCCCTCTCTCTTCTCACTCTTTGTCTGTCTGTCTTTCAACACTCACGACTCGCCCACATTAATCACAATAACAAAACCAATTAGCAACAATTTTTGTTTATATTTTCTTCTATCTTTTGGCCGCCTTATTTTTTATTATGCAGCTAATTGAAAAATACCTTAGGGAGGAGTGCCAAGGAAAAAAAGAGGATAAAATGAATGTGTTAAAAATGTGTTTTGCTGTTTGGCCCAAAAATTAATTGGTAGCAATAAATTTGTTGTTGCGCTGTTGTCCTGGACACGAAATAGAACATGGTTTGTGGAGGGGAGTGAAGGGGGAGGTGGTCGCGCGCCCACAATGACTCAGAATGCGGCGCCGTGTGCTGCATAATGAGAAGAATTTTGAGTCCTTTTTCAGGACAAATCAGTTTTCAATTATAAAGGAAAAGAAGAATGGGGTTGGAGGGGCAGAGCTGGGGGAAATAATGACGCAAACACTTTGTAGGCTTAATTGTGTCAAAAGCGCAATTAAGTGCAATTTAGCAAAATGAGAAAGTGAAAGTGAAATGCGACGAGAATATACACAAACACACACACACACAAACACAAACCTTAGTCGCGCTTCCGGTTGCAATTTATACAAATCTGTTTCTCTGTAGCGCTTTCTTAAACACGTTTGTTACTCTTCGTTGATGTTGTTTTTGTTGTTTGTTCTAATGCGGCAAGTTCGTGACAGTCTCAATTTCCGCTCTCTCTCACACTCTCACACTCGCTTAGTCACCTAAATGCACTGAATATGTTTTGTTTTGGTTTTTTAGCTATCAATAAAGTTCGCACGAGTTTCGCATTAGGAACGGAAAGTGACGCGATTTGTTTTTTACGTTTTCGCATGGCCAAAAACCACAAACACAAACACTTTTCAATTGTTTAAATAACCAAAGAAAAGAAACTGCAATTGCAACGGCAAACTGCAGCTGTCAGGAACGTGGACCCAAGTGTCAAATGCACAGCAAACACAAACGAACACACACACACACACACATAAACACCACACGAAGCAATAAGCTTTCGCCGTAAAACAGCTGTTGTCCTAGGACAACAAGTAAACGGCCGGCGAATTCACTCGAAGCGGCGACTGGAAAAATCGATGGCACACTGACAAGGCAAGGCAAAGGCAACAATACGACTGACTGGCAGAAAGCCTAGCTGTAAAAGATAGAGAAAGGAGAGAGAGCGAGCATATTCAGAGAGCGCTAAACGATAACAGCTGAGCGCTTGTTGTGGACGAAATGTTTGCGATCGGGTTGTTGAGTTGCTGCAATGAGCTACAAACGTAGATTTTGCATAGTTATTTCCCACTGTAGCGCATTTTGTTGTCTGTGTAACCGAACATTGTAGTTAATTAGCATTTTGAGCTTTGGACTTTTACTTTGGGTTAAACATTTTTGTGCGCTTCAAATGACTCATTGTCCGGTCCACAAACATAAACGCAAACACAAACACAAGCATTAAGCAATCACAATCGTTGTTGTTGTTCTTTTTTATGAGCTTTCCTGAGACTTAAACACTGATAGCTGTTTTCACAATCCCATGCGTCCCTTACGAGTGGGGCGGGTGGGGGTAAACATTTTCGAATGCAAATAGGCCCAAGTACATAATATGAGTAAAAATAAAATTCCATTTACGACGATAAAATGTTTAGCACTCTCTCTTTCTCTCTTTGTTTGTGTGTAATCTGGTTCGCAGTCCCTCCTCTTCCCTTCTCACAATGTTCAGAACTTTCGCGTTGCTTTTGGGGCAAAATTTGTTATTGTTTTTCAGTGGTCAGCTTTATTGGATGGTTGAGTTTATTTTTATTCGTTTCTTGAATTGATAAAAAGCAAACAGGGGAATACAAAAAGTGAATAGCCGTAGCTTGAATGCGCTCATAAATAAAACATAACGAGGGAAGAAAGTAAAGTTCCGAGATGGTAGATTAGCCTTTCTGCTAAAATTTATTGTTTTATAATTAAAGGTTGGTTATTAAAAAATGATAAAATGAGATCGGAAATCGCAGATAAATGTTATTTTGATAGATTTTCAAACTGGTTTGATTAATAAAAATCGATAAAAATCGAGTTTGATTGTTAAAAATTGATAAAAAATCATGTCATAATCATTGTACCATACACTATATTACTTTATTTGTATTTTTAGGGCCTTAGGTATCGTAACTCGTTGCCCCACTCCATTATTCGTTAAAGTTCGTTAAAAAATAAATAAATTTAGTTTTTTCAACCTCATAAAACTTTTGATATTCATAAACATAAACAAATATTCTTTAATCTCTCATTTATCTCTTATCGTACAGCCCATGTAGGGTATCTGCAATGTGTGTATTGCCAGCTGTTTGCACTTATTAAATGGCTTTAATTTGTTTTTTGTATCTCTCTTTTGATTTTTGTTGATTTGTGTTTAATTTGATGTTGTTTATTTTTTTCGCACATTATGCTCGTTTGTTTGTTGTTTTTGTGGGTCACGAGAGTGTCAATTGAACGTTGAAACAATTTGTTGTTGCTTTTGTTGTTTGATAAGCCGTTTATAGCTGCGGCAGCCAGCAGTGAGAACTGATAAGGCAATTGTACTCGAAAAAACGGTGAATGCAAAATTTTTGTGGATTTTTCGAGTGGATTTGTGGAGAGGGAATAAAGTATGTGGCATGGGTTTGGTGTGTGTGCGGTGTGGCACGTAGCAAAAGCCGCTTAAGCGTGATGAGTGCGTGCCTCATTAGATGTGTGGCAAGTGTTTTTAATGAGCATTTGTTGCTAGCTGCTGCTGCTGCTGCTGTAAGCATTTAGAGAGAGATTTTCATATTCGTTTTTGTCTAAATGCACAATGCATGCAAAATGCCACAAAAGTTTAAAAGTCATTTAATTAATGTGTACAGAATGCAGGGGGTTAAATAGGGTTGAGGTGGGGTGTCGCCTCTGGGGTGCCGTTCAGCATTTTGACACATTGTTTGACAAATTGCCAGACGCACGAAAAACTGGCAGCCAAGTTAACAAAATCATCAAAGCAGCAACAACAGCATACAAAGTTTAATGCCAACAAGCAAACTAAAGCTGCTAAGCAAGGCAGCAAGGCAGCAACAGCAACAACAACAGTAACAAGGAGAGACATACAGGTGCAACAAACACAAACACAACAATGTTGCAACACAAGCAACAGCAAAAAAGTCCTGCGGGCTTCTGTTGCTGCCACTGCCACTGCCACTGCAACTGCCTTTTCATTTGCTGCTGTTGCTGTTCTTGCCGCTGTTGATGACAACGCGGAAAAACGTTTTGCCATTCGAGTGTGTGCCACACGCGGCGTATGAGCAATGGGAAGGCTGTTGCAGGAGTCGTAATAAAAACAGCAAGTAACAAAACATAAAAAACTAATGAAAGCAAGTCGAAAATTAGACGCTCTTGCAGTTACAATATAAATTCTGCAATAATAAAAATAAAATGTCGCAAAAACTGATTTTCCTATTAGTAAATTCAACTTAAAATATTCGTTCTTAAATATATTAAGTTTATTTTTGTTTTTATTAATGTTTCTGCAAGATTTTTGATATATAAGATACGAAATTCTTATTTTTGATATGAATTTAATTTATTTTAGAGAACTTTATTTATTCAAACATATTTTAAACCATATTGAAGTAAAACTTTATACAATTTAAACACAAAACTTTTATTAAGACTAAAAATCGTGAAAAAAAAAAAAAAAAAGAACATCATAAAACTTCTTCAATAGAGTATAACAAGTCACAACGACAGGACAAACAGCTGCTGTTGCAGCATCGTTGACACTGCAGTGTAGCTTGCTGCATCTACACACCCTCCACGCTATCTCCCTCGCCTTCTTCCACCCTCTAGCCATGCTCCTAGCCTATGTTGTCGCGCTTGGGATATACAATGACAAAGTCAGTTATGGTCAATAAAATGCAATGTGTAAAGCGACAATGACGACAACAACAACAACAGTACAACACACTGACTTGCGCCTCACCGACCAGCCAACAGATGGCGCTCATGTTGCCCAACGGCGGCCATTGGGTAATGTATTGATGGGAGCGTGAGCGGAAGAGAGCTTTAGATTTTATATTGTTCGTTAAACAATTGCACGAAATATTGTAAAAAATTTACTCTTACTCTTAAGACTTTTTATCTACATAACAAAAGTCTTTAAAAATAATAATAAAGTATATTTAAAAGGGTTAATAAACTGTTTTCATTTATCATCTGGGTTTCTCTTTGTTGGCAACACGTTGTCATCGCTAAGAAGCGGGGCAATTCAGTTGCCGTTTCTATCGTTTAATCGCATTGGGGCGTTTAGGGGCGTTATGGGCGTGACCAATGGCTGACTATCCACGCGGTTAATATCGTTAAAACAAACAACGGGCTAGTTGATGCGGGCTGAATGCGCTTCAGAGACACAGGGACAAACGGGACAATTGCCACGGGACAGGGATGGAGGATGGGTGAAGGAGGGATAGTGGACGGTTAGAGTTGTGACAACGCTTAGAGCGTTTAAAAGTGGGCGTGCCCCTGTCGCTTGCGTTTACAAAGTTGACTTGCAATTGCGTGCAACGATAGAAAGCTAAAAAAATGTATTTTTTTTTTAGATTTTATACTCTTTTTAGTAGGTTTCTTTAATAATAATGTTTTTTATGAAGTAAGTTGGTGTTTGTTTGGTTTTGGGAAATGCTTTAAAAAACTTTTCAAAATCATATCTTTTTATCGAATCTAAAGTTTTCTATGGCCATCAAATTGTCAATACTTTAATCTATTAATGTCAAATACCCTTTCAAATATCAAATACCCCGCAAAAATAAAGCTTTCAACAAATTTTCATTGCCTACTTTTAGGGCGCTCAGCACGGCAAAAGCTAAAAACTGAACGAAAACTCACGATTTGTTGGCTATTTCAAAATTGTTTTAAATTATGGCTGTGGTGGGTCTTTCTGTGGCATTCCAGCCGCATGTTAGCCCCAATATGCAACGACCAGCAATTGCCAGAGAGGGTGGAGAAGGGGCGAGGGCTAACTGGTTTTTCGTTTCCAGCCAAATTATCTGGTCACATGCATTGTAATTTGAATGCAGCCAGCCCAAAAAAAATTATGTTACTACAACTATTTCATTGATGGAGAGGAAGAAGGGGGGGGGACAAAGAGAGTGGGGTAAAAGAAGATGCAAATGTTTTGTTGTGTGCAAATGAATTAAAACGCAACGCGTGTCGACGGCAACAAATTGAGCGAATGTTAAAATAAATCAACGATAAATTGCACGTGCAAATTTGAAGTGTATTTACTCACTCTCCAACACACACACACACTAGAAAACACCTCCACACAATTGCACAAAGAAAAAATATTATTGCCAATGAAATATAACATTTTTGTATTCTAATATAAAAATTCGAAAAAAATAAGGGCAATTAAAGCTGATTAAAAAAATGTTAAGAATTTCAGACTTCCAAAAATTCCTAAAAAATTTTATTTATTTTATGCACTTGAATTTTTCTTAGTGTGCATTTCGTGTTGGATC
Source organism: Scaptomyza montana (assembly GCA_018904305.1). Lineage (NCBI taxonomy): Eukaryota > Metazoa > Arthropoda > Insecta > Diptera > Drosophilidae > Scaptomyza > Scaptomyza montana. Next base: position 547,019 of record JAEIGR010000037.1, on the reverse strand, counting down.
AAAACACGTTGTCCGTTTCAGCAGCGCTGCAACTTTAATTGCTTTGGTGGTTTGGGCCAAATTAGATTCTGCGGCTTTGTCGCCACTGTTCACCATTCACCGTCCGCTAGTTTATCGTTTGGCAATTGGCAATTGCCGCTTGGGTTTTCAGCAGCAGCAAAGAATTCATCTTGAATTCGCAGAAAACTGCATGTTCAACATTGGAGGTGAGAAGATTGAGAGGATCTGACACTGGCGACCCGTCGCCCCTCTTAATTAATGTTGTCAATGGTAACTATTGCACGATACTATCAGCAAATAAGCAATAAGCATGCATTCAGCGTAAGAGGAAGAGGAGTTAATTGAAGCAAAGGTAAGATGGGAACAAGGGGACAAATTTAAAGTGGATGTTTACAACTTTACAAGAGTTAATCTGAACAAGATTATAAATAAAGTTAAAACTGGTAAAATGGGAAAATTAAAACGAATAAAGTAGCGGAAGAAGTGGTAAAACGATAGATAGATTGGTTATGTCAAAGATTAAATATTCCTGCAAATTCTATAACCTAAAAATCTGTAAAAATTCTATTAAAATTGGATGAGAAAGAAAACAAAACGTTGTATTCAGGAGTGGAGACACAGATACAAACTGTTTCCTCAACAACTCTCGATAATTGATGATTCGATGTGTCTTTAAATGAAGTATTGGGTAATGGATATGATTTATTTTACTAGACCGATATGATGTATAGCTACTTTGACTGCAGGCAAATACAAAATGCAAAAAAGATACTGAAAATATTGCAACAATATTTTTGTATCTCGAACTTTTACCTGTAGCAAACATACATATCTACATTTACCAATACATTTTGTGGGCATTCATTTATTTGTTGGCTTTTTTGTTTTGGACAATCTGTAGCTGAATTTTATATGGCCGCGAGCTATTCGTTAGACATTGCTTTCGAACTAAATGCTTTCGTTATGAACTTGATCCTAGACCTAAAAAAAACTCAAACTCAAAACAATCTGCCCCTTCTCCCTGCTGTTACGCACCATAAAGTTGATTTATTTGTAAAAAGTTTTTCTACGAAAAAAAAGACGTAAAACAACCTGACTGCTAACCAACTGGCCGTCCTTTGGCCTGTGGCTAGTTGACTTTCCAAGTTTGTGTTTGTTATTGGTTGGAATTTGTAAGCCTAATCCTAATGCTCTCTAATTACATTCGAGGACAGTAACAGGCCTTACTTTTATTGTCTCTCTCGCTCTCTCTCTCTCTCTCTCCTCTTTGTTTCTTGCTAGGCAACTGGTCTTGGACACTTGTTTGTTGCCTACTATACGGCTACTTATCATTGCTTTTTGTGTTTGTTTTAAATTGAATTGCCTGGCAATTGGCTGAAGTAGGACTCAGCCAAAGACGGCGCTTAATTATATGCCCGCTGGCCAGGTAGCATTAACAGCTACTGAAACACACGTAGGCAGCGATAAAGTCTAGATGGGATCGTTGAACTGGTCAGCAATAAAGTTAATGACATATGTAACTTATACATTGGACAATGGAATATTAATAAGTAAGCCATTTAATGCTGATAGTATTTTTATACCCTTAACCCATAAAATGGGTAAATAAGGGTATAAGGAAGCATCTCCGACCCCATAAAGTATATATATTCTTGATCAGCATCAAACGCCCAATTCGATATAGCCATGTCCGTCTGTCCGTCCGTCTGTCCGTCGGTATGAACGCGTAAATCTCAGAGACTACAAGAGCTAGAGACTTCAGATTTTGAATAAAAGTTCTCCAATACCATGAGCAGAACAAGTTTGCTTCAAATTATCGATAACTATTCTGGCTTCCGATATACATATGTGATCGATAACTAAAAAATATCGAATTTGGAAAATGTAAAAATGAGGGTTGACATATTGGAGAACGATAGAACTTTTCTGAAAATTTCGTCCAAATCGGTTAAGAAACACCGGATATATCGAATTTAATCGATTGAAGTTAAGTCAGTATGCCAAAGTCTTATATAAATTTAATATATTTGCTGCAACTGGGTTCAGGGTATCTTCTAGTCGGGCTCTCCTGACTAGAGCCTTCTTACTTGTTTTTTTTCATAATTACATTAATTGAATTAACCTTTAGATTGTTAGATTATGTCTTTTTTTTACTTTTGAACAGTAAGTTTAAGAACGAAATATCGAAATTTCTGGAAAAGCCAATTTATAAAGAAACTTAGCTTCAAAAAGTCATTATTGTAAATTACCTTTCAAATTTCTTGTAAAATCTTATTGTTCAAGCTATTGTTAAGCCACTGCACTGCCCTATCACATTATTAGAAATAGAATAAGCCGTTAGCCACATTTCTTAGAATTTTAAGAACTTTAACTGGGTGCCTCAAGCTGCGTGTGTGTGTAAATGGTGCGTTTGTGGGTGTTAAGTTGTTAGAACAAAGAACTCGTTTTGGCCATATTAAATATCAATACAAAAATATATGAATATCCCAACATGTTTCTAATGTAATACATCAAGCTAAAGTTAAAGTCTGCTTAAACGCAACATTGCAAAGCGCTGGAAACTCTGACCTCTACACGGGATATACAGATCATTTACAAAAGCATTTTGCCAATTGTCGCCTAAAAGGTGCATGAGTTAGGGATGGAGAATGCTAGGCATTGACAAAGAGATGGGAAGTTAGAATGTTGCACCACACACCGAACATATACATATTCGCATATTATCTTAACCGTATATCTATTGTTTTTTTTTTTTTTAAGGTAGGGCCATTTAAATTTATGATCAGTACTATAAATGCAAACCTTCCAGCCCGCCCTACCCCTACCACCTTTCGTGTGCAAAGCCACAGCGCAAACAACTCCGTCGCCAAAATGGCAAGCAATAAAAATAATTGCAAATTTCGAAATTTAAGCGTAGGCGTGGCGGCAGCCTACGTTTAAGGTATGTTCCCCAAACCCCTCCATCCAGTCACCTGCTTGCCTGTTCCCACACTCTTCGTCCCTTACTCCCCACCCCCTGTCCACTGTGTGCTGCACAAACAATGGGCAACGAGGCGAATGCTTAACGTGCTGTAAAATCAGCGCGTCGCGGTTTTTTCTACGATTTTTTTTCTTTTCATTTTTTGTATTTTGCCATTCCGTTGTTGTTATTGTTGTGCAAGCGTAATGTATGTGTGTGTGTGTGTATGTGTGTTTGTGTGGTGTGGTATGGGCTTCTGTTCTTCTGTGTCTGCGTGTGGTTTACAATCTGTTTCGCAACTCACGTAAAATATAAGGTAATTTGTGGAAATTTGATGTTTATCGTAAATTGTTTTTTATTTGCGCAATGTCACCATTTGTGGTTTCGCAACACACACACACACACATACAGCGACGGGGCACAGCTGCCACATACACCACACACAAACACACACACACACTCGCATGCATAAAAAGGCAGCAATTTTTTCGTTGCTTTTAATTGTGCCGCAAAACAATTGCAACATTTTTCAATTTACCTGCACAACTTCAGCTCTTCTGCTGCCACTTATTTTGTTGCCACAATGCAGTGTTGTTGTTGCACTGTCTCCACTCAACTGCTTGAGTTTCATATAGATGTAGATGAGCAGCGTTAAGGCCAAAAGACAGATTATATTCCAGTTGTGATTTGCCATCTTGAGAGGTGCACTAAAATAATTGTTACTTTTTGTGGTAATATTCATGATTTTATTTTTTTTTCCTACCAACAAAACAGAACGTGTAATAAAATGTAATAAATAAGGCAAAGCCCGCTTAGTTCAATAAAAAGTCTTTGAACTTGAGTTTTACATTTTTATGTTTATTTATATTGTATGCATATGTTCATATATTTTTTATATAGTATGTATCTTATTTACCAGCTAAGTTAAAGTTAAAATTTAGTTTAAGTAAAATGCTTGGAACGCCTGGCGACCAACATCTACACACACAATGTTCTATAATAAATAGTTATGCATTTAATTATGTATTTTCATTTATGTTTATCAGCCATTTCTGGGACCGTCTTTTAATAGTTTACAGAGTTGGAGAGAGTTTTAAGAAAATCAAATAACAGGACGACTTAATTTTTCGGACATTAAATCGTTAAATTACTTAAAACTACTTACACTGCTCTTGTTGTTGGACTATTTTTGATTTAAGTTTTACTTGGTTTTTACTTTTTGCTTATAAATAACACATAGATTTGACTTCCTTAAGCTAAAACTACGTCTTAGAACAACAAAACAAGTTTGGAGCACAGAAAAATTCACAAGAATTTATTTGAAATTTGACATAAAAACAAATCAACAGGAACTTTATTAAGCTGCTAATTATAAATAAAAATGTATTCAAATTTGATCTGCATTTTGTATTACTACTTTTTTCTTTGGTTTGCATTCTTTTATTTATATCTTTTTGTGTATTTACATTAATTAATCATATTTTTTTGTTCGTTTGCATTCTACGGTTGTTATTATTTATCAATATTAATTGTATCAATATATTGTGTCTGTACAATGTTTAATTTTAAATGTATTTTGTTGCATTATTTATATATTTTTAAGTGTTTTATGCATGCCTTGCATTAATATTTTAAAATACTGTTAAATCATTGATTATTAATTATAATTATTTATTTTTGTATTGTGACACAGCTTAAACTAATATGCAGCTATTCTCAAACCAAACCCTGCACACAGAGAATAAAAGATAGATTTTTAAAGCTGTTAAACATATTTCTTAAAGAACGCAAAATCTCCAATATCCAAAAAATACTTTAAATATTACGTTAACACAGCGTGCAGAGTATTTAAACATTTTATTTACTTATATCGTTTTGCTTTTGTTTTGCATTTTTCTTTCGAGTATTTAATTTAGTTGTAGCACATATCAAAATAAATGCCTCAATTATGCTCTTGGTGGAATTCGAATGTTTTTTGCATATATTTTTATTCTTATTTTTGTTTAGCAAAAAAAGTACAGCAAAAAATTGCATAAACTTTTCCATAAAATGCATTTTCTGTTTACATATTACACATAGTTTTTAATAGTTTGCCATACACATACATACATACATACATATATGTTTTTTCAGCTACTGAAAACGCAGCGAAATAATAAAACAAACATTTTTTTTTCGTCTATATTCCTATATTTATTTTTATTTTTCTATATTTACAACCCATTTGTGTTGCCATGAACATGAACACGAAAATGAAAATAATTTTTCGCTTTTGACTGAGTGAATGGAAAAGTGCGCTTTAAAAACTGGTTTGTGATTATGCGTGCAAGAGATTAGATAGATATATAAATTCAGTGAGCTTTTAAGCCTGTCAAATTCGTGCGGTTAAAATGAAATTAAAGAAGATAGATACAGATTAAGTTCATTTAAAATGCTAGCAGATAAGATTTATATAAATAAATATTAACACAATGAAGCTCCTTAGAAATTTATTCAAAATTATATCTCAATTGATATTAGACGGCAGATTTATTGAATTCAGTTCAAGCCTGGCCTAAGAGTTGAACAAATATTAGTTTAGCATATCAAATAAGCGACAGTAAACAAACATTTGAGTATCAAATTTGTGACATTGATTTGGATTTCGGTCTTGTGTAAATAAATGTCATAAATGCTGCGCTAATTTATTCAATTCAAATGCACAGATATTAAACTTTAGCCTGGTGATATATACAAAAAGTTTAATATATTCTGCAAGCAACTTTAACTGATTATTAAGTATATATTTACTTACTTTTGTTGACAATATTTTTTTCGGGCATGTTACAAAATTTGTGTTATTTTAATTTTGATATTTGTGGTTTGTTTGCCTTTTTCCACAGAAACAGAAATGAACAAAAATATTATTACTTTTCATATTTTGTTAGGTTATCCGGTTTGCCTATTGCCTTGCCTTGCTTAAACATTTAATAAATATCTGAGGTTTATTTCAATTTTTTTTTTTACTGTTGACCTATTTGCGATTTGCCAATTAGGTTTTGCAGAGAATGCGGCGAAAATTAATTGAATTTTGCTCTTTGATTTTGTCAACAACGCATTTGGCGAATAAAATTAATTTACAATATTTACGCAATCTAATTTGCAGTAAACGGGCCCTCAATTGTAATTTGTAATTACAATTTTCGTGATTATAAACGACGACAATGCAACAATTGAAATTAGCAGAGCAATTAGTTGTTGATCATTTCACCCAAGCATTGTTCTTGTGTTGTCAATGAAAAAAAAAAGAGTTAAGCCAACAACCCATTATATATAAAAACAATGGCTAATGAGTGCTCTTTTGCCATTTTGCATTCGTTTCGATTGTTTTCGAATGCCCTGCGGTGTGAATATTTTGTATTGCATAGCGACTTGTGGTAGTCGCTTTGAAAGGGGTTGTTTATGAACAATTTTATCGTTGTTGCTATCGATTCTTTCTACTTTCATAAACAAATTAATCAAAAACTTAAAATAACTCACTTATCTAAAATCTGCTAACTACTATATATAATTTTCATTCATTGTTTAGTAAATAATTTAGCCAGGGTATTTAATCTGCCACTTTTGCCACAGTTAGCTCAAATTTTTTAGCCAGCATTTATTGTTGTGTATGCAATTAAAATGCCATTTTGTTGCTGTCTGCATATGTGTGTGTGTGTGTGGCTGCAATAACTGTTTATTTAATTTCGCTAAATATTCCATATTGGCCGCACAAATTTTTGTTTGGATTTTCGCGCAATCGTTAACCCCAAAGGTGGCTTTTGTGTTTGGCTTTTGGTTTTTACAATGTTTTTAGGCAAGAAATTTTGTGGCTATTTGCATTTTGTCGCCAAAATTTTCAATATGCAACAAATGCACAACCTCAATTTGGCCACAATGTTAAGTTATCATATATACATTTATATTTATTCAGATAATGAAAATAATTCAAACTGAGAGAAGATTCCAACGTAATGTAAATGTAAAAAAACAACTTTTAAATATAAAAAGATTGCTAAAATGATTTTTTCAATGAAAATTATTTTAAAAACATTATTTTCTGTAGAAATATATACAAAAATAATAATTGATTAATAATTTTTAAATATATAAAATAAAAAATTTCTCATTTTTCTGAATTAATTATTATTGTGTATTTTTCATAGCTTAACCAAGTTTATTCGATATTCAAAGAATTATTTTTAATACCTTTCTTATATTTTGCGCTACAAACTTATATATTTTCTCAGCAAGTGTATTAATAATGTCGTATACGTATTTATTTTTGTCGAATTTTACTTTACTTTTTGCGTATATATTACAAATTTAATCTTACTTAAAGTGCATTGTTTAAAATTAATTCTTCTTTGGTATTTTCCAGTTTTATTTTCGATATATTCGATCTATTGTAGTCCGTATATTAAATGCCTGTAGCTGTGCTTAGGTTCTAAGGTTTTTTTTTGTGTGTTTTGCCTCTTTTACTCTTTGGTCGAAATTTGCATTTTGTAATTATCTGATTTTTAAATAGAAGACACCTAAAAGTATGGAATTAGTGTTGTTTGGTATTACTTAAATGACTAAAAAATGCTGAAAATTTATGTTAATATTAACACTAATTTTACTTACTTAATGCTAATGTCAAAACGTGCTCTTAATTTTAAACCTTATTTTGACATATATTTTTTTCTGACTATTATGAATTTGTTTTTGTTGTTGTTGTTGATGTCACTTCACTGGCAATTAGTTTAATTAGCTAAATCCTGTATAATGTCTGCTGCAAAAAGAGGAAAAAAAGTGAAAGAGTGGGTAAATCGATATTGTTTAGCTCTTATTAAGCTTACTAATAAATTATGTTTAAATGGCACAATTTAAATTAATTAAAAACTCCATTAAAATGCGCTTTAATTTCATGTTAGTTTGTGTTCATTTCACATTCAACACCCGCAAAGCCATTAATTTGTTTAATTTAAGCGCTTAGTAAGTAAGAATGTGAGATTGATGTACGTAAAAATACCCTGTATAGGTTTATACTAGAATATTATATCAAAAATATAAATAAATCAGAAAAAAACGTTGTCAAAAGAAGATTTAAAAAAAAAACTTTTATATTTTGAACATAAGAAGTGTAACTAACATCTTTCTTTTTAAGAATTAATTCAGGGTATTCCCCCATTCTATGTGCAAATAGGTCAGCATGTTTTTGAATGCAACGGCTAAGCACACGCTTTGAATATAAATACTTTAGTATTTATTTACAAAACTATACAAAATATGCAAATACAAATATTTATATTATTTATTTCAATGCATTGCCGCTCCAAATGCATTTGCGTTCAATCGGCATGCGGTTTCATGAATGCAAATCGAGTGTACAAGTATTGAATTCAATATGTGTGGTGTATGTTTTTATATATATATCACCCCTATACTATCTATTTGTATTATGTGACAAATGCAGCGAAACATAATCAACACTCAGCGACAGCTCTGGAATGCAAAACTCAATTCAAATGCCATAACACTCAGCTCTAAGTGAGCTCAGAAGCTCTGCTATCTGTGTGTATGTGTATAGTATCTGTGAGTTTGGAAAATTTGAATAGTCAACTCATGTCAACTTTTGCGCTCTTCATTGACTTGCGGTTATAACTGCGTTTATACGTTGCGTTCTAATATCGGAATATAATTTATATCGCAAAGTTTTGGAGTGATTTTTCAAATAGAAATTGTGTTTTTTGTTTTTGAAATTTATAAAGATATACTAGCTAAAACTTTCTACTGCTTTTGTTCGTTTCTGATAAGTCTGTTGAGGTGATATTTAAAACGCTTAATAAACCCAAAAGATATTCTTCCTGTAGATTTGCTTTATGAATATTATTTTCCTTTACATCTTTAAGATTCTATACCAAAACGTAGCAACAATTTTAAGTTAATTTGAAACCTTAACTTAAATATGATTATTATTCTAATTTGCAGCTAACGTCAAATACCACGTTCAAAACTGAACATAAACTTGGCATTCTAACTTATGTTTAGGACTGAGTTTGTGTTTTGTATTTGTGTGCGTGTGTGTGTGAGTTTGTGCTTGAATGTGTCGCGTTGAATCCGCGCAATACTTTTGCACTTTACACCAACGCAGACAATTGCAACTTTTGCATAAATACATTTTCTGCATTTGCCATGCACACTTCACAACGTGACAGTTGCCACCACTGCTTATCCTCTAGCACGATTTATCCCCCCTGGCCTCCATCTTGCCTCTATCTCTTCAAGTCAAGTGGAAGTGCAAATCGTTTGCTTGCGGTTGCATCGCGCTGTCCCGCATTCACAATACAAAAAATAAAAATTCTTTAGCATACTTTTATGCGCACGCATTGAAAATTTATCAACACTTTTTCGCGATTCTCTTTGCCAAGTGCGTTGAGCTAGCTCCTCAACTTTTTTTTTTGTGTGTGATTGTATGTTTTGAAATATATTTGAAAATAAACGTGAAATATTGAATGAAATAAATAACATACATATTTTTGGTATTTTCGAACCAAATGATATGAAATTGCATTAAATTTGACTCGTGCTTCAATTCTTAAATATAAGCATGCTTTTTTTAAGCCTGCGCCAAAGTTTTCGCGTGAAATACTCAATTAACACAAGCTCAATTTCATTTTGTGAAGCGCAATGCAAACAATGCGAGTTCCGCCGCTGCTGCCAAACAGGACTCGCAAAGTGCAAATGGCTCGTTGGAAATTTATGTGTGTGCAACGCTTGTTGTTATGTTTCATTACCTAATAAACATTTTATGAGCGGTCAGTCAACAGACACACGCACACACAACAACAGCACAACAGCGCAACACACACGCACACACACATACTAAATAGACAAAGCGAAATTGGTAAATTGTTTGAAAGATGCATAGAGCCGATGTCCGGACTCCGGAGCTCACAGAGTTTTGGCACAGAGGCAACTCCATACCATACCGGATAGAGCGCGCTGTTAGCTACGGCGTAATTAACAAGCTCCGAAATGGTGCTCCAATGGGCTGCTGCTGATAGTTCGCCATTTTGGGGTTACTCTAACTAATACTAAACTTAGGTTTGCAAGCTCACTTGGGTACTGTTTTTTTGAGAAAATATTCCAAAATATTCAATCAATTTTTACATAGCTTGAAGCTTTTATATAGTTTTCTTCACAATGTTGAGTTTGCCACTTATTGTATTTGTAGTGTATGTGTGTTGTCGGTTATTGTTTGCCATCTCGTGTGTACGAAACTCATAAAACATGCTTGGCCGCAGGTATTCCAATGGCTTCCAGTTAGCTCCGTGTTCCTGGCGGCTTCGGTGGCTGCTTTTGGGCAGCTTCAGCGAGAGCCTCGTTCTCTCGTTATATCTCTCCCTCACGCTCTGACCTTATGCCTATGAATATTTCATTTAATTGAAGCGCATTCATTACGGACCACAGCAATCGTGCCACGCCCCTCACCCCTGCCTTCCTCTCGCTTCCCACAAAATGCGCTCACTTTTGGCGTTGTAATTAAAATAAATTTATTACGCAAAATGTTTTGGCAAAAAAAAATTTGTCAAAAGTTGTTGCCACGTTGGTATAAATAATGGCGGCCTCTCTCTCGCGCTGGCTATATATATATATAGCAGGTTATATGTATGTGCATATCTTATTAATGCGTGTGTGTGTGTGTGTGAAAGAGTGTATTTATTGCCTGTTATGTGCTTAATGATCTTTTGTACAAACTAAAGTGAGTTTAGCTGCGGCTTAATGTTATTGTTGTTGTTGTTTTTTGGGTTTGGGAAAATTTATGCGGTTAATATACTTTCAATTGTTAATTTTGTATTGTGGGAGGAGGGAGAGAATGATATGTTAAGGAGTGAACTACAAGATATATATTATAACTTGAAGCTTAAGCTAAAGGCAATAACTAAATATATTAGAATAAATTCTGTTTAAAAAGCGGGTTTGCCAATATGATTTCATACATGAACAGAAGTTATTACTCTGATTGAATTCTTAGAATTTGCCTCAAGCTTTGATTTGAATAAAGTTGTTATTCCATGTAAAACTGTTTCTAGCTTTTGATTCAAAACATAAGCAAACAACTTGGAAATATCAAACTAACATACAAAAGTAAAAGCATTAAGCTGACTTTAAGCACAAAAAAAGACTCTTAATCAAGCGCAAAGCGATACGCGGAATGTGCTCAAACAAACGCGAACACAGACAGCAAAAGAGAGGGATAGAAATCTAAAGAGATGCTAAATGTTTGGCATTGAATTTTGCCTCTGATTGTTCGACCCATTCTTCAATACACAAAATTCGCCCTCTGCGCGTCTGCCAACCCGTCGTGAACAGCCGCAAATACGGCAATTGAATTGCACACAGATCGAGAGCTCAAAAGCATTGCGTACTGTGCAGCATGCCATACTTCACTACCCCACCAGAGCCAGAACAATGGCGAAATAGTATTTTTGCCCCAGCTTCAACGTCAAAATATGTGCACCGACTAACAACTTTTCTACTTTTGCAACACAACACAAACGAACGTTGAGTTCGTCTACTTCCACTTGCAACTCAAGTTTACTTTTATTGTTGTTGCAGTTCTTTTTTGGTTATTGCTGGCGCGTGGCCGTTAGAATGCTAAAAGCATAAGAACACAGCATCAAAAAAACAGTGGGAGTACAACTGAGTAAAATATACTGCATAACATTGAATAGTTCAGTAGGCAAACAGCGACTTAATGATGCTCTTTGTGTGAGAACGTTTAAAGTTAAGTATTAAACTATGATTCAAGGCCCTTAAGTATGGAAAATAAACAAAGTATAAGATCTCATTGTGTGATCTGAAAAGTCCCTAGATTGTCCATTCAACGTAATAGTTTTAATAATATTCCATAGCACACAAGACGTATACATAATATTCTTTGTGTCATAAGCTAAAAACCCAACTACTCTAAGCTATAAAACATTAATAAGCCAATAGACAGTATGACTTTAAAGCATTTGAGTTCTCAAAAGTCAGCCAAAGTATCTCCTTTGTTAACTAAGCCAAGAATAATCTTATACTCTGCTGCATAAGGAATTTACACTAAAGCTTATACAATATTTTGCTTTAAGGTTGTTGTTTCTTTGTTTGTTTAGCTGTTGCGCAATTGTAGCATATCTTTTGTCTTCTGCTCTTCCACACACATTCCCTGTAGAGGTAATAAAAATAGAAGCAAGAATTGAAGCTGCCAGATGCTTGGCGCCTCTTCATTTTGGGTTTTCTGGACAGTTCTGCTGCTGCTGTCAGCCAATCATTTCTAGTTGCTTTCCTTTCTGTTTCTATTTCCGTTTCTTGCACTATGTCTTTCTGTGTTTTTGGGCCTGACTTTCTCAATGCAGCCCAAGAAATTAACTCTTTTTTTTGTGTTGTTGATGTTTTTGCCTGTTTTATATTTCTCGATGCCAGTTTTGTGGCCAAAAAAAAAACGAAATAGAAAAAGTGAAACACTTTCTGTGGCACGGCAGCTGTTCGACTTTGACTGCTTTGTTTTAATTGAAATGTTTTTGCAATTGCTGATGTTGTTGTTGTTGTTCTTGTTGTCGTTGTGGCGGCAGCTTCGTTGGCTAAGCGGATTAGAGCACGTTCATAATGCACGAGCATGGTAAATACGAGTGGCAGGAAAACAATTGAGACACAATCATCAACAGCTGCTATTTAGCTGCTGCTATTGCTGCTCCTACTCCTGCTTCCTATTGCCTATATGTAATTGAAGTGGCATTTAGTGCCACAAAACAAGTGCCACAATAAAGTCCTTAGGGTATATGATGAACTCTATATTTTATAGAGTAGAAAAAGCTTTTAAGATGCCATCTGATAGATGATAAAAAATCATCGGAATATTTTTTAACTATATTTTATTTTTATACCGAGCAAATTAGTATACAAAGTTTCTTAATTAAAATTGACTACAAAAAAACGCACAAGCCAAAAATTAGTCACTCAACTTTTCACAGTAGTCCTCATTTTACAGGGCAACACAATGAGCATACGACTCGTTTTGTTATTATTGTATAATTTTTTGCAGTTGCTTGTTGTTTTTTGCAGGAATAAGCAGCCCAATCAAAATGCTTCTTTCGTTTTTTTGATGGCCTGCAATAGTTTTGTGGCACTGCAGTGCAGTGGGTAAAAAACACAAAATTATTGTGGCACTTTTAAGCTCTTTGAGTGGTTTTTGGCAAAACTAATTTGTAAGCTGTTGTTGTGGTTAGTTAGAGTGAATGTCTGCAGCATATTGTTTGATAATAAACCTCACTGAGATTGTATAACTTCTTTGCTTAAAATACTACAAAACCAGAAGGCGGAATAGGCAAAGAGTTTGATATTAACATTTTCAATATGAACACATTTTAATGCTTCAATGTTCAAATAGCGTCAACAAAAGTGATTTCCCTTGACAAATAACCTATTTAGTTAATTATATTTCAGCTCAAAGTTCTGTTTGTGTTGGGTTCCAATTACATAACTTGAAATTAACCTAATAAATCTCAAGTTTGGGCAAATAATTTCTTGAGTTAATAACAAGCACTTAATAAATTTTGGCCCACTTGCCGGTGATAATAAAAAGTGAATAATGAGTCGAGTTAACAAAACGAATCATCAACATAAATCGAGTTGTAATTATGGAAATAACCTTTAACACAAAATTCAACTAAAAATATGATATTTCACAGCTTTTTTCCATTGTGTTGGGTCCCTTTTTTAACCTAGCTTTTCTTTTTGCTGATGTTTTTGTTTGTTTTTGTTGTTTTCGTTGTTGTTGCATGGGGCATGTGGCGTTGCATTCTGTTCAGTGATTCACTTCACTTATAGCTTGCAGCGTTGTTTGATTTTGATTTTCTAAAATATTTTGTGCTCGTGCATTTTACATTTTTCGTTAGTTTGCTGCTGCTCCTGCTGCTGCTGCTGCACTTTGTTTGCCAAAACATATATATTTTTTCTTATTGTGTATTTTGAATTCCTGTTTTTTTGTATATTTATTTTCAGTTAGTATTTTTGGTACTCCTATTTCATGTTCTCGCTTAAAAAAGAGTTTTGGTTTGGGGGGTTTGGGACACAGTTGGCAGCAATAGTTGTCGCTGCAAGCGATTTGCTGGTTTTGATAGATGAGAGAGTGGGAGAGTGGGGGGGTGGCAGCTCTAACAGGATACAGAAGCCAGCATTGACTATTTTATGTGCATTTATCTGTGTATATGTGTTTTTGTTTGCAGTGTGTGTTTGTGTCCCTAGTGGTTGTTTGTTGCAGGCTGTGTATGCTGCTGCCTGTCTGTGCTGTCCTGCTGCTCATGCATAAAAGGATACACATGCAAACTGTACACATCCTATAGTGGCAGTTCAGCTTCCAGTTTCCTTGCAAATTATATTTATATTTCTAAGTGTGCCAAACTCCTTTTCATCTCTCTCTATCTCTCTCTCTCTCTTTCTTGCTCAGTTGGCACTTGCAACACTTAGTTGCATTATCAATCATGCTGAAATCCAAGCCATTCATCTAGCAGTCTTATGTTTTGCCAACCAGAACAAACGGTCAACAGCAGTATTGACAAGTTTCGTTCTTTTTTTTGGACATATTTTTAAATGCATTTCTATTGAATTAAAGTTTATTTTCTCCTCTTAAACCTTCTTCTTGAGAAAAGATCTGTTTATTTACTTACCCAGCTGCTGTTTCTGTTGCTGCTGTTGTTTTTGCTGTTGATCCTTGCGTTGTGGCGGCAATGGTGGCTGCTTGGACTTGCGCAATGTTCCATAACGTTGAGCTGCCTGCAGCATTTCATGCGGCGTCAACGGCTGTTGCTGTTGTTGCTGTTGTTGCTTAAAACTCTGCTGACTAAGCGAATTTGTAATTGATTTAAGATGCGGATAGCCAGCGTAATCCACCAAACCACTGAAAGCAGATGGCGGTCGCTGTTCCACATAGATCTGTTGACTTTGAGCGGCGGCAAGTTGAAGGCGCCAAAGAGCATCCTGTGAAAGATCGCGTGCGTTGCTATAGTTATTCTCCTGGCTGCCATTTGACCCTGCAAGAATCAATAAGACTCATTAATAAGCAAACAGATTTTGAGTGCTACTTAAAGAAATTTGAGCCAGATGCTAAGAAGTCAAAAACGGTGCGAGAAGTGATGAAAGAAAGTGCGTGCTGTGCTCAAGCAGAAACATGAAAGTCACAATGGCTAATTGGAACGCACACACACACGCATACAAAGAAAAAGGTGCCACGTCATCATGCTCATCATGCTGCAGCTGTAAGCTGTCCAGCTGTTCCGTTAGAGCCAACGCCTCCATCTTGAATTTCATTTATAGCCTTGGACCCCATCTGCATTTGACATACCCGGCATTTTGCATAACTTAGCCCTGATGTTGATGGACGGCTTCCAAATCGGATTAAATTACTTGAGCGATGAGCAGGAAAACATTACGAAATGCTTTAAAATACTTAAAAATTGCTTATCTTAGCTTTCTGCAGCTTATTCACTATTATTTAATGTGCATTTATAATTAATATTATGTGGAATTTCGAATGATGTGCGAGTTATTTGTTTATCTTTGCCAGTTGATTGAATAGAAGTGAACATGCTTGCAGGAAATTATTTTAAAATGGCTGAAATAGAAAAAATATATTATAATAACAAACTTTTCTACCTTATTCCACATACATCTACTCCCCATACCTTTTGATCAAATGTCTCTCACAAGACACAAAAATCTAAAAACAAAAAAAACACAAAAAACATTAGACCTGAACACACATTTTTGGTCATAGCCAAATTTTTACTGACAAACACTTTTAGCCAATATACCCGGATTTGTGATGTTTTTGCTTAAGTCGCCGCTAAAGCAGAGTTGCCTTAAGGAATTACAATTTCGTCATACAATTCGATGCAGTAATAATTTCTTTAAATGGGCGTCGAATACCCAAAAGAAGCCGCAGGAGGAGATGCTGCAAGAGAAGCAGCTGCCAAAAGCCAGCAATGAAAAGCAGCAAAAAACATTCAAACCTGTCGTTTCACCCGTAATTAATATCAAAGATCAGCGCGACAAGTGGATGGCCAAGGTGTCGCCAAAAATACGAAAATCCAAGGCTAAGGGAACAGGAAGTAAGCCACCTCCAGCGCATAATACACAAGCTTTTGGCATGCCACGAGAATTTCAGCAGAATATGTCGCAAGAACAACAAATGCCAAAGCAACCAGCTGAAGAAAGTTCCACGAACGGCAAAAGTGTCTCCGAACGCAATTCGTGGATGAATCGCATGCATGGCAAGCAACAAAATAAACAGGTTCAATGGTTGAAGGATATGCAGGCAAAGCAGCAAGCAGGCCGCGAAATGCATCAGCAAAAGATGCAGCAAATAAAAAAAGCTCAGCCTGCAGCAGGATCAGCAGCAGCTGCAGCAGCAACAACTGAAACTGAAGAGGAAACACCCATTGAGATAGTGCCTAAAACTCCCGAACGTTTAGCTTATTTAGAAACCATCAAACAACTCAACGCTTATCTAATACACGAACCGAGCGTGGGCAGAGCAAAGACCAAACCCAGCAGCGATCAAGTTGATCCAAATATTACGCATACGCTGCAGTGTCTTAGTCAAACGGGCTATGAACCGGAACAGTTGAAAAACTTGCCTATTATACAGGTGGCAGGCACAAAGGGGCGTGGCACAACCTGTTTGCTGGTAGAAAGTATTCTGCGTTCTCATGGCGTCAAAACTGGAGTACTCAGTGCTCCACATCTATTTCTAACCAACGAACGCATAAGGATCGATGGCGAACCGTTGGAGGAAACAAAATTTACAGAATTGTTTAAAGACTTGCAATTGCAACTTGGACAAATGCAACCACCACCCAGCTATAGTCAATTGTTAACTGTCATGGCTTTTCATGCTTTTCGCCAGGCAAAAGTTGATGTGGCCATTGTGGAGATCGGCAGCGCTTGTGCCACAGATTGCACCAATATAACGCCACATGCCGAAACTATAGGTATCAGCAACTTGGGCTGGGAGCAAAATTTCAGTTTGAGTAGCTCTTTGCGTGACATTGCCTGGGCCAAAGCAGCGATACTGAAAGAGAATGCAAGCGTTTACACGAGCACAGGGCAAACGGAATGCTGCGAAGTCCTTGGTCAGCGAGCCAAACAACTTGGCATTGAGCTGTATCGAGTGCCCAGCTTTCCAGCTTACGTTGAGAGCAATCTGGATTGCAAACAGCTGTTGAGTGGCATTAATTTTGGTGTGAAGCTCAATGGCTCGCTGGCCATTCAATTGGCCTATGATTATTTGAGGCGTCATCAGCCCGATTATGTTGTGGGCGTCGAGCATAATAGCACTCAATTGACACCGGGCACCAAGCGAGGACTTGAGCTGTTCGAACAGCGTGGACAGTTTGAGGTAATCAAAGCTGATATCTTTAATGTTTATCTCGATAGTGCCGATACACTGGAGAGCATGATGGTGTGCCGAGAATGGTTCTATACACGCACACGCAGCAGTCGTTCGCCCAAGATTCTACTCTTCAGCAAAGTCAATGAATTTAACTCGAAAGATCTTTTGACTATTATACGGCATAATTTACGCTTTGAGGAGGCTGGATTTGTGCCAAGTCCTTGTTTATTTGAGGGTGAATCCATGGAGGAACAGGAAGCGGCGGAGGAGGAGAAGCAGGCTAATGATAAGAAGGATGCAATTTGCTGGCAGGGCATGGAGGACTTGCAACGTGCGCGTCGCAATGCCAGCAACTGGCGTTCCCTCTGCGAAGAGACAAGTGCTCGTGATAATTCACAATTATTTATCTCAGTTGAATCGTTTTTCGATCATTTGCGCGAAAAATATGGCAAACAACGTTATGGTATGCGCAATGAGCTGGATATCCTTGTGACAGGATCCAGAGAACTTGTGGCAGGCACGATTCGCATGATGCAACAACTAAAAGACAAACAGTTTGGCAAATTTCGTTAGCCAGCGGCGACAAATCATCTTCTAGTATTACAATCGGTTCGCGTTGTTGTTAACTTTCTATAATCGTAGATATATACATATACATATGAATTTTGCAGTGTACTATGTATATGTATTTGTGTGTGTGTATTATTAAAATTTCTAGTTTATATAAAATTCGTTAGTTGGAAATTATTTTTCATTACATATTTGTCTGTAAAAACTGAACCGTTTTATAAATCTCAATCAACACTATCTTAACAATATATCTTGCAACGTATTTGGTGCATGAAGATGATCATAAAAAAGAAACACAAATAGAAAAGTAATTGCAAGTAGACGAAGAAGAAGATGAAGAAGAAGATGTAGAACAATTGGTGCATTGGTGCATTTATAGAACGTGCAGCAGCATGTTGCAAGTTTGAATGGTGCAAGTTTGTTATTTCAGTTTTAGTTATTGGCGTCGTGTGTGCTTTTTGTGGTGCAAGGTTCAAGTGTGCGGTGGTTGTGGTGGAAGAGTTGCTGCTGCAAGTGGATGCCACACATGCATGCCACTTGAGAGTATGTGCTCTGCTTTCTCTCACTCTAATCCCACAACAATTTCTCGGTGTGTGAGTATGTGTGTGTGTGTGTTACCTGTGATGGCTAACGTTGTAGTTGTTGTTGCGGTTTTGGCATTACGTGATGTTGTTGTAATTGTCGTTGCCAGCGCCGTTGTGGTCGCTGCCGTCGCTGCGGTCACCACCTGCTGCTGCCCCCTCATGCTAAGGCTGCCAAGGTTGCCACGCTTTAAGGTGGAACTGTTGCTAGTGTTGCTGTTGCTGTTGTTGGTGTTGGTGTTGTTGGTGGGCTGCTTCGTTAGTTTGGCGGCGCGTGCTGCTGCTGTTGCTTGTTGTAGGTGGCTGTTGTTGGCTGGAATGGGTGTCGCCTCAAGTGGTCCTGCTTTGGTTGCAACCACATGGACCACACACACACACAGACACATATACACATACATAGAGTATCACACACACAAGGTGCACAGCATCATGTGTCGCCAGCGATTCGTTGATAAGGGTGTTCCGGCAAAAGGGGGGCAAGGGTAAAGAAATAGTAATTAAGTTGGCGTTGGCGTTGGCGACGCGCGCATTTAAGTGCAGAATTAAAAAAAAAAAAAACAACGAAGAGAAGAGAAAACAACAATGTTAGCGTCCTAATGAAAGCGGCAACAACAAAGCAGTCCATTGGACCGGATGCACAGTGGGACAAAAATGGGCTCATACCCAAACTCGAGAAGTTAATAAAAGAAAATATAAGCTTAAAATGCTAAAATGTTTTTTGGAAAAACATTGTAGGATATTCTAAAGTTATCTTCCAAAAATGTTTAGATAACGAGTAGCTAGGGTCTTAAACGCTATAAACTACATAATGCTTTCAAGAATTTTCTAATTTAGAGTGTTTTTTCAATTTGGTATTAATGGAAAAAGATTTCATAGTTTTTCTACCAAAAAATAAGCTTTACTTTTCGTTAATTCAATGATGTGACATATTCAACTAATTTGTCCCATAGTGCAATGTTGCCAAAGGCAAACAGCAAACACACACACACACCCACATGGTTGCACACACCAAAAATACACACACACAATTAAACTGCATTCTGTGGTGCATATTCTTTTTTTTTGGTCAAAACTTGCTGGCAATGTTGGTCGACGAGTGTGTGGCAAAAGGAGTGACAAAAAGGGTAGAGAGATGAGGACTCAAGGATTGAGGGGGGGTAGGAGTGTGGTTAAAGAGTCTACCTTTTAGTGAGCATGCTGCCTTTCAGTCAGGCGCAAAACTTTTTCAACTGTTTCTGAAAACTATCAAAACATTTTTCTGGTCCTGGGCGCTTCAGTCATTCTCTTATGTAGAGGGTTTTTACTATCTAGGGGTTTTTTTTTTAGGTGTGTACTTGAATGTCAGCACACACTAAAAAAAATATATGTCTATTTATATGCATAAAAAATTTGGCAAAGCGTTTATAGTAAACCATTTTCACTAGTTAGAAGCATTATGCACATGGTATAGTATAATTAAAAACTATTTAAGGGCTTTTAAGCTTGGTTTTTTTTTTCAACCTTCATGTGCTCTGAAATCTTTGTTAAAGCTGTTTTCGTATTTAAATTACTTAGAATGTTGCTTCAAGCACAAGTAATTTTGCCTCATATTTTTGCTTAAAATTTAACCAGAATTTCTTTCGATTTAAAATACTT
Source organism: Scaptomyza montana (assembly GCA_018904305.1). Classification (NCBI taxonomy): domain Eukaryota; kingdom Metazoa; phylum Arthropoda; class Insecta; order Diptera; family Drosophilidae; genus Scaptomyza; species Scaptomyza montana. Next base: position 526,837 of record JAEIGR010000037.1, on the reverse strand, counting down.
TTAGTTGTTTTTTCACATTTCTTTTGTTTGTTCAAAACTGTTTGCTTTATGTTTTATTATTTTACGTTAACTAAACTGTTTTTATGAAATTTTAATTCAGTTTTCAACATTGATTATTAACTTTTTGTCAGATTTTCTCAACTAATTTTATAGGAATTTTTCTTGGCTTTTGTTTTCGTCTATTAAATGGAGGATTTTGTTTTTCTAATCTTACTCCGCCTCTGTCTAATTCGGTTTTGTTTGTCAGCTTACGGCTTGAGCTTTGCGAATTTTTTCTAAAAATAATATGTCAACAGTTGTAGTCAGGATTAATCTTAAACTCTTAAACTAATTATTTTTTATTTAATTTTTTTTTGTTCGTTTCTAATGGTTTTTTTTTCTTACTTTATTTAAGGCTTATGTCCCCCTGCCCAGCTCTCATTTGTCTCTAATGCGCATCTCTCTTTGTCAGATTATTTGCAGCTTTTGCTTCATTTATCTTAACTAATCATTAGGGGAACTGCCTTGGGGTTAGTTAGTAGCCAAGTTTATGCTCTCAATCCCAACAATAAAAGATTTTTTGAGTTGCTGCACAAATCTTTAATCTTATTTTTATTGCTTTGGATGGTTTCAAGTGTGATTTGGTCGCTTGTTTCATTTAGTTTTTAATTGTCTCTTGTGTTTGTTAGGAGACAATTTTGTGGCTCAAGTGGCTCAAACCACTTGAGGGAAGCAACCCGAGAAGGACTTTGGCAACTGTTGTTGTTTGTTGTATTTTATGAGTAAGTTGCAGCTGTTTGAGAGCAATTGCAATTGTGAAGGATGGCCGCCGGCTTGAAGCCAATTAAAAACTTGCTAGCACAAAAGAAACGGCTAACGGTTTAATTCTCACTTAATTGGAATTACGCTGGACTTGCTCCTACACTGGATACATGCAAGCAGAGAGATACGGAACTCGAATCCGGATAGTCGATGCCATCTCGCCCGCCGATGATGTCATTTTGGTTGCCAAGGCATTTGCGTTTGTCCTGAAGCTGAAGCCGTCGTTGTGGCCTGCTTATGCAGGACACGCAGCTCACACACACACACACACACACAATTTGCATGAAGAGAAGAATGGAGTGGGGAGTGGGAGGTGACTGGTGGAGGGTAGAGGCGTTGTGGACACTAGATTGACAGGCAATGCAATTACGCCCCAAAAAAGCAGGATGAGCATCAAGAGCAACAAAAGGCGTCAAAATGGCCGCCATAAATCTGCGCTTGCACAGCCTCCCGAAAGAAAACAGAAACAACTGACAGTGCCACAAAGTCGTGCATGACCGACTTTAAGATACCCTTACAACACGGAAATGTATTGAAGTGTTCAACTACGATCCATATGCTCGCGTCTCGCGAAAATATTGAAAAGCTCTGACCTAAAGTACGGACAGCGCGCTGACAGCAGTCAGTTAGTCGCTCACGATAATGATATGAAACAAGACCAATGATGTTTTAAAGACGTTATAGATGCATTCCTTTTTCGTTGAATCAGTGCCTGCTTTTTTTTGTAAAGGGTATATGCAACGCTTAATGAACAATTCATCTTTCTTTTCACTCTACCCCACCTACACACACACACACACACACACGCACTTTTAAGTAGTATGCGTGTGTGAGTGTGTTTGTGTGGCATGCCTAGCCGACTACTTACACTCGCCATGATGTCCAGAGACAGAGGAGGGAAGCACTTGATAGCTGTCGCCATCGATGCCAATGGCACTTGTCACATGATATCCATAGCCATTTGGATGCGGCTGCTGGTAGAGTCCTTGAGAGGATTTTGGCTGCATTGGATACTGTTGCTGTTGCTGCTGTTGGTGCAACTCGCCCTGCTGCATGTTTAACTGCTCATCGGGATCGTGTAGGGCTGTTAGAGTGAGCTCCATGCCACCATCAAGCTGCTTGCTGTCCAAACTGTCCGTTGGATAATATGGCGGCGGTGGTGGTGGCAGCGTCGTTTGTTGCAACGAGTGCTGCTGCTGCTGCTGCTGTTGCGAGGTGTCTCCCGTTGCTGTTGCATCAATGAGTGTTGCATCCACATCATAGTCTTTGGCGCCTGGCGTTGTTGTCGTTGTAGTTGCTGTTGTTGTTGTTGTCGCTGCTGCCGCTGCTTGCTTCTTGGCCGCATGCGAGCGCCTACAGCGGCAGAATGCATAGAGCAGTGCCACAAGCAACAGAAATGAGAGTGCCGCTATGATGATGGCCACCAAAGCGGACGTCGTCAGCGAGGAGTTATGTGGCATATACGATTTACCAACTACAAGTGGCAAAGAGCGAGAAAGGGCGAGAGAAAGAGAGAAAGTGTGATGTAGATTTATTGCTTTGTCACATTTTGGGAATTTGTGGCAAACTGATACAGCTAATGGGTATTGTAGTGAAATTTTGCTGATGCTTAACTAGCTTGAATAAATAGTTATACGTGGCGTATACTTACTTTCCGCATTAGCATAAGCACCGCAATGTTCATGATTAGCTAGCAGGCATAGTTTTACTCGCACCACTGGCCCAGGTCCTGCCGTCTCTGCGAGTGCCATAGTGCGATCCTCGCTAAGTTGTCCACTGCCAGGATTTAAACTTCTTCCGGATGTGGTCGCCGTGGTATAGTGAGCTGTTCGAGCAATCTGATTAATCACAGCTTCCTTAAAGGTCGTCTCACTGCCCGAAGGCAACAGCGTTAGAGTTTCAACAATCTCCCACATGGGCATTGTGGCATCTCGAGTAACCAGCGATTCCACCACAGCAATCAGTGAGAGACAGGTGGCAGCCACATTGATGCCCAGCACATGTGAATTGGGATCGTAGCTAACATGGAGAGGCGGTGGTATTTTGCTCACTTTTGTTGTGGCCAGCACTTCATTGGAATAGCCCGAACGTCCTTTGGCATTCAGTGCATAGACCTTAAACATATAGCTCTGATGTTGATCGAGTGGAGCAAGTTTGCAGGGATTCTCTCGAAAGCAATTGAACTCAATCCATTCGTGAGCTCCACCCTGACCCGACGATGAGCTGCTCAACTGATAGCTACTAGGAACTGTATAGGATAAGCCCGAGCAATCTGATAAAAGTTGTTCACGTGGCGTTGCCACTCGACGATAGGCAACCAAATATTTTGTGCTCATAAAACCACCATTAAAGCCAGGTATCCAATTGAGTACAGCATAATTGTGAGCAACTTCGAGTACCTATTTTTCATAAATAGAAAAATGAGAGTTACTTTTGTAAACGATTTTTTAAACCAAATTACCCACCTTCAATGCATTTGGTTTCTCTGGCGCTCCTTTTGGCTGTAGAAGTATCTGAGTGCGTATGGTATCTAATTGATTGACGGCACGACAGGTGTACTCTCCATAATCTGAATGCTGCAAATGAGCAATGCGTAGAATCGATGTATAAATATCATTGTTCTCCGGTCGTGTGCTAATCTCGTAATGGCCATCAGAAGACATGGTTAAGGGTGAAGGATTACTGCTGAATTGCCATTGAAACTCGGGTTTGGGATATGCTTGCACCTTGCAAATAACCTCTGCTGATTCACGCATATCGTAAGCCACTTTATTATATTGATGAAGGACAATCGGTTCGTGTTCGATGCGAAGATGCATTGATGAGTTTGCCGAATTGACATCGTTCTCATAGAGACAAGTAAAGAGTCCTCGATCGCCAGGCAACAACTGATTTCCGTTCGGTCTTGCCTTGCCTCTAAAGCGTAAAACACTTTGTACAGTCACAACTCCACCTCCTCCTTCTGACTGCGTTGTTCGTATCTCGTAGAGTTTACGTGTAGGCAATATTTCCGTACCATCCTTAATCCAGCGTATTTGTGGCGTCGGCTTAGCCTTGGCACTACAAGTCACAGCATAATCAACATCTCCAACACGCCGAGTCATGTGCTGTTGTAGTTTGGCCAGAAACTGTGGTGGTTGATGAACCTCCAGCACAATGGTTGCCATCTTACCAATGCCCAACTCGTTCACGGCATGACAATGATAACGACCCTCGCTACCCAGATGAGCTTTTGGTATGGAGTACTGCGGTCCTTGGGCGAGTATCTTTTGGGTATTGCCTATCTCACCATCCATGTCGCGGAACCAACGATACTGCGGTACCGGCCAACCCGGTGGGTTAGCCGAACAGCTGAGTGTAACACCATTACCCACATGCACTACCGGCTTGTTGGGTGTGATGTACGCCTGACCGGGACGATGACGTACCAGCAAGGCGACGGTAGAGTTACCAACACCCTCAATGCGCTTCGAGTTATAGGGTTGCATAAGGTTCACAGAGCGACAAATATAATTTCCAGCATGTTCCGCTCGAACTGAGACCAGAGTGAGTAGCTCTCCCGTATATCGAAAGTCGGGTGCACCCTCCTTCAACCATTCCATGGCAATGGGTTGCGGATTGGCTGTTACATTGCAACGTACCAGCACAGTTTCACCCTCCTCTGCCTCATGGGTCTTTGATTCGATGGTTACAATTGGTGCATAGAGCACATCCAGTATTATGTCCTTCTCCCCAGTTTTACCCAATCCATTGTCCGCACTACACGTATACTTTCCGGCATGATGGCGACTCACACGATAGATCGTATGACTTGGCGTTGCACTCACATATTGTCCATTGCGTGACCAACGGACATTGGACACCATCGGTTTGGCATCCACCCGGCAATCCAATTTGGCAATATGATCGCGTTCAATGCGCAACGGGTTCTGTGGCCCAACCTCAACACGTGGATAATCTATAAAAAAAAGAGAGAGAGAGAGAGAGAAGGGGAGAGTGTAATGAATGATGTTAACTTCTTTATAGTAAGTTCAAGCCTGTGGGTTAGCATACAAATAGTCAATTAAGGGCTGCAAACAAAGCCTGGTCTCGTTGAATTGGCCCATTAAGTTGCCAATAACCATTTTCAATTACACGACCCTTCATTCAGCCACAGCTCTAGCTCCAGTTCCTACTCCGTCTGACGTTCAGCGTGACCCATCGACATTTTTAAATAATACCTATTTAAGGTCTAACAGCCGCAACAACTAGCAAAATGGCCCGGACTGCCCCGTCAACCCTCCCTCTAAACCATTATATCCAAGTGCATTGGCCAAAGGCACATTGGTTAAATAACGAAAATATAAAACTTATTGAAAATATAAAAGACAATCAAAAAAATAAAAAAAATAGCTAAAGGTATATAAAAAAATATTTTGTTTTTAATTTATGAAACTTTTTTCTACATTTTTTTTTTTTCGTTAAAAGAATATTTTTTTATTTCATATATTTTTATTGAATTTGTAACCAATGTGCAGACGGTCATTCAGTTTAGCTGGCATCCATGTGCCGTCAGCTATCGTTCGCTTTAAATCGTTTTTTGGGTAAGCTTTGGGCCACTTGGCCAGTTAGTCAAGCGTATGGCATAACAGGTCTTAACTATTGTTGTCGTTGTTGTTTTTATTCATGTTGTTGACGTTGTTGTTGTTATTTCAGTGCCAATTAACTTTTGAAACACTTTACTTTAATCACCCAGTGACCAAATGCTTAAATGCCCATTGCTCTACAAAACAACAACATTTCCCAGTTGTTGTTTTGCTACACATTCCTGGAGCGAAAGAAAAATGTTCTAAACTGCCGCTCCGAATCGGGGACACAACAACAACAGCAACAGCAACGCCAAAAACTGCGTTGGCTCTGGAACCCAATTATGAGGCAACCAACACATTAAAGCCAAGCAACACGAAAAAAAAAAAAATAAATGTGTGTGTGTTGGTGTGTGTAATTATAAAATAAAATTTAATGAGCAACGCTTGTCAGCGTGCGCAACTAAATAAAAAAAATATAACTAAGAAAAATACTCCAGTTTTGCATTTCAACACATGCTGCCAACCCCTCCCTAACTCGCCCTACCCTTAACTCGTTTTCTCCCCTATGGCATTTTTATGCCCAGCCAGCCATGCTGTTTCACGCTGACGGGTGTTGCTGCCACACCCATCTAACGGCCATCTAGCTTCTCTCCCCTCCCCCATATAACTCCCTAGCCACAAAACTTGCTGACATTCGCCATGAAGTTGGTTGCGCAATATTTCATGTATTTTTGCTTTGTTTTTTTTTTTGTGTACGTTAACATTTTTTTTATAATTTTTATTTCTCTTGTAGTTGCCCCCATTTAAAAAGGTATCTTGACTTGACTTAAGAACATCTTATATATTGAAAAAGTGTGAATTTTTTTAACATTAAACGCAACTAACATGTAGAAAATATATTAACTGTTATAAATTATTGATATTTTATGATCAATTTCAATGAAAAGAGCATTCAATTCCGTCGAGAAAATATTTATTCAGAACATTTTGCTACCCCAATCTGAGTCTTAAATATTTTTTTCTAAGATTCGCGGCTTTTCCACACACTTAAAAAAACCAAATGCTGAAACCTTTAATTCTACTTTATCCTCCATCTACTTAAGGCTCTCCAGCCATATAGCAGTGCATGTATAATTTTTTCACCAAATTGACTTCATTCAGCGTACATAAATCACATATAGTAAAATCCGATTCAATTTTGTCTACCATCTTTTTTATGTGTATTTTGAAGAGTAATTTCTTTTCAACATGCTAAATATGTGAAAATATTTTTGTATGCCTCTGGAGTTTTGTTTTGTTTATTGTATTTATATTATTTTTATTCTTTTAGCAGGTTTGCAGGGTCGCAATGCGATTTCAGTTACGCTGCTGCTGTTCACATGCATGTTTGCCACGCCCCCACCCCGGTTCGCGTCCCTAGGATGGAACGCAGCGCATTGTGATTTTATGACTGGCTACATTAGTGCCATGAAATATGCGTCGCCTGCACTTGCAACACTAGGCAGCAACGCGAGTAACCTGAACTCAAACCCATAGAAGCCAGCGCCCTTGTTACTGGGGAGCCAAACGAGGTCCTGGCTTCCGGTTAGGGCAGGCGTTAAATAAAACTGAAGCGAGCAGCGAGAGAGCGTTGCTCATACGCCGCGTGGTCGTTGCTTATGCCCGTTGGCCATTTTGCAGCCAAATTAAATTATTTAACCCGGAACTGGGTCGAGACCCCCAATGTGTTATTCCTGCCCAGGCACAGGATGTATCACACAACTGCTCGGGAGTTATTTTAATGAGACGAGGCTTGCATTTGCTTTAAGCCCCAACTACTCTACTGCCCCTCCTTGCGCTTCCACATCATGTCTTGGCCAAATTGAAAAGTTGCAGCCAGCGACAACAAACAGAAGCGGATTCTGTCGCAGGAGCAGAAGCAGAAGCAGCTGCTTCTGTTGTTGTTGCTGTCGCGTACGTGTCACACAACACGTCACGTGACTTCCGCTGCGCGTGCTTGCAACACCTACATGTATATGTATATGTATATGTTGCATATAACAGCGTTTCGAATCCCACCAGTTTCCCCTCTCTCAATCGCTCAACCCTTTCGATGGTGTGATGCTCGCTGTGTCGCAGTCAAACATCTGAATAAATATTGAAACAACATGTTCGATGCTTTATCTTAAACGTTTAAATTAAGCTCGCTGATAAGATCAGATATTGTAAATAATATGTATTTTAATTGGGTTTTTAATTATATTGGTTTGTTTATATCTTTTATGTGTGGTAAACTCCTTTAGACAATGTAATTTTTATATTAAATTATGTCCATCAATAAGTTTAACTCAGAGTTTAATCTTTTTTTGAGCTTGAATTTTAGAGCAGCTTCACATTTTCGCTGAGTGTATTGATTTTGTATCCCATCCAATTGTCAGCGACCTATTCACTGCCTGGCCTAGTGACAGACACTCCCCCCCCCTTTCTCAGCCACACTAACACCCACGAATCCACTGTTAATCCCATTTGTGTGTCAATGTTTAACGTTTCGTTTGCATTGCTTAAACAAAAAAGTGTTGCCTACTTTTTTGGGCGACGGGGAACGAAACGCAACTCAGCTGCGCTGGCGTTGCACTTGTGTGTGCAGTGGACCATAGGTGTCATATGTATGGCCATTGAAATTAATTGAATTGGCTTTTGCGCTGTAACAGTTGCAGCTACAACAACAACAACATTCAGTCGACACTTGCGGTTGCACACACAATGCTGATGAAGTCGGTTGAATCTGTGGCTCGGTTTTTTGTGAGCTGGGCTGGCTGCAAGTTAATTGAAAGTGGGCAGCAATTAATTTGCTTTGTCACAAAAGCTGTTAAGTTTTCCACTAACCCATCCATCCCTTCATCCACCACCAGCTCTTCCCGTTTTTGATGAGCTCCGTGTGTAAAGAAAAACATTTTACAACTTTTTTGTAGATAATTTGCGCTTGGGATGACTTAAGCTGCCATTTTCAAAACTATAACAGATGAAATTTCATCTAAAGGTGAGAACAATGTTGCATTCATTACAGTGAAAAACATTAAGAAAAGCTTGCCTTTGTAAACATGATAGGGAAACTTTTCTAATAACAAATTTTGTTAGTTTCAGCTTTTAGCTTCGTCTCTCAGTGTAGCTGGCCAGCCAAAAAGCCAAACAGCTAGCGGCGCAAGCAGCTTCAAACTTCAAATCAGCTTAAGAAAGCTGAGAGAGCGAGTCCAAAAGCGCTGCCAGGCTCAAATCTTAAAGCATAACAATCATGATGAAACAGGACGAAATGGCAACAAGGACGCCTTCTTGTACTTTTTTTGAGGCAGCAACTGTTGTTGCTTTTGTTGTTGGCGTTTCTTTTGTGGCTGCTGCTGTTGCATCTGCTTGCTGTGTGTGTGTGTTCTTGTGTGTGGCTATGCAAATGTCCTGGCGGCAGGATGAAGCAGCCAGCTGGCACACAGGATGCCCGCACTGACACTAATTGCAATTGTGTGCGGCATTAGCACGTGTCTGTATCGCTCCCACAGGCTACCTGCTGCTCACCTACTCTCTCTCTTACTTTGTCTCTCTTTGTCTTTCTTTCTTTAACTTTCAGCAAAAAGCTTTTTGTATGGTGCTTCTGCTGCTGCTGCTGTTGCTTTGGCAGAGGACATTTGGTCCTTTGGTTTTTTGGCACTTTGCCTTTTGCCTTTGGCAGTGGTATAATCAAAATGGACAAGCCACAGACTCGCTCCAGGCTGCCAGGCTTCTTCTTTCGATATCGGGAAACAATAACAGTACAGGACTTTCCCCCTCCTTGTTGTTGTTGTATTTGCTCTCTCTGTTCTTGCCACCAGGGATGTAAGCCAACGAATTTCGGTTGTCAAGGTGTCGTTACAGTTGCATCAATTATTAAATCAAAGCTCACAATATTTTCGCCTGTCAGTTGGTTATATTCAAATCATGTTGTATAGAAATAAGATGCAATCGATAGGCAGGTAATCGATATCAGAGAATATCTAACTTCCGACTTCTTCGTTTCAAACTTATCTTATAATTACATCTTGGAACCTTTTAACTATATCTTAAATAGATCTCTTTTATAGTCTATCCCTAATGCAAACTTCAATCATCAGTCGAGGCAACCTATCAATGATTTAGCGATAACCGCTGTCGTTGCGTTTATAATCAAATCAAAAATGCTTTTTGCATGCAAATATTTGACCAACGAATCAAAAAATGGGAATTGCTTGTGCAACTGTTTGTTGCTGGTTTCGTATCTGTCGCATTTTGGTTTTATGCCAGGGAATTTCACGCTAATGCGCATTATTGTCAGAAATGTTTGCCGCTGCACGAATAATTTGCATGCCACCTGTGTTAGATGTTGGGCACCCACCCCTCCTCTTGCCGAAAACTACACATCTCTAAAAGCATGGTAGCTCCTCGGTTTTTTATTCAAATTGAAATGTCTTTTCAACGGCTTTGCTTTCCACTTCAGCAGGCCACGACACATGAATCCTGTTTGTCTTCGTCGCCAACGACTTTTTGGCTAAGGACTCAGTGGGAAAGCAAGAGGCGTGGAAAGGACATCAAATGGAGGCTGGGTTTATTACGTGCGCTGCATTCAACTGCACAAAAGTCACGCGCCATGCACACACAATCGCACCCACAACACCCAGCACACACACACACACATAACCACATTTGAATTTCTAGTGCCTCAACAACTGCAATTCGCTTGGTGGCAACTGAAAATATGTGAAAACGTGCCTCGCACATATGTGTGCGTGTGTGTGAGATTCCCAAAAACTATGCCACGCGTCGCTTTTCATATTTTCTGTTGTTGTTTTTCTCGATAGCACTAACTATACCCTACAACCTTGGGCTTAGAGCACTTCTAACTTCATTGAAAGATTTTTCATTGGAATTTTGTAGATTCTATTTATTTAAGGACTTGATTTCTTAATGCATTTGTTATTAAGGGTTTGGAATGCATTTTATACTAATTAATTAATACTTAAAACCACTTCAGGTGAATATTTATTGGATTTTAACTAACCAAATTGATCTGAAGAGTAGAGAAATAATATATCGAGATATTTTAAAAGGTATCTTTTCACTAAATGTGTGAAACTTAAGTTTTGTTTTCCATTTCGATGTTGCTTTTGCGTGGCCATGTTGCGTATACGCAATTAGCCAGGTGGGCTTTCAATGCCACAAACTTTTTGCTTATTTCAGTCTGTTTATCATATTTGCAGCGCGCTCAAAATTGTGTAACACCTTTTTTATTGGCGTTTCTCTCACACGAATACACAAGGAGCGAAACATTTTAATAATTTCATTTGATGATTTTCGCACGTTATAAAACACTCAGCACTTCCGATGACATTGACGACATGACGCATTGGGAGTTTATTTTTTTGCCAGTGAATATTTTTTGTTTGCTTATGGTATTCCTCTTTCGTTCGTTCTTTTTTTTGGCAAAGAGAGATTTTCATTTTTTTTCTCTCGACTTCTTTCGATTTTCTGTTTCTCCTTTTTTTTCTGCTCTGGCAAAACGCAGCGGCTTTTCTGGCACATAAATCAATCAAATGCAGGCACAACACGCATTGCACACAAATATCAACAGCAACAGTCGTGCTGGAGTGAAGAAAAAGTCGCAGGAGGGCGAGTGGGGACAAGTTGGATGACTGCTAGAAATCACATTGCCAAGAATCCATGCAAACATTTTCAATTAAAAATTGCTCTGCCATTTGTCAGCAAACACACAGCTGTATATTTGTATGCATGTGTGTGTGTGTGTGTGTGTGTGTGAGAGTTTGCTTGTCCATTTCTTTTCTTTTTCGCTATCACTGTCTTATATTGCCAATTGCTTATCCATCACAATCACAGTGAAGCATTAGACATCAAACAACGTCGTCTTTGCTTGCCAAATGCATTCATATCCATCGCTTGAATGCCACAGTGCATGTCAAACTATTGCATGACATTAATGTGAAAGTTTGCTTAAAAAATGGGAACTTAAGATACTAAATTAAAGTATAGAAATACTTGCTGACTATAATTTGACAGTTGAATCATATTACTGCTTAACGGTTTCCTCAAAACATTTCCCACTGTGCTCAAAACTTCTCATAAAGTATTCGACCATAAAACCTTTCATAATTGAAATTTCCAGCTTTATCTACTGTAACCCACAACTTGTCTAAACCAATTTGCAGTTCAGTTCATGCACCGGACAATGAATCTCAAACTGTGTTATATATATATATAGTGCCTGACTTGCTGGCCTGCAGGTCTGTGGACGCCGCACCGCTCAAAATTCAATTGTTGTTAATCGTCTTGGCCCAATGAGGTTGGACCGGCGGCCCAGTGGCGTTGTTGCCTCCTCCTCACATTGTGGCCGGCAAAACACATTTGGTTTCCAGCTAAATGCACCTTGGAGGCACTTTTGACTTTGGCTGGTGGCCCAAACGTACACACACACACGCATACACATGCACAGTATGGCAAATGTTATGTTCTCTCTATGCTTTTATTTGCTGTGTTTCTGCTGTTTCTGCTGCTGTGGCCTATGCCTGCTAATGGATTTTAAATGAGCATCATAAATACTAAACCCAAAATTGCTCTAACGCCCCCAAACACATACACATATATATGTATGTGTGCCTAGAATTCTTTAGCTTGGCCTTCAGCTTGAAATTATCTCCGGCTTTCTGCCTGTTTCGTGTCTTCATATTCTTCTTCTAGCTTCTGCTTGTTGTTGTCATTTATTCTTGTTTTGTGTTTTGTGTTTTGTCTGTTTCTTTACTCTAGTCGTGTGTATCCTCGGCATTGAGGCAGTGAGAGTTTAACCAGCTTTCTACAATACCTTTCTATGCCGCTTGAGCATGCTTCGAAATTTGTCATTCAGATTGTAACGTCTCAAAGGCTTATGTGTCGCAGTTTGTTTCATTTGCATAATTTAGGCGTAACTTTTGTAAAAAACTGTTCTAATTTTATCTTATTTATGCTAAAGACTTTAAGCATTCGCTGCTTTTATTTGGTTTTATTAAATGTTTAAGTTTTCCGTATAAGATTTTTTGTCATATAAGAATTGTAATAGAATCATCAAACCTTTTTGTTTAGTATTTATATTTTATAGAGCATTTAGTATTGTGTGTTGACTGCATAATGTTTAAACTTCATTCTTGTTCGACTTTCTTCTCGGTTAGTTGTTTTTTGGCTTTTGGTTTCGATGTTAGTTGCTGCTGTTGCTGTTGTTGCTGCTAGCAAACAGCAAGGACTATAAATATTTGTTACGCTGACGTAACAAGAACGCTGCATGTGACACACATACACACCCATACAAACACACACACACATGTTGTCTAGTACAAATCCGGCGTGTTGTATAAAAATGACTGCAATTTATGTTTTCCTATGAATATATTTGCCCGCCTCCCTTCAGCTCTACTCTCACGGAAACTGTTTCGCTTTCACATATTATTTGTATTTTTTATTCTTCCAACAACAACATAGGCGTATATGTATGCATATAGTATGTAACTAACTGTTACTCTATTTGATTGCATAAATTGTATGCAGATTTCATTTGTTGCCATTTTTAGTGATTTTTATTAAATGCAAGTAACGTGACAAGTTTATTGCGCATACGCAGCGTTTGGCTTTTGGCGTCTGGCATGAAATTTAATATTGGCTAAAATGATAAAACGCTTAAGACGGTTGCCATGTGCACGCAACACACATGCCTGTTGCCCTCCCTCCCCCCTCGCCCACTTTTGCTCTTGTCATGCGCCAAACCACTAAAGACTTGTCAGCTAATATAACAGCTTGAGACTTGAGTCGGCTACGTTGCCGCCGCAGGAGCAGCTTTTCTGTGTGTGTTGAAACCAATAACTAACAATCAGCTACTGCGTGTGTGTGTGTTTGTGGTGTGTGTGTGAATGGCGAGACACTTTATGGGTCTGTCATGTGGTGGAACTTTTGGGTCACGTTGATCATACGGCAAACTGGACAGGCAACATTTGTTCAACAAACTGCAGCATTTAATTGCAAAATGTGAGAAAATAATAAAAACGAAAAAGAAAATAAAAGAAAATGAGTTCAAATCGGGTAAGCGATAAAGGCAGAAAGCATTTTGATTAATATTAATAATAATGTTTAAGAAATTTTTAAAGAATTCTTCACCAACCTTAACAAAGTTCTTAAGTTATTCAAATTGTAATGCACAAAACTATCGCGAGAACTTTTAAAGCGAAAGTTTTTCCTTAACGTTACCTTTTAAGCACTTGGCGCATTTTTTTATTGAACTTTTACGGCTTGTAAATAATCATTTGCCACATAACAGCGCATACATATATTACCTGGCACCGTAAATATTGTACACTTCATAAAAACGGCGACAACAACAATTTGTTAAAAGAGAAAGAGAGCAAGAAAGCCGCACTAAAAAGCATAAAACAAATACCCAACACAAAGTCATAAATTTGCAGTCTATGGCAGGCATTTCTTTACTACGACTTATACTCCATACATATAGATATGTATGTATATATATACTTTTTGGCTTCATTCTGTATCATTTGAGGTCTTGAGAGTTAGCCCCCCCCCCCTCTGGCCCCTTGTCGGTATACTCACAGTTGACATTTAGAGCAACGCTGGTCTCGAGCGTATGACCCTCGGGCATGGCACGATTCCAAACGACGCATATGTACTTGGCACCATCGTCCGCCCGTCTGGGCAGTATCTGCAGTGTGGCATTTGTGTAGTGGTTCTTGGAGCCGCCTTTTAGCGCATACGATTGCAATGGCACTTTGGAGCCCTCCCGGAACCAGCTGCAAGCGAAACAGAGAACACAGACAGCGATTTAGTGCCGAAAAAAAAATGAAATGAAAACATTTGCGCCGGGTTGGGATTATTAATGAAGGCGAGCAGTTAAGTGATTTACTTGCCGCCGGATGTGCTTAAACTGTCGCTGACCACAGCGCCAGCGACGACAGCTGCACCCCAAAAATAAGTAAAAATCTCTAAAAAATATGCGCAAAAAAGTTAACTTTTGATTGGTGAATTTACAATACGCTAGCAGGCATGGGATAATACATTTCTATAGCCAAAAAGTTGTTTTCTCGACAAAAAACCAAAACGCATATCATCAATTTCCATTTATTTATGGTTAAAGCTCTTACGTTATCATTGGATCCGGTGAGCCACCGATGCTGCTGCAGGTCAGCTCGAGTGGTTTCTCTTCGGTGGCGACCGCAATGTTGCCGGGCGTTACCATCGGCGGATGTGGTGCCGTCAGTACCGTTACATTATAGAACTCCTGATGCACATCGGCGCCAGTGCCTTTGGCCTTGATGCGGCACTCAAAACGTCCATTGTCCCGATTGTACGACGTGTTCTTAATTTGCAGATCGTAAATGCCTCGACCCGGTCGAAAGTCAAGTCTGTGCGAGAGATAAACAGAGAAAACGAATAATAAGTAAAGAAGGCAATTTGCGAGTAGAAGTTAAAGGTTAACAGGGAGGCGAATTTTGTTGTAAGCTAAAGCGAACAAAAAGAAAAGAAGCTCCAAAAAATATACATATATTTTCTACTTTATGTAAATGAACTGCGGTCATTCTTCGTTCATTTACATAGCTTGTCTGGGCTATATAAGTTGAGTATATATATATATTGAGTATGTATACATATATAGGTATTTGTATTAAGTTTCCTTTGGGCTTAATGTGATTTTTTTTAATGGAAGTTTTTTTTGTATAGAATGGCATAAGGATTTGGTGTTTGGTTTTGTAACATTTAAATGCATTTTGATATTTTTAAAGACTTTTTCATCCTGCGTGGTTATCCCTTTAATACGCTTAATATACTAAATATTATTAACTTCCAGTAAATATTTTCTCGGAACAATTTGTTTTCTACTTAAAGCTAAATAACCGCAGAGAGCATCTCAAAAGTCAACAGCCAAACAATTTTTTCTTCATTTTTGTTTTCTTATTTGTTTTTTTTTTTTTTTTTTTTGAGCATCCTGGCAGTTCTACTTCGCCTGCTTGTTGTTGTTCATTTTTTATTTTTCTTGCTTATTATTATTATATTTATGCTTCGGCTTGGTCGTGCGCCAATTCGGCTTTTATTTTTTGCCGTGTGGCTCCAGAGCCGCGAAATAAAGTGAAAAATGCTCATGGCAAATTAAGCGCCGAACTTATTTTCGTAAATTTATTTGTTTAATTTGGCGTGTGGCTAGCTTTACAGTTGCTATGAGCGGCGCCACATTCAATTTTTATTAATTTAACAACCATTTCTTGGCTTAGAGAACAGTATGGGGATTCAGGACAGAAGCAAAGTGTGTGGTTTTGTGGCTATTGAATTCGAATGCATTATCCTGACAAAGAGTAAAATATGCACAGCCAAAGCTTAATTCTTTTTGTGTGGCAGTCAAATCTCTCAGTTTCGAAAGCTTAATTGGAAAGATATATGGACAAGAAATAAATAAAAATGTTCTTTATTATACAATTTTATGAATATTTCTTAAGTTAGCGAAAGTCTAATATCTTTGAGATAAAATAATAAAATATGAAATTTGATTTTTAAATGTCTCCTGACATGGCATAGATGCACTTTTCTTTGCCCAACTTCCTTCCGCCATCTTACCACTCTTCCCCCATCTTTCCAATCATTATTTTCATCAACGACATCGTCATTTATTTAACCCAGCTGCCGGAACGCTTTGTGTTTAAGTTTTAATTTCTCTTGATGAGATTTTTTCTCTGCGGCAAACCACAGAAGTTGCTGTGACAAACACACACACTCACAAGGGGTGTGGCATGTGTGCGTAGGGGTATAAATCATGCACTCGACATTATTAAAGTAGATCTTATAAACTTCTTGAGTGCATATGCAAGCAGACGAGGCCAAAGCGAGAAACTTTTTAAATAAAATTTCAATTTTGATAACTTTTATGGCAAGGGAGGCGTTTCAGTCGAGGGTGGGGGTTAAACCACAGACACACATGTGCATTTGCAAGGAGTAATAGGGAGAAAGAGTAGGGCGGGGGGAGGGAGTGGGGAGAGAAGAGGGCTAAAGCGAAGCGCACTTCCGTTTCGTGCCGGCTCAAATAGCATTTTTGGGTTGTTCTCTCTCTTTGTGTGTGTGTGTGTGTGTTTGTGTGTTTTGGGCCCAAGGAAATGACTTGCATTTTTACCGTTGTTTGCCAGAAAGAAAGATTTTTCTTTATTCTTATTCCAAATGCTCTTCAAGAGGCTCGATGTGCATTGTTATGAAATTTACGTAGAGTATTCAGAACATTCATTCTCGATCTAGTTTTTGAATCTGAAAACCATTTTAAGAAAACTGCAAGCATTTTGAGTTCATATATTAAAAACATATATTTCATCATACAGTCGATTTTCCATGAAACGAACTTCCGCATAACAAAGTCTTCCATTTAGCGAATTAATTTCCAGAATCCTACAATTCGGTTCAATCAAAAACCCATTCTATATTCTCTATAACGAAGGTTTTTCTTTTGCCCTTGCGAATGTAGTTAAATGTCGTCTCAATTTTTAAAGAGTATGCAACATTTCACATTTTTGTGGCAAGACGTTTTTACCCTTATTTTTTTCATTTTTATAATGCCGCTGCATTTCCGGCTGTGACTTTTACGAGGCTGCATCTTGAGTTTTGTATCGCAATGTTTGGATGTGGGTGAATGTGTGTGGGTGTGTGTGTGTGTGTGTGTGTGCCAAGTGCAAGCTCAAGCGAAGCACATAATTGCCTCTGCTTGCTGCATGTTGCTTGCTGCCTCAGCTGCTCGCCTTACTTGCCTGCTGCATGTCCTTCACCCCTTCTAGTGAGGACCGAAAAAAGGAATTTCTAATGTGAAAATAAGTGCTGCCTCCGTTATTATGTTGCATCGTCGCAGGACTTATGCAAAACAGTCGCAGAATTGTTATGCAAATTGCAGCCAATTACATGGCAAATGCCTGCCTGGCCTGCCTGGCCTGCCCAACCAGCACAACTACACCCTTTCCCCCACCTTCTTTCGCTACTCTTTCTCGTCATACAACAATACATGCCTCTCAATAAGTACTTGTTTGAGTTAAGTGGTTTCCCTTTAACAAATGCATTGAACAAATCTACACTGAACCATAAATTGTGATTGAATTTCGACAAGATTGCATTAAACATTAAGTTCATCGAGAGTTTCTTGTTAAAACAAAAAACTTATTAGCTTATCCATTAAAGTCTCAACTGGCAACAAATTTGCTTCAGCCAAAAGATCCAACTTAGCTATAATAATTCAATCAATTGATTCCTCAACATGCACAAAGTATATATGAATTTATTGACAAGTTTTGTGGCACAGTGTTTGGCAAGACACACACATGCAACATGCCACATGCGGCATGTTTGTTTGGCTTGTCTGCTTATCGACAAGCTCTACCTCATCTTAAGTGGCAACCAACCTGAGGCATGCCACGGGGCTTGTTAACTGTAACTAAAGCTCGCGTCTGCCTCGTTAGTGCAGCAGCAACAACAACAACAACAATAATAGTTGCTGCCAGATTATGTTATTATCGGTTTTAGTATCGAGTCTCAACTCTCGAGTCTCGAGTCTCGTTTCTCGTTTCTCTGTCTGCCTCTTCTTGCGTCTTCAAGCACAGCGCCAACTTGGCACATGTATTTTCTTTCCCCCGTTTTCTTTCTTTTCTTACGGCATATTCTATGCCACATTATTCAATTGGCGGGCGGGTTGGTAAGAGGGAGAGTATTTGTTGTTGCTGCTTCGCTGTTCGCATGCCAAGGCAAGGTCCCATAAAAAATAATCATCTTTTTATACACTTGCCAAGAGGGCTAGTCGAATTTTGTGATGAAATTGAAGAAGAACTCAAAAAATATCGAAGACAAAAGTTTCTCACTGAAGAAAAGCTTACATTTTCTACCAATAATATTACTTAATCAATAATTTTAAGGCTATCTCTAAAACTAATAAAAGGAAGCTAAGGATAGTAATTTGTTTAAGTGTATATATCTGTAGCTTTAAGGCTAACCTAAGATAACAGTTATTTCTTGCTTTATTCTGGTTATTTTCTCGCTTCAACGCCAAATGTGGAGAAAGTTTTAAAAAGTGCGCGCCAAAACTGACGCGTGGCAAGGATATGGTAAGGGACTTAAGTAACCGAATTACATGCCTCACCCCTCTTCACACCCCTATCACACCTCGCCCCGTTGCCCTTACCCTCCAGTGGGTCTTCATGTGAACGATGTGCGTTATGTGCGGATAATTGACTTTTAAAATGTGTGTGCGATATCACAACAACAACAACAACAACAGCAACAACAGCAACAGCGTTGAGAAAGTAGCTGCAGAAAAAAAAGGGTCGGTGCGTATAATTAAACGGCATATTGTCACGCATCCCTGCAGCTGGAGGGGGTTTGAAGGGGCGCCAGCAATGTTGAGCGTCAAGGACGAATGGTTAGCAAGGACTTTTAGGGGGGGCTACGTTACAAGAATTGCTCCTGTTTTTGTTGTTATTATTATTGTCGCCATTATATGTTGCTGTTGTTTTTTTTTGTTGTTGCAACGAGGGTGAGGGTTGGCGAAGTAGAAAAAACAGGTTAAAAGGTGGCAGCCAACGGATGTTGATTAAGAGCTTAAGGATATTTAAAAATTAGATTATAGAAATGGCGACTTTAATGAGTATAAGAAGAGGAAGATAATGGATTAAATAATTGAAATTTAATGGGAGCTGTGATATTGGATCGATTACCAAGAAAGTTAAGGGAACAAAGTTATATGAGTTAATTAAGAAAATAATGAATGTGGTAAGTTTTTCACTTAATTTTACTTAGTAAATTTTTGAGAAATGATCAAAAATCTTTTAACACAAAAAATTATTTCACTTGAATATCTAAAATTCATTAGCTCAATGGCATTAAATGTTTCTGAATCTGAACTATTGACTAGGTTACTTTAATTAACGTTTAGTTTTGTAAGCAATATAATATAATTAAGATATTCCATGACCTTAACAACAATCGATGTCATTGAATAGAATTAGAGTAAACAAAAGGAACACAAAGAAAACGAAGCAAACGATGAAACAAACAACTAACTAAGACTATGCAGAGGCTTCAGCATCCAGCATTCAGTATTCATCAACTTATTCACACAATTTTCCTAGCCTCACAACCACCTACCCCTTGAGACCAAGCCCCTCCGACTGTCTTGTCGGCTTGTCCAGCTTGGCTTTGGACTGGTCCGAATGCCTGCCTGCTTGCCTGGCAGTTGACTTATTTATGCAAATGGCCATAACAAATGAGGCGCAGAGAAAGCCAAGGAAAGGAGAGAGTAAGGGGCGAGGGAATGATGACCGCACTGTGAAAACGATTAATTTGGTGCTGGGCAAGCGGTAAAGAGCGAGAGGAAGAAAAAGAGAGAGAGAGAGAGTGAGAGATACAGAAGCGATGCGATGTTCATTATAAAGGGCTGACCCTAGGGCTGTTGTCAATGAAAGAAAGAGACGGAGACAGAGTAACAAAACGAGTAAGAGAGAGAAAGGGAGAGAATGAGATAGTAAGGTTAACGGCGATGTGCAGCGTATTGCTCAATCGTGCCAAGTTAATGCTTATGAATGATGAGGAAGGAAAGAGAGGGAGAGAGGGTTAGTGAGGGTGATGGGAAGGGGGGTTGGGTGTAGCATTGGACAACTTATTATTGAAACATGTTGCTAACATTTGTTATGCAAAAGGCGACATTCATGCTAAATGTGACAAGCGGATAGCGGTGGGGGGTTGGGCGTTGGGGGGAAGGCAGTCAAAGTCATATGTAGCTGTAACTGTATCCATCATGCTTATTGCTTTATGTCTGCTGCCAACTCTGATCCGCCTTGACCCCTTTCCACCACCCCGCCTGGGCATTCATTCATTCATTGCGTTTATTTGACTTGCGCTTGTGCAAAATTTCTATAAATGCCTTTGCTTGTCAGTCAAAACGACGCCCCCACTTTTTTTCCTCCACTCCACCCCCCCGTCCCCCACCACCGACTACTTATCTCTATTGCCAATTTGCTGCTGTGTTCAGCACTATCCAAGTCTAGAGATGGACGTTTAGATGATAGTTTTAGAAGTACAGAAGGAGAAATAATAATTATCTTCAAATAATTAAAGTATTATAACTAAATAAATAAAAATTAATAAAAACTTGATTTTTACCTTAACGTTCCTTGAATCTATTTTGTTTTCTTCACAAGATAAATGCTCGTGTTCGTGTCACGAGATCAACTCAACTTCTAATCTGGACTTCTCTATCTCGCTCTCTCACTTATACATTTAGCACTCCCGCAGATGATGCCATTTTCGTTGAGCGCTGTCGCTTTTGTGCCTTTCACAAATGCAATGCAATGTTTAGTGTGTGTTTGGCCTTGCCAGAGCAGAACTATTTTTTGTGTGTCTGTGTCTGTGTGCGTGGGCGCTCTGCCTTTTGTATGAATGTGTGTGTGTGTGTGTGATGGGCGCTCTTTAACGGTAAACGTGTTTGCGAATGACAGCAATGTGACATGCCAAAGCGACAGCAGCAGCAGCAACAACAACAACTAACAATAGATGAAAAAAAAAGGAACTACATTCGAGTTAACAGCCAAACACGGATGTTATCCTTGGCAGAGGTTTTAGTGTCACTGTCAGCAGGTGTTGATAATAAGGGCAAAGCAAACGAACAGTAAGGCAAAAGCAAAGGTCAAAGCTGTTGCTGACACTCGCAACATTCACTAATCAAATGTTGCTAGCTCGTATTTCTCACACACACACACACACTAACACTAACACGCTCGCACATACGAAACGCTAATCAAATTGTTTGCTTTGCATCAGCAAAGTGAAAATGCAATGAGGCAGGTGCAACAGTTGCCAACGTATGATTCAATTGAATGGCATACTAAATAGAAGAAGAGATATACATATAGAGAGAGTGTGTGAATTTGCATTTGAATCACAGATTAACATGTATACATATGCAATTACATACAAAACATCTGCTTGTCACTTTGTATGTATATGTGTGAGCGTACTCACAAGTCAGGGAACGCAGCAGCGCATTTAATTCCACTGAGTACAAAAACCACAATGACGGCACTGATGATCAGCACTTCCAGTTGGAAATTGAGTTTACGCTCACGCGCTCTTTTACTCGCAAGAGCGACAAAGGTGAGTTGGAAACTTATCTAGGCATGCCAAAATTATGCATTGGCAGCGCTGCCAGGCACCGTTGTGTTGTGGTGGAATAAAATTAAAAAGCACCTTTAAAGCAGCATTTCTGCAGGGCAGGATGGTGAAAAAAGTGCTTGGCAGCTGTAACGCATAAAATCAGCAATGACTTTCCGTATCGATAATATTAGTGCTTGTGTGAATTGAAGTTTGAAGTTTGCGCAATGCATCA
This sequence comes from Scaptomyza montana, assembly GCA_018904305.1. Lineage (NCBI taxonomy): Eukaryota > Metazoa > Arthropoda > Insecta > Diptera > Drosophilidae > Scaptomyza > Scaptomyza montana. The sequence continues at coordinate 505,048 of JAEIGR010000037.1, read as the reverse complement.
ACTTGTCCATTTGCTAAGCGTCTTATGCACACACACAAACTGCCATTCCATACGAGAGTTCATGCATATTTTGCCTGTCACAGATTTCTCAATAGATTTTACTGTGAAAAATATGCATAAATCATATCGTGGCTGCTTCGGTTCGGGCGTTAAGCAAAAGTCAGACAAACCGACAGTTGCATATAACATAAACACTCAAACACATACAGCTGAGCTTGCGGCTTGCGTTTTATGCAACACATTTTTTGTGTACTGTCAGTTTTTATTTGCTCAGCAGCAGTAGCTGTTGTAAAAAATTTTGTGCTGTGCTGTCGCCGCAGTCAAAATGACTATGAAATATAAATGTTAATATGCCAAGACAGAAAGAGAAACGTGTGGTCTGTGATAAGGTTGAACACACACACAAACACACTCAAGCAAAACACTCAACAGTTAACACATGCATAGCTTCTTAATATGCAATATTGATCAGAAAAGGATTTTCTGGCAAAAAATTTAAATTTATATGTGCCTAACATATTTTTAAATGTTATATTGTTTATTTATTTTATTTGTCGAAAGGAACTCAACACAAATACTTTTAATCTTTAACTGTTAAAATACATTTTTACCCCACAGTGCATGGTGAATCGAACAAACAACAGTTGCTTCAACGGGAAAACACAATGACAAGCTGAGCTAGCAGTGTTGCTCTCCCTATCTCCCTCTCACGCATATTTGGCATAATATACATACATATAATAAAAGCAAGCGACAAACATAGCAGTGGCTACTAACAGCCACTTCCCTCTCTGCCTTTCTTATTCTTACACTCCCGCTCAAACTCCTTGCTGTTATAATCTGTGCGAAAAAAAAAGAAATGCAGCGGCAGCGACGCGACCTTCCAAAAATTAACGAGCATCTCTTTTTACGCCTGCTGCTCTCAGTTCCAGTCTTGTGCTTTTGCTCATTCGCTCTTTGAATATCGTTGCGGCGGCATATTTACGAGTCTTTTGAGTGTGTGAGTATGCGTGCGCGTATGTTGAGAAAACTTTGCATTTTTATAGCAGATGCAGTAGAAGATATTAAAAGTGTGTTTAGTGTGACATGATTTTAAGTTCCAGAAATAGTTAAGTTTGATTTTATTTTCATCATAAACTCTTTAGAAGAACTAAGAATCTGATCTACTTAAAATTCCATTCTAACTGTTAAAAAATTCTAAGAGCGTAAGCCATATAATAGCTAAAAAGAAAAGAGAATTTTGTTAAGCTCTCTTGCATTGTTACCGTTCGTTACTTTGCATATGTATATGTGCGCATATAATTTTTTGCTGTTTTCAGCATTTTTCATTTTTCAGTGTCAGTTCCTGTCTGCTGCTTTTGCATAAATATGATGTTGATTTTTATGATTTGTATAATGTTTCATTATGTTGCGCTTTACGACTCATGCGGGAACTCGCTGCCTCTCGCCCTCCCGTGCTTTCCCTATTCCACGCTTTGTCTAAGCATGAAACAAGCCATATAAGCTTCGGTATGCGGATGTGAAATGCGGATACACAATGCACTCGCATCGTTTCAGCTTTAATTTATGGCCATGTTGTTGCTCTTGTTGTTATCTACTTTTGGGCCGCTTTGCTTAACAGTTGTGAGAATCGTTGCTGTTTGTTTGTCCCGCTTTACACATTTTATCTGCGCTCAAAAGCCAATTTTGTAGAGATTTTTGTGAAAATGGCCGCTATGGAAACTCTAGCGCCCTATTATAAGCGCATAATCTTTTGAAAACACACACACACATACACAGGGGCATGGAATGAGGCTAGGCATGAAAATGGCTAAGCCTCCCCCCCCTTCTCTCGAACTAAATTGCCCTTTCTAAGCTTACTCCACCCACTATCTTTTTTTTGTTTGTTTCATTCTAAGGTTTTTTTTTTCATGCATTTGATATGACAATGTTGGATAATTTTGGCTTACGCTTTGCAGTAGAACAGACTTAAGTGAAATTTTTATGAACTGATTTACTAACTTTAAGCAACTTTAAAAAACAATGAAAATTGATATGTTTTTGATATAAAACTTTGCTTGGTTTGCTTAGTAGCTTCAAGTTAGGTTCTGTTTCAAATAAAAAACCTATTTGAAAATATTTTCAGCTATAAATCTCACACTTGTTCCACTAACTTAAATGCCCACCAAATAAGCTTTTATCTAAATTCAAGTTTTTCCGCTTTTAGTCCTTGCTTCCGTTTCACTTTGAACACATTTTTTTAAAGCGAGCCCAAAAAGCACATTGAAAACATGCAAAGCTACTTTTGAGTCTAATTTCTTTTAGCAATTTTTTATGATGCTTTCCGCTTGCTCTACAAATGAGTTTATGCGCACAAGGCACAAGTCCAATGCTGACGTCTCCCTAGGGAGTAGAAAGAGACAGAGAGAGAGAGAGAGAGAGAGAGAGAGACAAAGAGAGGGGGTACATCAAACGAGGAGAGTTTTGTTGGTCGTTCAGTTCTATTGCCTGCTTTATGACAGTTTCATAGACTTTTTTTTATGTTTATGTCCCAGGCGTTTAGTGACGCAGCTGTTGCTCCATGGACATCACTTTGTTTTGCTGGCGGAGAGCGTGGGCTGGGAGCGGGGTTGATTGGAGTAGGGTGTAGTAGTTAAAGTTATTCCATATTTGCGTTTCTTATCTGCACGTAATTAAGGCAATGGACACAAACCGGCTGGTGTTGGCCCCTTGGAGGCCTTTTTTGCACATTTCTAATCATCGTCGCCATCAACGTCATTGCCAACATGGGCTCTATTCTTGTGGGTAAGAAGTTGGGTAGTCGAGGAGCGTGCGGTGCCTTTAACCCTTGGCACTCAAATATAGGCGAAGCCGTCTTTTATGCTTCTAGGCAATCGTTTGTTTTTGTTGTTGCTGTTGCCACCAAAACTATTTGCCTTTTGCACAATGCTCGCGGGAGCCATAACGTCTAACGCCCTCATCGACTTGAACTGCGGACAGACAGTCTGCAGAGGCAAGAAAACTAACAACTGAATGTATCAAATACAACTTAGAAAAACTTAATTATTTCACGGATGAAGTTAAAGTTTTTTTTCAATCAAAAAACTTACTTGCATAAATCTTAAAATTTTTTTATGAGCCTTGAAAATTTTTTGAACTTTTTAAATTACACAATTTAAGACTTTATTTTTGTTCAGTGTAGCATCAGCTGCTGCTCTTGTTTCTCAGTTTTTCCCTCTTCTTCCCTTGGCATCTCAAGGTAGCCCCTCATCATTTGTATTTTGCCAGCTTGTATTTATTTCACATTGTTTTCATGCCCTGCCCTCAAAAAAAAAAGCAGCCCTCAACATATATTTGCACCTGCGGCATTTACATTTCCACGCTAACCCCCCTTAGCCCTTTTAACCTCTAACAGGTCATGCCACGTTAACATCCCCTCGCATTCCTTATCATAGCTTTCAGCAGTGTTTCAGTGATTGGTAACAGGTTACAGCCAACAGTTAGCAGTTAACAGATTTTCGCTGTTGATTTTGCGTTGAATTTTTAATTACTCGCTGTTTTATGACAGGCGTCATACCTCTTTACCCCTCTTCTTTGGTATTGTTTTACTTCTTCTTCTTCTTTTTCGGTAGTCAGAGCTACTTTCACTTGGTTTGTTCATTTTGGCAGGCGTTGTAGAAGGGTTGTGCGAAAGGAAGAAATAATTGAAGTAAATTTCATTGTAATAATTGTTTAAGTAGTTTGAGTTTTTATGATTTTCTGAATCTGAAAAAGATTATTAAGCTTGTGAAATGTATTGTTTTTGCAGCTTAGAACTTTCAGAAATATTTATACTATTTCCCTTAACCAGCTTCACAAAAACGTAATCAAAAGTATGTTAAGCTTAAAGTTGGCATTTGGCATTTTTAAAGTTTCAGGGCTTTTTAATTATTATGCTTCAAAAGTTTTTCATTAATATTTCGTTTAATTTCAACTTAATGTCTCTCATTCCCCCCCGCTTTTTTCTCTCGATTGTAAATCCAATTTTAAATTTGTTGCCCTTTGCTGTTGCTCTACTCCATCTCCAGCATCTTCTTCTTCTCCTTTTTTTCCGTTGCCAGCTGTATCATATTATCATTCGTATCCAGTCCCTTCGCTTTGCTTTCCTTCCATTTTATTGTTGTTGTTATTGTTGCCATCAAATTTTTGCGTGCTGCATTTTAATGAGTGCCCCGCTGCTTTCCTCCCCTACCCTCTCTTCAACTGACTGCATCAGTGTACTGGCTTTTAGTTTGCCATTCGCACTTAATGAGCTAACCCAATCCACAGTTCCCTCTCACCCACCCTACCCTTAAATGGTGTCCCTCCATAAACTAGTTTACATGCCTTTAAGTTGAAATATCGTTAAACGCACATTTGTAGGTCGCACGAGAGGGAAAAGCTGTCCTAAAGCCATCTTTGATAATACAGAAAGTGAAATCTTTTTATAAATATAATTTCGGGACACATTTTAGATGTGACGGAATTTTTAAGGAATTAAAGTCGTTGAAAATTACCTTTAAGTTAATGGAAAACGAATATAAACAATTAATAATTATAAAATGGATAAAAAATTAAATATTTTTAATACATTTTACAACACTAAAGTGTTATGAATAAACGTTAAGAAGTTGAGTAACTAAAACTTAATTAATCTAAAAGCATTTGTTAACTTTCCGATTGACTTAAGTCCAAGACAGTTGTCAAAATTCAGATAAATATCAATTTTTATTCGATAAATTTCTATCGTTATGTTTCGACAAAAAAAATATGTGCTCCTCCCCAATGTTTAGACGTCAAACTTTCCTCCTCCTCCTCCTCCTGCTACTCATTGTCTGTCAATGTGAAGAGCAGCAGCAAAAAAAAACAGCAAAAGCAGCAGCGAAAAAAATAAGAAAAAATATTTCTACATTAAAGGTGACAGCGGCAGACGTTGACATCGTCTCCTGATCGCTGCTACTAACACTGCTGCTGCTGCTGCTCCCTCGGCTACTGTCTCTGCCAGGACAATGTTGAAAAGGACGACGACACAGGAAACAAACAAACAACGCAGCCGAAGCAGGAACAGCAGCAGCAGCAGTGTAAACATTCCGGATGGGAGGATGAAACGGGGCGTGGCTGTTTCGCAGTGCGTGTGTTTATTTTGTCGTAAATTGATTTTAACGGTGAATGACAAGCAGCGAGAAACATGAACAACAACAACAACAGCAAGCACAACAAGGAACTACAAACAGCAGGCAGAGCAAGAATCACGCACAGAATTTTTGCGGCATTTAAAAATGTATTTAAAAAGCAGCTAAAAGAACAGCGCATGGACAGAGGGCGGAGAAGGGTAGAGGCTGGAGTAGAGGCTAGCTGGCATGTATTCATATTCTGATTAGAAAAAATAGAGCATTAAATTTATGTTAGTTGCAACATGTTCGACAAGCATGAAGCAGAGAGAAAGAGGGGTTGTGTTGAGAAAGAGTGTTGCCAGACCCGAAGAAAACAAAATGAGAGAATGTCAAAGAATAAAATATTAGACTTTAAGATACCCAGTAATCTGCTACTTACTTTACTTATAAATATTTTAAAGGATATGTAATTTGAATCGTATTAATAAATTACTCAAATAAAGAATTATCGATATTAATCGATTTTTGAAAACAAAGATTAAGGTGTTTAAATCATTTTGACTGTTCTACAGGTTTTTACTATCCGCTTTTATCGAATTTTAAAAGAAAGAAAAGGAGTAGGTTTATCAATATTTATCGGATTACAAAAATCTAATGGAAAATATATAAAAAAATATTTAAATATTTGACAGAATAGGCAGATTTAAGATTTATTAGCTCAAGGATACTGCAAATTTCTCCTCAACTATACCTCCCGTTTTGAGCCATATTCAATGGGTATAAAAACACAGAAAAGAAGAGCAACTATCTTATGCCAACAGAAGCCCCCAAAGGCTGTTAATGGCTTCCTTTCAAGGCTGTCTTGTCGTCCTGATGCGCTTCTTCTTCTACAGATCCTTCCTTCTTCATTGCTTTGCTTGCTATTTCTGTGCTCCTAAGTTGCCTCTAAACTGTGTTGCGGCAACCGCAAACAGCGCCAACAGCATCAGCAGCAACAATAACAAGCTTAATAAATGTCGACGCAAAAGCCGAGTAACTAAAGCTGATGTAAAATAGAGGGTGTCGGGGCGGGGTGTGAGTGTTTGTCACTGCCACATAGCCACCTTGCAACATGTTAAGCAGGTGTTTCAAAATCACTTACGCTAAAACATAACAACAACAAACGCGAAGCGAAGCGAAAGCGAACGCAGCAACAGCAGCATAAATACAAAAGTTGTCAAGACGCTTTCCAGCAAATAGCGACAATGACAACAACAACAACAACTACAACAACAATGAAAACAAGGAAATAAGCAAACAAATTTGAGTCAACTTCAATTGAATGTTGCAGTTGAATCCACCAAATCAATCACAACAATAGTTAAGAAATTATCTTGAAAGAACATTTTGCGATGAAAACTTATTATTCAAGAGAGCGAAGGATCTATTACAGAAAGAGTTCAATCTCTATTTCAAAATTAACTCTGCCTAAGTACTACTTTCTCTACCATTTGTTATCCAAATCGTTTCTTTTAAGTTTTATAATAACTTTCTTTACTTTGATCATAAACAAAAACTCATCCTTAATATTTCCATTACATTAAAGAGAATCAGTAATGCATGCTTAATACATTTAAGCTGTCCTTTAAAGTTGTTGACAAAACTCATAACGTTTACAAAATGCAGTTGCAAAAATTTCAACTGAATAATTCATAAAGCTGATGACTCGCCTCGAGCATGAAGACATGGCGGGGACGATGTCGCGGCGCCCGCTTCCTGTGTGCGTGTGTGTGTGTGTGGAATGGGCCTCTTTTGTGGCTGCGTCTGTTGCGGCAAAACATGGCGGCCGGAAGTACACGTTGACAAGTCGCACTTCGTACAGCGGACAACATCCGGCGTCGCCGTTTGCCCCCGCTGTTGCCTGACTGCTGTCTTTTGCGGTTGTTTATGCACTCACAAAAACACAGTTTTTTTTGTTTCAGTTCTTAACAAATGACTTCTTAATGCAGATTTAATAATAAATAATTAGACTTTCATTGAAAAGAGTACATAAATAAATAAAATATTTATTTGTTGATTAAGCTATAGAAATTTGTTTTTATATGAAGTTTCTTTTCTTTACTATTTTTATTATTTTTATTTTTGTTTGAGTGTAGAGCGTAGAACTCTGGAAACTTTATGAACTTCACATGGCGGTGGGTGGCCAAAAACAAGTCATGTTGTTGTTGGTGTTGTTTGTTTGTTGGTTGTTTGCGTATTTGCATAGAAGGTCATTTGTGAGGCAGCTGTTGTTGTTGTTGTGTTGTTGCGTGTGTGTGTGTGTGGTTTGTTTAAGCTAACTTTAAATTAAGCTTAGTGGCTAAAATTAATTTACGCGTCGCCATGCAGCATAACAACGCCACAAAACAATAAACAGCAACTGCCACAGCAACAACAACAACAACAAAGCAAATGCCACACGACGAGACGCTGAGCACAGAATTACAGCCGCTGGCTTGCCCAAATTTTAGATTCACTGTGCAAATCCGTAGTAAAATCACCGAACCTTAAACCTTAAATGGGTGGTTTTTGGTGGCTTTAGCCGGCAAGTCGTTGAAGTGGCTGCACGCAGCAAATTTTATGTTCAAGCTTCAAAGCGTATGGTGCGATTAGTGAAAAGCTCTAATTTTATATTAATGCTTGAGTATTTTTCAAGCAGTTGCAATGATTAAGGAAGGGAAAAAGAGTTTAGCTGAAAGGTTTAAATAATTTAAAGCGTTAAGAAAATATTATATTCAACATATTCTTTATTTAAAATGTTTTTCAGCTTATGTCAATCTTCATAGCTTTGAAGTCTTAATAATTATTTATATTTATATCTTTCAAGTGCGCTTTTTTATTGTGTTAAGACACATTTATGTGTTTGCCTGTTGAACGTCGTTTGAATGCGAGCAATTTATCTATTGTGCTTGATTTCTTTGCTTCATTTCATTTTTTATTGGTGCTCGCCCATTAACAAGAGTTTAATTGTGCTTTTGGTAGGTTGGCACTCTGAGGCCTGACAGTGGCAGCAAACAAAAGGCAACTGTGTGTGTGTGTGTCTGTCTGTGAGGAGCTAGCAACAAGGGAGTGTCCTCAGACTAAAGGACTCTATAACTTATCCTGGCTAAAGCTAAGGCAAACAAAGCTGCTGCTGCTGCTGCTACAGACCCAAAGACTCTGTAGATAAAGCTCAGTTTAGTCGATTGTTTCAGTTGTTTTTTTGCCTTTGCTCTATGCTTTTCTTTACATTTTGTTTGTCCTTTTTTGGTAGTTGTAGGCCAGCTGCATTGACACCAAACAAAAGGCTAATTGGAATGTTAGCAGAAGTCACTTTTTTCTGTAGCACACTTCAAGGATCGCTGCCCCAAAAAACAAAAGGCCGCATATATGTATGAATGTGTATGCATATATATTTTGAGTAGGCATAATGCTTGTCTTTTTTGTGTTTCTTGATGCTGCCGCTGCTGCTGCTGATGATGGCAGCAAAATGAAAAATTGTTTTTTAAATGAATTCAATAAAGCGTGAGAATCAACAAAGAATCCCCAATTCGTATACGGGCTGGTTCTGACTTTGTGGCAGGGCATTAGGATGCGAGCGGGGGGCGAGGGATGTGGGTGTGTATGTGTCTAACAAACAGGGGGATAAAAGGAACTGGAAACGATGCCTGTTCTGCGACAGACAGACAGTCAGTCGGCTCCCAGGCTTATTTGCATTTCAATTTGCATAAGTGTTGCCATAACCAGACATATTACGTATACGTATTGCCTTTGATATATGTATGAGTACACAAAGAAGAAAAAAGTATATGAAAATAGAGAAAAAGAAGAGAAAAAAGAAGAAAAAAAGTCAACTAGAAAGTTTTCTTTTTCGATGATGCATGTCCTAAGCTGATTAAAATTAAGTATACGTATACGTGTCCTTGAAAATCCTTCGCCCTTCGTTAAATTTATAACATTAAACTTTGTTTAAAAACACTTGAACAACAGCAACAATTAACCATTCTTTGAGTTTTTTTCTTACTTTTTCACAGTGCATATACATAAATGAATGAATATACATAATGTTTGTCTGCACACCGCGTTTGATATATGTTACATTCACGTTGTGACATGTTTTTTGTTGGTATGCGTGCGCCATTTTGCTGTGCGCTAGATGTATGAGTATGGGTAGCACACAAGTCAAACGAATCGGAACCAACACGTGTTGCCATATACATATATACATACATACGTTTATATTTCATCTATGCATTTGCTCACAAGGTAAAGGTTAAATGTTGACCCGCATTCGCATAACAGAGATATTGCAAATGTGGTATGGTGGGTCGTCTCTTTGAGTTTTGTTTAGTATTCGGTTTGATAACAGCGTCGACTTTTGCATAAATATAAAAAAATACTACGCACATCCATTACGAATTGGGGAAATGTGTCAGCTTGAACAGACATTCAACATAGCAGCAACACAAACAGCTTGAGGCTACACAAAACATAAAGAAATCGGTTACAACATATCTTATATGCATAAAGGATCTTAAAAACCAAGATTTAAGGTTGCTCTTCTTTTGGAGAATGTCAACAAGTTTTAATTTTTTTTTATGTTTCGTATCAAATTTTTTAAGGAAATTATTGGTTCCACCGCACCTTTATGTAATTCATGTTGAAAATCAAGCAAAAAATCGAATTGGGCATTGGTAAAATCTTTCGACTTCCATAACTTCGGCAAAACTGACCCGATTTTCAAAAACAATATCTTAAAAGTCATTTTTGTCCTTTTTGTCATTTTTTGTATGGATTTCAAACGAGATTTTTATCCCCCGAAACTATAGATGTTTAAAGTTCAAAAATTTAATGCAATACTAAGAATTACTTTTGCGACCGATGTTATTTGAAGCCTCCCCCTCTTCCACTCAACTCCGTTTATGTTTTTTGATAGCACAAGATGCAAAATTTCATGGGAAAACCACAACAAAGGCGCCCCCTAGCAGAACGTTGTATTAAATTGAGCACGCGCTTCTTAAAAACCAAATTAAAAATCGATATGTTACAAGACGAAGAACATGAGTTTCATATTAAATTTCTCTTAACGCAATTGAATAGGCCTCTTTGTTGTTGATTTATTTGGAATTTTATCTGATGAAAGAAGAGAACGTTTGGTTTTTTTTTTTTTATGATTGTTTCCGAAATTGTTGGCGCACACTCTAACACAAAATTCCAATGCCATGGCAGAAAGAAGCACAGGCCCGCAAAAATAACAAAAATAAAACTGAATGGGATCTGACAGCTGGAGAGGTGGATGGAATGAATGTGAATGCGTTTGCTAAAGCAAATTTTATATCATCTAGATGACAGTTTTTTTTGTCAAAAATGGACAACACGAGCAGCAGCAGCAGCAGCAGTTGGTAGCTGTTAGGTGAACCTTTCGAGGTCCTATGCTGGCATCCATCATGGTCTTAAGAGCCAGATTAAACAGTTTAGCAGCAGCAGTTAACGAGTCTGCTGCGTTGATTGAACGTTATGTTGCTGTGGTAGAGGATTAAAAATTCTTCAGCTACTGCAAAATATTCATTAGACATTTTTGCATTGCAACTTAACTGCAAAAATATGAACACATTGCAATAGCAAAAACTGAAAGCATCTCATTTCAATAAAAACCATGCTTAAAGCTCAAAAATTGTTTTGGTAATTTTTTGTGTGAGTTTCAAATTTGTGCAAACATGTTTGCCACAGTTCAGAGATCAAATCAATTACAGTTTGTTATTGGCAATATTTGAACAATATTTTGAGGGCAGGCCATACAACATAAAAATTTTGAAAAGTCATCAACGGCAAGTCTTTGTTTAAGCTGCAGTCAGGCTTTTGGCATGTCCTGTAGATCCAAGTGATAAGTTTTTCAGTATATAATATTTGTAAAACTTTTAATTGATATTTTTGCTAGATATAAACAATTTTTTATTTTTTCATTTAATTTAATTTAAAATTTTGTGTCCTCATATCATCCCAATTTTAACAAAGGGTATCTTAAGTTCTAACAAACGACACAACATTCACGCTGCCTCTTTGTTGCTGCTATTGGCATTTGTTGTTGTTTTGTGGCGACACCATTAGACCGCCGTCTCTAAGCCCACATAAATCAAGCAAATTGTTTTAACGCGCGATTAGCAAAATTTTACAATAATTTTGCTTTTGTTACTGCGATCTGTTTGCTGGATTTTTGCATGTTCTGCGGCCTCCCCTATATATTATGTATGTACGTATATCATCTGGCCAATATGGGAGTGTTTTGTCTCTTTTGTGTGTGGGGGTGGCGTGGCACTGTGTTGAACACAGAGAGAAAATTTTCCAAACGATTTGAGGCATACGCCGCATTGAATGTTTTTTCACGCTTAAAATGCGCAGCAAAATGATTATTATGATTAATAAATAAATAGGCTGGTCTGGGCAACAAGCAATGGTGGAGCAATTGAGCAACGAAATCAACGAATATTCAGTTGCAACAACAACAACAGCAGCCATTTAAAGGGCGTCCTGCAACAAGCTTGACGAGCTCTCAGAGCTTTAATCAAGCTGCGTATACGCAATGTGTTGCCAATTACTTACAATGGCACAAATCGGGAAAACTCTTTAACTTATTTGAGAATATTTTAAAGAATATTATTAATTTAATTATAAATATTATTGATCAGCATGCTTTGTTTTGTTTTGTTTTTTTATGACTGTTCTAGATTCTTTTCTGACTGTCGCAATTTTATCCGTTCTTAATCATCATTTCAAATCGAGATTTCTCTTTTATTTCATCGGTTTTTGTTATTCTTTGAGCTGGTCGATTCTCGTTTGAACAATATATTTTGCGTATTTTTCCCATTGTTTTCACAGAATGGCATAATAATAATAATAATAATAATAATTTCGCTTTGCTTTCGACACACAGAGCGCGTAGGGCACCAGCTGCTTCTGATGGCAACGCTTTTCTGCTGCTGCTGCCAACACTTATCCTTATAGCATCCGAACAACACAACCAACCGCCCCACAACATCCTCTAGGGTATTAGCAGAAACATCTTCTTGTTTACACTACATGCGGCTCTCTTTCCCACTCTTTACTCTGCCTTTGCCTTTGTATATATGTATGATTGTGGGCGTGACTGGGCTATGAATTATCGCCTGCCAGATGAACATTTAATGATGTACACAACGATGGCATCGTTGATGGGCCGTCGATGTTGTTGTGCCTGTTGTCGTTCCACACTCAGTCAGGGCCATTGGCAATTTTAATAAATTTAACAGCTGAACGCATCGCGAAACTTTCGCATCTTTCATCTTTTATCAATAAACATGCGTTAAATAGAGGGGAAGCGAGAGAGGCTGGGGTAATTCTCTCTCTTGTGTTGCTTGGTTGGGCCTTAAGTGTCGATGTCATGCAGGCAATTAAATAAATGTGCAGTTGACTCCACATTCCCAACTGTTTCCACCCCTTTAAGTTTTCGCCTGCTTATTGACAGGCCATCAGCGTTGAATTTATGAGGCTGACTGTGATTTATCAGACCATTGCACACAGAGGACACGCAGTCAGCACTGACACCGACTGGACAAAGGACACAATACAAAATACACAATAACAAGCGCAACAAACAGAACGAACAGAAACTTACCGATAATTCGAGTTGAGCTGAACATCGCCAATGGCGACGTTCTCAAACAATGTAGGGCAGCAGGTCCATCTTGCCCAGTAGAAGGTGAAGTCAGCTGAATCATAATGCTCGGTGAAACGGCACTTGAGCACCAGATCGACGCCTTCGCGTGTATCCATCGATTCGTCCGCAACAGCCTCGTCAGCCAACATCAACAGGCAAAGCCAGAGGCAGCCTGCAACGACAAGAAAAAGGGACAAAAGATGAGAAAAGAATTTTATTAAGACTTTACGCTGTACAGGAAATAGGATCTCGATTTTGGAATATTATATTGTGACCCAATAACATTTAAAAATGTTATTCATGTAACGTATACTTGATATTTGTAGATAAATATTTAACTTTCTATATCGCTTGGTATTTATTTTCTCGGAGTGTCAACGAGAGAGAATGGAGAAAAGATAAGCGCGAAACGATGCCGAGCAATGGGTATTGCATGGCAATGCAATTTGGTTGTGTACATTTGCAGCGTACATTTAATTAAGGATACGCCGTATAGTGAAAACCCACTCGTTCTGCTACACATGAACAAACAACGAGCGACAACAAAAACTCCCATGTACACAGAAATAACTGCAAGGCAAACACACACACACATACTACAAGAAAATAGAAACAGCGAGAGGAGCGAGAGATAGGGGAAGAGGTTGAGTAAAATGTATCCGCGGGCAGTTTTTTGATTTATTCTATTATCTGAAGCAACAGTCGCGGGTTTTGGCAATCAATACGAAAAATATTGTTATAAATTTAGAAATTGTAAATCATTCTGCAGCGAAATGAATACTGCACACACACACACACAAGCAATCGTTGAATTCTAGAAATATCAAGAAATATATACTCGAATGTTTGTATGTTTAATAAATGAATGTCGACTCAATTACATTTACGTTTTATAAGCTCACATTTATGAGGGTGGCTCAAAATAAACAAAACGTGCCAAATATGTTGTTTTTGGCATGTTCATAGCGACATTAAACGCTTTAAAACGTACTCGAATGTGTGTACAAAAATAAATATCGTGAGTTGTGTTTTGGTTTTAGTAAATATTTTTTCTAACTTTCTTTAGTACTAAATCTCTTTCATTCGAACGCTTCAACTATTCAAATAATTGTTAAAAATGTAGAGAGATTGATTTTGTTAACGAAAATAAATTGGTTAAGTTTTTTTGTTGTTGTTGCTGTTACTGCAAGCTGAGCTTTTGTGGTTACGCTTCAGTTTGAGCAGCACTGAGCATGTGTTAGTGTATTTGTCTACAGTTAAATGGAGCAAATGGTCGAGTGGCTGCCATTGGGTCGAGTACCACCCTTTGCTTTCTCTTCTCTCCTTATACACGCTCCACTGTTTGTCCGCGAAGCGCTTAGTTTTAATTTGTCTGCTTGCAGTTTGTTTTTAGCTCACTCCCCTCTCTCATTCTCTTTCTCACTCCCGCATCTATTTTGTTTGCGCAAATCTGTTTTTTCGTGTGTATATTTATATATACTATATAGATACATATATTTTTCACTAGCACTTCATTGTTCATATACGGGGCAAACAACAAAAAAGTAGAATACATATTTAAACAAGACGAACTAAACGCGCGCTGTGTACACAAATGCATTTGATATTGTGTTGAGATTTTACACTAGCTGCCGCAAAAAACAAACTGTTCAATACACTATGCTCAAGGGTAGGGGGTAGGGCAAGGGAGCCGGCTTATACAATTGCGGGCCGCAAAATTTTTTCCAATCTTTTTGTTCATTTGTTAATGGTTTTTTATTCCCACAATTTTTTTGAAACATGTTCTGATTCAACTTTGCGTTCTCTCTGTGTTCTTGTAATTAACATGGCGATTGTTGCTGTAATATGCCACAAAAAACTGTTGAAACCGCGTAAAATGATGATAATGCTAAAAAGTATTCATATATACAAAATGTTGCAACATTTGTGCTCTTCTAATTGACAGCAGCTTTATTCTGTTTGGTGAGTTACGACCTCATGATAATTTGAATACAAAAATTTACATGTAGACATAAAAAGCTGAACTTTTTAATGCTTAAACAAAAAACACGTCAAATCCTACAACTATTTTTCATAACATTCAATTCTGGAGATTTTCTCATTTAAAAAATTATTATTGATGAATATAATAAATAAAATAAATTGTTGCTTTAATTTTTAGCCCTGTCCAAATTCTGAATATCATGTTTCATAATTTTTGATGACCAAAAAAAAATACAAATCATGAAAGAGTAATAAAAATCTCAAAAGCAAAGCGTTTTTTATTACATTCGGACTTCACCGTTGGCTGACTTGGACTACGATTTGCATATTTTTATGCAAATAATTATAAGCATTTTTTCTGGCTTCAAGTGTAATTGGCTTACGGCACTTGCCCTTCCCCCCCGCTATCACCTACCACTTATTTGTGCTTATGTAAACTTAATATGCATTTTAATATAGTTTTCATTTGCTTTATTGTTGAAAAAAGGAAGAAAGGAAAACGAAAATCGCAGCTTTTAAGAGCTAAATTAAGTTTTCTGTTGTGTTAAGTTATTTAATTTTGTTGCAGTTGGCAAAAACGTAAACAAAATTTGTGTTTTCGCTTAGCCACATCAAACGCTGCCAGGCTATATGCATTTTAACAATTATTTTAAAACTAATTTACAACTGATGGATTTGTAAATGCAAATCAAATTTGTGAAAAATGTGAGTGGTATTTATTAAAAATAATAATATATTTATTTATATTCCTGTGCAAGCATTAAAAATTATTTGATTAATTTATTCAATGAATAATTGAATAGCTTTATTAAAAAATAATAAACATGCTTTTCGCTTTATATAATAAATTGTAATTAATTGGACTTCATTAAATATGCGATGATTTTTTCTAGAAATGTGATTTGCTTTCCCTTTTGAAGTGAATTTGTTTTATATATATGATGTATATGTAAAATTTTGGTTGGCTGTTGTTTAAGTATCTATATGACAAGTTTCTTACAAGCTTAAGATAATATTTAACTAATATATTCCCTTTCAATCTTTGCATACTTGCAAAGTTTGCTAGAATTTTGTTTAAAACTTGCACAAAGTATGTCAAATTTTAAGACATTCAGTTTGCTTCTAAGAGTTTATGCACACACACACACACACACACACACACACACACACACATAACCAAAAACGTCTTTGGGACGAAGGTGTACAAAATGCGGTTACACATGAGATTGTGTGCGACTTGTAATAATTAGCCGTCATTAGAGTTTTAACACACATGCAGAGAAAACTTTGTTGCATCTTCTCGTAATGCTTGCCCCTCTGCCACAGTTCACAGTTCGTCTCTCCTGCCACTCATTTATGTATGTATTTCTCTGGTGGCTTTATGAATTTTTCAATTGTGCTGCTGCTCCTTTGGTGAAAACTTTGCTGTAGATTCTCGAGTGCTTAAACATTCATAAATGCAAGTGCACACAGCTCACTAGCACTTCTGTCTCGGCGGTAAACGGCTAAGGGGTGAGGGCAACTAAGCAAGTGGAGCAGGGAGAGGGTGTTTGGGGTAGGTGATTTGACTTTTGAGGTTGTCGTCCTGCTGGTTCATTTGCCTGTGTGTGCCCACAAGAGATGTACAAGCAAGTACAAGTCAAAAGTCTGGGAAATGCAACCAAAACAAAACAAACAAAACAAAAAAATGTATATGTATGCACACACACATACACATACAAATACACAACCACGCACACACACACAAACAACAACAAGAGGCTGCAATAAGAAAAACTTTTGCCTTGCATTTCTGTTCCGTTTTCTTTTTTTTTTTTTTTGTGACTCAATTTTGCGTTTTGTGCCTGAGGTTACTGCCAGTGTTGAGAAGGTTGCGGGGAAAGAGGAAAGAGGCGAGTTGCAGCATATGACGACGAATGTCTTCACAAACCAAACAAAATCAAAACAGAAATGTAAATATCATCATAACATAAAATTAAATGCACTGAACAAAAATACCACTCAATGCTATCAATTCGAGTTTAGTCTCTTGCCTTAAATTTATATCGCAGCGTGCCAGACGCCATTGATGTTAAATGTTTAGTATATTTTTGATTTGACTAAATTTAAAGAATATTTTAAATTTCTGCTGAAATGTGTCAATAATATTATTCACGCATAAATTTGACTTGATAACTAAATATGGGGAGATTATTGTTTATTTTATAACAGGCCAAACGTTTTTACAACAATTTAATCCAAAATGTCACACAAAAATCTGTGGACAGGTTGATTTATTTTTTTTTGTATTTATTGATTTTACTGTTGCAGCGATAAATTGAGTGAAAACATAAATTCAAACAAAATAATAAAAGATCAAAGCTAAAAATTAATGCGCATCAAATGCTTCAATTGTAACTGTTTTAAGGTTAAATTCTTTTTTCTCATTAAATGGCGAAAAATTGCAAAATTAACTTTTGAAATTTACTGTTTGATAATTTAATCTCCTGTGTAGGCTTCACTACATCCTCTGTCCAATCGAGACATCTCAAGATGTGTTCATTACGTGGAGCGGACCAAAAACGCAAAGTAAAAACCGCATTTGCAAACCTAACTCAATTCACAAAATACTCTTAAAACAGGATACTTGAACATACAAACATTCATATGAAGGAATATAATTCATATTGCTGGCTGCAGTTTAATGCACTTTTAGTAATGCCGGCGTCGACGTATGTTTCCTGCAACTGAGTATTGTACTCCTTACCCCGCTTATTACATACCCCATCCCTGCGGCTCCTACATGCCGACACTAAACATCGTTGCGGTTGCTTGCTTGACTTGTTTGTAATTATTTATTTCATACTCGTATAAAGTGTAGCATACTTTTGTGCGTAGACAAGAATTATGGCAATGCTGCCAGTTGTTGTTTGTGCATGCCATGTGTGTGTTGTGGGTGTGTGTGTGTGTGTGTACAAGTGTGTACATTTCTTTTTTTTACTTTCGAAAAGATTTCATGCTAGAACGCCGGGGCCAACAACAAGCGACAGGACAACAACAGGAAGATGTTTGCCAGCAGTCGCCTCCTGCCAACAACAACTAATGTAAGTTGCACACATACACACATGTCTTACATACAAATGTATATATATATATATATAAAATATACTTAAAACAAGCTGCTTGGCTCGTTTACTTGTGGCCTGAACTTGTCTGCGAGCCACACCTCCCTCGTGTCTGCTTTGCTTTTCTTTCAGCTTAATGCGAATTTCTGCTTTTAACAACAGCTATTGCAATTGTTGTTGTTATTGCTGTTGTTATTGTCGTTGTTGTTGTGCGAAGCATAACGGCATAAATATAATATGCAGTCTCGCCCTTTGCTGTTGTAAAATATATTACTTTTTACTATATACCCGCCCCCCGCCAACTCTCTTTCGCTCTATGTTTGCGCCTTCAGCTGTAATTTCAGCTCATAACAATTACAACAACTACAACAGCTACATCAACAGCAATTTTTGTGCAAAAATCAACTATACTGTACAAGTGAGTGTTGAAGGAATAGTACAAGGAGGCCGTGTAATGTGCTTCTAACATGCCTGGCTTTGTTGTCATACATACCCTGTAACGATTAAGTAAAAAAGTATGTGTTGAAAGGGGTATAATGTAAAGCAACACCTAGGTACTCTCAATAGGTAAAGGGTATCTTATTGTTCAACACTTTTTGGTATTTGCTAACGCTTTTATTATGGCAAAATATACTAAGACTTTAAATGTAGGCAAATGTAAAGCAGGTTGGCTTTTGTATTGCAAAACGTTCAGAGTGCATATGTGAATATATGTGAGTGAGTATTTGTGTGACTAACATCGCGTAACAAGATGCAGCAAGTACATCTGCAAGCATAGCATTTATTGCTGCAACAAATGATACAACTGCTACTCGATGAGCTTACACAACACACACACACACACACACACGATCGAGAGCTCAAGCGAAGCGCTGTGCCGTGTGACAAATATTTGCGGCACATAAAGCATAATAAGCAATACGGCAAGAGAGATGATGATGTTGATGATGATGATATATACATGCATATATATTTCGAGAGAACTGCAATTGAAACAATTGCGACATCAATCGATGAGCAAATAACAACAACAGTGAAACAAACGCTTAAAGGCAAATTGAAAACTTAATGAAACCCGTCTTGGGCACTCGACACACTGCCTTGTGGTCCTCTCTGGTTACAAAGAGAGTGGAAAGGAAGCTGGCCCTTAAACTGCCGAGACAACTCATTAAAATGCCAGCATCTGAAACATTTTGCAAATTAACTGCAAACGTTTCGTATGCATAATATACGTAATATAAAGGACAGAAGAAGATGGAGCAAAGCCTGAACAAAGTATTTGCTCAGTTCCTGGCCTTCCATTTCCCACCAGTGACGCTAAAGGTAGTTTGTGAACTGTGGCAAGTGGAAACGGAAATAAAGGCTGACGAGTACGACTACTAAGCTCTAGCAATTATGGCAATTGAGAAGGCAGTTCTAGATTCTCTATTCCGAGAACGAACTGCGAAATGCGCTACAAACTAGAAAATGGGAATGTGAAACATAAATTAAGTTATAATACGAATAACTTGGAATTTATTAAAGAGCTAAAAGCACTTAAACAATTCTTTGTTACAAATATATTAAAACTAAGAATTTGGAACATTGTTAAGTGAAAATAAACCAAACAATTAGCTTTTTTCCAATCCCATAATTATTGAATTGTGAATTATTACTTTAAAAGTTTAACATACTATATATTGGATACTGCTTAAATATTGAATATGTTTTCATAGATAAAGTTTTCTTTACTCCTTTTAGCTAAAATTACAACAAAACAATATGAATTTCGCAGCAACTACTGTGCTCCAAATTCTATCCCTACTTTAAGCAACTGGCGCAGAATTCTTTACATAGCTGTTAGACCTGAAGCACCGCTCGCAGCTTTAGAATCTGAAAGTGGTGGGTGGAGTTGAAAAAGTTTTACGCTGCGTATGCGTAACATCTGGCTAAGGCTAAAGCCAGTTGTTGCCTGCTGCTGGTTGTTGACGCTTGCCAGCTGAGATTATATATGTGTGTGTAAGCGTGCGTGTGTGCGTGCGTGTGTGTGTGGATTGGGGATTGTGCCACTCAGAATACCCAATTCCACTTTAATTAAAACATTCACAATGCCTTTCTTTCCCCCATTCGCAGCTAGTAACGTTGCAGTAAATTGCCGAGCCCAGATATTCCACATTATACTTACACACACAAACGAGCACATACAATATGAGAACCCTTTGGCCAACATTGAGAGAGGGGTGGTGGTGGTGGTGGGGGTGGGACAAAGCTGGGCACGTATATTACATAATATGCCATTAATAAAAGTGTTTAAAGTTCACTTAAGTGCCGCATGGAGCTTTAGACAAACGGAAACCGTATCAACAACAGTTAGTGCACACAGAGGAAACTTAAACTCACACACACACACGCAGCACACACACATACTGAACATTCGCGAAGCGGTTAGATGGTGTTGGGTGGGAGTGGGGGTTGCAGTTAGAAAATTGGGTTTGGGTTGAGGTTGGGGTTTCTGTGGGGGGTGCTTACCTAGCAAAGCGACTGTCTCTCTATTTCTGGTAGTGGATTCCATGACAGACTAACACGCAGTTGGATTTATATGCGGCCAGCGTCAGAGTAAACATGAGTTTGGATTGCGGAGAGAGAGAGAGAGATGGCGGTGTGGAAGTGGGGTTGGGACTTGGGTTTAGTAGCTGTGGGTAGCAAAAGCAAGGATGGATGGATAAAGACTGCTAGAGCAAGACAAATGAACAAATAGAGCGGGACTACACGCAAAAAAAATACTTTGATCATAAAGGCTGGCGAAATTGGAGAAGAAATCCTCTAAAGTATTTTAAAAAAAAACTTTTATATTTATCTCATATGCATTAAGTTTATCCTGATTGGTGCTTTATTATTACGAAGTAATGATTGGAAACCTGTTTTCCTAAGTGTACCATCAAGTTTTGCGATTGGGGACAATGCTGGCCAAAAAAAAGACGAAGCAAAGGCCGAGTGAAATGAAAAATCAACTTCACACAGTTCACAGTTCACAGCTGTGTTGGAATCGTTGTGCTTCAGATTTTTCTTTTCTCTAGCTTTTGATTCAGTTGCTGAATCTAATTCTGATGCTGGTTGTGTGCGAGTTGTCCTGCTGCTGGCTAAAGGAACGAGAAGAGAGAGACAAGAGCTTCAGCTCATTCATTTCCGCTGCCCAAGGAGATATTCAGTCGCACACAATTGACTTTGCGGCTCAGTTTTGTCAAGCTAGTATCAACCAAGCCAAGTCAATAAGGCACGCACGCAATGAATGAGACAAAACGAAGGCATATTTACAATTGTTGCAGGGCAAACAATAAAGCTAGAAAGGGAGAGAGAGAGAGAGAGACAAATCAAATCAAGAAAGCCTATTCACCACAGTTTACCTCTTCAAACTGACTAAAGGGTAGATTAATAACTTAGATTTATTAACGAATTGAAAGTTCGTTCAGCAAAAGTTTGCTTTATTTACGAAATTCTTGAATATGAAAGGGTATCTTGAACTCTGCCGACTTGCATACTCAACTTTTTGTATTATGTATTTGCATAAGTTGAGATTCAAGAGTGTTTGACATTTAAATGCCACGCCCGCTCAATGGATGTGCATTTAATTTGTCATAATTTGTGCGACAATTCCAAAGTGTGTGGCTTAGAGCAGGGGTTGGGAGGTGGTGGAATCGTAGTATCGTAGTTCTGTGACTGCATAAATCATGTGGTTAAACATGAAACGTAATTTGTTGTAAATTAAATAATGCCAACTATTTGTTTGTTGTTTTGTTCAGTTCAGTTCAGTTCAGGCTGTGTGTGTGTGTGTTGTGTGTGTGTTGTGTGTTCAGTATTCGGTTGTGCATACTTTTGTGCGACACTTTGCGAAACATGCAAGAGCAACAACTGCAACAACAAGTACAGCAAAATGACTGCAGCAGCAGCCGCACTTGCCACAAAATTTATGACTGCATTAATCCACATATAACACGACACACACACACACACACACACACGCACACACATGAACGCATAACTTGACCATTTTGCTGTGTGTTCTTGTTTTGTGGCATATGCCACACACTCACACAAGTCGCCTCTCGCCTTTTCTCTCCTTTTGCTGCTGCACTTTTTGTTGCACTCTCAGGCTGGCAGCAGCTGCTGCTGGCTCTTAATTAAATTATGCTTTTAATTAGGCCTTCGTGTTTTCAGCTCTTCATTTGTTGCAACATTTTTGCAGCGAGCCTCAAAATATTTTTTGCCGCTTTCATACTGATTGCACTAATTTAATTAAGCGCTTTTGCCCTTGTTTAATTACTTAGTAAAGTGTGCTTGAAAATGCCAAACAATAATGCATAGAAAATAAACTTTTGGCACGACATCTTCAAAGGCAAACAAAGACGAAGACAAATGATGTACAATTAAAAGTTTGTTGTATCTTAGAAAAATGTTTTATAATCCTGAAATGCTTTTTTATGTGTATTTTGCATAAAAATTATTATATTTTTTATCGAATAAATACTTTTAACCTGTTTTCTGCCCGTTTAAACACTTGAAGTCAGCTAAACAGAATCAATAAATACCTTTGCACACATAGAAAAGAAAACTTTCGTAATGTATTCAATTGGTAAGTCAACTTGTTCAACTCCCAAGTCAACACCATTAACAACAAACAAAAACAATAACAGAAAAACTCACCGAAAATACTTACATATGCATATTTCAACAGGGTAAGCCCTGAAGAGGATTTTAGACTTTTAGATTTCACTCAATCTTTCCTGTGATATTATTTTTTGTTTTTGTTTTTGTTTCTGCTGTTGCTGTCATATTTGGTTTTCTGCATAATTTGGCATCTGCCATGGGCAGCAAAATAAAGAAATAAAGTAAGCCAAAAGCTCTTGCTTTAACCATTTTGTCGAAGGACTCGTCGCTTATCTAAAAATGTTTTGGCTAAACGCATATTCTAAAAACATAAATTTTTGACATGATTTTAGGGTGTTTTTGTGCGAATAATTTAAGAACAGGCACCTTTGACACTTGCAACTGACACTTTACCATGTGCATGCGGGCCGAGGGGGTGTGGTAGACTGGTGGTAGAAAGACTGGTCGAATGAGATGATACCCTCCCCGAACGCTTTAATTTAATATGCCGTTGAGCAGACGTAACAGCAGAAGAGAGCATTCAGGGCCAAAAAACCAAATCCCAAAAGTGTACCCAAATCACTTTTGAAACTATCTGGCGCCTTGACGCAGTCCGAGCGAGACAGACAGACAGACGGATGGAAAGGGATAGATATTCGTTTAAAATATATATATAAAAGACAAACGAGGAAAGAGGGAAGGGGAGATCGGTGAACACAGCAGCAGGCTGGAGCTAAACATTTTCTGACCACAGCCCAAAAGGTTTGGTCAAAAAGCAACGACCCAAAACATACATATTTATGAGGTCCTTGTGGATTTCCATTGAGATAAGCGCCAGCATTTAGGCAACAAGCGATTGCCCAGCGGCTAACGGCCAAAACACAACCTTTTTATGTATATTTGAATAAATATATTTTAATTTTTCTTTGTTCGTGCTGCAAATTTTGCATTTTTATTGACAACAAATTTCATTTAACTGTGAAATGTGCCCACCTTTTGCTTAAGCTTTCTATTATGTTCTGTTACAAATTGAAAATAGGTTAAAGTTGAGTGTAATGCAGCTTGTAAATTTGGGTTAGATTCTGTAGATGATAAAATGTATATTTTGTTTTCTGATATTCATTAACATTTGAGTCGATCCAATCTAAAGGGTGTCTTTCGTCGTGCATAGCACTCTGATAAATAATTCCTGATTATTTTTTGCTGGCCTGGCAACAAACAAATCAATTGCCTTGGCCTCAACCGAGCGTTAACTACGTGCACCACGCTGCGTATACGTAACGAGCGTTTGCTTTAAGATTCACGATAGCGCGCAACAACAACAACAACAACAAACAAGCAGCAAAAACAAGTTAAGCAAATTAAAGCATGAGCACAAAACACTGCGTAAAAGCAGCCAAAAACTAACGAGCTGCTGGCCAAGTGGAGCAACTCAAGCGTCGCGAGCAAACAACAACAGAATGAAACGAAAAAACTGAAAAAAAAAAACCTGACAACAGCATGAAAAATTGTCACTAGCTGAGAGTTAACCCAGAAAGAAGTGGAGAGTAGGGGTACGAGAGGGGTACGATTCATTGCCATCTTTGGGCATCTTTGAACAGCGCTGCAAACACTCGAGAGTAACCGGAAATGTTGCTTAATAAAAACGGATATACCAATTTAGTTTTGTTCAAACAGCAACAAAATACAACAAAAAGCAAAAACAATGCCAAGGAGCAATGAGTACCGGAATAAAACGGCAACAGACGACGACTAAAGCGAAAAGGTAGAAAGGGAGGGCGAGACAGAGGCAGAGAGAGAGAAAGAGAGAGAGAGAATGCGAGAAGGTTGGCAACTGCAAAATCTCAAATAAACAGAAAAATAATAGAAATTCATTTAAAGTTAAAGCGCAAGTAAAACAAAGCGAACAACGAAACAACAAAAAATAATAAAAAGCACAGCAACAGCGAAAAATGCAACGAAACACACACAAAAAAAAGAAGATATTAGCTGCATTTAAGAAATACCCTAACTTGAAAAAGAAATGCTGAAGCGAAAGTTGTTTTAATCACCGAAAAAAAAGTTCACTAGAAATTATTAAAAAAAATGGTAGCAATATTTTTGTCACATGAAAAGCATAGATAAAAAGTTAATTAGGTAAACAAATTTGTTTTTGAACTTTTAGAAACAATTTATTTCCAAACAAATTTGCCTTAAATTCACAATTAGCTTTGCAGCATCACTTAATCCCCATACGAATAGCAGAGTAGTTGCAAAAAAGGCGAACTAAAATACATTTCAATGAAATAAAGCAAAGCTGAGCAGAAAAGCAGAAAGCAAAAAAGTTGAGAGAAAAGAATAAAGAAAACTGTGAAAAACAACTCAGCGTTAAAATGCACAGCGCTGTGATCAGGATCAGCCGATGGACAATGAAACGGGACCAAGCTGCGGCATGTTGAGCATATTTGCAGAGTGGACTCTGGTCTCTTACCAAGCAACAGAACAAGCAGCAGCAGGCTTAGTGAATAAAATGGGTTAGGGTGGAATGTAGAAACGGGGTACTTGTAGGGTTTACTGTCGCTGAAGTTTAGCACACAGCTCACAACTCGAGAGGAGCGATTTTTTGTTGGTTGTTGGTTGTTGTGCTTGATGACTGCTGCAGAAGTTGTTTGTTGTTGTTGCTGCTGCTGCTGCTGCTGTTGATGGCTGCTCGGCCGCAATTTTTGTGTTTTTGGGTTTTTAAGCTTTTTAGTTGGTTTTTTTGTTGTTTCTTTGTGACTCGTTTTTTTGTTTTTGCGGCCAATGCAGCTCGTTTACGATTGAATGCACTTTGGCTACACTGAAAAGAATGCAACTTCATGCATTTTACTTGTTTAAGTCAAATTCAGTTGGGATAGTTATTAATAATTTTTTATGAATATTTTGCATTTTAATGTCTATAAGAATAGAAACCTAAAAATTTTTTTTTTTTGTCATACAAAAAGTTTTTCAATGTCGCAGTTTGAAAATTGCTAAGCTTTCTTTGTTTTTAGTGCTGGTAAATGCACAAAACATCGGAAAAATAGAAGACCGAAAGAGATGGACTATGAGAGAGTGAGTAAGTTAGAGAGAGAACATTGAGTGTGGTTTGGGTGGATTGTGTGAACTGTAAGTTGTAGGCCAGTCCACTAGGGGTTTTGGTCTAAAACAAATGACCAAAATGACACATGGCCCAGCATGATCCAGATGGCCTACCCCACATAGCCCACACCACCCCGTTACCAATACAAGCAAAGGGCCAATAAAAAAGTTCCAATGCAGCAAACGAAACTTAAACGAATTCGAAAATTTAAGCCATAGAAAGTCTATATATATATAACTGAGTAAGCTTTTAATTAGACTTTCAGCTAAAACCAAATCAAATTGTTCCACCAAACCTCTCCACCTCTTTTACCGCTAAGCACCCTCAAGCCCACAGCTTCCCCAATCGATTTGTCAATTTTTGAAAAGGGTTTAACGCGTAAAATCGTGCAGAAAATGGCGTACAAATGTTTTGCGTTTTTTTTTATCGGGGAAAGGCTTAACTAGGCAGGCCAAGTTGTAGGAGCATATTGAGACAGGGGGAACAGAGGTTTCGCGAGTACGCACAGCAGGAAGCGTGTTTGTGAACTGAGCTGAAGCGGTGCGAAGCTCAACTAATGGCAGGGAACAAAATGTTGTTTCAAGCTGTGTGCACGAGCGGAGCTCAATGATATTTCTTTTTTTTGTCATTTTATGCTCGCATTTCGACTGTTTTTTTGTTCCGGCAAGCCTGCCTACCTACTGTTTGCGTTATTCCGT
Source organism: Scaptomyza montana (assembly GCA_018904305.1). Taxonomy (NCBI): domain Eukaryota; kingdom Metazoa; phylum Arthropoda; class Insecta; order Diptera; family Drosophilidae; genus Scaptomyza; species Scaptomyza montana. Next base: position 478,739 of record JAEIGR010000037.1, on the reverse strand, counting down.
AAAAGAAACAGCCGCCAAAAAACCCAACGCAATGTTTTGATGAAAATGAGCATACAAAGCAACAACAACAAACAGCAAGAAGAAACAAGCGCAAGCAGCTGGATCATATAGTATAGGGACGACTTCAAAGGAGTAAAATACAAATAATATCCTCCACTGATGAGAACAGCATACAAACATATATACATATAAATATATTTGTGGCAAATGGGGTTTCCAGATGCTTTGTTTCTTGTTATTGATGTTGGAGCAACAGAAGCAAAGCTAATACAATTGAGAGCTCCACATGATTGAGAGCCTTAGTATTGCCTGAGGTTGGCACTAAACGTATAGCTCAAGCGTTGTGTTAAGCGAGGGGAAAACCCTTGCAACGCAAGCTAATACAAAATAATAGATAGCCCAAGCGAGACAATTAGAGACAAAGATAATATTAATCAGTTTGAGGAAAGAAAATCAAATAAAAGGTAGAGATGAAGATTAAAGAAAATCAGAAGCATGTAAATTTGTTAAGAGCAATTATATATGTTGAGTTCTGGATTATAATTAATATAATATATTTAGTTCAATGCACAATAAACAGCTATAGGAAGTATTTGAGTTAGAAAACTTCATCATTTTACTTAAACACATTTATGACTTAAACAGTTACAAAAGTTAACCAAAGCAAAATGTACTGAATTTATTTCATTATAATCCTCTACACATCCAGCTTAGCTTCCTTCAATATAGCCACAAAATGCGCACTCACACACTGAGCGAGAGAGAAAGAGAGAGGACGAAAATGCCGTCAATCGTTGATTAAGCAAATTATCTAGTCCTTGGGCAATACAATGAAGCGCATGCTAGTAGTACGTACAGTCATGGCATGTTTTTGTTATAGCAGCTTATCCATCACATATCTGTATTTATAACCATGCGTATGCGTATGTATGTACGATGACTAACACAATCCGCTCAATCAGGCCAAGACAAACAATCAGGATTCACATCCCTGGAGCAAACATCGGGATTGCAAACAAGCAGCGTGGAAGGCAGTCAGGCAAGCAAGTTGCATTAAGCCGCCAAAACTGGCTAAACTACTTAAGAGTTACGCTCGCTCTCTTCCCTTCCCTAGCATAATTCGTTATCCCGTTAACCCCCTCCGCCCAACTTCCAGTTTCTTTGTCCACCTTTTGCTGATTAAGGTGCGACTGGCAGCATTTTGAGGCAAACAGGGCGTATGAGCGATGGCGAACATTGTTAACGGCGTTCAACTGTGACAAATGCGTTTGTCGGCTTATACAAACACAACACACATACGTACAGAGTTTTGGCCTGCTCGTAACACATGTTCTTGCGCATGTTGGCGGCTTAGAAATATTATTTATGAACCAGGCAACGCATACAGACAATGAATGCCGCCTCACTCCCAGGCTGCCCCTCCTATCCAATTCCCCTGCTACACTTGTAATTTTTGCTGAGGTTTTTGCACGTTTAGTAAATAAATAACACGTTTGCTGTAACCACCATACTCGCCCCTTCCTCTCCACTCTTATCATCTTTTCCCACCCTCACTAACTTTATCTCCCTTCCCTGCTTCCCTGCTTCATGTATTGCCACAAAATGCTTTGTTCCATTTTTTATACAAATAATTTGCTTTTGGGCAACCGTTGACCCAAGAACTTGGTCAGCTGTGTTGTTTTGTTGTTGGCCAAAATACTGAGAAAAATAAATTTTTTGAATATTATTTCAAATTTTTAATTAAACTGACTCTGACTCTATATTACTTACTCATTCTTTAAACAATTCTAGCTTAAAATTTAATGAAAAACATTTTTTGATAAATTTTATTTATTTTGAATTTATATATTTTCTATTTTATTTTTCTTTGTGTACACGTACATACAACTATCCCTTCACACACACGAATAGACACGCACACACACACACACAGATAATTCTGACCTAAGCAAGTGACCAACTTTGTTGTTTTTGTTGTTGTTGTTGCTGCTGTGTGTGTGGCATTTTTTGATGATTTATTATGTGTTGCCTATTAACGTCTGCTTTATGATGTGTGTGTGTGTGTGTGGTGTTGTAAGTGTGTGTTTGTGTATAGTTGCTTACCCTCGGGGGCCTTGTTTTAGTATTTAATATCAGAAATAAGCGCAAATCTATAAACTAAACAAAACTAAATACATGTGTTGTTATTTATACATACAACTTGGAACTCGAAGTCGAAGTCAAAGTCGAACTCGAAGTAGAAGGAGACAAAGTCAGCTACAAGCAACATTTAACATGACTTTGGTCATGTTACAACGTTGTTGTTGTTGCTGCTGCTGCTGCTGTTATTATTATTGTTGCCCCAGCTAATGAGCACGAAGTTGTCAATGTGTCAGTTTAATTAGACAAGAAACGCAACCTACAAAATGACACCAAATTGAATTATTACAACGACAGTCCTCCACGGAGTTTGTGTTTTGTGCTTTGGCCATGTTTGTACTTACATGTTGACCACTTCTGTTGATGTTTGCTGTTTTGGGTGTTGTTGTTGCTGGTGTTGTTAACATTGCAACATTTGTGCCACATGATTTGTTGACCCTCGGGTGGGGGGCAAACGCCTCCAAAAATCAAAGCAAGAAATCTTTATTTTCGTATGTTTCCTGTGGCACGGAAGTAGCTTGGGTGGCAGGGGCATACACGAGTAACTAAAACTAACTTAAGCGAAGCAATTGCAAAGGCAAATCAAATCATTTATGCTGCTGCTGCTGCTGGCGGTGCTTCATCAATAAAGCCTATTTGACAGCCCAGGCCTAAGAAGCATTTGGCCAAACAATTAACGCTGCTTTGATTATTTATGTCTCTCTATGCGTGTGAGTGTGTGTGTGTAGAGAATTTGTGAGATTTACGTAACAGTATGTGTGTGTGTGGGTGAGTTAATTATGCTTTAGCGGAACTGAATGATGAGCTGCCTGAAAGGTTTACTCTGTTTTGTGCAGCGACAGCGAGCCAATGGATTTTCATGGCCTCTGGGAGGATGGGGGGATTAGTCTTTGAATGTGATTGTACCAATACGATTGATTTTAATACCTACATATAAGAACAATTATATATGCGGGAAGGAGTAGAGGGGAAAAGGTAATTTCAATTTGAGTTTGTGGAACTTGGTAATTTATAAGTTTCGGCTCTGAGTATTTTTGCAATGTTGTACAGAATCTGCGATTTCCGATTGAAATCTTATAATCCCTTTCTCGCTTACTAGTTTTATCTTAATTTTTATCGATATTTCTAATGCTTTATCGATTTCGAATTTATTTTAGTCCTATCAAAATCATTCATTATTTTCCAGTCAGTTTTCGCTATTTGTTTTTCAAAATCTACTCTTCACGTAAGATATCTTCTTTTCCTTTCTCCTTTCTCCTTTACCTTTATCTCTCTCTCTCTCTCTCTCTCTCTCTCTCTCTCTCTCTCTCTCTCTCTCTTTCTTTCTCTATCTCTCTTTGTCTGCATCTTCTTGCCGCTTTCTTAGAGTACTTTCTTTCGAGTCTCGCTTTCTCGCACTATTTTCTTACGCTACAGTTCTCCCAGTTGACTTTAGAAGTACAGTAGTACCTCTCTAGTGGGCCATTCTGTGTGCTTGCTTAATATGCAAATTTGATGGCTTCAGCTATGAAACGTGAAAGAGATAGAGAGAGAATGAGAGTTGGCAACATTTTCATTTTGAAATTTCACTTGGCAAAATTTTAACTACTTTTCTGAGCCAACTTTTTTGCATGGCACTCGAGGGGGGCACCCATCTGACGCCGACTCGTGACTCTCTGTTTGGCCTGCAGCATTTGCTTACTCCTTGCTACCCCATTCCCCGTCCAAAAACCCCCTTTTGCGTTTTGTTGGCCATTGTTTGTCTATTTACACGAGCTCATTAACATTTGAAATGACTTTCTGCTTTTGCATTTGCGTTTGTGAACATTTTCTCGTGCGTTGAGTTATTTTAATGTTTTGGCTCAGCAAATACAGACTCTCCCACTCCTCCGCTTCCCTCTTCCAGCTCTCTGCCCCACTCCCTTTCGAGCCTGCTTCAGCACTTGCTTTAACTTCTTTGCGTTTGGCATTAAATAAAATTTGCAAAAATTATTTTTTGGTAGCAACCCCAAAAAAAAAGAGTGGAAACAGCTTTTTAAACATTTACACAGCATCGTGTATATTTTTGTTCTCTAAATTCTTCTTATTTATAACCAGTATGGAGGATATATAAGTAAATATTAGATGTGAGTGCGATGGACTCCAGTTTGAGGCACTTATTTATGCTAATTTGCGTAATTATGCGCTTCATAAAATCACTCGGCAAATGCAGCAAGCGGCTCCTAAAAAGTTCAAGTTTCTCCACTTGCCAACATTTGTTGCTTGTTCTTCAGTTTGTTGTTGTTCTTGTTGTTGTTGTAACAATTAACAACAGCAGGTTGGGTGGAGGAAAACAGTAGGCCAGAACGCAAAACAAATACATAAGCACATAAAATATTGAAAAAGTTTGAGCAAACCAGAAGATAGAGAGAGGGAAAGACGGAGTAAGAGAGAGTGAGAGAGAGATAGAGTGAGAGAGAGTTGGAAATCTTGAATGAAAATGAGGAAAATTTATAAGTGAGCGTTTGTTAACCCAAAACCATTTCTAAAACATAACTCCAACTCCAGCAATGTTTTAATTCAATGTTGTGTTGCTTTTCGAATACCTTAACTATTTGAATGAGTGTTAGAAAGAGTATATAAAGGTATTTAAAAAATTTAATATTGTACTTGAAATAATTTAAATGAAAATGCTTTTTTTTAGATTGTATTTTTTTATTCTTTAGTAACAAAGTTTAAACTAAAGTATTTTTCATTCTTTTTTTTATTAAGAATATATTTCCTTATTCTATCTGATTTTCTTATTGTGGTTTGATATTTATATGTATTACCTTTCAAAAAGAACATTCAACATTAATAATAATCGTATCCTAAAAAAATATTTTAAAAATAAAAATTCCTATGCATTTTCCTTAACTTCCCGATCGCCGGGTATCAATCACGTCTAGTACACTCTACTTCCACTTGTGTTGCTGCTTTTCAGTGCATGCTGAAAGTTCTTGTTATTGGTTTGTTCGCTTTCAAGTAAAGTTTTGCGAATGAGGTTTACAGCTTCACGCCTGCACTCACAGGCAGGATTCGAGTATGCTTCATTTGCTCGTTGAATAATTGAACATGGCCTCGCACACACACACACATGCACATAGAAGTAACGTTGTGAGAATTAGCTGCGTTGTCTGGCTTAAGTATTTATGACGTTGCCCGTACAGTGACTGCCAAACTGTGCTCAGTGGCATAAATTATGCTAAAATTTTCAATTGTTGTTACATCGTTTTGTGTTATTTTCAATGCGACTAATGAGCAGACAGGTGAAGGGGGGAGGCACTATACTAACCAAATATATATTCATGGCTAACCACTTTCCGCTATAAACACCTGCCAATCGACGACCATTTGGCTAAATAAAACGCACTGTCGAACGCTCGATTATGGTATTGCATAACAAAACACACATCGAATATACACAAACATATACATACATATATCCCAATCTATTAATAAACGTATTTTCGATGCATTTGATATGCATATTTTATTAGCTCACTCACACTCGGTCTCTTTCTTTCTCGCTCTCTCTCTCTGTCTATCACTCTAAATGTGAAAATGTTTGTGCATTACGAGAGATTTTGAAATTTTGCTGTTGAATATTTAAGCTGAATTGTGTGTGTGTGTTTGCAGGTTTATATTTGATGAATGGAATTAAAGTTAATTTAAAGCAACTGAAACACGTAAAAGTATTATGTAACATGTGCTTATAGTGCTAATATTATCAATTTAAACTTTATTGTTCACAATTTCATGGCAATCTGCTTTTAAGTGGCTGAAATGAAAAGCAAATCCTTGACTGCAGTTAATAACGTTACATAAGGCAAAGAATGCTGAGAATAAAGTTTAATCAAGCCCTCTTAAAATTATGCCTTTAAGGCACGCTTTTTGACACTTATTTACACTGCACAAAAATATGCTTATAAAATTGACTTTGACCTGCATAAAACTACAAATAAATTGACTATGTGCAAAATTGCAACCAGTTTCGCGTTTAGTCCTAAATAAGTTACTGACATCGAAAAGAAAATTCAATTTAGCTGCAACTCACACACACACACACACGTTCGGATAGCTGTCTGTGTGTGTGCCATTGAAATGCAAATGAAATTGAATTGTTAATTTCAAATAGAGAATCCTTGTGGGCCATTCATTCAATATTGAATGTGTTCGCAATAAATGTAATGACTGGCACAGTTTTTCTTGCTTTCTTTCGCTATTTTTTGCTCTTCTCACAATGACGCCACATTTGCCAAGTCAAACGTACCGCCACCTCACCTCACTCCTACCCTAACTCTTCTCTCACACCCAGCGAAAATGGCGGCAAAATTGGCACGCAAACAAATTTTGTAGGAAACGTGGCCCGTTATTTTTGGCATGACAGTGCGCGAGAGTGCAAAGAAAATGCCATTTTATATAGATTTTATATGAATATACACACACACACACACACACAATATAGAGCTTATGACGTTTCCGCTTCCGTTTCTGTTACACCCATTGAAAAATGCCATGAACGACGACAACTTTTGTGCGTAAACATTGCCAAAAAACAAAAAACCAGGGAGCTGTAAATATATGGTAACCTCTCAAACAAAAAACCCATCTTGCTTATTTGCAATAAACAAAAAAAAAATGAATTAAAAGCCTTTTTTTGTAAAAACAATTTTTCATTGTTAAAAATATATATATTTTTTTAAAGTAATTATTTAAATTGCTCGCCAAAATATATGCCATTATTGTTGTAACAAAAGCGAATGCTGAAACAATAATAAAATGTTAAATAAAGTGTTTTGCTTTTTTTGGATTTACTTCAATTCGATTTGAGCTCGGTTCAATTTAGATCTATTTAAAGTATTAAAGTCAAACATAACTATGCTAAGACCTCCATCACAGCCCACACAAGCCAAAGATGTGCTATAGATAGGCAGCACACCCACACAAAAAACAAACAAACCAAAAAAAAACTCAAGAACTAAACGTTCTACATTCTGAAAATACGTTGACAAAGGTCGAGACCTCGTTTACCTGCCAAAAGGTTGGCGGTCCATGCAAAGGGTGTGATTATGCCGCTGACACATGACACCTCCAACTCATGCAATGTGTGTTTGCCAGTGTTTGTGTGTGTGATGTGTATGTGTGTGTGTCAAAATGTTGCCCCAAAAAAGTTTCAGAAATATTGTAACATATTTTTCACTGTTGTCGCCCAACCAATTTTGAGCTATACACTAGCTGAGCGAAAGTACAATGAGTATTTTTCGTTTAAACAACAGTATTAAAATATATAATTCAACTTAGCCCAAAGAAATTTAAGTAAAATAAATTAAAAAAGTTCATTAAAAACCTAAGCATTTTGTTGAGGGGCACTTTCCATATGAAGAGTATTTCTTATTCAACTTTTCAACAAGAATTGTTTGCTTTAGCTTTATTTTGCTGTTAGTGCTGTTGGTAGTGTACCCTTTTAGCACATGTCAAAGCATTTTGAGCTCGATGGCATTTCGTAACACCTTTTTCACCTTTCAATAAATTCTCTTGGAGTAACTTCAGATGTTGTTGTTGCTGTTGTTTTCATCCTATTGCTACTGTTGCAATTGTTTGTTGTTGTTGATATTTTGGTTGCTTTCTCTCTCTGTGTGTGTGTGTGTGTGTGTGTGTATTTTGTTTGGTTGCTGCCCGCTTTCAAAATGCCATTTAGAAAATTCAATAGCGCTTTGATTTTGTTTCGTTTATTTTCACAAAGTGTTTTTCAGTGACCTGCCCCAAAAAAAAAAAACTCCTCCACCCTGCTCTCTACAACGCCCCCGCTTGCATAGCACTTGGCTTGGCCTGGTCATCATCAGTGGCAGCAGTGTGGGTCGACTCAAATCGATTTCGCGTCGTTTGTTGATTTTTCGCTGCGTTTTGTTTAGCGTGAAAATCAAACTGTTAATTTGCGCTTTTGTCTGCAAACGCATTTCAGTTCGTTACGTAGGTTTTGAGCTTAAGAACTGAAGAGAGAGATGGCAAGGACTCTAATCGAAAAAACAACTAACAATTTTCCCACGCAACACACAAAACAACAACAGCAACAAAAATATCCACTGAAAAGCACTTTGGGCAGCCATTTTGTTTGTTTGCTTGTGTCTATTTGTTTGTTCTGTTTTGTTTATTCGGTTGCGTTGTTTGTTTGTTTGTTAACTTGTTTTTGCGGTTAGTTGAGTGCCTTTGTTTTTGTGGCTGCAAATTAATGTTTGTCTAAAGGATTTAATAAGTAAATGATTTTACATTTTCTCTAATGGTTCACAGCTCAAAACAACAACAACCACAACAACACTTTTCTCACATTTTCGAACTCAACTCTGAAAAGTTTTCTGTACGCTCGATGAAGTGAAGTGAATGAAACTTAAACGTTATGAAATCATCAATCAACATCAATTCAAATCCAAGTCAAAAGATGAACAGTTGATAGACAATTGGAAATGAAATTGAATGTACACGGACAGCAGTACTGTATGTGTGTGTGTGTGTGTGTGTGTGTGAGTGAATGTCCACATAATTTATCAACATTGAATGATGTGCTCCTCTAAATATGAACAGAGAGTGGCATTTTAGAAAAAGTACCCAGCGGAGCTTTTAAGGAATGAGGAAGAACTGAAGTAAAGAAAAAATCATTAAAAAGCTATTTCGAATAAAAACTCTTTTGAATGCATAGAAAAGTAATGCTTTAAGAACGAACTAGAACTTACTGGATTATAGAATTTTGATTTTATAATTACATTTTTCTTATTTTCTCAGTTCAGATTTTAATCAAAACTGATTATCTGCTCAAAACTCACAACAAAAATAAAGACAAACAAAAATAAGAAACAGAAAGAAAGATTCGCTTAAGGGCATAGTTCGAAAGTGGAACAACGAAAGCTTAGCAAGTATCAGACAGAAGAAGAGAGAAAGCGAGATAGCTAACTGTTTTTGCCATCAATTTTGAGCCATTTGTTTGCTTTTGTACTCGCTGCTGCCTAGCTAAAAATTAACTTTACGCCAACTATTAAAAAGTCTTATTAGATTGCTTTTATCCAAAAGTTTTTGGCTGCTGCTGCTGCTGCTTCTACTGTTGCCTAGGGCAATACTCTCTCTTTTCTCTCTCTCAATTCGCTCGCTCTCTATTCTCTGCATCCTCACATCTACCACAGACACATCACACGACGCTAGTTACTTTACTTTTAATTACTTTTGTGAAAATTCATTTATCACTTTTATCCCAGCTCAAAGCGTGGCAACAAACGGACTAGGACTAGGCGGTGGTTGGCGTGGGGTAGAGTGTTTAAAACCCCACCTCAAAGATCTATGCGAAGGGCTATTTTTCACTGGAAAACTTTTTCAACACACACACACACACGAAAGGAAAGCAAAGGAGGCAAGGAGGATATAAAATTGAACGCCCTTTGGCTAGTCATCGTCCAGTTTGGCAGCTGAAAAAGTCAAGTGGAAATTCAATGATGCCATTAATTGGCCAAAGTTTTCACTTATGTTCTGATTTTTGGCCCACAACACATACACACACACACACACATTCCCTTTGGGGCTAAAACTGGCCTTGGCTAATATCAGTTTAGAGCAGTGTAACTGTGCCAGGAACTACAAATGTTGCTGCCTGCTAAATTTACAGTTTCCTCCTTTACCACTCGGCCTTTACGCCTCTCTCTCTCTCTCGACCAACTTTCGTCCAACTCTCTCTCTCTCTCGCTCTCCCGCTCTGTGCAGCCAAATTGCATGAAATCAGTTTAGCCAGAAACACGCCCACACACACACACGCATGCAGCTGGGCTAGCTGCCTAGCTAGTTTGGTTTGGTTGGTTGGTTGGGTGGTGGGCCATTTATCTTGCGATTGCAACTAGCGCGAAACCCTAAACGTTTCCTGCACGTTCTCCACACACACACATATGCAACACATACATTCATGCATGCCACAGCGAATTATACTTGCCACCCTCCTCCACCCATGCCTTTCGCTTCTCATCAGTGCAAGTATCACATGCATGTCAAGCTTATATATGTATGTATATGTTTAGATTAAAGGATCAGTGATGTCTGTCTTGTGTCTATGACATATTAGAACATTATTCATAGCTGAGCTTATTTTAAAGTATTTATTATTTTAAGAACTTGAGCTAATAGAACTTTGTCAAACAACATCAAAAATATAAACTATAAAATTGTTTAGAAAAGGTTTTCAGAGGGTTTTTCTTCTACTGTCATAAACTTTATCAGAACTGAAACGCTATTTAAAACTAATATATCTATCGCTTCATTTGACATTAATTTATCAATATTCCCATTCAAATTTCGCTTCAACAATGTTCCAAATATATGCAAATATTTTAATTTTACGAAGTAAAAGTTTTATACTTGTTCTCGAAAATCATTTTGAACTTCTTAATTACCATTTGGCATTTTTAATGAACCTTGGAATGAGGCAAGCTTAAAAGTAAAGTTAGTTCGGTATTGCCTTAATGCATCTATCACTTTTCCGCCGCTGACGTCAATTGCAGTTACCACATTTGTGGCCATTTATGGTTTGGTAGCGAGCAGATACAGTTATTACCCTTATGGCCATTTTAGTTGCATGAAAAATGGGCGCGTCATTAGGCGTTGACATGCCATAAACAAACATTTCTAATGTTTTTTTTTTGATATTTTTGCATTTCAAGCGGAAACGGAAGAGAGCATAGAAAAAAAAATGGAGGAAAACCACTCATAAAACTGAGACAAAACTTTGCGCAGATTGATGACAAACGAACGAGAGTAGGCAAGAGAGGTAGGAGAAAGTCAAGCGGTCAGGGCCGAGAAAGAGTGAATGTCAATCGATGGCCACGCTTCACTGTTGTGCGAGTGGGCGTGGCAGGGAGCAGGACGTTGCCAGCCGTCAGGCAATGCAAAAAGACTTGAGCTAGCGCCCTCCAAAAAAGTTTTGCCTGATGTCGCAAACTTGCAACTATTTTTGCCCCGCAATAAAGTTGTTGCAGGCAAGAACCCAGGAGATGGTGAAGGCGACACCCCCCCCACGAGAATCTTTCACTCACTAATAGTCAAAAGTTTAAATTGTTACGGAGCGCGGCCATATGAAAAGTCAACGCGACTGCACTTGCAACTACCCAGCTGCTGCTGCTGCTACAGACACTTGCAACGAAAATGGTTTGAAAAAAAAAGAAGAAATTGTCAGAGAGTCGTTTATCTTCGAGCCCATAATGACAGTTTTGGAAAAGAGCTGGCTGGGCACCACTCAGCTGACAGTTGACAGAAGCAAAGATACTCTGTTTGTTTGTGTGGGTGTACGAAAGTTGAAAGAGAGAACACTTCTCATCGTTGGTTGCTGCATTTGCTTACCTGTTTTAGAGTTGAAGTGAAACTATGCAACTATACAGTTTTTGTGCTATTCATAGTAGATGAATTTATAGACTTGAAAAGTAAGCAAAAATGAGTGCACTTTAAAATCTAAGCAGATTAAAGTGGGAAAAGTTTTTCTTTATTAACTCATATGGATTAAGAAATAATCTCTTATAAATGTTTCTGCTTGCTTTTTTATCAGCTTAAGTTTCAATCTAGACACTTAACTTAATTCAAAATGAAATAGCTTTTAACAATCGCCTTAGTTTTAACTAACTTATCGTTTGAACTCACAGCGTTTCGTTTTTGAGTTAGCTTTATGCTCATTTTAGCTTTTTTAGCTTTTTAAGCCATGTTGATGATAGCTTAACCATAATTTTAGCTGATACGATCTAATAAAATGTAAGTTGCTTCACTTTTTAGTATAATAATGCTTAGAGTTTGCCATAAAGAGATTCTACACACAAACACATTTCATAGCAAAACCATCTAACTGCAGTTTAACCATAACTTCCGGCTAATAAGCGTGCAGTTTGAAAGCCACTGCACTATCCGGCTGGCTGATGGCGATGACGATGCCGACTCCTCATGCTAAAGAGCTATAAACGTGGCTTTTTATTGTGTTTGCTTTGATTACGAGCCACATTTCGCACGCTTAACAACACAGTTTGATGGCCACTGCCGCCGTTTATGGGTTTGACATGCAGTTTGATTACCTCTTGGGTTCGCTCTCATAAATAACATGCAACACTTCAAAAGCAAACACAAGAAAAAAAGAGCCAAGTTAACGACCAAATCAGACATGCCACCAGCTGCTACGCGCTACCTTATCCACCCACTTTCCCCGACCCAACCATGATTTTTTCACCTCTGACGGGTGGGGGGCGGCATGTCATAAATTATACGACAAATGCGTTTGTCTTGGGGCGTTGCCATTTCCGAATTGTTGCCTCTGCTGCTACTGCTGCCAGCTGCAATCATTGCCAATGTTGCACTAGCAATCGTGCTGCATACTTTTCGGCGCCATGACTCGAATAGCATAAGCACCAAGCTTGTTGTAGCTTTGTTATTGTTATTGTTGCTGTTATTGTTGTTGTGTATGACGATGACTATGACTATGCCAGCAGGTCTGGTTCTAGGCAAGCATGCAGCTAATATTATTTTATTGCCTGCGACTTAAGAAGCCGCAAAATTTATGCGACAACAACATGGGGCAAGTTAAGGTAGGAGAAGTATGTAGTAGCAATAGCAGTTGGAGTCATAATAATAAAAGGCAGCCAGCAGGTTGCCGTTTGCCATTTTGTGCAGTTGCTTCTTGTTGCAACAGCCATTGTTGTTAAATGCCCTGGAGTTATGAGGCAGCTAAATGGGTATATAAGTATGCCATAAACTTAGAAACATATTAATTTGCTTATTTTAGCAAAGCTTAAAGTTTAATGCCTCAACTAAAACTACAATATACATAGCAGGAAAATAACCTTTCGAGTTGAGTTAATTATTAGAATCATATATATGTTTGGCCTTGCTTGAAATGGGATATTTAATATTGTAACTGTCTTGTAAAAATAATAATTTTGAGTAAGTTTGTTTAACAAGTATCACAACTTGACTTGCCAAATATATTTACTTAAACATACTGACTGCCAAATAGTTCTAATAAATACAATATAGCAATAAACAAATTATATTCAAGGGTATCCAAATATATCATAATTGTAGCCATTGGACAGCTGTCTGCTGACTTGTTTTAGTTGCTATTGTTGCACTGAGAATGCAAACAAATTTGCATGCCGTCAGTTACTATTTTACTGCCAGCTGGGATATGGTGGTGTTGCCTTGCAGCAGCGGGGGTGTACGGTGTGGCAAGTTGAAAGTAGTGGGTGCAACTCTACCTTGGCAAAAAGTAGTAAATCTTTTTGTGCTTTTTTTCATTGCGGTTATTTCGCTTTTGGTTGATGGTGCAAGTGAGTGGAGGTGTGTGTGTGGCTTGAAACCTCTCGCCAGCGTTGCCACATGGTGTGAAATATGCAATGAGGCATCGGGTGTGACGCAGATGGCAAGAAAAGCGCGCGCGTCACATAACCGTCTGAAGAAAGACTGTTGCCTTCCCGCTAGCCAGCCACACAGTTGCCCACAAAAGTTTGCACCACCTGAAAGACGAAGGTTGCATTGCGTTGCGTTTCGTTGCGCTTCGCACGTTGCACACGTGACTTGTTTATGTAGTTGAACTTTTCTGGCATAAAACACACATATACAGAGAGGAAGAGTGAGAGAGAGAGAGAGACAGAATTGTTGCCGCCTCATATACACATGTTGTATAAGACTCTATAAGACTGCAGCTGCCTTTTTCGTTGCATTCATTTTCTGTTTCGTTAGCTGCTCGCTGTCCTTGCCACATTGCCACCTTTCAAACTCCCCTCAAGTCAAGAAACTTGCTTTTATTGATATTTAAACATTTTTTATTGTGCGTGCATAAATTTTTATATCATTTACTTGAACAACTTAGTTTGCGTTGGTTGTGAGAAATGGCTGCTAAAAATTTTATCATGCAGCAACTTGAATATATGCTTCATATAAGATAAAGTTGGAATTAATCAAAGCAATGAAATTTTGTTCATATTTTCAGAATGAAGTTTTTTTATGTTTTAATATTGTTGCTCTTCATTTATTATTGGTCAGAAATGTATCTGAATTGAATTCCATTTGAATTTTCAATTTAAAATTTTTTTTTTTTATTTTACATATATTATATTACCTTAAAGTGCATGTAGCTTCAAAAATCCAACCAATTCTCAAATTGCTTAACTCACAACTTGTAAGGCACTCCAACGCCAAAACTGATTGCGACTGTTTGAAAAGATTTCCCTCGTGTATTAACATGATTTTCTTTCACATAAACATTTTGTTTGTTTTTTTCTTTAGCTAACTTTTTGTCTGAAGCTGTTATCAGATCCGCCAAAAAAAAGAAACAGCAGCTTGCCGAAAGCAAAAGTTTTCTACTCATTACATTTTGCACTTAACAGCTTGCAACAGTTGCAACTGTTGCGAGTTGCCAGTTATCAGATTGTTAGTCGCACTTGCTGATGTTGCAAGCAACTTTGAGCATAGAGTTTCATGGCTTAAACTTAAAGCCAAACATGTCTTTGGCTTAAACAAACGAAAAGAATGTCATAGAATAGAAAAGAACAATTCTAAATAAAGCCCAAGCATTGCTGCCAGCTTATTTGACATATACACGTCAAATGTCAATCAGACAAAACAGAAGACTAAACTAGACGAGAGAAGAGAACTAAACGGATGGCAAACCACAGCCAACAGACAATTACGAACAACGAACAACGAACCGCGAACAACGAACTATAAGCAATAATGAAAAAAAATACGTAATTGGCCACAAAACAAGCTGCGAATAAAAGTGTAAAAAAGAATAACGCCAGAAATTTGCTTAATGCGCCGTATGAATCAAGCAAAAAGCAGTTGTTATTGTTAAAGTTTCAATTGATAAACTAGTAGTTACTCTGTAAGCAAAATTCCATTTTTAGGTGAATTAATCTTTAAAGAAAATATGAGTAATGAATTTATGGGAGTAATTTTAGTAAGAAAAATAAACTCTCTTTTCACCCACGCAGACTATGTTTACAGGGTATTATCAAAATCAAACACCTAAAAGCATTTAAATTCAATGTGATAGTAAAAAGTTCGCCAGCAATAACAATGATGGGAAAGCACAAAAAATAAAGAGAAGGGAGTTTCTCGTAGTGCTAGTAAAACTGTAAGCAAAATTCGCCTGGCATGTTGGCTTGCAAAAAGAAAGAAGAAGATAAAATCTGCATGTGTGTGTTACGCCAGTGATACCCCTATTTTTTTTTATAGGTAGGGGGTAGAGTTCGAGACTTCCAAACAAGGATTGTACGATTCAACACGAAAATCGCATTTTCAACGCGCTGAAAAATGAGCCAAAAAAAGAAGGAAAACAAAAACATGCAACAAAAATAAGAAATGAAAAAATGCTTCGAGCTGTAAGGTGACGACAGATAGCGCGAGTGGGCGAAAAGTGGGTGGTAGAGCGAAGAGGTGAGAAGGGGGGTGCTTGCATTGCTTACACCAAATAAAATAAGCAGCTAGGAGTGCGGGCACAAGCCCCTGCGTCCTCTTGCCATGCCATCTCGCCTGTCGTTAAGTTGAGAAGCGCGCAAAAGTTCCAAGTTTTGCAATGATTTTTTTTTGCAGGCGGCGACTTCTTGTTTCTACCCCCCCTTTTGCAACCTGCCAACAGCTGTGCAGCACAGCTTCATCTTCATAAATTTCTTCTATTTTTTAATACCCTGTACATATTTGAAAGAAACGGCTAAGAAGGGTGTGATGATGTTGCGTACAGTGTATGAGGTATATAACAATCTTTCTTTTTCGTTATTGTATTGTGCCTAACTCGTGTGCGGCGTTATGTTGCATTTATTATTGAGGCAGGCGCACTTTTTGGCTTCCATCGCGAATGCATTTAGCAAACCACACCCACACCCCTCCCCCTACTCCTTTTCACTAACCAACCACTGAACTGCATAACAAACAAAGATAATGGTCAACGCAACTGCCTGAAAGATAGTCAAGAGTTCAACGCTGTTCGCGTCAAAAATTCAATTGCAACTTGTGCAGCGGCAAGATATGCAAATTGGAATGCCAGCAAGGCACAATAACAACAAAAATATAACCATACCAAATGCAGATTCAGATAGAGAACAGCAAACAGATACAGATACGGAGAGCCAAGGAGCCAAAGATACAGATACAAGATGCGGGCTCGGATGCTTTGTTTGCTAATTGTATGCAATCTGTAGGTGTTGCCCCTTTGTCTCTCTTTCTCTTTGTTGTTTTGTTTTCTCCCTCCCTCTTCTATTCTTTTACCTGTCTTCCCTGTCATGAACTGCGGCCATGTGGCTGGCAGTTAAACAGACGAGAGCTGAGACCCAAAGCGAGATTCCGGCCAAAATTCTCAAGAGTTTTCCTCTGCATCCAAAGCAATTTTTTTTTTTTTCCACTCTTCTGTTGTTCTGTTCGTGCATACTATTTTAATGAAATTACCGTGCAACTGGGTTATGGATTTTAAAGCGAGCTTCTAGATTGCAGAGAATTTAAGTTTGCTTTCATTATTATAATAAATTATTTATTAGAGCAGCTATTAAAATATTTTTATCAACTTGCTTAATATTTTCTTAAAAGATTTTTAAATGTATCTCACCTACGTCTCACTGTAGTTGACTGTGTGTTTTCATTAGCTTTTTCAACAATACACAGTTTGTTCACTGTTGTGTGTGTGTGTGTGTGTGTGAGGTGGGGGTGTTTGTCTGATTTAATTATTTCCTTCGCTGTTAGATACTTGAGCATATGGCCACAAGCTTTAACGAAAAAACCAACGCCCTGGGACGCAAATATTTGCAAAGGTTCATTTTCAATTTTCAACATAAGAATATAAGAAACGGAAAAAACTTGCATAGCAGCGCGTGGATAGTAATGATTATCATGTTAATAATGATAATTAAGTTTGTATAACGCTTATTTTTGGCGCTGATATTTTACACGCAACATTTTTGCGTAGTAGACAAAATTTTCTATCACGAAACTTGTTTAAAGATTTTTAGCCAAAAAATACATACACATACATATGTGCATGGAAAATTTGTGTGGCTTGTTTTCGTTGCTAATAGTTGATTGTAATTTTAAAGGCTGTTTGCCCCAAGGGGCGTTCAACATATACATATGTAATACAAATCCCAAATTGCCAAATTGCAAGGAAATTAAATACAAACACAAATTTTCCACATGTTCGAAAGGGCCAAAGTCAGCTTAAACAATAATAATTATTGATAGCTGCAGTCAAAGAAAAATTAAACAATACCCTTGGGGCTAGGCACAGGATAGCTTTCCTCGCTATATATCTTCAGTTGACAAAATGCCGGAAATTCAAGCAAAACAATGAAAATGGAGAAAGAACTGCGACAAGATTTATGAGCTGCTGCACAAATTGCAAATTGAATGACAACAAATATAGTAAGTAGCAATGCCGTCACTCCCCTCCCCCCCTCCCGTTCCTTTCGCCATCCACCCTGCTGTCAGGCAGCCCTTAAGTGTGTCTGAGTCACGTTGCCGGCTCAGCGTCTAGACTTCCGTCGAGACGTTTTCCAAAATGGAAATTCGAATGTAATGTCCTCACATTTCGGGCCAAAAGCGTAAAGAGATCTGGGGCTGCCACTTAACAGCATCCGGCAGGGGTGTGCTTGCCACACTGAGCACGTTGCATGCAACGTTACCAATTGCCCACATTTACCGTTTTCGTGGTTATATCTCTTTTTTATTTGTCAACAATGCGTTGTTACAAATGCTTTTACACAAAGTTTGGGCCTAGTAGTCAAAAACAGATGGATCTGAAAGGTGATTCAGAGATTTTTTGCAAGTTTCGATTCAACTAAAGGCAAGATCTTACTAATAGAATACTAATACGCAGTTTAATTTATTGAACAACATTAGAACTTCTCCACTTTTCAAATCTAAGCACTTAACGCATCAATTTTTTACAAGCTGTTCCCTCTCTCATTGAAAGAGCATTTAAGTATCGATTTATTAAAATGCAACTCCCTGCTGCTGCACTTAATTTATAAATGTTTATATATATATATACGTTTATATATTTGGGTTCTTGTTCTTTTGTCTTTGTGTTTCACAGTTGAGCGAATTTTCTTTTAATTAATTTTAAATGAATGTCGTTCGCTGGGGCGTCGCAAACTTTTGCCCAAGCAGTTTCCGGCTTTTCAATGCAGCAGCAAACGACAGCAGCGGGCTGAAAAGCGAAAGGGGCGGTGGAGTGAAATTGGTAAAAATTTGGAGTTTTCATAGCCGTTGTCCAGCCAAAGAGTCATGCAGCACGGTGTGGCGCGTTGACTTTTAGCTTAATTAGCTTTTTTGTTTTTTTTTCCTTTTTCTTTTTGTTGCTGTGCAACAGCACCAGGTTGATATCCTGTAGCAGCAACAACTCTCTGCTGTGAAGAGTGACTGGTGTTGGAGTTCAGTGTTACCTGCTTGCAGCCAGCAAGTGAACAACGTCGCCTGCACTGTGAACGTGAGCCAATTAAATAGGTTTTGCAATTGCAACAGCAAGCAGTTGAAGCAATTGCAATATGAGGCAAAAAATGATGCTGTTGCAGCTGCTGCACTGTTGCTACTGTTGGTGACGTCATTGCGACGCTGATTCTTACTCTGCTCTGCCTTTTGTCATTTGCTGTTTCGTGTGTTGTACTTTGGTGCATTGCCTTGTTTTTTTGTGATTTTATGCAACATTTGATACCCTGTTTGCGTTGTGGCTTGGAACTGTGGTTTCATAGTATGAAAATTCATAGTTTAGCTTAAGATGGCAATAAATTAATAAATAATATTGATAAAGTTAATATAAATATTTGTAGTCAAATAATATATTTACTACCATTTATTTTGCCATACAATTTTTCAAACTAAATACTCTTATATTGAGTACTTTCGCCTTTGCGGTTCACTTAACAATAAAATCGAAAATGGCATGACTTTTGTGTTTAATGAATGAGAAGCAAAATAAAAAATATTTTTGTTGCAACTGTCGAAAAGAACATAAAATCTTAAAAATATTAAAACAAATTGGCTGCTTTTAGCAGGGTATCACTTTGTCTAACTCCTACTCACTTAAGCACCCAGACTTGTTGTTCTTGCTGCTGCTGTTGCTGTTTTTGTTGCTGTTGTTATGTGTTGCATGTATTATGTTTAAGCTTCGCAGCATGTGGCATTGCTCTCTCTTAGTTTGTTGTTGTAGCTTGGAGCGAAATGTGTTTTTTTTTCTGTGTTTCCGCCTTTGTTAATGCTGTTGCTGCTGCTGTTGTGCTGCTGCTGCTGCTGTTGTTGTTGTTGTTTGTCGTTGCCGCTCGTTTGTTTCTGTTTCTGTTGCTGCTTCTGCTGCCAGTCACCATTTCAGCATTTGTTTTTGGTATTTAACATTCATTTGATATTGTCATGCCCGCTGTTGGCTCTTTCGCATTGCCTCCATGCTGTTGTACTTATTGTTGCTACTGCTTGTGTTTTTATTTTGGGGGGGCTGTGCAGAGTGGGGTGGGTGGAGAATTGAGAGTCCTTTCCTGCACAGCGATTATGTTGATTGCAGCTCAGTTCCTGTGGACCCGCCGCTGCTTATTGTTTGCCTAACTGAATGACTGAATGGCAAAAGGGACAAGTGAATACAATTGCTTAAAGCTGAGTGGTGCGGTTGGCCCTTGACAGGGGTTGGCTGGAAGGGTGAATGGGTTATACTAGTATGATTTAACCGCCGCACGATTTGTGTTTTTATCCACTCATTTAGCGCACGCTTTGGCAGCACCATCGCCATTACATAATGTTCATTATATCCTGTTGATCTGTCAAATGAAGCCGCCTACTCAACGGAAAGCTAACAAGGGACTGGTCAAAGGGGGCAGGGGCAAAAGCAAACAGCATGTCAATTGCATGCAAAGTGGTTAAAGGGGAGAGAGAATGGACAATAGACTAAGTTGAATGAGCAGGGGAACTTTCAGTTCAGTTACCATAAACAGTAAATTTTCTTTTATTTTTACTTTCGGTCACTTTTGCATTCTGTTCTACCCCATTAGAAGTGCAATTTTGTTTATCATGATAATAATTTCTGTTTAATTTTTTGACAGCTAAACTTTAACCTTTGACTGATATATTATAACTTAAAACAATTCTTTGTTTAGAAAAATTTCAAATCTTTCTCAAGTCAGTTTGATTTGTGAAGACAAATATTATTCTTTTATTAAAAAGAAAATGTCAGTGATTGAATTAAAATCTGTTTTGTTGTTATAAAAAGTGTCACAATATCCTTCCCTTGCAAGGCCTTGCCATGCACAACGAAATACGACGTTGAATCAACGCACAAAATTGTATACAAATTTATAGCATACTTTTCAGCACTGTGTATATATTTTTGACACGCCCTTCACTTTGTTTTCTTTTCCCTGCCCCTGCAGGGCACTGTCAATCCTTACCCCTTGTTCTCTTTGGCATGCAGATTTTTTTCAGCATTGTTTTGTGCTTGTGTTCCTCTACTGTATTTTTGCCTCATTTACATTTCAATTTTGATTTGTTTCTTGTCAATCAGTTAGACAGATTGCTGTGCCACGCCTCCCCGTCACGCCCACAAGCGTGCGTTGCAATAAGTATTGCCTCAATGATGTTGCTATTGTTGGGAATTTTGGTTGTTTCGAGTAACAAATTTTTCAACGTTAATTGAAAATTTATTGAGACAAATAGTGTTTTATTTATGGATTATTGACGATTTGTATATACGATTGTGACTCGGTGTTTGGTATGAATTGCTTGCTAGTTGTATAGACACTCAGTGTACGTATCTATGCCATTAGCTCTTTCCACTTAATTGAAGTTAGCCTTTATAAATAGCCTTCACTTTGGCAGCACTCAGTTAATGACAGTATAATGAATTTATTTGTGTCCCTTTTTAATTCCCAGTAAATAAAGTCGTGTGAAAAAGAAGTTGATACACTATTTTCTGCATAAAAATATCAATATTTTGCATTTTACAAGATGTACTTCGCTCATTGAACTAAGGTTAAGTAAGTCAAGTAAAGAGCACAATTATTTACATATTCTCTCGTAAATTATAGGATAAGTCTTAGTTGAGTGGTTTCTTAATGTTTATGTTTCGCATTGCCATAATTCGCTAGGCATATTTTTATTTATGAATTGCCTGATCAACAAGCCAAAGCGATTACCACAAATGCACTTTGTCCCTTCCGTTGCTTTACATGTGTGTGTGTGTGTAAATCTCGTGTGTGTGTGTGCATTTAATTAATGCAAACAGATTTAACTGATGGTTTATTTTTTTTATTTTTTGGTATTGTTTATTTGTGCTTCCGATCGCCGCGCTCGGAATATTACATAATGAAATGGTTGTCGGATATTGATATAAATCAATCGTTGACGCACGGCTGCAAATACAAACAAAACAACTGCCAACAAACAAAATGGTTGGCAAAGGGGGTGTGTGGTGGACGTTAAGTACGACGTGTATAAGCAAATACAAATTAAATGCCATACAAAAAATAAAGGAATATACATGTATATATGTATACTATATGTATGTATGTGTATTTTTATGGCACAACAAACACGCTCAGCCGAAAAATGAAACGAATTTCCTGAATGCGGCTTATGACGCCGATTTTAATGTGCTTTTACCATGGCAACATTAAGGGTTTTCAGTGTTTTTTTTTTCTTCTTTTTTGTTTTTGTACATAGGATTTAAATATGCAATGAGTAATTAATTGTCAAGATATTAATTTTATTACATTTTTAATATTTAATTGCAGTTTCATGTGTGGGATTTCTTAGGGATTTTTTTAAGTCTTTGTAATTCTTAGTTATTTGAGGTGCATTAAGTTTGGAATTCACGCGCTTGCTCTTCAAGTTTAAGTTTTTTTAGTTGCAATTGTTGCTGGCCAATTAATTCGTTAGACGTTAAACCAACAACAGATCTCTTTGATTACCCTGCACTAAAAAAAAAAATTTAATTATTTATGTCAATAAAAGAACTTTATTAAAATGAAAAGAAATAAATAAAATAAAATATGTGGTGAGCAAATTTTTATCCAAAGCATTAAAAACTTTTTACTACCCTGCTTTATGGATTATTTTATTGGGGGTACTATAAATGCAATGAATTAAATAGTTATATGTAGTTATCAGATCAGATGGTATGTTTTCTAATAACTTTCCGTTTATATTAAAAGTGAAAATAGATTGATAACTTCAATTTTAACAAATCGAGTAGTTAAATTGCATATAAATAAGAAAAATTAATACATTTCAACTAAGTCATAATAATAGAAAATCCTTTTTAACTCCAACTGCCTGAGTTTTAAGGTATCCCCATTTGCAACTCCAAAACGTAGAGTATATCAATTCAATTTACTGGCGCGCTGCCAACAACAACAAAGGTGTCAAATGGACTTAATTTGCACCGGCGTTTTTATCCTTTTTTTTTGACATGTTTTATTTATTAGTTGCCTTTGAATATTTTATGCGTCATTTTCTCAGTCTGCTTTTCATTTGTTCTTTTTTTTTTTTTTTTGATTTAATAAAACTTTTATGTTTGTTTATTGTCTGGATAAGTGTCACTTATTTGGATTTAATAACGTGGAGGGGGAGGCAAAGGCAAGGTGTGCTTCTGAGCCGTTAACATGAGGTATATTAAGCCAATGATGCTCTGGCAACAACAAATAAAAATGTGTGTGTGTGTGTGTGTGTGCATCACTTTTGTTCCACTGTGCACATTGAGCACATAATGAACTTTATGCGCCATTGTTTTATCGCACATTGTGTGCTCCCATTGTTGTTGTTGCTGTTGTTGCATGTCAATAAAGTGTCAATAATTTATAAAACAAACACAACTGCCTGAGCATAAACTGTTATAAACAACGAGCCCAACGAGAACTTCCACTGAAGAGGGGCCACAACCGGAACGCTTTCAATGTTAACAAAAGGAGAAGTGCAGGGGGGGTGGCAAACGGGCCATAATAAGTATCGCCATCTAATGCAAATATTTATCTACAGTTTGTGCGAAGCTCTCGAAGCTGCTGCTGCTGCTCCTGCTGTTGTCTGTTGTTTATTTAAAATTTATTAAAATCACAGAGCCAAACAACAATAACGCGTAATGAATGAATGTGCATGGCAAAATGTGGAATATTATGTGATTGAAATTTATGTTGACATATACTTAAGCTCATCAATTCCATTTGTTCTCTATCTAGCTGACTTTTTCTCTTTCTAGTGTGTTTCTAGAGTAAACATTTGCATTTTAAATAATTAATACACACAAGTATTAAATATTAAATGGCCAACAATATAGACATTGTTGAACATTTTGCTATGTAATAGCTGCTGTTACGCAAGTGTTGGTTAAGTGTTGGTTAAGTGCAACAATAATTAGTGATTTTATCATATGAACAAAGCAAGCATATTAAATGAGAATCATTGAGATTGTTGCTACGGTCAAGATTAATAATTTATGTTTGCATAGCTCAATCAGCTCAGCAGTAAATAATCGTTTTTGAAGTGATGCAATCTTAAGGTGCTCTATTTGCAAATTATGCAATGTAGCGTGTGTGAGAACTTAGAGAGTTCAACACTTAACCCTCAACAACAGTGTGTTTAATCAAAGATCAAGCTAAACACAATAAAAACATAAGGCCGCTGGCAGAAGTGCTGTGAAACGCGGCGAGGTGTAAGGACTCATGAAACTGATTAAAAAACAAGAAATGACGGCGACTTCTTAAACTGTCAAAGGGAAAGGTTTCGCCACACGATTTTATGATGAGCAAAACTTGTGAAGCGAAATTGCGAAGCGTCGGCGTCGAAAGGAAAAAATTAAAAGAGGATGCCGGCAAGAACAAAAGCTCAGGTGAAAGTGCATTGGCAAAATGCTAAGCGTTTAAAAGAGATGCGAGATGCTGCTTTGCAGTTAGACTGAAGTAGATGTAGGGATGAAGGGTTAAACACACACACACACACACACACAGTGCATTTTGTCCTTTGTAATTAAACTTTTTGCGCGACAATGCAAGTCGGCGACGAAATGAATTTTCTAAGAAGCCGCAGACGCCAAGGTGCAAAAGCTGACAATGCAATTCTGCGTATAACCAACAAAAACAACAATTGGAACTGACAACAACAGCAACTAGAAATGACGCCTATGAGCAATTCAAAAGTGCCACTCGTAAAGCAGAAGACAGAATGAAAGAAACAAAGCCAAGTGGTGTCTCTGTCTCATTTAAGTTAGTGGTGGAGAAAGAGCAACCAACTTCTCGGTCCGTCCGTCTGCCTGCTTGTCTGTTTGTCTGCCCGCAGGCATGTTAGGGACACGGCTCAGCGAGTCGTAACAAAAGTGCCAAGTTCCCAAGTCCCGGCCAGATCCTAGAAGTTGTTTGCCACAGCCGACGCCGTCGCCGCCGCCACAGCAGCAGCACCGCCAGATTTAGTAACCATTTCTTTTCTTGTTATTGTCGTTGTTCTCTTCGTTTCCAAAAGACAAGTGCAACTACCTCAAGGCGTCGCAAGCAGGCAGCAAAGGAGGCAAACTGTTGCAACAGTAATGTTGCATCATGCACCTGCGACTCAGTCTAATTGAATGCGGAGAGCAAGAACAAAACTCTCACACAACGGAATGGGATGCAATTTGTACAGCCAGAGAAATTATGCCCAACTGACAGACAGACAGATGGATAGCACGGAAACGGTGCAAATGAAAAACTGTTCGTTGCAACAAGAAAATGAGATCGGTGCATACAATAATAGTTTACTAATGAGACTTCAAAATGCTCTAAACAAATATTAAAAGCTTAAATGGATATTGAAAGGGTTAAGCAGTAGAGAAAATGATTATTTAAGTAATTAAAAGTTGTTAAAAGAAGTCGATTTGGAACTAGAATAAGATAAAAAGAAGTATGACAGAATATTAAATCAATGAAAAGTAGTTTAAAATTTAAAATATTCAACAATTAAAAGTTATTTACACCAGAAAATTAAAATTATATTCAGACAAAGAATATTTAAAATACATTTGATAATTACTTCATAATTTCTTTTACAAAACTCAAATGAACATTTTGAAAATTATATTTTTGAGCATAATCAAGCAAGATTCTTTGATAAACAAACTTTTCTTTCCCTACAATATTATTTGTTCAACAATCCTGTGCACGTCCTTGTTATGATTACAAATATATCATACCCTACATTTCGCTCCTAACAAAGGACGACAATAGTTTGAGCGATTCTTGAAAAGGCAAAACACCTAACAGAACAAAAAAAAAAAGGTGAAAAACTGTAAGTTGAAAACGTGCGAAATGCTAATAAAAAATGCAGCTCGCCACGTGGCTGCTTAAGCAAAATGTAAGAAAAAAAAAGAACCCAAAGAATGAAAAGATAAAAAATGGGATGCAGGCAAGTTACAAACTTGCAGGACGAAAGCGGCGAAAGGTCGAATGTTAAAGTCGGTTTAAGCCACACCAGCAGAGAGCAAAAGAAGAAGACGATGAAGAAGCGGGCACACTTCAATGGAGTTTTCTAAGAACGAGCTAAATCTAATTTGCAGCCGGCAAATTTTACCTTGTGGCATTTAGCTTGCTGGTCACGCGCTTAAGAAATTATCTATGTACCCAAAAAAAAAGGTCAAAAAATTTCAATTGCTGCTGTTGCAGCTATGAAAAATTCATAAAGGATAATGAGCAGACAAGCGCGTGTCAACGTCGCGACGTTGCCATGACAGCCAAAAATAAAAAAAAACTGCAAAAAAAAAAGTTGGCAACGTTTTCACAAACGAATAAGCAGGCAAAAGCCATGCAAAGGACATGGCTTAGGGTGCAGTTTGGGAATGGTTTATACTATGTGCTGGACATAAGTGAGCTACGAGAGAGGAAGAGAGAGGAAGAGAGAGAAGAGCTGAGCGCTAATTAAAACCCCCAATGGTAACCATGACAGATAAGCACCAGCTGCTGCAATGAAGTCAAAGGTGTTAGATAAGTGGCTGTGTGGGTGGCTTGAGTGGGTGGCTTGAGTAGATGCAGCGGGGAATGCAGGAAATGCATTCAGCTTCAGCTGCAGTTGACAGTGTTCTTGTTAATGTTGTTGCTGCTGTTGCTGTTGCTGTTTGTCAACGGCAAGTGGGGCACACAAAAGCAAGTGAGACAAGCGACAAGCGACCCGCATTGCTGGCATTTTGACTTAAAGTTGCCTTGCAGCAGCAGCTTGCACCCATTGCAGCATAGACCATAGAGCCGCGGGGCTGCTTAGTTATTGGGTTAATAAAACAGAACAACAATGTGAACTACAGCTGCAAACTCACCTAGTTTATCAAAGCGTATGCGCAATATTTGTATGTGCGGATTAACAAGCAGCAGCTGTAGAATAACTTGACAAGAGCTAAGCGGGAGAGAGAGAGATACAAACGGAGGGAGGAAGAGGGAAGGTAAGATTGCCAAGTGTTGCATTTGTATAGGTATGATGCATTAGTAAAGCATATGCATATATACACTGAGAGAAAAGTAACATTGAAATGCTTAAGCTAACTTTGATTTTTGTATTTACAAGCTTATCAGAAACAAAAACCAACAACATCAACATGTGTTTTTTTTTTTTTTAAATGCTTTTTACATATCCCAGTGTATATGTGTATAAGTATGCGTATCTATGCTAAGCTCATGAGACATTTCTGAGGTGGGTGGCAATGGGCGATGGTGGTGGCTGTGGGGCACTTTCATTGCAGCCATTGCTGCTGCTTCTGCTGCTGCTGAATCGGACAAAGGTAACCAAGGCAAAACTTGGTTACCATTTTGCGTTTACCTTCAGTAACACCAACACCAACAACCAACAAGAAGAGCAAAGAACATTTTCAAGTATTCACCTAAATTATTTTACTTATGGTTTTGCTTTTCCCTTTATACACGTTAGTGGCTGCTGCTGAGTTAACTCGTAATGTGATTTGCTGCAACATCAGCGGAGCATCAGAAAGAAAGAAAGAAAAAAAACATATTCTTTTGAATAATTCATTAGCGATGGCTTTTGCATAAATTCCTTTTAAGTAAAATAGTACAAGTACTTATTTGGTTTAGTAGCATTAAAAACACAAATCAGATATATATTTCCAAGTTTGATGAGCATTAAAATATTTGTTATTAATTTTATAAGTTTATTTGAATAGTTGGAACGCTTCTTTTCATTTGCAAACATGCAAAGTTGACTTATTAATAAACTGCAAATCGTTATTCAACTGTTAGTTCAATATGTTTTAGTTGGAATTCGAATATTCCTCAATTCGAATATCGATCAATTTAAACAATAAAAACATTGTTCACATTTCAGCTCAAATCTCAATGTCTTAAAGCTGTTGTTAAGCAACTGAGACACAGACAGTCATTTAATGCATCTAATTGATATGGCTTTGCAAATGGCAGTGTCAAATCGTGCTCTGTCCAGTTCTGTAAATGGTCAGCTAGGTATTGCTGTTGTTATTGTTGTGCGGCATGGCATGCCACAAGCAGCTATAATCATCAGGGAGCCAGATACTCCATGTCGCTGTTAAAGTAGTTGTCGTTCTTTTGTTAGTGGTATTTACTTACAGAGGGTAGTTTGATTTTGTGACTCAATGTGTAACACTAAAAAGTATTTACTGCTTATTTTAGCCAATTCAACATTTTAAAAGTCTGTTGAAAACTTAATAGAACATTTTTATAACTACTATTATCGGTAAGAGCATATTATCTTCGGCTTGTCAAAACCAAGAGTTGATTCTTGTAGTTGTTGTTACTGTTATTATTATCCTCTCCTTCTCTTTTGCGGACTGCCACTTTGCGCAATCAACGCAGTTGACAATGAGCAAGTTGACAAGAAACGAGAAACGCGAGTTTCGCGCTGTAAATGATTCAACACCTACGGGGCCCAACACGCTGGCAATGGAGCGGATAAGATCCGCAGAGACACTCTCAAGGACTGTCACACAGACAGACCCGACATATCAATCAGAGTGTGTGTGTGTGAGGCAGTTGCTGCCACGCCCATCATTGCGCTTGTGAGAAAAATGGCGCTGCATTATTTACATGGCACCGCCTGAAAGCATGCTTTAATTTATTTTAATTCACTTTTTCCCTTGCTACTTGCTGCTTTTGCTGCTACTGCTGCCGGCTTCTGTTCGTTGTCACTGTGTTCGCGACGAGTGATATGTAAATATGCAGTTACGTGCGTACATTGGCGTGCAATTACAGTAGACACGCCACGCCACCCATTCCCTCGCACTCCCACACATTCCCTAGTGCAAACACACACTCACTTACGCACAGAGACAGAGCGAGAGCGAGAGAGAGAGCAAGAAGTGAAATTCTTTTGCTAATGCGAAACACATTCTCGTTCGTGGCATTAATGCTGTTTTGTTGCACAGTGGGCGCAAATTGGCGATATGCGGCATCAGCAGCATATCAACATTAGCATCAATGCCGAACGCTTTAGACGGCTTATTAGGCAGCTCTCAAACACGGCATGGCACAGCAAGGATGACAAGGATGAAGGCGCCACGAAGCGCCAAGAAGCTCCCACTCACTTGGCTTGTTATGTGTAAGCAATCCAAGGCACTCCAAAATACTAATTCCCATGTCAGCATCAGGTGAGAGATGGCATCTTCAGCTCCTTCATGGCTTCGTCCTTCGTTCTTGGCATGTTTCGTGTCTGCTGATTGACTTCCGTTTCTGCTCGTTTTGCACTGCCTTTAATCGATTTTACACCCAAAGGACTTTTTTTTATGAGTGTGTGGTTTCTTCCTCATTTTTCTGCGTTTGCCTTGCCTTGTGCTTATTCTCATTTTGATTTGTTTTCTTAGCAGAACCGTTTTTTCTGTGATTTCTTGTAAGCCAACATTTTTTAAGTTTGCCCGAGCGTCTGCTCAAAATTAACTTTGATCCCATTGCATTTATATTCGATGTACGAATTCAAAGTGAATTTTTAACTTTATATTGGCTTAGTTTCATATTGTATTCTTATTGACAGGCACTTAGAGAGAAAAGTTTCAAATATGCCCTCAAGTGATTTTCAACAGAAAAAAGCTTGCATGAAATACAACACGAATTGAAAATTTTACATAACATTTTTATTTTCGTTACAAAATTCAATTCTGTCAGCCTTATATTTATATAAACAAATTCATTAAACATCATTTTGCAGGGTATTTACTTGATCAAATTCATGTTTTAATCAACTTCAACTAAATATGCGAATGATGTTATGGTTTTCTTTAATTTTACTTTATTTTTGTTTCGTTATGTTTTGTTTTTTTGTTGCTTACGTCAGACGGCCCGTCCCAGCCACGTTTTTATTGCCCCCAAAAATGGACGACGTGCTCTGTGTGTGCAACTGAAGCTGACAGTTCAACTAAAATCATTCTGAAACTGAAACTGTGCCGTTCTGTTGTTTGCAGTCGCAGGCAGTCGCCTGGCAATCTTATAAATTTGGCAGCAACTTTCATATTTTTCAAGCCATGTCGTGTGTCAGACAGGTGGGGGGAAGGGGGTTGGATGAAGGGCTAAGCTGATGCTTTTGTCTTTCTAGTCTGTCTTTTGGGCCTGGCATGAATGTCACAAGCGGCGACGTCTGCTATTTGATTTAAGTACATGGCAAAGCTTAAAACCAGCAGACAACACACAAAAAACTTTATGGTCTAAAACGCCACCTGCACAAAAAAGATACGAGACACTGATATGAAGGATTATTTTAAGGGTGTGGGATATTTGTTCCGGAGTTGCATATAAAAAAGGAAAGAATGCAGGTTACTTGTTTGAAGAGCCAGAAATGTGCTCAACAATGTCTGCATTCTGAGCATGTGTGTGTGTGTGTGTAGTGTGTTTAAAGTGCAGATATCAAATTGCCTTGGAAAATGAGTTTTGCGGTTGCGCGTATTAGTAAAATATACCAAGGAAAAACTTAGTTGGAAATTTGTGAAACTTGATTAAATTTGGGAAGTTAAAAATTTTCTAAAAAAATATCCTTATAAATAGTGTTAAACATATTTTATGCTTTTCTGCAGGGTATTATCTAGTTGTGCTCTCTATAAAATAAGGTTTTTACCTACAATGAAATATGAATTGTGGCATCAATATTAATTGACATTTATTTCAATAAAATACAATGTTTGCCAGTCAATCAGGTTTAATATTCAAAAATGTCTTCACTCGAAATTTGTTTTAGTTTTTGTACAAGTTGCATTGATTTTTTATTTGTTTGTTGGTTTTGTTGTTTGGCACAAAAATCACTTGGCAGGCAACACACATCACATACATGTTTAATTAAAAGATAACACTTAAAGCAAACACACAATATATATATAATTTCATGGTCATGCCTCATATCACATGCCGTTGCATATCGCTTCATTTTGTGCTTGCTGCAAGCATTTATGCATTGAATTTTAAGCAAATTTTACGTATATTTAGTTTGGCTGCAGCAGCTTTTGTGCTAAGCTTTGAAATTGAAATTTGATTTTTTTTTTGGGATTGTGCAACAGAGCGGAAAATATTTCACTGCTTAAGCTGTTAAAACTTTTTGTGCCCTTAGTCTCTCTTTTGTGTTTGTGTTTTTCGATTGATATTTGTTGATTCCAGTTGCAGAGTTTGCAATGTTCGCAATGTTTAAAACCTTCGCACCCGAATAATTGATAGCTTTAAAATTTATGATCGACTTTTCGGTCTATTTAGCAAATCACACGAAAAATCTCGTAAACATAAAAAGAAACTCAACTTTGCCGCACGCACTAAAATATTTTCAATTATATACAGCCCCCAACACTTCGGTATCCCTGGACTGCTTGAATTGCTTTGTATTTTATTGCACTGAAAATTTAGCGGCATCAATTAATGGCATGCCATAAAAGTTTTATTAAGTGATTGACTGTCCACCAAGCTTGGCCAAGTGAAAGTTGACTGACCCAAGCGAGGGAGCGCAACGAAACTGAGAAGCAGAAACCCCACCAAAGACGACGACCCCCTTGCATCGATAGCATCGTCTACATCGTTTCCATCGACTCCAGTTGGCAAGTTGGCATGTTGAAATATTTAAAGCCGCTTAAATAAATTGTGGTTTGCTTTTGGTTCTGGTTCTGGTTCTGGTTTTTTTGGTTCGTTTTCTGTTTTGTGTTGCTGTTGCTTGCGGGCTCCAGTTGACTTTCCCAGACAGAAAGGAAAATCGATAGCAGGCGTTGTAAAAAAAAGTGGGGTTTGGGGTGTCGTGGGGAGAGCCGTAATCACACATAAAACTCTCGTTAGTCGCATTAAATTACAAATTCCATTAAAATGATTATTAAGGCAAGTATTTGATAATTAATTTACTCGCTACGCACAATGCCCGAACGCAATTAATAAATCCGACAAACGAGCAGCAACATTACGACATTTGCGCACAATTCAAGTCAAGTGTTTCGTGACTATTCAAGTGCCCTATAAAAGCACAATTCAGATAACGAAATATCATAAAAAACGAACTGAACAGAACTCACAATGGCTAAAAGAGCGAGAGAGAGAGAATCGAGGCGAGACAGGAAGGTGCTAAATGGCATTAACAGCTCGTTAAAAATTGATGCTAGTCGAGGTTTAATCATTTTATAATGGGTAATACAATTAAAATCGCCATTTTGTAGCTTTAGGTTCGGATATTAATTCCAAGCTGGCAAGAAAAGTTTTTTAAAACAATTAAGGAACTATTAATGCATTAATTTTAAGCTTTTAAGCATTTTTTATCAATTATTTTAAACAAAAATATGTTATATTTATATTTTTTCAAATAATCAACATGCAAATCCAGTCTTAAACTGAAACCTAGGTATACATATTTCCTAGTAAAGCTTTTTTTTTATTTCATTTCTTAGCATGAACTCGTTTTTCTAAATCAAACTTACTAAAAAGCTTTTTTTAAATCGATTGGCAAACTTCAAACATGTCCTTTTAGTATCAAATTCTATTTAAATGTCAAAAGTCAGGCAAAATAAAACAATTTTATTTCGATTCGTAAACTAGAAAACCTTTTAGAATATGCTACAAATCAAACAACAAATTTGCCATAATTTTATTTATGCACACATTCCATTTCCATAATTCGATTCGATTTGCTACAGGCACATTTATGGATTTCTCTATAACATTTTAGAAATATATTTGTTTATGTTTATATGCACTTCTAATTGAGTTATGTACTCGCTCGCAATCTCTCTGTTTTTGTGTGTTGCAAACCTTTTCAAGTACTCAATGTACCTTTGATGTTTGGGTTCTGCTATTTTCGAATGTAATGAATAACTGCCACTTGCGACCCCTAGTCCTTATGAATAATAAGGCAAATAATCTGTCAGCGTCGCAGCGTCGACTGAAAACACCGCGCCGTGCCGTGGCATTCAGGCAGGCCTGCCAGTTAGGCAGGCAAACGACTCAATTTCGATAGGATGGACAATGCTAACAGAGGCAGGAAGCAGGACTTCAGTTTCAACTTCACATTTGAACAGCACCAACCATGGCGTGGGCGTGTGGCGAGGTTGGTTGTGAGTTTATTGTTGGTTGGCAACTCTGTCGCTAATAACACGAAATCGGATTTGAGCGCTGGGCCAACGTTTGACGCTGCGTGTGATAAAAATGAACAGCAACAACAACAACGACGAGGACGCAGGTTTTGCGGTTTTTCGTTTGGCGCACGCTGCGTATGCGTAACGTGCGTTTTAATGAAATATTGAATTTTATTGCCTGCGTGCCTGTCAACAACTTGGCCAGGCAGACAGCTTGTAAAGGCAGAGAGTCCAGTCAGAAGTCCAATGTCCAATGTTCACGTTCACGTCCGAGTTCACGTCCTGGTTCACGTCCCATTTCACAACTTGTCACTGGCTCGAGGGCAAAACAGGGCGCCACCAACTGGCGTCTGTTTTAATTTGATTTTCAGACAGCTTATGACCAGCGCCCCCATTTCTCCGCCGCCTTCTACTCCCAAATGCTTCCTTTTTTGACCTAGCCCATCCTACCACAGCACAAATACCTCTCCTTTTCCACCCCCCTCACACTCTCTGTCATTCCATCACGCATTTTAACGCTTTTTATTTGCTATGCAAAAAGTTCAAGTGTATTACCAGCCAAAGAAAAAAAAAAAAATTCTAAAAGTTGATTTATATTTCAGTTTTTGTCGTTTTCGGTGTTGTTGTTGTTGCTGTTCTGCCCTTAGCTAATAAAAGCAATTTTTGAAGCCCAAAGCGCGGAAATGAATTGTTAACAAATTTTGCGGCGTTGAATTTTGTGCAGCATTTTAAGCTGAAGATGATGGTAAATGGGAATTTGTTGGTCCGAATGTGAGGTTGGAGAGCTGGCAATGAGGTCGCTCATGATGAGTGGCATCGTTCGTTGAGTGGACGACATGTCTTGTTTATGGTCATGCCCGGGACGCCAGCCAAAACACACGCATAAACATAAGACGGGAGTTTGGGGAGCTGAAGCCATAACCACTGAATCCTCCACCCCGCTAACATGGCACGCCACTTCGCCACGCCCATTGACTCGATGGCATTGTGAAATTTCCCAAAGCGCGCATAAAATGAAAACCCAAAGCAGAAAGCAGGAAGAACAAAAACACACACACGCGCGCACTCAAGTGCAATCTGTCGGCTAACAATGGCTTTAAACACTGGCCAAATGCTTAAGCTTAACAATCGTTGAAGTTTGAAACAAGATTGTAAGAAAAATTAAAAGAGAATCCCAATCAGATAAAAAAAATATGTTACACAATTAACTTGCATATCATATGATGTTATTTAAATGTTGCTCATTTTGCTTTTTGGGTTGCAATAAAAAGTTTAGACATAACACATCTTTAAGTAAGTTTTGAAGGCAAACTAATAAAAAATAAATAAAACCAAACTTATTTTAAACCATTTTCAGCTTAACGGAAAATAATTTGGTTCAGCATCGCATGAAACAAATTAAAGTCCATTTGCCAACTAGAAATATTATAAAATAAATTCTGTCGAATTGTTTTGTGAACTTCAATGATTTAATTGAATACATTTGTATAAAAACAACGCTCAATACAAAGCTGCCACATCTCACTCTTTTTTCAATGAAAAGTTTCTCTTTTTTCAAAAACAAATTGACTTATCAACAAAAAAGAAACAGAAGTTTTCTAAGCCTGACACACTTTGTCAATGATATATTTTTTCATAAAATGAAAACAAATTATGTCATAAATCCAAACTAGTGTCATTCTCATATGCATTTCAATATGATTTTATATAAGAATCATGTCAAAGACTTTTTTCTGGCAGTTTTTCCTTAATAATGCAAAATTGCAGGTCTTAAACTTGTTAGCCACAATGTTTATTGGTATGTGTGGTAAAGCTTAATTTAAGTTTAGTAAATACTTTAGCTTAGATTCAAATATTTTGACCACTTTTGCAAAGGGTTTAGCAACTATTGAGTTTTACTACTTTATATTGAATTAACCATATTCCCAAACTATTGAAAACTTCGTTTGGTTAGTTTTTTCTTTTTTATATGCGTTATCTAGTATGTGTAAAATTGTATTTCGCAGGCATACTTCCTTAAAACTCTGATAACAACAATTCAATTTTCAACAAACCTATGGATGCTTTTTGTAAAACAACAAAGTAAGCACTCGAGGGCAAAAACTTGTAGTGTGCAACAGACAACGGAGAAAAACAAAAGTGCAACAACAAAAATCCGCCACAGCAGCAGAAACTGCTTTTGCTATAGTTGTGCTAGTTGTGATTACAGCGGCTGCTGCTGATTTAATTGTGAGATAAAACTTACCGATAATAAGCAGCTTTATGGTCGTCATGTTTGCTTTGTGTTGTTGTTGTCGATTTTTTGTTTTATTTTCTTATATTTTTGTTTCCTTTATTGTTGATGCTGTTTTTTGTTTGTTGTGCAACAGCTGTGGGTTGACTGTTTTTAATTGATATTTACGCAATTTATTAATCCGACGTGGTTCACAGTTTTACAAGCACTGGCAAATGGCATTTTAATGTTGCAGCACGAATGCAATTTGATGCATTGTTTTTATGTTTGCAGGCATTGACATTCTCAATACCTTATTTTACATCATTTTCATTTCACTGTTTACCACTTTTTTCACTTTGAGAGCGGATGAGTTTTAAGTAGCTTTTGATCTGGGATTGCTCTGTAATTAAATTGTTTCAATTAAATTGATTAAAATGTGTGGTGGCAAAGGTATGCAATGGGGACACTTATTAACTTTATCCTTACACTAGGAATATTTAAAGCTCGACACATTTCAATTTCTGAGTTCTCTGTGCAAGCACAAGCTTATACTGTGATATATAGTAATTCCAGATACGCCTGGACATAAAATTAACATATTTTGCTAATCAACATTATTTGTGTCTACACATACAGCTACACACATATGTTAATATATCTTTCACTCTGTGCAGGAATCTGACTCTCCAACATATGTAAACTGCTGCCTAATGTCTTATTCATGTTTACAGGCTTGTAGCCTTACTCTCTCTGTCTCTATCTCTCTTTCCTTCTCCCTCTCACCGCTTTGTGGGGTGTGAGCTAGCTTGCTCTAAAATTGCTTGCGTGCTGTTAACTTATTAGCCATGGTTTGCAAGACCCGGTAAGCCAAACCTTTTGGCCTAAACTACAATTAGAACAGCATTTGGACTACAATAGGCCAAACGTAGAGCTTAGAAAATATACAATTTAGTCGTCAAATACCACTTGGCCCCTTTTGTCCGTAATACACATTAAAAATTAAGTCAGCAAAAACTGTATGCAAAAAATCTAGGAAAATAGAATACTTTTCAAATCAAAAAGTTTACGTTTACTGCCGAACAATATTTTTTTAATATGCAGGCAACTTTTGCAAGCACTCTAAATTTTATGGATTATTTTGCATGGCAGACAATTTCAAAATTATATTAAAAAACAAACTTTTCAAAAGACATAAATTCAAAAAAAAAATTAATTTTTTTTTCGACCTTGAAATCCTCTTATTTTTTAATACTTTATAGCATGCATTAAGCGTCGGCAAAAATAAAAATAATAAAAGTTAGGGCTTAGAAAAAGCTAAAGCCGATTTTCTGTGACTTCTTTTGTGGCCTTAAAGTTTGCTAAATTGCGAAATTGATATGTAGCATTAGTGATACATATTTATTCCAGAATTTTATTATTTGTCTTTGCAGAGACAAATTGTTATTGCGGTGAAATATTCGTCTGTCCATAAACTGATTGCACAAAAATGACTAAGCTAAATATTTTTGTTGAGTTTTTTTGTTTTTTTCTGCCATGGAAAACTAAATTCGTTTGCATTGTATAAATACTTTTCTTGATTGAATTTTGTTTTCGTTTCTTTGTTAAAATAATATTAAATGAATCTATATCTAATTTTAACAAACTTGTGTTCGGAATATTTTCAGATAGTTGGTATAGTTCATTTTGTTATGGCTTTCTTGAAAAATGAGCACACACTTTTTTCCAGTTTTTTCTAAGCTGTTATCAATTACTTTCAAAAACTTTAAAAAGCTTGACAACCATTGATAAAGTCTGTTACGTCGCTCACAAATAAATCTTCTTAATTTCATTCATTCTAGCACAAGCCATTTTTTTTTTTCAATTTTCTAAACTACGTTTGACCATCGCGCCAAAAAGTATGCATCATGAAATGTTACAATGTGGAGTAGGTCAACGTTGTCGCAGGCAGGTGGCCGAAAACAATGCGCAGAGACCACATAAAAAACGCAATGCTATGGCCATATCATGTGCTATAAGACAGACGCAATATCATCTGTCAGAAAAGAATAATAAAAATGAATTTATTTGCGCTTAAAATACATTTTTTGGTGACTGTTGCTGCTGCTGCCAAGGACAACAAGTTGCGACAGCAACAGCAACAACAACAACGAAAACGACAACAGCAATGAAAGGAAAGGCAAGGAATAAAAGAAATTCAGAAGATATTTTAAGGATTTGACAAATGAGACAAGACGACGGGACGACAACGCGGCAAATCCTGGCACAGCGCCCAGGTAACAAATAACCAAAAACAAAAACCAAAAACTAAATGGAGCAAAACTTAAGCTCTACAATTGAGCTGAAAATGCTCGTTGCTGCAGTTTGGCCCACTTTCTATTTATGCTATTGATGTTGTTGTTGTTGTTGCTGTTGGTTGGAAATGCTGTTGCCGGCATGAATATGCAAGCGGCATGTTGTCGACAAGGTCGGCCTAACAGTTGCACTTGAGTGCCACATTTGCAGCTGCTTTTCACACACACACACACACACACACTGATACAGAGGTCCTTCTTCTTCTGTCCATTTGTCACTGACGAATCTGCAGACGACTCTCAAACCCCAAAAAGCAATTTGCATAATTACAACGCACATGAGCAACGTGCTAACCGCTAGCTAGCAATCCAGCCTGGCTGCACGGCTTTTTATTAGCTCCAAAAAGGACACTAACGCACAAACTTCCGCAAAACTAGTAGAAACGCACACATACGAAAGACGCGCCTTTTGCGACAATAAACGAAAACGCCAACGATAACGACTCTAGGAGCTTAAAGAACTCTTCGGCTTATGCATCCGTTTTGCCGCCCGTTGCCGCCGAATGCTTCTTACCAACTAACACAATTTGAGTTTTGTTATAGCTTTAAAAACGAAGCTGGCGGCATAGACGGACCAACGACAAACGAAGGATTGTTATCGGCTGCACTCGTACACAAGCCGAACAACGCTATCGAGCTCGCATTGCAGCCTTGGCGCCTGCGCTTCGTTGGCAGCAAAGAGAGCGCAGCATGTTTAGCAACATTGTTGCGCTCTCAAATGTTGCCAATTGAGATAGGTTAGTGCTGAGATGTGATATATCTTGTAATAAGATAAGATAAACGTGTCTTTCGGATTTTTACATATGTATTTAATATATTGTTGAACATGTTAAAAATCAGCAGTTGAACAAAAAAAAAACAAAGAAAAATTAAAAATTTTTATATTTTGTCAACTCTTAAATAAAGTTTTGGAAAAAGTCCTTCAAACATTGTTTTCATACTTATTTAGATAAGAAAATATTAAAAAATCTTTACAGCCTCTTTTATAACTTTTCTTTATCTCAATCATATGTTGCCTACTTTTAAAGTTCGTTGGAATTTTGTGGGTCACAAAAGAAGACGATGGAGAAAAAGAATGCAGCTCAAAATCTCGCGTATCAACTTCGTTATAAGCTAACGGTTTACCTGCTTTGACGAGCCGTTTAATTTAGGAGAGCACGCGAATGTTTCATTTGCCATTCTGTTCCGCTCTCTCTTGGCAACATGTTGCTTGAGTTGTTTTGTCAGCGCTGTGTTGTCAACAAAGGCGCAACAGTTGTGCTCAGCTGTCGTCGAACTAAGTTTTAGCTCGTTCCTTCCCACTTACAGCAATTGCCACTTAACTAAAATGCCTGCAGAAACGATTTTTGAGAATGGGTGAGACATAAGCGAGTCTTAATTCTTAAGTAAGCATAGCTTAGATTGCAGTTTTCTTCGTTGGCTTTGGCCGCAATCAACCATAGTGGTCAAAAAGAGCAGCACAAAAAGCAACCGTCAGAAACATGTGTGCTCCATGTTGACTCCCCAAATCCCAACCTTAGAAAATGCACATAAAAAATATTTGCAAACTGTGTGGCAAGTTTTATCCAGGCAGCAACACCCAACACAAAACACAACACACAAAGATACAAATATACAGTCGCAGACACAGTTACAGTTATACAGATACAAATACAGATACAGATACATTTGGCTTTGGGTTACAGCTACAGCACAGTAACTGCACATTCACAAAAGTTGTTAAAAAGTCCAAATAAATTTGCTTTTTTCGTCGAGTCTTTGACATAAATTTATGCGTTTTGTGTGCGACAACAACAACAACAACAGCAACATCTCGGCCTGGTTATAGATCAGGTCATGGATTGCTCTAGGTGCCGGAGTCGAGATGCATGGTGTGAGTGTTGTGTGGGTGGGGGAGTTACAAGGAGGTGGTTTGTTAAGGATACTGCGATTGCTGCTGACAAACTAAAGTATATTTCAAAATTGAGTTGTCATAAAAATATAAAAATAAACATTTCTAGCAAGTTGTGCGGTGTGTTTGTGAAAAAAGAGATACAGTAAGGACATTTGATAGCGAATTTGGGGCTTACCTAACGTGTTTGATAAGTTTTGTGGCTGTGACAACTAAATGTGATATGAATTTGAGGTTGTCCAACAAGAGCAAGGTCTTAAAAATATAACGAACCTTTTAACAATAAAATCCAATGCTTGACTTAATATTTATACATGCTCAAATGTATATTTTTTTCAACAATCTAAACGCAGCAATGTCGCTCAATTGCATATTTTAAATATTCCATGGAAATGCACATCAATTTTATTTGTTGAGGTATTTTCACTGTTGTTGAAACTGTTTAGTGTCCTTCGATGCAATGTCCTTTTATTTGCCCAACAACCCACCATCCACTAACACAGCTCAGCTCGTTACAACTGACAAACTCATGACTTTGGTGGAAGCCAGAGATACTTTCACTGCGTCACAGTTCTCAGACACTTGGCATTACAACTAGCCATAAAATATACACGGCAGCTAAAAGCCGAAGCACCAACGACACCAAACGGGTTGAGATACAAAACTTTGTTCGATTTATATTAAAAGGCAAAGCAGAAGCTGGCAGCGGGAGCGGGAGTTAAAGGAAAATATATAACGACAGGCAGTTTGAACTTTGATGACGAGCGAGAGCTGTAAAATAAAAAATACCTATACAGCACTTCTCTTCTTCTTCTTTTGAACAGCGTAAACTTTGCCCAGCAAGCCGCAGTGCGTATGAGAATAGTAAAAAATAAGAAAAAAAAAGTTTTGTGTCTATAAGTTGAAGTTACACTGTAATAAACCATAACAAATATTGTATGTTATTTGTCTATATGTTTATTAAAAAATAAGACTATATATTAATATCATCAATCCAAAATTATCTGTAAAGATAGGCGATAAAATCAAACTATCGATAGTTATCGATTTGTTGATTTTAAATATTAAAACTTATTGTCTCAACAACTTCTTGCATACCCTTCTCTACCCTCTTTAAAATGGCTACAGCATATACAAATACAAACATAAAATACAAATCCTCAGCTGTCAACGAGAGTGATGTGAATAATATATTTTTTTTTTGTAACTGGGATTTTTATCAGCAACATCATACCATCAAACTAAACCACCCAAAGCAACACAACCCACTCAACTCGTCTAGCGGTTTAAACAATTTTTAATTAATTTGCACAAGGACAATGCAGGCTTGACAGCAGCTGCTTGGCATTAAATGCATGTACGTAAGTGGTTGCTGGTGCGAAGGTTGGTGGGACGAGGTGGGTAGGCTTAAGGCGTGGCATTTTGGGCATCAAATTAAAATTGTTGCGAATTGCAACATCACCAAGTACATGCAACAACTTTAGTTAATCAAATGACATGCAACATACACACACACGCGCACACTTACAAAGTTGGGCGTATCTACAGCCAACTCGAACATAAATCACAGCTTAAATTTGGCTTTCACAATCTCATTTAATAGCTTAAACATTATGCTGCGCACAATAGAGTAATTATGCAGTTGTAACACCTCCCTATTCTCCGCTTCCTTCTCTTCACACCCTACCCCCACAAAACTTGATGCCAAGAAATTAACAACGCCCACCAAAAATGTCTTAATATATTCAACGATTAACAACTTCGTCTTTTTATACTTCTTTGACTTGAACATCAAATTTATGCGCGCTTTAATTTCATTTGGTGCCTAACAACTCTGCCACGACCATTTCGCTCGCCCAATCATAAAGCGAAATATGTTATTTTGACACCATCAGACACACACACACACACACACAAAAGTAATAAGAATGGCGCAAAAAAGGTCCAAGGTGTTGCCTGAAGCAGCAGAAGCAGCCGACAGCAGCAACGGCAGCAGGAATCAATACGATAACAGATTGTTGCTCTACCCTTGTGGCAAAAAGGATACAAAAGATTTGTATCGTTGTGGGGCTTTATCATTTAAAAGGCGATTGGGTAATTTACATTGTACGTACAACCTGTGACAGGTTTAAGCTTTGAACATATACGACTTTTTATTTTTCAACTTATATTCTAGAAAATAATAATATTATTTTTTTCCTAAGATATATTTTTAGTTATCTTGAAACGGAGAAACTTTTTGTTAGATAAAAAATTATTTTAAATACATTTTTTTCATTAGGTTTCTAAATAAACGATCTGAAAGAAACATATTTTTGTTAAAATATTTTTAATCAAAAGATTTTTCTTTAATTGCTTTTTTTTTGAATATATTATACGCTGTATTACATACAAATCATTTTAAACCCAAACCAATAATGATGTTCTAAATGCAAAATATTTCAACAAATATTGTAAGAGTATTCAAAAGTTCTTAGCAATAATCAGCACTTGTTTCCCTGTTGTTTTACTTAAAACTAAATCCTTTTTGCATAACATTGACTCAACGCCCCCCACCCCACCTACGCCCTTCATCCACCTTTGTTTCCTCATATACTGTTCTTGCTGTTGGTTTTTGTTTTTCAAAATTCACAATTCAAAACGTGTTAATTAGGCACAGGATGTGGGCGTGGCTGTTCGTATGCATATACAATGCTACAACTGGGTCGCAAATGTGTTAATGACTTGCCAGCAAGCTACCGTAAATTGACACCACCCCTCACACACACACACACACACTACACGCACACCCGCAACCACCACAAAGCCGCTTTACCTTTCTTCAATTTCCGCTTTCACTTCTTCCTTAGAATATATATTTTTGGACGGGCGATGTCAATAAAATTAGCATTTTCTTTTCTTTTAAGGTTTGTGTTTTGCCTTTCCACTTTTGTTTTGTTTAGCTTGTCGCACAAATTAAAGATATGGCGGCTTTTTCAGGGAAGCTAATAAAGAAAAGTGGGGGAGTTTGGTTGGGGGCTGGGGAAGACGCGCATTACGCAACTAAATATTCATGCGACTTGAATTTGAAAACTTTGACAATGCTTCGCGGCTTCTTACATACAAATATTATTCCGCAAGGTAAGGGTAAGGGGTAAGGGGTGAGGGGTACATTGCATAACTATCAAATTACGTTTCGACATGTGTGCCAGGTCGTAAAAAGCAAT
This sequence comes from Scaptomyza montana, assembly GCA_018904305.1. Classification (NCBI taxonomy): domain Eukaryota; kingdom Metazoa; phylum Arthropoda; class Insecta; order Diptera; family Drosophilidae; genus Scaptomyza; species Scaptomyza montana. Next base: position 436,405 of record JAEIGR010000037.1, on the reverse strand, counting down.
GTTTCGGCACATAAACAGCTGGTTTAGTGCGAGTTGAGCTTTAAATATTTTATTGTAATTAAGTTGCGAATCTCTCCCCAAGCGCAGTCTTTAAAATCAACGACAGATGTTAACAACTGAACTCCCTTCCCTTTCCTCCTTTCCCTCCTTCCTGTATTCCAAACTTTCTTGCTTCCTTTTTTCCCCAGCGCTTATTTATAGCCGCAAGTTTTTGTAGTTTTAACATTTTGGACTGTGGCAGTTAACATTTGGCTTAATGCACTTCTTTGCACTTTGTTACCGTTAATAATAAAACAGCAGCAGTGGCAACATCCTGAAATAATCCCTTCCTCCCCCCATCTCAGCAACTTCCTGTCAGCTCAAGACAATGCAGCAAAACAAAACAGAAAAAACAAATTGGTAAACTAAAAACTAAATGAAAACTGTCAAATGAACCGCAATTACAATTGTTCGTCTTCTTGTTGCTAAGCTAAACATAACGATGCACCTGTATTAGTGTGTATGTATATGTGTGCGTGTGTGTGTGTGAACAGAGTAGCTGCTGAAAACTTTCACCTGTTAATGACATTGAAGCGAGGGTTTGGGGGGATAATGGCAGTCAGCGAAGCCAAGCAAATTGTAAAAGCAACCCGAATGTAACTTTTGTAAAACAACTTCGTTTTTTTTTTTAACAACTAAAACTTTAATTAAAAGCGGAAATGCATTATTAATACCAAAAGCTGAGATTGAGAACTGCGAAAGTTGGAGGAAGAGCAAGGGAAATGCTAAATGCATGAAGCTGAAATGTGTTTTGTATAAATAAACAAAATGTTAAATTAAAAATGTTTCGATAAAGTAATTCTAGATGTTTTCTATTTCTGTTAGAATCTGATATTATGAATAATTAAATTAAACATTTTAAAACCAACTTTATTAATTGTATGTAAACAATAAAGAACAACTCCCTAACCCTACCTGCATTAAACATTTAAACACAGCAACAAAAAATTTATAAATAAATATTTACCTTAAAATGATGAGTACAAAAAATTGTATATAGTTTTTTGTTGATTACCTAACATATGTTAAGCTGTTATTTAAACAAAAACTAAGCGTAAATATTGAATTAAATTAGTCGGCGCATTGGTAAGAGACGAAAAGGCCTTGTAGGTTGAGGTTGAGTGTGTTTAATTGAAAGGCTAGGCTGACTAGCAATTTAATACTTATATTGAAATAAATATTTATTTTCATATTTTCCCTAATTTAACCTTAGCATTTCTTAAAAAATAAACTGGATATTTAAATCAATGGAGATATATTATTAGATAAATTTAAAAAAAAAAAAAAACTTGTAACGAAAAACTTTTTGTAAATTAAAGCCACACCACGCGACTATCGAATTGCCGAGTCGCAACAAAATAACCGTGGCCAGGGAAGGGATGAATGTGATTGTTGGGGCTCTAAAACTCGATGACCAAAAATGCAGTATGACGACATTGATGCAATCGAAATTGTGTTTGGCAATGTGCATTTATTCAGCTGTAAATCAATAAATTTTAATTAAAATTGCAGCCACACGCAGCGTCAAATGCTTCACGACAATTGACCAGACTCTCCCTTTCTCTTTCTCTTTCACGCGCGCGCTCTTTGCAACATACCAAAATATGAATGGTGATTTTTACTAACATTTTCAACCCCCATAAAACACCATTCAGCATCCAAATCCGGAGATTTTACTTCGTTTTATATTTATTTTTTTGTCTGCTGGGCAGCAACGGGTCAAAGCCAAATCTCATAATGCGCATTTCCGTTGCCGTTAAGCACGAGCTCAGCATATAATTTGACAAGGTCGCTTCCCCACCAATAAAATACCAATCCTGCTGCGCTCATATTTCAATTGGCTTTTGTTTTTAGGCCGGCCTTATCATAATTCTGATTATGCATTTTGATTTTCGGCAATTAGTGCTTTTGCAATTTCGATTTTCATTTTGATTTGGATGATTTGTAGTGTTTCTAAATAGATTTTCGAGATGGAGGGCTTTTCAACATAACGCATTCGCCTCGTTGACAGTGCAACAATTTTGCAGCATTTCCGTTCAACGTTCTTTGACAAACTCACACACACAGCAAAGGCGGAAAAATGTTTGGAAATTGCCCAAAAACGTCGAATGGCAACGAAATGGAAAACTGTGAAAAACAACTCGATTTGTGATATTGCCTTTTTGTTGTCAATCGTTTTGCATAATTTATTGAGGAATTATTGAGCTAATGAAGTGCACGCTTTTTCGGTTCTCCCCTTCTTTCGCTAGGCTCAGATTACGAGCCAATTTATGCAGGCGCGCAACTTGCCAGCCCCATAAATCTTGCCACGAGAATCGCACAGTGCCACATGCAACAAATCATGCCACAAGCCAGAGGAGCATATGAAGAGTCTTTCAAATTTCAATTATAACGCTTTGAAAGTTGTGATAAATGACATTTTGCCATAAGTTAAATATATATAAATAATTTCTATTAAATATTTAAGAATAGAAACCTTCGAAAATTTTATCTATTATATTTACTTTTTATAAAAAATCATCGTTTCAATTTTCTTGAATTTCTACTTGATTGCAAAACTTTGCCAATCGATTAGTTTTCGTTGCGACTCTCGCATATATGAAATTTAAGTGCATTTTCGAAAGAGCGCATAAACTTTTAAAAGCTCGAACATAAACACACACACACACACACAATCACAATTGCGCACACACACAAACATTTGTGACGAATTGTAATACAAATGAGCTGGGGTTAGGTAACGTCGTGAAAAGGGATATTATGGGGGGGATTGGGGGTAGAAACAACCCAGGAACCTGTTTCCCGGCACGTCGTTTAGCGCAACAACTTAATTTGCATATCAGCGCCGCCAAATTGCAGGCGGCATGCAACGCAATATAACTTGCAAGTAGAACGAGAAAGGACGAAAAGCGAGGACGAAGGGTAAATGCAATGGTTAGGTTCTAAACTGAAAGTATAGGCAACTTGACTAGAAATTGTTTTCAGCCTTTGGCAGCACACACATACAAACGGGCTCAAACATACAGAAGCACTTCATCAATTTGCCAATAAACTTGCGAGTAGTTTTCGCAATAGTTGCCAACAATTCAATCAGGCCAGAAATACTTCAGCTTAGCCACCCCATCCCACACCAACAACCCAACCACTCTGCACAAACAGTTACTTTTTCAGGGTAGTCAGCGTAAAATTTTATGCACACGGCACAAATCGACAAAACGGGCTAAAATCCGAATACACGAATTCACAAATGGAAAACCATGGAAAAGTTGTTGCTGATTTGGCGCAAAATTAACAGGCGAAACGCGCATCAGGCAAGAACTTGAATAAATCTCCTCAACACTGGAATGTGGGCAATTAATGTGAGGACAGTGAGGCTCAAGCTCAAGCTCAAGTTGAAGTTGAGGATGTTCAACTGGACAGGGGGTGGAGTAGAGAAAGCCACCGTCGCGTCTCAAATTAAATTTGCATTTCAAATTCGTTTTCGGCGCGTTTTGTTGACAGGCAAAGGGCAGGCGTAGGCGATAGCAGTTAAAAGAGAGCGGAGAGGACGAATCAAAGCATTTAGTTGGACCAAATTTATTGAAAGTCGACGACAACCAACAAAAGCAGCAAAAAACTCAAGAAATCAAAGCTATGACAAACTTAAAATGCTCTTGCAATAAAACAGCATAACGAATTTAGATAGTTAAGATTATAAGGATTTCTTTTTTTAATAGTCAAAAGCTTCTTCTTATATCTTCATCAAAAAATAAATAACATAATAAATAGTATAAAAAATTAAATCGTAAGAAAATCGGCTAAACAGCGTCACCAGCCATGACTTAACTATAAAACTTTCGAAAAGAGTAACAAAAAAACAAGGAAAGGAAGAGAAGAAGAAGACGAATTCGCTGTCAGCAGGTGCGGCCTGTCCACGGACAAGAGGAGAGGATGGAAAGTCCATGTCTTGCATATAAATCAAAATAATTTTGTTTGGTTCTGTAATTTGGTGTCTAGGAATGCGGAACTACGCACAGAGGGGTGGATTTACAAGCGGGAGAGACGAGGAAAGGACAAATGAAATGAAATTTAAATGATTGCATACTTCGAGGCGTTTGTTAAACCATTTATTTTCACCTAATTGCACACTCAAGTGGACGACACCCCGCTGAGGTTAGAGAGGTGTCGAGGTTTGGATGGAAGAGAAGTGAAGTTTAAGGCACTTTTACACATGGCTGAATGATGGAAGGTGAAGTGTTGTTAGGGGAATGAGAAGTGTGTGTATGTTTTGTATGTTTCACAATATAGTTACAAAATATTTGCTGACGTTTTGACATTTCTTTCGCTCGCCTTCCATCTCTCCCCTCAAGCCACAAATCAACAACTTCATTTTTAGGCCATGCCCGCCTTTTGGTTCATTAGGCCAGCGAACATCTGGACAAAAACTTTTTGACATGCGTGCGTGAATTGGCTCTTTTTTTTATTAAAAGTGGCTCCACTCGTGTGTGGGTGTGTGTTTGTCACAATAAACGAAATCCAATTATAAAGCGTCATCAGCAAATACTAAAAGACGAAAATTGCCAGAAAAAACAAGAAAGGGAAGAGAGAGAAAACCATTCTTAAGAGTTGAAAAGAAAGTGCAAAAGAATATAATGCTTTAAGCTGTTACTTAATAGAAATTCAACACTTTAAGACACACTAACAAGTGATTATGCTGCTTCTTCCACTGCCTCTCAAACTGTCGCACTTACACGTACATCAATAAATCACACAGTTGCCATCAAACTGTGCAACTGTTTTTAAAATGTTACCAAAAAACTCTAAAAAAAAAAGAAATATGTAAATAATAAAATGAAAACCAGACGTGCAACTTGCTTGCTGTAGCTGCGGCTTCTTTCAAGCGTTGCGCTTGTTTCTCCAGCAAGCTTCCCTTTCCTCCCTGCCCATCATTCGTCCCCTTTGTCGTTGCATTTGAGTCGACGCCTTCCATGTCATGACATGTGCAGGAAATGCGTTTTCTAGCGCTGCCAATGCTGGCTTTCTCATATCCCGCTGAGACTGCTTACCTCAACTCACCTCTTCCCTCACTCACCACTTTGCCACCATCTTCCATCAGTGGTTTCATGTTACTGCAGCTCCTGTTCCTGCTCCTGGTGCTGCTGCTGTTGCAGTTACCCGGTTTTTTGGGTTTGGGGTTTTTATGGTTACGGTTTTTTGGTTATGCCGTGTGCTGAAGGCGCCACTTGTGCAGCACCATAAATATTTAAATTGTGTGCCGCCTCGCGACTTTTGATTCCCCGACCGTCCCCTTCCCCTACTCAACCACCTCACCCTATGCCGGCTGTCTTGCGTGTTGCTCGCCGGCTTATATTTTGACAGTTATCGATTCGCTGCTCCACATGACTCGGAGACGCTGACGCTTTATCTTGCCAAGGCTTGCAATTCATTTCCTAAAATATGCATGGCATAAGAAATGTAGAGAGGAGTTGGAGTCGTAAGTGTGACAGACTTGGATATGCGCTGCGTTACAGAACATGTTTTTTTGAAAATGTTCAAAAATTTCGATTAATTTTAATAATTTATGAAAAAATCGTATTAAGCAGACGATTGAAAATATATAATATTTGTCTCCTCCTCACATTTAAGATGGAATAACATAATCTTGCCAGCTTTTATAGTTTCAGACACTGTGTTTAGATTGTTTCAATCTTAACCAATGAAAGAATCTTCCTTTCTTGTTTAATAAACTAGCAAAACCTATCTCTACCCTTTTTTTCTAACAAATTTTTAATATGTATAAAGCATAAAAAGCCGCGCAAAGGCATAGAAAGTATCAAGCGTATAGGAATATGAGCTGGGGATGATGGTAACGAAGCCAAACGGGGCATCATTACATTGGCTACGCGCTGTCAAACTCACTGCCTTTCCTAAACTTCCCCCACCCTTTCGACCCCTGCACTCTATATCCTTCTGATGATAATGTTGATGAGAAACAGAACACTTTGCCTCAAATTCTCGTAACACATTTTGTAATATGTACGAGTTATGCCGCATAAGCCGCCGCCTTTTGCAAAATCTCTACCTCTCTCTCTCTCTCTTTCTCTCTGTTTCGCTCTTTTATTCATTTTCTACTTTCTGGCAAAGTTAAAAAACTTTGCAAGTTGCTCGCTATTGCTTTGTGCATGTTTAACTTCTGTTGCCTGCCGGCCTGCTTGCCTGTCAGATTCGCTCCCCTCTTAAGTCGAAGTATTATTCTCACTCTCTGCTTCCCTTCAACACTTTTTGCTTTGATCAAAGTGACACTCAAGTGCTGCAAATTCTGCGCAAATGCAATGTTTGCCACTCGCATAATTCCAAACCTCCCTCCATCCCTTTACCGGACACTTGACAGCCCGAAAAGTGAAATAACAACAACTCAATTAGCAAATGCCAAAAAACAACTCAACACTTTTGCAAAACTCTCATGTTAACAATCTACTCAATATGGATATGTACTTATTTATTTATGTGCTTATGTTCTTATGTGTTTGTATGTTTCTTGTAATTAAGAAAACTCCTGAGATTCCTCTTAATATTTCATGTAAGTCTTAAACTCTTGTCTCCATCACTTGTTGAGCAATTTAACAATTGCAAATTCAATTTTACTATTCTCTCTGTTTCCTTCCCTTTGTTGAACAGCTTTTTAATTGATTTGTAAATATTTGGGATTTTTTTACAACGCATCAAAGTTCTCAAGTTTAAAGTATTCTTATGATAAGTATTGTGTTAATGCGTTCAAGCTATTATTATTCATTCAACAATGAATACATTTTAACCTTAACCAAGAGCTCTTGCTTTATAAGTCATGCGTTTGATCTATCTAAGTAAAACGCCAGGGAAGCCCATTGAAGTGTTTCAACACAAATGAAGAAAAAGTTAAAAAAAAAACAATTGTGAGCCCGATCACACGTGAGATGTGCAAACATCTTGGAGTTATTTCCTTTGTATAGTTGCAAGTACTTATGCTTTCAAAATTTTCTTGACAATTCTCATATTTACGGCAGAGCTGCGTGGCTCGACCATCTCAAGACTCAGTTTTCCGAGCTTAACTTAAAGTGAAATTAACGTAAACTTGACTTGAACGTTAACGAAAACTTAAAATTCCAGCGATTACACAAAGCCTGAAGCTGTTGCCTTCAAAAAGAAGAGAAAAATATTAGAATTTAATACAATTAATACCCAGGCAGCCTGTTTTTTGCTGGATCTTAAAAATGTTTGCTAGCATTATTATACAAATAATCTTTTCCTTGAAACAAATAAATTAGCTTATGTTCATCTAATTTAAAACCAGCTGTTTTAACTTCAACTTGAACTTGAAATTCTGTTTTCTGCAGGTTGACAACTTGAATTTAGTCAAAATGCATGTTAAAGTTCTATGCCAAAAGATCGACTTGGGCATTGGTAAAATCTTTCGACTTCCATAACTTCGGCAAAACTGACCCGATTTTCAAAAGCAATGCCTTAAAAGTCATGGTTTGACCCCTAGAAAAAACTGCATTTAAATAAATACATATAAATGAAATTTGATTTTTGGTCAGAATTCATGTTAAAAATTCGATGCCAAAAAATCGACTTGGGCATTGCTAAAATCTTTCGACTTCCATAACTTCGGCAAAACTGACCCGATTTTCAAATGCAATGCCTTAAAAGTCATGGTTTGACACCTAGAATAAAACTGCATTTAAATAAATACATGCCAAAAAAGTTCTATGCCAAAAAATCGACTCGGGCATTGGTAAAATCTTTCGACTTCCAAAACTCTTGCAAAACTGACCCGATTTTCAAAGTCAGGGTCTTATATCAAGTACAACGCATTTTCATAAATTATACTATCGATATAAAATATTTGAATGGAGCCAGATTACATCAAGTTACACTAATATTTATACTTATATATATATATATATATATATATGTATATTTATGTATTTAATAAATATTTTTACCCCCCCGATTCTTTCTATATTTACTCATCAAAAAAGAGCAAAGTCTAAAAATAAAATCAATCAAAAAGTCTTTCGTTATAGATATGCATATTAATTATCATATATTTCGCAACAAAAAAATAGATAAACATATTTTGCAGCCCCTTCAGTTTTTCTCTTACTTTCAAAACTTATCGCAATGCATATGGGTAATATTGATATGGAATATTTTGAAAGCTCTTTGTGGAATTTGCAACGCTGTGGCTTTTATAAAGCTTTCTGTTCAGTAAATTCCGATAAGCGAACGCGATTGGACGTGTTTTATAAAGAAAACTTAAAACAAACGCACAAACAAAAAGTATTCAACACAAAATGGCGCCCGGCGATCGCTGCGGAGGACCACCACGTCGTGGACCCCTTATCAATGTACAGATTTCACCACGTTGGCCTCGTCGCCACCATCATTCCAATGTTGTTGTAGTGCAAGCACCACCACGTCCCGCACCTGTTGTTGTTGTGCAGCAGCCACCACCACCACAACCAAGACCAGCCCAAGTTGTTGTAGTACAGCAGCCACCACCACCACAACCAGCTGCAGTCTACTATCCGTCACAGCCATCGGATGGACACTTTCACAATCCACCACCAAACTACTAAGCCAGGGATAAGGATAAAGGAACATTTTGAAATGGAATTTGTGCAACACAATATATATATTAAATTTTTGTAGACATTTAGAAAAGAAATAAATATACTATGTATTAGAACTAATCAATATGTTTGTATTCATTTTTTTTAGATTTCTTATCAATTTGATAAGTTACTATCAAATGGCGTTTAGCGATAAGCGATAAGCTATATGCGCCAGCTGTGGACTATTTGCTATGTTTTGCGATTATTTTCCGATCTAATCAAAAACTATTGAGGAATTGGTCTAATGCTCCATACAATCATTAACTGTATCCATAGGATTATCCCGATGCGAACACGATGCAGCCGATAACATGACTATAGATAGGACTGTGCTACAAAGTTTGCGAAATGGGCAAGGCGCTGGAACATCGGTATCAATAGCGACAAATCAACCAACATTTGCTACACCCTTAAGCGGAGAACGCCACCAGCCGTATTTGTGACTGCTATTACAACGCGCATACGTGATACGGTGAAAATGCATTATTGGCTACTCTGCTCGCGCCGTAAAGTGTACAAGCACATTATAGCACCAATCTGGAGGTACGGGTACGATACGTTTGTACGAATTAACACACTGCGCAGAGACCTGAAACTGGCCACGGTCTTCGACTAGATCAACCAGCACTCGAGTCGCTATCATGATAGACTAGGACGAAACAGAAATCGGCTGGCAAACGGTCTTATCAGATCTCGTATTTGTATATTTTTTTATTGTAAAATATTTGTTATTGGTTATTTTTGTTGTTCATTCATAGAAACCAAGGACACAAAGGGGTTCCTGCCTTGATAAACAATATGAAAAAAACGAGAACTAATCCATTTATTTTCTTGCAGTTTTCCTGCCTTCGTTAAGTAAATATTTTGTGCTTTTGCATTTATTGGAAATCCCCCGCTTTTTTTTTGTCGCTTAGATTGCTATCAGTACTCGAGTGTTGGAAAGTCAAGATGACTAACCACTTACGGAAGCGCTTATCTTTTGCACTGGAAATGCGAATGCCATTAAGCTCTGCGCTCTGATTGATGGCCCTGCACTCCATTGGAAGTCTACTATCAGCCTACGTAATTGGTAAGTTTGTTAGCTGAAGCGAAACATTTTCGCAACGATATGGCGTAGTAGACAAAGTGAAACGAGTGGGAAAAGTCATGCGGTACTATGAAAATTCCTATTGCTATGGCCATCATCATCACCATCATCGCCCAAGTAAATAAAATGAATGAGAAATACTACACACAATATTTATATTAACTTGTGGCTATCTGCAGATATCGAGATTGATGTTTTCACTGGATGGGGTGGCTCATACTATGCGCCGCCGATTGCTCGGCCTGAAGTCATCGTTGTAAACCAGGCACCAAACTATATGCCTGCTGTGCCAGCTGTGACTGCTGGTCAAATGATGATGCCACAACCTCAACCATATGCTGGTGGCATGGCCATGGGCACTGCAGGCTATTATCAGCAACAACAGGCTAATCAGTATCAGTATCAATATCGGTATCAACAACAATACAACAATCCTCCTCCCTATCCAAGGTATTGAAAAGCATTCCTAACCATGAAATCAGATGTAAACCTGTGAATTATTATAAAATCTGTTTTTACTATAAATAAAAAGTACCTATAAGTTGCATCCCTCAACCAGCAATTGAATCTTTAATATGCGTTGCCTATTCTTAACTGATGGATTTTTCTATTAATGATCTACAAAAGTTTTGTAACTAGAATCTCTGAAAGAACAATACAGATATTTTATGATCTTGCTCGAGAAAGTCTTTGTTAAATGAAATATCAAACGTTGAGTTCTACGACGCCAATAAATTTGTAAGACGAAATATCATAATGTTGTTGAAAGACGATTGCTGTTATATATCCTGAAAATTACTTGTCTATTATTTGTTTTGAAAGTTGTTTATTTATTTTTATCGATGACAAAATGTAAAGAAACAACATGGGTTATGTGGGATGTATTTTATTTACTTCGACTTAATTTTAAGTTAAAAAAACCTCTAAATAAACGTGAGTTTTACTTACTATTATCTAAACCTGATGCGATTCGCAGAATCGACAAATCGACAGCGCATTTTGCATGTATTGCTCCCGCTTCCGCTCCCTCACTGGAAAGTTGTTTATCTAACGTTTATCGAAGACACCTTAAGCCACCTGACAAGATAGTGAACTAAGCTAGGTAAAAAAAAAAAGTACCAGAAAACTGTCTGCATAAATATGTCAACTGACTGCGAAAGAAATTCAGTTAACGTTCAGCGAAATCAGCGTCAAGTACACAGAATTTACAAAAGGCGCTACAAAGAGACCTAAGGACAATATAAAGAGGATGCCATACTACGAGGAAGAACGCCATCATCATCATCACCATCATAATGGTGGACGTCCCATTGTGGAGGTAGACATTTGTCCACCACGTCCCTGTGTTGAGATTGATGTTGGGCCACGTTATCCCTCGTACCAACAGGAAGTGGTTGAGGTAATAACACCAGCTCAAGTCTATCAGCCACCACCACGTCCCATTGTCGAGGTGGATGTGATGCGACCCGGTCGACCACTCATCGAATTCGACATTGGCGGACGAGGTCCGCCCCGTGAGGAAGTCATCATTGTTGAGCAACAGAGGCCCAGGTGGTGAAAACAGCAACAGAATACAGATGGGCATTGCACTTAATTGAAAAATCATTTCATATGTTCCTTCAACAACAACAACAACAGCAACAGCTATTAATAGTATTTATTTTTAATTGAAATTATATTATCTGCAAAAAGAAACAACAACAAAAAACTGATACCAGAAAAAAAAGAATTAAATATTAATTTGTTATTTGTCATTCGTATAAATATGAAATGAAAACCTCTTCTAGTAAATGTTGTCAACTTTATTTATCCAATTGACTGGCTTTTATATCGTGTTTGTCCAGTCGACTATACAATTCTTTTTTTTTTGCTAATCGAAATGGTCATTAAAATCTATTTACTGCAGTTTTAGTTCATCAGCGTTAAGCATTTAATATTGGACTTTATTATTTTTAATGGCTTCAAAAAATCCATGTGCATGTAGCAGATGTCTTTATAGTACGAGCTATTTGAATGGGCAATTAGTGATGTTGTTTTGCTTAATCGCAGCCTTTTACTGGTTGCAGTTAGATTTTGTTTGATTTTTGGCAAAAAGGATTTGAAAACAACATTTTTTATATAAAAAGTGCCTTAAAATTTTCATCATGTGTCGAGGTTTCATTAATACGGCAGAAATCTGTCCGAAAAAGCGGTTCAAACTGTTGACTAAAAGAACTATTAAATGTGGTTTTTGCCATTAAATAACAAGAACCTTGGAACTTATAACAACAAAGCTAAACAAATAAGGTAAACGGGTTCCAATAAATTTATCAATAAACTTAACAATGATTCTGTTATAGATAGACCAAAAGAAACTGATTTTACAGATGATTCAATCAGGGAATACTTTATAATAATTTGGGGCATCCAAATGTGTCAAATTTAGCACAAGCTGACCTGTTTCACATTTTTCCAACTATACGACGCCATTCACATGAATCATTAAGGTATTATTTTATCGATAAGATACGTCCAGGATTAAATTAAACTGATAACAAGCCAAAAGCAAACATTTTGCTTTATAAATGCAACAAGCGCCTCTGTTTTTTAGTTCAGTAACAAAACAAACGACTAAGAAGAAATACAACTTCAAAGAAATGGCCGAGGTTCAACAAATTCAACAGGTCAATATTCAATGCGAGTGCCGTCATCGTCATGGACCACTCTTCCTCTTCAGGCAATGGGCCTTTGGTCGTCCATGTCGTCGCTGCGTGCGCATGATGGAACGCAGTGTGGTTGTGGTGCCCACTTCTGGTGCAGCAGCAGTTGTAACAGTGAAGCAAAGACGCCAAATATCGCCCCTTGTAGTAGTATCGACAACCAACACTAGAGCCCAAGCGGTGCCAGCGCGACAAGTGGTTGTTGCAACACGACAAGTGGGACCTGTGGCACAAGTTCAGACAGCTCTCGATTGGCAGGCATCACGGCAGGCGTCTCCCTCGGACCTTCCTCCCAAATATGCACCGTAGACTGACTGGCGTTTTAACAACAATGCATTACATAATTTACTCATATTTTTAAGAACGTAATTAATAATTTCTTTCCAATGAGAATATATTTATAGCCTGTATACTTTTAGGTAACATTTAAGGAAGAGTTGTACTCAATAAATACATATGTTTGTGGTACTTGAAAATAAGAACTTGAACACTTATGAGTAAAATATTTTTAATAATTTTGATGTTTTTTTATTTTTACATGTTTCTCAATCTGTAACAACCAGGAATCACCACAAAGCAATATTTGCGATAAATTTACCCAATCAAGGTCTTAGCAATGAATCACCAAAAGTTCATTAAGAATATGTATGTATCGGTAACAGATAATAAGGATTTCCCCAACACTGATAAGACCAATTAGGCCAAGCACTTCGGTCTATAAATGAAACATTCAAAGCGCAATTTTCGATCAGTAACGAATCGAACGAAAAACAAGGAATATTTCAAAATATAATACTCATAAAATATGGCACAGTTTCAAGTGGTCAACGTTAGATGCAATTGTCGACAAAGCCTGGTCGGTGAGATGCTCTGCAGGCTATGGGGTCCATGTCGAGAGTGCAGAATGTTGAGACGCAATATGATTTTGGTGACAGCAAATACTTAATAATGCAGTTATGGTTTCGTGGTGCGTGCACCACAACAACAACAGCAACAAATGCAATAAGTGACAACAGCACAAACAACCAACAATTGTTTTCAGCAACAACAGCAACACCCAAGACAATATCCATCAACTCTACCTCCAGCTTATAGTGAAAAGGCAGCTTTAAATTAAAATCAAATGCTTAAAAAACAACATTCAAAGAATATGTTTAGCAAGAAATAATAAAGAAAATATTTCTTCAAAACAAAACATGATTATTTTGTGGGCTCTAAAATTATTTTATGTAAGAAACTAAGTAAATAAAATTGTAAATCAAAGCTTGAATAAAATTAAAAAAAATACCTAAATATATTCTCTTTAAAATCTCATTATTTTTACCGTTAATATGAGCTGCATTTAAGTGTTTTAATCAAGAAAAATACAAAACTGTTTAATCAATGATAAATGTGAGAGTAGGAAGCAGCAGCAGCAGCAGCGCCGTTATCCAAGTGTTTTAAATGTCTCAACAAAGCGCACAAAACAACAGCAACAACAAAAACAATAGAGTAAACACAACAACAAAGAACGTGAATCCTGCGGGCAGCTTGTTAAATGAAAATTAATTGGCTACACTAATAGTGTTGCCAACTACTTTGCGCAATTAAAACAAATTGTATGTAACAGATACAAGAAAAAAAAATAAACAAAAAAAAATACAAAACAGAAAGGAAAACAAACCGCTTCGCAGTTCCAGTTCCAAGTTGGCAGACCAACCGGAACATTTGTGTGTGTGTTTTTGTGTGTTTCTTTAACCCTCCTTTCGTTTAAACACAACGTTCTGACAAAAGCACCGTTGCTGTCCAGACTACAACACTAGCCGCCTGACTTCATGAAACTTTTCCGCACATAATAATTCATGTTAAACTTGCCCCTATTCCTTGGTGCAAGTCTTGCACTTGGGGCGTCTCGCACAGACGCGTGTTTAGGTATGTTTTGCTTCATTCACTCATTCCATCCGGCGGTCATTCGTTCATTCATTATTAAACAAAGCAGCTAACACGCCGACTCACACATACAAAACTTATCTAACGGCTAACGTGCCGAGTCAGAGGCTAAAGATGGTTTTAACTTCGCTCGTTGGTCATACGTTAAAAAAGTTAAGCCTGTTGGTTAGACCAAAGACCCTTAAAAAAAAAACAAGATATTGCAATTGTTAAGAAAAGGCTGTACAGTTATTTCGTCTCAGTGTTCCGCTCTCAGAAATAAACTGTGCAATGAGTGTGAGGGAGCGCGATAGCGTTTTTGTTTCAGTTGCCTTTGCACACAGCGCCGCTGTGCTGCCAGGTTTTCAGCGCCCGCATAAGCTAGATTCTAGAAAAAAATAAGCTAAAATAAGATATTTACCAAGTAATTTAGGTCACTCGGATATCAATTGACTCATCCAGAAATAAGCTACATATATTTTGACGATCCTATGTGAGTTTTGTAAATTTTATAAGCTATTCTAATTTCAAATATGCTAGATCTAGCCTGAAATAAGCTAACCTGGCAACACTGCACAGCAGCCCGTCAAGTGTACGACAAGCGGCAGGCCAGCGGCAAGCAAGAACGGTAAAAATGTGTCACTGTATGTGTGCGTGTGTTTCCCTTTTTGCTGGGCCTGCTGTCTAGAATTTTGCTATTTTTATACCCTTAACCCATAAAATGGGTAAATAAGGGTATAATGGTTTTGTGCAAAAGTATGTAACAGGCAGAAGGAAGCATCTCCGACCCTATAAAGTATATATATTCTTGATCAGCATCAATAGCCGAGTCAATTTAGCCATGTCCGTCTGTCCGTCCGTCTGTCCGTCTGTATGAACGCGTGGATCTCAGAGACTACAAGAGCTAGAGACTTCAGATTTGGGATATAAGTTCTCCTATACCATGAGCAGAACAAGTTTGCTTCAAATTATCGATAACTATTCTGGTTTCCGATATACACATGTGATCGATAACAAAAAATATCGAATTTGGAAAATGTAAAATGAGGGTTGAACGAATGGGTAACGATAGATCTTTTCTGAAAATTTCGTCCAAATCGGTTAAGAAACACCGGAGATATCGAATATAATCGATTGAAGTTAAGTCAGTATACCAAAGTCTTATATAAATTTAATTTATTTTTTGGAACTGGGTTCAGGGTATCTTCTAGTCGGGCTGTCCCGACTAGAGCCTTATTACTTGTTCTTATTTTGATTTTTTCTGTGTCGGCAAATGACATCGACAAGTTCACTATTGAATACACTTTCGAAATTTCGTGTGCATCGCTGCATAAATTGCGATGGCATAATTTGTGTCTAGTGTCATAGTGTCAAAAAAAGGAAAGAGTATGAATGACCAGCAATTGCTAAACTGAAATTTGACTGAAATTTGTGTACATCTATGCATATGCAGCACCCTTAAATGTTAGTGAGGCAATTGTATATCGTTTATTGACCAGTCTCAGCTACATATACATATAATTTGACCATTTATGAAAAAGTTAGAGAAATTCAGAAAAAATGTTTTAGAGATTTTGATCATGAAAATATTTGAAAAGTTTAAATTAAGCAATATACTTGTCTTTTGAAAGTGTATTGAATCGTTAAAAGAACAATTTATATATACAATTTAAATTATTTCTATAACTGTATTTTATAAAGGGTGATTTATTAATTATCAATGTAATAAAGAATATGCAGAATGCACTCACCGTTAGCAGCAACAACACACGTACAGTTCAATGCAAGAGCTCTCTCAATCTCACTCCCTCTCTCTTTTTCACTGAGCACTTTCACAAAAACAAAAAGCACACACAACAATTATTAAATGAGATGCTCTCATCTTTCTATTCTATATATGTACATATGTATATATATTTGTATGTATAATATTTTATTTAATTTTCACTACATTTCACAAACAAGAATGTAATGTAATTAATTCAATGCTTCGCTTAGTACGGAGATTTTTAGCGCGCTAAACGCAACAACAACACACTCGTATGAGCGCGGAGAGGATAACTCTCTCTCAAATGTTTTCGCGACCCGGCAAAGCAGCAACAAATTGACGCGCGTTTCATAATTTTTCATATGCTTAAAAACACTTTAAAAAGCAATCGAACGGCGATTCTATAATGTTATAAACACTTTGCGAATGTTTAGTGCGTTTTATAAACACAATTTGACTATTTATATAGGGCGGATCAACTTTAATTAAATAAATAAAAAGACGATAAACTCCCAGCGATGTAGAGACGCGCAAAGTTCCAGGCTAACTGTTTCTGCGGTTAAAGTGGAACAAGAGCAATTAGTGGAATTGTGGAAGGGAACGATCGCTCTCTGCAGTTGGAGCAGGACAGTTCGTTTATATGTCTATTAGCAAAGTTGATGTACATTCGTGTGCAGCAACAACTAAATAGGCAAGCAGTGGAAAAAAGAGAGAGGGGGAGTGAGATTGAGAGAGCTCTTGGATTGAACTGTACGTGTGTTGTTGCTGCTAACGGTGAGTGCATTCTGCATATTCTTTATTACATTGATATTATATTATAGAAATAATTTAAATTGCTGCAATGTATAAAAATTGTTCTATTAACGATTCAATTACTTTAAAAGAAAAGTGTATTGTTTATTTTAAACTTTTCAGATATTATGATCGAAATCTGTATACACATATAATTTGTTTAGAAGTTTGGTATTTATTTTTTACTAAGTGCAAACAATAACTATTTATATCTATCATTTTAAAAGGATATAGTGTTCAAAGCGTTGGCTTGTACGAAAGCGTCAACAGTGCTGAAAAATTTATAATTTACTTGATTGTAATTAACTTCATTAAACTAGGTTAGTCATTTTTTTAATATAAGAATAACCATGTTGAAAAACCATGTTGAAAAACGTAAGCTTGCAAAGTTTAAAGCCATTCCTAGTGTTGGATAATGGCCTAATTTCACTCGAATTTTTCTAACTTTTGCTTTAAGATTGTTTATTATTTGCATATTTTCCTTACTCCTTGATCTACCTATTTTCACCATTGGCTCGTTTTCACCTTTCAATTGTTCACTTATTTTCTCGCAGTTTTTTTTTCTGTTCTCTTTCGCTAGCAATTTCTCGCCTCATCAGACAGCCTGTTTAAGTCTGTTGTTTTTAAAACAATGAACATATTATTATTATACAACACACACAACCAACACCATAAACATGTGGAACTGAGGGTGTTTGGGGTCGCCGAAAACAAGGTACTTCCGCCGACCAAAGAATGGCATGCCAACAACAACAACTTAAAAATTCCAAACCTGACTTAACAACAACAACAACAAGCAAATGTCCCTTCAAACCCTTAGGACTCGCTCCATTTTCTGAATGATTTGAGAGAAGTCCGTGTGTGTGTGTTGTGTGTGTGTGTGTGTGCCTCCTTTAGAACCTTTGAATTTCTTTTGTTTTTATGTGCTCCTTTGTCCGGGATTTGTGCAGCTTCCACAAATGCCACCTGCAGTGAGTCCATTGCAGTATTTCATTTGCTTTGCTTTTGTGAAAAAATTATTCCAAGCTTTGGCAGCCTTTTTATGGCAAGCCCTAGTTTTAATTGTGTTTCCGGTAATTTTCACTCTATTAAAAAATTTAGTTTTTACCTAAACGACAGCCACTAAGGCAAGAGAGAGAGAGAGAGAGAGAGAGAGAAGAACCTGTCGTCACCATTGTCAACTCTACAACATCAACAATATTAAGAACGAATTTCATTCACAATGCACATCATCATCATCATTATTATCATTATCGACATTGTCTGTTGGTAAAGCAAATTACATTAATAACTCGATGCGTACACAACACAAATCTGAAAGATGGAGATTGAGAGGGTGAGATAGATAGGAACACAAAAAAACTGTCATGTCTCAATCAGAGCTACTTCTCCTACTCTCCTACTCTCCTACTCCTCTCTCTCTCTCTCTCTCTCTTTAGCACTTTGTCTCAAGTTTGTGTATGCATTTGGATTTTGTTAAGGATAACAAAATTTACAACAAAATACGTACACAAATTTTTGGCAAACTGGCAAATTTTTAAACAACAGGCAAAAAATACTTAAACCATCTCGAAGATTGAATACCCTTACCAAAAAGAACTAAGAGATTTAACCTTTCTCTTGGGCTTAAACATAGTTCCATTTAATAAAAATTTAAACAAGGAAATAATTTTTATTAATTGATTACCCTAATATTTTTTAATACATCTGCATTAACCACAAGAACCTAAATACCTTTTGCAAAGTGTATCAAAAAACGACAAAAAGTGCCAGTAAAAGTCGCAAATGTTGAGCAATTTTTGGTATCCCAGACCTATGGACTATGCCCAAAACACAAACTTAATACTTATAATGCTGTTGTTGTTGGAGTTCATGTTGTTGTAATTGCCCATTGAGGCATAGAGGCGAACGGACGGCTGAGACCGAAGCTGAAGACCAAATTGTATAGTCTGAGCCAAAGCCATAAGCGAAAGCTGTGCCCATAGTTTAGTTTAGCCCCAAAATGCATGAAATGTCTATACTAATCCGGAAATTAAATTCCATTTAGAAGTTTTCGTATACAAAATGGGTGTCGCATAAGGCGAATGTGAGCGTGTGTGTGTATAGATATATCCAGCTGGTCATATATGTTTAATTTATAGAGAGAAAAAGCTAGCCAAAAGGTCTTTGCCTGCTGGCCTGACATTTAAATGTGAGCCAAATTGCCAGAGTTTAACCCGTTATTTAATGATTGCAGCTAAAATTTTGGCATTATTGCGAATTTCATTGGAAATTTATAACATTTATTACATAAATGCTTTTGATAGGGCTTAAAATAAATATTTTAATTAACAAACAGTTTTATTTAATTATTAATTATAGTCAAGTAACGTATGTAAAGGAAAATTATACATATTGGATTGAATATAGTTTTTAATAATATTAATTTGCTGATTTTTTCGATACATAAATAAACTTTCTATAGGTTTCAGTTTAGGATTTAAGGATTTTTTAAAAATACCTAGTCTTTAATATAGTAAAAATAATAATTTCAAATAATTCTTTTGTCTATTTCGATTTCTTAGTGGGTTAAGCTTATAGCTTTAACAATGAAATCGATTTACATTCTAAGCAATTAAACAAAAAATTATAAAAAATCACAGCAATGGAAACAAATAACCCAAACATTATGCGAAAGGTGCACAAAATTTCAACAATTTCTTTTTTTATATTTGCCAACCAATTTGTGAAGCTATCTAATAGAGTGACACAACTGGGGAGGGGAAAGGATGTCAGGGCATTGTACACAATCACTTTGGAGTACTTTTGGGCATAAAATGTGTCAACTAATCAAATGTTATACAACACGAAATAAAGAAGACAAAGGGCAACGCATAAAAGAGCTGAAGAGGCGGCTATCAAAATATATACTCAAAGTACTAGAGCAATTTGAGTGCTAGATGATGGGCGCCAAGTGCCACGCCCATACAACCAATATGCATATATATATGTGTGTTTTGTACTACGCCAAAGCCATTTAGTTCATTTGTTTTGCGTGTGCAATAAAATTTTTATCATTTTTTATTTGTTTGTGCCTTTTTGCTTTTGTGTGTGATTTTGTTTTATATTTTTGTTGCGTGCGCGCGTTTTAAAACGCGTGCAAACAGCGCGAAACGTTTGGCAAGAACAGCAAAATGTTTATGGCTTGTTATTTGAGCATAAAAGCATTTTGGCAAGTGAACAGCACTCCAACCACTTACCCAGCCCCGCACCCTTATCCCCCCCCCCCCCTCACAACCATTATATGTAAAAGAACGTGACACTCAAAAAAAATTATCATTTGAAGGATAAAACGCGAATAAAAATAAAACAAAAGGCAATGAATTTGTCAAAATATGTGTAACGAGACACGCATCAAATTGTAGTAAAGGGGTAGGGTAGGGGTAGGGTTGCCCCACCCATTGTTGTAACAAACAAATAAATGTATGTGCCCCATTTACAAATGAGTGAGAGTGAGAGGAAGAGAGGGGGAGTGTAGATATCAGAGGCAATAAAAATTACAAAGAAAGTTGCGAGAAAAGTGTCAACACTTGGCCCCAAATAGAAGCAAACGCTAACCCTTCAGCGAGGCGCCCCGACACGTACGCAACAGGGGACACAAAGCGATGGTGAAGGCGGCTGGGGGGTGCTTGCTATAATACCAATGTTCGGTCTAGAGAAAGCGAGAGAGCGTGACGCAAATTGCTAACAAGTAATGGCAAATGAAAAGCAAATGAAAACCAAAGCGAACATAATAAGAAACTGTTGCAAGGAATGAGAGAGAGAGAGAGAGAGGAGAGAGAGAGGGGCGGCAACTAGCTTTGCTGGTTGAGGTTAAGCAGTTGAGCTGAGCTCCGTGAGGTTAGCGCCATTGACCGGAAATGTAAAATGCACTTAGCCACTCGCTTCAAACTGAGAGCTTAGTGCCGAAAAATATATCGCTATCAATAAATTCGCACGTAGCCTGCTAAGAATGTGCTGAAAGCATTGCAAGATTGGGTTAGAAGGGGGCCTTAAGGGGTGGGGGGCTACAATTTCGTGGATAATTGCAAAAGCCAAAAGCGTAAAGCAAAAGCAACAAGAAAAAGAAACTCTTTTTGCCAGCATTCAGCTGCAATTTCTCTCTCGCTCTCACATTCGAAACGCGCTGACTGCCTGCTGCAATTTGAGCTTTGAAACCAACACGCGCCGCAATTTTTTTTTTTTTTTTTGTGAAGAAGGGAAGGGTATTGGAGATGCATTGGTAGTTGGCTTTGTGGGTAACAGCTTTTAACGAAAATTGCTTCATTAGAAGCTGCGGCAACAGCGAAAATTGCACTTGAATTCATCTTCATCTTCTTCTCCGCTTCGATTCTTGTATACAATTCACACTTATTCCGTGCGAGAGAGAGAGAGAAAAACCAGTTGTAAGCTGTTAACTGATTGAGTTGCAGTAACAAATTGTGTGTGTGTGTGTGTGTACTCAAGGTAATTTTTATTAATAGCTCAGTTAGAATAGCATTACGTTTAAACTTGAAGTGGGCAATAGAACAGCTTAAGAGATTTAGTCAAAAAGCAATTATCAGTAGGTTTGTTTAGTAAACTTTTCTACTATCATTCCAATGAGATTCGATCTATATGCTGCAATTAAAATCAAACCACATTTATCAACTCTCTTCACCTTACTTCCCAATCATACTTCAACTGAAACATTATCAAGTTTAAGAGGGCGACTGGACGCAAAAGGTTCTTTTGGTTCTTTGCGTTTTGCTGCTGATGAAATATCAGGTGGAGCGCAATTTTAGGCTAATTGCCACACAAAAAAGCGCTGCGTGAGGCAGCAGGAACAAAAATAGATAGAGAGCTGACTAAACAAGTTGTTGGTGTTTGTTGTATTTGTTGTATTTGTTGCTTGGCGCTCGTTTGCATTCATAAATCAAAGAAGCATGTGTCTGTCTATCAGCTGAATGAAAATGGCCAAACAATGGAGCCGAGCTGCCCAAAAGATTATAGGCAAAATGGCCGCACAATAAATGGAAAATATTTTTATATAGAATTTATATAGCAAAAAGGAGGGAAATTTTTTAATGAGACTGCCTGACAAGGCAAAAAAGCTTATATCCTGTATTTATTCTTATATAAAACTATATTTTTCATCTGTAGAAACTTTAATAATTAAATTTTATTGAGAGGTTCAAATTTCAAAACGCTTAATATAAATATTCGTTTTTTCTTCTTTTTAAGTGTCAAATTTAATTATTATGTTGATTTTTAAAGAGAATAAATTATTGTAATGAATAAAGAGATTCCAATCTAAGTTATTTTCCATGTTTTTATTTTATTTTTAATTTTTATGCTGAAAATATTTTTTTAATATTTTCTATCAGATTTATGTAATCCCGATTCAGTACTCTCTAAGCTTTAATATATACAGGGTATCATAAAAATATGAAAGCAACAATCATCAATAGCAACCACAACAACAGCAAACAAACAGTAAATGGGGCATAAATTACACATGGCCATAGAAAAATGATATGCCGACAACATAAAACAGATGCTGAACTGCAGCCATGGGAGGTGAGGTAAATGGCGAAGGCGTGCGGGATGTGAGGGGAACCTTACTGGTTTCAAAACGCGCGCTCTCATCATTTATAAATGCTCGCGGGAACCCCAAAAATATGTTAGGAACTGTTGATAGGAAGAGGAGTTGGGTGGATTTATTTCTGAAAGCTGTAGGTCAAAATGATGTTAGGCACGAATCCGGTTTGCCGGCCAAGTTCCGCAGGGCTCCTAATCGCGTTACAATGAAAATTGATGATGATGCTACAGTTGGAAAAAGAAAAAGAAACTAAACAGACACACAAAAATAAAGAAACTATGCAGCATATTTTGTTGTTTGCTGTTGTTGCTGCTGTTGCTGTTGTTGCTGCCCACAAAGTGGCCAAAAAGCGAATGCGAATGTGAAATGCGGAGTTTTGTGTCATTGACTTTGTTGCTGCTGCTGTTGGTTGCTGGTTGCTGCTGCAGCCACTTAAATTCAATTGCCAAGCCAACAAGCAGCTGCAACAACACAAATGCAGCGCAAATATTGTCAACCGAAAGAGTCGACAGCGGTCGACAGTTAACTAAGTTTTGCCCCAAAAAAAAAAAAAAAAACCCCAACCCAAACTCTGCCAGCAAAAGCAACAACTAAAACATCAACAAACTAAACAACAACAAAAACAGGCAATAGGAAAACAGAATGCAGCCCTTTGGCTACTTAACTGCCAAACAGGCCAAAAGTGTGTGCTATAAAAATACGCAGCAAACTGTTTCTCTCTCTTCTCCCTCTATCTATCTCTCTCTTTCTTAGCGTGTGTGTTGCTGGGTGTTTTAACAACAATTGAGCCGAAAATGTGGTACGCATTTAATTGAATTGAAAAACTAAACAGCAAAAAGCGAAAACAATAAAATTAAGTTGATACTTAAATGCTCTAACTACACAACTTAAAACAATTTGAAGTGAAAACATTTAGTTTAATATGTGTTTAAGTGAAGTTAATGTTAAGGAAAACATATATACGAAGCTATTCAACTTCTGATTCTTAAGCCTGGTTGCAATGAAAACATAAAGAGCGAGAGAAAATGCTGTTCATAATTTATTAATAATTTTCTACTTAGCAAAGAGCTTCAAAAAGATTTTAAGAAATTCCCTTAAGAATGAAATATCTTGATACTTCAATAAGTTTTTTGATTAAAAATGTGTAAATGAGTAATCAATGTTTTTGGGCTTTAGACTTTGTTGCTTAAAACTCAAGATTAATGAAAAACTCTTCACTAAAATTCCTTGCAACTTTTATTAGGCAGAGTATCTAAAAGTTCTTGGCAATTGGATCGTTATACACGCTGAAAAGCAGCAATTCCAATTACATACTTGATGTTTGAGGTGTGTAGGTGTGCGATTGTGTGTTCTGCTGTGTGTGCTTGCATGCATGTGTGTGTGTGTGTGTGTTGGTTGCATGTTAAGTAATATGATGACGCTTAAACCTGGCCAAAAAGGTATTATGCGCGCAAAGTCAATTAGAGCAGCGACGCCAACGTTGCCCATTTGGCCCCAATTTTCTCTATTGGCTCGCATTGGATGCAGCACAAAATAGGACCAGTGTTAACGGTATAACGGTATACAATACTGCCTCTGGCTGCTGGGGGCAACAGTGCGCATTTGTTTAAGCTTTGCGGCAGCGTATGCGAATGTACCGAGAAAATAGTGTTTGGTTTTGAATGCCGAAAAGTAGGCTTTAAAACGCATAGCTTTTCATTTAATGAACTTTATTATTATTGCACCCAGAACACAATAATAAAGTGCGTTTATATGAGGGAATTATATTTGAATAGATAATTTTGTATTTGACCAGACATGGTGAAGAGTTTTTCTATATAAGAACTTAAGAAACTAGAATGAGGAAGGCTGTGATATAAATATGGGCTGTTTTATGCCCTTAATTTATAAAGTTGATAGAAATCGATATCCGATAAACTTCAAAGACACAAATTAAGATTTATGATAGAGTAAAGAGTATCATCAAGTAAAATTTAATCATTTGAATCACCTGTTAGTTTTTTTTTAGCCTGCTCCTTGGGAGCACAATATACCTGTTTGTCAATTTGTTGGAATTGAAATATGTTCGTGCTGCTGTTATCCTTTTAATGCCAAGCTTGAGTAGCTACCTGATTGACTCGTTTGGCTTGTTGGCTGACTGAATAAAACCCACCATAAGTTTACTTTCTTGAACGGAAGTTTCGTGCCAAACGCCAAGCGAAAAATCTCAACGACGACCAAAAATGCTTAAGCCGGAAAGCTTGAAATATTTAGAGCGCATTATGGGTGGGCTCAAACTACCGTTGAGCTTCAGGCATTTATCGTAAACTTCAACTGCCTGTGACGCGTCAAGGATTTGCCAAACATTTAGCCAACATGGCACCTTAACTCCCTCTTTATACGCCCCCTTTTTATACGTACAGCCCAAAACCAAACACACCCACTCACACGAGCAACGCATCTCTCTTTTATCGATGGCAACTATATCATATATGAGGCATAAAAAACAATGACAACTCTGTTAAAAAAAAAGGGAAGCTTGCCACTCAGACTGTGCCTGCCTTGTAGGGTTGCGGACTTGAAGTCTCGAAGTCGGCTCTAACAACAATGCGAAATGCTAATCCAATTGTGAAACCTAACTGGGATCCACATTTGCACAGGGCCGGAAGCAGCTGTAGCTAAATAAGGATATCAATACCAATGCACTGCAACAAAAACAAATCGAATTTTTAAAGGCAAGGGAGTTTTAATAATGATTTCAGCTCTTAAAAAATTCAACATTAAAAACAAAGTAAAAACAATAAGTAAGCTAACGAGATTAGGATTAGAGTTCCCATTTTATGTTAATTTGTCATTTCTGAACCTAAAGATACACCTTTTGGTTAAGGTTTAGAAATAAAATTGTACAGTTTTAGACCAAAAGGAAGTCAAAGTTCATTACTCTTACATTTTTGTTCAAAATTAAACTTTTTCTTCCGCTCTTTCATAAAAATACTTCGCAACCAAAAACAATATTGATGAAGCTTCATGCACAATAAGTACCTA
The DNA here is from genome assembly GCA_018904305.1 of Scaptomyza montana. Classification (NCBI taxonomy): domain Eukaryota; kingdom Metazoa; phylum Arthropoda; class Insecta; order Diptera; family Drosophilidae; genus Scaptomyza; species Scaptomyza montana. The sequence goes on along the minus strand of JAEIGR010000037.1, from coordinate 410,853 downwards.
TGCGATTTCTTAAAGTGTAAGAGAAAGTAGGGGAACTGGCATCGTCTGTAGGAAAATCGCCAGCAGCTATGAGCGTAATAAACATAAATAGGCATTATTTATTTATGGAGACCGGCTGGAACTTTGGGGGCTTACTTCTATTTGATGATGTATTAATTTCTCTCGATATGATTCCATTGCAAATATTCTACAGAATTCTCTTCAAACGGGACTCTGTGTTTATGTGTTCTTTGTGTGTGTGTGTGTGTGTGTTTGTGTGTCCAGAACCTCTGCAAATTTGCTTGCACATTTCGAGCAGGCATTAGTTTAATTGGCCAGGGCTTTGTGAAATTGGCCAACTCGAATGCTGTTGCTGTTGCTGATGCTGATGCTGCTCCTTGTTACTTGTTCCTTGGCCTAATTGCACTTTTCGCTTGAGGAGCTTTCGCTTTTCCTAATGGCACGAAACGAGTTCAAAGCACAGTTCCAAATAGTTGAGTTTTTGGATGGGATTTTGGGGTAGCGGCGCTTAGTTTTTCATTAGCCATGGGGCTAAGCTCTTTAGATGACCGCCTTTTAAGTCTAATTAACTGCTAATAGGCAATATATCATTATTACTCAAACTAGGCCCTTCTGCTGAATACAATACTCATTCACACATACTTATACTTTCACACATACATGCATAGATATAAATTCATTAATATGTAAAACTACTTTTTGTTCGTTGACGTGTGAAATACTCTACTTTCGGAATGTTGTAGAATGCGTAACAAAGTGTTTCAATTTCATAATGTTCCAGTAACTAATATTTCCTTCACATGATACGTAAAGATGCGTCTGTTTCAATTCCGTTTTGTTTTAGCATTTAATATTTTCCGAATGTGATTTGTTCGGGTACAAAATTAATATTTTACTAAATGTGCCAATGCCATAACGTTTCATTCTCAATTTGTTCTCACATATTTCACATCCATTTTGTTCCAGTGTCATTTACTAAGAATTTTACTTCTGCAGATAAGACTTAACATAATGTGTTCCAATTCCATTTCATTCCATTATCAATGTTTAAAACCCTTTACAAATCCCTTACCTACACTTTCTTCAATATAATCCATTCCAATTCCTTTCGTTTCAAGTGTATCGTACTCATACACAAAGCACATATAGCCACTTAACCCATTTGCAGGGCCTAAAGTATATCATAATTCATAAATAAAGTGTGACTAATGCCAACAACAGCCACAACAAGTAAAACAATAATAACAAAGTTCAACAAAGACGATGACGACGACAACAAAATTGAGGAGAAAATATAACTGCAATCCATTAAACAATAAAATTTATTTATTATTTATTATGATTACACTTTGCCCATTGTTTTTGTGTGTATGCGTGTGCGGTAAACAGAAAAGGGCGGTAGACTGGGGGCGTGTCACAATTTAAGTGGTAATTACAGTGAACCACCCCAACGCCCACAATATCATCCACGCCCCCACCACACATATGTAAGAATGACGAAACCCGTCCACAATACAAAGCAAAATGGAAATCATAAACATGAAGAGCTAAAAGCGCACGGCAAATGAAGCCTAACCGACTAAAGAGAGAGCGGGAGTGGGGGGTTAGGTTGAAGGAGTAGGCAGATCATAAGCGTAAAGTGCTCAGGGCCGGACTTTCTCGTCTCCGGCTCTTGGCTCAAGCGTAACAAATGCAATAAATGCCAAGAATAAGATGAAAAAAAGGACGAAGCACAAAAGTAGGCAACAAATGGCGACAACAACTTGAGAAGAGTAGCCGGGGTAAGGAGGGATAAGCAATGGGGGATAAGGCACAACAATAATTCGTAAATTGATTGTGTTTAGTGAAGTTTGAATAAATTCACTCAAAACGAGCAGCAGCCAACAAGCAAGCCAGCGAGCAACAGCAGCAACTAGATGGCAAATGCCGAGAGCAGGATAATCCACTAAAATTTACAACAAACGGAAACAGCAACAGGAAAGCAACAATAAATGCCCCCAAGAAGTCGAAACAAGAGTAAGATAAAGAGAGAGCGGGGGAGAGGGGAAAGCATTGCAAAATGTAGCAAATAAAAATAAATTTAGCTGGCACAACGACGGACAACAGCAACACAACTATACTAGTACAACAGACCGTAAGCCAAGGCAAAACCAAAGCAACAGCCAACATATGCGCGTTGATGAGTTACGAGGGGAGTGAGAAAGGGGAAGGGGTGGACGAGAGCTTGGGTTGAAATGTGCAGAAGGATAACGCGCATTGAGATTGGCGCGGGGGCGCTTATAAATGAAATAAAAATGGAAAGCAAAGCAAAACTTATGACTGTCAGCAGATAAAGCAAAAGCTACCAGTTCCAGTACCACACAGCGTAAAGTAAACGATGGAGATAAGAGAGGCCAGAAGAAGAAGAGGAGAGAAGAAAAGAAACGCCACGCAACGTAGTATAGAGCGCAAAAACTAAGCAGAACAACGGGACAACAACAATGTTGATGCTGTGGCATTTCTATTCTTTTTCAAAATACACTGCCTGACTTATCTATCGATATTAATTGCATGACTATATTCTATATGTAACAACTTACAGTCTATCAAAGTTTTTGCTCGATTTCGTCCTAATCAAGTTAGCTTTTAGCTTGACTTGCTCACAACTTGACACATTTCAACCTATATTTAGCTGATATAACAGAGTGTTTAACAGTCTATGCATTGCAACTACAACACATTCACATGTCTTTTGACTCTTTTTTGTGTGTTGGACTATGTTGACTCTCACTCCTCGCTCGCAGGACTATCAAAGTGAAATGCTAAAGCAGCCAAAAATCCACGAAATAATGGCAACATAACATGTAACAACTGTGACAACAACAGTAAGCTAGGAAATGGAGCGGGGAAGGGTTGGTAGGAGAAGCAGCTGGAGTCATGCATGTGATAGCAAAAATCCTTGCTGGCAGCCACGGTGTTGCCATTGCCATTTGGTGTCATTTGGCATCATCATCAATATGGCTAAAAGGACAATGCGTTAAATGCGCTCCACAGCAGGCAGGAGGCACTCAGCAGCGATCCCTTCCCCCACCCCCGCCCTTCTGCTATCTCTTACACTTGTGCTTGACAGCTGGGCCAGTGAGTGCGCATATTTTGAAGCCTGTTACAATTGCGAGTCCAGCAGACAAAAAAAAAAGCGAAATCCATTAAAGGTTTTTTTCTGTTGTTGAGCTGCACGCTAACTTTTCATTGTTTGCCAATAATTTTGCGCCTATTTTGGGGCTGAGAGATAAAAATAAAAGCGTTTGCTTCTGCTGCTCAAGCTGGTTTTGATTTATGTTGCGTTAACATATGCGTTTTAGCACAAAGAGGTTAATTCAAAAAGAAAGGAAATATTAATCACTGCGCACACAAGTATGCAATGGTTTTTCGTTCTTTTTGATTTATGCTGCAAATATAGCCAAGACACATACCTAGATGACTTGCAAACGAACGCGTTCGAACGGTTCGAAACTGTGCTTCGCCCAAATACATCGACAGCCCATAAATATGCATTGTGTCACATTAGTTGTGCGTGAGTGTGTGTGTGTGTGTGTGCGCATATGTGCTTGCGAGAGTTGTAGTTGTTACATGTCACTGGAGGTTAATAGATTTTCTTTAGCAAAAGCACTTGCAAACTGCATGTCATGATGTCAGTGGCAAAACATAAAGGACTGCCAGCTTGCGGCTTTGGGGCTGCGTAGCAGGAGCAGAGGAGCGAAGGTGGTGTGGGAATGGTTTTGCCACAGCCAGAAGGCATAAGGCAGGCAGTAGTAGTTCCTGGAGCTGGAGTCTCTACCAACAGCCAGACAGTTTCTTCCGGCCAGCCTAACACATTGATAAAGTACACTTAAGCGAAACTTTGATACACTTGCAAAGTGATTTAAACGTTCGCTTTTTTTTCAGGGTATATTTTTTTTCTTGCAGTAATATCATTTCACTTGGCCTAGATATTGCTTAAGATATGTGCATACTGTATGAACACTACGTGGTGAAATGTTTTAAAGTCTTTTGTTTTGATAGTTTATCAACTTAAATCTTCTTATTTTCCCACTAGCCCAAAAATTAAAATAAACTTTTTACAGCATACTTGTAAGCGCGCAACTTAAATGCAAAATACAAAATGAAAGGTTAAGTTTTGTTATAATAGTAAAACTAATTAATTGTATAGTAAAATATTACATGATAAAGCAATAAAAACAGAGATTTTAAGCCAGATTTAATTTAAGGCATTTTAACCGATTTGAAAATTGTGCATTTTTTTGGTCTTAGGGCCAAATCTGATGAGTTTAATTGCCAAAACCCACATCAAATGTGGGTGCAAAGAATGAAAGGGCAGTGGGGGTTGGGTGGTTTGTTGGGATATTGCGTGAGCATTGAACGCGTTTCTTTCACTTGTTCGTTATTGTTGCTGTTGTTGTTTTTGTTAACCGGGCTAACTGGTTGCTCTACGCCTTTTACTTTTGCCAGGGCCCCACAAGGCTGGCACAATCTTTATTACAATTTGCTGGAATAGCACGAGCAACAACAACAGCAATACAAACCACCTACACAACAACAAGAAACGAATAGAAAGAAAGGCAACAACTTCTCCGGCAACAGCTAATGGATTCTATTTAACTTCCACTGACTGCTAATGGATTTTTCTTGACCCCAAATGAAAATGCGCATCGAAATGCGATTGAAAAATGTTTATAGAAAAAACGTAGCAGAAAAAGGGAAGCAAATGCTAAAGTATAATGGAGCAATGAAATCAAAAACTAAAAAGAAAACCAGCAGCAGCAACATCAACAGCAACAACAATAATAACAAGAGCTTTAAATGAATTTCCGAATGCTAAGCAATGTGCAATGTGGATGCTGGTAGAGTACTCAGGTGGGTGGAGGAGAAAAGGCGGGTAGAGAGGGGTTAGAGGAAGTCGCTTCAAGTGTTGCGCTAGCTATGGCAGCGGTACCTTTTACCCAATCAACAGATTTTAACCAATTGCAAATTCAAGTTCTTTTCTCAGCTGATGTTTCGTTTTGCAATACCCTGTAGATGTTAAAAGTTGAAGGAGGGGTGCTTACAGGTTAAAGCAAGTGCGTGAAATAAAGTAAAGTAACAAATAAAAGTAAAGTTTTGATTAACTTTAAACTTTGTTAATGATTAATTAAATATTTCTTTGACTATTGAGTCTAAGGAAATGCCACATTAAAGCAATAATATTTTAATAAATTAAATCGAAGAATATGCAAACCAATATTCAACCTCATGTTTTATACACAAATTGTTTTATTGTTGTGACCTTCATCTTCAATGATGACTTCTTGGAATTCCAAACAGGATAATCCCAAGTCAAGCAAGAGAATTGTTTTAAGTTGATTGCCATTGCCAATACGCAAAATGTACAGCTAAATAACAAAAGCAACCCAACAAAAAGGTTGAAAATATTTTAGTTTTTAATAATTGCTTCATTTGTTCAACCACCTTTCTTGAGGTTTCCTTTCTCTCTGGCGACGCTTTGTGCGTTGCGGATACTGAAAATAAAATTGAATTTAAAATTTCTAATGCGACGGCGCCCAATAAAACAGCCAAAACGAAGAGAAGCAAACGCTAGCTTGAGCTAATTATTACAAATATTTCTTAATTTTAACGAGTCCCAAAACGAAAAAAAAAAAGTTCTGCTTGAACAATTTTCTTTATGACTCTGAAAGGCCTCAAATTATGTTAAGGTAAAGAAGTTACCGACTGGTTTCTTCAGCCGTTTCTTGTCTTATTCTTGTCATCTACTTTATTTTCTTTATTATTTTTGTTTTTTTCATTTCTTTTTTTTCTTTAGTGTAGGTGGAAACAATGCAACACTTTTGTGGAAAAATTCTCTCACCGGCGGGCAAAAGGAAATAAATCAACTTCCGCTTGGTTGAAGAAGTTGCACTGACCCAACCCACCACCGACATAACTGCAAGGCGCTCAGCGCAGTCATCTCAAAATTGAAAACTGCCCACCTGAGCGAGCAAACCGAAACCGAATCCCCAACCAAACCGTATAGACATGACATAAGAGATGGCCTAGTGCACTGAACGAAAATACCATTAGAACCCATTTGAATACTTTAAGAAAAATGGAAACATTTTTGAGTATTTTGATATAATTTTAAAGTTCAAAGACACAAGAAAAATCTGTCAACTTAATTTTTAGCTTCAGTTTTATAAATTCTTATTTATTATTATGAATTTTTGACGTATATTGATATAAGAATTATCCCTACTAACTTTTTTACTTTACTCACTCACTTTACTCATTCTCTCTCAAACAGTTTTTTTCATAGTGCAGTTGCAAACGGAGGTATTTGGAAATTGCAACCACCATCTGTGGCAACTTGAGGCAACTGGAAACCGTTTCAAAGTCATCGCCACTCGTTGTCACGCTCCGTCGACTGAGCCTCTGCGTAAAGCAGACGCCAACGCTTTGCATATAAGACAAGACAGCAAGACGAGACGCAGAGGCCACTGGCACTGACCTATCCCTAACAATTACAAGACCACCTCTATAAAAACCAACCAACCAACCCCTCTCCGTCTCTCTACACTTTTCTCTCCGCTGAAGCCCATCAACAAATGGCATTTCGATGCGCGTTAAAGTCGCTCGAGTTCAAGTTGAAACTCTTCCATTGTCTTTTCTTCACACACTACGTCACACAACACACACTTATACGCACACTCACGCGATAATCATTTCACATTACGGTAAGATAATAATTTCATTATGTATTTTTCATGTTATTAATTATATTGTATGGCATCGAGTTCCTGCCCCGACCTCTCCCTCTCAGGCTTGCTGGTACATAATAACAAAAAAAATAGTGGGAAAATAATTATTGGTCTACAAATTTTTTGCTATCATGCTGATAATTATGAGCTGCCATCACAGCTCATCTCTTTCTCTTTTTCCCACCCTATCTAACTATCTCTTTCTATCTTTATGTTACACTTGTGTGTTATTATCAAAAGGAAGTTTGTCGTTTGCTGTAAGTGGAGAAGAAAAGTCAGAGGGCAAGAGAGGGCGTCTCTCATATGTTTGCTAATGGCAATTGCGTGTGTGTATTTGTGTGATATTTTTGTGGTTTTGGGAAACTCTCTTTTCACTTGTTGCTCTTTTCAAAAAAAGAAATGCGCCACTTGATGGTTTTTTAATAACAACACAATCAGAATTTTAGAGATCTAACTGATATCAGTTTCAGATTTTTATATCTTATATTGTAGAGGTTTTTTTGTTTAAATATATTTTCTTGACATTCCTAAATGTATTTATTGATTGGCAGCATAAATTGAAATAATTACTGCGAGAATATACAAAAAATAACGCTTGACTCCAAAAACTTTAACAGTAAAATAAAATGTACTTTAAGTAAAGTTAAACTTATGCTAAATAACAATTCGAACTTTATTTAAAGGAATATAAGCATTCAGTTTCAAGTCAAATGTTACTTTCTTTTATCCTCTTGACACTAAACAAGTAATAAATAGAAAATTTCAAAATAAAATGCATCCCCCGCCCAATGCAAATGGATTTATAATTGCGATTAGCCACGCCCTATAGATCAGATTATCGATTTCAAATTAAAGTATGCGCCGGATGAATCGATTGATCTAGTGCCACTTTTTTGACCCTTTTAGGCAACTAACAGTTGGTTTTAGCTTGTGGCAAACAACACTCTGACACACTCACTTGCCTCTTGAAGTTGCCGCAAACGAAGCAGCTGTGTGGCGCCTGCATGAAATGTCTTTTCTCCGTCTCATCATATCGTACAGGTTTAGCTCTCGAAATTTGTTTGCTTATATGAGGCATGCAACCGCAGACAGCAATTAATCAAAGTATTGGCTTTTGGGTAGAGGAAAGGGCAAGGAGAGATGGGAAAGGAGCATCCATTTGGGAAAGTCAGTATTCATAGCTGTAAATTTCGAGTGGAAGGGAGGGACAGAGAAACGTGTCTCAAGTCACAATTCACAGCCACAAATTAAAAATGCACTTTGCTACTTGCTACATGTTGCATGCTGTTGCTGCTGCTGCTGCTGTTGCTGCTGCGGCTGTTGCTCGCTTTGTTTATTTACAATATAGCCGCAAATGAAGTCGCACACACAAAACACAAATTGCAAACAGCATAGTATAACAAGTTACGCAAAATTGCACCGACACCCCCGCTACCACTTCCCCTTATCCACACCACCACCACCCGCTACTGCTATAACTCTGACGTTGAGTTGAAACCGGAGCCGGAGGTGAAGAAGCCAACAATAGCAATTATTAACCATCCAGCAATTGAGAAATTCCCACAGTCGACGAGTCGAGTAGTTCAACCCTCGACACAAACACATATGAAAAGCATAGCCACCATCCTCCCTCCCTTCTCATTTCCCCCTATTCGTCATCAACAACGCCTCTGGTTAAAACAATAGCAACAGCTGTATAAGCATTAACAGAGAGAGAGAGAGAGGGAGAGGGGAGGAGATAAGAAGGAACTTGTTGAGCTGGACGAAGGTTTTGCTGACGTGCTGCTTCGCTGAACTTCTTGGCCAACCCTAAAGGGTGTGTTGGGGTTTTCCACGCCGTGAAGACTTTCCCAGCTCAAGGGTTCAGGTACTAAGAGGGGGGAGCAGGGACAGCAGGACATTTGTAGTTATTATCACTTGAAGCTTGAGGCGAGACAGAAAAACAACCTGTTAACCAAACAATAACATCTGCTGCTGCCGCTCGGTCGAAGGGGAAAGTCTTAACCATAACCATATAACCCCTGCTGCAACCCCTCTCGCAATGAGATTTGGCAATAACAAAAAAATAAACAAAAATCAAATTTTCTATCAACAACAGGGAGAAAAGAAAGAAAAAAAAGGGGTCACCAGGTGTATAAACACTTGGAACTTTGGCGCTTTCAAAAATGTAATAATAAAACTAAAACAGGGTTGTTTTCGAATTGAAGGCCAATTAATTGCAGCTCACTTGCGAAGTTTTCTTTCGCACCCTCACAAAGGGAAGCCTGTTGAAGTCTTTAGTTGGCTAAAACGTGATTGTTTCTCACACTCACAATATGTTCCCCAAGGGCAATTCACAGTTGCTGATGAGAGCTTTTATTTATATTTATTTATAAAGAGATTTTTAATGTTTGCTTTGATCTTTGTTTATGCTAAGAATTTGGAAAATGTTTATAATAAAATCACAAATTATAAACTGTTCATTTAATGATAAATTTATTATTTCTCTTTTATTTATTTAATATTATTCATCTTTCAACATATCAGTTGCCCTTCCTTGCCAAAGTTTTTATGGCAGCTGCCAGACTGCAACTGCAACTGCAACAGTAGCTGCCACTGTTAAGGCCCAAAGCCACATTCGACTTCTTGTTCCCTATCCCCTCACCCTACTACACAAGTACACCTCTTACTGGCTATCCCCACAATTTTTGGAGGCTCGTGTTTGAAACTGTTTCTTGTTGTTGTTGCTGTTGTTGCTGTTGCTGCTGCTGCTGTTGTTGTTGTTGTTGTCCACTTTCACGCTAAGCAGAGAAATGTTTTGCTCAATTTGTGACGATCGCTATCGCATCTGGGCAATTTGGCAGAGCTCTCAGCTCTCAGCACGAAACTCTTCAGCTATCAATAGCAGACAAAAGCTCTCCTCTTGCCACACCACACTCCCCAAAGTGGCTTGCCCGCATATGAGGCCGTATAACGGCGCATTTCGTTGCAGTTGCATTCGCCCATTGGCCAAAAACAAGTCCTGCATACACTAACAAACACACATACACACACATTTAGCCGGCATCTTCTTGAAAACTGAAAAAAACTTGAATTGGCCGGCGACGATGATTTTCAGCTGCGTTTTTGGTTCGTTTCGGGCGAGTCGACGCTTATAACGGTGAATGCTCATTGCCATTGCCTGGCTGCTTAAACCTTCTTATGTCTCCTGCACACCCCTCTCCCTGCCCCCTCTTGTCCATTGCATCGTTCCCTGTTCAGCAGTCAATTAATTTGGCTTAGGCGTGCCAAAAATTGTATTGGCCGCAGACAAATGTGGACAAGTCGAGAAACAATTTGCTCATTGTAGTTGAAGTTGAAGCTGCAATGCAAGTTGCAACGAAGTGGGAATACTCTAACTGATGCTTATAGAAGGGGGGAAAAGGTGAGAACATGGGGTATTTACGAGATAACTAAACTTTTCTGAGATTCTTCAACATAAAACTTTAACTTTTGACAACTTTTGGCAACAAAGCATTTTTGTAAAGTCAAATGCCATTGAATAGCCAATGAACCTTCCTTGGCAACAACTCATTGCTTGTGGAAAAGCGATTTAGGTACACAAGGAGATGTCTATGTGTGTGTATGAGTGTTTGTGTGTGTGTGTTAGACGAAGATTTGAATCCGGTTAGAGCCGATAGCCGTTAGCTTGAAACAGGATGTTGCCATTTCTTCTGCTTATTCTACTTTTTCTCTGCTGCTGCTGCTGCTTCTTCATGCAGAGTGTAAGTGTGTGTGTGCGTTGCAACAATTCATTGAGGCGCACTGGAAAACTGCAATTGCAACAGCAACGGCAGCAGCAACAAGAGCAAAAGTTTGCACAAAAATTAGACGCTTTCGGCCAGAACTTTGACTTATGTGTTGAAGCTCCAAAGTTGCCACAGATATTGAGTGGGATAATTGATGGAAAGAGAGAAGGATAGAGGCATTTGCAACTGGTTGATGCTGCTTTGCCTTGTGACGATTCAATCAGTTCTTCACTCGTTCTAATTGAGCGCCAGTTGCAGTTTTCCCTACGATTACCAATTCTCTCCTTTCTTTCTTTCTATTTTATGGGTTTGGAGTGAAGAGTGGGTTGCTTGGGTGGCTTAGTTGCTTGAGATCCAATTATGCAGTCTATGTGCATAGTTCGAGTGGTTCGCATTGGCATTTCCACAATTTCCGACGCACACAAACACAAACACACACACAGACGCGCGCGCATTATTAAACTGCAGAATTCAGCATTTTCGCATTTCCATTTCATTTGAATTTTTGTATACTCTTCAGATATTAGAATTGGTCTTTTGCGTATCAAACAGAAGCTTTTGGTGTGAGGGTATATATTTGAGAGGTTAAAGAGAGACTTTTTGACAATTCAAAAAGTATTTAAAGGGGGATGAGCTAGTACAAGGAAGATAAGTTTGCATAAAAATGTGCCTCGATTCCGACAAAACCTTCAAATTGTCAAAGAAAAATGTTTTGTTTGCCACTTTTTTGTTAGAATATCTCGAATAACTGATTTAAGATTTGTTTAGTCTACTTTCCACTTAGAAAATCTTAAATGCTTTCACTTTAACAGCGTATCTCGCAATCGTACACTCTTTCCAACTAGAACACTTTCGTTCAAAAGTATTTTTTTTTTTTGGTATTTTTCACGATAGTTTTTGGTTTCTCTTACTTTTCGAGGTCGTTGTTTGTTGCTTGGTGGTTTTGGTATGTTTATTTTGTTAGTATTTCGCACACGTAAAATGTTCAAATTAAACCACCGAAAATTATTAATTTCTCTCTCTCTCTCTTTTGGCTTGTTAACCCATTGTTGACCCACCTCACCCGACTGGCAATTAGTTAAATGTGCTAGTTGGCTATAATTGTTGATGGGCTCTCTCTCTCTCTCTCTCTCTCTGTTGCCAATAGGGTCTAAAAGGCATTGCTACATTTGCTGCAGAAAAGAATCTGGCCAATTTTTACCGTTGCTGTTAACGTTTTGGCTTCCTTACATTTGTCTAATTGCAGCGTTTGTATTTTTGTTCGTTTGGGTTTGGCTTTCCTTGGCTTTTCCGGCGGTTTGGGCCACAATTAGCAGCAAACACAATGCGCTGGCCAATTTGCACAAGGCCAACAAGCACCCACACACACGCGCAAACAATTTACATGTGACTCAAGACTTGGGCGTTGAACTTAAACGCTTTTCTGTGAAAAACACCTGGAAGTATAATTTTCTTTTTTTCTGGCTCGGTTTTTGCATTCTATAATTCATTCTCAAACTATTCCGACAGCTTTATGAGTTCGAAAACTAGAAAACAAAAATTACCAGGGGCTGTCAACTAACTTTGCTCTTCGCCATGTACTTAACTTAAACTGTTTTGCTTAACTCGTCGCCCCATTTGAGAACACTTTTAAGCACACTTAATGAGAGATATCAGTGGGCGTTTTTTTTTTGTTTTCAGTCCCTGCACGATGTGAAAACTAAATGACTTTGGTTAGCAATTTTATACTTAGTTTATTTCCTCAACTTTGTTTTTTGACTATTAAATCCTCTTTAAAATAAGCTTCGTTGCCTTTAAACATTATAATTTTAGGTGCTGTTATTTGAACTCAATCAACTTTCTAAATATTAATGGAACGCTTCGATTGCAAACCTCAAATGCCGCATGAATAATTCAGTGGCACTGTTTCCCCCTCCAATAGTGGCATGCAAATGCGCCATCTAGCGGCTGGTAGTCAATGAATATCCCCCAATGGCTTTGTTTGTGTGTTGGAAAATCATTGCGAAACTCGCTAATTTAATATTTAAACTTTATTTGGAGTCAAATTCGGGATAAAACAAACCCCAAATGACAACTGGTCAATGCGAACTCAACAAAAAAGAAGCTTAAAATCAATTGTTGTTGTTGTTATAGTTGAAGCGAAGCAAATTTGTGTGTGTTGTAAATGTCAAATTAAAAATGCAATGACTCCTAATGGATTAGCTTGAAATTTGATGTTGCGCGTCGATGCATCAAACGAGGCAAGTTATATAGCGAAAGAACGTTACATTGCTCAAAAACTTGTCCCTTTTCCCCTCTCTTTCTCTCTTTCTCTAACACAAGTTGGCGCAAGTCTTTGAATAAACAATTTTTTAATTGAATTACAAAGCAAGAAAAAAGATGTTGATAATAATTTCTTTATATAGTTGTCGGAAACTTCGAGCAGTACATTAAAACTTGCATTTTAAGTGTACTTAAACTTACATAAGAAGAATTTACTAGTCAATTATATGCTTGGTTCAACAGTTGAATGAATCTTAAAAGCTTAAGTTCGTTGGAAAAATAAAAGAAAATACTTCCAAAGGATATATTGTTAATATTTTTAATGTTAAATGCAACCCAATATTTAAGTTGAATATAAATGTTAAAGTTTTCACCTTAATAAATACCACAGAAATAAAAAAATTTAAAACAAATATTTTTTACAACTCTTTAAGAAAGGAAAATATTCTCTTGTCAAAAAAAGACGTTTTTAATGTAAAACAAACAACAACAAAAATATATTTGATTAAAAAAATCAAACTATATGCAACAAGTAAATTAAAACACCTTGCAAATTTAGCAAGCAAATAAATTGTATTTATTCTTTTACTAAAAAAAAGAATAAGAAAAAAAACCAATTTATTCCCAACTTTTCACATTTGCTTGTGGCTAAATTGTTGCTTTTGTGCTGGATGTATTTTTCTTTGCTGGTTTTGTGGGAGCTTTAGAAATGTTTAAGAGAATTTGTTATAAACCGCAGTCCATACAAATTGTGATTTGAAGTTTATTCCCAATGTTCAGCTAAATGTAACTGATACTGACAAAACAATTTTATTATTGTTTTATATATGTGATTTTTGTACGTTTTGTTGTTGTTGTGTGTTTTGCTGTTGCTGCTGTTTGTTATGGCCAACAATAATGAAACATGAAATCTAGCAACAAGACAAGTTGCTGTTGTTGTTGCAGTAGGTGTCGCCTTCAGTTCCCTAAGCCCCCTTGGCAATTACAAGCATTTCCAACAATTTATTTCATTTCATTTCACATTCGTATACTCTATAAATGTGTTAGAAAGGGCTTGAACTAACTTCAAGAATAAGAAGATTTTTCTTTTTAAGTAATGTTTTTTTGGTATTTATTTGGTAAATTATAAGTAATTAAACTTTCGGGTCTTAAGGAACTCTTGAATATATAGGAACTACTTTTTATAAACGAATTTTTTATCAATATTATTGAAACTATTAACAAAACTGTGCTAGGCAGCTCAGTAATGTCAATAAAAATATATTATTTTTAATCTGATCCCAAGGAACTCAGGATCTATAAGAGATTGAGGTTAGAAACTTGGTTTGTACGCTATCTATTAGCCCAGAAATCCGAAATAAATTATTGTTTTTTGTTAATTTATCAATAAGTTTTCAATAACATGAATGTAAAAATAAAAAAACAAACGTTTCAAAGCCTCATCACTTCCATAGATAAAATGGATATCTTTTCCTCAAACACTCACGTCAAGATCAATATTTTGGAATATATATACATATGTGCGCATTCTTCTTTCTTTTTTTGTATTATTTTTCCTTTTATTTACGCATCAAATTTTATGACAAATACTCGAGAGCGTAACGGAAAAACGGATTATGTGCAATTGGAAATTAAATTAGAAACCAGAAACGCACAAAAGAATTTCTCAAAAATCATCCAACCTCCCTCCCAAAACCCCTACCAGTGTGCTCACTTCTTACTTCCCCGCCTCTCACTTTGGGCGGTCTCTCAAGTGTCTTGAATTGGAGTATATTTGTAATTGTTGTTGCGTTGCATTGTTGTTGTTTGTTGAAGGCCCAAACACACAAACATTTTAATTCCCATTGAGTTCTTTATGGGCAGCAGTTAACCATAGCCGCAAAGAAAAACAAGAACCAAACAAGAGGAAAACTAGAAAACGAAAACGAAAAACAAAATTATGAAAATTACGTCGTAATCGTGTCGAACAGGCGCTGGCTAATGGCTCAAATCCAGAGCACTGCGGGGCACAAATCTTCGACTCGCTTTCAGATATCGCAAACAAAAGAAAATAAATATATTTCTGATATATGTACACTAAGAGAAAAAATAGTATTTAAGGGAATATTATTAAAAAATATATAAAAAATAAAATATTTACAACAAATTTTACTATAATATTGTTCAACCAACTTAAAGGCTGTAAAATATAGGAATGAAAAACTTATTCTACATTTAAAAATCCTTTAATAAGCATTTTTAAGCTTAAACTAAGAACTAAAAGGAAATCAATTATGTATTTTAAAGTTGAAGTAAACCTAATTCAAGGCAATTGTTTTCCTTTAAACATTTTCATTGACTTGCTTAAACTTTTCGGTTGCTTTTTCTCTCAGTGCATGCATTAAATGATGCCCAGCCCTCAAGTGTTGCGTGAGTTTGAAATAAGAGTTCTTTCGTTTGCTTCTTCTTTTTTAATTACAACAACAACAACAACAGCATGTGGCAAATGCGTGAGTTACGTTTTTTATTTTCTCTATCTCTCTCTCTCTCTGTCTCTGTGTAAAAATCGAAACCGCAGGCTGTTCCAATTTTCATAGAGCCTGCAATTTTGCAATTGCATCCTTGCCTTCATGCCTGCGCCACAATCAACAGTTGCATGTTGCAAGTTGCAAGCAACGAACAACTCCTTTTTTATGCCAGAGCTGACAAGAGTCTGCAGCTGGTCTGAGTGAGTTGGGCTGGCGGCGGGTTCGTAAACCTCAACCTATAATTAACTTGGCCAACAGCAGACGACACGACCAAAAGGCAACTCGCAAAATCAACATTCAACACACACACAAACACACACACACACAAACTTTCATGTGGCATTCAACGACAACAGCCAAACGCAGCAAAACTCTGCACAGACATCGGTCAGTTTAAGTACTTTGTACATTGTTGTACTTACACATAAAAAAATCAGAAAGAAAGAAAGAAAAGCAAAAAGTATTCCATTGCAGTTTAATAATACTTAAATCTTGAGGATATCGTATTGATTCAAGTGCTAAAATGTTTATTTTCAAGTGTCGTCTGGGGATTGGGAAGCATTACTTTTGAATATTAAACTTTATAGGTTCAGTTGATGGAATTTGAATTTTGTTTAAGAAACTTTTTTGAGTCTGCAATAAAGGTCCGATATTTACATCAAACATTTTCGATAACGATTCCGATATTACTTTATTTGCTATCGGTTATACTCTTAAATTCTCGATCCTTTATTTAAGCAAAGTTTTGTTTTGAAAATCGTTAAAACCTTGAATTAAATTCCTTCCTTCCAAGTTACGATTCCTTTTTTTATATGTACATATATATTTTTTTCATATAATGGCAACTCTGCTGACCGAATCCAACCAAGTTTGTCGTTGCTGAGTTGAGGATCTATCCATGCATTTTTTTTCTGGCCATATGGCGAACTTGGCTAAGAGTTAACTTGACGGACAGGCCAAAAGCAATGTTATTGTTGATTGTTCGTTGCGCTTTTTGTCTCTCTGTCCCCTGTCCTTCTACCCTCTTCGGCTGCCTGCACACCTGCAGCTCTCAACTCTTTTTGTTTTATTATTTTCTTGACTCTCGACTCAACTGCGGTTTCTGTTTTCCTCTCTCTCTTCTCGCTTTCGCTCCTTGCCCTCTTGTCTGGCTTAATGTTCCACTTCATTTCTTCATTGTTCTTCTACCTGTTTACTCCTACTCTCTCCCTCTATGCCCCTCTTTTGCCTTTTGTGCTGACTTCATTGTTATGTTGGCTTAATCTATGTGTAATTTAAGCCCCCCGAGTCCAAACAAACAACAAAAAAGGGTCAAAAAAGGGGCACAAGATCATTCGATCACGGAATATGCTTTAATTTCAACTCTTCATCTTCGTCTTCTTGGTCTTCTTCTTACTTTTCTAATATTTATTTTTGCTTTATTTTCCTTTTCCCCCTCGTCGTCCCCAAAGTGAAGATCAAAATCTCATTTGCCTTGGATCAAAGTTTGAAGTTGGGGGGGAGAAAATCAATGGAAATCCGATACGTAAATCCAATTTTCAATATTTGTGCACTGAAACGAACTGACTTCTTTTGACTTTGGCCTTTGGCTTTCTACACTTTTCACTTGATTGCCTTTTTTGATGAGTTAAAGCATTGAACAATAAAAAAATCGTTGAAAGGTTGAAGTTTTAATGTAAATGATACAAGTGCACAAGCATAGTGGGGATAAGGGGAACAGGGCTGTAGCATGAAGAAATAAAAAATGTTTAATTGTTAACACTAAGATGTAATAAATAAAACTCTGAAGTAAAAATTCCTAATTATGATTTTTCCCCTAATTTTCCTTTTCCCAATTTCCAAATAATTTGGTTCTTTCCAATCCTTCGACAACGCCCATCCTTAAACGTTTTTCCAGACGGCGCTAGTTAGTAATATTAACATAATTATTCAATCGAATTTAACCTTAAATTATTTGCATTATAATAATTAGTTAACAAACAACTTTGATTGAACATCATCCAATTAGAAGATCAAAGAAAATATTATTCCCAAAAAGAAATACTCGAGGGAATTAATTACAATATTTTGCAAATTTCCAATCAAAATCAATGCAGGAAACGAGGAGAAAGGGGAGTGAAAGGGGGTTCATTACCCCTTCATATAAAAATAATGCTAATTAAAAATATGTTATTAGAATTATTATTATAATTTTTTGGTCTGCGTGTCAAAGTCGACTTAAGGTGTTAAGAAAAAGTCTTCTTCTTATTGCTAAGTAGATAATAAAGTACAAGAAGAAGAACGAGTGGAAGTAGGCGGAGTAGGAAGAAGCAGAGGTGGGAAATTTTCTCAGCAATTTTCATTCATGGGCGGGGAGGGGAAAAAATGTCGGCGAGTTGAAAATTTATGCGACAAACTGTTAAATGAATTAATTCTTAGGTGGTGAAGAGGGGTTGTGGGAGGGGGGGGGAGAGGGGAAGGTAGCTGCTTATAATAATAAGAAGAGATTTGCGTGTTTCGATTTGGTTAGCCTTGACAAAGGGGTGGCAGGGGGAAGAGGGCAGAGCGTGGCAGTTTTAAAAATCTTTTAACTAAAAATCAGTTTTTATTTTCCCTCTCTCTCTTTCTCCCTCTGTCTTTTGCTGTCAATTTATATGCGGCGCCTGTCGCAGGAACAGCCAAGAATTAAGGAAGAAACGTAAGGAAACTGCCGACGAAAGTATTCAAAACTATTTATGTATTCAAAACTATTTATCTATTTAATATACCCAATTTTCCTTACAAATTTTAATGAGCATAAAAACTGATCAGCGCCTAAGCGAATTTAAGACAAAAGACGAATTTAATAAGCAACATTGAAAGAAAGTGCGTTAAATGAATATTAACAAAGTTTGATATTCAATTATTGTCTGTTTCTTCTTCTTCTCCTTCGTCTTATTGTTACTTATCATTTGCGATTTGTCATGCAAAGCGCGTGCTTTGAGTTGAGTTTCATAGTTTTTAGCTTTCTGTCAGCGCGCACGAACAAGTTTTCAAACTGGTTAAAGAGCTGTTAGGTGGAATGGTGAAGGTGTGAGGGCGGGGGTAGCGACTTCAACGGCAGCTTAAGCAAACATGAACTCTGGCGACAGCCAAAGAACGTTAAAACGCAACAACAACAAAAAAAATTCAAGAGCCAGCGACAAGAAGAAGCAGAGACATGCAAGCAATCATGAAAACGACAAAAAAAACAGCAACAACAATCGAGACACGCGAAACTGGTTAAAAGTGGAGCTCGTCAAAAGAGCGATCGGTTAAACTGAACGAAACTTGCTGCTGCTGCTGCTGCTAGTCTCCAACTTGAGTGCTATCTCTGTCTAAGACGTTGCCCCTGCTGCGGCGGACTGCTTGAATTTGATCGTAGTTAACGTTGTTGCTGCTGCCACTGCCAGCAACTCAAGACAAGTCAAGCCAAATAGACAAGTTAACCAACTGGTTTTTCCATCAAGTCGATTTTCCTCATCAAAATAACTTGTTGTTGGCCGCGGACAGCAAAACAAGTTTCTTGGAATCGCTATCAAAACGCGCGCAAAACGCTACGTGTTGCTATGTCTTTAAATGCTGTTGTTAGTAAAATTTAAGAGCGCGAAGCGCGCCCACTGTTAAGTAAAATTCGTTAAGTTCGTGAGTTTCGTTAAGCTGTTAACAGTTTGCTCTCTTTCAAAAAGGCTCTCTTGGCTGTGTTTTGGCATCGGCTTAAAAGCAGGCAACAAAAATATTATTAACCACAGACTAAGTAACTAACATTTACTTGGTCTATCGGTAAGAAGTGCGTTAAAATTAATTTAACATGAACTAAAAGTTTAAATTAACTTTACTTGTTTTATATATAAGTTTATATTAAGCAGAAAAAGTTATTTAACATGCTTTGAATAATAAGCTTTTAATATGTATATATTTTTATAGTTGTTAAATTGATTGAATTGAATTTTCTTGTAGCCAAGCTGATCATGCTCTTTTCTTGCCTGTTGCTGCTTCAAATCTGGCTTAAGAAAACAAGTTTTGTTTTAAGGGAGTCAGTCGTGATAACATTGCCAGCTGCTGTTAAGTTTTAAAGAGAACCGTTTCGTATACAGATTTTCGCTCTTAACATTACATTAACAGATTTTGTCTTGATGCTTCGTTTGCGTTCGCGTTCTGCATTCTCTTTTCGTTTGCCGCTACGAACGGACGTGTCGCGCTCTCGCTCGCCGTTTTCAGCTGCAAACAGCAACAATAACAGCACGACTTTTGCGTCGCGTCGTCTCGTTTTGTGTACCGTTCAAATGCGTTGAAAGAAATACAAAATACGAAGTGTAATTATTATTAAAGGCCATAGCAATAGGTTTGTGCGAAATTAGCAAATATTGCAATCACAACAACAACGAAAAGTACTAGAAAAGCAAAACAATTATCGCACGCAAACTAAACGAAACCAAACCAAACCCAAGAAACAGCAGCAGCACCAATAACAACAACAACAAAAATATTAGTGTACGCCTCAGTCGCTGTCGCAGCTGCGTCATCAACGACGACGCCGGCTTTGGCATCATTAGTTTTACTTGATCTCAACATCGACGACGGCTTTGCTCGCTTGCAAGAGCGGCTCTCTTTTACCTGTCAAACAGGTTTCCAGACAACAACAACAACAACGACAACTGCACAAGCAGAATAAGAAGCAGCAGCAGCACAGCCGCGCGCGTCGCTCAAAAAAAAAGGTTTTATACGTGCGTGTTTGTTTGTGTGCGTGTGTGTGTGTGTTTGCTTCTTGGAAACCTTTCAAGCGTCTTCTTTGTCGTCGCCTGCATGCAGCACTACCACCACCAACAACAACAACAACATTAGTGATTTCTGATTAACAACAACAACGACAACAGCCGCAGCATAGCGCAAGAGCAAAGCAAACGGCCGATTATAACAGTGAAAAAGTGTGCGTTGCGTGTGTGTGTGCGTGTAAGTGTGCGTTTGTAAAGTGCAGGCAAAAGCAAAGAAACTGCTTGAGGTTTAAGACCTGGCCAGAAGCAGCATAAGGAAGGGCCAACAAACCAAAGTGACGCCATATTGAATTTTGAGTTTTGTGTTGTGTTGTGTTTCTTGTTGTCAGTTTTGTTGCTCTCAACTCTTTCGTTACGATATTTTCGAAAGAAAAAAACAACACCAACAAAGAAAACAATTTTTGGCCGCTATGTGGCGCTGCGGTGAAGCAGGCTGCTAGAGTTGGGAGGAGGAGAAGGAGTAGCAGCATCAAAAAACTTTTACCGTAACAATTCGCGAAAAAGAGAGCGAGTGTAGAGAGAGTGGAGTGAAGTTCTTTTGTGACAACGCGACAAACGTCAACTGCAGCTGCAGCAAAAGCAAATAACAATAAAAACGACAAGATGAAAGCTTCGACAACAGCAACAACGGCAGCAACCGCAACCGCAGCGACTGCGAAAAAGAGCAGTAGAAGCAGCAGCAGCAACACAGCGCATAGCTTATGGAACATATTTTTGATCGGTAAGTCAGTCATCCATTCGTCTGAAAAAGCAATCAGGTGTGACAAAGAGCACAAGCATTGCACTTTGCACAAACGAGAGCCAAATGTCAAACGAAGAGAGAGAGAGAGAGAAATAAATTTGCATAGCTATTTAAGTGTGAGATTATCTTTGCTAAAAGATCAAATGGCTATACACACGCATTCCAGTCGTTTGCTCATATTTTATGACGCGAATGCAGAAAAAAGTTTGCTAATGCAAACGAGTTTTGTATTATTGGATATAAAATTATTGTAATTGTTATGCCGAACTCTACTTGATGAATTAATCATAATAGTAATGTGAATAAAATAGTCAAATACCTGTAGGCTTGTAAGTAAAGCTCCTTTGAGATTTTGCCTTTAATCGTTGTGTTATTTTATCGATTTTATCTCCACTCACATTTATCCAGCATAAACTCACTTGACTTTTAGCACATGCTTAACAATTTTCATCAAAGCACCAATATTCAATTTAAACTTGTTCTCTTCATATTTGCCTTTATTTTGCTGCCACTTTTGCACACACAAGTTTTTTGTTTATGACAGCTTTTTAGGGCAGCCAATCTACATCTGCCCTCTCGCCTTCCAGTCGCTCTCTACAGCTTCCTGCTTGCACCTGTTGTTGTTCTGCTTCTTCTTCATCGTCTAGCTTTTCTTGGTCTTGCTCTGGATGTTGTTGTCGTCACGTAACGTTAAGTTAAGTTTTTAGTTGCTGCTTTGACGTTAGCGTTAAGTTACTTTGGATTTTTGTCGTTCATTGACAGTTTTTACCGTTGGTTTTAGGTCGTTAAGTTCTCTCATACTCATTTCGTCTCTCTTTCGCACTCTGTGCGTGTCAATGTACCTTTTGATCATTTTGATTGCAAATAAAACTTTTTTGTTGCTCTTGGACCACAAAACTTGGTTTTTATTTTCTTTTTTGCTTGCACTTGTTTAGTTCAATTGGTCAATCAATCAGTCAATCAACTCACACACACACATACTTAATCAATTTGTTAACAAGGCAATTCCCTAAATGCTTAGCAACATTTATTTTGACACTTGACAAAATATAATTCCCCTTTCCCTTTGTCACATTTTGTATTTTGCCCACGCACAGCGTTTACATCTTTGTAATCCCCCTCTCTCTCTCTGTCTGCCTTCTTCTGTTTAGGTTTTGTAGTTTGTAATCATTTAATAAATAAAACGTCTTGATTTGACGTTTTAATTGGAACCCCTGACACAAACACACCAAAAACAAACTCACACACGCATGCACACACACAACCTACTTCCGTTAGCTTTCCACTCCCTCTCTTTCTAGTCGTCAGCTTCTGTTTGTCGCCCGAGTCGATTCACAAGAAACCAATGGAACTCTCTGCGGAACTCTAACGGTAAACGATCTCTCGGGTGGCGTTATTATACATATGTATGTATGTGTGTGTATTTGATTTCTGACTACTGAAGTCAAAGGGCTTCAACAAAAAAGTATGAATTATTATGTGTGAACTTTTGAATGCTCTTACGAGTAAACTTATTTTTCTAGTTGTCCAAATTAATTCCTCTTGTCATATTGATTATGAATCTATATTTATTGTCAGCATAAAAATAACATTCCATTTTAATAACAAATATATCAAGAATTGATTTTAATATGTTTTTATTATTTCAAAACGATTATGACCCTAATAAATGTTTAATACACTTTCAATGATTGGCCCAAGCTGCTTTTTATCCATGTCAAATCGTTACCAACTTTTAATACTCTTACACAGAGCATCATAAAACTTAAGGAGCAACAAAAACAACAACAGTAAAATGAATGACAAAACAGCAAAAGACACTTTTGTTGGGATAATAATTAAAAAGCCATTAGAGAAGAGCTTTACAGAAGTAAAGAGCAAAACAGAAAAAAGAGCACAATAATTTCTTCAGTTCATCTTCAACTTCATCGTTCGTATCGATAGTTAAATGCCATTTTCACAGTGCCTGCAAAATGTAAATATACGTTCATTAATTACGAATGCGTTTCGTGTCCTTTTCTTTCCATAAATATATAATATCTTCGTTGAGTTTACCTCTCTCTCTACTTTCCCTCTTCCTTCTTATTCTCGTTCTTATGCTTGCCTGCTCGTTTTTGTTGTATTATTGTTTTTAAGTGTCTTTCAATTTCGTGGGTTTTCACACAGCGCTCAACACACAAACAGGATACTTAAGAAAACGACGCCTCCGTAGCTCTCTTTCCCTCTTGCACACCCTCTACCTCTCTCTGGCACTGTGTTTCTTTGGGTTTTTTTTTCAATGTTAGCATTTTTATTGCGTTTGCCGTCGCTTACTGCGCGTCGCTGTGTTTTATTTATGCCCGTATTTCTCTTCATTTTTTTGTTGTCTACCTGCTTTTCCTTTGAGTTTTCCTCACATTCATTTCATTTCCTGGCATTCCTCCGCTCTCTTCCCGTCTCGCTCACACGCTCGCGTGAATTATGTTTGTGGCTCGTTTTTTCCCAGAAAAAAAAAACTATCTCTGTTGTTGCTGTTGCTTTTTTATGCCGGCGCATCCTTTTTCCTTCTAAAAATATGTACATGCGTGCACTGCACGTTTTTCCCTGCCCCCCTCGCCACCACGCCTATCTGTATAGTCCATGACTTTTGGAAAAAACTAGTTAAAACAGAAACGGCTGCAACTTTGAAATTAAAATAAATTAAACAAATAGTATTTTGTTTGTTAGCTCAAAATTTACGTGCAAAAGCAACATTTTTCCCTCCATTGCGGAAATGCCACGAAAAACGAAAACAATTCAGGAAAATGCAAAGCAGCAGCTGCTGCTAAATCCTGCACACCTCACAGCTCATCTCCCCTCTGATCTCCACCTTTTTTGCTTTGGTTTTTCAATTTTTCTTTTTCTGTTTTTTTTTTTGGGGAAATTGAAGCTCCATCTCTTTCGCTCTTTCTGACAATTTGCATTTGAAATAGTAAATCAAAATTGGGTTATGCAAATAGAGAATGTGTGTTCCATTTAGAGAAACTAAACTTTAAACTATAATCCTTTATTTGATATATAATTTTGAATGCATATGGAAACTGGAAATGTGTGTGAAAAAGAGCTCAAATTCATCAATCAAAGTCAGAACTAGGATTTTAGATTTTTACTAAAACTTCTTTTCATTATGATGCAAAATATAGTTATTTTAAGGTTAGAATTAAGTAAGAACGAATATTTTTCAACAAATTTCAACACTATCAAAGAAAAGCTTATGAAATGAGAAAATAAGTCACTAAAATTCCTTTGAATTGAAATGTTAAAAGAAAATATTAAAAAAAAACATTAAAACATTTAGTTTAATTGTCGATTTTTCATTTTACGTTAAACCAATAAAACTTTTGTTTTGATTTCGCTACTCAACCGCCAGATGGCGCTTACCCTTTGAACTAGCACTCATCGCTTGCGCTCACTCCTTGCCCCGCTTCCACGTCTTCTCTCTTTACGTAATCTCCCGAGATTTGCTATACGTGTGTGTTTTTTTGTTTATTGCATTTATCTTTAAACTTTTTGGACTCATAATACTTTGAGCCAGTATTCTCCTCCTGCTGCCCCCCTTCTCTCCTGCAGTATTTGTGTGCACATTTGTATACCGTTATTTGTATCTATGTTTATGCATGCGACACCAGGCACACGTTCAGCTCTTTTTTTTACTACTTATTTTACTTTTGTGTGTCATTTTTATTTTTGCCTTGCTTTCAACTCGTTGGCTGGCAGCTGTTTAAACAAACGAGGCACACAAACAACAACAACAATAGCGCACATAGTGCTAAAAGAACCGAGACAACAAAACAATAATAATAATTGCAAACTTTTAACTTAAAATAATAACAAAAGCATAACAAGACCATTCGGTTATTTGTTGTTGTTGCCCTTAAAAATTCAATAACATTTTGCTGTACTTTTGGTCAACTTACTTTTTGTTGGAATGACGACCTCGGCATTGGTTTTCAAACTTTTATGCGATTTTGTGCATTTGTTGGCAATATTTTTCTAAAAAACTTTACTGTGAAAAAGTTTTGTAGGCACGTATATTGAGTCACATTTTAATAATTTTTATTCATACATATTTGTTTTTCATACATTTTTTAACGTATGTGAATTATAGTTTTTTTTTTATATCTTTTATATACTTTGTCTTAAGTTTTATCTTTTAATTTCCGTTGTTTTTATCGCTTTGCATGCGGGACAAGCGTGACGCGTTTTTAAACGCCCGCAAAATAAAAAAAAACGCTAGCAAAACGTGCAGGCATTCAGTTTTGACCAGTCGCGCCAACTTAACTATTGCGCTCTCCACCCACTCCTCTCTAACACTCTTTTTGCCTGGTCACACCTAAGCTCTTGCTGTTGCCGACTTCACGTTGTACATTTTGATTGAATTGCGTTTTTGTATTGGAATGTTTTATGCTTGTTCTTCTTCTTCTTCTTGATGTTGCTTATTATTGCTGCTCCCCGTTGTACGCTTTTTGCTACTGTTTGACCAACATATTTTTTTCGTTGCTCGCTTCGCACTTGAGTTTTTGTGTGTGGGTTTGAATATTGTATCTTTTGTGTGTGATATATTACCTTTGCCAATTTGGCAAACGTTTCGTCTTGAGAAGCACATCTTCCAACACAAAAGCTATCTCAACGTCATCATCGATTCACAGCAGGGGCAATTTGATTAGCTTAATGAAATCGGGTTTTTTTTTTCATGTTTGCTATTAAATTTTTTTGTAAAACTCTAACTCTTCTTTGGGTTCATTTGGCAGCACTTGTGCAAGGGTTTTGCTGCTGCAACAATCAGTGCATTTAACATTTGTGGCATGCCTGCCCCAAAGCAAGTAAACACTTTAATTAAAGTGTATCCATTGTCTGCTCGCTTTTGTAGAACTTGATTTTTGTTTGCTTTTGCTTTTGTTTTTTTGTTCGTTTCGTTTCGTACTTTTTTGCATGCTGTTTTCAGTGCTCCTTTTTGGTCAACACTTTTTGCACTCTTTTGCTGCCCACTCCATTGTATTTCATATACATATAAGTATGTATATATGGACTATATGTATGTATGTGTGTTTGTGGCTCATCGCTTGTCGCTTTTGCGGCTTCTGTTTGCTTGTTTCTGTCTTCTTTTCTTTTTTTTTTGCAGCTGGTCTTCGCTCGTCGTTGGCTTCGTCTGCTTTGCACCCTCGGGGATTGGCTTGCTTGGCTTTTGGCTACTCTTCAGCTGCGTCTACTCTTACTTACCCTTCCGCCCACTTCACTCCTTTAGTGGCGTTCTAATTTGTATGCGCAACATGTCAAAATTCGTGTGGTCAATACACTGATTGCTTTTCATGTTCTCTTTTCTTTTAGCAGTCAGCTCCATTTCTTTCATGCTCTCTCTCTCTTTCTGGTTGATATTTATGGCAAGCGGAGTCTTCTTTATTCGTTCTTTTCTTCGGTTACAATTGAGATCTGGGGCAAATCCTTCAAAGCTGCCTTTGGACTCTTCAACTCTTCAGTTAGTCAAAAAGAAAAACGTTTTTAAAGTCGCGATGTTTTCTGTTTTTCTTTTCTATCTGCAATCCTTGCTGCATAGCTAGAAGCGTTTTTGTTTTCCCTCAACTCTCTTTTGGGACAAATCGTGATTTGGGAATAGGTTCGGATTGAGCTTGACATTGGTTTGGGGACTTTTGGGAAAGGCAGAAGAGATTGAGCGACAAAGAGCTGTTATGATACTTTATGATTCTTAACTTTTCTGACTTCGTTTTCAACTAAATTTAAGTTTTTCTTTGGATTAAACATGTTGAAATTAGGATGCTTAATAGATAAGGGAGAAGAAACTTTAATTTCCCTTTTTACATATAAGTAATAATAAGAAAATGCATCATATATCATTTTGACCCTCGTTAATTCTCTTGCTCGTTGAACTTTTTCAACTTGCTAAGATCATAAGAATAATCCATATGCCTACATACATATGTATGTGTATGTGTTCATATATCGTAATTAATTCACATTTTTCAACGCATTACGAAATTGTTCGTTCTTAAATAATTTAACCCTCGATTTGAACTCGCTGATGCCAAAAAAAAAAAAAAAAAAACGCAAAGAATATTAATCAAAAATTTAAATATTGCCTAGGCTTGCCTTAAATATACTCCTCTACCATTTGTTCTATCCCCCCCTCAACATCCCCTTCACTGTTTTCTTTTTTGCATTTGCTGCTTAAAGTTTTAATTAAACGCATATTGGACTTTAATTTCCATTCATAATTCGAAAATATTGTTTAACATTTTTGACTTGAGCAATGTAGAGAAAGGGGACAGATTGGTTGGAGAGGGAGAGACGGAGAGAGGGAAGATGCTGCTGTGCATTCAAGTGCAGGGATAAAGAGGAGGTGGAGGGGGAATGCGTTTTTGCAATGAATAGACTTTTATTGCAATTTCATGCGCTTCAATGAAACTCAATAAAATAAACATTTTCTCTGCGCAAAAGCTTCATGTGAAAAAATATAAAAAAAATGGTTATATGTATTATATAAAATACAAACGGCCAAACAATGGTTGATACCAACAACAACAGCAACAACTACAAAGGGGGGTGGCGGAAGAGGCATTCCAGTAAAATGATTAAAAACTGAAATAAATAAAATCGCATAAATTTAACTTCTTTTTTGCACTCTTTGAATACGAAAATATTTTTTGTATCTGTTAATTTTTGTGCTGGCGCGCAAAGTGAAATCAATTACATCAAAAAATGTTTCAAGTGCACTTTGTGCAAGTGAATTTTTATATAAACCACTTTTAGGGCTTGGGTGCGGGGTTGTAACTGGCAAGTGAGGGTAGTTTTTTTTTTGGTTTTATATATATAGAGAGAGATGTGATTTATTAAGGTATTTCTCATCAATTGATTCCGACTAAATGCGCATTAGTAAACCATAGAAACTGCCAGCGGGGCTAAAAAAATGAGACTTTACTGGTTGCTGTTAGGGGTGCAGAGTTGTTAGTGGGGGAGGATGGTAGTTGGAAAGGGGGTTGCGGTATGCGATAATCCCAGTGACGAATGTGAATTCAAATGAATTTTACACTTGAGACAAAAGTTGACAAACAAAAAAGCAATGTTCTCAGCAAGCCCAACCACCACCCCCCTCTCCCAACCCCTTAGCTACCCCAAACCCTTATGCTTTTGGACATTTCAACAAATGAAATGGAATGTTTGATTAGAAAAATGTTTTGCATAGCGTAAAATTTTATTTCTTCCCTTTGTTCATGGGGCGTTATACCTTTGAGTGGGAGGACGGGGGGGTGTGTGCTGTTTTGCAACCCTCTTTGTTGAGGGGTTTTTTTTGATTTAACACTCAGACAATGCGTGCCAAAAAGGTTTACAGTTCATTTTGTGTAATTTTCATTTTTTGTTTTACATTTTACAATTTTACAAATGTTGCTTTACGGCAAAGGGAGAACAAATGACAGGCAGACAGTCAGGCGAAGAAGAACAAGCAAAAGTAGAAGACTAACAGGCAGCTAAATGCACAGCACCCCTCGCGTCCCCTGCTTACAGCTCGCTCGGCTGTTGAAAATGCAACAACTCCCGAGGGGTGCAAAAGTGAATTGATATGCTTGAGAAACCAAGCAAAAGTAACGAAACGACGAAAATTGCGGATTGCATTTGCCAAGGATGAGGAAGGTACAGCAAGAGGAGGTAGTAGGAGTTGGCGAGGGGGTTGGTATAGTGCACTGATTTCTTTTGCCTGCCTGGCAAGGGTTGTACTTTCTGTTGCTGTTGTTTTTATGCTTTTCACAATTTCACATCTTTATTTTTTTTGTGTGCGTTCAACAAATCCGAAATGCTAAATGCTCATTTTGTTGGTTTAATGCCAACGGGAGCAAGTCACAGATGCGGGGGGTTCGGTTGGTGGGAAAGCAGCAAAAGAGGAAATTATGCGAAAGGGGGTAAGAGTATAGGATTGTCTTCCGGCACGAATCCAATTAATTGCGTAACAAATTTATGCAAATTATATTTTTTGTGGAAATTAAAAAACTGAAAAGAATATTGTTAATGTGAAGGTAGCTTAAAAATAATATATGGCTTACATTTTCAATGTAGTTGATTAAAGAAGAGATGAATTACAGAATTGTTAGGCTGTTACGGGATCGAAGAAGAAGAAAAATAATAATAATGGAAAAAAAATGGAAAACTCTTTAATTTTTCTTAAAAGTACAAAACATTTAACAATATTCCTTAGGGTATTGGGTGAAGCTTTATATTTTTGTTTCTTTGATACTTTTTCTTTATTATATAACTTTTAATATTGCTAAAGTTAATGGTAAGCATTTAAATATTACATAACCTTTTGAAAAATAACATCCTCCTCTTCAAAGTTCATTTATAATCAAAGAAATATGTTGTAAATGATTAAGTATTGAAATCGAATACATAAATTTCGCATAAGCTCTGGCATAGAAATCCATAAACGAAAATTTACAAAAAAATATAAACTTTGCCTTAAAGCGCTGAAGCGCTGTTTTTTGTATATAAATTTCAACCCGCTTTAACTGCCGCCCTTTCCACTGCTCCTCCTTCCACGTCAATGCAATGCGCTGAAAATGTTTGTCTCGCTAATCACCTGTCAAATTTCGAACGCGCTGACAAATGATGCTGTCTAAAAGGGGGGAGTGTGTTTCATCGGTTGGTTGGTTTGGTTTATTTTTCTTTTGTGCGATTGCATACTGTAGAAAAAAACGAAGAAAAATCAAATAAAACGCAATCATTCAATTGACAACTGAGCCGCATCCTGGAGCCAAAGTCAAAGCCAAAGCCAAAGGAAAGCAAAGCAAAGCACAACGAAAGGAAAAATCAATTTGGTGCTGCCTAAAAACATAAACACAAAGAATATTTAAGCGTTGGCGCCGCCACCGAAAAGCCAGCCCCCTCTTTCTTAACCTCTGCTCCACGTCGTAGCACGCCGAACGGCAATGAAAATGTGCTTGTAATAATAATAGAATGGTTATAGTGAGGGGTGTGGGGAAAGGGAAGAATGTGGTTGCTGTTGCGTCTGCTTTTCAATAGGAAAATTCAAGGACAAACAAACACAAGTTAAACAGTCCTAAGGTTTATGCTTTTGTTTGGCTCTTCTTCTTCTTCTAGTTGTTGTTGCTGTCGTTGTTGTTGTTGTGGGAGCCAAAGCTTTGGCGAACAAACATTTTGCGAGCCACCGAAAAACTGCTGCTGTGCGGCGCAACCCTAAATCCTAGTACCCTAGTACCCCTATATATAAGGATACTCATGATAAAGACTCTTCCTCCTTGCCCACAACAACAATAACAACAACAACAACAACAACACAAATGCTCCTTCTTTACAATGGCTAACACGCGCCTTGACTACCAATGCGAGGGGTCTCTAAACTTTACTATAATATTCAAATAGATTGGCAAAAGTTGCTCATAATTTTAAAACTAAAAAAGCGCTTCGAAACTATAAATATGGATTTAATATGAACTTAACTTCAAGTTAAAGTTTATCAAAGCTTTTCAGATGAGCAAAGTTTCTAAGAAAAACAACTAAGAAATTTAATAAACTGAAAGAGAAATATTTAACACGAATTTAAGCAAGAAGTTACATAACTAAAAATAAAAATATTCAACATAAACTTTGGAACTAAACGAAACAGAGCTTAACACAAGCTTTATCCTGCACTTAAATGACATTTGCTTAGAGAAAAGAATCTTAAATTTGTTTAATATTCATCAAACTTACCTCGCTGTTTTTCTGTGGCTTTAATTTAGGATAATATCCTTTATAACATTTTGCCCAAATGTGTTGAGCAATAAATTTTAAAGTCATTGCCAGCGGCTGCTTAATGCCTTGACTTGGCACACTATCCTACTTCCTCTCTCTCTCTTTTCTCGTCTCCCGCCTCGTTGTGTTAAGTGTATTAACGTTTGCGTTTGTGGTAATAAGTTTAAAAAGTTTTGCGCATTCTGAGACTTTTACCTGACTCTTTGGCTCTCCTTTCCTTTCCTTTCCTAACCAACACTGTCAATACGAAGTTAGCTTTTTGCCTATATATCTCCTATAGCTGTAAGGATAGCACCTTAATCCCCGTCTTGCCGCAAAACTACTTTGCGTAATTATGTCAATTGCCATTAGGAAGAGAAATGTTGCTGAAATGGAATAGAAGTCTCTTCTCTGATTAACTTCCAAGTCATCGATATGCCTTTGCTCCTTCCACTCTGAGTGCCCTTTGATTTCAATCTCTCTCTCTTTCATTTCTCTCTTGTCCCATTCTGCCATTGACTTCGGGCTTTAGCTTTGGTCTGTGCTCTGATATCTATCTAAGCAGCCATCCATCTATGCTGTATCTATAGTCATTATCTCACTCGCTTCCCTCTTCTTGGCTAACCAGCATAATCGCACCGCTTTGTCGTCTGCTCTGTCATATGTCAAGGACAGTTGTCCTCTTCCCCTCCTATTAATGCTACTTGCGTGCCTCTTGGTCATTCCGAATTGTGACGCTTAATAGTGTGCAACAAAATCAATGTATTTTAGCGTTTTTACAACGCTTGATTGGAGCGGTTATTGCGGTTAAAAGGTTGATGTTCGTTGGCATCAAGTCTCTCGCTTGAAGAACACTTGATTAACACATTGTGAATTGGATTTGGCTTTCTGGCTGACACTTTGCGACAAATCATTTCATTAATTTTGCACATACTTAATGGCAAATTAATTAAGCAGCAAAATAATGTAAAAGTGTGGGGGGGTGGTCTGTGGCGCCATCTAGTGTGAAGTAGCTGCAAATGTGCAGCGCAGCATATTAAATATTAATTAATTTCAATTATTATTTGTATATGTATTAATGCCTAGGCATTAAAATAATAATGATATAAAATTGGCATTTAAAGGTTCATAAATGAAATACATTTTAATTAATTTTACACACAGATATGTTCCTTATACACTATATATCTCAATTGTTGTGCGTTGTCCAGCACTTTTGTTTGTCATGTTTACATGAATATTTGATAAGGCATAAAAGTTTTAATCGTTTGGCGAGAGCTGCTGCTCACCTGATTGCCATTTCTGTCGGCTTTAAATGCCAACAATATTAATTTATTTATTTATGTCTGACAAAAGTGCAATAGTAAAACAAAAACAAGCTCTCTATTTGTAGGATATCAACTTTTGCCGCTCGATGCTGATGCATTTCAATAATAGTATGTTGTCAAACATTAAATGGCAATTTTGACCTTTTGTCTGTGATTATTTGTTTAGAATGTTGGCATTTTCCTCAACATTTAAAACGAATATTTTCACTTCCTTTCAGTCTACAATTAAAATTGCTTAAATTGTTTGGAAAGCAGATGTTAAAGAATTTTCTTTAAAGAAAGATTTTATTTATTGTATTTTATTTGTTCCTAGAATTGTTTTTGTGGTATGGACAGAACTACAACTTAACTAGTTAAATCTTTAAATGATTATTGAAATAAAAATTTTTACTCTTTCCAGTCAAGACTAGAAATAAGTATAATAAACACATTTGTGCTTCTGCTAGTACTTTTTATACCCTGCAAAATTAACTATCTGGAACTGAAGTACTTCTCGCTTTTATTAAAGCTCTTAAAAATACAGTACGCTACTCTATAAAAACAGGCACCCATTGGCAACATTTCGGCACTTAACAAATTAAGCTACAATTTTGTTTTACAACCCATGATAAATCGTAAAAAAAAAGAAATATTGCACAACACTGCTAATTAATTCATCGTTGAAATATTTTTGCTGCGCTCTCTTTTTCTTTCTCCCTTTCTCTTTCGTGAATGCTGTCAATTTGCAGTGTGAATTTTCATGTTGCACGCACTTTGCCAGCAATAATAAAATATACACAACAACAATAAATACTATATGAACAATAATACAATAACAACAATCAGGCATAGTTCGCGTTTTTTATTGTTGTCGAGAGAAATGCTAAAAGACTTTTGATATATTTTTTACTTTCGTTTGCGGCACATTGAAATTGAAAAATATTTTTTATGCAAATATTTAAGTTCAAGAGTTGCTCGTGTGGGGGGGATGGGGGGGGCATATAAGTTTGACAGACAGGCGTGTGCCTCTTGTTGAGTGATGACTTTTTATCGCTGTCTCTTTCTCTCTCCCCTCTCTTTTTGGTCAACTACCGCACCTGTTTGCTTAATTATCATGTGGCAACAACTTCTTTTTAAGGTGCTCCACTTTAAGTGTCTCTCTGTTTTACCCGTTTTTTTATGCGCTTCTTTTGCCCCCAAGTTACAAATTTCAAATTAACTCCATTTGCTGCTGCTTGCTTAACTCCCAAAAAAGAAAAAAACCTGGATGTCGCCAGAGAAAGTCACAACAACAACAACTATAAACATTTGTTGCACTCACGTACTTATAAAATCTGAAATTGGGTTTATTACCCAACGCACACATACATATATAAACACCCAAAAGCAAACACAGACAGATAAAGAGAGAGAGAACTCCATTTGTTGCAACAGCTGCTGCCATTGGCAAAACCAAAAAGGTGCACCAAAGGTGCAGCTGAGTTGTTTCACTTTTAAATACTATTTTTATTACCTGCTTAAAAGCAACAATAACAGCAACAGCAGCGTGAAATATGCATTTTACAGAGAGAGAAAAGAAACAATGTGTTAAAAAGTGCGGCTAAAAATTTGGTTCTATAGTTATTTTATTAACTTTTATATGTCCGATAAAATACTTTTACTATAGCAATGTTTGTTTGTATTAAGATTTTGTTTTAATATCCTTTGTTTAGTAACAAAAAGTATTTAAATCGGTTTTTTTTTCATTCAATTTGATTTTTGTTTATTTTCTAAAGCTCTGATTCACCCATTGTACTTTAACATATCTATCTGTATATTCACTTTATCTTTCTAAAGTACTTAAAAAGCGGAACATAATTTCTTGGGTAATCTAAACAAAACTCTTGAATCGGTCATAAACTATGCTGACAAAACAGATGCCAGAGATATAAGCTTTTTAATGATTATATTTCTTTCCCCAAGACTCTTTACTTATCCGTTAATTATAATCGGGTTATCTTGGCTTTTACTTCTTTGCATATTAAAAACAAACTAGAACCGAGATAAATCCATATTTCATGACTTGCGTCTTAGTTTTTAGTAACATTATGTTGATGTTTTGATTAAAATAGATTTACTTTTAAGTATATTGAACTTATAGCGCCCATTAATTCATTGCAATTCATTAGCTCTCGTCTCGAACAAGATCAGGGAACTTCAAAGTGCCGCAGTTTTTCATAAGCCGTTTTTCTTTAATTTCCCAGTTGGCCCCCGCTGTTTTTGCCACTGACAATTTAATTTCAATGCCGCGTTGTTGTGTGGCGCACAGCTTAAAGAAATGTGGCAAACTGTGTGGGGAGGAGAAGATGGGAAGAGGAAGCAGCAGCAGCAGCAGAAATAAATAGTTTTGTTGTGACACTCATAAGTCGACAACAGTTGACGGACGTTGTGGCGTCTCCTACTTCAACGCTTCGCTGGCAATTCTGTGGCATCCCCATTGCTTGCCCTTCTGGGGCATCTTCTGCATGCATTTGACAAGTGGATTTTGGATCAAGCATGACAAACTGCCAAGCAAGAGAAGGGGGAGGAGAAGAGTTGCCCAACAGTTGAGCAGCTGTTTTGTGGTTGTTTTTTTTTTGGTTTGTTGTCTGTGGGCGTGGCTGTGTCCAATGGACGCAACAAGTTGCAGTCAGCTTGACTATTTTTGTGTCCGCCTTCTTTTAATTTTTATGTTTGTGTGTGTGTGTGTGTGGGTGGGAAGAGGGGGGATTAAGGAAGGAGAAGACTGTTGCTAATGAGTTTTTAAGTGTCGCGACAGTCGGTTGGGTTAAAAACTTGTGGTTAAGCTCTTCTTCTTGTTGTTGCTGTTGTTGGTTGTTGCGATAAACTTGCAAACAATTTCTGCGTTCTTTCTTTCTATCTTTTATTATTGTTATTTAGTATATATTTTATGTATTTGTTTATTTATGCCATTCTTTTGCACTGTTTGCCATAAATCAAGCGCAAGTCACGTAGCGCACAGTCAACGCTTTTGCTCTCTCTCTCTCTCTCTTTGCTTGATGATTGCAACAGCAGCATCAGCAACAAAAAAATTACTGTTGCAAGACCGCATGCAGCGTAAATGTTGCAGGCAGAACACTAAAGTTTATTTAAACAAAATGTTGTGGGTTGCAAAAAAACTGTTGGTTTAATTGAAAGGATTTCTTAAACTGTTTGTAAGGATTTTACGGCTCTTGATTTCTGCTAAAATATCTTAGGTTGAAACTTATTGCCTTCAGACACTTTTATAAATAAACATCTTAATTTTAACTTTAACAGAATTAGAATATTTAATGAGCCCTATCAATAATCCTCCTCCTCCTCCTCCTTCTACTCTTTCAACAAGTGTCTTCTAAGACGTCTCAATAAATAAACTTAAAAAAACTGTCCAGGTTAAGCATTGAAAATCCCCCAAGTGCCAGATAATTACAAAAGCAAAAAAAAAAAGCCATGATGATGAAAAGTCGTCTGCCGGGAGACACTCAACGACCTTTTTTAAGTGGCTGACAATTTTCTTTTTGGTTAAAAATTAAAATGAAGCGAGCAGAAAAATGTGTTGAGCGAGTCGGAGAGAGAGAGAGGGAGAGAGAGAGTGTCAAGAGAATAGATTGTGTTTGGCCTACGGTAAGAGTAGAATAGATAGTTAGAGTGTGCCATTAGTCGATGTCGCAAATGTTGGACAACCCCCCTCTCTGCCCCCCCATCCCCCCTTGTTACCATTGTATTAGCTAGAGGGGATTGCACACAGAGCCACAGCATCAGAGAGGCAGCAACAGCGAAATTGACAAGCGCAACATTGAAATTGTTACAATGACAAACTGTGGCAGGAACTGAAGCGGGTAGTTGGAGAGAGGGAGCGGGCGGTGACAGCGGGGTTCACAGCTGATGCACTGCAACACTTGACAGAGACGAATGCGGATGAGCCAAGCGAGTAGAGAGTAGGGCGAGGGAACGAGGGGCTTGGGGCAGTGGCAACTGCTGCACGTGCGTCTGCCAACAGACATTTAAATATAAAACGAAGATTGTTGCAGATGTTGTTGCCGCTGCTGCTGCCGAATGAAAAATCTACGCCGAGAATGAAGTGAAGTGAAATGAAGTGAAGGGAGAGAGGGGGAGGGGGAGGAGGTGAAGTGTACAGCTGCAGTAGGTGGCGGGGCATGTTTAATTAATGCAAAGTAAATAAGAAGCAGCAAACAGAAAAGCAAAAGCACCAACCAACAAAATTGATTGAGGAATGTGCCGCAAAAGCGGGTGGCACTTGCAACTTGCAAGAAGAGCGGTAGCTGCTGGTGATGGTGGTGCGGTAGGTGTAGTTTGGTTGCATTGTTGCAGCCTCAAGTTGATGCTGCTGCTGCAACAGCTTCCGTCAGAGAGGCTATTTATAAGCTCTATCGCCCCTGTGCAGAGTTTGTTGTTGTTGTTTGCCTCCACGTTTTTTGATTGGGAAAATTGCTGGTAAATTGCTTTTTTGTGTATAGAAAGGAGGCTGAAGTGGAGAGGCGAGCGGTGTGGGTGTGGGAATTTTACTCTCAGATGTGTTAAGGCCAAGGAATTTAAAGTAGAAAGAGAGAGAAGCAAAATATAAAGCAAAAATTGTTGAAATTTGTAAGAGATCTGAGTGTGAGTAGGTGTGTTAGTGCGTTAGTGTGTGTGTGTTTGTGTGTTAGTGCGTTAGTGTGTGTGTGTGTGTAGTGTATTTGTGTGAAATACAAAACCCATGATTTGAACTATTTGGTAAGAGTTGTTTGATCTGTAAATTAAAAGCAGCAGCTAAATAAAATGCCACAAATGCAATTAAAATTTGAAAATTGATTTATTTTGAAACGTTTTGTTCTTAAAGAAATTTTCTAAATACATATCATAAAATGAATTCTTTTATAACAAATTAAGCAAATGGATTTATTGTTAAAAATGTTAATAAATCAATTAACAAACGAACAAGTCAATTTGGATACACATTAAAAAAATATTTTGAAATAGATTTGTGGCTTATATTAAAACATATTTCATCATTTTGATTGATTGATTGTTCAAAACGATTTCAATCATTTGATTTCCTCACATTTTAATTACTTCCACACAACAATTTGCTAATGATTATATATTTCCCAATATTTTCTCTCCCTAAATCAATTAGTTACTTAATATTATACATTTCTCTCTCATTTTAGGTAAGTCTCTCATTATAACGAAAAAAGAAAGAAGACAAGATCACCTTTCACTTGACGAGTAAGTTGATCAGTTTTTCACTTAAGTATCTTTTACTTTTCCTAATTAATAATATCCAAAATCGAGGCTTAGCAAATCAAATTAATAACTCTTAAATTTTGTGACAATTTTCTCTCATGAAAGTTAAATAGAAAGTGCAACTGCAAAAGGCCAACAACTAAATGTGGCTAGCATCAAAAAACGCTTTAACTAGCAACTAAACACAAACTTCAACAATTACACCAAAACTAAATAATGAAAAAAAAAAAAGTGAGAAAGTGAAAATTGTTTTGTCGTGTAAAAGTCGCCGTTAAGCAGTTGAAATGGCAGCAACACAACAGCAGCTGCTGCTTTGGCTCTTTCTCTTGCTGTTGCTCCAAATGTAATTGTAATTGGCTGAAAATCCTAATCAACTGTAAACATGAGATGCTTTCGGTGTGAAGAGTGGGGGTTGGGGATGATTGGTGAGAGGATGGGCGACAAATCTCATTATATTATTTGTTTGTTTGTTTATTTTGTTTTGTTTTGTGCTTGCTCTTGCTGTTGTTGGGGCATAAGAGTTTAGTGATTGATTGAGTGAACAAACTGTAGGTTCATTTAGGCAAGAAATGATAAGAAAGACTAAGAAAAACTCATAAATGTTACATTTCTAACTCAACTTCTTATCATTTTATAAATTTGTCATATATATAAACGGATATCATTCTTCATTATTAAAGTTATTCTTTCAAATTATTCCTCTTAATATGTAGAAATTAATGTCAGATGTCTATTGGCAATAAATCGAATATTACAGAGTATTCCAGCTTCGCCTAGCTATAAGTTGCTTTTTATTTTCTTGCTCCGCATGCGGTTTTGTTTCGCTGTATTGATTCTTTTGTTTGTGTGTGCATAAAACTCTGCGAATCATCGAGAAAAGCTCATTTCATTCATGACAAACGAATGAGCTGCTTTGCCACACAGATCCACCCTTCCCCTCACTCTCTTCTCCACACCCCTACAAACTTAGCATGGCTTGTGTTTCGAAAAAGAAACAACAACAACAAACACGCACAGTCGCTGTCATTGATAGCCCAAGCTAGCTAGCTCCACCGCTTCTGCTTCTCCCCCTTTATCTATAGCTCCTGTTACCCTTTCTGCGCTGTCTCCCGCTAAAATCAATGATGCGCAATAATTAGCGCAACGTTTGTCCGGTTTCGAAACTCTTCTCACACAGCTCTCTTTTCACTCACTCTCTCGCTCTCTCCCTCTCTCACCCATCTATGTGTTTCACTTTGTCGATTTGTCCACTTGCTCGCATTGCATTCCGCACTTTGACGTCTTTCAAATCAAAACCAGACGCTACTGCAACTGACTCTCTCCACCCCTTACCTCTTCAACTCTCTCTCATTATCAAATCGCCTCCTCTTTCTATACATATTTAGAGAGTATTCGAATTGCCAAAGCAGCCAGCGAACAAACACGAACTGAACTTTTGCCATTAAGTGCTCCAGTTCCACGGGCAACAACCCAAACAGCAGCAGCAACATCATCAGCATGATTCTCCAACTACGACGATCCGACTGCCTATAGCTTCCTTTTGATTAAGCGTCGCCCTGATAACGCATCTA
The DNA here is from genome assembly GCA_018904305.1 of Scaptomyza montana. Taxonomy (NCBI): domain Eukaryota; kingdom Metazoa; phylum Arthropoda; class Insecta; order Diptera; family Drosophilidae; genus Scaptomyza; species Scaptomyza montana. Next base: position 372,137 of record JAEIGR010000037.1, on the reverse strand, counting down.
TCGGTCAGAGACACACGTAGGGATATTGAGCTTTGCATGTCATTTTGAGTGAGAATACGTCCTTTATGCGAAATGCAACTTATCAAAACCGTTCTTTAAAGGAGATACTTAGACAATTACAAGAACCTATATTTACATATACAATAACCTATATATATATTTATATATCGTTATACATAATGGGATTTTGTTTAAGCCAAATCTCAAGGTTGTCGAAATGAATTCGTTGTCTAGAAAATTTCGTTATACGAAAGTAGTTTAATGAAAATTCGACTGTGTATAGAGATTTCTTATGTTAATTTTCTAGTTTTTAAAGTTTCTTAACCTAAAAAATAAAATAATTTATTTATTTGTTCTGAACTAGTTCCATTGTATCAATATTTTATAATAAACACACACATACTGAAACTCACACACACACACACACACTCAAAACCCACATACTGAAACACACACACATTTCGTTTGATAAACTCGTGCATAAATAATAATCGTGTGGCTTGTTAGCCGCCATTTCCTAGCAACAACAACAACAACAACAACAAACAATCTCTCCTCTATCTACAATCTCTTGTCACAATCGGAGAGGGCGACGCAAAATGTACCGCCCAACAATAAAATTGTTCATCTGCTGTGTTTTTAGCCAAAATTTCTGTTCTGTCTGTTTTTTTTTGGGTGGCCCTCACAGATTGCCCTCCGTCTGTTGCATGTTTGCCAAGCGCCAAGCATCATCATAATAATTATGGAAAAATTGTCCTTGTCAACGCACACACTCACACACACACACACACACACACATATGTGCAATTTGCATATTTGCAGCTATTATTCGCCGTGGCACAAAATGGCGCCCGCAAAAATGGATCCAAAAATAGGGTTTCCCTCTCTGTGTTTTCGAGCCTAGCATGGTTGCATGCACAACCGCAATTTCATCTGCCACCCCCCCTTCGACACACCCACCCACCCATAAATGCATTTTTCGAATGCGTGTCGCATTTTCGAATGTGTCCCGCCGCCCCACCCCGCCCGTCTCCACCAAAAAATGTTCGCTTGCCAATTTGACTGCAAATATTTGTTGCTGTTGTTGCTTGGTGGCTGGCAACAAACAAACAAATGTCACATGCAGCAATCGTATCATATAGGCTTCTGCCAAGGGGTAGGCTATGAGAGGGGGTGAGGAGTGGTTGCCAGCACATTTGATGAGCCTTTTGCAATGTTGTTGTTGTTGTGGATGAACTATTTTGTTGCTTGTCATTTTTGCCACACAAACTCGATAATTTACAAGTAGAGACGCCTGTGGTGCATCGTGCCTTTTGTTGCAAGCACGCACAGGGAGAAATTGTATGCACTAAAGAACCAAACAAATAACCAATCTTCCTATATATCCTTGAATCAATTTTTCTTTTTCAAAATCAACTTTCGCAGTTTTATATGCAAATATTGCTGTCACATTTGTTGCTCTTGTTGCATTTATGAATTAGCATTGGAAAAGGCTTTTTTTCTAAACTGTTTTCCACTGTGCTTCACTTTTTCTCACAACCCGAACATAATGAAAAATCTGTTGAATCTGTTGATGCGGTTGTTGTTTATCAACTCACATGCTGCTGTTGCTTCCTCTTTTTGTGTACAAATGTCATTAGGCACAAGGCAGACGAACAACAATGATGAACTCTACGAGCACACACACTAACACACACTATCACACACACACATGTGGAAGACATGAGAATTTCGTTTCCTCCAAACTACTGCAACATTTCTCCTAGACTCAAACCAAAAATTTCTCTGGTCATGGCTGGCAACTGCATTAAAGTGCATTCAGTTTGGTGTGTGTGTGTGTGTGTGTGTGTGTGTGAATCGCATAACTGCCAACAGTTTGACACACAAACACAATTACAATGATAAAAACAACAACAACAAAAACCTCTCGAGGGAAACCCGTTTAGAAGCATTTGTAGATCCGTTGCGAAAATTGAGTTTTTGAGTTTGTCAATCGTGGCAGCAGCAACAACTTGCAACGGATACAAAAACAAAATAAAAAGTGACTACAACATTCAGCTGCAGCTTCTATAACAACAACAACAAAATCAGCAATCAAATCGTCTTCAATTTAGCCTCAAAAAGTTCAACAAGTAACAAGCTTTTCTTTTTAAGTTATATTTTGATCAAAAATAGCTGTACGATATTTTCGTAAGAGTTTCAGTATCTTTTATAAGCTAACTGTTCAGGTAGTATAGTATGGAATAGTTCAAGAAACTTTGAATAGATTTCTGTAACATCTGCCTAAAATTTACTTAGGAAAAACTGAAAAATATTGTGAAATCTTTAAGAATTTTCATTCGAGCTTCAAGTTTATTTCACTTTATCTCTTGCTTTTCACTCGAAACAACATACAAACATTTATATGCTACACAAAAATAATTCTTTAACACTTAATGGCAAACTTTCAGAAGAATTAAAGTTGTGCCACATTTTTGTGTGTGACATGTTTTTATGTATAATCTGCATGTGTTGGCTTGTCATCTGACCAGGCTTACTCAGAGAAATTTCATCAACTTTTTTAATGCGATTTTAAGGCCAAGCAAACATTTGCGTCTTTTTGCTGATGAATCACACGTAAAGAAATGATTACGAAATATACAACGATGTCAAATGTGAAAAGTTTCTTAACAGCGCTATGTTAATGTTAACACTGTTAACAGCGCGCACTGTTAATGAGTCAGCTTTTGAATCTTGAGAAGAAAGAAGAGATTAAAAACTGTTGAGCTCTTTCGAGTTGATTAATTAATTTTATTAGCAACCTGCAAAATTTGCTTCATTTTTCCCCTTTTCTTCTTTTTTTGTTTTTTCTCCGTCTGCGCTTTTTCTGTCTACTTTTTAATTAAGCAACAAACTAAAATTGGCAACTGAAATTTGATGCGAAAAAGAAGCAGCAGCTGCTTGAAAGCCACTGTGTTAAGATACATTTGGTTATATAAAAAAGTTTGCTACCACTGAGATGAATGATAACAACAACAACAACAACAATAACAGAAAGGAAACCATGTCAAGTCATAAGAATTATTGCAATGTGGATGGGTTGGTTGTTAGGTTGGGGAAAGGGGTGTGGCGCACCTGGAGTGCCTAACAAAAGAAAAGAAAAACTTTTGACGCTCAATGCATGTCAAAAAAAGCAAAAAGAAAACGGGAACTGGGTATTGGGAGTACTGCGGAACGTGTGCAGCTGGCAGTTAGTACAATTTACAAAAGTTTCTGAGTTTTTTTTTTAGTAGTTCTCTCACTGTTTGTGTCGAAAGTGCATGAAAATAATATAACAAAAGATAAGAAAATGAGGTGCATTTGATGTGCGCAAAATGCGACAACATTAAGAGTCGGATAGACCATAAGTTACCATGTAAAACATATCGAAATTAAAATATCAAAAAATAATTCTAATTTATACAGAAAAATAAATAAAAGTATAAAAACTAAAATTGGATTTTACTAATAATCAAAGGTCAGAGAATTTGAAAAAGAAACTAAAGCAAGTTTAAGGGATCCCAATCCCAGTCTTACAAACACTCTTAAACATGATTCCACTCTGTAGATATGCTACAGGGTATATAAAGGAAAAAGTAGCTAGAAAAGTACCAACTGCAATTTGCGACATCAGCAAACATCAGTTGGGGCCATTCGTTGGCCATAAGAGGCATGCCACACCCACACACTCTGGATGAGGGAGTCTGGGAAATTAACTCTTCGGCAAAGCTAGCTGCGTAAGCAGCTGATGACAGTTTCAGCGGACAACAAAAGCGAAACGAAACGTAACGTAACGTAACGCGTTACGAAATGAAATGAAACAGTTGGCGTTGGACTACTGCAGCTGGACACACACAAATGCACCACAGGGGGCGCCTGACTGAATGAAGTATAAGCCTTTGCGCCCGCTTCCCCCCCCCCCCACAAAAAAAGGATTTTCGGCATTTTCATTTGTAAATGGAGAACTGAAAGGCTAAAAAAAAAAAAGAAACGAGAGTGCAACAAAAATAATTAAAAGGCGTTAAAATTGCGGCTAAGCAAAGGACAACAAAACGCTTTTCATTCTAATGACACAGGAGGGGAGGTAAACGATGGGGCTGGACAGCTGTGGCAAGCAGAGGATGTGGTTTGTGAGGTTTGAGGGGGGTGTTGGGGTTTGAATAAGGCGGCTGCGTTGACACTTTAATAATTTGTACGCTGCGGTGGCGTTTTAATTATTAAATGTAAAAGCCACCACCAACAAGGAGTGAGAAGGACAGCATGGCAATAGCAGGTACAGGGGAAGGAGGCAAGGGAAGAGGCAGTCAGGATGCGCCTGGGAAAGCGGACGCGACACGCGTGGAAATTGCGGAGGAGCCTGCGGCTGTTGTAGCATCCTGGGGAGAGTATGTGTGTGTGTGTGTGTGAGCTAGTTTGTTCTGGTTGCCTGCAAAGGATGCGCAAAATTAGAGCAGACACAGGTGCAAAGGAGAGAGCAGGAGATTTCCGACTCAAGCCTCTAGCTTGTTTGCCAAGGACTAACCAGGAAATATTTAGAGCACAAATGCAAAGCGAAAAGCTAAAGAGCCAGGAAAACAAAAACAAATAATAACGGAAAGGAAAAGGAAAAGCGAGACGACAAAATCAACGCAAATGAAGCGCAAGGATACAGAGAATTATATACCTGTGTGCATGTGTGTGTGTGTGTGTGAGCCTAGCCAGGTGCTAACCAAGGACTTTGAGGGTGCGAAAAAATAGCCAAGATAAACACTTGACCTAAGCACAGCGGGGGACGAGCGCCACAACATAAATAAGACAACGATGAATAAAATGGAAATTAAGGACAAAAATAAAAGCCGATTTGATTGTTTTCCAATTTGTAATCAATATTTACGATTACCATAAAGAATTTAGGTTGAGAGATGCTTAACTTTTTGGAATAAATTATAAGAAAAATTCTCTCTCTTAGTAATTAGCATAACTTTCAACTTAGACGACCGACTGGCTATCAAATACCTATCATCATTTACATAATTCTACACAAATCCCATTAGAGCTCAAGTCGTGAGAGACTGAAAAGTAACCCAAAAAAGAAGCTCAAAAATACCTTTAATATGACTAATTAACTTAAGGCAGTGGTTTTTTTTTTTTTGACTTTGTTTCTTTTCCCCATAATGATCATTGGAACGACGAACGGTCTATGGTCTTCAATAATAATGATAACACCTGCTCGACTGTCTGCTACGATTTTGTATATATTATTTATAATATGTCTTTGATTTCATAATCACTCGAAAAATATAAGAAACCGGTTCGCTGCTCCAGGCAACAACAATCATCTCCATATGAATGCGCCTCATATATTTCAATATGTCATATCGCGCATCATATTGATTTAATTTGTCTGTCTGACATTTTGTTTGCATTTTATTTTTCGTAATATGAAACGTCATTAAAATTGTTACAAGACGCGACGCACAGCAGCGCCGCCAGCAACCAAATCAATAGCTAGAAGTGGGGCAAGGAGAGATTTTGGTAATGGGGTACTTAAGATTTTGGTTTTTGTATTTTGACTTTAGCTATTGGCAGGTTGAATGCTTGGCATAACAACTTCGTATTGTATATTTTTTTGGTTTGTTTGGTGGTTTGACAAGCGAACAAACGATTTTGATTAAAAAAATATATTTAAATAAAAACAAGCAAACATTAAATAAATAAAAAATTAATAAGAAACGCAAACAATTAGCCAAATTGGAGTAGCTGGGTCAAGGACTTACTTCATCAGTTGTCAACAGATTAAGTTAAAAACTTTGATTTTTAACTTAAATTGAATAATTAACAATAGAGGACGTGCTTTAGGATTTTAATTCTTTACTTTTTCTAATTATAGTTTAAGTTATATTTTTTCTAAGCGCTTAGACCGAATGATACTCTATATTCTTAACAATATAAAGGAGGGATTATTTGTGAGTAAGCCAAGTTAATTCTGAAAGGAGTGAGATTTTTTTGGTAATAAAGCATTCATCAAAAGTATTATTTCAATCTAAGGTTTATTTTCTATGAATTTCCCTTGTTGTCCTAATCCTAACTTAACTCCTGTTTCTGTAAGACTTTTTTCTGCTTGCAATTTTGTTTTTAAATGTTTTTTGGTTGCCTTTAACTGCTGTATTTATTTTTTTTTTAAAGTTCTTGTTCGTGTTTTTTCTCTAGCTTTTTGTTTAACATATTTCTTTAGATTTCTAATTTAATTTCGAAAGGTCATCGCAGTAGAGGTTCCATCTCTATATCACCATAGATATACAAAGTATATCTTTAACTGCCTCTCTGCCGCTCTCTCTCCCCTTCTCTATTTCTCGCATCCTCTTCGTTTCTTTGCCTAGTTTTGTTGTAGGTGTGTTGCTGGTTTTTCTTACGCTGCTGTTGCTGTTCTGTTTTTTTTTTTTCTTTTTTGTGGCTATCAAAAGAACTATGCAAATGACTTTATCGCTGCTGCTCCATTCCCCTGCGCCGCCCTGCCTCTCCCCTTCTCTTCTCTATACACATAGTTGAGTAAAAAATGGCCGTCGCTTTAGCTTTGTTTACCTGTCTTCCACCTACCACCACATGCGGCACAACCTACCTCCCTCCCCCACCACCACTGTTATTTGCCTTATTTATGTTTGCTCGCATCATCTTCTCGCGGTGTGTTTCTCTACGTTTCTGTTGGCATTTCGTTGACCTAAAAAACGTTCAACAGCGCCGCTAACCAAAAAAAAAATATGACAACAACTAAAAGAAGAAGCAGCAGCAGCAGCAGTTAAGCTAACAAAATGCCAGCAGATGCCATAAATTGTTGTTGCTGTTGTTGGTGGCGGCGTTTAAACAGCTTGAAGTTGCAGTTGCATTTAGTGACAGACGCAGCAGCAGCAGCAGCAGCTTTCTTACCTGTATGCAACAGCAGCTGCTGCTTAAACCATTTAAAAATGTAACTTCTTTTTTGTTAAGTTTAAGTTTTTTTTTCTTCATCATCATCAACCTTCAATCTCAGCCGCAGCAGAGTTGGTAATTAAGTTTCTCGCGCAAAACATCTGCCGTTTATAATACTTGATGTTGTTGTTGTTGTTGTTATTGCCTCAATTTGCAACGCTTCCTCCTCTCTGTTTTTTTTTTGTCATGCCACAGCTTTAAGTGGTCCTCTGACTGCTTTTTTGTTCCATCTCGTTTTTTTTTTTATACATTATTTATTTCGCGGCACGCCCTTCCAGGAACTCGTCAATGCCGCAAATATTTGCCGCATGCCTCTTACCATGCTATGTCCTGCTTCAGAATACCCAAGTTTCTTTCGTATCTTGATGCTTGTGCTTATTTTCATTGTATGTATTATTTCGTTGGCCTTATCGATTTCATAAAAAAAACCTTTTTTTTGTCTCCTTATGCAAATAAGCCCCAAAACGAGAGTTTTTGTATTGAGTAACATTTAAAAATTGACATGAAACCGCTATAAAAAAGTTGAAGAGCCTTTAAATAATCATTGAATTTTGTGTAAAATATTCTTTAAATAAGTTTGAACTGAGTTCTTGCAATAAATTTTGACATTTAAGATTTTTAGCAAACAGAAAAATTGTTAAATAATGTAAAGAAAAAGATTTTATTGAAAAATATCATATTAAAAATATTATTTTCGGTAAACTGTTTAATCAAATCTTAAAGCTGTTTCATATTTTGATAAATTTTCAATTTAAAATGACTTTTAAACATATTTTAACCAAAAGAAGAAAATTGAGACTAAAGAAAATTAACACAAATACTAAAAAGTTTCTCTGCCCTTAATTGACTCAATCTAATTTCGATTCCAACTTGTAATTTCCGCTTTTAAGTGCATGAATTTACCTGCTTATTAATGTGGCTTCGTAGTACATATTTCTCATCATAACAGCAATAGTGTAATCATCAAAAAAGTACTTAGAAATTGTAATTGTAACTTTTGAGGTTCTTTATATCGTTTTAGGTTTTCCTTCATCATCAATTTGTGATTTTTGTTGTAGTTGCTGTTTGTGCTGCTTCCTCTTTGTTAACTTACCTCAATCAATTCGCTTGCTACCTAAAAATCTTTTCGTTTTACTTCTTTTGCTCTCGATTTTAATTTGATTTTGATTTAGCTTCTCTTTTTTTTCGAGAGGAGTTTCATTGAATTCTTGTTTCTAGTTAGTTGGGTCTGCACCGGATATTGGGAATTTCAATTGTGAAAATGACTTTCTAGAAATGGGATTCGTAGCATCATTTGTTGCATCAATATTTATGCAGCATAGTCATGGTTTTAGGTCTTCCTTCTACTTCTCCATCTATGCTTAAATTTATCAGATTACCAAGCTGTATTTCAGCTTCATTTGCCAGATTCATCTCCCCCTGCCTCTCTCTCTTTTTCGTTCTGCTCATATTGCAGCTGCTCGTTGTTTGTGTTGTTTTCATTGTTATTTGCTTTTGGCATGCCGCACACACTTGTTTACTCCTCTATCTTCCTCCCTCTCTCTCATTTTCGTTTTGTCCACATGCATATATTTTTCTTTCCCCATATCTTGGCTCTGTGCGAATTTCCGGGCCCTTATCATTTTGTCATCAGCGGCTGCATTTTTTTGCTCTTCTAAAATGCAAAAATCAGCCGCTAGGCAATACTTCTTCAGTTCTACTACTTCTTTCCCTTTCTGGCACCCGCATTTAATCGAACTCTTCACATTGACAAGTGCGCCCGCAGACATGTGTGCTGGTTGTCCCCCTCTCTCTTTTATCGCTGCTGTTCGCTTCAGTTGTGACAACAATGCCGCCTTGGAAGTCAGCGCTGTCCGTTTGCTTTGCTTGCAATAAAGCAAAAAAAAAAAGAATTTGCATAGCCTCAGGTGGCTACTGTCTCCGTCACCCCCCTCTCTCTTTCTCTCTCTGTAGTTATTAAACTTCTTGTGTTTTTCACTGTGGGGTGTGAAATATATTGCATGCATCTCCTTTTACATTTCTTTGTCTTGCGTTTCAGCCTTGCATTTGAGTTGAGTTTTTTTTTTTTTTTCGTCTCTCTCATTTCATCTGCATGCATATTCATATTTCCCTTGCGCTTTTTGCTGCTGCTGCTGTTCGCTGTTTGCTCTTCGCTTTTCGCTTGTCTCACTCGTGTTAACGTCATTATTAGGCAACCCACCACATACAGTCTTCCCCTCCCATCACTTGCCTCTTTACTCCATATTCGCCTTGTCTCTTTATCATCTTTGGCCTGTCTTCCATTACAAATTTTTGCGCGAGTTGAAATTTGTTTATTTTTCTTTTTTGCGTCTCTCTCTCTTCACTGCAGTTCTCTCTTGCTTGCTGCATGTGAAATGTGAAATCTGAGCTTCCTGTTCAATGTCAACAAACACACACACACATGTCTCTCCCTATCTCTTTCTGTCTCTCTTTGTCTCGTTAGCGCATTAGCTGTTAAGCACTTTGCGTATTTTATGTAATTATTCGAAATTTTACACTCGCTATCAACGCGGTAAACTACATACTTACTTTGTCCTTGCCCATTACGTTGCATCTCGTTTCATTTCATCTCGTTTCGTTTAGTTTTATTTCATTTTCTGTTTTTTTCAGTGCTTCATTTAATTTGTCGCTCAAGCACATTCGTATATAAATTACACAGTGGCTAATCTTTTAATGGAATGCAAATGTAAAACAATTTTTTATTTTTGTGCTTACTGTCAGATTTTTCACGCGTTTAAAAAAAAGAAAAAAATTGTATCTCAAAAAATTCTTTAAAAGTTCAGATTTATTTTGATTTTGATATATGTATTTTTTTTATATGTATATCAAACCATTCTACACATAATTTTGCCATTTCACACCTTTAAGCTTTTTAATCATATATAACTTTTAATGAAACCAACAGCATGTAACTAACACATACTTTCTCTCTTTCTTTCTCTTGTCTTTGCAGGTAAGCTACTTTAACTGTTTGTTCTCCAAAGTCTAGAAAGAGATGCCAGATCGTTGATACACTTTTGTAACTTAAGATGCTCTCCCAAGTGTGTGAGTATGTGTGTACGTTTGTTTGTGTGTGTGTGCTGAGCTTAAATAAATTTTGTTATTATTACTTTGAGCCTGTTTGTTGGGGGAAACTTACAAATTAAATCAAAACCAAAAAACCATGGCAACAGCTTGTGTGCGCAATTTTCGCCAGAGTTGCCACACAAATTTGAAGCTTTTTGTTTAACATATTATTTTGTATGGAACTCTGTTTAACGTTTAATATTAAAGTACTCAATTTCCATTTGCCTTATTCTTCTGCTTCTGCTTCTTCTTCTTCTTGTCACGCATCACTCATATGCATTCGCTTTGGCACGCCCACATTCTATGCCGCCCTCCCCGCTGTAGTTGCAGTTGCACGTCGCAGCCATTTTCAATTCTGCATTTTAATAATAAAATTTTGCTCGCACTCAAAAAGCAGAAAGAACAAAAATTGAAACACAAGGCGAAGGAACAGCACAACTTGTGGCACAGATGGGCAAAACTTTTTTCTGCTCTGGGAACGCATGATTACTTTGTTGATGATGACAACCCTGGCAGCGCAGCAGTCGTAGCTGGAGGAGCAGCATGTCGTCGTCCATTTCACCTAGCTAACTTTGTCTGCATCTATTAGTATTTTTTTTTCTGCCTCTCACTGCGCCTTATCAACAATGTTGGTGTTTTTGTAACTGTTCTTCTTCCTGTTATTTCTTGTACTTTCCCCATTTCTCTGGTCGCGCAACACAAAGTATGCAATAGATTCTGTTTATCATTTTTGCGGACGTGCCAGCCTGCAATTTGTTGCATGTGTGTGTGTGTGTGTGTGGTGGTGCAACTGGTCATGCCTCACTTCTCCCTAACCTCTTTGCCAACACGCTACTCGCTCCATGCTTGATGCATGCGCAGCACGTTTCACAAACAAAAAAACGTTTACATAATAAAGAGTGAAGAGAAGATTTCTATTTGTTTTTTTCCCCCCCTTTTTTATTACGTTTTTAATTGCACTTGAAAAATTATTTGGTACCTTGTGCCTTACTCAGTTAACAGTGTCCAACGTAAAGGGTATTTTGGTTACAAAGTCATTGAAAGTAAAATCGGTTTTATTATAGTTGTTTTTTATACTAATTTTCAAGGGTTTCATTAAAAATACATGTTACTCTGTTTTAAAGTTACCTTTAAGCAAAAATGTCGATAAATTGTAAAATTTTTAAATTCTAAAATCTATTACAGAGTATTTCGAAGTCAAACACCTCCCTTGGCAAATCAAAATTTGTTTGTCTTATTTTTGTTTTTTTGGGATGTCTCAGCATTTTTTCGCGCGACTTTGATTCGATGTTGTTTACATTCTGAGGTTCTTCATTTTTCATATCAAGCACTTTTTCCAATTGTTTACTTGCCAATTATTTTTTACTTGCGATTTTTGATTTGTTTTTGTCTTGTACGAAACTCTTTTTGTTTCTTCAAGTTTACTTACGTAAAATGTTTTTAAATATTTTTTGTTTATCAAGTCGCTTTAATAAATAATACAACTTTTTCTTTCTGTCAAGTGCACGAAAATGTTGCCAGCTCATTGTCGGGTTGATAAGCACATGTTTAAAATTTGTGTCCCTGTTGGATTTTATCCTTTTGTCCTTGGCCAGGTTTTGCAAAAAAACCGTTTCAAATTTTACACTAAATTGACTTTGTGTGTATTTTTTTGGTGTGTCTGTGTGTGTGTGTGTGTGAGTAAATTGTGCACGCACAATTAAATGTGGTAGCTCTCAAGGGGCGGAGTGTGTAGAGGAATGGGGAGATTGTTCCACCACCAACGACACCACAAAGAAAAAAGTTAATTGGCCAGCAAAATGAATGCGCAAAATTTGAAATTTGCCAACAGTAATTTTATTGCGTATTTTTGCAATCAAATATTTGCACACAAAACTCAATTTTATATTTGGCTGACCTTCCTTGGGCAAGAAATCTGCCTCACATTATTCGGCAATTGGCCTCATTTATTTAGGATTTTTTGAGTACATCGTTTGATGCTTTGCCTAATTAACTTTTTGACATGAGTTTTAGAATTATTTCTTTTAGGTTTTTACACACATTTGTTTCGTAATCTTTCTTTCTTTATGCTGCCTTAATAAATCTTCAAACACGTGTTTATGTTTGGTTATTTTTTCCGCACAGTGAGCATTGCTCATCATGTAATCAAGCAACCATCCACGCCCTCCAATCTCACTTTCCATTTCACATTCAAGCATCTTGCGTTACACTTTGCAACATGTGTGTGTGTGTTTTTGTGTTGAATTGCAACAACAAACGATTTCAAGCAAATTTTCATGTAAACTTCATGCACAATGAGCAGCTGACCAACACATAGACAGACAGACAAAAGGCCATTGCCATTATTGCTTGTTGGTGGTAAATGCGACTATGGCCAAACTGTGTGAGAAGATGGAGAAACAGAGCCCCCTCCGTTTTGGCTCTGTATCTCCGCTTAGCTATCGCATGCATAATGCGCTTAACAAAGTTTTTGATTGCATTACACAGATATGCAAGAGAAGGACAGGGGGGGGGGGAGAATGGGTTGAGTATGCGTGTGTTGTGCAATTTGTTTTGTTATTTTACATACTAAAATTTTGCATCGATTATGAGATTACACACAAAACATTTTAACTCCTCTAAACCTAAACGTTCTGCCTAGCCAATATGAAGCCTTACGTTATAGCAGCTGTTGTTGGTGCATTATTGACCAAGCTGTACTGTAGATAAATCAAGTAAACCAAAGAGAATATATATAGATATATTTTTTACATAAACGTTCCTTTATTTAGCATACGAGCATCTTTTTATCCATTGTCAGGTTTTTTGTTTGGTATTTGAAATTTATGTAGATTTTCGGCAGCATTTTGTTTCGTTTTTCGTTTCTGTGTGTGTGTGTGTGCGTGTGTGTATTATCTTTTATCATCATCATTTACAAATTGTTTTTTTTTAGCATTTTATTTTGTTTGCTTCGTTTTTTTTGGCAGCCTGGGAAATGCGCATAATTGTTGGCTTTAAATGTAAATGTATTTCAATTAAAATTAAATACACAGATACACACACACACACACGCGCAGAGATTGTAGATACCGAAACAGAAATGTATCTGTCTGAACATATGCTAATTGCCTTGTCGACTGAATTCATTATACCCTGTAGCAATAGCTGCTAATTGCTTAAGATAATTGAAAATATTTGCTAGTAACTCTTGCGTTGCAAGGAGTGGAAAAAGTGGTTAACTTTTGTGGTACAAAATAGAAAATAATATTTAAACATATTATTCAAAAAAGGTTTGGGGATAAAAAAAATCTTTTAAGATGCATTTAGAACATTTACAGAGCATCTTACAGTCCATAACACTTTGCTTAACTCCTTTTCTTTTCTATAGCTGCATTTTGTTTATTTTTATTGTTGCTTCTTTGTCGTAGAGAATTCTCAAGCATTTTATGCCAATTCCCTCAAAAAGTTTCGTCTTTGGTTGCCTCAAGACACGAATTAATTTGAAAACTTCTCGCTTCTTGCCGAACAAAAGTTCTCAACATGTTGATGTTGATTTTATTTAATTTTTTTGGGTTTCACACATAATTTTTAGGCAATCAATCGGCAGACGTTCGTTTATGTGGCTAGCCACGCCCACTCAACCTCAGCCGCCCTCAAATCAATTCAGTTAATTGTTTCGGTTTTAATCTTATGAATATTTAAATAGATTCTCTTGTTCTTGTTCATATATAAATCGCACACTAAAGACAGCCTGGAAAAAAACAAAATAGGTTAAAAAAAAAAAATTAACTTTTGCCAATCGTTTAAAGTAAAAATTAACTTCTCAACTGTAGCTATTTTACTCTTTATCTCTTTGTAGTATTTTTCTGTACAAGAGTTGCCAAAAATGCAACTGAAATGGAAATAAAGTTATTGTTCAACACTCGCACACACATACATATGTAGCTGGCACAATTTGCGTGTTTTTTAAGCGTAAAAGCAATTAAAAAACTTGTACAATATTTTCTCATAAAACAAAAATTAAGCGCACTGGCACAAAAAAGTCGGGGAAAAAACTGTGTACGTTAACCAACACTTACATACGTCCGAAGTTGCTTTTAGATTTATTCTCATTCAGCTGTATTCTGGCCAAAGCAGCAAAAAGCTAAAGAGAGTTCAACATGCAACAATTAACAGCAGGAGAAGAGGGAATGGGGGTTGTAGATTAGCTGCAACTGTTGCCTCAGCCTCATTTCATATTGATTAGCAGCAGCAAATCCATCAATGCCATTGTGGGAAGAACTAGCCGGGTGGAAACTGGAAGAGTTGGCAACCCTACCTCTCCGAAATGCCCTTTCAATTCAACTCATCAGAGAACTTGCTCATTTGCACAACCAAATGAAAGCACAGAAAAAGATGGAGAGGATGTAGAAGAAGAAGGATTGCAACAGAAGTTAATATTAACAGGCAGTAGACTAACAGGGGGACGAATGTATATATGTGTGTGTGTGTGTGGAAAAACAAAGGCATTAGAAGCTGAACAAGGAGAAGGCAAAGTTGGAAGGGGTTGCCCAGGTGCAAACGTGCGAAAATGAAGCGTAGAGTGAAACCCTTTTGCATAAACTTGACTTAATTAGCTGCATGTGCAACAAACTTGGCTATTTAAACAGGTGCTAAAGTGTATAAATACAGGAAGTGAACGAAGAGATGCTGCATGGGATAAAGGGAGAGAAGAGGGTCAGGGAGGAATAGAAACTTGTTGGTTAAGAAATGGCTATTTTATTAGCTATGGAAAAAAAGATAAAATAATTGGATAGAATCCAAGTTGAGTTAGGAAAAAAATATATATAAAAGATAACCTATTAAATTTAAACTTTTCTGTTTCTATGCGAAACCTTCAACAAACTCACAGAAATAGTTAACAGAGAGAATCTTAAGCACAACGATTCCATATAAGTGCTCAAACAAGAAAAACATATTTTGTTACTCACAAGCTCATATTTTATTTATAAACACACACGTAACATTACTGCATGTAGAAAGAAAGAGTCACATGCATAGCCGTAAATCGTTATTTAGGGCAACTTCTTAAGTATCCAACTCTCAACATCCAGCATTGAACTTTGCAACAACTCATGCACTGCATTATTTAGAGTCGTAAATGTGCCAGTTACGCCAAATTTGTGCAACATTTCGAATGTCTCTCGACCCCATTTGTAGTCAACCACTTCATCATCGGTGCCATGAAACATACAAAGTTCGGGTGGCGATACATTTGAATTACTTTGCAACGATTCATATACAATAGAGTTTCGATTCAAGAACGAAGAGTGCGCAAAAACGCCAGCTAGATTCGTATTCAAATGATAGCCTGTGTGCAATGCTAAAGCACCACCCATTGAATAACCACCGACAATGATGCGATGCAAAGGTATTCCGTTTTCAACTTGTTCTTCGATTAATTCATTTGCTATATCATAACTCTCAGACATAGCATCAACTTCTTCATCAGCATTGATATCAACAGATTTGCGATCGAACCACACCGTTGATATCTCTCCATCAAATGGTGTATACTTTTGCATTGGTGCCGTTGGAAAAATATATTTAATATGCGAGCCTCTAAAATCTCTGCCTAATAAATCGCGTATCCATTCTCGTATTCCACTTCCTGTATCACCCGAGCCATGAAAGATTATCACGCTTGCAGTCGAGTAGCTCGATTTCATATTAGAAAAGTCAACAAATTTTTTAGTTCGATATAAATGTGAACCTAAAATCAAGGACGATTTTCTGTGATAAGCAAATGACATGTTGAATTTTTAAAACTAAAATCTATGTTTTAGGTTTATGTAGCTTGGAGAGTTCACCATTTTGTGCAGTTCAGTTTCAACTTGTTTCTTATTTTTTAACCATCTGTTTCGATTCTCATTTGTCAGGGTTCTTTTTATTCAGCGTTTGTGTTAAGGGTCTTCCTTTTTTCCTATCGCGCTCGGCCTAATGGTTCAATAAACAAAGTTTATGGCGTGACATCTTTCACGCAAATGCCATTTTAGGGCCTATCATCGCTGCGGCCTCTTTACGGGGCACCTTAAATCGAGGGAAGTGTGCTTACCGTTTTTGTTTTATATATTTTTGACCACCACTTGGCGCTATTAACATTATCTATATAGCCGGTCAAATATTGTCGCGCTTTTCGAAAAGTGCTCCAATAAATTAAAACCAAATAGATATTTCGGCTATGGAATAGCTCCTAAAAACTGTCAAACGATATAAACCCCTTAATACCACACTCCCAAAACACAGACACTCAATAAAACAGAAGGAGAGAAAGCCAGAGAAAAAAAGAGTGGGGGAGAGGTGTGTTTGGTGGGGGATAAAACTGGAGCAAATGCATGACAACATCAACATTGTATGTTGTTGGTCTTCTAGTTGTTGTTGTTCAGCTTTTCCTTTTTTTGGCAGCCAAAGCTCTGACCAAAAACTAAAAACTGGCGGAGCGACAACGACGCACAATAAATTTTACAGCTCTCCTGTTCTTGTTGCTGGCCTTTTTGTTGCTGTTGCTGCTGCTGTTGGTGCTGGTGCTGTGCGTCAAGTGACCCACATTTTTTTTGGGGCCACTGCACGACTTGACAAGGGTTAAATAACAACAACAAAAACAATAATAATAAAATAAAAAAGCTAAAAAACAAGCGATGGCTAGAAAAACATGACCAACGGCACAAGAACAAGAATGGGGGAGCGTGCGAAAGAGAGAAAAGATGCTTACAAATTTAACAAAATAAAAGTTGCAATTCTCCTCCTGCAGCACCGCTCTAAACTCTCCTTCGTCTCCTTGCTTGCAGAGATGACCCACACAAATACCCCAAAGCACATTGGATACTGCACGTACCCGCTGACCCAAAACACACACCCAACGTCCCCACACCCTCTTCCTGCTACAAACATACACATGTTGACCGGTTGAAAAGTCGTCAACGTTGAACTAGTTTAAAGTTTAAAGGTGCGCTAAACTGTGTAACCGAATCAAAAAATTACTCAACATGAGTTGTGTTGAACGATTTATGTTGGTTGCAAACTGTTAAGGAAGTGTGTGAAATGGATCTATGTTGAGAATGCGTTGGATAAGTCATTAAAAGAGAGCTAAAGAACAAGTCGGAAACTGAATAACTGGAAAACTTTCTTATGTAGCTTCGAAATAAGTATTTATATTTTTTATAATTTATTTTACTTAAGCATTCATTTGACATACATTCAAGACTCTATATTGTTTAACAATTAATTACTTTGATACTTCTTGACCTACGTCAATCTAAGCATCGTTTGAATATTCAAAACCTTGTAAACGACTTTTCAAGATCTTAGCTATAAACACTTTAACATAGCTCATACTTCTGGGTAGTAAGCAAAAGCCAATGCGTGAATGCTTCACTGAGTTGCAAGCTGCTGTTTCATGCAGCAATCGGCAACAGCAGCAGCTGCCTCATGTTGTTGCCACTCGCATATCCAAATCCTGCCTTTTGGCCATTGCCTAAGCTCTTGATGGCAGCGCCTACGTCTTAGACGAAGGAATAATAATCTTGACGTGGAGCTTAAGCCGTTCGCCGTTGACCATTTAACTCGCCGGGCGGCAGATTTACGCATGAAATGCGCTCGGCTGCGTCTTAGGCATCACTGCACCCTAGCCCAGCCCAGGCTCTAGGCCAGAAAATCCTTGATAGGGGTTGAGCGGAGACGTTTGAAAGTAAAGCGACTAGTTGGGGAATTAGTTTTAGCCAAGGCAATGGCCAGGCCATACCAGACTTTGGACTGCTACTGCAATCTGAGCAAGTTGATTATTTTTTAAAGCATATTTCAGCAACAACTATAACAGGGGCTACCCTTTCTCCCCCCGCCCTCTTCATCCTTATGCTTATGCGCCATTTCTCTTCCAGTTGCTTTGCGTTGTAAGTCTCAGCGCTAAGTTGGCGCTAAATTAAAAACTTTTGCATTGCATATATTGCACGAGAGAGAGGATCAACAATAGCGGGGGCGAAGGCAGAAGCAGGGTGTGGAACAGTCCCAACTGAACGTTGTAATGCAGCAGGGACAAGCAACTGAAAGCGAGAGAGAGAGAGAGAGAGAGAGAGAGAGAGAGAGAGGGGCGAGGCAGAAAAAGCGGTAGAAACCGGAGAATACTGTTACATTTTTCACTTAATGCAAAGAAAAAAAGTTTATTTTTTGTGTTGCCCATTTCCTTTATTTTTTGACTCAGAAAGTTTTTTAACTTGGCTTTTGCTGCTTGTAAAAACCAATTCCGAGGAAAATGAAAGTAATTTTTTCCATTTTGCATTAAGAAACATACATATAACCTATTATAAAAGTAAAAAAGAGCTTGGCAAAGGAAGGGAGAGAAACAGAAGCTTAAGCACTGCTACAAAAACAAGAAAAAAGAGTAGTCGTCATAGCTGACAGAAAACAGAATGTTTTGCCATTTAAATATATGCAATGCAATAATACTAAAAATAATCATAAAAACTGTGAAGGAGAGAGAACGAAAGCTGACGAAAAGCGTTCAACGTTGCGTATACGCAATGTTTGTGATGATCATTATTCAGCCAAAAGCAAACCAGCTCAGTTTTTGAGCCGAACTATTTTGAAGTTACGTATATCTTCAAACAATATTTCTATCTTTGGCTTTATAGCCAGACAATTTTTCCAACTGGCAACTGGCAACTGGCGATTTGTTATGCAATTTGTAAATCGAAAGGCCTGCAAACGAGTGACTGCAACAACTGCAACTACCCCCGTTAACCCCCTCGACCGGGCTAGCTTAGTTCTCTTTGTTAGCGCATATGGAGGTTTTAGTTGTTGTTGATTTTTTGTTCCGTTGAGACTGTGCAATTGTTAGCCCAGAATCGCGAGGTGAACACGAGGCTGCTGTAAAGGCAAGCACAACCAACAACAGCAACACATTGCCATGAGTAACAAGCGTGTAATTCCAAACTTGACGTGGTGCAGAAGGGGATTGGCAAGCTCAGGTCCAGCCATGACACATGAGTAACCCATGCCGCTTGCATGTTTCGCTTTGTGGTCGTCAGAGTCAGAGATCTCTTTTAGAGCTTAGAGCGCTCGCAAGAGCTGTGAAAATTTATGAAAATGCTAACAAAACATGATGGCAGGCGGCAGGCAGGCAACGCTGCTGTGGCGTGTGTGGGAGAGGCGTGGCAGCAACACTAAATATTAAAATCGCGTTACACCAAAAAAAAAAAAAACAGAAATAATATATATATATAGGTATGTATATAGGTATATATATGCATAAAGTGAGCGCACGGACGGCAAAAAAGGAAACGGAAAAGTGGATAAAGGAAAACTGCAGCGCTTGTTGTAAGCTGAACAAAACCGCAAACAAATGAATGAAATGTTCAGCGACAAGCGCTTACAGCAACAACGACAACAACAGCAACAATGGACATACAGTTTATAAAAGCTGCAGCAAAAGCATATTTCAAAACAGTAAGAGTAAAAGATGCAGACAGAGAGAAACAGAGAGGTAGAGAGAGAGAGAGAGAGAGAGAGAGAGAGAGAGAGATGTGAGTTGTGCAAGACAAACAGATGGACAGTAGTCAAAGTTTTCAAAGCTAGCTGGGTTCGGTTAGGAGTGTAAAAGGGAAGGGAAGGGAAACTGAGTGCTGCTGGACGATAGCTGCCTGACATATTTTTACTGTCATTTTCTTTACCAAGATTCCACAGCAGCTGGACAATAATAACAACAACAAAAACAACAACGACAACAACTGTGCAACTAAGCTTTGCTAAGTCCTTGCCACGACCTAAATCAACAAGCAACCCTTATCGCAAACTCTCTCCACTTTGTTCATCGCGGCTTACCATTATTTTTAGATAGACTGTTTCTTTTTAAGAATTAGATTTTTGTAAAGAGCGAGCTCAGCCTTCAAGCTTCCAAGAACGAGACTCAAATGCTATCAACCTGATTTCTCAGAATTTGTTTTGGATTGCTTTTTACTAAAAATGATTTGTTCATGTGCATGAACAGGAAGAAAGAACCTAAATGCAAGGAAAATCAAATTAACAAGAATGATAACATAACAGGTTTCAAACTTAAGGGATAAAATAGTTTGAGTCAAAGTGTAAAGCTTCAGGTATAAAATTGTAACTGTAAGATGAGTAAAGACAATGCAAATGTTTAAGCAAGAAAACTAAAGTGTCAAGATTCAAGTATCAAAATAATGTTTTTGTTCACATAATCATAAATAAAATCCGTTTAATGTGAACTCTAGTGTATCTCGTAGTCTACCTTAGACTCTCTGGCTTTGCAGCTGTTCAATTTCTCGTTATATTTTTCATAGCATAATTTGCGGCATTTCGTTTGTAACTCATATTTTTGCGGTTTGGTCGCAATTTGCCCTACCTTCCAGCACCCCGCATCTCTTTAAAAAATACATATGTACTATATACAAATTTGAATGCAAACATTTGCTGTGTTTGTGGATGCCACATGAAATATGATAATTCATTATACGGAGCGTGCAAACGGAAAATAATGCGCACAGGAAAATAAAAAAAAAAGGGCAAGCCGAAATGAAAAAATGCCGACGACACTCACTCAATTGTATCTTATGCAAATTGCCAGTGATTTTTCCTGTTTCCTGCTCGGAGCTGCTGCTTAGCACACGATGCTGCGGCTTGTGTCCTTTGCGGCCGTCAAGGCATAAAAAGAAAAGCTTGAAAAGACCCAACGCACAAAGCAAGCCAGAAACGTTGCAAAAATTCCGCCTGTAACATACGAAGAAAATAAAGAAAACGAAAAAAGAAAAAAAAATTAAAAGAAAGCAAAGAAAATCGTGAGAATTGCGTTATTTAGGCTGTTTTCTGTGTCTGTTTGTTGGTTTTGTTGTTGATTTTGCGTTTGGCAAAAAAAAAAAAATTTTAAATTTATATAAACAGCTGCGGAAATTCGGAGCAGACATTTTAATTAAACCGAAAGAAAAAAATTCTTTTGTGTGTTACATGCATAAATTATCAAAAAAATAAAATAAAATAAAATATTATTCTGATAATTTATTTGCACAACAATTTACCCAACAAAAAATTATTCGCACCGCAAAAAAAAAGTGAAGCACATAATAAATGCATAAATAATTATTATGCACAACGCCCAGTGATGATTATTATTATTATTTTTGTTTTCATGCGCTGAAATGATTTTGGTGTTTACTAAAAAATTGTTGTTATAGGAAAGAGCTAGTATTTATACTCGATACCGAAGGTAAAGAGTATATTGGTTTGTGCAATGTCCGTCATGGTGTCTGTCCGTCTGTCCGTCGTATGGCGCAACTTTTTCCACACCCTTCAAGCTAGAGACTTGAAACTTTCCAATTCTCTTTATCTATGGGATAGTAAATTAAAGTGTCAAGATGGGGGTTCTACGATAACTGGGGGCTGGCAAATCGATAAATTCGATAACTCAAAACCGATAAATCCACATATTTCGCACATCCTTACAGCTAAATACCAAATTTGGTAAGAAGATAGCTACTAGCAACCCCCAAAAAACTGCATCAAAAATTTTGGAGCCACGCCCCCATTCCGCCCCAGCCCCCGCATTTGAAATCAGAAAGGCTATATCTCCCACAGTTTTGAGCTAAAGCCACCAAATTTGGTGCCAAGATAGGTGATGATGACCCCCTAAAAACTGCATCAAAAGTTTGGATGCCACGCCCACCAATATGCCCTAGCCCCCCACCACCCCAACGCTTCGTCAAAAGGGAATGAGTTATCTTCAGAGTTGTGGACAAAGCCACCAAATTGGTAAGAGATAGCGGCAACGACCTAAAAATCCATCAAAGTTTGGACCACGCCCTCATTCCCCCTCCCCACTTCAAATTTTCGAGAGAGTCACCAAATTAGAAGATAGCAATGACATTCCACAAAGATCTGCATCAAAATTGGATGCCACGCCCACCAACCACCCCAACCCCCCCCAATTTACAAATTCGAGCTAGAGTCACCAAATGGTGAGAAGCAATGACATTCACAAAATCGAACAAAATTTTATCTGCATCGGAGAATCTTTAAGGCAGCGTACACCCCGCCGCATCCGTACCCTTTGCAATCAGGCCTCTTTTTACCGGTTTTAATACTGGTATCGAGTATGCCGCAGTCGGTTGCGTCCGACTGCAACGTTTCTACTTGTTTTTATGTTGAAGCTTACAAATGAATCGCTTTAACCAGTATTGAAACATTCATTAAAAACGCATAATTACTTAAATGAATTAAAAAACATTTAAACTTAAATGGATCCTTGCAGTTTCTTTTATGCCAACTGCTGTAAACAAGACAAAAATTACCATTGAATCCTTCTTGATTATTTTTAACCAAGGATTTCTCTTTTCAATTCAATGCTAGAGCAATTTGTCGAAGTGCAGAGACTTAAACAATTAAGTTACTCAATATTATAAATGTCATTCGCTCTAACGCTGCAGCGCTCATTAAGCTTCACTGAATTTGCTTCTTCCTTCTGCTTTCTGCTTGCTGCTTTTTGCTATTTGCTATTTGCTTCGTTTGCTGGCTTCCAGCTCAGCTCAGCGCAGCTCAGAGCTTCACTTAAGCGCGCCCCTCCGCTCCCCCCTCGCTCTAACTCATCACTTTAGCTGCCAATTAACAGCATGCCCCATTGAGCATATGAAAAATGAAGTTTACTCGACCAGGAAGGGGGCTAGGAAGGAGACGGAAACATGTTGTTGGCAAGTCTGTATATTGAGTGTTAGCGACAGCAAATGACGCTGCGTTGAGTATTGCAAATTATTTTGTTCAAACAAATTGCAAAATTGCTAGCTGAAGTAGCCGTTTTGAAAAATTGCTATCTCTGTGTTTGAATTCTTCTGTGTTTTTATTTTTCGTTGCATTTTTTCGTGTTTTGTTACCATCAAATCGTGTTGCATAAATTTTAAATAGCTGTTTGCTAACGTTTGTTTGAAATTTAAATTCGTGGTGTCAAAACGCATTTTTGTTTTGATGAAATATTCAATATTAAATATCAAATATTTTTAGTTTGACACGGAAATTATTAAAGAAATTTAATAAAATATTTCTAAATGAGAAAATCAAGATCCAAAAAAGAAACTAATAATAATTATTTGATACCATCGTAAAATCTAGTTTCTTAAGTGCTTAGTGGCATTTTCACACACACACACACATATCAAATATATAGATATTTTTAAATACAAGTTTTGCTTTTGCGGCTTGTCAAAGTCTTAGCTGTCTTGCCAGTTTGCTAATGAGAAAATTGCCGATGTCGCCTCCCACACTTAATACTTACTCAACTGCAACTGCTGTCAACAAATAGACAAGTGTGTGTGTGTGTGTGTGTGTGTTTGTTTGGCCATTGAAAGCTGCTGTTCGTCGTAAAGTTGGCCTGGTCAAGCCAGCGAGCCAACGAGAGTTTTGCAGCCAGTTGACTTCTTCTTCATTCTCCTCAGTGGCTCAACAACGTTTCGTTCTGTGGCTTTTTATCGCTTTTCTCGCTGCACTTGGGCAAACAAAAGTTTTGCGTCACAGGGCACAGGGGTGGGGGCGGTGGAGGCCGAGATCTGTGGTTTATTTGTTTGGCCAAGCCAAAGTTTGCTACCTTTTGCGCACTCGTTTCTATCTGGCAGATACTTTACAAGCTATATGTTACTTGAGTTTGTTGTTTTTTGCTGTCTTTCCTTTGCTTTCTATCTGTTATTTCCTCCTTGGCGTTGTAGAACTTCTTCTTCGTTCGGCAATCGATGAAGCGTAAATGTTCAAATGCTAAGATATTTCCTCTCAAGTGGCCAGCGGGCGTAAAAAGCAACAGCAAAACTTGCTTTATTTGTTGTTTTTGTTGTTAGAGTAGCTCGTGCTTTGGTCATTACTTTGGCTAAGCAAGCTAGGCAAGCAATGCGTCGCCGCAGCTGGCAAAAAAAGATACTTTTGTATCTTACAGATTGCCTTTGGGTGTTTTCACTGAGTAAATTTGTCTCCACTTGCATCTTGGGGATTTGCACAGCAGCAGCAACATTGTAATAAACTGTCACCCATCCTACCCTTCACCCGCCCTTCGCAAGTGCTTTTCGAAATTTTTTGGTTAATTTTGTCAAGTGGCATTTTTTTTTTTATAGTAGATGAAATTTTACCGACGCGATTTACTCGGTCTTAAAGTCGAAAGTTTAGTTGCAGCAAAAGTTTCACGACACCTGCGAGGAAAGAGTTTTCGGCAAATGGCTGAAAGGGATGATGGTTCTGGCAATTGGAATATGATAAGTGATGTGGGCCCCGAACGTAAAGCGCCAAAAAGTCAAAAGTTTAATGTTTTTTTTTTTTATTATGCGTGCCAAAAGTGAAATTGAATTTGGCACTGTTGATAAACTGATACAGCCGAAGGAAAAAGGGTAGGCGGGGAGGGAAAGTGCGAAAGGGGGCGTGGCATATGAGTTGAGCAAGTCTTGTGAAAAAATAAATATAGGTAGACAGCGTGAAAAGGGGGAGGCAGTGGTGAAAAGTCAACAGCCAAAGCTTTTGAAAAAGTTCTGTTGCTGCTGCGTTTTTAGCTCATTCGGTTTTTTTTTTTTTTTTTTTTGTATTTTGGCGGCTCGCCGTTGAGTGCAAAACTTTGGACAGCTGGGAGCCGTTTGTTTTTTGTTTTTTGATGGTGGTGCGGCGCTTGTGGCATTATGGTGATGCCATGGTGATGCTGTGCGGCTGAGCGATGCATGCATGCATGTGTGTGCATGCCAATGCATGTGTGCACACCAACCAACTGGAATTCCGGAGCAACTCTGCGCGCGATTGGGATAAATGAGAAAAATACTTGCGAAATTTGCGAGCTGATTGAGTGGGCAGTGAAAGAAAATGCTATGAAATGAATTGTTTTAAATATTGAAAAAGTGTAACAAAATTTGAATACATAAAAATAAGATTAAAAAAAAGGTAACTTAAAATATATATATTTTAATTGATTTCAGTGAATTTTTTTTATTTTAAATTTATGAAAATTTTTCCACAATACTTCAGGATTATGTAAAAATATCAGTAAAATATTTACAACTTCTGTGAATTATATGAATAATGGAATTAAATTGTTGAAAGAAATGTATAATCCTATTTTTAGGGTATATGAAGTGACCTGATTATTGCATAGAATTTTTTTGTGAGCTTCGCCATCGAGCGGCTTATCTGCTTGTGAAAATGTGAAAATGGCTTAAAATTGCCAAACAAAAAGTACAAAAGCAAAAAAAAGCTGTTAAATTATGATAATTTTCAGCGATCTAGGTTTAGGTGGTTCACAGCAGCAACACCACCACCACAACCATCTCGGAACCACTCAACAAGTGGTGTTGGCTTTGTTTCTCACATAGAATGCATCAAAATTGCATTTGCTTTGTTTTTTTTTGAGTTTTGTGCGTCTTGTAAACTTGACACGCAGTGTATACAAAAATAAAAAACGATGAAAAAGAGAACAAACAAAAACAATTCGTAAATGTAAAGAAAACATTGGTGAGGGGCAAGTTTTGAAAGTTGCAACTTATCTGTTGTTGCACAGCATAAAGACGAAAAAAAATACAAAACTTTTGCCACAAAAGTTTCTTAAGCCATGTTAACCGCACACATTCGCACTATCAACAACGGTTGGGGGGGGGGCAGAAGAGATGTGGGAAATGGGAGCATGCGGGTTTTTCGGGTGCTTGAAATCATATGTGTGTGTATCTTTGGCTTGCTTGCAACTTTTAGACCGGTTTTTCCACTTTTGCAAAAGCAATTTGGGCCCGTTTCGGCGGCAAGCTGCATAAAAAGCGCTGGTTGCTGCCACTGCTGCTGCTGTTATTTTTCTCTGTAATGCTGCAAAAAAAGTTTTTCAAGACTCGACTCTTGACTCTCGACACATCGAGTCTTAAGTGTATGTTTGTGTTGGTGTTGTTGTTGTTGGTGGCCTCCAGAGCAATGCACATCATTGCACAGTTCGACGGGGGTCTCCGCCATCTGCTCCCTGCTCACTACTCTCTCTCTCTCTATCTCTTTCGCCATCTGTTTTTTCTGCATTGTCATGCAAAAGTGGTAATGAAATAACGGTATCCAAACCATTCTTGCCAAATACCCCCAAACCGAAAAACCAACATCCAAACCATAAGAAAAGATCCTATTCTCTGTGTGTGTAGCAATCTGGGCAGATTTCTCTCTCTCTCTCTTCTTATGCCATTTTAACCCATTGAATGCTAGCGAGTTTTGCAGCTCAGATGCAAAACTTTTGTTTGTTTACACTTGCGAAATAGTTTTGATAATGTTGTTGCCTGAGAGAAAGAGAGAAGTTTCTCAGCTGCTGCTGCTGCTGCACTTGGCTTCTGCCTCTGTCAGCTGAAAATTCGACTAAAAGTTGCGTTTTCTTTCTCGCTCGAAGAAAAGCAGCTGCTGTTGTTGTTCTACCGCATTAATTAAAGTTTTAAAGTTTTGCCTTAAATTAACAAACAGAAAATGCATTTTTTTTTTTTGTTTGTGGCTTGTAATATTTAAATTGTTTCAATCAAAACTTTAGATCTAAAAGTTAAGCAACGAATTGTGGATTTATTTTGAAATTTATGTTGTTGTAAAAGGTATGAAAGTGTAAACTTGAAAAGCGTTTCTTAGCCATGGTATAACAGTATTACACACTTTATTTCACTTTCCGTTAAGTAATTTTTATAGTTCAACCATTCTTTAGATATTACTTGATTATTTTATCTTTCTTCTCACTTCTGAAACTGTCGCCTAATGGGTTAAAATGCTTAATGCTTTAAACGTTGTCAGTTGCATGTCT
Source organism: Scaptomyza montana (assembly GCA_018904305.1). Taxonomy (NCBI): domain Eukaryota; kingdom Metazoa; phylum Arthropoda; class Insecta; order Diptera; family Drosophilidae; genus Scaptomyza; species Scaptomyza montana. The sequence goes on along the minus strand of JAEIGR010000037.1, from coordinate 345,307 downwards.
ACCGCTGCTACCTTAACTCTCCTTACCCCTGTTTTTACACCAACTGCTCTTTCTCTGAAGTTGGTTGCACCTTTAGCGTTCACAGCTTCTTGGTTTTTTTTTTTGTATTTGTACTTTGGGCCAAAACGAATCTTACAACATGGCCATCAATATTTTTGCTGCAGCAGAAAAACCCGTTTTGCTGCACCCAACGAATCCCTGTTCTGCCCACATCTTTTGTCTTCTCGCTTCTCCTTTAAATTGCAATCTTCTTCCGTTTCGTTGACTTTTGCTGCCTTGGCAGACAGCTTGCTCCTTGGTATGACTACGACTGCAACGGTTGCTGCTACTGCTGCTGCTGCTGTTTGCCAGGATAAACGGGCACAGCTTAAACAGATAACATTCATTGTTACACCCCCGTATAAGCAGTCTTCTGCTCCTTCTCTTACCTTTTGCCGTTCCCTCTGTATGTGTGAGTCATAAGAAAATTATGTTGCATTTTATGTGCGCGCCATTGCAGTGCAGTTTTTATCGACTCTGATTCTGACTCTGACGCTGACTCAATTCGACTCTGTCTCTGGCTCTAGCCAAAAGGCAGTTGCAATTTGGCTACCATTTTATCTACACACACATATACATACATATATTTATATATATATAAAGACATTAAAGGCACCCCAAATATCAAGCACAGCCCACACATACACAAAAAGCACACAGATTTGAATTAGAGCTGGAGACAAAGTTTTGGTGCATTGCCAGCCAAAAACTGAGCAGAGCGAGAGAAAGATAGAGAGACGAAGAGTTTAGTTTAGAGATTTGTTGCCGCTGGCTAAATAATAAGACATAATCCCATTTTGCATGTGCCTTTTGTGTGTGCCATGTTGTGTTGTCTGTGGCGTCTCCTATTTGCTATGGATATTTTCTGGCATTTTATGCACAAATATGTCGAGGCTTAAAGCATTCTTATCTAAGAAGTTTTGAAGCTATTTTTGGTTGTTGAAACTATGGGTGTATAAATACTAACAAAAACTCGTTTTAAGTGCATGAAGGAATAATTTGTGATAATTCTCAAATTTGCAAAATATTCGAAATATTTAATTTGTAAATTGGCCATTGGCTATGCATGGGTATTTAATCTTTAGCACCCATGCAAATAACTCTTCATGCTGTTCGCTCAAGGATAACTCATCATGCACACACTCACACAACCAGACAGATATACAGAGAGACAGACAGACAGACAGAGAGACAGAGAGACAAGACAGACAGACAGGCGTTCAACCCAAGCATGCTTCATTTTGGGGTTTTTGTTCGCATAGATAGTAGATCAAAGACAATGGCATAAGACTTGACCATTTAAAGCAAAAAACTATGCGAAATTACATTGTAATCGAGTACAGCTCAAATATACACACACACACACACACACACACACTCATACAATAACTGTTTGGTGTGTTCTTACGTTTTACGGCCAAATTCAATGCTGGTAATTAACTTTGAAAATCCAATTATGGCAAAAACTTTTACCAGAGAGATTGTACGAATTCGAGTGAGTGGTTGTGTGTGCCAGTTTGTAAGTGTGTGTATTAACTTGCAAGTGCAGGATTTTGCCTCAGTATGGGTGTGCATGTGTGTGTGGGAGTTTTAGTGTGTGTAGGTGCATTTATAAGTGATATGCAGAACATGCAATTAACAAGAGCAAATTCACTCCACTCTGCCTCTGTTGTTGAGCGAGTGTATGTGTGTGTGTGTGTATGTGTGTGTGTAGCTACACTATCTGCCCTTCCTCTCTTTACCCCTGCTGCATGTCGTGTCGTGTTGCTTTCTGCTGTTTTCCCTGCAGCGTACACTTAGAAAAATCCCAAATGTGAAATGAAAATTTTTTTTAACAATATTACTTAAGTGTCTTTAAAACTACATACATATATTTAATTCGTATGCAAAAATAATTTCTTAAAAATATAAAATGGTAAATATTTTTTTCTAAGTGTAGTCAACACACAGTCTACAAACACAGCACGAGTAAAAAAGACGCCCACTTTTGTAGCTGCTTCTGGCAGCTGCAATTTGGTTAGCCTCCGCACACAATCGCCTCCGCAAACTCGTTCCCCTCCGCTCCACCCATCTCTGACCTATCCCACTGCGTTGCATTGTTTCCATTTTAATATAATTCTCACGTAATAATTGCGTTTGAGCAGTGTCAAACTGTGCCAACAATGGAAGACGTGTGAAAGGAAGAAGAATCTCAGTTCTCTCTATGGCTCAATGCTAGTCAATGTCCCTCTCTTATAGTTGACCGACTTTTCTAAACAAAATATATATGTATGTATATAAATGTAAATATGTATATAGATATATATATACATATTGCTATTAAGCAAATTGAAGACTACTTGCTGTTCGCTTTGTCCATACTCCCTACTGTGTATGTATGTTTGGAACACAATGTGTTCATTAATTTCATGTGGAGTGATATGTAAAGGAATTTGTTGATATTAGCCCAACACTGTTGCTTCTTCGTATTATGTCATATTGCTAGTAAAACTCATAAGTGCATATTGATGGCACCTAAAAGTATGCCACAAATTTCAATGCAATCCATTTACTAAAGTTGAAAGCAAGGCTTTCAAAGGCTTTCAAAACTCAGTTGTTAGCTGAACTTGAAAAATAGCAAAGAACTTATGAAAATGGAAATGAATACTTGGAAACCCAAAAGAAATCGTTTCTAAATTGTAAAAGAAGTTTTTAATAGATTTTTGTTCCAATTTGAAACATTGTTAGTCGTATCAGCATGAAAGCTTAAAGTATTTAATATCTGTGAAGAAAAATTTAATATTGCTTGGCATTTAAATACAGAAATTCCTACGTAAACTCATATCGCCGCCTGCTCCCTGCTTGTTTATTATGTACAAAGGAAGTTATCTGCTTACTTTTCTATTCTGTAAGTTCCATTAGCGTTCAGTTATGAGAGCAATTTTTTGAAAGTTTTGCACCGGAAATTGAATTTTTCATTTCAGCATCCTGCAAACGCAGCAAAACCATTTGTTAGCATATCTCTTTCCTATCTCGTCCTGTCTGTATTTGTTTTATTTATGTATTTTTTTCTTTTGCATTTCACAGCCAGCAATTATAAGAAATTTTTCTTCGACTTCTCATTTTATGCGAAATGCGTAATGATAATTTAATTAGTTGCAAGTGGCTGTTGGCCTTTTTTGCAAGCTCATTAGCTGCACTTAACTGGCGCCCCAAAGACGACAACAACGTCGACGACGTTAACTTTTTCTGAATTCTTAATGATAGGCCGGAGACTTGCCCTTTTTCTCATCCAACTACCAACTCCACCCCACTTTTCCTCCATAGATCCAAACACCGCTAGCCTTTTGAGCCCCGGGGAGATTTGTGAGCGGCTGAATTTTGACAGTTTGTATCGCTTTATAGTATGTGCATGTCAATTAATGTGAAATTGATAGCATTCGGGGAATTTTCCTTTTATTTTTGCATATGCCAATATTTACATGCCGGATAGCACTGAGCCGCGAAATTTATGCGCAAACAGTTAAATGTGTGTGTGTAGGTGTAGCTTGCGCCTATTATATTTTTGGTGTAAATATTTGTACACGCATGTGTGTACTGTTACACATGGCGTATGCGTAATCAGTCAGCTGAGCCATCAAATACATTAGTTATGTACACAGTAACAGTACAACGCGTCGTAACGAGTGTCAAAAGACGAGTATATTAAAGTACCGAAAGAATTTAATTGTAACGAGAAGATCAAAAAGGTAGCGAGCTGTGGAGATTGAGTAGTTAGTGTGAAATAGCGAGTACAAGGCAACTAGAAATTAAAAGTATTTGACCGAGTAGTAAGAAAATAAAAGTAGCAACAGCTTCTTAACTTAAACCTTACTGCATTTCGAGTAAAAAACAACGAGTGCCAAGAAACGATTACCAAACAATGAGCTCCAATAAATAATGATTAACAAGAACAGAATAAAATACAGCGACAGTTGTGCAGCAAGCAACGTAGCAAATGTCAAACCTTATAAAAATATATCGCCACTCTTGAAACTCGTTAACGTTGTAAATCTGGCAATTTGCCTAAGTGCAACGAAATGAACGGACGCCTGGACGCCGTTGCTGTCGACTTCAAAGTTTTAATTAGAAACGCAACTGCACAAAATGGAGGACAGTCGGACGACGGACAGGCAACGGTGAGGAGGAGGGGACAAGTGCAAGAGGCAGTCAAGCGAAATGAGCAGACAAAATGCGTTGACAGACGATGTGAAAAAGCAAAGCAGTTCTCTCAACGAGGCCAGCGCCAAAAAGTAACTTTAATGGCAGCAAGAACAAATGAATAAGACAAAAAAAAAAAAAAAAACGAGAAAAGAAATAAACAACTAAATGTCAGAAAGCGCACAATTTTATGTGGCACACAAAACTTTTGACATAAATTCGTAGTAGCACATCCAAAAATGAGAACTGATTCGTTTTTAGTATATACAATATTCAGCTGGTCAGAGCTGGCACCTTTTTAAGCCTAAGACCTAAGACGACTGCCAGACGAGTGTCAAATTAATTTTAATGCGATTTTCATGACTGCATAACTTTCTGTGTGGATTTTTACGATTATTGGCCGTAATGCATTGGCTACTCAACGTTTGGTACTCAAAGGGTGCCAGAATAAACGAAGATTGCAACTTGGTTTGCCACCCAATTGAAACAATCTTTAAATTTAGCACATGCCGTCGACGTCGACAGTCCTTGGCGGCAAATGCACAAATTTATTGCCCCCGACGACACACTGACTGACTCACTTGAAACTGGCTTAAATGCTGCCTCATGCATATTTGATGCCAAATATAAAGCGGCCATAAATTCTACTCCAAATTTACGCAGCAAAGTGAAAGTAATGCCCAAAAATAAACCGACGAAAAAAAAGTTAGAAAAAGGCGACAGCCTAAAAGCAACACACACACACAGACACACCTACATGTATGTCTTGCCAAAAGTTCTCAGGACTTTGAGAACTTTGTTGAATGATTTCTCATAAATTTTTGTTTTCATTTTTAATGTGAAGGACAACGACGGACGCTTAGCTGTAACACCACAAAAAAGTAACTTGCAACGAAAATTGTTGATTTTATTTCTTATTATTTTTCTTGTCGTCATTTCGTTGTACCTTGACGGCATTGACAAGTTAAACGACTGCGTTTGAGGCTTACCTATAATGGTTTATTAAAAATTAAATAAATATTTTGTGGTCCTAATAACACAACTTCAAGCTTCGTAGGTGTAGCAAAAGCTCCTTATGTTTTGGTCAAAATCGAAAAGTTGTCAATTTCAATTTCTTGTGAAGCGCGAACATTAAACAAAAAGTTTCAAATGTGCATAATTAATTTAGCGCGAATTATTGAATTGAATAGCAATTTTGTGGAAGAAATGAGTCTGCTTTAAAGAATGTATAGATTTTGTTGAAGTCTAAAACGAGTTAAAGAAATGTTTGAAAATAATGGCAAAAAGTAAAAAACATTGATAAAATATTTAATAATGTTGCTTGAAAGTTCTATATACTAAAACAAAAGCAGTTTTATTTGAAAACTCAAATTATACACAAAAGTTTTATTTGTACCTCAACTTTTTGTCTACTTTAACTTGTTCTCTTGTGAATTTTGCAAAAAGGTTTTCTATCTAGTTGTTTGAAAACATATTAATAATTGTATTTTTCCTTTTGTTTGTCTTTTTATTTGCAGTTGTGATAACAACGCTGATAAGCAGCTGCTGTCTGTTTGTCCAAGGCGATGTATCCATCGACACGCGTGAAAATGCGGATTTGGTGTTGAGGTGTCGCTTCACCGAGAAATATGAGGCGAATGATTTCTCATTCTTTTGGACGCGCTCAATATCAAATCCGGCGCAATTTGACAACGTTGCCATTGGCGAAGTACAATTGAGTTCCGGCTATAGGTAAGTAAAAAACAGATCTCAAAACTATAATGGGGAGAAGTAGAAACTACAGCAATAAATATTTGAACTGATATCCACAGTTAATTAAATGTCGCAAATGCATGGCAACTGACAACTTAATTAAAATCAAGTTCTTTGGCCATTTAAACGTTTCGGCCAAGGCAAGCCATATCCTTTATCCTTAATCCTTAATGTCAATGCCGACGCGTGTTAAACATTCACACAATTATGAGGCAAACACACACATGTACTTCTGTATGTCTGTGTTTATGTTTCATTTTCTCTCGTTTTGCCATTTGCAATTGTATTTTTATTTGCTTCGTGCTTCGTGCCACGATTTCCGCTTCCGGGCATTTCGCTTTAGCCAGTTGTCGTCCCTGTTTTTAATGTTACGCTCGGTTTGAGTCGTTTGTATGCTGACTGCCTTGCTACTTGCTACTTGCCACATGCCACTGTTTCTTTATGTGGCAACGCATAAATTTTAAGTGCCCAGTCGAGGCCACAAAATGCATCGCACAAGCCAAATGAAATGCCCAACAGCAGGCACAGGCACAGTCACACTGTCCAGCATATGTACGACTTGTGTGTGTGTGTCTTTGTGCAATAAAAGCAAATCAACACAAAAACACAAATTCCAAAAAAAAAAAAAAAAACAAGCTCAAACAAAGCTTACGTAGCAGTTACAGGAATACAAGTAACAAGGCTCTGCTGTTTCCCAGTTCTCTGGCAAATTGTAAAATACATTTTTACTGCAATTTTGTGCCGAAAGCTAACAAGCAACAAAAACAACAACAACAGCAATAATACAAACCACGCGTCCTTACAAAGTGGCATTCCCCATATACCGCTAAATCTATATCTATCTGTATCTATGTATCTTTATCTGTAACTCTGTATCTCTGTCGCTGCAAAAGTGAAATTACTGCTCATTCTTTATTTTCCTTGTTTTTGGCTGCCGCAATTTTTTGTTTTCTGTTTTTGGGGTCATCGAAACCCACCAGAAACCCAAAAATGGCATAACAAGAGAAACGACCCCAAGGGAGAGGGGAACAGAGCAACAAACTAGAGGAGCTCGGAAGAGATTGGAGAGGCCTGCAGCTAATATATCGTTAAACATTTCATTTAACGAGGCAGACGCAGACAGCAATCTAAAGCGCCAAACATTTAGGAATGCAAGTCATGCTGCTGAATTTTTAGTTGATTTTCAGCCAAATTTCGAAAATCTCTTCGAAAACACCAACACGGAAATGGGGATATGATAAAAAGTAATAGTGGATATGTCAAACAATCACTTAACAAAATTTCTCGCAATATCAAGCGCTGTCCTTGACCCTCCGATTAGTGAGAAGATTTAACATTTCCAAACTGAAATTACTCCATGAGACGCATAACCGACCCAACATATATTCCAATTAAGTTTTATCTAGGATCGTCTAATTAAAAGTTCCAGACGATGCGACCAACAGTTTATTTTTAATTAAGATATCAAGGTGATTAGTACGGAAAGGAGTGAAAAGGTCCATCGTTGAGTATTTTAAGGGATAATTAGGATTTGTCGAAATCTAGAAGTTTCCATATTCAAGAACATCCCATTTTGTACACTGCCAAAATGTAAGCAACAAACACGCAAACACACACAGACACACACACACACAAGTTGAAAGTTGAAACCCCGCAAACATGTGCCGGAATGTCCCAATGCCAAATAATTGGCTGCGGCAAAGGACGCTTAACGTTAACGCCAAGCCAAATCAGACAGAACGAGAGCGAAGAGAGACACGAGATATTTAGAGATTGATAAAGAGAATCTGCATTGGAATGCGCCTTCAACGAATTGGAAACCAAAATGTGCACAGCCAAAGAATTTCGCGCAGACAGAAACAGGAGCAAAACTAGAATACGCCTCCCGGCAAAGGCATACTTGAAAGTTGTACAAACTATGGGAAGAAGAGGGAGAAGTGTGGTGTTAGGAGGGAAATAAAACATAGACTAGTACAAATCCCGCAGGAGAGCATTTTGGCGCTCAAGGACGTGCGACACGCGCACTTGCTCCGCCTTTTGATGTTGTTGTTGTTTTTAATGCTTAAAGCGAAACCGTTTGCAGTGCTGCATTTACTGAAAAGAATAACGACAACCCCCCCCCCTCTCCACGACTCTTGTTTTTATCCCCAATGGCAGGCGATGAGTGGCGAACTGCGCTTTGCCAGCAATTTTTATAATTTGCACCGTTTTTTAGTTAGATATTTTTTCTCGCTATTTTTTCGTTGTCGTCCTGTTTGCTCCTGTGTCCCCAAGCTCAGGCTGCAAATGAGCAGCTTCAGCGGCCGCTGGAGACATTGCAGGCAAATAGAAAAATATAATAATACAGAAGAAGGCAAAAAAAAACTAAGCTAGACTAAGGACAAACGAACGAGAAGGGAAAGCGAGAGAGAGAGAGAGAGAGGATGAAAGGGCCTGCAGAGAATTCAGTCAATTTGCCTTAGTTGTAATAATTTTTTTTTTTCGTGTAAAATTGTTTTTTTGTGGGTCAACAACGTTGTCTGCTGCGCTACTTTTTACCCATATTCTGTCTATTTTTTTGAAATTCTATGTTGTAGTTAAATTTTGTTCTTTTTTTCACTTCAAGCTGTGGTTTTACTGTAGTACGTTTGTCTAGCAAATTAAACTCGTTGTGCTGACGCGTGTTTTTGCGGCTTGCAGCAATTAGTGGCAGTAAGAGGAGCTAGTGGAAGGTGACCAGCTGCTGTTGCTTTTTGTTTTTAGGATGGGTGAACTATTGAGTGAATTGTCAATTAAAGCCATAATATCCGTCTAGACGTCTAAAATGAGATGTTGTCCGAAGTTCGTACTTATCGAACACAAGTGTGTCCCTCTCGAATGGCCAGACACTCCTTGGCATTTCCTTTCTCTCTTTTCAATTCGATTCGATTCGACAAATGAACTTCCAGTCATCAAGGGGAAGTAAGAACTTGGTGTGTAGTTGGGGGTGTTTAGGGGTAGTGTATCCATGGCCATCCCGTTTTAATAAATTGCTCTGTTGCGTAGTTTCGCTGTCTCATCCATCAATCGATTCAATTATTGACCAGCCAAGTGGACAACAGTCGAAGTCCCGAGTTGCGCATCAATTTTCACTACTCTTAGTTGGTCTTTCTGTTGCCCAGGACAACTAACAACCAACAACAAACAAAATAAAATAATAATCATACAATCAGCGTTTTTCGAAAATTGTGATAAATTGACAAAAAAAAAAAAACCTATAAAATGATAAATTGTTCAAAATCAAAATCAGTTTATGTAAAATTGTTGAATATTCAAATACTTTTGTACATAGGGAAAATAAGTGAAAACTTTCAACTGTCATATATATTTTTTCAAGCTCAAACTTTTTCGATTTCATTTCGTTTAACTATGGATTTTTTTTTCTAGAAAAATTCAATTTTCGCTTGAAATTCATGTTTAATATGTTTGATACTTGAACTCTATTTTAACCTGTATCTTGTTCAAAAGTTAACAACAATAGTTCGAGCAAACCTCTTAAAATGAATCCCTGGAATAGATTCCTTTCTGTGTTGTTTTTGGTCAAAGTTGTTTCGTCTTTTTGAGACAAGCATTGAATTGCATTTATCAACTTTTAGGCGTTGAAAATTTGATTTGATTTTGTACATTGATTATCTTTAAGCAATTGAAATTGATTTATTTCAAGAGCTTGTCAAATATAGAAATTCAATTAAGGCAACTGCCAAAACTTTACGTTTTCAATTCGGAATTAAATTTCTGCCTTGGCAATTAAATTGCCCAAACAGAAGAATAAGCTTTTAACGACAACAACAACAATAGGAACAACAAGAATTGTTGACATTTTGTTTACCAATCGGTTGCTAACGTTTGGCAAACCCACTTCCACCTCCCCTCTCCCTCTCCCGCGGTGTTCATCGTTATCGTTCCAATCGAAGTCATCGTCTAGGAAAATATGCAAACATTTGTTGAACGTTGATTTTATTTATGTTGCTGTCACACTTTCCCCTACCCTCTCGCTCTCACTCTCTGTTCAAATATAAACATTTGCTATTTATTTATATTGCGAATCGTTTAAAGTTGAACTACCTGCAGGGACCAGTTGTAGAAGTAGTGGCAGTCAAGAGCGAGCATCCTTGCATCCATCAGGACCCGCAGCAGGAAGCAAAACTCAATATTGGCACAATTAGTGTTTGGGTTTCTGAAGGAGGGGGAATTGTAGGTGTAGAGCCTGAAGTGGCAGTACACCCACGGCGCATTGACAAAAAAGTTTTTTAAATTAAATAAATTGGAATTCGAAATAAAATTGATGCGAAAAAAAGAGAAAAAAATACTTCAATACAGTTGGGGCGGGCGCATATCAAAAGTTAAAGTATCAATTTCAAAAATGTATTTTATTCAATTGTATTATTTGCCTTTACAGACTCGACTTTCAACCGGAGCTTGGCATTTATGATCTACAGATTAAGAATGTCTCCTATAATCGGGACAATGGTCGCTTTGAGTGTCGCATTAAGGCCAAGGGCACCGGTGCCGATGTGCATCAAGAATTTCATAATCTTACAGTCTTAACACCCCCACATCCGCCTGTCATTTCACCCGGCAGCATTGCCGTTGCCACTGAGGATAAACCCATGGAGTTGACCTGTAGCAGCATTGGCGGATCACCGGATCCAACAATAGAGTAAGTACAATAGTTCTTAACTCAATATCTTGTATCTAAGTTATCAAATGATAACAAATAGTATTTTCGTTTCTTACCTTTTATGTGACTTTGATTCACATTCGAACAATGAATAACTCTTTTCACTTTTCCTCAGGTGGTATCGCGAGGGCTCAGATGCACCATTGCCTGCAACATTGTTGCGTGGCGGCACCAAAGATCAACCCACAAACTCAACGCTGTCGATAACACCACGTCGCGAAGACGATGGCGCCAAATACAAGTGTGTGGTGCGAAATCGTGCAATGACCGAAGGCAAACGTCTGGAAGCAACAAGTACACTAAATGTTAACTGTAAGTAAAGATCAAATAACTTTTTAAAATCTAATAATTCTAGTAAAAATAATGAGAACTTCCTAAACACAAAAACTGCCTTTAAAATAATGTGCCTAGATCACCATCTACAGACTTGTCGTCTTTCCCATATTTCCCAACCACTTTTCAATTACTGTCATTGGCATAAACTATGTTTTGTGCTCATTTTCTGTTATGCTGACAAATTGCGTTTGACATTATTACAACAGACTTGAACTCAGTTCTAAATATAGCTAGCTTATGGTTCAAATGCAGTTTTCAATGGTAGTTGGAGGGAGGCGTGTCACATAAGTTGACCTCAGTGGCCAATGTTGGGTAACGTCTAATTAGCATGCCTCGGGCAACAACTAAATAAATACATAGAGCTGCATACTGAAGTGACCAGACATGAATACTGACATTGCACTCTATTACCCCCTGCCTCCACTCTCTTCAGTCCATACTCATTCGTTATGCTTGCAACGCGCTGAACGACAAATGCTGACACATTTGTTAAAATGCTGTTAAAATTGCCATGAGAACAACAGCGACAAAAGCAGCAGCAACCATTTAGTTGAATCCCTAAACAACATCAAATATATATGTATATATATTCTGTATTTTTGTGTTGAGCACATAAATTAACTCTGAAGCTGATGCTGCTGCTGTTGACGGTCTGTGTTGACCTGCTGACTCAGACTACGCAAGTAATTAGAATAGAAATTTATGTGGCCGACAATGTTGTGTTGTGTTTCGCTCGTTGTTGCAACAAGTGGCAGTTAAATGCTGCATAAAGCGACACATGCAACCACGCCCATTTTAGCCATTAGCTTGCGGCTATTAGAGCTAATCAAAAGCCAAATAAAAGCCAGAAACCTGAAATATTGCTCCGGCAATTGCAGTTCAGCAACACTAACAGCTCCAGCAGCAACAATAACAACAACAACATCAACTGAGGTCAACCATCAAATGCGTAATTAATTCAAATACAAAACCACAAGAACATCGCACATGGTAATTAGTAGTTAGCTGAAGCTAGAGCTACTCTAAACTTCCAACTGCATGCAGTTAAAGCAATAGAGGTGTTGGTGTTTGGGGTTTGGATTGGGGGGTTGCCACTGTGTGTGTGTGGTTTGTGTCCACGCTAATTGCGTTTGCATTGCATTTTAGGTTCCATCGGCTATTGAGAACGAAGAGAGAAAGCCAAACCAGCCAAGCTATGCCTCTTGATTGATTATTTGACTTATTACAATAATTAGTAAATTTATCTTAAATTTATTCTCTTGCCATGGAAAATGAAATTTTAATCCATGGCAATTAATTCAGTTGCCATAGTAAATAGAGTATTAATAACACAAATAATATATTTGTTTAATATTGTGTTATGCTCCATAAAACCTCCAATTAACATTTTAAAAATGTTTACAAATATAGAATAGAGATTAAAACGCCAACACACAATCATGCCATACTGCAGTCATTCATTAATTCATTCATTTATTCACTCTAACATAAAGTTGTAAACATGTTGTTTGCCAGAGCTGTCTCTGCCCACGTGCTATACAAAAAGCAACTAGAACAACAACAACAACAATCAAAGCATATGTCTCGAATCTGTCGCATAAATGTCGCTAATTAGACGCCTTTACGTGCATAACTCTTTGTTTATTTATTTATTTTTTTTTGATTGCTGACCACGCCCACACTCGGCGCCCCCACTTTTCCAACACTCACATCGATTGAGCTAATTTAAGCATATGAGTTTTGTAAATGAATAAATTCAATGGGGTGGCATTTTACAAACATAATTCAGCTGCGGTTTAATTAAAATACAGTCATAAATGCCCACACCAGCCACGCCTACTAATTGGGTCATCTGCTTTGCATATATAAGCCATGTTGTTTTGTTTTATGCACAAATGTTTAATTAGAAATATTTTGCAATAAGTCAAAACCGCAAAGTAAACGCAACGCGATTTGTAATTTTGTAATGTTTATTAATTGACATTTGAAGAGGATGAATGGAAAAAAGTCAACAAAAGCAGATAAATAACAAATTACTCCAACATACAGTTTAAAGACGGCAAAAGAATCTCTTAAAGGTAACCACAAGTAGGGCGTTACAAGTAATTGCTGGAGCGTTTCAGGGGAACTAGAGAGATAAAGAGCGAGTGAGAGCAATGTCCGATATGTGTTAGTTTTCGGATTGTGGTCATTTGAGGGTTTTCCACTTGCGGTCATGTACTTTGATCCTGCCTCTAGGCGGGCTCAATTCGTTTTTAAGCAAGTCCAAAAGAAGTTGATCGAATGCAAAAGTTGCCTTGTCCGCCCTCCTTAGGGCAAACAGGACAATGACCGAAACACAGGCTCAGAACTTTGAGAATTTTGTGGTAAGTCTGTCTGTCTGCCTGCGGGCGATGCAAACTCAGAGTTCGATTCTAGAGAAAAAGCCCGCCTGATGTTTGCAGAGTCAATAGGCATTTAACCAATCATTTGCCTGACACAAATTAAATCAAGCAACAATTAAATTGTTAGTTACCAAGAATGAAAATAAAACACCTTTCATTCTGCACCATTTAACAATTTTTGGTAACATTTTCTGATTTACGAGCAGCAATAAAAATTCACTTAGGCCTGGCTCCCCCTATTGACACCTACAAATTAATCAGTTTGGGCCTCGAAAAAGCTGCTTTTCCTCCGTCATCGTCCTTTCACGTCCTTGTCTAATCGCCTTCACTTAAGTCATTGCAAAACTGCGGGCAATAAATTTACAGACAACAACCCATTGCAAAATTTCTTGGCTGCCTAATAAACACTAAGTGATGAAATGTCCTCTTGAAAATTAAATTGTATTGAAAAAAGACTTCATCTTAGTCCATTCGAATCTAAAAATCAAAGTTTATCCTAGGTTCAAAGACCAACTCCATAAAATGCACAGTTTGCATCTAAAATCCAAATCAATTGATTAAATATTATAAAATTCTCCCCTTTATGTACTCAATTTACTTTGCTCTTTGGCTTAACTTTTGCTACTTTTTCTTTATCTGCTGGTTAAGTGCTATATATCTGCAATCAGAGTAAATATTCAATTGCTCATAGGGCAATCCTGAATGACTCTGAATAGCTTACTTCACTTCTATTCAGCTGCTGGGTGTCCAAAAAAGACTTAACTTTGGAATTGGGTATTCGAAGGAAGGAATTTATACACAAAAAGAAAGATTGAGTGGGAATTTAAGCTGCTAGGCTAATTTATTGTCCTTCCCACGCGACGCGAGTTTTGATGAGCCTAATCGGATCTCTCTCGATCCTTCTCTGAAAGGTAAAGCGGGCAGGCAACAGACAAGACAGCAGCTGCTGCTTTTAGGTGAGAATTGTTGCAAGGATTTGGGATTTTGTCTTGAATTTCGATTTGACGCTTAGCTGACAGTGCTTTCTTCGTTATTCCTTTTTTGTTGTTTGGCAGGCAGCAGGGGATTTTCAAGGTGCCTAAGTCGCACAACAAATTTTATAATAATAATATTGACAATGTGTGCGGCACGCAAGAACAAATATAAACGTATGTGTCGTGGCGCCTATCATTTTCATCGTTTAATGTCAGGCAATTAACTTTTGTCTGCCCCTAAAGAAACCCCAAAAACGAGAGAACAGATACCAGAAGTAAGCCAGTAATAGAGGAGCAGGAGCAGGAGAAGGTTATGGATTGAACGCTCTGTCGCATCCTGCCTCTGCTGCCAGTCAGCGATGAGATCATGCATAAAAAGGCAACCCGGACACGTTCCGTATAGAAAGAGAGAGAGAGAGAGACGGAGAAAAATGGGAGAATTGGCAGATGGGTGGCCAGCCGGGCCTGGGCCCTGGCCCTGTATAGATATAGATGTAGATGGAAATGTAAATGTAAATGTTTCCCGCTTCGGTTGGTTGAAACGACCTTGCGCCATGTTTGAACCTTAACACCAGGCTGAGCAGCAAAGGGGCGAGACACTAAGAGACAGGAGACAAGAGGAGCATCATAGGACAGGCCAACTAGGCAAATAGGCACAGCATGTTGTGGAAAATCAACGAACCAAATGCCAATACACATGTGCCAATAGAACGGTTGAGATGGGAAAGAAGGGGGGGGGGGGGGATGAGAAGCGACAGAAGGGTGGCAGTGAGTGGTTTGGTGATGTCCTCTGGCATTAGGGATTCCAAGGCTTAACATGGCGTAAACACAAAAGCCTCTAAAGGCATCAACTGCGGCATATAAAGTGGCATTACATAGAGTACAAAACAAAATAATAAAAAAAAACAAAAAAATGAAGAAGACAGCAGCAGCAGCACGAAAAAAAAGCGACTCAAACCGACTGGCAAATGGCAGGAAGTGACTGCCAGGACATGAGAAGCCGCAAAAACAAAGCGCAGCACCAAACAATAACAAAAACAAAAACAAGAAAAAGTCGAGTATCGTCTCGTGTCGTCTGCCACGCATTAAATTGAAGATGATGATGATAATGCGACCAGATAAGAGCCCTAGCGACCAGCTTCTTATTATCCTGCTCCTCCTCCTCCTTCTCCTCATTCCTGGGTTCATAGGTAACAGGCAACTTAACGCCAATAATACGGCAAAAATGGTCGGCAACAAGCCATGAAATGAGCCCAGGGTTAACACAAAGACAAGAGACCCTCTCAAAACAATACTTACATATACATATGTGTTTGCTATTTGTGGTTTAGGGTGGTGGTGGCAGCTTCTAAAATGAAACAAGGCAACGACTTAACCCAACCCTCCAATGTCAATGCCTTCTTCCTTTATCCGCTAACATCTGCCTCGTTTTTTCTGTTCCTATATGTGTGGCTACTATTTACTTGGCATTAAGCAAACTTCAAATAAAAAGGATAACGACGCACACACACAAGCAACTCAAAAAGTGAAAGAAAACAATGACAGCTTTGAATGAGATAAAGTGAGAGACTAGGAAGATATCCAGCAAACTGTATGTCCTTAGGGGACTTATTTTTCCCTATGAAAATAAACGAAACAAACATTAATAAAGTTCGACAAAGTGAGACTTCTAACAGATATAGCTTAGCTATACTCTTATAACTCACCCAATCTATATGATTCTTCTCGTAGAACTTAACAGTACTGGGTATATTTAAACAAAAAACCATCTTGGCTTATAGACAGCCAACCAACAAAATGAGCATCAGGCAACAACAATGACAGCAACTCGAATCGTGAAAGTACTTTAAGAGCTGAGTTGTGCGAGTAGGGTTTTAGTAGGGATTCTATAAGCGTTGAAGAAGGATAAGGAGGAGTCCTGTTGTTGGCCATACGCTTGGTTGAGGGCACGACAATTGCACACAATTTTCATTTATTGTTTGGCTACACATTTGGCCACATTATGTGAACCGACGAGCTAGACGGCAAGCTCAAGTCAAATCCCCGGACTGAAACAATAGGATGATTTTTTTGTTAATTCAACCTTCTCGTTTCCACTACGCATAATCGTGCATTGGCCTCGGGCTGAACAAATTCTGTATTGTATGAAAATAAAACGAAAGGGAACGGCAAGATACGCCTAAACTTGTTGTCTGGATGTTCGAACGTAACATTTTGGGAGGCAGTGTTGCGTGCTGAGGTCAGTTTGTGTCGAATTGCGGTTCGCATGTTGAACGAGACATTCGTCATTAACCATTCATTTCAAGTAACAAAATCCTCCCTTCGAGAAAGAGGGGGAGAAAGGGTAAATGGAAATGTCGACAACATTGCCATTGCCAAGTGAAAGTCCTTTGTGCTAAGCAAATTAATTGAAATATAATAATTATACGCATTAGACACATTAACCATTTACCAGAGGGCGGACATCCGTCCTTAATGTTCGATATTAACTGGAAGGCGCGATTACAGGAATACTTTGCTTGATTGACGCCGCAAGGATTCAGATTGCATTGAGTCAAGCTCTAATTTTAGTTGCCTAATGAATACAATTCAAGCAAGCATTGAATAAGTTTCTGGCGAATGTTTGATAAGTTATCTATCACATAACAACACTTTTTCCTAAGAAATGTTGACTTGGGAAGATATTCCTCGTAGGAGAAGAAACAGGAAATTTTTGTCCTGACCAGGAAAATATAATTTAAAAACTATTTGTTTCCTTAAAGCAGCTTTCGATAAAATGTTAAGATTATAAACAATGCAACAAAGCAAATTCTACCATGCAAAGTTAATGACAAATTGAAATAGTTATAAACTGAGAATGTGAGGGGAAGAGAGTAAGATAGCGTCATCCCATATATCCCGGCCTCTTTATCAGCAGCATAAATATATGCAGTTAACCAATGACAAACTTTGCATTGTTAGTCATGGCCTACGTTTTAGTTTAAGTCTTTCTCACTCTTGACTATTGTTTAACTGTTGACTGAAACGCTTGAGAATGGAGATAATGATAACGATGCTAATGACGAGTATGATGATAATAAGGCGGTTGGAATTGTTGTTACTGATGATGTCAATAAAGTCTAAACAGACGCAGCACGCGTTCTCTCTCTCACATTTGCCCTCAACAACAATGCTACTGCTGCATATGCGACTCACAATGACAAGGCATTGTTACAAATTAACTAAACAAACTAGGTACACAGCACACACACACGAGAGGAAGAGTGAGGTATGCGTACAGTTTTCATATATAGTACATATTTATGTACGGTGCGTTTTGGGCATCATTTTCAGCTTGCTAATTAAAGTAAATTCGGTGAATCAATGAAATCGCAAACGGCTACAAAGTGGACAAATAACCAAGAGCATTCCCAATTCCTAACAAAAATCCCCTTAAAATCCCTCTGAACCGCACTGTTCCCTGCCCTGCCCTGCCATGCCATGCCTCACCGCATAAACATGTCAATAATATTCAAATTGAAATGTCAAAATGCTAATTTTGCACATTTGTTTGACTTTAGCAAAGCGCAGGGCGTTGTTCTGTCTGATGGGTGGGTGCTTAGGTGTGTGGCAGTGTGGCAACGTCCTGCTGCCAAATATTCCGATGTTGCTGCAATGCAATTTGCACAATCTGCAACGGGAAAAATTTGCACAAGAGCCGTTGCCACACGAAAATTTCTTTTATTTACAAAAATTTTCTGCCACATTGGACGCGCTGGCGCTCATGTGTATTGGTGTGTGGCACAAAAATATAAATGAGAAGCAAGTTGCAACTGCAGTTTTGTTTTTTAAAGGCTCTCCTTTCGCTTTGGGATTTTTGAGAGTTTTTGTTTGGGATTTAACACAGCTGCAGCAAATTTGTACGTGCAACTTGAGGGCGTTGAGAAGAGTGACCGCAAACTCGCGTGACTCTAAAAAATGCAGGGCTCTAATTGAGCTGCGTGCTCAGCAGTGTAGCTGCAAGCAAGCGAAATTGCCTTCATTTGCAGTTCCAGTTGTAGTTAGAGTCAAGTTTTTGTTTTTGCCTCAACGAGATTGAAATGTTTGAGGTTTTCATTTCCATCCTGCTCCATTTCACCTTTGTAGCTACAAAATGTGTATGAATTTTGCAAACTTTTGATTGCTATCTAAATATTTAATATATAAACTTGTGTAATAAATTTAAAAGAATCAACAGAGAATCGGATAGCAAAATAACAATTTTAAGCTGTCTGATATTTAAAATGTTTTCACAACATTTGCTTCATGCTGCATATTAATTGTTGCTTCAGGGCAATTGCATTGAAGCAAAATCAAAATCAACAACACCAACAAAAATGTTACAGTTTATTTAAAATCTAAGAACTTTATGTATACAATTTTCACACGAAAAATCCAAAAATATTGTGAAATTAGTTGTGTGTTATGCCACTTGCAATGTTTGCAATTTTCTATACCAAACTTGTTTGTAGTTTACATACCTAACAATAAATCCAATCAACATTTAACAATTCAATTCTTAATTGTCTGCAACAGAATTTTATAAAAATGTGTTTTTACCTTGACAAACTTGTGGTTTATCATAACAAAAATACAATCAAAGGCGTTTGGATAAATAAAATGTCTATTCAATGAGCTAGAAAATGCATAATTCTTGGTCCATATAGAAACATGTTCTGTGCGGTTGCCACAGTTATAATCTTGCCAACAAACAACAAAGTTCTTTCAACAGTGCACAAAAGCGTAAACAATAAACAAACAAACCGAATTGAGTCGATAAATGTGTAAAAAGTAGTTCGTTTGATTCTGTTAGAATTCGAGTGTATTTTTACACGTATTTCTATTTATTTAAGTTGATTTGCTTCTGTAGTTTTTTGCTATTGCTGTATTGCTGTTCATTTCATGCTCTAGCGTTTTATACTATTTGTTTTTTGTGTGTTGGTTTTTGCCAAAGCAAACTTTATGCTAGCAATTGAATGCGCTTTTCTTTTATTATTATTATTCTCTTGTTTTTTTAATACCTGTATTGTTTTTATACTTTCGTATGTGCGCTTCATGTAACTGACATATTCTCCAATCTAATGTTAAATGCACGAAACTTTTTTATCACTTCCACTATTGTTAATTACGTAATTATAATTGCATTCGAAACTGCCTGGCTAATTAAAACTTTGTAAAACTATTTATAAAACTCATTTTCAACAACCGATTTATGTACGCAATTATTAAATGCAAATTTATAAAATATGTTTTTAAAAATACTCGCGAAAAATGAAAAAATCGTCCATCAAATAGCATAATATAAACATATGTAGGTTCATAGTATATGAACTAGTAATTCAGTACATTTCTGGCTTTGTTGTTAGCCAGCGGGCAAAAGCGTAAAAATATTTACAGCATATCAACGGCTACATATAAATTTATTATGCTGGAACAGCGGGAAGCGCGCATAGTTTATAAAAAAAGAATAGAAAACAAAAATCTTTACTCAACGTTTGCCTGCATTTTTTGGCGTTGTAAAGTTTTACGGCACACATGTTGCATGTAGTATGTATCTGTATCTGCCTGTGAGTAGTATATTGTGCAAATGAACTGCATTGCTTTTAACCTCTTGCCTATGACTGGACAATAAAAAGCCAATAAAAATTGCGTATAAAATAGTCGAAGTAACGAATAACAAATGCTCTTTTTAATGTTTGTTTTAAGTATGCATAAGAAGTGGTATTAATATCAATATAAGTTATTTAATGGATTTTTATATACTATTTATTTTTTAATTTAGTGAATTTTACTTTAGCTCTTTGCTCAGCTTATTCTTTTAAAGTAACAATGACAATTTTCCAATTTGCAACAATCATTTCAGTCTACGAACCAATCCCACCTCACACTAACATCTACTCCACTCAATCAAACCACTCTACCATATAGAGCTTATGTTATCATTCGTATGCTTTGTATGACAATTGACAGCCAGTTGCTGTAGTTGTACTAGTCGAAGTAAAAGTAGCTGTATAGCAGGCTGCATCACAGTATGCTAGTTGGTTGGTTGGTTCGTTTGCTTTTTCGCATTGCAATTCGCATTTTCACATTTCGCATAAGTACACGTTGGCTATATAGAGAGCCACTATAGTCCTCAACTCATGCGAGTGGCTGGCTGCGGGCAAATAAAAAGGAGGCAAATGTTGCAGAACGAAACGAGGCAGCATTCAACTTGCAACACTGCCAAGCAATACTATTGACGAGAGCAGAAAAAAGCAAAAAAATCAAAGAAGAAAAAAAACGGAAAAAATGTTGTGAAAACTACGGCAAGAGTGAAGAACAAATGGAACAAGTTACAAAAGCTAAAATGCCAACCAAACAACAGCAGCACCAACAGCAATAAAAGCAGAAAAAAGAGTAGAAAAAAAGAGAGAAAAAAACACAACGAGAACTCGTTCCCTGGCAGCAATATGAACAACAATCTTGAATATTCTACGGTTACATATGTAGATACATTTCCTGCAGCTGCAACAGCAATCGTATGTGTGTGGGAGTGTATGTTAAAGGGGGGAAAAGAGGTGTAGGTGTAACAGCGCCACGTGGCTGGCAGTTAATTTAAAAAAAATTGTATTTACATTTCGCCTGCTGGCGAGCGGCTTTTGCTTTTGCTATTGCTATTACATGTTGTTGTTGTTGCTGCATTGTTTACATTTGCAACAGCTTCTACTTGACTTACAGCAGCTACAACTATAACAACAGACTATAAAGCAGCAGCTGACGCCGCTTGGGGGCATCAAATGTGGGTGGGGTTGAAAGACCATGGTGAGCTATTGCTTGAGTGCCGTTGGGGGCTAACGCTGGCGCTGTTGCTGTTGCCACTGCCGCAGCCACTGCTGCTGCTGTTGCTGTTGCTGCCATAACAATAACAGCAGCAGCAGCAACCGAACGGTGCAACCTGGCGATGTGTTTTTATTGTTGCCCCCAGGCTCTGCCACACATGACGCTTGACGACGATGATGGTGATGATCATGATGACGTCAGGTTTGATGATCTTGTTGTTCTTGTCAAGTTGCAAAATAATGCCCCAAAGGCAACAACGACAGCAGCAACTCAGTTGCAATGACAACTAACCCAAAATTTTTATGTCTTTCTCTGTTTATATTTTAATTCAACATTGAAATTAATATAAATGCACATGAAAAAGTTTCGTTTTTAAGGTACAAGTCGAAAATAAATATACTTGTCTTTGGGAACGTACTGGTTGTTGTTGTTGGCAAAGTTGTTTCCAACATTCAATTAGAAAAGTTGCAAAAATTAAATAGTTTTGCTATGCCCAAAATAATTTGAAAAGTTTTCATTTTTCGACAAGTTGCTTAGAGAAACTCATTAGCTGCCTGAAATTTTTCTGATAGAAAGGGGAAGCAAAAGAATTTGTGGTTGAAATTGAGATGTTCTTTGTAGCCTTTCCTTAAAGTTTTTATTTCTATAATTTTATAGAGGCAAAAACTTTTATGTGGATATTTATCTTTGGGTAAACAATGACTTTTGAAAGATCCTTTAAACATATGTATGTTTATATTAGAAATATATCTCTAGACATTTTTGTCGACTTTCCTTTCACAATTACGCAGTTAGTTGCCTTGTCAAAAAGCCAAAGTATTCGTTTAATTCGTAATTGTTTTAAGCTTTTTTCTGACTATAGAAGACTTTCTCTATAATAACCTTTGTATTCCTTAAGCTTTCTAAGCAATTTAACGTCAGATTGAAAACCAACAGCTGCTGTTTGAAAATGTTAACTTAAATTGTGTGTGAGAGTAGTTGTAGTAAAAATCTCTAAAAAAAATTAACTAAATATTTACAAAGCCAATGAAATCTGCATAAAGTGCTTTGGTTGTTTCACTTGCTGCATCTGCTTTTGCTGCAACTTCTACTTTTTTGTAGCTAGCTTTCAAGCTGCACTGGAGCAAATTAATTTAACATTAAATTAAATGAAATGCACTGCTGTTGCTGCAGCAAAAAGGAAGCGTGCAGCAGCTGTACTAACTGGAGGACAACTTTGGCTGGCTCAATGACTCCAAGGACAAACGCAACTTCTTGTGCGCTAAAAGCAAAGTTCTTCGGCTAGGTTTCTTTTATTTTTTTCTTACTTGTCCCTTCTCTGCACTGAATTTAATTATTTAGGGCAAAGGACGCTGTCGCGCCGCCAGTTGCCAGTTGCCAAGAGACAATGCCACTTACTGTTTTTTGGTCATGACCGTGCCTCCTTCTACAACTCCTACGCACCAAGCTGCCCACTCATATAGAGACAGGACAAGGGCCGCCCCAAAAACGCTAAGAAGATAAAAAAACAAACAAAAAATCAAATGTAAAGCAAAATGTGCGCGATTTAACTTGTGTTGTAGAAATAGGCGTATCTCTGCCCTCTCTCTGTGCCTTTGTCTTGCTTATCAAGCTCTCTCTTTTTATGGCTGGGTTGCACGTGGGAAAACTTCAACTTGTTTTATTTGCTTTATTTTCTGCAAGCAATTCCGTTTTGCGCCTAATTCTGTGCTATATTTATCTATCTCATACTCTCTCTCTCTCTCCCTTATCTTCCCTCTCACTCACACACCACGCGAAAGTTACACAAAGCATCAAAAATTTGCTGGCTGCTGTTGTTGTTGTTGTTGTTGGCTGCAATTGCTCAAAACTGAAACTCAACTCAACTGAACTGTTTCAACCGTTTCAGCTATTTCTAGCATCTGTGTGTGTGTGTTTGTGTGTTGACTGCTGAATTACTCTGCCCCTGCCCTGCCCCCTTCAACATTTTTAACCCTCCACACTCCCCCTTAGGTGCCCCCAAGCTGCCACAAAATCTACACGTCTCGTTTCGCTGGAAAATTACGCCATTCAAAAATTTGCTATACGTGTTGCCAGAGTTTTCGTTGTTTTTTTTTCCACATTTTTTGTTGTATTATTTTCTAGTTGAGGCTTGGTAAAAATCGCTTGGCCCATTTTTGTGTGTTAGACTAGATTCGGTCGCAAGAAGCATGCTGAATATGTTATGAGAGTTGTTGCCGGAGATTGAATTTAGATTAACTTCGTTTAACTTTGTATATTATTTTGGTGTTTTTCTTTTGTCAAAATGGCTGTATTATAGAGTTGCATTTATGGTAAACTAATAGTTTTTCAATGCTGAAATATTATGTAGAAAATTCTGGTTAAAACCTCATACATTCAACTTGTGTCAACAATTCACTTGTAATTCCCAACTAGCTTTGACACAGAAACACTTTTGAAACAGCTAAGTTGCAAGCTTAAGCTCTTTAACATCTGCTTAGGGCATCAAGCGTTTCGACTTTGCCGTTAATTGTTTTTCTCTTTTTGGCGCGCACGCGGTGGCAAGTAAATAAATATAAGCAAAAGTTTTACGCCCTGCACGGGCGGGCGGCTGTTACTTTTTGTTTTTTTCTTCATGCCCTGTACAAATAGAACCAACAAAAACAACAACAATAGCAAATGCCAACACTAATGACATCGTTTGTGGCCTGCATGTTGCCCAGGCAGGCTCTTTACCACCCACTCCCCATCCCTTTTGGCAGCTTGGCAACTTCTATTCTCCAGCATCCCACAATAGTCCATGTGTGTATATGTGTGTGCGTGTGTTTCTAGAAAAAGAGAAGAGCAACAGAAAACAAAACTTTGTCAATAATTTGGCTGCCTATTTAAAGCAGCCTCTGCCAAATGGCCAAAGTTGATGTCCTACTCATACTCATGCCTCCAATTTTCTCTTTCCAATTTTTTTGTTTACCATTAAAATTCCAGCCAGGCAATTTACAAAAATTTGTGTTGTTTAAATAGCGCAGCAATAACAACAACAACAACAACAACTTTGTTTCTGTTTAGCTTGTTTTGTGTTGCCTCTTTTGAAATTAATTTGGGGCAGCATTGATTGCAACGACTGATGTTTCACTTCTGCTTCTTCTTCTGGGTATTTTGTAAATTTCAGGAAATTTTGTAAATTGTTTATGCTTTTAACATGTCCGAATTAAAAACAAAAATGTGCAGCACATAAAATGAGTTTTGGTTGAAAAGTTTTGTTCCATTGATTTCGGCCGCAAATTGTGCCATAAAAAAAGTAAACTTGCTGCGCACATATTTGTTCATTTGTATCTTACAGATACACAAGTACCATTTGTTTACATGTCCAGAGTTGATATACGCACACACACACACATGTGTGGCTTCCTATTCCTAGTCAAAAGTAATAAAAAAAAAACTTCATATGCAAAACATTTCATAAATCATTTCTAGTCAAATATTTGCCATGTGGCCGGTCGGCCGGCCGGCACAAACAAATTTTTTGATTTCATTTTTATGACCATTGTGCCCATTGTCGCCTGTATCTGTAGCTGGTGTATCTATGTATCTGGGCTTGTGTGTGGCTAATAACAATTTGAAGTACAATAAACATTTTGGGCGTTTATCAGTTTTGATTGCTGCTTTTTTTTTGTAAATCTTTGGTCACATTCTATTTGCATATGTGTGCCGCCGTGCAAATCTAATTGAACTGGCTTTTATTTTAGTTTCAGTTTTATTTCTATGTAGATTTTTTTTGGCATATACTATAAAAGCACTTTAAAAACTGTTTAAAACTGAATTGAAATTGGCATCTCTCGTTTGCCCGCAGATAAAAATCTCTCTTTATAGGTTTATTTTGTTTTGTGCTTTATTTATTTGGCAAGCACTTTGCTTTGTACTTTAACTATAGCTTTTTTTTTATTGTTGAGTGCCTTTTAAATACAAATACTTTGCATGTGTGCCGCAAAATGTTGATTGAACTGAGCAATCTTAATATAAATTGTATTGATATTTACTTTTCCATAAGACATAAACGTTATTTCAAATAAATAAAGTGCTCTATTTCTGTCTTTGATGAGCCATTTGTTTGTTAATGTTTAGCTAGTTTTTCAAGCCTTAGCTTTATGCTGCATAAAGCCTATCTTAACATTGCTTGTTTGGCTTGAGCTAATTTGCCTTTTTTCTCACTACTTTGATGTCTTTTTTTTATTTCTTTTTTTATGTTTGTTGTTCTTTTTTGTGTTAATATGCCTGTCGATTCTGTTACTCAGGCAGTTATTCAGACATTAGTTCATTTGCAATTTGCCAACTGAAGGAATCTGTCTTCCTGTAATTTATGAGCTGCAAAGAATTAAGAAGAAAAAAACCACAACATGTTTCCCTTTAACATCAACTTGTTTTTCTTTTTGGATTTTTGCGTCGTAGTTGTTTTAGTTTATGCGCTCAATTTAGTAACTAGTTAGCTTAAAAAGGGAAGAGTTGAGGGGCAAACACATGGTCAGCTTTGATGGTCAACGCAGGCCTAGACTAAGCAGGGAACGAAACAAATAGAGGGAGAGGGAGTATGGTTCATAAAGCACTTTCGACATTCCCAAGAGCCAACAGAGAGAAGGAAAGAAATATAGAAAAACCACTAGGAAGAAACTAATAAAAAGCCAAAGCAAAAAACCACAAGAGCTCATAGCTCAAATACGCTGACAGCAGGCACGAGTTATGCGTACACATACATATCTCTTATGAGTGGAGAGAGAGAGAGAGAGAGACAGATAGCAGGAGAGAGAGGGACGAAAGGAAGGAGAACAAAAAAAAATATGTTGAAGCTTTTCCAACTAAATGCTATAAAAATTCTTGACTTAATACAAAAACAAGACAAGAACATGAAGCGCTGCCAACGGTGAGACAACGACGACAACTTGACTGAGGGGGTGAGAAGCGGGGAGACGAAAAGCCAGGAGCAGGCGTTTGAAGAACTTGAACAGAACTTGTAGAGGGCACTAAAGAAAACTAACAAGTTACAGCAAAAGCCAAAGAGCATATGGGCGAAGGGGGCGTTGTTGAAGCAAAGACAAGTCTTTCAGCAGCTGGCCAGCAGAACAGAACCGACCCGAACCGAACCAACAGACAACTTGAAAGCCAAGAAAAACATTTAGTTTGATGATGAAAATCATGGCAATAGCAACTATAAAAACAAAAACATCAAGTAGATTGTCCAAAAAGGAGCGAATGCGATGCTGCCTTTGGTCATAACACAAAAAGGAATATCCTCTCTCTCTGTATTTCACCCTCTCAAGCTAAAAAGCCTAACTTAAGGAACTAAGCAAAACAACAAGCTAAAAGCAGGTCAATAACATTATAGTAGACGCAACCAACAGCAGCAGCTGCTACGCAAACGAATTAAAGCATTAATTGTATAAGTTGCTGTTGCTGTTTATTGCCTTGGCTGCTTTGAGTGTTGTCTTTGAAGCTTTTCGAGTGGCTTTATATATATTTTTATATATACCCTATAACTAATTAAAATGGTAAACTGCAGAAGGGGTATTATAAAATTGTTGTAGTAAGAACAGGAAGCAAACAATAAGAAAATATATATCTAAGCTGGAAATGTTGGAAAGTTGAAAAGTTTCTCTTGATAAAAGTTGAAAAATAATAAGAGATTGATCTATAAGCTTGTGGCATCTACATCTATAACATAGCCGATAACTATCGCTTTGTATATGCCTTAGTTGTAGCTAAAATCATCTTGGCTGCATATCTGTATAGAGTATCTATTTATTCTTCCATCTCGACCCAATCAAATTCTTATTTGTTTTTTGGTTTTAGGGTTAGAGGTTCGAGGTTTGGGGTAGGTGTGGTTAACGCTTATATTGGATTGTGCGGTTCTATAATTTATTGTATTTCCGTTGCGTTTCCAGCTTAGTTCAAAGTACTTTTTAATTTCGCATTCATTAGTTACAAAGAGAGATCTGCGCTCTTCTCATTTTGCCTTATCATTTATCTTAGTTGGCTAAAAGTGTGCAAGGTTTGGTTAAAGTTTGATGCCGCCGCTGCTGTTGTTGTTGCTGGTTTTGGTTTGTTGGCCAATTCGCTTTCAACTTGGCTTTGACTTTGGTATTTAGTGGGTTATGGCGCGTGCCACGCTGCCCTTCACTTCCATTCCCCTTTCATTTGGTCAACTTATTATTTTTTTTTTGGCCACACATTAAAACTGGAACTTGTTTAAGCTAAGGTATTAAATTTTAATGCATTTAGTGTTTCCTTTCTGTTAGCACTTTTCTAATTAAACTTTAAAAGCTAATTTTTATTGCACTTTTCATTGTTTTCTTCTACCTTGGTGTATTACTTCAACTCTTTTTGCTTCTTTTCACGTTTTGGGTCTTAGTCAACCTGACTGTATTAAATTAATTGCCAGAAATCAACTGAAGCTGGCCTTGTTAAGCCGCGTTCGGGCTTAAACCTCGTTGGCATAAAACTCGTTGCCCTCTTTCAGTTGGCCTTTTGTTGGTGCCACGCGCTGCGCGTGGCCATAACGTAATTAGACCCCTGCTAGCCACCCAAAAAAAATAACTGGCCTAATAACTAATTGTTGCTTAGCAGCCGCAGCAGCAGCTGAGTTTATAAATTGCGTTAGTATTAAGTGGCCAGAAATGAGTAGAAAATTGAGTTAAGGGCCGAAAAGGCGAAAAGTTGCACAATTTTTTTTTTGCCTTAAAAGCATGCGCGGATCAGAGATAAACTGTTTATAATGCAACAGCAATGACTAAAAACTGTTATTTTCGAACGTAGCGCCATCTATGGTAGATTGGCGACAGATTTGCCATAAACATTTATTGTAGCAGACTTTTAAGCGCTGGTTCTTTTTAATGTGTCTGCCTGCCTGTCTTCAGGGACAATTTTCAATTGATTGGAAACATGTTTGCAACACAATTTAACAGTAAATTGGAAAATCTAGTAGTACGTTCTTGTAAATAGAACGAACACCCTCAATGTGAAAACTAATTCAATTATTTGTGCGCATAATTTAAGGTTTGGTCCGAAAAGAGCATGAAATTTATATGCAAAACACGCATAAAATTGTTTTCGCTTTTTCTTTTCGATTTTCTTTCGTATTGCTTTGTGTTCATTATTTATGAACACGAAGTGGCTACAAAATAATTGAAAGCAACAACTTTTCGCTGCCCATTTTAAAGTAATCAACAGTTGACGTCAGGTCAAAAGAAGGATAGAAAATAAAATAAAAACCTACCGCTTGGGTGGTTTGGTCTCGGGTTCTTGTACAATATTAGGTTAATTTGCTGTTTGGGTGTAATGTTTGCACAACATGCGCTCTTTGGTGTGGAATGCAGCGGCCCAAATGTGTTAAACATGTTCACAAAGTGACAATTAAGGCAATTTTGAAGGCCCGCACCATTTACCGCAGGCAAAAACGCAGAACGCGCTTCAATTTCTAAACAACAACAATTTCTTAATGGTTTCGGATGAGGCCCTCCCTAGACCGAGAAAAGGTAGACAATCAAATGTAATTACACGCACATAAACACGCGAAGAAAAAACCAACAATCAGCTGAACCTGAAACCCAACCCAATCCAAACCAAGCTCAAACCTAACCCGACTGTAAAATCTACCTGCAGCTGTGGGCAGCACCTGACGAAAGGTAGCCAGGAATCACGCAATTTACTATAATTTCACAGATCTGGAATTGAGAGAGGCAGAAGGAGAGGCAGCGAGGGCTGGGGGCATTAGTGCTCCAATTTCTTGAGATTGCTTACTGTCAATGCGACGACAACTTGGCGACTTTATGGACAGTCATTAGGCAACCGGCAGCCGACACTTAGCCGGCTCAGTTAATTACAAAGCGTACCAGCTAAGTGAGGTTAAATCACAAGTTACAGGGACAAATGCTGGAGAGAGAAAGAGAGAGGGTAAGGGAAATGGAGTTGCGGCTATATACCACATAATTTTACAGCATTTGCGGTGCATAAGAGCCACTAATGCCAAAAAGGGACGAAGACGTCTGCAATGCTGCACTTAAATGTGCAGTTGCAAAGATATTTAACACGAAGGTACTTTTTGAGGAATGTATGTATGAAAGGGGCAAAAGAATTATAAATTGTCTGCAAATTGCAAATATATAAAGTCATTAAGAGTACTTATATTAATGCCTTTTGCAAGATTTGTGGCTTTGAGTAATAAAGCAACTAACGACGAGTGTTATTAAACAAAAAGGATTTTAAGATTGCGTGCAGCAGAAAAGCCTAAATGAAGACTAAAAGTTTTTTCTCTTGTCGTCTAAATGTCAAGTTTAAAACCTTCATTAGCCAAGTAAAATCTGTTACGTTTTCCATTAAATTTCTTATCGAATTTGGCTCATTAAAAGCCATTTTAATGTTTTCCATTTATTCAGTCTTGTGTTAGGTCAAATGTAAGTGAGCCTATAAGTTTTGAAAAGGGACAGCGATAATCTAAGGTTATTTATTAAACAATTAATGTCAGACTTATAAACTTATTGAAATCCTTTTGCTAATGATTTGGGGCGATTTGTGTGGCATTACAGAGCTTTCGAGACACTTGATTAGCTTAATTAATAATTGACAAACATTTTTGTGTGGCTAATCAGGCCAATTAGACACCCTAATCCCTACTTCGCATCCAACTACACTAAGAGTTAATTGAATTACAAGTTTTAGATGCCACTGATTAGGCTGCGCGCGTACCAAAAATGCTTTGTGCTTATTAATTTTCATTATTATGTTGAGTCGACTATGCCACCTCTGGCGTTGCTGTGATTTATGCTAGAATAGCACAAAAGAAATACAAAGTATATATAATGCTATGTAAAGAGAACGGGAGAAATAAAATATCCTTTGCTAATTTCACATTTTGGTTTTTTTCCTACTTGTTTTCTTGCAGACTATGCCCGCGTTGAGGTTGGACCGGAGAATCCGCTGCGCGTCGAACGTGACCGCACTGCCAAATTGGAGTGTAATGTGGACGCAAAGCCGAAGGTGCCGAATGTCCGTTGGACACGCAACGGCAGCTTCATTAGCTCCTCCCTGGTGCACATCATCCATCGGGTGAGCGTGCAGGATGCGGGCAAATATACGTGCAGTGCCGATAATGGACTAGGCAAAGCTGGCGAACAAGAGCTAATACTCGATATACTCTACCCACCCACAGTAGTCATTGAGTCAAAGACCCGCGAGGCCGAGGAGGGTGAAACCATTAATATACGCTGTAATGTCACATCAAATCCGGCACCGGTCACCATTGAATGGCTGAAAGAGGGCGCACCCGATTTTCGCTATAATGGTGATGTCTTGACGCTAGCCTCGGTTCGTGCGGAACATGCTGGAAATTATATTTGTAGGGCCGTCAACATAATGCAGAGTCAAGGTCAGGAGAGGAGCGAACGTATTGGTAACTCTACAGTTGCACTTCTGGTACGTCATCGTCCGGGACAAGCGTATATCACACCCAACAAGCCGGTAGTGCATGTAGGCAATGGAGTAACCCTCACTTGCTCTGCAAATCCTCCGGGTTGGCCTGTACCACAATATCGTTGGTTCCGAGACATGGAAGGAGAATTCTCTAATCGCCAAAAGATACTCGCTCAAGGACCGCAGTACTCAATACCGAAAGCACATTTAGGAAATGAAGGAAAATATCATTGTCATGCTGTCAATGAGTTAGGCATTGGCAAAATGGCCACTATTGTGCTGGAGATTCATCAACCTCCACAATTCCTTGCCAAACTGCAACAACATATGACTCGTCGTGTGGCGGATAATGATTATGCGGTTACGTGTAGTGCCAAGGGAAAACCTGCACCAAGTATTAAATGGCTTAAGGATGGTGTCGAAATATTGCCCGAACTCAATCTCTATGAGGTTAAAACGAATCCCGATCAGGGTCCAAACGGTATGGTCACTGTACAGAGCATGCTCAAGTTCAGAGGCACGGCAAGAGCTAATGGTAATCAACTCATGCCTGGAGATCGTGGTCTATACACCTGTCTCTATCAGAATGAAGTGAACTCGGCTAATTCATCGATGCACTTGCGCATTGAACATGAACCGATTGTCTTGCATCAGTATAACAAGGTTGCATTTGATATTAGGGAAACTGCTGAGGTTGTGTGCAAAGTTCAGTCATACCCCAAACCTGAATTCCAATGGCAATTTGGAAATAATCCCTCACCCTTGACAATGTCCTCGGATGGTCATTATGAGATAAGCACCACAACCGATAATAATGATATCTATACCTCGGTACTACGCATCAATTCATTGACACACTCGGATTATGGAGAGTACACATGTCGTGTGGTTAACTCTTTGAATGCCATTCGAGCACATATACGTCTACAGCAGAAGGGTCCTCCAGAGAAACCTACGAATTTACGTACAGTCGACGTAGGTCATAATTATGTGTCGCTTAGTTGGGATCCTGGATTCGATGGTGGTCTAAGCAAGACCAAGTTCTTTGTCAGCTACAGACGTGTCGCAATGCCCCGAGAGGAACAACTCATACCCGATTGTGCGAATCTAGCAAATGCTAATTCAGATTGGGTTGAAGTAGATTGTCAGCGGGATATACCCTGCAAGGTCACTTCATTGGAACAGCATCAGAGCTATGCCTTCAAGGTTAAAGCTTTGAATCCCAAGAGTGGATCTCCTTACTCCAATGAAATAACTATCACAACTAAAGTCAGTCGCATTCCTCTACCACTTCAAGTCACGTATGAGCCGAAAACACGTACCCTCGGAATAGATGTAGGCGCCACTTGTCTTAACCTTGTTGCAGTTGTGGAATCTATGTCGCATGCTGATACACCTATGGCATCTTGGGTTCTAGTGGATATTCTGGATAACTTGCAACTGTCTGGCAATGGACCTACACACAAGGAGAAGGTGATTGATCGTTTGAATGCGCTGCGTCGCGCTGGAGGTGGACGTGCCTTGGGTCACACTATCAACGATCAAGACGAGGATCATGATGCATCATTTAATAGTCTGGCTATCGAACAGGACGACGCAAACCCAGTGGTTCGTGTAAAACTCTGTCTGCGCAACAATCGAGATCATTGTGGAGATTACACAGATGCTGAAAGTAAGTATCATGAAGGGGGATTATATCGAGCAGGGTGATTGATGAGATTAAAGTTGCATTCATAAAACTCAAAATTTGAATAGTGACAATCACTATAAGCCAAAATGTGTCAGAAAGACCTAGCGTTGAGACTTTTCATTCATTCATTCATTGCGTATTCATCGCACAGTTCAGTTGAGCTATTCACGATCATCACAACGAATAATAATGATGCTGCAGGAGGCTGTTGAAGCTGATGCA
This sequence comes from Scaptomyza montana, assembly GCA_018904305.1. Taxonomy (NCBI): domain Eukaryota; kingdom Metazoa; phylum Arthropoda; class Insecta; order Diptera; family Drosophilidae; genus Scaptomyza; species Scaptomyza montana. The sequence continues at coordinate 312,760 of JAEIGR010000037.1, read as the reverse complement.
GATGAAGAAGAAGAACAAACTGATTTCCATTTTGTATATGAAAAGCCATTACGAGCAATTGCGCCACTTGAATAGCCCGGGACAATCAATCAATCACTCATGCATCCATCGACCTTCCAGGCAGTCGGGCAACCTGGGTGGTCTGGAAAGCAAGCAACCATCAATCCATCCATCTATTCAACCAACCAACCAAACATTCATCCATTCACTTGAGTGGCGTTGCATTTTTCATGGCTTCATTTCATTCAACATTCTCATCCTCTTCTCTCTCTCTCTCATCTCCTTGCAGTTGGACGCCCTTTTGTCATGGAGTCAAGTTTGGCCACGCCCACACTGATTGCGATAATCGTGTCGTGCATTGTATTCGCCTTATTTGCTGGACTCTTGCTCATGTTCTGCCGCTGCAAGCGCAATCAGTCGAAGAAGAGCGCCGCCGCCAAGGACTATGAGATGGACTCGGTGCGTCCATCGATTGTTGCCGCCCAACAAAATCAGGCACCGCCACCATATTATCCCGCCAGCGGTCTCGACAACAAGGCCCTCGAGCACTCCATGGACCTGGCACTCAATATGGAGGACCAGAAGACGGCACTCTATGCCACACAAAATGGCTATAGTTATCATCCGGGCAGCGGTGTCGTTGGCATGGGTGGCGTTGGTATTGGCAGTGGTTTGGGTGGCGGTGTTGTTGGCATCGGCAGCGGTGGCATCGGCGGCAATGGTGTTGGCAGTCTCAATGGTGTTGGAGGTAATGGCGGCGTTGTTGGTGTGACCGGCATACCCGGTTTGACAGGACACACGTTGCCAGGAAATGAATGTAAGTACACACAAACACACATACATATATGTATATATAGTTCAATACAAACGTCGAACTTTTGCTGAATTTGGCCGACAGTTGGGTGGAAAGTTGAGAGAGATTGCAGCATAGTATTGATGAATAACCCTTAAGAGAGTTGGTCATAGCCAAAGAGCAAAGACTCTTTCTTTTCTTTGGATGTTAGATATTATAATAGCATTTTGCCATACATAATTTTAAAGAAAATTTTCTTGAGATTTCCTTATTATTTTATTCTTAATTTTTAAAAAAAAGTAAAACCCTTTATAACTTGAACCCATATAAAATCAAGTATGGAAATCGAGAAGTAAATTAAGCATCCAAACCGTTGCCGTATTCTCTATACCCTTTCAAAAGCACCAGCAAACACACTTAGCACAAAAAAAGAGGTTGATGTATCAAAAGGGAGAGAGTGGAGAAAGTGGGTAACTAAACCTAAACCTAAACCACTGGCAAGCGTGCGAAATACTTCCGGACGGACTCTTTTACTCGGACACTTGGGGCAAAAATGTTTTGGGTGATTTTTCATTGTCCACCGCAAAACACATCAGAAAACAAAATGAAATCCATGCTGACGTGCAGTCTGTGTGTGTGTGTGTCTGGTATAGGCAAGTGGCATGTTGTGGTGGCACGAATGGTTTCGGTAGATGGCTTGCTCTCACAAATTATGTAGCCCATGAAATGTGAAAAGTGCAAAATGGAGTTGAGTGCAAATCGATGGCGATGCGCATTCATCACGCGCCTCTGCGGGCACACAAACACACACACACACACACACACACACATATATTCAAACCGCACACGTACACACACACCTGCCAAACACACACATATATATAGTCGCCCAGCCAAAACACTTCAACTTCCGTTGTAAATTTGTTGAAACAGCAATTTTTTGCCCTAAACGTTTTACGTTTTGCGCTGAAAACATTTTTGTAATATGCTTGCCATTTGTTGTTGTTGTTGCTTGACGCTTACGTCCATTCATTCTAGCAATGCGTCCTTGTCGTCGTTACAAGTGACGCCACGACCACCCCTCCCCCCCTTCCTCGCTTAACAAATGAAAATGGCGCACAAAATGAATGCGTAAAACTGGACCCACAACAGCAGCAAAGCCACCCCCCTTCTTTCTCGCTCTCCCTCTCTTTTGCAACTACCCCTTGTCCGGGTTGCTCTGCGGTTTCACACAATACGCAATACAATTCATTATTAATTGTTGTTCTGGTTTACTTTTTTTTGGAAAGTTTATTTAAGCCTCCTCATTCCACCCTTGTTGTAGTCATGCTGTGGCTTATTTTGTGTGGGATGGGAGGGGAGTATTTGGGGGTACGAGTGTCATGCCCCATAAGAGGTATTAACCTTTATCATGTCGAGCGAGCGCACAAATTGGTAGCAGAATTTTCCTCTGTTGTTTTATGGCCTAAGTCTTGCAGGGTATTCTAATTATGTCGATGGATGCGTAAGGCAACTGGGAAAGGTAGAGTTAAAGAAATATGCAAACAACGTATAGTAAAAATTAGATCATATACATGGTTCTCGCTTTCAAGTGTGTTCACTCTTCGATAGTCACAAGTTAAAAAGTTCTTTTTATTCTAATCGCTTGTAATTTGTAACGGTGCGCAAATTAGAAATTCCTTTTTATATGTGTGTGTGTGGAAGTTGTGTTCAGGGTTTTGTTTTTGTTGTTGTTTTAGCTAAAAAGTAACAAAATTTTCAGTTGCTGGACACAAATTTAATTGCAATATTTCCCCCAGTATTTGCCAAAAGTTCTTGTGCAAAGGCTCGTGTCTGGCCAGCTGATAGTAAGCAATTGGTAGAAAGGGCAGGGATTTGAGGGTGCTTATTCTGCAAATGGCAGCCATTGTATTAAGTGTGAGGGTGTGTGTTTGTGTGTGTATGTGTGTGTTTGGGTATGTTCTCATTCAAAAAGTTGCCGAGTTTCAAGTGCTTTGCCAACTGCCAATTAAAATTGTTCAAGTGCCTTCGAAAATAAAAAAAAATGGAAAGAGAGTGAAAATCTTTTATTTTGCCTGCTAGCAAACATTGGCACTTAATTGCATTTTAAAAGAAATGCGCGAGTGGCTAATTTGGCTAGTGAAAGTGGCAGGTTGTTGCAAGCAACGGTGGCAGACAGGCAACAGCTGTGCAACATACACACAAACACATACACGCAAACTCGCAGAGATTTCCAGGTATTTTTCGCTGCTGTTGATTGTAAGCGTTAATTACTGCATAAGAAGCTGCCTTTGGCACCGCGCAACCAATTGCAAACCCACCTTTTGCCTTATTCTCTCTTTTCTCCTTCTTTCTCTAATGGGCTTTGTTGTTGTGCTTGTTGTTTTGGCACTCCCCTTGCCATTATTTTTGTTGTTGTCGTTTGTGTATGCACTTTGGACTCGTTAAGAGCTCAACCGAAAATTGCCGCAATCGTTGCATAGGCCAAAAACCTAATGAACTTTGCATGTTAACCAACGAAAAGGACGACAACGTCGACAGCGACAATAAAAACAATGGCATTGCCGCCTGTGCAAAAAAAAAACGTTGCTGGGCTGGGTGGTTTTGAGGCAAACTTGTACTAAGTGGCAAGCAATTGCAAATAGCATACACAAAATGGCAAATTGTTCACTCTCTCTCTCTCTCGCTTAATAATCCCCGACGAACGTTTTAATTATTTTTGAATATTTTTGGGGAGAAAAAAATACAAAAGCTATAGTACAGGTTTAACTGTTAATTGTTATTGCATTAACCGCCATTTTTTGTGCATTTCAAATATTCTAAAGTGCTGCAGAGTGTTTTTATTTTTATGTAAAATCGTTTGACAAATTTAATAGCTTAATGTTTTAAAAGGTTTGTACACTTAAAAAGTTAAGGAAAGTAAAGCAAATATTATGCGGTTATAAGTTGCTTAGTTTAGAGGCTTTGCGATAGATAACTGAACTTGTTTTCGTGCTTCTTATTGGTTTGCATTTTTATATGTTTATAAGCAGCATTTGCGTAGATTCCTAAGCTTTTCGAGAATCTCTTTGAACAGCTTTTCTTGTAGAGTACTTTTATTTCATAAATATTTTAAACATAATAGTTTATTATGTTGCTTTTCTACCGCAGTTTATCTTTGTGGGTTAAGGCTGTCATGTGCAAATATTGTTGTCGTTTCGATGAACTGCAATCTGTGCCATGTCAGCAGCTGTGTTTAGATTTTAAAGCCAATTAGTTGGTCAACGCTACACAACACACAACACGAACAACAGAAATAACAACAACTAGAACTTGTGAAGCCTGCAAATGTAGCTCATAGATTCTCTGTCATTGAATTGTGCGGTCAGCTGGCCAAGGCTGCAACAACTACAAGAACAACAACAGCAGCGACGAGCAACGAGCTCAACAATTACAAGACAAACATGTTAAAAATCGCGCCTAAAAGGCTGCTGCAGAAAACGTTGTTCGAATCGTGGCTCGTTTCAGTGGTTTATTTTGTGGCGGCGGGAGGGTTGGCAAAGCTATTTTTGCGGCTGTTTGCTGTTTGCGGGCCATAGCTGCATTTTGAACCAGACCAAAAAGCAGACATACACACACACACACTAGCACATAGACAAACACATACAGGCCCAGACAACATTTGTAGCATCCAGAGAGTTCATGGCTTTATTTATTTAGCGCATAAATTTTCAGCGCGCTAAAGATTTTTTCTGCAACCCAATTTGGTTTTTTTTTTTTTTTGTTTTGTGTTTTGTGTGTTGTTTGCTTGACTGCCTTTTTTTTTAAGAAAGAGTAAGCAGAGAGGGGTTTCAGCCGACGACAGCGACATTTGTTTGCATTTATTTGGTTTTTTTTATTATTTTATTTTGGAGTACATATCCTTTAGACAACGTTGTCGTCGTAGTCGATGTTTGTCATTGTTGTTTGCTGCTTGTCTAGCCGTAGGCGTAACTAAAATCCCCTCTCAAGAGTGCCCTTTTTTACAACTGACCAGTTTCAGCATAAAAATTTCAAGTTGTAACACTTGGGGGAAAAAACTTTCACTTGATTTGCTTAACATTTTTGCTTTAGGCAATGATATTTTAAAGGCATTTTGGAAGCTGTCAAAGAAATTTAAAGGTTGCACCCTTTTGGCATCTCAGAATACAGCAACATTGATTTGTCCCTTATTTAAAATGTATTTATTCCTCATCATCTAATTTAAATTTTTAATCCGTCGTTTTTTTGGGTTGTTTAGCTTAACCCTAATGGAAAAGGGACTAAATGACAAAAATGGTCAAAAAATCTCACAAAGTTCGAATAAACAAACTATTTATGCGCTGTCTAAACAAGCTTGGAATATGTTAGAGACAGTCTCAAACTTAAATATTGAAAAAAGCAAATCTGCCACATAAAAGTCAAAATATGTTTTACTTATGGTAAAAAATCAACATATTTCAAATAGTATTAAAATTGCATTAACGAAAAATTCATTTCAATGTGAGTAAGTGAATCTTAAGCCTTTGTTTGCTTGTTAGCTTCAACTTTAGGAACTCTTCTGCTTGACTTTAAAACATAAATATTTTTCTTCAAAGTAGTAGCAGTATTAGTAATTCCTTGTAGTGTTTTTTATTCTTTAGGCAACTTTTATATTAAAGCCGAAAGCCAACTTGATTACAAGTGCATTTGATAATCTTTTATAATGAAATTTTTTTGAGCACAAAAAACTTGCAAAGATTTTATGCGAAACTTGCAGCTCAACTTGACCCCGTTGAGTGTATGTGTGTGAATGAGCAGCATAGTGGGCGTGTACTTAATATTATGTATACTGCTTTCGCTTGAAGACTGGACCGAATAGCGAAAGTTGTGCTCGCTGAAAAAGCAAAAGCTAAAGCTGAAGCAGCAGCGAAAACACACACAAAAATGCAGTTTTGCCGGAAAACTTTGCCGCGACTTGTTGTTAGAAGGTCTTATTTTTTGGGGCCAGGCTGGCAATAACAAAAAGGCCCGCCAGCAGCAGCAGAAACTGGCAACAACATAGAGAATACAGGAACCACAGCTAGATGGCAGGCAGAAACGGGGAGAGAATGATAGGCAAAGGAAACTAGGTAGCGAAAACAAATGGCTGGCTGCTGTTGCTCGAAAACTCCAGAGCATGCTCTTTCAATTAACATTTAAGCGCATTTGGGGCAAATGCCGAGCAGGCTGTGCGTCGCGACGCTAATTAAAAGTGCAACAAGGAGCAAAAGCAAAAGGTCGTCACACAGCACTAAAAAAAAGTAGTAGAAGAAGCATCCTTAAGGTGGGTCTTGAGGTTAAAGGTCTCGGAGGTTAGTTGCGGCGCGTGTGGCGCCATTAACACCATGTGCGCTTGAGAGATGCCGTGCCAGTCAACCAACTTTGGTCAACTCGAAAACAGCTCTCACTCGCTCGCTTATTCTAAGTTTTTGCTACCGTTTAGTTAACCGTTAATGGCATTTGAAACTGTTTTTATTGTGTGGCTGCTGCTGCTGCTGCTGCACAAAAATGTTGCATAATTATAAGCGCTTCCGGTTGGAAAACTTTTTGCGCCCCGAGAGTGAATTAGAGCCAAGAGTTTTTGAGAGTTTGATGGCTTGCAACTTTGCCACTTGGCCAAAAGAGTCGTTAACGTGCATAGAATTTTAGCAAAGACACTTGAGCAGGCTTTTGTACAAAAGTAATAAGCCTAGCCTGCCCTCCCACCCCTATTTATGGTTCGTGCCTGTGCTTTTAGGGCAAACTATGCCACCGACAACAGTTATTTGCACAAATCAATGTGCAAAGTTTTAGCGGCGTTGGCTCCCCAAAACTTTGATTGCGCATCGCGGAAAATGTTATAGAACTACCAAACAACAATAAAATAGGCAATACACAATTTGTTAGCCCCCATCCGTGCTGACAATGGAAGTGCATTAAAATTCCGAAAGATTTTTGGGAATTCGTTATTATTATATATATGTATTTGTAATGTTGGTCCACGCTATTTGGTCGCCGCCCATTCATTGCACGAGACACACATAACCGACAAAAAAGTTGCGCAATCAAAAGTTGAGCTCGAACAGATTTGATGCTTATCAAATTGAAAAGTTTATTATTTTCTTTACTTTTTAAGCTCTTGCCTGTTTCTGTTTCTTGAAGTTTTTCGTCCACGAACGAAAAATTACAATTGGAAATATGCAAAGGAGAGAAACGACTAGTCGTTCAAGTAGAAGAAAGGAATGTAAATGGAAATGAAGTTAATATTATTACTGTTTTTAGTTTTATGGCTAATCATAAAAATTATCACGCCCACCATTTCGGGCATAAAAACGAACAAACGTCGAAACGAACCACACGCGATGTAGCGAAAAGCAGTTGAATGTGGAACAGCTGGTAATGGAACCGAGTTGAGTTGAGAACTCTATTGTTAGCATATTCCGGTTTTTGTTTTTTGGATTAGCACAATTTGTCAGAATTTTGTAGAGCACGACAGCAAACAAACACGCAACATGTTAACGAATCAATTTCGCTTGCATATCAACTATAATTCTTGTTCCTATTCGCTTGAAACTTTGTTTAAAGTAAATGCACTAAAGAATTTTATTAAATATTGTTTTTAAAACCCTTTCAATATAACATCCCTCTTAAAGATTAAGAACTGCTTTTGTACAAGCTATAAACTCTACAATCTCAACTTGGCGATTTGCTGGCGAAAGCGTTTCTCAGACATACCGCCAATTATACGCTTTCCAACTTAAAAATTCAAAAACTTTTGTTCGTTTTTTTTTTGTATTTTTGGCAAGCGTGCGTTTAATATTTATGAGTGATTTATCACGATATAAAAATAATAATAAATGCGAGTAACAAAGGCGTGCACGCACAAAGAAGCAAGAAAAGAAAAGAAAGAATGTCAGGCGGGCAGAAGCAAGTAGCAAGTAGCAAGTAACGAGCAATGCACAGGATGAAAGGACCAAAAGGCAAGTCCTGTAACAAGGCGCACTGCTTGTCAACGCCTTTGTTCTGGCGCGTAACAAGCACCACAAGGACACACAATGTGACAACCCATACCCATTACTTTTCCCTGCTTTGATACTTCTACGTCTGGTTTTTTTTTCGCGTAGCTCGTAAAAAATTTGTCAACAAAACTTTCACTAGTATGAAAGGCAACCAAGTTGCGAGAGAATGAAAGGACTCGTCGACATAGATTTGTAAGATTTACGATGATGACATTCTTGGCGCAAGTTATAAGTGGCGTATACGCAATATGTGCATTATGTGCCCCTCAACAATTAATAATGCCTTGTTGAATTTGCCTAGTTAATAAAATCATTTTTCTCGCTTTTTCTACTGCTTTTCTTTTTTTGCTGTCATTTTTATGGGCTAATCAATGAAACGCTATAAAAACAACGATACTTTTTTCTATTATTCTGTGCAATTTTTTCTCTTACTTTGCATATTATTATCAAGCGGGTGTTTTTTGTTATTTTGCTTGTTGGTTGGCCAGGCGCCAGATATCTGTCTGTCAGCCAAAAAAAAAAATAATGTCCACATGTGAATTATGTGCGTTGCTGTCGTAGATTTATGCGACACTTGTTCGAGTTCAGTTTCAGATAGATATTTTTTTCTACAATACTTATTTCTCATTTCAATTACTCATTTTATTTTTTGTATATTTTTGCAGGGGTCAACATGGGCTACATGGAAAACAATTATTCGAATTCAAACAATGGGGGCAGCGTCAACTCACAGGATTCGCTTTGGCAAGTGAAAATGTCTGCGGCAGCGGTTGGTAATCAACAGACTCTGGTCCAGGCACCACACAACCAGTATGTGGAACAGCAGCCCACCTATGGCTATGATCCGCTCACACACGGTGGCTATGGGGCTGTGGATGATTATGCTCCGTATCCACATTTGACGGCCACGCCCAGCCAGGTGGGCGATGAATATCACAATTTGCGTAACAGTCAAAATCCGTCCCGGCAGGATTACTGCAGTGATCCCTATGCATCTGTACAGAAGCCCAAGAAACGTGTCGATCAGCATTTAGGTAAGTTGAGAACTTGAAGAATTAAGACTATCGATTAAAATCGATATTTATCAAAAAGTGAAGTTCAGTGGAGTGTCAAATGCGAAAATGCAGGGGTTGTGTTTGATTTACAAGTTAAGTGAATACAAGAAAAGATAAAGCATAAGAATGAAAGAGCTAAGTTAAGTGAGATTAGTTTAAAGATTAACATCAAAAACTCATATTTCAACAATAAACTTAATAGAAAATAATAATCCAAGCTTGATTATAGGCAACAACAAACAAATCCAGTCTTAAGCCAAACAAGGCTTAGAGTTAGGAAGACACAAACGTTATAATATGCAAAAACTGTCAAAAATAAGTAAGCTACATAGAAAAGGAAAACATAAAGTTACGGAGGAGTCGCAAACAAATCTGACAACTTTCATCGCTGCAAGTTCGTTTTTACTTATGACACATTAAGCACCAGGGCTGTGGCTATCTAACAACTGTTTTTGCAAAGTTCACAACTTTAAGGCCAAACAGAAAGATTGGGGGGATAGAGCAGGATGCAAAAAGGGGATGGGAGCAACTGGCTAAGGGTCGCCTGTCAAAACTTACACACTGCGTGTTGTGGGTGTTTATTTATATGTATGTTTGGACTCGGACTTTCAGTTATGACAAGTTAAGCTGTTGGATATCAGTAACGTCGACCCTAAACTGAACAGCCTTATGCTAATTATATACGTACATATATGTAGATGTCTGACCCCAAGCACAAGCTCTGCCCACAACAATAACTGCAACATGTCACAAAGTGCGCCAGCGCTGCGATAGGCTTTTGCGATAGGTTCTTTCGCTTAAGGTTCTTTGATGTTGTTTTTGTTTTGGTTTTCTGTCTACTGCACATTTCTCCAAACAGTCAGTCTCTCCCTTTCTCTGTTTGACTCGGGCTTAAAGTCTTTGTTAACTTTTGCTTAAAGTTCAAGGAAGCAAAAAAAAAAAAGCATCCGCAATAAATGTGAGAAGAAGCCCCTTTTGGCAGTTTTTGCTGTTTGTTGTAATGCCAATAACACCGCAAGTGTTTTAAATTATTAAATCATAAAAAGAAAACCTTGCGAGAAACCGAAAATGCTTGGGGCTTAAGCCAAGTACATAAATCATAAACGCCGCTCAACTAACAGATGGCCTAGAAAAAAAAGGTTAGAGAAAATAAATAAATGACTAAAAAGAAAATATAAACCTATAGATTTTTAATAAATATTTAAAGCTACATAATTCTGCTTCTATTATGTAACAATTTCTGATAGTTTATAGTCAAATGATATATTTTTAGTTAATCTAGCCCTTTCTTCTGAACCTTTTCGAGAGTAGTACAGTGTATCAAATAGAGCGAAACAGAACTGGCTGCAATCAGACGGCCACAGGGCGTATGCGTGATGATGTTGCTCTGGCCAAATGTAGCAACTGCTGCTCGTTATATATGTATGTGTGGGTGTGCGGGTGTTTGTGTTATCTTTACGGTTTATGAGCGAGCACAACCGAAAAATAAAAACAAAATATCTATAAAAATTTCCCCCACTTTTTTTTTGTGTTTGTTACGGCGAGGGTTTTTATTGCCCGGCTTTGTTGCGGCAGGACGGAACAGGACTCGAAACACAAAATTGTTGTTATGTCCACGCTTGAAACTGTGTTATTTGTTAGGCGTGTGTGTGTGTGTGTGTGCGGTCGTGCGTGTGTATAAAATGCAAAAGCGTAACACAAATACAACAAATTTTGCGGTTGCTGCTTCGACTGCTGCTGCTGCTGCATAACAAAACACACACTGACTACGCCCCGCCCCCTCAGCTGCCTCACCGCCCCATTTGGCGGTCAAACGCAAAAATTGTGTTGTGCGCCAAAACTGAGAAGAAATGCGAAACCAGCAACAACGACAACAACAACGACAAAAACAATAACAACAAAAATTCGCAAATGTCAAACTGCCATATAAGCATTCCCAATTGTGCACAGATATATGTATAAATATATACAAATACATATGCAGATATGTATTTTTATTAAAACACATGCATCCCAATAAAAGGCAGCAACAAGAACAACAACGAATAAAAGATACTCTTTAAGTTGATAATTACAAAAACGAAAGATTAACAAATTTAAAACTAAAATCAAGGCTATGAATCAATGAACTGCCTTTAATGTTGTAGCTTTTTGTTGTTAGCTTGATAAGACTTTCACAGTTTTGATAAGAATATTTTCATAAACAAAATAGTTGTTTATATAGAAACTCATCTTTTAGCCTTCAGCTCTTTACTAAGCAGACTTATCGACACTGCTTTTAATGCTGTTCAAGAAAAGTGCACTTTTTGACTCTAAAAGTCTTTCTCAATACACATCATATGCTTAACATATAATGCCCCATACAAGAGTATTAAATATGTGCCCCATGAGTGCCGTCAAAAGCAAAGCAACTAAAAACTGAAGCAAACAGTTCAACTGCGAGGAATGTGGTGTGTGTGTGTGTGTAAGAGGCGGGGGGTAGAGTGGTTAGGTGGTTTCTGGCAGGGATTGACAGTGCTACAATATGCAAATACATCTTCATTACATTGATGCGTCAGCTTATGCACAGCTGTGTGTGTATGACTATCTATACACGAGTATGTGTGTGTGGCAACATGTTTAAAAGCTTTTACACTTGCCAAAGCTGATGCTGCAGCTGAGCTGTGCTGACTTTTGTGCCACTGCACAAGCAGATGCTGTTGTTGCAACACAGAGAGGGAGTGGCAAAAGGGGGGGGACCAAATAAGTGAAACTGGGAGGTTAGCCGGAAGGAAGCAAGGATGTCTGCGGGCAACAAATGCTGCGTAAGCAACATAAAAATAAAAATCATTCTTTCGGTTTTCCCTTACTTTTGTGGTTAAATGTGAAAGGGGTGGGGCTCTAGGCGGTGCGGGGGTTGAGTTGGGCGTTCAGTACTGATTGATTATGCAGACTTTTGTGTCAGTTGCTGGCGCATTTTCGCACATGAAGCTTAATTCATCATTAAATCAGCGATGCACAGGCAAGTAAAAGAATGAGAGAAAGAGTTTAAAAAATGGTTTAAAAAAAAAACCAGAGAAAATGAGATAACAGTTGTGAATTGTGGTGATGAAGGATTATTTGCAAACGATAATGCTATTGTTTTTGTTTTTGTGCATAAAGTTGAAAGCTCAAAAGTTTAAAAAAGTTAAATAATAATAGCTGCATGATAAACGGGTTCACATTTGCATATTCAACTACAAAGGATTAATTAATAAATAAAAATAGAATAAAATAAATTATATAAAGGTTTCAAACACTAATATTGAATATTTCACTGTATATTTGCTTCAGTGCTTGGATGTAAGCCAAACCATTTAAGCCAAGTTTAAAAGAGTTCTCAACTCGAACGAATAATACAAAGATTTCGCTATGAAAACACACTTGCAGCTTATATTACAGCAACCAGACAGATACACAAGGACTTCGTGAAAGTGGCTGACAAAAATGCAATGATAATAATCTCTAAAAGCTAGAAAAACAACTTAATATTGAAATCTGTAGACGAGTGTGCATGCATAACAGTAATAGAATCTGAATAGGGATAAAAAGGAAATTCCCATTGAGTCGATTATGAGTTAATATGATTCATTATATCCAGTCAATCGAAAGTTGTTATAACTTTCTCACCCATAAGCTCTTCAAGTGGTTAAAGTTATGCAACATTTTGCACTTGAAAAGAAAAAAAGTAGTGCAGCTACGCTTTTGAGCTAGTCCAATAAATGCTGTCTTTGAATGACGCACAAACTTATTCAAAGCGCCATAAAATCACCACGTATCGCCAACTTCCTCATTTATTTACCATCTTATCCTACCTTTCACACGGATATCCTTTGCAAGTCAAGTCGCATAAATCATGAGTCGGCAAGCGAGTCGAGTTGAGACTTTAACAACTAGACAGAAAGTAGAGGATTCCAACTCGCAGGCAACAAAAAAAGAACACTAAACACACACTAAGTGGATTTGTGAGGCTGTGCAGCAGCAACAGAAGCAGCAGCAGTAGCAAAAAAATATCTATATGTAAAATGGGTGGAGGGGAATGGGGGGCAATAATGATAAGCGACTGTGCTTGCTTTTACTTATTTTTGTATGTGTTTGGCTTGTGGATAAACTCGACTGCAATTTGTTTACTTTCGACAGTTTTTGGTGAAATTTACTAACTAAAAAAGAGAGAGTAGAAAAAATAAAATGGGTTATTACGAGCTTAGCACCCAACAGAAACAGAGCCAACATGAACAGAAACAATAACAACACAGCAACAGAAACATTGCCCAGTCTGAACCTTTGGGCCAACAAATTTGCATGAAAGGGCTAACAGCAAAAAAGAAAACTAGCAAAAATAGCACACATTTGCTTAAACAAAAAGTAACAGTAAGGATGCTTTAAACAAGCAAATGATGAACTAAAATGATATGCTGTACTTAAACAGAAGACAGCTCTTATGCAAGAGGTGTTGAAAGGATTATTCCGTGAGTAAGAAGTGCAGCCTTCTTTGCCATCAATAAGCTTGTAATGCTGCTATGCTCAGACTATTGCAGGGTATTAGAAAAAGTATAAAAATTCGTTCAACAGTGCGTATGCTTAACGCAAAAACGATTAAGTTGTTTCAAGTCGATTCGATTGCCGAGTCCAAGCACCCAGAAAAGAAGAACACTGTGCAAATTGAAAGATAGCAAAAGTGTTTGGAGAAACACAAAATGGGGAAAAAAAGATAAAGAAAAATACGTTAAAACCCACCTCTGAGAGTGTGTGTGTGCGAGTGTATGTAGGCGTGGCATGCATAAAGTTATGCGCATAATACGCACAGCTCACGTATTGGCCATAAAATACGATAGAAAAAGCGACAGAGAGACAGGTTGAAAGAAAAAAACGAGGGAAATCCTAAAAAGAGTTGAAAAATCTATATAAAAAAAGAATACTACAAAAGAGTAAAAAGAAAAATAAAAAAAACATTGAAACGAAAAGCGGATTCACATTTTTTGTTGTGTTTGCTCTGACTTTTTGGCTATGGTTGCTGCCGCTGGCAGAGCAAAGGAAACGATGCTCTGCCCAGGCAGCAGCAGCTTTTTGTTGCCTTCTATTTTGGGTCAAGTTTATGCAGATGCCGAAAGCCGAAAGTAGTATGGGGCGACAAACGCGCTTAGAAATTTTTGCACGCCCCGCACTTGGTCGATTGAGAGGGCAGAGAATGTTGACGGGACGGAACGGGAGATGGGACGAGGAAAAGCATGTTAAAGAGCAGTTGTTAAAAAGGATTTACCGTTTTATATTTTGTATGCGAGCCATGTGAGTGTTAGCCAAAAGCAATTGATGGGGGTGGGGAAAACATTGGTATTTGGCAAAAAAGTCAAAAGAATAGAACAGAAAACGAAGAAAAAGCGAAAAACATTTTTCACCCAAATGCGGCGATTTCGATTTTCAAATTCAAATTCCAATAAATTTTCCAACGATTTGGCTGGCACACAAAACACAATGCAAAGGAGCGCAAATCCTTCACTTTCTTTTATGTGGGATTTGCATTTTTTGCGGTGGCAAGAATTTTAAACAGCTGCCCCTTCAATTTATGCAATAATTTGTAGACAAAGATGTTTATATCGTTCATACAGCATCGCATCGTATCGTCGTTGTGGCTGTGATTCAAAATTAATGCGCTGTTTACACATATGTGCCAGATTGCGTTTGTTCTGATCCTGGTGCTGATCCTTTAGCCTGCGGATGGGTTGATAGCCAGCAGGCAGCAGCTGTACACGTTTTTATAAACAGAAACAGAGTAAATTTAATTTTAAGCTGCGGCTGCTTCTGCTCCTGCTGCTGCAATGTGGCAATGTTGACGTTCAATTGCAATTTGCAACAACTTCTCGAATTGTAATTAATTTTTTAACGACCATGGCTCGTTAGTGACAAAAAACAAGCCGACGTTTGTCACAAGGACTCAGTCAACTGGCAAATTAAAAGAATTGTATCCGCAACTAGTAAAAAAAAAAGCCAAAAGAACAACAACTCCGACGGACAATTTAAAGCTGCAATTCGACAGCAAACGAATAGTACAACAACTAAAAAAAAGTGTCAAATTGTTAAAGCTGCTCATGCAAAATCAACGGCAGCGAATTAACTTTTTAAAACGTGAACAAAAAACATAAAATAAAGCTTCATAAGAATTTAACTCAATTAAATTGCATTTTCGATGAGTTTCTAAAGGGAAAGAATGAAAGATATTGATAAAATGAACTCAGAACTTGATTTATCTACAGAAAACAAGAATTTATGTCTATAATTTTAACCCAATATTATGCGATCCTTAATAAACAATCCAGGTTTCAGTATGAGTGTGTGTTTGTGCTTGTTTGAACCCATTTTAGGCCAAAACTACTCATTCTTGTATGTAGCTTGTAAGCACTCATGCATTCAAGCAGCCTTTTTTTTAGACAATAATAATTTAAGCTACGCAAATCGAATCGAAAAAATTTCGCTAACCATTTTTGGCTTTTTTCTATCTCTCTCTCTCTCTCTTTGCCTTTCGTATAACTCTCACAAATCACAAAATATAATATTAAAATTTAAACAACAACCATTTGAACACAACGCACAGCGGACATCATTCAGGATGTTACGCTCTAACGGAGCGCTCAGGCTGAAGTAAGTTAATGCCAAGCCAAAGGCAACAACGGTCACCGTCAGAATCCTTGCGCAGTGATGCCTATGATGACGATGATTACAAATTTTTGAGTTGCAAAAAAATAAAAGAAACAAACATTCTTTGCCCTTTTATTTTAAACTTTATTTTTTATGCTTGTTGCAGCTTTTATTCATTGCTAAAAACACACAAACACTCCTCTCACACACACACACACCTTGCCCACATCTGCCAACACCAATTCAGTTCATCGTGTGTTTGATTTTTAATAGAAAACTGTTTTTGATTAGCATCTTTTTTTCCCTCGTTTGTTTTGGTTCGTGGTTTGAATTGTTTGCGCATGATTTTCAAGATATTTGACGAGTTTGCTGTTATTTGAAAACTAATTTTGAACTTAATTTTCGTTTTTTATTAGATTCACCATATCACGACGTAAGCGGTCTGCCCAATCCCTACAACATGGAGCACTTGGAACAGGACGAGGTCCTGCCGCCACAGCAGCATATGTCCCTCAGCTACGATGACAGTTTTGAGGGTGAATATTCGACAACGCCGAATGCCCGAAATCGTCGTGTCATACGCGAAATTATTGTCTAAAAACGTTAAAGTAACAACAACAACAACAACAGGCACTCTAAGCTCTACCAACACTTTTACACAAACACACATACAACCTGCTCATCATGCATCATACATCAATCATACAAAAGAAAAGAAAACTCCCATTGAACATTTTACAACGAAATCTCAAGTTTTTCTTTCACGTGTTTTTGTTTTTTCAAACTCAATTTGAGAAGTGGCCATTTTGAACTTTATTTTATATAATTTTTTGCTATATACATATACATAAGTATACAATTTTTGTTGTTATATAAGCAAGTATGATATCGATAAGTTGAGGGTACGTGTGTTGAGTTTTATTGGCAACGAATTGATATAAATATGATACGATATTTAAGGCATCGAGTCGAGTTCTCATTATCGAGGTGAAGAAAGGGGGAAAAAAAAACACAACAACCGCTCTAGTTAAGGTCGTGGCAGCACTTTGTTGACACTTATACACAAACAAACAAACAGTCTCCCACATACCACAAACACCATGCACTAAATGTTAAATACGAGCTACTTACTTATATCTATATATATATATATTGATATATATAAGCAGCAGTTAGGTAAGAGTACAGTTATACCTATGCTATGAGGTCCCAGTCGCATGCATTCGCAAAAAAATAATAAAAAGAAAAGAACTTAACTTCTAAGGCATCAAATGTTGAAATGAGCAATTTCAAAAAAAAAAAAATAATTATATATAAATGTATCTCTCACGTGTTTTTCGTAAGGCAAATGCAAACCGTTCACCATAGCGTGTAAGATTTAATC
The DNA here is from genome assembly GCA_018904305.1 of Scaptomyza montana. Lineage (NCBI taxonomy): Eukaryota > Metazoa > Arthropoda > Insecta > Diptera > Drosophilidae > Scaptomyza > Scaptomyza montana. The sequence goes on along the minus strand of JAEIGR010000037.1, from coordinate 295,861 downwards.
CTTTAAGAAATGTGGCCGCGAATTGTTTGACTTTTACTTTTGAACTCTCATAAGTAGGCAAAAGAAATATTTATTTAAAAAAAAAACAATTTTTGTTGCCTACTTTCCATCTTTGGAAGCATTTGAACGTCTTAGTTAAAAATAAAAATAAAATAAAAAATATTTAATTATATACATACAAAAACACAAAAAAAAAAAACAGTACGACCTGCCACAAAAAGCAACTAAATTTATTTACTTTACGAATAATTTTAAATTTTGTAATAAAAAATACGAAGAAATAAACAAAAAAAATATATATAAACTACAGTGAAAACAAAATATTGCTTTAAGTAAATTATACAAACAAAAATAAGAACTTTACAAAAATTATTACAAATAATTCAAAAATATATAGAAAACAAAAAAAAAGAAACCAACATCAACTGTGTAGCTTGACAACTTTAAATTGATTTCAAAAATTACATTTTTAAAAACTAATTTCGTTTTGTTTTGTGAGCTTTCTGTTAAAATTCAAAATTTTCTTATATAATTTTAAAACAAATTCACAAAAAGCTATTAGCATATAATTAAGTTATCAATATACATTTTTATATAGATATATATAAAAATATTAATGTTTAAATTTTTTATTAATGTTTGTAATCGCGTGTTGTTCGATAATTTTTCCGTTGTTTGTTTTTGCAACTTTTTGACGTTGGCACACAAAATGCAAAAGTGAATGATAAAAGTGAGAGAGTAAAAAGTTTTTGTAGCTAAGAATTAATTGTAAATACATGTGTAATTTGTATATATTTACTTGATATACAAAGTAAATAGGCATCAGAGAAAAACTTAAACATAAATTGTAGTTAATTTTAAACAATTTCAACAAGAATTTAACTAGTAAGCTAATTAATTAAGCAAAAACCATGTTTAAAAGCAAATGCCACAACAAAACTAAAAATAAAGAAAATAATAAAAAAAATATATAATAAAAACTGCATCACAATTGAAAACATTTCGTTAAAAAACAAAAAAGAAAAAAATCCCAACTGCGACAAGAATCTTTATTATACATAAATTATACACTTTAAAGCGAAGATATACATAAATTTTATATATATACAACAAACATAACATATACATCTACATCTACTTATTATTTGTAAATAAGTGAAACCATAAAACAAACACATATTTTAATTTCAACAAACAAAACAAAAATCCATTAAAAATATATTTCCAAAAAAACAAAAATTGTTTTTATTTGACTAAACGTTTTGGCTGATACGACATTAGTTTTTAGAATTTATTTGTATGCTTTACAGATTTTCGATACGATATTATATTTGTTTTTATTTGAACAAGTTTTTTCTTCATTTGTCTACAACGCAGCAAAAAATACAATGCAGTTAAATAATTTGCAAGTTTTTTGGGTGGTGTGTCTTGACATTAATAAAGCCAGTCAGCCAACACAGCAACAACAGCAACAAGAACAACACCAAGCTCTTGCTGCTTGCATAATGTGGCAGTGTTCTCATTTGATTGGCACCAAATTTATTGCATGCAATTTGACTCGGCAAAGTGGCAGCGCTGGCAGCAGGGCTGGCAACTCAGGCGGCGCCCGGAAGTAACACGACACTTGACATTTTAATTTAATGCCGTGCGCAGCCGACGCTGACAACGCTGCAGTTTGCATAAGCAGCAGCAACAACAACAAGCTGTCAAAAGCAAGTAGAGCGAGAGGTGCAAGGACATATGTCCTTTCTACTAACATAAAATCGATTATTTCTATTATTATTACTATAATAAAGGTACGCAATTTACTTAATTAAGTAAGTTACTTTGTGCTGCGACACATTCATATCCTGAGCATATTAATTAGTAATGCACAGCAATTTGCTTAGTCAACTTAAATTCTGAATAGTGCCGAGTGCTTAATAGTGATAATAATAAGAATTTATAATTACTACAGATTGCAGAAGTGGCCAAGCATGTTTAAGCTTGACATTTCATTAGTAAATAATGCCACAACTTAAGCATCTCTTTACTTAGCTCGAGCAGCAGCCTACTGGGAGACACGCACGTGAAAAAACAATATGTCAGTCAGCCCGAGCAGTAGTTATTTACTTGACAGCAGCAACTTATTGTTTATTTATTGACAGTGAGCAAATACATTTATGCTGACACAACATCTCAATACTTCTGCAAAGAGAATTTACGGCATAAGCTATATGCAAGGGTTGAATGGTAAGTATTTGATAAGGACTAAGAAATGGTCGATATCTACAAACCGACCTCAGAATTTGAACTCAAAGTTATATCCTTGGACAGTTTGAATGAAATTTCCAATGAATTTCCTATCAACATGCATACGTCTAGGGCATATTGGCATTTATCACATATTTGAACAAAGCGAGGCTGACTTTAAATAACTTAGGAGCATACTGAGGCGCATCATTACTTTTGATTGTTGTTATATAAATATTTTTCTCATTACTGCCGAAAATAAGACTTACGAAAACGTTTTTAAATAATAATCTAAATTCAGCCACACAATTTAAATTTGCAATCAATGCAAGAATTAAGGCAATGCTGAACATGAAAAAAAACAAAGAAACAGCTATGCAACATTTAGCTAAGTAAAATACACTGCCTAAAACCAGCTGTCAATCAATAAAAAAGAGGTTTGTATCGGTACTATTATTAAAGTGTGATGATGTTGTTATTTTGATAAAGAAGTTATAATACAATTACAGTTACAATGCTATGAACTGTATCTAAAACATCATTAACTCTTCACCAAAAGAGTAAAAATACCACACACAATTTTGAGCATATTTGAAATTGAGAAGAGTAAATAAAAAACGTGACGCCAATTCAAATGTGCAACAGCTGCAGTTGCTGCACTGAATAACATATTTTGTCTAACTAGGCCACTGGCCACTATAAATGTATGCATATATATACATACATATATAAATTCATATATATGCGAGTATGAATTTGTGAAATCTGCTGAACTGCTGACCCGCTGACGACCGACATGTCGAGCTGTCGCTCATTCGTCCACCACCCAGCAGCAGCATTTTATTCATTCAAATGTCAGCAAGTGAGTGGAAACAAAAGCGTACCCATATGCAATTCATTTACTGCCCTATTCAGAAGACGTGCCACACCCACACAGCAGGGCTGAAGTGGAAGGTTTGCTGAGGTAAAGTACGATATGGTGTGGTACCATCAATTATAGTGGTGCCGGCGGTGTTGCCTAATTGGATTATGCCACATTACAGGTGCAAATTCGTAGAATTGCGGCAAGCGAGGCTCGTGCTAAAAATCACTATCATAATGAGCAACACACAGAGAGAGAGAACGCGGAGAGGCACAAGGAGAGCGTTGAGTAGACCATTAGTCGTGCCACAAAACTCAACGCGAAGCTAGGCCAAAACAATTGCAAGTTGTTGTTGTTGCTGCTTTTGTTATTGTTGCCAGCAGCAACTTTCGAGGACTTTAAATGAAATTACGCGAAAACTTTCGGACGGCAGCAGCAGCAGCAAACATTTGCCAACTTTTTTGAAGAGATCAGCCAGCCGCCAGTAGTGGTTAGCACTGGGTCGAGTGGGCGGAAGTGGAAAAGTGTAAGTGGGGGAGGCGCGCGTTTCTATTGCGGTTTGCGGCCCGATTGTGGCACGCACAAAAACTTGCAACTTGGCCCGTGGCACAAACACACAGGCACACATAATGAGTTTCATAAATTAACACAAATTAAAGATACGAACAAGTAGTAATTTACCTATGCGAAACTATATAACTGCCTCAGAAGTCAGCCATTAAACCAGTTTCTCGCACACTCACACAGTCACACACAAACACATATAGAACTCAAACGCGTCTTTTGTACATGTTGTGCGGCCATTGGTTTGTAATTAATGCGACCAGCAAGCTGACCGAAAGACCAAAAGACCAGAAGCCAGCCTTGACTCAATCGCTTTGCGGTCGCCTTATGTGGTCCAAAAGCAGTCAAATAGTGTTGCCTGTTTAACAGACAAATGTTAGCTGCTTTTCTGATTGTGATTGGGATGTAAGCGTGTTATGCCAAAGCAGCCACACATAATTCTGTCACTGTGATTTCTTAATCTTGCTACTCTTAACTGTGACCGTGGGTAACTGTGGCTGTACTGTGTGGCATGCTTGAGGCATGCGTTGAGTGCTTTTCTGTTTAATTTTATTTATTATCTGTCTAATCTTTGAAGTTGCCTGTCTGCCAATATGTCTGTTGTGTGTGTGTTCTTACATATGTGTTTGCCTTTAGCTAAAAGTTTTGGGTTAAGGGTATTCCAACTGTTACGCATTCATTTATTAATCACATTCAAGCCAAAGACGTGTGTATGTCTACAGAAATTAACTGCCTGCCTTGGCTGAAAGTTTGAGCGAAACTTTCGACAGCAGACGAGCATTTAGATAAAATACTTAACGCAAGTGAATTAGAGAAGGCATCAATTAACCAGAGAAAACTGTTAACACATTCAGCTGTCGATTAAAAATTAAACAAAGCTAATAAAATGTACAAAGACAAAGTATGAATTGAAATCATTTTAATATTGTTGCACTTTTTTAGTGCTTAATTAATATTAAACATTCATGCATTAATTAAAGGCTGAGAGTTTTAATACAAGTGCTCTTTGAATATTTGCATAATTGACGCAAATGAAAATTGTTCATTCAATTAGCTTTGGGTTTTAACAGAAAAAATGTTTAAAATTATATTAACGTGCTCTGAAGATAACTTTAAAGGTCGTATTAAATATACTTCAGTTTTTAATATTATTTTGCATTGCAGAAAATTCAAAATATGGCAAACCCATTAATTCCTGATACAATTGGTTTTTCAACTCAAATTAATTTGAGGTTCAAGAAACGAAAGTTAGTTTCAAGTCTTAAGCGTTCTTGTTTCCAAACTTAAAATTTGTTAGGTAGCTTTATTTCGGGTTACCAAATGGAGTAGGAATAAAACCTGGCAACTAGTCAAAATATACTTATATATTTGTGCAATTTATGAAAGGGATGTTTCCGACTTCCACCGGGCATGGTAACAGCGCGGCCAATTAGGCCAACACTTGACCTGGAGTCGGTGGGGCTCTGCAAGTTTTGGATTCTGGCAGCAGCTGTTCATTTTTGTGGTGCCGCAACTAATCCCATCCCGCTGATTGGGCTTACAACGCCGGCTTTGTGGCAACTATGCGAGCCAAAGTGCAGCCAAAGTAGTGTGAGGCAAAGGGGTGTGGGTATCTCTCTCTCGTGCCACTATATATACATATATATATTTTTTTTATTTCGTTGATAGCCGTTATCAGGGCTTAGGCGAGGCCGTTGCAAAGATCTCTCTCGCCTCTTTTCCCAGCGGCGTAATTTGAAGCGCAAATATTGAAGTTGAAAACCAGCAACGCTTATAAATGTTATAATCATAATGAGCAAATGTTTAAACAGTAGCCAAGGGTTTGGGGAGTGACGAGGAAGTGGTGGGTTGAAGGGTGTGGGTAGACACGCGCCTAGAGTTGCATAAATTTTCTGTGTGAATGATAAGCTACCCGAAAATTGTAGCAAAGCAACCCTCGCAAAATCGTGATTGTAATTATGAATGAAAATTTGAATTGCAAGCGTGGCAAATGAACAAAACGAACAGTTTCAAGCTGCCAGCCAGCCTAAAACCAACCCCCCCCATTTCAAACTGTGAATTTCCAATTGCCACGTGGCCCGGAACTTTGGTTGGAGCAGTAATTACACTCAGAAAAATCTATGAGTAAAACTTAGTGAAGCAAAACTTTTTGTTTTTACAAAATATTATGTTTAATAGTTTTCATGACGACTCTTTGACTTATAAATTACAAAAAATAAAAAATATTGCAACTATTTTGTATTCTTTAAAATGCAATCATATACAAATTTGATGGACACAAAACTTTTTAGACCTCCTTCATTAATTTATGTTGAGTGTATTGTGGCTGGACCAGCTGGGCTGGTCACGTGTCGCCATGGGTGAGGCGTCTCGCGGGCGGAAGTGCCAATAAGTAGTTGTCAATATTGACTGATTATCTCAACACGGCGGAAAGTGAACGCCCGGGACGGAGAATGGATACCCGGGAGGGTTGCTTGACAGTCATGATTGCGAATAGTTGAGAGAGAGCGCGCGAGACTCCAAACGGAAGTAAACATAAATCACAGCACTGCAAGAGGGAAGAGCGGGCTATGAACATAGGGGGCGGGAAAAGGAAGACTGCTTCTCCGGTGCAATGCAATTATTTAGCAGGAGATGGCAATAATTCAAGACGACAGGAAGAAGCAGCTGCCATTTAGTTGCACTTACAGGAAATGCGCATAATTGCATCTGATATCAATAGACCCAAAACAAAACAAAAAAACACAAAGTGTGGGAATAAAACTAAATTGGGTATAAATAAAGATATCAAGAATGGATCAGCCGAATAGTTAAGAAAAAAAAAACAACAAATACTTATGAAGCGTGCCTGCTTTGAGTAACTGTATGATAAGCAAAGAGAGCTTAAACATATGTACTAATATATAATAAGAATCCGAATTATGTAACTTTTTAATGCTCTTAAAGATAATGTCACAAGAACAAATACATAAGTTGCTTTAAAGCAAAATCACTCGATAATAATGTGAGTACTCATTCTGTATATTATGAAACAATATTTCTTTACACCAGTTATATGTACATATTCATGAATGAGTGTGGAAGTGAGTTGAAATGAAACTGAGGATCACAAACGAGTGAAACTCGCCTTATCGACAGCAACTCAGAGACGCAGACCCAGAGAAACGAATTAACGGAGAGTCGCAGAGTCAAAGAAACGAAATGGTAAAAAGTTCGTAACGATTCAGTCTTAGTTCGCATTCAGAATGTCGCACAACTATCGAGTGTTGCGTGTTGCATTGGCGCTATTTCTGCTCGGTTTACTTGAACTGCGTTCGGTAGAAGCCCGTTGCAATAAGCCCGATGATCTGGCCAATGGAAGTATACTGATGAGAAGAAGTTTTATACGTTTTCGTTGCTCCTACCATTACTTTCTAATGGGCCAAGAAATAGTTACTTGTGGTTTGAATGGACGTTGGAAAGGCGAGCGACCCTTTTGTGCCAGTAAGTACCGGGCGCGTAATAATCTCTTTAAACATGAATCATCAATTTTTCTCCATCTCTCTCTTTCTCTCGCTTAGGGGAAGGGTGCACTAAGCCGCCAGATCCGGATAACGGCGAAATTGAGTTGCAGAATGGCCGTGCCACAGTTCTAATGTGCAAGGATGAATATGTGATTGCGGGCAATCCTGAGGCCTATTGCAATGGTCACAATTGGGATCGTAATATAGGCGTTTGTCGTCATCGCAATCACTCACAGGGTCACGCCTGTGATTTCGAGAGCGAAGATCTGTGCGGCTGGGTGCCACAATTGCCGCATATGCAACCCTGGCGACGTGTTGCCACAGTGGGACACTTTCACTCCTTTCGCACAGGACCAAGACACGATCACACGTTCCAGAACAGCTTTGGTGGACATTATATGTTGATCGAAACTACATTTGGCGCCCATCATTTACAATCGCCCATCTATCCGAGTAAATTGAGTTTGAAGACAGCATGCTGTTTTAAATTCCATTATTTTATGTATGGTTCGGGTGTAGGGGATCTGGTGGTGTCTGTCAAGCCACATTGGAGGTCTGTAGAGCAAATGTGGCGGCAATATCGCGAAGAGTAAGTATGAGAATAAAATAGCGGATGTTGATGATAAGGCGGCGTTAAACACTTGGAATAAAAAAACAACAAATGTGTCTTTGAAAATTGAATCGAATGTTAATGTTTCTCAGCAACACTTTTTAGTTCCTTTTAAAAGTCACGATTATAATAATTTATCTCACCCTATCGCCCTCTCTCTCTCGCTCTTACTCTCTACACAGAAATGCACTATTCAAAATATCCGGCAATCAGGGCAATCAATGGTTTGAGCACACTATCAGGATCGATGAAATGAACTACGATTTTCAAGTGGTTTTTACGGCCACGAATGCCAAGTCGCAGTTTGGTGATATTGCCATAGATGATGTGCGTTTGATGACGGGCAGCGATTGTGGCGGTGTTGGCTATACAACCACAACAGAGATGTCAACAGATATGACTATGGAGCCAGCTTACTACGACATGATGAACTGCAGTCAGCGTTGCGGCGAGCCTGCACCAGCAATGGATGTCAAACGCTCCGATGGCAAACTGATCAAAGCCTGTGGTTGTGATGAACAGTGTGTGGATTTGGAGAATTGTTGCCTGGACTATTTGAGAGCATGCATTGTTCGGTATGAGGAGACCACCGAAGAGGAAACACCAAGTATCGACATAACAACAACAAAAACGACAAAAACGACAACAACAACAACAACAACGACAACTACACCAAAGCCAAACACAACAACAACAACAACGACTACAACGAGAAAGCCAACAACAAGAGCTACAACAACTTTAGCTACAACGAGAATAACAACAACACCCGCACCAACATCAAACGCTACGACAACTCGCAGAGCGATTCCAACAACAACTACAAAGAGAACAACGCCAACAACAACAACTACTACAACAACAACACCACAGCCCAAAACAACAAAAACAGCAACAACCACAATGCGTTCAACATCAAGTACATCCGGAATGCATGTTATAACCGGTGAGTTTTAGGAGGAAAATTCAGTGGCTTCTTTTCAAGACTCAACGCATTCATCAACTTTTTTTTATGTCTTCTCTCCAGCACCTCCAACGAAGCCACATCGAAGACGCGTTACATGGCCAGTGCATCCAAACGATATTAAAGGAGACATCGATAAGCAGCACAGCACGAATCCTGCACGTTTCATGTATATCCTCATGCTAGCCATAGTGCTGATCGTTATTGTGGCCAGTGTTATATATCGTTGGCAGCGACCCAATGGCTCCAGCAATGAGAAGTCTGTCAGTTTTCAAAAAGCCTTTGCTAAGTTGAAAAGTGCAGCATTATCGACAGGTGGATATCGTCGGCGAAGAAACGATGCGAGCGCACCCTTAGTCACCGATCTTGATAACGATAACGGCTACGAAGATAATGTACAATTTGAAGAAATGGGCGTTGATATACGCAATGTGTCGGAGCTTTAACAAACACAAGTGAATATAGAGGAAAAGTGTAAATAAACCTCTCTAACTTTAAAGATACCTTTTATTACTTAATATTGAATTGTAGTTGCATATTATATTTTGCAATAAAATTTGAAAGAAACAAAAGTCATTCGAATATTAAAAATATCCTAGTTTCCATCAAGATTGTAAACTAAGTACATTAGCCAGAAGAAAACTTAACAACTTTGTGGTGCGTGTTGCAAAATTGCAAGTTGATCTTAAACCCTTAATTTCTTGAGTATAATCTAGACCCTTTTTGAGTTGCAGCCCAGCACGTTATCGATTAAGTATCAGATGCAGATTAAGATTGAATAATGAATGAGTGTCTCTGGAATGAGTGTTTGGTTAACGAGCACTCTTGAGTTGGTCTTTCCCCTAATCAAATTTTGTACTGGCATATCAGTTGTCATAGCTTCGGGGCCAAGGTATCCTTTCTATCCTGCTGTTAACTTGCGCCAGGCACGTGGCATACTGCAACCACCAGCTGGCAACTGCCTTCAACTGCCCCAACCCAATTGCTTGGTTTTCTCTCTTAACCACCCATTAAGAGGCTGGGCTCATGTTTTAACAGCGGCTTTTGGTTGTGATTTAGTGGCTGGCCGTTGCGACAGCAGCCGGCTTAGCGTCTGGCCAGACACACACACACACACAGCCCTGCAACCGCTGACTTTCCTTTGCCCCCTTCTCTCCACACCACCACGGTGGTGCAGTAAACGTTTTGTGCGGCACTCAGCACAAAATTTTTGGGCATTTCCATGCAATTATTGTCGGCCAACACACAGCCACCCCCGAAACCAAAGCCAAACCCCAAAACTCCCAACCAGCATCGTAGTTTGCATGCTCAACAAATTTTCACAGAAGATTTTGGAGCGAGAAAAACGTTTTGGGGCAAAGCGTTTTGTGCCCAATTGCGCGCTTTAGCTTTCTTTTCTGCTGTACTTGTTTTGCATTTTCTTCTTTTGGCGCGATTTCCGTTTTTCATTTTTAATCCCAGACACCCTTGTCAGCAATTGCCACCCTACCCTTATATATTGCTTTTGCTGCTGCTGTGTGTGTTTGTTTTTTTTTTTTTATCCTGTTTGGCTTTGTGATTAAGCACCCGCTGCTCTATCGACTTCTCACACATCATTTGACGAAACTTTTTTTTTTTTTAATTAAAATGGCATTTTAATGCGCCATAAGGAAATAGGGTTAGGGGTGAGGTATCTGAGCGTGCTTTGAGACGCTTTTTGGGCATTTTCTTAATGCGCATTGAAGTCCTAATTAAATGTGAAGTGCAGGAGCTGCTTGTCTTAGAAGGATGGCTGTTTGTTTACTAGAAGGAGGGGCTTGGTCTCGTAAATTTTTCCAAGTTACATTGACAAACATTTTTGCATGATATCGTTATCTTTTGGGTTCTAGACGCTCCCTTGTGTGTGTGCGTGTGTGTGTGTTTGAGTCCTTAAGGGTCAAACCTACCTCACCCTAACCACACTCCCCTTCCGCAATTCCATTTCCACAGTTACAATTTCATTCGCGCTTATCGCTGCAATAAATCGCATTAATTTATTGTCCTTGCCTCGCATATTTTGTGTCCACTGAGCTCCCCAGCTCTACAAAACTACGTTACACAATTTAATGGGCTTGTCCATATGGGTTGTCCAGGTAGACCAAATACTATAACCCCCTTACACCCCCCCTTAATTCCTCCAACGCGCGCTCTTGTGGTGTTATTATTGTTTACCATTTAACACTTTTTAGTCCGTTTTTCGGCTACCTGAAAGTATGCAATATGCCGCAAGCGAAAAACCGCAACAGAATTGGAGCGCAACATAATGAAAAAGAGAAACGGTGTGCAAGAGGGAGAGGTAGCGGGAATGGGATTGAAAGTGTAAGAGAGTTGGAAATTACTTTCAAAGCTTTTCATATGCTGCAGATGAGCGAGCGCAAAAGTTATTTCACAGGGCTTGTTATAGAAATGATAAAACGAACCCTTGGGATCGGAGTCTATTTATGTTGAGGTGTCTAGGTAGAGGGAAAGTGAGAGAAACTGGGAGCAAATTTGTGTTCTTTGTTTTTTCTAACAAAATAAAAGTCTTTAAATTTCAACTTTAGGGCATTACAGCATCGATCTATTCAATTAAAATATTTTTCCCATAATATTCTTTATACTATTTTTCGGTTGTTGAAAGAGAAAAAGAGTTTCGTATTGGTTTATTTTTATCTGTGTCAGCATTTCAGTTTAGTAGTTGTTATCTTGAATGCATTGGTCATGTGCGAAATTGTTGCCCAGATGCTTATCAACAGACGCCAACGAGCTGCGTCAGTCTCACTTGGCCAAGAGAGAGAAAGAGAGAGAGAAGGGTGCTGGGGCTTGTGCTTTGTGGGCAGTTGGAATATTTATAACGCCATGGCTGCAATTTATTATGCAGTGCAGTGTGTTGTTGCATACTGTGTGTGTGTGTGCTGCAGGGCCTGCCTGCCTGTCTGGTATCTGGACATGGACATTTCTTCACTCTACTCGCACACACTTGAAAGAAGGACGAACGACCAAAACCGACCAGTCACCAAAGATGTCACCTAGGCAAAACTGCAGTTGCCTTACCAAAAAAAAGTACAAGAAAAACTAACCCAAACCAAAACCTTTCCCTTCTATGGCGATACCATTTAAGATTTATGCGCCGGAGTTATGGCGCATGCTGAAGGGGAAACTTTATCGTTCGACAAGGTTTTTGTATGTGTGTGTGTGTGTGTGCACACACAGGCCTGATTCACTACACTCTATATGTCTGCCTGCAGTTTTTGTTACTGCTGTTGCTGTTCTTCTGCCTCTTCTACGTTGTTTTTTTGGTTTTTTTGTTCTGGACATTTCCTGTTGCCGTTGCACGTTATCAGCTCTAAAAGTTCTTGTTGCTGCGGCGCTTTTAGAATTTTTGTTTTTGTTTCGAATAATTTTTTGTATTTGTTGGTCATATGTGTGAAAGTATTTGCATGCCTTTGAATGAACTAAACTGCGTCTAAAGTTCTTTGCTATTCGCAAAAGTAAACAATAAACAAGATAGCGTTGCTTTAAGTAAGCAGCAGAGAGTGAGTTCGAGAGACTTGTTAATACTCTTACTCAAACTTTAATAGTAAATAAAATGGTTAACAGGATTTGAAGCAATTATTTACTCATTATCTGATAGATTTATCCATTTCAATATCTTTACAATTGTTTGGTTTTCCAACCCAGTAACAAGATTTCTTTCCAAAATGCTGAACACATCTGTAAATATGCATGCGGATTTTATCGAAACCAAGCCAAAATATTCAATTGTATGGATTAGAGATAAGTTTGCCAAAAACCGCTTATCATGCGGACAAACACACACACAACAATTGCTTATCGCTTAAGCTGACAAAACGTCTCACAAAACTGATATGCTTTGTTAGAGAGCAAAAACAGCAGTTGTATTGAAATTGCGTTAAGTTTTAATGATAAGAGAGCGCCCGCTTAACAAAGAAGCCTAGAAGTATCGACTCTGATATCTAACTCTAAGCTTGTTTCTCTCTCTCTCTTTCTATTAATTCCCTTACTCTCGGTTTGGGTGATAAGTCCCTAATGTTGTTTTTAAGGGGCGGCAAGCAGCTAAGGAAAAGTCATCGTCTGTTGCCAGCCTCATCATTATAATCATTGTGATTGGATTCAGTAGCACAAAACTAATTAAGCATCGCATTTCGTTTCCAATTCGGTTGCTCTGGGGAGCAACGAAAATTCAAGAGACGGTCAGAAAGACAAAGAAACAAACCCAAATCGAAATCGAAATATAAGCCAAATATATTTTCCGTTGCCAAAGCGATTTCATAATTAATATGAACCAATTACTAAAGCAACAACAACAAAACCTTAAACCTTGTAATGGATATGAAAAAATAAATAAAGAGAAAGAAAAGACAAGGAAAAACGGATCGAAATCTGTAAGTGAAAATTCGACTACTGTTGCTTTTTCTTGTTACTATTCTTCTTTTCTTTTTTTTGGCTACATCTGCTGTATTTTTGGATTGATGTGTGCATTACATAAGCACTTATCTGCATTCACTTCCGCAACATGCCCCCATACCCCTTCCCACTTTACAAATCTAGAATGCAAGACAAACAGCAAAATGAATAAAACGTGCAACGGCGGCAAAAATTCTCTAACGGCCCCAACTCCCACTCCACCCTCAACAAAATCATCATCACCCCAACCAAGTCCAGTCCAACGAAAACATATCGAAAATCAAACAATTGTCTTTAGCACAATGAAGAGCAGCAGCATTCATTGTATTGCAACACCCAGCGTTCACATGATGTATTCCTCCCAAACGGAGCAAGCGAGTAGAGAACACGGGATCTCTTCCTGGGTTTAGCCTGCATTCGGCTTTGGCTTTGGCTTTGCTTGGTTTAATCAGCAGCTTACAAGGGTAAACAATGTAGAGAGACAGGCAGAGAGAGAGTGGGAACGTTGGAGACCCGGAGCACTTTGTTCGTTCCTCCCATCCGGAACAAAGTCAGAAAGTAAATGCAATGTGAAATGAACAATGAACGAATATAAAATATCCTGACATTAAATTTGCTGAAAAAATATTAGAAAAAGGAGTCCTTTGATCTTAACAAACAGAAAACCTTCAAAACAATGTGAGGAAAGCTATCAGACAGAATGGTTCTATTAAAATTCCAGTTGAAATACATTGAAAACCTTGAAAATATCTTAAAGTTGACTCACAATAAACATTTACTTCATAGACAATATTATTAGTTTTTAGCTTTTATAGGGTAGCAGTGAGTGCATTTATTTGAAGAACCTTTTTTCAATAAACCAAAACGCAAAAGGCGATCTATCAAAATCAAATTGAAATCTTTTGCTCATTTTTGAGCTGACTGAAAAAACATTTGGGGATTGGTTTAAGGTTTGGCGTACGTATTGCCATTGGCATTGCAGTTTGTCTTTGGCTTGACTTGTCGAGGTTGCTGCCACGCCCCATACCAACTACTCCTTCTCACAAAAACCCGAAACTCCTTGTCTCCAATTTCTGCTGCCTTTCAGTTTCAGCCTCCCCGGTTTCAGGTTCCCCGTGCCGTGTCAATCAATGTCAATAAAACAATTACTGTCACTTGCAGCTGGCGGACGATGCTAGTTGGAAAAAGGTAGAGATGAAACAGGAACTGATGCAGCAGGAGAAAAGAGACAAAGCAAAAGAGCTGGCTGGTTAGTGGACGGTGTCATGTTCTCGATGAGATGCTGCTGCTGGGGCTGCTGCTCAGTGGCTGTTGCAATTGCCAATGGAGTTGAACTGTCTAGTTCCATTATGGGATTTAGTTCAGGAGTTAATATTAGTTCAGTTGGGTTAATATTATGAAATGAGCATAACGATTATTGATACCTTTTAACAATTATAATAATATTTGCAATAATCTCAAAAATCTTAAAATGCAAAGAAGTTAACATTGTTATTAAACTTGATTTTACATTCTAGCTCAGCCGGAATGCACTTCTCAACTATTTTTGAATTAAAGACTCAGTTGTTCCGTTTAAAACGAAGTTCAATTGAACTTATTCTGTGCAACTCTAATTGCTATTACTGAAGTTGAGGTTGAATATCGAAGGCGACTATACGCACACACACCCGCCCCAAACAAACACACAAACACAACAGTTGCACACAGTTCACGCCCACTTACCCACCCTCTCTCCCTCTCTCTTTCTGTCCATTTTACACACTCAATTTTCTGGTACTTCTCTCCACCCGCATTTTGGGCAAATGCTTGCGGTTCGAGGCAAATACCCTTCGCTGGCAATAAAACTCGACTCGACTCCGATTGTTGCTGCTGTTATTGTTGTTAGTTTTGTTGTTGTTGCTGGTACTGTGACAAATCGTTTGTTTTAGACATTGCTGCCATTGGCATAATCGCACAGTCATTGCAGTTTGCAACAAACGCCCCGCCTACTTTGCCACCCACAATGTTGCACAACTGAAGGCCATTTGCCATTGCCTTTGCTGTTGCTGTTGCTTTTGCTGCTGGGTTTTGGTAAAGTTACAATGTATCTACTTTTGAGTTACATTGTCTCGGCATCGAAGTTGCGTTGACAGCCATCGTTCGTGCCAGTCCTTCTACTACTATACTGCCTTGATTGTCCTTTTGGCAGTCGTCAGTGCATTTGCGGGTTTTTGGCCACAATTTCGATCGCATGCATTATGCATGGCCAAGAGCTTAATACCCCCTCCGTCACCCCCTAGTCTGGATTGTGTGTTTAGGCAGAGTCGACATGCGGTGCGGTGCCCCTTTCGGCAAATTGCAACACATGACAAACTTTGTGTTTAGCCAACAGTGGAAATTACAACGAGTATTGAGTTGAGTTGTTAGCGGGATAAGTGGATGGTACGGAGGGGGTGGCTGGAATAACGCGAAAAGTTTGCATACGAGTATTATAAAGTGGAATGAAGGAGGGAGTTATCATAAACTCGCTAAAAATGATTGTGTAACTGCCATAGCCTGCAATTTGACACGAAGTTTTTTGTGCGAGAGCTCAAATTATTGTCATTTATGAATCAACTAGAAATCGGATATGTTCAAATCGACAATTAGTTTGTTCATTAAATGGAAGAGAAGAGAGAGCGAGAGAGAGAGAGAGAGAGAGACGATAGTAGGTTGAAAAGAATTAAAGACAATATACTCTTTACGATTGCCTGAAATCAGTCAAACTTCCATGTAACAAACTTTAGTTTAATGGAGTTTTCTATATAACGAATTCAATTCTAGAACTCTGCAATATGATTCAATCAAAAACCCATTCTATGGTACGACTTTTCTCTACTGTAAAATCTTTTACAAAACGCGGCCTTATAAGATACACAGCAATGGTTAGTTAAACTGTCTTCTGTACGAGACGAAATTCTATTTGCCACAAAATGCTGCATAATTCATGGATGCATTCAGTAGGGCCATCGACGAACAAGCTGCAGCCACAAGAAAATTCCACGAAATTCATGAAATATGCACGATATTGATATCGAAATTGTCGAACAAACTGCAAATGAATTATAAATTGGGCATTGCAAAAGCAAAAGCACTGACAATGTAGACGACAACAGTAAAGCAAACAATGATAAATCATAAACCAATTCGAATCATTGTTATGACAAAATCGTGTTAAAGTTAGGAAATAAGTATGAGATGGAGCAATATAGTGATAAAATGTTGTTGAGCTAAAATAAATGTAAAGCGGCAAAACTTTATTTTCATTTCTCCTACTTAGAATTTCAAACACATTTAAAAACGACAATTCATAACCCAGACTATCTGGACTATGCTGTCGAAAAGTGCCATACTTTAATAAAATGCCACAAAAATTTGAATACAAAAAAGCTTAAAGAAAGCCCAAAACATATAAAGCTCAAAGCAAATTAGTAAACAAAACAAATTCTAGCTTTATTTCACAGTGTGAAATTCACACCTAACAGAAGCCATGAAAAAAGGCAAAACAGTTTTTTTTTAGTGTGCATAAAGTTTTATAGTAGGAAAACACTAAAAAACAGTTAATTAAACAAAATATTACACAGTGGAAAGTGTGGTCAAACTTATATTTAAAGTTCTGAAGAAAGATCATACAATATTATTACATTATTATAGACTGCAATATCAAATTTATATGTTTATATGATTTTAAAATCAAATCCTTTTGTTTTAAGTAATCATCTTTGTTCTCTCTGTATTTATTATTACCCCAAAAGCAAGCAGCAAAATTTCACCAACTGACTACAAATTGCCGCTTGTTGATTAGACAAAATACAAGTCATAATGCCAAGAGACTCTTTGCTTGCCTCTGCCTTCTATCCCCACTATACAATCTCATATTTGTTAAGCAACAGTGTTGAAAATCGAATATTTTGATGACAAAGGCGATGTTGCGATGAAACAACAAAGTCTTCTTTGCCACATTTGCCGCATTTGTAGCCGTTGGTATTCTAAGGCAAAACTTGCAATCTAAAATGTGGACAATACAAAAGCGAGTTCCTGCCAAGAGCAGTCAGCAGTCGGCAGCCAGCAAACAGCGCAGAAGGCATTGCCATAAACTAGAAGTCTGTGGCGCCTCCTGACACGTAAACCATTTGGCACGCAATGCACTTGCAGACTCTGACTCTGACTCCGACTCCGACAACGACAACGACTCCTTGCCGTTGATGCTGATGCTGATGGTTGACGCACATAAAATGCGAAATGCTGAACACAAAATTTTGCAGGCAAGCAGCAGCAAACAGCAATTTGCCAGCAGCTAAAGCTGACTCTGTCTTTGGCAGCATAATGCGATTTGGGAATTGATTGTGCCACAGGCCACTAGACTCGGTGATGTTCTCTCTTCTCTATGTGCTACTTATATGTATGATGCAATTGTCGATGCTGTACTAAATACAAATCGACTGACTTTCTCTTTAGCGTAATATTGTCGGTTTGTGTCTTGGTTCAATGGGTAAAATAATTTGACGGATATTAAAAACCATTCTCAAGTTGATATTGCATTTGATGAATTAAATTGGCGAACTATAATATTTTTAAAGCATTACAAAGTGCTGAAGCACATTTTATATTCAATAAAAATTCCAATGTGAGCCCGATCACACGGAAGAGGTGTAACCATTTTGAAATTAAATATTTTGGTTCGACCATCTCAAGGCTCAGTTTCCCGAACCTAACTTGAACGTGAACGTTATCTTGAAAATCAAGCGATTACGCAAAACGTGAAAGTAGAATAGAATAATATAAGAATTTAGGATTATTATTACCCAAGAAGCCTGTTTTTTGCTGGATCTTTAAAATGTTTGCTAGCATTATTATATAAATAATCTTTTCCTTGAAACAATTTTAAAAAAAACTGTTTCGACATGAACTTGAACTTGAAATTCAGTTTTCTGCAGGTTGTCAACTTAGTTTTTTTTTCAAAATGCAACTAAACATTGTAAGGCAAAAAGTTCGACCTGGGCATTGGTAAAATCTTTCGACTTCCATAACTTCGGCAAAACTGACCCGATTTTCAAAAGCAATGCCTTAAAAGTCGGGGTTTGACCCCAAGAATAAAACTGCATTAAAGTTAACAATGTCAATGTCAAGTTAAATAGACGACCTTGTTTTTAGTTCACGTTAAGCTATGTTCACGTTATCTCAAGTTCGGGTAACTGAGCTTTAATTGAGCCTTCAGTCGGCTTCTCTGCATCTTAGCACAACAAGTCGAATGCCAAGCAATGCTGTCATAATTTTTCGAGCAAAAAATGTTTACCTTTAAATTTAATCACACAAATTCCAGTTAACTCATACAGAAAGAGGCTTTCTTTTTATGATCCTGTGTAATATATGAACGTACAACGCATTTTCATAAATTATACTATCGATATACAATACGATATAACTTGTACAGATTACATGCTTACTTCTTGCGTTAGATTCTTTGTATGTATTTGAAACAAGATTTTTATTCCCCGAGCCTATAGGTGTTTACACACATCAAAAATGTTTATATCAAAACCCACAAATGATCATAAAATTGTAATATTTGGAATGCTATATATGATATATTTTTGACAGTAACAAGTTAGACTCGCCACTTTTATTAGACACCTTGTCAAACACACACATACTTAACCACACACAAACAGATTTAAATACCCACGCAACCCACCACCCCAACCATCACAAATCACATTTCACGCAAATTACATTTTTACTTTGGTCAACCCTCATATAAAACATTTTGTTACACTTTTTAATATGGGCCATTCACCATGAAACGTTGCAAGCATGAGAGATGAGTTCGAGATGATGCCACTTTTGAGCTGGCTGCTGCTGCAACTGCTGCCCCTGTTTGCAAGCCTGTCATTCATTTTGACTTTATTGACATGGCAGCAGACCCAGTCAGTCCGAGTCAGAGTCAGTCAGTCGGCCAACTCAAAACCTTCCCACACTACTCCCTTTGGTCACGTGTTTCGCACAATTCAATTTGAAACATACCACGTTTGAGAGGGGGTTTCCCAAAAAGGTGGGTGTGGGTTGTGAGAGGGAGGGTGCACGCATATTTAGATGCTCAGTGCTCCGTGCTCAGTGTTCTCCCTCTTTTTATCTCTCCCCCACTCTATCAGAAAACTGTTGTGTGTATTGCCCACTTGTGCTGCCACTAGCAACAACAACAACAGTAATCAAGAGTGTTGCAGGTTGAATGGAACGACGAAAAGATATTATGTACAAAGCAGAAGAAGCTGTGAATCTTTTACTTTGAATTTATGCAGAAAGTTGTTATCGATATTAATCGATATCAGTAATTAAATTAAGCAAATAATCTTTTTCTTCTTAAATTACAAATAATTGATATTAAGCCAAGAAGCTGTTAATAATAAATATCGATAGTCAAATAATCGATAACGGCAACCTGTGTATATGGCAAACACCTTCCTTTTTTCAAAACTTTACAGAGTAAACTAGCAGCAGCAGCAACAACAACAAAAGAGTCGCATCGTAGAACTGTCGCTGATTGCGTTGACAACATTTTGCCATTGTGCGTCAAAGCCCAACCCACCATCCGATCCTTTCCCCCTTGCTGTGCCTATATATATGTATGTAAGAGACGACAGCTCGTAAATCTCGTAAATGTATGCACCCCTCTGTACGTTTGCCACGCCCCTCATTTGCCATCCCACCCCCTACGCCCCACCCTGCCCCGTCTCGTCGTTTACCGTACGCAACTGATGCAATGGGCACTTTTCAGCCGCTGCCTTTGACAGCCGCCATTGCCTGACTACTAGTTGCAAATACCCTTCACCGCCTTTCCACCCAAACCCCCCCCTCTCTCTTTCTCACACTCGCTGTCACCAGTCTTATTTCCAATCCGGGGCATCATTTGGCATTGTGCTTATGGAATTTCCCGGGACCGCCGCCTGTCATTGTCCTTTGCTTAGTGCGGCAGTAATTGCAACAATTTTGGGTGCCCGGCAACCGCCTTTCTCCTCCTCATATACACATCCGCCCGCCCCTCTTACACATCCTGTCGCTTCGGTTTCATCTGATTTACTTGTTTTGGTTCTGATTTCCCCGTTTGATTTGGGCCTGTGTCTGTTTCAATGCCTGTTTGTGTGTAGTTTAGTCTGCCTAATGATTTAATGTATGCGTTGCGTCTGCGATGAAAGGGCCAAAAAGAAAACAAAGAAGCCAGACAACTGAAATATGCATAGGTGGCAGAGTGGAGTACACCTGTCTGTTTTAGTTATGCTTAAGTTGAAACGCCTTCTTTTACAATACAAATGTTCTGCTTCAATTCAAGTGTCTGCAATAAAAAACACATTTACAAGTGTTCAGCATTCAAAAAAGTTTAACTGAAAGCCATGCAAAAGCAACTGGAATTAACAATGCTAGTCATATTTCAGTGATAGGCATACCGAATTTAAGTGACTTTTGGTTGCCCTTTTAAATGGGGCAAGTCATAAATTAAGAGCGTTATAAAGTGTTTGGTTTTTAGCTCAGGCAGATACTATAAATATTATTAATATACTATTCTTACAGACAATCTTTAATCCTGTTCAAGTATAAGTATAAGTTAAGTTAAGTTTCAACCTTTAAAATTTCGTATCTTGTTTAAAATCCATATACCCAAAGATGCCAATCAACGATTAAAGTGTGTGAATTGAACCAATTTTTGAAGGGGTTTTAAGCAACAAGCAACACGATCTTTCATTCTATTCAAGACCCCACTTCGTCCCTCTCTCAATTTAGACGTGGAAACTAGAAATTGTACTCTTGTTGTCCTATAGATTTCTCACATTTCTCTATTTTTCGCTTTCGAAATTCCTGGTTTTTGTGGCAGTGTGGAGTCGCTGGCGTTTTCCATAAGGACTTTATTACTTTTTCATTTCGTTTCATTTCGTTTTAATTTTATTATGAGCCAAAAGTGGCATAGCGACTGCCACTGGACCATAAAGAGAACAGAAACAAACCAGGATACAGGACAAGCAATACCAAGGACTTGAGGGCGGGTTGTACGCAAAGAGATACAACAGGGTAACAGCAACAACAGCAACAACAACAACAACAACAATAATCATAGTAGTCATGGTTGAACATGCCAAGGGTTTCCTTCGACTGCTCGAGTTGAGTGTCTGTTTCTGTTTTTCCCCCTCCTTCCCTCTGAATCTCACTTTCGGATGCTGTCTGTTCGCTGGGCGAAACAATTTTTAATTAAATTCTGTGTGTATTTTATACAAATATGAATAATTATTTATGGCAGCAGCATCAGCAGCAGCAGCAGCAGCAACAGCAATAGCACGCACAACAAATACAACAGACAAATATGCGTTGGCAGTTAATGGCAGCTCTTTTTTGGTATTATATGATATTATCTCTTAAAATAGAAAATGAGCATAAGGCGCCAACAAACATTTAGCATATTTCCACAGGCGCAACGATTAATTGTCGAGGAGGTAATGAGAGAGAGAGAGGGGGGCTCTCGTAATTGTTGCTCTGCATTTAAATTGCAGAAGATTATTTAAATTTCGCATACAATTTACATAATGAAGGTCGCCGCTTTGTGTGCAACTTTCAATCTATCCCAACACAAAGCTTCTACTGCTGCTCGAAATTAATCAAACAAATTGCTTGGCAATGACCAACAGAGTTTTGGGCAGAATACGATGTAGTCGAAAAGTCTACTTGACTTCAACAGTCAGGCTTTCCGGCGCAGTTGGCAATCCTTCGTATTCGAGCCGTCAAATGTAATTTGCAAAAATATTTGCTTTCAATGGGTCGCTGAGAGCGAGGGTGAGGGATGTACTCGAAGATGGGTTTTTTAATTTTATTTACATGCATGTAAGTTTAGTGCATAGCTCAGCGTGGCCTTAGCAGATCTGCCCAAGGATTAGAATATTTATTGTAGGGTGGTTCCTTAAAACATTTTCGATAAAGGAATATACTTAGATTTAGGTAGAAATAAAAACCTCGTAATTTGAATTTTTCCCCAATCACTCTCTTGCAATTCGACCTAAAATGCTGTTGAAATCAATTTATAGAACATCAAACTCTTACATTTGAGTTTAATTTATATGTAAGTATGAGCATAAGCAATGCAATTTCAATCAGTTTGCCATCAGTTTGCAGTAGAGGAAGTTTTTTTTCGACAAACGCCTGGTATGCATGTATTTTCAGGCTGCTTTTAGCCACTTTTCATATGGCAATTAGCTTAATTCGATTAAAATGCGCTGCACTGCGCTGCGCTGCGTTGTGGCTGCCCTCAGCAGAAAAGTGCAGAAAGCATAAATTTAAATTGCCAATTGCCAGACAACCATTTAAATGAGAGAGTACTTGTTGTACTAATTGTTTGTTGTTTTTGTTGTTGCTGTTGCTGTTGTTGGTTTTTATGCTTTTAGCGTTGTTATATTGTGCTGCTTATAGAGAATGTACTAGTAAATATTTAATTCATGTGCTTTTTGTGGCAGGTCGACGGCTATTGTACTATTACAAATATTATGTAATATATGGCAAATAATGTGAATTCAATGAATGCAAATATCAATTTACTTTAAGCATATTAATTGAATTTTTGCGCATTTGTCCTCTTGTCGATTTGGGCAGCATTCTGTCTCTATTGCACACTCGCGCACACACACATATGCTATCTCTCATTCTCTCTATCCATGTGTGTGTGTGTTTGCTCGGTAATTGAAATATTTATTTTTCATCTCAATTGCAATAATAAAACCACATACAGGACATTGCTGAACTCGCGATAACCGCTAGGCAAACACCACAACAGACCTTGTCACCCAATACTCCTTTCCCGCCCTCCCGACCCTCTTTATGCTCTATGTTAAATGCTGCAGGCATATACACACACACACACACAAACACTCATATACACAAAGGTAATTGTCTGTCTGTTGTGTATCTGTGTTCATTTTGTCATTTTATCATTTGATCATTTGATATGAGCGCTCGCTTTCTCTCTGTGTTTGCCAATTTGCCAAAACTTTTGCGTTAATTATGAACCCAAAACCAACGCGTTTGCGAAAACTCCTTTTGTAACCATAATAAAGGCATATGTGTGTGTGTGTGTGTGTAAAATGCATTTTGTACATTTGTTTTCGATTAGCTGCGAGCCCTAAAGTCAACAAATCAATGCAACTCAAATAGCAACCATGTCATTATATTTACAAAAGGGGGCGGTGGGTGGATGAGTAAGTGTATGGTTAAGAGAGAGAAAGTATATCTGTGCTTTGCTTGTTAACTACAACAACTACAGCAATAATATGATTTCGCGTATAGCTCTGCCTGAAAGCGTTGCCAAATATTTCCAATTAGCGTACAAATCGACAATGCTGGCAATTAATTGCAAAATGTTGCAGAATTTCTTAATGCCAAAACATACAACTGGGCTAGGAGAAAGAGACGGTATAAGAGAGACGGAGAGATAAAGAGGGCGAATGCAAATTCTCATCTTGATAAACTACTTGACAAAATTTGAAGGTCTTTAAGAAATATAAACTAAATAAATGCTACAAAAATCAATGAATTGTTCTGATTTAAAACTTTAAAAATAGTTAAAGATATCTTGAACTACTTCAAAACATAAACAACTCTAAATAAATTCCCACTCAAGCGAATTTATCATTTTAATTCAATTAAAATGCATTTAGTTTGTTTTCACTTGAAGCCAAAACAAATAGAGAGAGATAGACACAAATGACAATAGCAACCCAATACCAAAATATATGTATGTTTGTTTGTGACACAATTTTCAAGTCCTTACTGAGCAATTCATGTGATTTCCCCAGTTGGTGCTTAGAAATCTAGAGCGGCATACACAGAAAATGCCACAAACATGTGCAGAAAACAGTTTTGTGTAGGATGAGCATAAAAATGTCATCAAAAGCATTTAAAAATTGTGGGCGCAGCATAATTCAATTTAACTGAAGACAAGTCATAAGTAGGCGAAACCAACCACCCAATCACCCACAAATAACACGCCAAGACCCTGGAGAAATGCAGCATCAAAACAAAATAATATATATGATTTAAGTAGAGTATTCCCTTGCGGCGATTTGCGTTCGAGAACGATTATGACGATTGGATTATTACGCATATTTGACGATTTATGCGACTAGACAAAAGAAAAAATTCCGCAAAAGTGCATCTTGAGGGTTGGAATTCTTAAAAATTGTTATTATTGTTGAAGAACAAGAACAACATCAAAGTAATGAGCAATGTGCGATGAGCTCAGCTGCCACAGTTCCATTTTTTACGTGCTGTATAACCAAATGGAATAACCGGAAAAGCACAACAAATGCCAAAGTCATACGATATTAAAAAATGCCAAGCCAAACTTGGGCTGAGGCAACCGGCAAATCATCTGCGGAATTGTCATCAAATTGAATGAATGTTTCATCTTCATGCTGGTCGCCTTGGCTCTAAGCTGCAACGCGTGGCTGATTCTCATTCTCATTTTGCCTTTCTTTCCTTTTTATTATCCG
This sequence comes from Scaptomyza montana, assembly GCA_018904305.1. Classification (NCBI taxonomy): domain Eukaryota; kingdom Metazoa; phylum Arthropoda; class Insecta; order Diptera; family Drosophilidae; genus Scaptomyza; species Scaptomyza montana. Next base: position 271,161 of record JAEIGR010000037.1, on the reverse strand, counting down.
TCTTTATGGCATCCAAAATGGTTTGAAAGGGTTTGGTTAGAGGTTTGGCAACCCTTTTTTTCTGTAGGAAAATCAATCGCAGCTGGGTTAGCACGTAATAGCTACTACAAAAAACGGGGTCAACTTAATGCTGAGCTAGCTCTATATAATTAGCACAAGCATTAAATTGCTATCTGCTCACTCTCTTATCTAAGCGCTACAGATTTATAAAAAATTTTATTTTAAACGAAATGGTTTAGGGCTTTAATAACGGTTTGAGAATGAAAAGTTTTATAGTACAAATTCAAGATTCTCGACAATTAAATATTATTTTAACAAAAAGTTCATGGAACTTTCATATTAATATTCTCTCAACTTTCTAGACAAAAAATCCCTAGATAATCATTAGGTTAACATTATTCGTAAGTATTTTGTTTGTAATAATCCATAGCTATTTTGATAGACACAATTAGCTGGAAAAATCAAGGTCAATGCCATCAAATTAAAAGCGAACTTAAGAAAATCAAGAAAGTTTCGAATAACACAAAAGTTATCAAGTTCGAAACATTAAAGTTAATTGTCTTTTGTTTGGCTTCTGTTTTAAATCGGTCAATGACTATTTAACTTTCTGTTATGCCCAAGACTTTTGGATTTTACTCAAGAACTGCTTAACTGCGAAAAAAGGTAAGACAACAATCATGAAATATTTTCTTTTTACAATTGAATAAAGTTATCAAAGTCGCCAACCAGTAAGATATTTTAAGATCCAGTTTAAATATTTAAAAATAAATTAAGTTTAAATATATTTTATTGGATTCATGTTTTTTTACAGTGTACCGCCTTAAGTCGCGACTTGAATTTGTGTTAAACGTCTGGCCGCCACAAAGTTTTACGTCTTGTGTCCTTTTGTCCTCTTGGCTGGGGCACTTTTGTGGTCTTTTGTTATTGCGTTTGCATTTAAATTACAGTAAAATTGTTAAATTTTCAGCTCATGTGCAACGTTGTTGGCCGACGCAGTGGGCGGTGTTAATAAATCGAGTGACTCTCGATATGGCGATAATTATGCCATTGATTGCTTAATTACAATGCATATGGATTGTTCGCTGCTCGCCCTTAAAGCACTCAGCAGCCAACAGAAAAAGACAGACTGAAACAGAAAGTAAAGGAGAGAGCAAGAGAGCGAGAGAGAGAGAGAGAGAGAGAGAGAGTATGTGGCACTTTGCACATGCATTTCGTTTTAATTTAATTTCACAAGCTTTTTTGCCTTTCATGTTGCGCCTGCCAAGGACACTTAACGCTGGCACAAACCAGGACGAGTCGCCTGTTCGAGTGTCATTTGCGGCATGTGCAACAACTTGAATTATGTACATGAGAGATTCCCCCCGAAACCAAGACTACTGACAAACTGAGTACTGCGAAACTGAGACTCTTTGTGGGGAGGGAGGGCGCACTTTCAGGCCTTATCAACAGTGCCTTAAGGTATGCAACACTTTTCGCAACCTTCAAAAATAAGACGAATACAACAACTCTTGAGTACCTTTAAAAGCATTAGTTCTCAGTTTGCTTAAAGGCAGGAAGGTGCCTGAAGCTAAAGGAAATAGTTAAGACTTTATAATCTTATTAAAGGGACTTGATCTAAGCAGCTTTTAGCTTTGGCGACCCTTTTCTTTTATGACCTCATTTTCAACTATATTCGAACTTTGAAGCATAAATATATACCACTTGAATAACAATTGCTCGCAAATGTCATTATCTTTTATCTGTGCCATTTGAACCAATTTCAATGCATGCTCATTTTGTCAATTGCTCTGAAGTTGTCAGTCGCCCCCAACATGGGCTGTCATTGGCTAAAAACAAAACCGTATCGAACGTCATAATTATTACCCCGAACATCAACGTCATTCAGCTTCCCCTTCATTGGCATAATCATTCGCCATCTGCCTGCCAGCGTTACACACTGTACAACATTTACAGAATTTAATTAGGCAAACAGCGCGAATTCGCACACCAACTAACCCAATACATGCTAATGCAGGTAATGCATCACTAAACTTATACACAAACACACACATACACGTGTGTATATTGTGTGTGTGCAAATGGCAGCCATTTTGAGTTTAGCTATCGGGCAGGTGCTTTGTCATTTAGTTTCATACGATGGCTGTTCAATAATATTCGACATGTGTGTTGACTTCCCTTTCGCTCACTTTCCTTCTCTCTCTCTCTCTCTCTCTCGCTCTCTAGTTCATTCATTCCATTGACTTTTCGACACTTAAACACACACACACACACACACACAGGCACATATGCAACATATTTGGTTTATTAAATAATTACGCTCTAATTGCAAAAGTGTCTGCGGTTGCCAGTCAGCAATAAAAACAACAACACAATCCAAATTAATGTCAAATGTTGAGAAATGAGGTTTACTAGGCCCGCTGAGTGCTAACGTTAAGTGGCAGCCGCTCTGCTGGCAGGGAGTGCAGACAAGGAAGGGGAATGAATGGGCAGAGATTCGCACGGACCTCGACTGATTTTCACTGCAACCAATCAACTTGATTGAGTGTGCCCAAAATAAAAGGAACAACAACCGTCACAAAAACAACATTAAATTCGACGAACGTAGCTGGCCAAAAGGGCAGAGTGCAATAAAAAAACAGTACAAGTTCGCTAAGAAGTACCAGCTTAACTTGAGAGAGATTAAAAAAGAAAACGTTGAAAACAAGTGCAACAATTACTAAATTGAAATCACAAAAAAATACCAAATGCAAATTATTAAAAGTTATCAGCATTCATTGAAATTTTAAGCAATTCATGTTATACAACAGAAAATAATAATACTAAGCGATGAGTCAACATACAAAGCACCAAAACTTTGTAGATTTTTACAATTTACATTGTTATTTAAAGAACTAAATGAAAACATTTGAATGGAATTGAATATTTATTCATTTGCTTTGCACTTCACCGCACAACTGTTCATACATTCGTATATGTAACTTATGTTGTTGTTCTAGGTAATAGCAGAAATAGTGAACCAAAGCAGAATTTATAAGAGTTTTTCAAACGCCAATTGATTGAGCAGAAAATGCTCGAAACTTTACTTCCATCAAAATTGCTCTGAAGTGCAAAACCACCTATTAAACTTTGATTATTTATTTGAAAATATTCACAAAACTCAACATTAATATATATAAATCATGAAAACGATATCACTTTCGAGGAATGTTCGCATGATAGGAGCTCTTTGACAAACAATTCATGTTTATAGTTAAGAAACATTTATTCAAATTAATTTTGATACTTTTTTAAGGAAACATTTAAAAATGTTCCACAGGGTATTTAAACTGCAATAAAATACTAAATGCTCTTTTATTATATAAATATTTGCATTTCGTATGCACACAGTTAATGCAAGTTTTCATTCAATATTTGTTTATTATTAATTCGCTAATTTTATGCATAAACAATTCAATAATTGCTATTGATATGCACACAGTGCAGACAAATAATAATGCATTTAAATATATTTATAGAGTGTTTCTTTTATTTCCTATAAACAAAAAAAAAATGTGGCTTTATTTTTTACTGCGAATATACTGTATTTTTATTTGCCATGCCGCAGCTCTTGAACACCCAAGCCATCAAGCAACTCCATCAACTCACACTCCCATTTGGGCACTTGGCGGACAGTTACGTGGCCATAATTAAATGTCGACATGCAACGGGTGCTGCAAGGTCTGTTTCTGAACAGCACCAGCAACATAGCAGTGGCAACTGTGATTTGTGTCTAGAGGCAGGGGGCAGTAACTAAAGGGGCATGGTTTGTACTGCTGTGTCTGTGTGTGTGTGTGTTTGTGTTTCTGTACTATTCTATCGTTTTGTGCTCTTTTTTTTGGCGCCTCTGCACGTAATGATGTAATAAAATCATTTCACACCTCATGAAATGTCGGCAATTTCCGTTGAAATTCGATTGAACTTCCGCTGGCGACGGCTTGCATATAACACACACATAAAGGGTAGGGAGGGGGAGAGGTACTGACTGGACTAGTCACGACCCTGGGATGATGCATGTACGTGGCGTGTATATCATTATATATACAGTATATAGTATATATCGCTGCTGCAAGGCAACTCAACAGCTTTCACCCACACACACAAGCTAACACTTTAGCAAACTGGCATACATGCTGACGTTTTAATTTTATTCCAAAGCCAACGGCTGGTCGAAACGAGGGGGGGCGGGAAGGATGGTGGTTGAAGGGGGCCTACGGAGGTCATACTGGCTGCGAAAAATCCTTGACTTGAAATTGATTGAAATGATAGTGCAAAAGCGTATGTGTGCTGGCAATGAGCAGCCCGTGTGTGGGCGATCTCAACAGCTAACCAGGCATTAACCACCTTTTGCAGCCAGCGTTGCCATATCGTAAAAAAACAAACAGGAAATCATTTCGACATTCCATAAATTGTTATGTCGTAAATCAGACATATTCATATATAAATACAAGCACGTGAATATATTGCACAAAAATCAAGCCGCCACCCAGAACATCATCTTCACTAAGCAGGTCGTCTTTGAGTTCCCCTTCGAGCCTTTTGTGTGACAATATAAATTGTTGCCGTGACAACGGCTCAAGTTCATTGAATCACAGTGCAGTGATTTGGCCAACTAACAAGAAAAGTTGTCAAAGCTTAAATCGCTTCTTCTTAACCCCTTGGTAATGATGCTGTGCAAGCTTTTGTTTCAAAGCTGCTATGAATAAGAAGTTTTGTTTTATTTATGATGAAAATTCTTTGAAATCATATAGCTTAAGTATTAAATCATTTCATTTTGGAATATATCTATTCCTTGGAATAACTTTAACTAATTCTCTCGCCCAAGGGTTAAAGATGAGAACAATAAACTAAACAGTTGTGTAGTCAACCTTTACAGGACAGGTGTCAACAGACGCCGACGATAGTTTGGTTTTTGGCATTCGAAGCACGTTCGGCCTAACCTCAAAATGTGGCTCCTGTCGATGATGGCGCGACATCAACCAGAAACGCCAGTAAGCAAGTGGTTAGAAGCCAGCCAGCCTGAAAACCAGAAACCAGCAGTCAACAGCCAGCCGCCGGATGCCTGTAGCCAAGTAAACAGAAAGGCGGCAAAACGGATGTGTAGTTCATAAATTTCGTCAACTGCCATAATAACAAACTTCAAGCAGAACAGAATACAACAAAAGTCGAAAAAGAAGCTGCAGAAAAAATTGACTTGTCGCATGTCCCATAGATAACAAAACATATCATTTTGGAAGAAGGCCAAGAGAAAAAATAGATCTCTCGTCCTTTTTTGCTTCAAAGGTGTGAAGACAGGGTTGAAACTGAATTGGCAATAGAAACAAATCGTTCCAACTGTATGATGCTCTGCTTGCACTGTCTTAAAAGATGCAAAAAGATAGGATTCCCAGGAATAAACTTTAAAACTGTTAAACATCGCTTTCAAAACCTATGTTTCCGGAACCAAAAATGATTTAAACTTAAAGTCTATTATCTCAAATTCAGAAAAATACATAAAATCAAACATAATAAAAGTCAGTCTGTGTCGCATTTAACGAATAATATATTCATAGTTTCAAGGCAACCATCATACTCTATTTTTCTTTTATGGCCAAAGTAAAAGAAAAACGTCCTTCTGCAAGTCGAGAGCCATCACCTGGTGACAAAAATCATAAATATTGACGGCTCGGAAAAACAAGATGCGTTGCGACGTTCACTTTGGCAGGTGAATTTGTCACGCTCTGGACAGGCACACGGCACAAGGCACAAGGCGAAGCCGAATGAACATGTACTGCTGCCTGTTGGCCATTTGTCAAATACATTGACGCACGAGAGACGCCCATAGAAATGGAGAAGAAGAAGGAGCAACATATATACTATACATGTATGTGTTACAGTCTGTGTTAAGACTGTATGTCTTGTTCGTTTCGTTTGTTTGGTTTGATGGGAACCTCCATTAGTTGGGTGCACAATTTATTGACCTTTTTTGTACAATTTTCAATATAACGGAACTATTAAGCAGTTAACTGATAAATTATGCGCCACAATAAGCGACGCGTCGGCAAAAAAGCGGCAACAGCCGGCAACCGTGAAAGCTTTTATGATGACGCACTTCCGCACTTTGGGCCACCCCACAAAACCCATTTCTCAAGCATACCCTGCAAGCGCATTAAAACTGCGTCAAAAGGGAGTATAAGACAAAAAAATATATATTTCTGTTCATCAGTAAAACCTTCGAGTGCAAAAACCTATCGATTAATATCGTATTCCGATCTTGGTCTTATTTTCGAGGAAATCTTGCAGTTCCTTAGTGAACATCTTCTAGTCTATCACTGTTCAATGCGGATATGTCTGTCGCACGTCCACATGGCCAGTTACATCTACAGCTAAAGCAGTACGCGCAGTTCAGAACTTGAGCCTCAGCCTGGTATCTGGTTGCCCAGCGGGAGGCGTGCGCTTCAATTGAGACTTTTATGGCACATCAATCGTGGCTGCGTCCTTCTCGTCTGTCGTCGGTCGTCTCTTGCCTCTCTTTCTCTCTTTTGCTCTGCACCTTGTCGTCGTGGTGTCCTCATCGACTCAGGCCGTTAACTTTTATTGATTTCAATGGCCGGGATTTGCACAGTGATTGCCCAGGCTGACCAACCCGAACGGGCAGCCAACCAACCAGCCAGTCAGCCAAGCAGACAGTCACCCAACCGGCTCATAAAGTGCCCTCAACGCCTTTGACTTAACAATTCGCTTTATCTTTTTGGCCACACTATACTGTATCCTTTGGCCAGGCAGGCAGTGGGGGAGACTGAAACCTAAAACTGGATCCTATTGTTTGACAGGGTGGGGGGGATGTGGGGTATATCATTAAGTCAAGCTAGGCTCATAAATAAAATACAAACACACTCATACGCTTGAAAGTTTTTTGCCCCTTTAACATTTGAGGCATTAACTCAGGTAAACAACATTGTTGTTGGAGGGTTTTGCTTCTGTGTGAAAAATCTATTTTATGTAGTTGGCAAACTGCTTGAATATGACATAATTATTATGGGCAAAGCTTAACACAGAGCTGTTATTAACTTGCACGGATATAGCTATTAAATATTGTTAACTTTACACAGCCGATACGCATTAGGCTTGTTGAATTGCGGAAGTGATATGAATATTTCAATTATTCATTTGATTAGCTGACTATAGAAAAGTTATTTTAATGATTGGAGAAGTATTTTTGCGGGAAATTATTATATCGTTAAGACAAGTAATTAAAAAAGGTTTTTTAGGCTAAGTTACGCCAAGATTGAAGTAGGGTATTTTAAGATTCCAAGAACTTCCACCATATATAACATCAAACAGTAGGAAATTGTCAGATAGAAAGACGATTTACTTATTTACAATTCTTGGTATGAACACTGACAAATGCCGGAAAGTCATCACGACTAACAAACAAACATATAGACTTAAGCATTTTATAGTTATGAGATTCAAAAACCAGGGATTCCCAACAATTCAACTAGCAATTTGCCATTGTCGAAGAGAGCTAAACTCACAAACCATACAAACAAACCGACTTACTGATAGACGAATGGACTGACTGTCGCTGTCTTTTGATAACTGTTGATGTCGTCGAGCTGAGTAGAGAGGAGCTCACTTGAGCTTTTACCAGGAACCAGCATCCTGCAGTGGTTTTAAAACGTATATAAACATTATTGTGAGTAGCACACTCGCACACACGATGGAATGGATAAGTGTTCGAGAAAGGAGGTAAGAGGAGAATGAATGCAGTGCACTAAGTGTTGCCTGGCTGCAGTCGCATTCGCTTCGTGGCCGACTAATGCCACACAGCTTACTGCAGCTCCTTTAACAGCAAGAGCAGCTAGAGCCGCTAGAACAGCCAGAGCAGTAACGGCAATAGCATAAACATATCCGTCGTCTCCAATCCTTGGAACAGCTTCACGTGCCTTTCCCTCTCGCCATGTAATTAACATGGCATTCAAAGCCAAATCTCTGTTGGATTTTCCACATGTGCTTTTCTTAACTGCCTGCCTGCCTGCCTGCCTGACTGTTTGCCTGCCTCTGCATTAAGTGGCAAATGCCATTGCAGGCAGCCTAACTGACTGTTGATTCTTGAGTGTTGCAAGTCGAGCGGCCTTGATATTGAGTGTTGCAAACGCTTTAAATGCTTGAACACAAACAATTTTAATAGCTGTGAATTTGTAGCGCCATTTCTGATATCCTTGGAAAAAGAAAAGTTTGTGTATTGAAAGAGAAAGTATTTCGAACAGTTCAAAGAATATTTGCAGGCTTTTCTGTTGTGATTTGAAAAAAGTTTTAATAAACAGTTTTTCCCCATTTATCCACCCACACATTTCAACAAAGTTCTAAACAAGAGATAATATTTGAAAAGTGAAAATCATTTGGAGCCCATTTTCCACTAACGGCAATATTATATTGATCTTGATTACGTAGAACTTTTTGTTTAATGAACGCCCAATTCAGAACCAATTTTGTCTGATTTTTTAACTTTATATATTTCTTATGTACGGTCATTTTATATTTTTTCATTGACATTCTTGTTGTCTGCCTACTCAACTTTTGTGTTGATTTGTTTAGAGGCAGCAACAGGATACACATGCGGCACATTCAACACATGTCAATTAGTCAATGTTGTTGTAAAAAAAAATAAATGACAGCCAGCTGCCAAATTTAATTTAACTCAACATCCAAACAGCACCTACATATCAGCCCAAAAAACCGCCCACCCTCACTCCTAACTCATCTCTTTTGCACTCCCCTCTGAAGGCGACTCTCGTTGAATGGATTCAAAGCATTTTCATGTCACAAAAACGAAGCGAAAACTTTTCAACATGTGTTGGCAGCTTTCAGGCTGCCCCAAAAGCAAAAAAAAAAAAAGAATCATGAAAAACTCGTGCAAAGTTGTAGGAGCAGAAGCAAAAAAGAAAAAGTAGAAAAGAAAAAAAAAACCAGGTGCCAAGTGGCAAGTGGCAGGTAATAATCTATGCATGTATGTCTCGTTCTGTGTGGGTGTTTCGGAATCCACGTGAGTGTATGTGTGTGTGTGTGTGAAGCCAACACTTGGCAGCACTTTACATTTATTGTGGCAGTCGAATTTGTTGGTGTTGGGGCAGTTGAGGTGAAGTGAGAAAGGGGTTACTGCATTTGAAAGTGCCCTGTCATGGCTGGCAAAACTCTACGAGAAGCTAACTGTGTGCAAACAGTTCGGGCAACACAACTTGGCCACAACTTCTAAGCTGTCTTAGTTGCTTATTATGCAGCAACACCCATGGCGAACAGAACAGCAACCAATCCCTCCAGCTTCCCTCTCTCGCACTGTCCCACAAGCAGTTCCTGTCATGTCATTGCCAGCTAGGGGCCCGTGCGGAAATGAGCAGCTGTCTTGAGCTGTGACTTCTATACATCTGCTAACCCCAACCCGCACCTTCACTGCCTACACCCCGCACTAAACCCTCGTGTTTAACTTAACTCTCTTCAAGTTGAAGCCACGTTGCAGTCTTCTCGCCTCTCATCTCACATATGGTGAGAGGGCTTCGTTGCCTTGGGGGGCCACTTGTGCTAAGTAGTCGCTGCAGCTGAGTGCAATGAAATTTAAGCCTTGCCTTTAGCGTCAGCTACTAAGTCAAACTCACACACACACATTACACACGTGTTACACTTGCGCACAGTAAAAAATTAGTTTGTTAATACAATTATTAGTCATAAACTATACATATGATATAACGTATTTGTTGGTCCATGAATCTAAATACTTATAATTTTTATCAAACTAAAATGTCTTAAAATGCTTAAATAAAGATTTTTAAATGAAACTTTGTTAAACCATAAATAAATAAATGAAGCAAATCATTTTGAATAGTTTTGAATAAATATTTTTTTAAATTTCTTTTCTTTTAAGTTAACCGAGTGCTCTTATGTTTAACACACAATTTTCTTACGGTACTTACACGTATGTAAGTACACACACTCACATTTAAATACATGCCAATACACATAAGTGAAGCAGAAGCAGCAGCTGCAGCTGTGGCAGCCATTTTTTATCATCATTTCCGTAACTCGTTGACAAACGGAAGCGTCGAGCCGTTCACAGGCAATGGCAACTGAAAAGAACCAACACACTACACCCACACACACACACACACACAACACAAACACATCCATACATACTCATCTAGAGATAAAGTCGAAACATCGAGCCGCTGAAAGGAAATGACCGTAATGGCCCGCCATTGCTATTGCTTATGATGTTTCGTTCAAACTGCACTTGAAACTACTTTTCCACTTTCCTTATCCCCCCCCGCCATCATCACTTTTTCTATCAGCTTTTCATGTACATTTACTTTACTAGAACAGTTTACAATGCTCAAAAAAGAAGGCTGCAGGTAATTTGTTGTTGTTGCCAAACCAGAATGCTCATAAAAAAGTAAAGTATCTGAAGATTGTTACCAGTTGACAACATAAACTAAAATAGTTTCAAAAAAATCATGTGTTATGGCTTTCTGAAAACCCTTGAAGTTAAGAAGGAAGCGGAGCTGAAGGAATAAATGTATTCAAGTCAATAATTCCATCTTTTCAAATCAAAAACTTATGTTTCGAGACATTTAATTTCTGTTATTTTTCTGTTCTTAAACATCTTTTCTCTCTCTCTCTCACTCGCTTTTCTATAAAAATTACATTATTAAGTTTCTATTTGCGCATTTTTCGTGTCATTATTTCTTATATTACTCAAAGGAACGAATATTATGAAATTTTCTTGCGTTTTTATTTTCACTTATATTAGCATTTACTTTTTTGCAGCGTCACACACACACACACACAGCCCTTGGAGTCATTTCACACATTTATACAACACTCACTTGGTGTCCCATTCACCATGCACCTACTTGCCTCTCTCCTACACCATTACTTTTGGCCAGGCTCTTTGCGTTGGCATCGGCATTTTCCGATTTTTTCCGCATTGACAGCAAAATTCGAAATATATTTGCCCAACATTTACACCACAATCTCTGTTCAGAGGGGTGAGGGATGGGACAAGCAGTGCTGCTTTCAATAGTCTCTCTTTTTCGTTCTCTCTTTCTCTTTACTCTTTGGCTAAGTGTTGTCCTGGTGGCTAACTTGTGGTCCTGTTTGCTTTACAGCTTGGCACGCTGTGAGGCCCTTGGAATGTTTTTACTGCTGAATGGGTAATTTAGTATTTGGCAATTAGCTTTTGCTTTCGGCCCAGTTAGCCACTTGGCCAGGGTGTGTGTTTGTTTGTGTTTTCTCTTTCGTTCTCTCTCTCTCTTTTTCTCTCGCTCAACGTTTAGTTTTGCTGGTCATATGCAATTGCCGGCTCGTTTGTTTGTTTATCTGTTCAATTATGCAGTCGCCTATTAAGTGGATGAGATTTATAGTAAACCAACTATTGGCAAAGGACTTTTGAAAATATCTTTTTTCACTGACTTCCATTGACTAGTTTTTTTCGATATCATTTTGATGGTTTTGTGTGTTTTGCCAACTTTTTTAGCGCTATTTGTAATTGTTTGTCATGTCCTTGCTTTGTTGTGTTCGGTTGTCATTTCATTTTGTTTGCGCTTCATTAAATATTATTGAAATGCTGCAATTAATTGCGTAATTGTTATTTTATGTCAGAGGACAACCAACTAACCAACCAACCAGCAACAACAACAACGACAAAAGCTTCTGAGCGCACTTGACACAACAACAACAACAATTGCAAGTGCTGCAACAGCAGCAGCAATCAGAATATGTTGCTGCGGCCTGCGGCCCGTTTTTTGGGGTTCCTGCGGCCATTGGGATCCTGCAATTTACACGTTAAATTAAACACAAATAATTTGTGCAAGTCCGTGCAATACACAAACACACACACACACACATATATACATACATACATACATACATAAAATGCAACTATGCAATTAGCTGCCAAATCAACAAGCCCACAAAATTATTATCTGTGATAGCAACAACAACAACAACTACAACAACTACAACTAGCAAAAACACACAAAAATAATAACCTAGTTTACCTTGTGGCATTTTGAGCTTTAAACATATTTTGCTATGTCTAAAATTTAATTATGTTTTGATATTAAACAATAAGTACTTGGCATTTTAGGCATAGAGTTTTCGATATCCTTTTTGTTCAAAAACAAACAAAACTCTACAAACTATGATGAAAATTACCTCAGAAAAAAATCAGAGTGTAGCTAAAATATAATTTCAACAAAATCTATAATACTGTGCATTGACGATCGTGAATAAAAGTTGAAATATTGATTTAAAAACTCGAATAACACGCATACGCCCCACAGGCAGACCTCAATTAGTAGGCGAGATCCTATTATAAGACGTTTAACAAATGCCTGGCATTTACGCTCAGCCAATCATTTAGCTTTCATTATCGTTTTGTTAGGTGCTATGCCCTTTCTCTTCCTCCCCTCTTTCATTCAATTTAAACAAACAATAAGCTTCCGCGTTAAGTACTCGCAATGTACTATAAATACAAAATGTGGCTCATTGCATTGTCGGCGCAGTAAATCAAAAGCCAAAAGCCAAAAGCTGTTGAAGAAAGCGCCATTTGTCAAAAGTCAACAAGCGCGTTGACAACTGAGGAGGGACTTAACATGGGTACAGATCAAGGGGTCAACCGGCAGGGGTAGTCGGTGCCACGAAAGTGTGCGCCAAGCGATTTAATTTCATTATTAAACAATGGGCGACAAAGTGGCAGCAGATTTTCATTTACAAGCCAAAAGCGTCAGTCAAGCCACACGCGATGTCCAGTTACAGTTAGTTAGCAACAAGCACACACACACACACCCTGTAAGTTTACAGGGTGAAGTGAAAGTACAAGCGCACAGAGGAAAAAGAATATGTAAGTAGAAATGGTTAATTCTAATAGAAAATTGTTTAAAATTTTTAAACAAAAAGTTGTTTAAAATGTTACAAAAAAGTTTAATATTAACATTGAGTTTTATAAAACCTTAGCTCAAATTAAATATTAATAATACAGTAAACTTGTCTTATGAAACATTTAAACTTAATTTATTAATACATTTTCGCTTTAAGAATTTTGTTGCAAACCAATATAGTTCATACTTTCACAAATTAGCAGTGTAGCCGTATTTTAGATCACTCTTTTAGCTCCATTCATCAAATGTGAAAAGAGCGAGAGAGAGAGAGAGAGCGGCAGAGAGCGGCAGCACGCAAAAGCTATGATGTTGATGCATTGCCCAGAATTTAGGTAATTAAACAATATGACACAAATATATTGCAGCACTTCTGGCTTTGATTGATGTAGGCAGGATCAAAGCAAGCCAATTAACGAAATTTTTCCTTGCAGGCGGAAACAAAAAATCTAATTTTGCTGTTTAATGCACTCGCATAATTCGAGCAATGAAGTCACGCCTCTGATTTATGCCTGAACGAACAATTTTAAAATGTCCGGCGGCCTAAGCCGTTTACATAATTTATTGGCCAGGTGGCAGCGTGAACCTTTCCCCCCCCGTTTACCTCAACCCTCTTAACGCGTCCACGTCTATGGTATTATTCGTGTGCCCCCAAAGCTTTTGCACTGAACCCTACAATAAATAATAATCCAAAATAAATGTGACACGTTGTTTGGGTGGAGTCGAACGGTATTTCTGCCATTTTAACCGTAGCATTAATTGACAGTAATTTTGTTAGGTGAAATGTAGCCGCGAATGGACGCGCCAGATGCCGAGCCAGATTTAACAGCATCGTAAATATTTAACAAATTATACGTTTTTAATGAGCTGGAAAAGTGCAAATCACTGGCGGTGGCTTTTTTGGTTTTCTCTGTTATTTTTTTTTTAACCCTTTGGTTCTGGTCAACTGCCTGACGCTACTGTCTGTCTGTTTAACAATGGCCTTATATATATAGATTTTTTTATTTGTTTCTGGTATTAAATGAAAGTGACAAATACAATAATTAAAAGGCGGTTTTGTTGTACGACATCACACACACACACACACACACACACACACACAACAACATGCAATTAACCCAGAAACCCAGAAAAAGGCTTTGCCTTGATCCTTCCATAAAAGATCCGCACATTTTCATACAAATTGCAATTTAAATATACGGCATAATCTGAATGAATTGTAAAACAAATAAATTTACATAAATAAATGGAGAATGTATTCTTTAATAACATTAAAGGCATAATATTTTAAGTGAACTTAAATAGTTTTCAAGTGTTTTTTCAAAGTTCTTTTAAAGTAAACTTTTTCATTGTTAACCAAACCAAAATATTTTTGCCGTTTGACTGTTTACTTCTCATTGTTTTTGTTTTTGTTCTTTAATGCTGTTGACGCTGTTTATGCTTACTTGACTTTACAGCTATTTTTATTGCTTCCAACTACCAACTGCCAACTGCACTAACTGTCTTAACTGCTGTCTTAACTAGTCTATTATGTCTTATTGTCATTTTAAGTGCAATTGCAACTGCTTAAAGAATTTCGCTTTAAAGCAAAATGGATTTTCAGATGATTTGAAGTTTCAGTGATTTTTTGTCGCCTGTCTAGCTATTCAATGACCCTAAAACGGCTTGCTCTACACACTAATATACCCCACCCCTCCTCTCCTAAATCGTCATCATCCTTAGTCTAGTTGGGCATGGAATTGGATTTTGAGCCAAAATGCTTGGCAACAACTTCGGCTGCCATTTACAATTGTTGTCAGACATTTTCATGCGAGCTCATAACATTTTATGCAGCAAATAAATTTGCATGTTGCACTTTTGAATAATCGTCGCCGCTGACAAACAACTGGCAGCCAAGTCGCTCGCCTGGAAATCTATCCGATTCTTTATCCTTTATCCTGCCCCATACGCATCCCCCTCCAATTGCAAATACGTACGCGACAATCTCAAATCGTTGGAAAATTTCTTCTACAGCTTAAACACTTGGAGAAAAACAAAATCTCTCCTTAACATTTAACTCTTAAAATTCCTTTTTAACCAATTTTTTTTTTAGAAATTTACTTATTTCAAACATAGAAACTATAACTTCTACTTCTACTTTGACACACAGAACTGTTAATTTCAGCGAGATAAAGGGATATTACCACTAATTTTTCTTAGTGTACTGCTCCTACTGCGACTCCTAATGCTGCTGCTTGAGTGTCATGGCTCAACGCCAGTTGGCATTTGGGCCAAGCAAAGCGTTGTACGCCCACAGATGCCGCCCAGTTGATGCTACTGGCCCCCCCCTTCCCCCTTTACCCGTCACTGACAACATCTCACCATCTCCAAGCTCCAGTTTAGCATGCAAATTGCTTGCCCGCCTCAAGCGGCCACCAGACACGTAAATTTCGGTGGGCGCACGCAGACATCCCGTCGTCACAGGAGGAGGACAACGACGACGACGATGATGACGACATCCTTGCATGAATGAAGCGCCCAAATGAAATGCCATTAATTTGGCAAATGAATGCGGTTGCGTCTCCAGTGAGAGTCACTGGCCACAACCATGCAGATTGCTCGAGTTGCTCTGCTTCGTTCGTCTCGTGGCTCTCTGCGCTGCTGCTTGACAGCAAGGCAAGAAGATGAGTGGTATTCTCCCTTAGACTTTAGTCAACCGCTCTTGCTATTGCCACTTGGCAGCAATTACCCGACAAGTGTAAGCAAACTTCACTCTCATTCAACAACCCTAACTCTGGCTGCCTGCCCCAACCCTACTCTCTGCACTTCTTTTAATCATCTCTATCGTATCCAAGCTAAAACAAAATACTTGAGTTACCGCAGTGTTCATGAAACCACAAACGTAGCAGATCTATTTAAAATTCCACTGCGCCTTAGTTATGAGGCTTTTGGCGAGGCAAACAAAATTATAATAACAGACCTTGATCAAATAGAAGGTGGTAAACATTAAGTCAAACTTACTTAAGAAAAGAGATTAAGCTAACTTTGATTAATATCGATAAATATCGAATCGCTTATTTTCCATTTAAAGTTGGCCTTGTCGACATACAAACTTTTTCCATTAAGATGATTGACTTCAAATATAAATTAAACATAATAGTTAAGAAATCAATAAAAACAGGATTAGTTTAACATTAAGTTCACATTTTCTTCGCTATAAATCTTATCCAATGGTTTGCAGAGCAACCCTGTTTTCTTGAATCCATCTTAATGCACGATTTTCATTATACAACCATTACGACAGCGAAAACATCAAATTAATTTTTGTGCTGAGTTGGTTTTTCCTTTACCAAAAATATACGAAAAAAAAAAAACAATCTGCTGCGTTGTCAGAGTTGAATTTTTAGCCTCCCCAACCTCAATCCACCTCGAAAACTTTCAAGGCGCTGCCCATAAAACTTCAACAACCAAAAAATAGGAGAGAAAAAACCATAAAGCTGATGGATTTACGAACTCTAAATGAAAGAGAAGCAAAAGAAAAGTGGGCTAAAAAAAACACTCACTTCAGCCAGCAAATAGGTGGCTGAGTGGTTGAGTGTATGTGAGTGGTTTTTCGGGTGGCTTTCGGGTGGTTGTGTTGGCGGGTGTCAAATAATAATAGTTTTTCACTTGTTCCGTTTGACCGCCGTCAGCCGAGCGTTGTGTTTATGTGACAAACGTGACTCTGGCGGCAAATGCTCAGCTTTTCGTTTTGGTTCTCACACAGTCTGCATTCACTATGACGCACCAGCCCTCTCTCGCTCTTTCCCTCCGCTCTATTTTTATGGCCGCACAATAAAGCAAGCAATTGAGCGTCTTAAAGTGTCGCACAAGTGCATTTAAATCACACACTTTGCGCCCATTTGCCGTAATTTGACTTTAAATGTTATGGCCTCTGGTTCCTTTTGGACATTGTCGAGACGTTTCCAACAGTTAGTTCCTTGCCTAGTTGGTAAACCATTTTATGGCCATGTCTGCTGGTTACAAAGCTTACAACGTTCCACATAAATTTGATGGACATGTCGATTATATGCTAAAAGCGACCAAGTCAACAATATAACTTTTCAGCTGCCTTCACTTTTCCTTCCCATCCGCGACGCCCTTGACGAGCTTTGCAGAAAATGAGGCCATCATAAAAGGAAATATGCTAAATTGCTTAGCGCTTTTACATTTAAAACATTTCACAATTTATATTTTCTTTATATACATTTTACATTTTAAATTGCCAGCGCAATTGATTTTTGCTTGCCAACCAACAAGAAAAAAACGCCAACCTCAGCAACGATCATAGCCACAACAAGCGAATCCAGTACACTCTCATTACACTTCAACGGTTTATATATTAACAAATACCCTAAAGTTCAGGGCGGACAGAAGGGTATTTGCAATGATACTGTATCTAGACTAAAGGTAAGGTCTCAGGCAAACGTTTGAAAAGTTTGAATTAATATAAGTCCCAAATATTTTTGAACCAATGCCTTCAACATTTTGTATCAAGCTTTTTACGCAGCATTTTTTAGTCGTTCATTCGCATTTTGTGTCTGTTGTTTTATTGCAACATGTGCTGCAGCATATTTTCCAGCATTACGCATTGAAATCGCTGGCTTAATATGCTATTTATAAAATTGAGCACAAATGCAAACGCGAAGCACACCAGCATCACTAGGGATACTACGCCAGGGACAAAGCAATGCGGACAAAAACGCAGTTGAAGATACATATATAAAAATGTGCATTTGCCCAAGGCAAATAAAAAAGGGTGGGGGATGCAAAAGAATGGCAAACAATAAACACAAGTGTGGTAAAAAAAATATTTAAAATTGCCCACCAACATAGTTAAACAAGATTGTTATGCTCGATCTTAAGGACAACGACCATTTGAATGCTCTAACAGACAAATATGCTTAAGAAATACAACAACTGTAACATAGAGAGAAACTGATCGAAGCGTCAGTCTACTGCGACAGCGAACTAGAAAGGTCGAGTTGTTTCAGTTCTACAATACTAAAGAAACATAACCTAATAAAAATACATTTAAACTTTTTATATGAATAGAAGTTCTTTTAACTTGTTCTATTTTCAAAACCTTTACCATTACTTTTTCCTCCAAAATCCTTAAAAGGTAAGGTTCTCACCAAGCTTGAACAGCCCACAGAAAGTGTATTGAAAAATACATAAAAAGCAAATTATTAATATTAAAATAAATATACTTTATTGCCTGGCGGACACATGCGAGTAAAACCCATTGACCATGAAATACTTTATGAAATATAGCGTACAGCGTCCACCATATGTATGTTAAAATTTCATTAAAACAAATTGTTGTTGGCCAAAAAAGTCATTACGCGTACATTTGGCAGATAAAAACAGAAAAAAGCTCGAACTTTTTATTTAAATTGCTTTAAGAAACCTTTAAACTAGCGCGCACATCTTCGAAAGCAGCCAATAAGCCAAATGCCTTAAGGCGGGTCAATCAGCTTGACGGAATTTACATATCTATAATAAAGATACTACACAAAAGATATATATATATATATATAAATAGGTAATTTGGTAGCCTTTCAAATGAGGCTTGCTGTAAGCTGACCAAAAAGCCTGAGCCTGAACAGCAGCTACTCAAAAAGAGAGGCAGAGAGCTGAGAGAAAACCAAAAGCGCCGGCTGCTCTGACGCTAGCGGTTGCTACGATGTGGATGCGGATGCGGATGCGGCCGCTTAAGTGCCTGCCATGGCTATAACAATATACAACAACATAAGCAACAACAGCAATAACAACAACAACAATACAAAGCTGATGCAGTCGACAACAACAAATGCTGCTGCTGATATGCCGCTTATTATTTATGTATTTTAATAACAAGCAGACGTACGGCATTTTGCCTGCCCATTGCCCATTGCCACAGACAATGGCATACAGGCAACAAAATGGCCGACAGTTAATGCGACAGCTGCTGCGGCCAGTCGAGCCAGTCCAAACAGACAGAAAGCGACCAGACCAGAGCGAGTAAAAGACTACAGCTGTAACGGACAGATAGCAAAGTCAAAAGCTTTGCCTCCTCGTTGCCTTTAAAAATCGTTTGTAAACAACATGTAACTAAGTGTTAGACAAGAAAAAATCGCTTTCTCTGCTAACTCGCAAATAAAACTCATATACATATCATATAGATCAACTCCTGACTCAAAAACTTAATAAAAACCCTAATTTCCATAATTTATTGCACATAACAAGAAGAGTTAAATTTTTAATTTCCCTGCCATGATGTTTTTCTGACTGCCAGACGCACCACTACAACATGACGCATACTTAATGCGCGTATAAGCTATTTCAAGCGAGTCAGATTGTGCTGGCATTTAAAGTTCAAGTTGTTTGCGGCAGCAACTTGCAAAAACTATTATCCAGTTAAGAGCCAAACAACTGGTGTAATCGCAGCCATCATGGCACACAGAGAGAGAGCGAAAAAATGGCCTTTAAAAGTATTTAATATACATAAATGTTGAGATACTCTCGCTGCTTATATGAGCTCAAGCACT
Source organism: Scaptomyza montana (assembly GCA_018904305.1). Classification (NCBI taxonomy): domain Eukaryota; kingdom Metazoa; phylum Arthropoda; class Insecta; order Diptera; family Drosophilidae; genus Scaptomyza; species Scaptomyza montana. The sequence continues at coordinate 251,666 of JAEIGR010000037.1, read as the reverse complement.
CATTGCATAATTAATGCGTCGAGTTTTACATTTACAATGCATGCCACACCCCATCCTACGTTTTTGTATGCAGCTGAAGCAGGAGCTACCGATGCTGATGATGCGCATTAAGTGGGCGTGGCCAACAACAAAGTCATTGCCAACAACATGCAGTCAAGTAGAGCAGGTAAAATTGACTGCACCATATCAGTTTTGGAGCAAAGAAATGTGTATATGTGTATAATATATATATTTGTGCGATTACTCAAGTGGGCCAAGTGTATGTGAAGTACGTGAGCCACTGATGATGCTGCCAGCTTAATGAAATTATCATTTTCATTTAAGTTTCATTGTCTTGCGGCCAACTGAAATTTAACCAGCTGAAAAGCAGCTAAAGACATTTTCCTTTTTGCTTTATGTTTTAAGATAAGGACGCTGAAATTCGCTGCAATCAACCGACAAATTTAAGGCAGAAGTTGATTTTTGGCACTGGAAATGAAACAATCTGAATTTGAGCAGAAATATACAGAATAATGAAAGCTAAACTACTAGTCTTTTCATCAATTGAATGAAAAGCATAATGTTTTAAAGCCCAACCTTAACTTATTAAGCCTTTTTAAGTCCATTAATTAAGTTTTCATTAAATTGTGGCTTGCATTTATTTCTTCAGCTGCTCAGCTTTTATGTGTTAATTCATTTAATTTTTATTTACTTTATTTTTATAGCAGGTAGCATTTCCCTTAGGTCAAGCGTCATAAACACGCTGCCAAAAATATAAAGTGCTCTACCCGAAAAGCACAAACACATGCTGGCAACCACACACAGTCACGTTTCTTCATTAAATTTTGCGCTCAAAAGTATGCAATGATTTGTATTCACTTCAACATTGCTGTTTAACCAAAAATAAATGAGCAACACTGTCGACGCTGACGCTGCCGATGACGCTGACGATGACGATGGCAATGACGACTCACGCATATTGCTGATGGCATTGAGTTTTGTTAGTTTACCAACCCATCCTTCACCCTACCTCCATAGGCACCTGCAGCTATCCAAAAAAAAAATAAAAATTGCATTTAAATTAAGCATACGCAATGTGTGATGACGACAGATGCTGCGTGGCAACAGAATGCAGTTACAGCTGCATTTGTTGTTGTTATGCCCTTACAGTAGGGTATTATAACTTTATCATGAAGTAAGTGTAACGCCACTAAAAAGCATGCTTATTAACTAATCACTCCTTCCACATCATTATCTTACGAATTTATGTACACGTTAAGCTATATATTTATTTTCATTTACTTTCCTTTTATAGGCTATCAAGTTTTTCCTTAACTCTTACAGCTTTCAAAGATCTGCTGTTGTAGTGTAATAAACATCTTTAAGAAAAGTTGTTCATCTCTTCTGATTAAAACTGTAGCTGTAGCTTTTTCGTAACATAGTTGTTCTTCCTGTAACGTTTTTAATGAGCGGCAGTGCAACAAGAACAACAAAAGAATTACGCTCATGCACAAACATCGACGAACGCGTATACATAGTATATTTTTAGTTACCAGCTACAAGCTGCCTGATTGCAGATACATGTGTATGTATGTATATATTTTTCGCGGCAACGCGTTGCCATAACATTAATTTTGTTAATTAAAAGTTTGGCACGGCTTTAAAGTTTTCTGCATGCCGTTAACCTTGTAGCAGTTGCTGGTCTTTACTATGCATATGTGTCAACCAGTCACCTTTCGTGTACAGATAGTTAGTTAGTAAAGTGCACCTTTAGACGACACCTCCAACAGCCTTACACCGTTCAAGTTTCTCAGTTTGCCCCAAAAAAGCTAAAATACAACTTTTGCCCAAACAGCCCGAAGGCGTCTACACACAACTTTTACTAGCGGCATTCAATGCTGTTGTTGTTATTGTTATTGTTATTGTTGGTTTTGCCCACAAATCTGTAAAATGTTTTGTGCAAATTTCAAGTGTTTACATAGCCGCAAGTTTGTGGCTTTTTGCAAAAGCAAACTGTTGATTGTACGATGCGGGGCCAGGAAGATGGAAAGTTCTACATACATATATTAAAAATGCATGCATTCATTAAATTGCATAAATAATAAAATGTTATGCTATGCTATTTTATGGCTTTGGGCTAAAGTTGTTTCCTAATCGACTTAAGCTCTTTATGCGTGTTATTATTTAACAAAATGCCAGTAAAACTATGAACAAAAATTCATTAATAATTTCAGCCGGCTATGAGGAAATATATATGTTAAAAATAGCTTTAAAAAGTCATTGAATTATTTTTATAAAAACGATAAAAAATCTTTCAAAAATGTTGAAAGGGCATAAAAAGTCGCTGAAACTGTAGCTAAACATGAAGAGAAACTCCACTTTGGGATATTAAAAATGTCAAAATTTCAACATCAGTTTTGCTTTTCGCACATCCCTCACATTCAAGGCTAAAAATTTACAACACGTTATCTTTATTGTACAATATCATAGGATGACTTTGCATAAACCTAGAAATATATAAATATGTACATAAATATTTTGGAGTAGTTATGATTATTGTTGTTGTTGTTCTTATTGTTGCTTAGGTTGTTATTGTTAGCGTTTATTGCCTTTGTCATCGTTACAATACCATCGACAGCATCCCTTACTTCGACTACTTTCCAGGGCATTTAAATTTTTGGCAAGCACGCAAAAAAAAACACTTGCGACATTTCGCATTGTCGTCTGAGCTACTTGCTCGCTGTATACTTACACTCAGAAAAATTATAGAATTTATTTTATGAGGAACTTTCAAGTGTTTCGTTTGTGTCTTCTTTAAATATACATTTTCTAATAATTTTTATGAAATTGACGTTTTTTTCCGTTAATATTTTTTCTCCAAGTGCTAATTTTGGTTCTATGTGTGGTGTCTGCCATATGTGTGTGTTTTGCAAGGATATTTTATGAGCTCCTTTGACACTGTGATGGCCCAGTCATTTGCACAAGTCGTGACAAACTGTCGCTTGAAGACTAACAAGGGGCAGTGAGTAAAGTGTGCAAGGAGGGGGTAGAGTATGATGTTAGGCTACTTCATGTAAACGGTTTTTAGTATTGAATGGGCGAGCGAGAGGTCGCGTTTGGGCCATGTTTATATGCAAAGCGGCCATAAAATTCGAAAAACTTTTAATGGTTCATAAAATATTTAACGTAATGGCGGGCGTCGGCGCCGTTGGCCAAAAACCCGTTAAAGGACAGGCCAAAAATGCAAACTGAGGGACAACAAGAACGAAACCAAGAAGAGAAGCAAGAGAGATTTGTTGGCTGGCAACAAGCCGCAAACGAGCCAACCAAACGATAAAGTCACACACACATACACAAAAGGAGTGAGAGAAAGGATAGCAACAGGAGTCGTCCAGTCATTTTAGTTGCAGTTGCTATATCCTTTCATCCTGTTGCTGAATGCAATTTATATATATGCTGCTGTTGTTGTTGTTGCTTTTCTTCACATAATTGCAAATTATCGCCTCAGCCATTTGAGTTAACTGACCTGTAACCTCAGCAACAGCAACAGAAACGCTGGCATCCCTTTAGGCTGGCATTCCTGTTCCTAACTGGGATTTATGCATTGGGCAAAAAGGTGTCGCTAAATTATGCCATGTGCAGCTTTCATAATTGCCAATAATGATTTTTTTACCACCCCAAACCCTACCACCATATATTTAGCCAATAATAAACTTGCTCCTCTTAGCTTGCATAATTCGCTGTGGAGCATCGATAGAGAGAAACTTCAATTCGATTAGCTGCATTCGAGAGAAGATAAAAGGAAGGGGTTGTGTGGTGATTATGATGCTGTTGCTGTTGCTGTTGCTGCGGCTGATGCCATCAATTTATGAGCTGCATTTGCTATTGAAAGCGTTTCATTTGAAAGCAATTTCAAGCAATAGGGTCGCATTTACAGTTTAGAAAGTGAAAGTTATGCTAAAAAACAATAAATAAATTAAGGAAAAAAAGTGGAAATTAGATTAGTATATCTTTATATTTTCACTGAAAATTTACTCAATTAGAATTTGGCTTAAAATCTTCAATGCTTTCATTTTCATTTTGCAATTTCTTCTATGCTGTTGAGCAACCCTCGCGTTGTCATAAAATAGTAATTACCGCCTCGACTCGCCGCTATAATTTGCACGCCAACAACAATGCAACAAATCGTCGCCAAAGGAGACAAAAGGGCGCAACAGGAGCGAAAGCAGAAGCTGTAGTAGAAGCTGAAGCTGCAGCGACAGAACCAAAGACAGCGACTACAAGAGAAGGTAAGCGAATGAATGAGCAAGCAAAAGGAAACGGAAAGGGGCAGCAAATGAAAATGGCTCCCCAAACAGGCAGGACGCGGCTTTTCAATAGCGCACCAATCGAAGTGACAGCATTAAAAGAATTTCAAACTCACCAAAGGAAAGAAAAAAATAACATAAAAGGTTTAAAGGGATACTTGTCCTTTTGTGTGCAAAGTAATTGTCAATGTAAGGGCAGGGTAGCTTATGAGTCGGCTATAAATGCACATGCTACACACATATCGAAGACAATGGCAATGTCAGTGCCTATATCATTAGAAGATTTATGTGGATAAGAAATCACAAACAATGGACTTAATGCGAAATTTTGCCTTCTGCTAGTTTTTGCAATTGATTTTTGGGGGCTGTTACAATAAGTCTTAGAGCATGTTCTTCGGTTTTGAAGGGTATGTTAGAGTTGATATTTTTAACAAACAAATTAGGAATTTTGTAAATTTTCAGTAAAGCAAACAGTTAGTTCGAACATAACTGATAATTTTTAAGCATCTGTAGCGACAGCATTGCCAGCTGTAAAACTTATTTCAGTGCATCTCGTATTAACAGAGCATTTCCTACTCCAGCATTGCCATCTGTATTTAACTGTTATGAAAATGTCATGCAAAACATTTTCATGCAAATGCAAAACATTGTTAAACATACAATCCATATGCGCCTCCATCTCCTACTTTACCCTACCACCCTAACCCTTTCTAACCCCCCCTCTCCACTCTCTTTTAGCATTCAGTGTAGCACGTACACTTCTTCCATGGTGGCATCAGGCAACGGCCGTATTCTGACTCCCTGACGTTTGTTCGTCTTTCAGACGCGTCGTTTGCCAGCTTTTAATTTTAATGCGTGTTGCACGCTCGCTTCCAACGCCGGCTTATTTTCTGTTTTCCTGCCTCCCTGTTGAGAGAGCTACTCTCTCTCTCTCTCTCTCTCTCCCTTTACGCCTCTTCTGCGCTGTCGTTTTGATAATTTCACATCTAAACATGAGGCAAAAGTTTCGCCAGCGCTTTTTGGACCATACAAATAGGCGTCGATTAGGCAAATCAACGCATTTGTATGCAGATTATGTGCCAGCGGGCAAGCACACTGAAAGAAATACACACACCGTTAAGAGTGGAGAGAGTAAGAAGCAGGGGGAAGCTTGTAGCGATTGTCTCTAATTGCGCATAGTCTGTCGGCTTTCTCAACAAGACGTACAGATAATGGGAGCAAATAAAAAAAATATTTCCAAAACACTTAAGTTAAGCACATTTTATTTAAAATATGTTTAATAATAATAGAATCTTCGGCTTCTACCACTTGGAGTGAATGTCAACATATAAAATAAAACAGAAATTAATAATCCCTCATTTTGAAAAAGTATTGTGGGCTTTTTTCACAAAGAATAATCATCAAAATTCAACTAGTTCCTTCTCAAGTTCTGTTTTCCTGGAAAGTTTAAGCACTCCAACACAAAATGCCATCCAAAGTTCAAAACGTAAGCTTTAGAAACTTTATACATTCCACAAAGACCTAGTCAATTGTCAAGCTCAGTTCTAAGCTTTATTGTAATACCCTACCCTAATCAAAAGTCAAATTATATTTAAGCTTTAAATCATACAAATAAAATCATTCATTGCTACTTTCACATGTCAAGTGATTGAATACTTTCATTATTACATCATTGTTTTATTTTTCTCTTGTTTGGCAATTATTTAGACATTTTTGTTATTCGTGGGCTTCGCTGAAGCATTAAGTGTGCGGGTTTGTGTCCCTTTAAGCAGTCAAAGATCTTACGCTAATTTAAAGCAGCTCTTAAAACTCACACCACAAATGCCAACACCCACAAGCTGACAATCTCACACACAAATACTGTCAAAATTTCTCTCACGCTGCGTGTTGAATTTCAATGCATACTTTCAGGCCCAAAACATCACGCTAAAACAAAAAAAAAAAACAAAATACATTCGTTTGCCATTACAAGGACATGTTGCTTAAGAGGGGCAAGGAGGGTAGGCTGTTGGTAACTAGGAATCACATGCGATTGGCATTTGACGCCAAAACGCTGACGATGACGAGTTCTCTTCTATCGCTGGTTTTTTTTTGAGTTTTTGTTTCCAATTTGGTTTTATTTTTTTCATGTGCGCCACTTGCAAGTGGATTTATTTTGCAATGCCACCAACGGAATTTTAATGGATCGTTTTTCTACCTCTTCCCACTTCCAATTCCCCCTTCACCAATTTACGCGACGCACGTGTCTTTTTGGCAACCAACGACACAAAAATTGGGCAAAAGTCTTTTTGGTGACGCTCTCTGCTTAATATTTCACTCATGCTAGACAACGTTTCATTTCCACTTGTTCCTCGCTGCTGCTTACACTTCGTCCCTTCTCATTTCGTTTCGCCATTGGTACAGCTGGTCGTGTTTGTTTTCGTTAATTCGTTGCTTGCTTCCTGTTTGTATTTACCTTTTCACTTGGGACGACTATAACAAACATTCATCCCTCCCACCCTTAGGTTCTTGCTCGTAAAATGCAAAAATTTAATTAGCTGTTTGAACCTTAAACTGACAATTAAAATTATTTTACTTGGCCCTACGTTAAATAGCCCTTAACGTTACGTTACATTAGGTAAGGTTCGTTGGGAACAGTTCTTTGATTTCAATGATGCTTCAAGATAGGAACTTTCTACATTTTTATAGCTAGGCATAAAACTCTTTTTATATTTTTTGCTTAATAAAAACGAAAAAACATAAAATTAGTTATAGTTAACAATTAGACAAATGGCAAATAAAGATTCTGGATTGTAAATAAAAATATTGATTTATTTTAATGGCATTTTAAGTGAAATTTTCTTTAGCTTCAATGTTTTTCCCAAATTTTTTACAGCATTTATTGGCAAAAAAAAAAGAAACAGAATTTAATTTGTACATTTGACTTCAAATACTGAACACACAAACATTAATCGAGTGCTTCCGAGTATTTGCTTAACGTTTTTATGCAATGCTTTACTTAGGGTCTAATGTTGTCACACAAAGCGTAGGGGGGCCTATGGAGTTAAGGTTAACCCTAACCCATTTTTACAACTCACTAACTTAAACACACACACACACACCCCACGCACACACATACAGACTTGCAAAAACATACATGTAGTTAAGCGCACCTAAATACATTTTTCCTAGAATAAACAAGCAACCTTGGAATGTTTACCATAAAAAGTAGGTAAACTTGAGTGCAAAAATTGCGTATGAAGTGTTAGTGTTAGTGTGTGTGTGTTAGAGTACAGCTATAGAGCATACAAAATGGCAAAATAAATGCACATAAAATGTAAAAAACTAGAAGCTGAAGCAGAGAAGAAGCCGACCAAGAGCTCAACTGAATGAAACGAAATAAAAATAACAAGCAACAAGAAAGTAAAATGAACTGAAACAGAAATCCAACACTAAAGGGCTGCAGCAAGTGGGCCAGGGAATGTTTGAGGGGGGTTGTAGGGTTTTGAAGTGGTAAGTATGGGGGAGTGGTTTGGTTGTGTATAGAGGCCAGCCATTTTTGCGGTCCAATGTCGAACACATTACAAGCAAAAGCACTTTTGACAAAAGGAGGCGCCAACGAAAAATAAACAAACAAATGCCAAACGAAACAAAGACGGCACAGACAAATGATAACGACGGCAAGGCGAGCTCACAGACATTAAGTAAGACAAGAAGTGAGACAAAGGGGAGAGGCAGAGGGAGTACTAGTGATTGCGTGGCAGATAGGCGCGCTTTCTCTCTGTTCATATGATGCGTGTGAGTGCTAAAGGATTTCAAGGACTACAACATTAAGCAAAAGAATTTCTTGTGTGTGTGCAAGAACAATGAATGTTAACAATCAGCATGTACTAGCAATGTACGACAAGAAGAATATTAAATACCCTTACTAATCGAAAGTTCATGCCATTCATAATAAATATACTGCAAATTTATCCTCTGAATGAAACGTCTTGAGTAGGAATAGCAACATAACTGAACATTATTAAATTTTAAATAATTACTGAAACAATCTCCTTCATGCCAACATACAGGCTCTTAAAAGTTCTGCAAGAGTATATAAAAAACAAACCGTTAAGCCTCAGCAAAGACAAGCAGTAATGTAGGAGCGGGAGATATCTTAAAGAGGGGCCAACAACAATCAGAGATAGCAACAACAACAAAAACAACAACAGGTGCAGAAATATACACGGATATAAAGAGGGACATACAAGTCCCGAAACGGATGTCATTAACGTGTGCGTGTGTGTGTGTGTTTGCATGGAAATGAACTGCCGCAGCAACAACAAACAACAAGTAAAAGCAGTTGCAGCCGTTGCAGTTGCACCTCCTACAGCTGAAAAGTATGCAGCACAAATGCACAGTTCGATGCGCTTACAGCAGGTAAGTAGAAGAGCTTTCACAAAAGGGGCGAGAGAGAGTTTAAGGTGCTGCCGTGATGAGTTCCGGTGTAAAAGAAACCAATTTGCCAGTGCTGTGTTAAACAGTACAATCTTCCAGCCAAGAACAACAATAACAACAACAAATGGAAGGTCAAACGGGATCAGTGCGCGAAAATAGCAACAAACAAACAAATGTAAAAGAAAAGCCGAGCAAAGCAAAAGCACAAGAGATAAACACAGAAAAAGAGAAATGGCAATGGATTGTGCAAGTGCAATTAACAAACCATCAGAAAATTAAAACTGCAGTAAAGTACAAATATGCAGGCAACAAAGAAAAACAATGCAAAATTTATAATGAGAACGGTTTAAAGAGATAGAAAAAGTTTTTCATTCAGTTAAAGAGATATTCAAATTAATATTGAAGTTGTTTTAAATAAATTAATATGCAGGTGCAATGCAAGTTCTTCATGCGAGCATTTTTAGTTTAATAAAGAAAGTATTGCTTATATAATGGACTTAGCCAAAGCAATAAGAGAGCCAGTAAAGCGTAGAATCTTAAAAAAAAAATAAGATTAAAGAATTTTTGATAAGAAGGGAGTCAAGTTTGAGTAAAGAATTTAAAAATTACCGAAGTAAGTGTCTCCAGAGATGGCGAAAAAAATGGTATCTTAATAAAAAGAACTCTTTGAGCTCTGATAATCATGAGGAGAGTCATTTTCTGTACACGAATACTATGACCATACCAATGACTAGCAAAAGTGCTTCTCGCAAGATCCGAGCACTAAACGACGAATAAAAAGACGAAAAGATACAAAACATTGCTGGTAAAACTGACCAAACAAGAAATATCAAATAAATTAAATGATACCCTCAGAAGTATCAAAAACATGGCTTAAGAACTAAGAAATATTATTAATAAAACAAATTATAATCGCATCAAGAAGGCCTTTAACTTCTAGTATTAAGTGTATCGAAAAGGAACTGTAATACTCACCGCTTCCATTATATAGGTGCCGCCCAGACAATACAATGAGACTTCCGTAGTCACCGCCAAGGTGTAGACCACATAGACAATAATTCCAACACCAGAGAACTAAATCGAAAAAAAAACTAATTAAGATAAGCAAGAGAGCGTGAGAGCAGTAAGCAACTCACCAGTAGCATATCCACCACACTTGTGCCTATAATCAGGCTTGAGGTGACAAAGTGTGCGAGAGTTATTTCCACCATAACACCAGAAAGCCTCTCCGTCAAATTGGCAATCTCATTGTGACGATCGATAAGTTTCTCCATTTCACGCACAATGCGTATCTCTTCCTGCGGCTTAGGCTTGAATTCGATTCCTTTTACGTTCAACAAATCACATACATCGTCTCTCAAAGATTGTAAAAGTACCGTAAGATACAAACAAAACGCAAGAAAAAAACCATCGCCACCCACAAAGCAAGCAACGGTTATGTAACCATGCCAATGAACCAATGCATAAATCCACGGGTATAAAGGTAAACGCAGTAGCGGTTCAGGAAAGCTGTAAGAGAGAGAGAGAGATAGAGATAAAAAGAAATTAGAGGAGCAAAGTCGACCGGTAAATACTCTACAAACATTATTTTTTTTAAATACTTACATCATTTTAAAAGGCGTCTCATAAATCCAATCCTTGCCATGCGAATATCTGAAAATATTTTCAGATATATGTCGCACAGTGTACGCGGAGCTGGTACAAAAACCGCACATCAATAGCAATGTTGTCAACCTGGTTGCCAGAGTGTAGCAACTCTTTTTATAATTCAACTTTCGTTCCGATTGCTGCTCTTCGGTCAGTTTTCGTATGTGTTTGATAAGCGAGTTGAATTCATCACGATACCACCAAATTGATAACATTTTAATTAGCGATAAGATGCTCGAAGCAACCGGGCAGAGTGCATCGAGAGCTAAACGAATATTACTGGGTATCTGTTTGATGCCATATGCTGCCTCTGCGTAGCAGCCATAGGTGAGAATGAAGAAGTTCAAGAAACTCCAAGCGCGCACAAGCAAAGTACGCTTCTGTTCCGGATAGAAACCAATTAAAGTAAGTGCAAACCTGGGCACCAGAAAATAATGCCGTTCCATGGGATACGAGCTGCTCAGAAAGCGTGGCCACATCTTGTGATATTAGTTATTGAATTTGTTTGCTTGAATGAGCTAAATAATTTTGCTTTTATATGCGCTTCCAGTCGTTGGTCACATAATTAATGAGCTGGGCGTTGTCCTTGCTCAGTGTTCAATAAGTTTTAACAGCCATAACCACAACCAATAAAGTTACTAACCAGCAATTAGGCAACATTTAATAGGGGGCGTAAATGTAATTAAAATTCAGTTTTCAAACGAGCCTTTGCAAAGAGTTTTGGTTACGCCAGAGTAGCTTTTGTCAGGGTATATTAAGCATTTCAATAAGTTTGTGACTTTGTTAAAAAGATCGAACATTGAAAATTCCAATAAAAGTTTTGCTTTTGCTTGCGGTGAATATTGTTTGTCACCTTTCCTTAAAGCTTTATTTCTTTGCGAGCTTTCACTTTCAAACAAACAAACGCATCGCGTACCCATCCCACTTATTGCCACCTCACAGCACTACTGACACTTGCCATTGAAGAGCAGCTTTATAAATAATAAGACGTATTCTTCTTCTTTCCATCGTGGAGATTTCCAGCGCTGCGCTCAGCAACGGCACTCCTGATTTTATTATTGCATGGCGCTCTCAGCTCTCTATACAGCTTGCATGTCATTTTGCATCATCTTTCTTCCTCACACTTGCATGTTCGTTTGCATGCACACACATTACACTGAATTGCGCCCTCGCACTTGTTCGCTATTTAACTCAGATGATAGCGATTTAAACACTTATGGATACAAATTTAATTTATTACACTTTTATTGTTTTGCATTTATTATGTTTTTTAATATTTGTTTTTCTTTTTCACAAGCGCATGGATCAACACCGTTTGATCACCAGCAAACTGCGCAATATACTAACTTCTCTTTCCAGTCGTCATTGAGCTAAAGTATGTGCGCTCTTACCTGCTTTCCGCTCTTGGAAGCAGCTTCAGTGAGAGCATAAATTAACATATGTATGTATGCATTTGTAATTGTCTATGCTGTAGTTCTAAGCTTGTTCTTATAAAAGTGAAAGCTTTTTAAGTCAGCTACTAGTTTTGTTCATAATTAATTAAATATTTATTTAGGACTACACTGCAGTTTCTGATCAAATTATCAATTATGATAATTATATATCCTATTCAATATTAATATTAATTTGCCCTGCTATGCTTGCTTGATTTACTCCATTGCATAATGCATACAAATGTATACATATATATATTTGAAATCCCCTTTCAAAGACTTCCACTCACTCTACCAAACGCGTTGCACTCTTCTTTGCCTTTGCTTATTGTACGGCTTTTGCTATGACAGGCAAAACAAATTGACTCCCCATACCCAACAACACATATGGAGAAGGAGAGAGAGAGAGAGCTTCTAGGCTGCAGCTCAGCTGCAAGTGTTGCCAACCAACATAAATATTTTATAAGCCGTCCAGCTGTATGTTTGTGTGTGTTTACCAGTGTGTTGGTTGGCATGATTATGCAAACTGCAGTTATTTGGTGTATGCGAGAAGGGCAATAAATTAATTTAGCTAGTCTGACCGCCCGCCAGCCCGTCTAGAGCTAGCTGAATGAATTGCATGGCGATGGCGTTGACGGCCAGGCAAGTATCGAGCGACTGGCTGGAACGAAGATGCTCTTTGCATAATTGATGGCTGCAGGTGTATTTGCGCTCAAATGAGGCATGCTAAACACATGCCTTTGACACACTCTCTCTCTCTCTCCCTCATACATTTACTACCAGACACGAGATCAAATCCACTCATAGAGCCATAAAAGCTAAAGCTTTTTCTCCGCACATTGTTAACCGAATTAAAAAAAAATGCGAACTGTTGTTTGTGTGTGGCTCATTGATGTTTTGCACTCAAGCAGTAAATATAAATAAAATCGAATAAACTATATAATCAAAGAATCTGTTTAAAGAAATACTCTATAGTCGATGTAATTCTTATTATTTTTTATAATTCTCACATAATTTTCATCTTCTTGTATAATTTGACCCTGAAATTAGCAAAAGGATATACATGTATAAAGAAAGTTTAAACGGTTAAAGAAATCGCTTAAGAAAATATATTTTTTTCAACTCTTACATATATATATTATGTAGATATTAGTTAATATATCAAGATTTTGTCAAAAAATAAAAATAAAAGAATATAACACAAAGGGTTTATGAATGAAAAGAGTATTTCAAAAACAATATTAATAATAAATAAAGTATTTCCCAACACACTTTTAAAGGAATGTATTTTTCTAAACAACTCAACCAAATCTTGCGTGTTTTTATTTAAAAAGAATTAATAGAAAGCCTCCAACTTTCAGTGAAAATATCATTTTTGATTCTTAATACTCCATTCAACACGTAGAGCTCTCTACATAGGGCAAGGACCTATGTTCCATGTCCATCGAACATGTTTTTTAACGTGGGTTCAACGAATACGCGCCTTTGCCCATTCAAATTGAAAAATTTACGTGCAAAACATGCAAATTTATGCCATAAACACAATGAACTTAATGTGCCTAAAGCTAGGGACAACAAAAAAAGCACACAAAATGGAAAACATGGGGCTAAAAAAATGCCAACTGGGCCTCAACCAAACTTATGGGCCAACAGGCACATTGATGACTCGATTTGTGGGTGGCCAAAAGAAAAAACTATTAACCAAGGGGCGTCGATTTTTTCCTATTTTTTTTTAAGGCGTTGTCAAAAATTATTGACAAAATTATTGAACACGTTTCAACCGTGCCACACACAAAGCCATGCCACAATACAAAGGGACAACTCTTTTGTTATACAAAAAAAAAGGAGGCAAGGCTTGACAAAAGGCTTTTTACATAAGCGTTAAGGTATGGCATATGTTCATAACTGTACAGCTAGTATATAAATTAATAATTGAATATTAAATAATATTTGTTTGCTTAAGGGCACACGGAATAAATCAATAAAAATACTTGTCGATAATATGTACATAATAAATAACAAAAATTGTAGTTATTTGTTAAAGTAAGACATTATTATTATAGTTATAGGCTGTTAAAGCTTTTGTAAGTTTAAAAGAAATTCAATAAAGTTTTGCTTAAGAAATGAAAAAAATTTACTTTGCAACAGTTTAGTTTCTAAATAATCTTTAACATAATGTTAGACACATATTTATTGGGTTTGGGGTACTAAAGAAGTGTTTAAATTCTTAAATTTTCAACAACTGCTTTAATATAAAATGTTAAAACTGTTTTGATGTTTTGATTGGATATTTAAAATGCAATTTTGATAACATGCGAGGTGTGTTTAGCTAATTTACTTATGCATAAGGGTTAGTGATATGTCAGTTACACACACACACACACACACACACAATTTATTCAATGATTACCTACCATCAATAAAACAAACAGAGAGAAATGATGCAACCAACATTTTGCCTTCCCTTTCCCCCACTTTCGCCATTCAGAATGCATTTGAATTTCGCCTTTGTTTCGGTGATAAACTTAATTTGAATAATAAATTACGTTGATATTTAATCAGCGCTGGCGCAGCGATAAAATGCAATGGCCTCTCGAGAGGCGAGTCTGGCAATATATATGTATATATATATATATATATATATATATAAGTATATATATATGTGTGTGTGTTTGTGAATGTATAATGTGACGTGCAGCCTGATAATGGGTAAGCTGTTGAGGTTGTTGCCGCCTGTTGTTGCAACGTTTTCATCGTTTTCTCGTCGTTTGTTGCATGTGTCCTTTTGTGTCCAGTCAACTTTTGCGAGAAGAGGGAGGCGAAGGAGAGGAAGATAGTTCTCGGCACGCGCTACCCATAAACTGCATAAAGTCATTATCGTTAAGCGGAATTTGTGTTAATCAGATAACAAAATTATGAACAATTAAGTCATTGCATGCGAATTGAAAATTTAAGCGTTCCGCGAGACCAAGCACCATTAATGACATATATATGTATGTAGATGTCGAACATTATGACAGGATATTAATCTATATGTAGAGCTGATATAAGGTTCAACACACGAATAACTGAAAGGAAGAGAGAGGTACAGAGGGCAAAAGAAAGTCTGGCATGCAAATTAAGCTTATAAACAAACAATGCATTGTTGGCTTGGGAAAGGTTATATTGATTTCAAATTAATATTCACATTAATTTCAACAACAACAGAAGTTGAAATAAGTGTCTTATGCCTATTTAAAATAAAGCGTAAATGGATTAAAATATAAATCAAGTATTATTCAGTAAAAAGTCAGAAAGAAAAGAAATATTGTTTTTCTTGATTAGAGGAGAATTAAGCTGGAACCAAACATATTTAAAGTTATTGTTTGTTATCAACTTCCCTCTTGTCTAAGCACAAATTTACAAAATAAACTTTTATGTTAAAACTGATTATGAATTTTAATATGCCTTAACTTTATATGGTGTAACAATATCAACTTCTGACATCTACATACAGTTGGAAAACTTTACTAGACTATACCCATTTAACACACTTTTAAATTATACAATGTTTACAAACAAGATTTGGCACAACAAAAGAGCAACAGCGAGAGGCAAGTGCTAAAACAACAGCAACAACAGCTTTTTCTCATAGCCCAGATAAGTATGCAACTATTTTGGGTTGTTGTTTGAAACATATGTTTAATATGCATTTCACACACTCAGCAACAAAATGGCCAAATGCTAGCAGAAAACATTGCGCCCAGCTTGTTAGACAGGTCAACCAAAAAGAGGGGGAGGTTGATAGAGGAGATAGGAGGTGCTGTGACACATTTAAAATGCGTTTGCGGTCGCCGAACTGTGCGTTTTAGTGTATTTGTATGTCTGTATGTGTGTGCCACACTGTTTCCGGCCGAAATCGTGCAAAGTTGTCACTTGCCACACGGCCAGAAGCATAAACCAACGAAAAAATACATAATTATTTTTAAAAATGCATCAACAACAGCGACAAACCAAATATAAGTGAACAAAATCGTAACCAAAACCATTAAAAACTAATGAGATTTAAATGCAAATGCAAGTTAAAGTGACAGACAGAAAGAGAGGCTGTGTGAAAGTGTGGCAAACAGGCGTGGCTATCACACACTTTCTCTGTTTTTGTGTGTGTGCGTAGATTTTGTGGCATGAAATTTGCATGAAATTTGAACAGCGAGCGATATGAAAAATCTGGTTGCAACTCATCCAATACAGCTTCAATATTGACTTTATATATACTTTAAAAACTGATTAGTTAAGTATATTTTATGTTAACGGTCAGCAATCAATCTAAAATCGATCATGCATATATATTATTATATGTATAAATTCTCTATCTTTTATAACTTTTTAATGATAATTCAACAACTTTCCAACAACCAAACAATTGATCATTAATCCATCTTTCCTGCATCAACAAACAATGAATCATTCAATCATCAATCGATCTGTATTATAGCAGTCATCAATCAAAATCGAATCTATCAATTAGACAGATAGTACAGATCAAACACAAGCATGATTACCAACAAACGATTATAATTAATAGGCTATAATGTAGTCGGACCGATACATACAAAGCATGCATAGACTAACATTAACAGTAACATTAACATTAACATTAACATTAACATTAACTTATTAACATAAACATTAGCATTACATACGATCCCTTGATTGGACTGTTAAGTCAGTCTTGATCGAGCAACGGAATGAAACAGACTTGTCTACAGCTGCTGCGTTTTAATATTTCGAGACAAACATTATTCTACCAGAATAAGTAGATGAATCCATTTTTAAACCTATCAATTCAACTTCATTCAAATATGTTGCTTAGTTTATTGGTTTCCCAGCTTTTCTAGTACTTTTACTTAACAACCTACTTTACTTTAGTGGACTTAAATTTTTGTTTCCGTTTCTATCTGCAATTGTATATTTGCTTTTTAAAAGTTTTATTAACTTTACAAACAGTTTTATGGTAGCACAAAACAAATAAACATTATATACTTTAATTCAAAGTTTTGTAGCTTGAAGAGCTGGAGAAAACATATTAAATTCGTTCTTCCTATGTTGTCTGTGCTTTTATACTTTTTCTACTTTTTTACACTTTTATGTTGGCAGCAGAGTGTTGGCCATTCAATAAATGTTTGTTAACGTCAAGTGCTCATTGCCATTGTTTGCCTTTTGGCCGAAACGTTGTTGCCTGTTGTTATTTAAGCATTTTTAATTTAATGCCAATCAAATTTGCATTTGCTGTAAATAAGTAATTTAAATAAATGGCCGCAAGCAGGCCTGCCAGCCATTTGAGCCCAGTTAACAGATACCCTACCGGCTACTAATTGCGTCTAATGACTAACAAAGAGAGTGGGAACAGGGGGCGGCGCAAAGGCGGAAACAGTTGTTCTACAATTTTCTAAGCGAGTTTGTCTCATGTGCATAAATGTTGGCAAAATGTTGACAATGAAAATGATTATGACTGACTGTGCATGCCTAAGGCGAAAAGAGGGGAGGTGGAGGGTATCAAGGTAAACGATGTCGTCTGCTGTTTGAAATTGCTGCGACGTGTAAGTGTCGCTAATGTGCCACAAGAGGCACGAGAAGAGGGGAGGGGGAGTGAAGCGGAGAAGCGTTGCTGATGCTCACAGCGTAGTATGTGGACATCCTGGCCAGGTGTTTAAAGCTTTCCTTCTAGCTGTTGTTGTTGTTGTTGTTGTCCTTGTAGCAAAACCAATGCCAAATGGCAGAGTGTGGCACATACACACATACATGCATACATATTATGGCACACATCGTTGGCCATAAGGTTAAGCTGTTTTCATAACACAGAGAGAGAGAGAGAGAGAGAGAGAGAGAGAGCGGAACACAAATTTAAAAGTGCTGCAAATTAGATTTTTATGTTAATTAAAAAGGCACGCACAACATGTTGCAAATGCCCCGGTTTGCTTTTTTTTTTTCTTTTTTGCCTGCAGCCGATATAATGTTGCGCCTTTCTGTGCCACACACACAATGCAACGCTTGGCCCAGTTACTGTGTCTTTACTATACGCTTCCGGAGGGCATTATAAATTACTTATGAAATGTGTAAAGCATTCAAGGATACGTTGGAAAGCCAACTGTGTGCATCATATAACCGATGAATTCTTTGAATTATTTGCCCTTAAGCTATTGAAAATGGTGGAAAGGATTTATAGTAGAAATTGTGCAAAAGCTTATTGCAGGTAGAAGAAAGGGTATCTTTTAGTCAACATCTTTGCCTCTCCCTATCAAAGGAAGCAATCTCTTTTATTGTAATTTATTTTCGTTTGCATTTTTACATTGACATTGCAGCTGCAAGTAAATCAATTTGCCACACAGAAAGCAAGATAGATATAAAGAAAGCGGATTTAAGGAGCTTATATTATCTGGCTTAGAACTTGAACAAAAGTGACTACAAATTGGAGCAGCTGTTGAGATTTAGAACTATTGAATATCCGCAAAGAACTGGAACAAGCTTAGCTGAGAGGCATACAAAAAGATATATAAATACTAACATGTGTATGAGAAAAAAATAATATATGAAAAGTAACTGGAATGAAATCTTAAATTTCAAATCTCTTTCGCTTTATTTACATAAAGTTAAAGTTTTGTTTGCCTAAAGTAGTTTCCATTACCATCTGCAAACAACAAATGGTACAAAAACTACACCAACAAAAACCATTCTCAGCGCTTATCAAAAAAAAAAAATACTGAAAAAAATGCAGACAATTGGGATAAATGCAACTTGAAATCATTGAAAACTTTCAATGTTCGCTGTCTGCATACACATTTGGCGACCAGCACTTGGAGAAAAGAAGAAAAAATGGCACGTATCATTGCGATTTAACATAAAATGATGGACTTTAGAATATCCTATAAGTAAACTCAGTTTACTAAATATTATTCTACCGATGAAGAAAACTTTTTCATATTAAATTTACTAAAAAAATGTTTTCTGTACTTTCCTTGTTTTGTAAACCCCTTTTGCATCATTATACAGGGTATATATACATTTTGGCTATGCTCACACACACACACACATGCAGATTTATGTAAAGCATGTATACAAAATGGATGGAAAGCATTGCGAACATTTTGCGTGATAAATAAAATGTTTAAGCACACATTTGAAGCCATTTCCACCCATTGCCAATGTGCATTGTGTAGATTTGACTTTGAACGCCACTTTGCTCTCCCCGCCTTTCTTCTTCTATTTGTTTGCTTGCCCCTTTTGCTACGTGACAACGATGCCAGATGAAGTTGAAGTTTGAATTTCGTAGCTGATGTTGATGTTGCCGTTGCCGTTGCAGTTGCAACACTTAGCACAGTTGTTGCTGCTACAGCTGCAATTCACGTTAGTTGATAGATACTTAAGTAAAGAGTGCAAGAGATAGATAGGCAGAGAGAGAGAGAGAGGGTAGATGTTTATGTGTATTCTTGTGTCAGCGCAATCTTTTATCAAAATTTTTGCAGCATTTGACACGCGCTACTCCAGCTGCGCATTCAAATAGTTTTAATAGCTCTCTTTATGCCATCTATCAATATTGTACAATGGATATATTAGACTCTTTTGGAGCAAGCGGACGAAAAAAGCTTACAAGGAGCTTAAAGGACAATAAACAAATATTTTCAGTGAAGTGGGGTTTGCGAGAAGTTAAAACATAAATAAATTCCTAAGGAAAGACAGCAAAATTGTACAGGAGAATCCCATAAACATGTAGCATACTTTTCTGGGCAAAACAATTCAACAAATACAATATTCATAACATTAAGAATATCTCCCGGGCTGTTTGGTTTCAGGCGTTCTCGTTGTTAATCTAGTTACTGTAGTTAATCCCCGAATGTCCTGCGCTTTAAACGTCTGACTAACTTTCTCCCTTCAAGCTCAATAGCCAGCCGGCTACGGTGTCGCCGCAAACGTGCGTTATGGCTGATGGAATATGCTTCGACCTAGCTGTATATGGTGTTCATTCTGAGGTCATTGTGCAAGGTTGTCTGTCATTTGACGCAAGGCCAAAGTCTGGAGTCATCAGTCAACAGTCAATGCCCCAAATCTGGATACAATATCTCCAAGTCGGAGCAACCAACGTGTTATACTCCGCCCGTGTGCAGCGCAGCGGCAATGCGCTATTGGCGTTAATCAGCCAGTAGACCTTGGCTAGTTTGCACCGAAAGAGCCTAAGGATTCCGTCCATTTTCGCATAAAAGCAGGCTGCAGGGGACTCCCATCAAGCCAGACTGACGGTGCATATCCACGTCTCTGAGTAAAGTTGACAGTCTGGTCTCATCGAGGCGTTGAGCTTGATGTTCCACCTGCGAGCGCAGCTCTCAAGGATGTGGATATACTTCTGGGCTCCGTCAGCAGCCTATGCATTAGCGTAATCACATCCATTACTGTTTTTTATATTATAAGGCACTTTAAAATATAAGTAACGTAAAATTAGATAAAATTTACAAATGACTTAATCTAGTTTTATTGAATTCGCTAACAGTGGATATAATAGTCGGAACGGCATATAGTTGAAGGCAGCTGTTGTTTGTTGGCTGTGGCAAAACTCTTTGTCTTATACAGTTACAGTTATAAGCATTGCAAAGCGCTAATGAGGAAAATAATTAATGATGCCTATGTTCTCTATCTCTCTCTCTCTCTCTTTCGGCCTCTTTTGAATCTCGCGAAACATTTTTCAAGCCATTTGGCAAAACTTTCACTTGACGAGACTTGAAGTAGTCGCCTTTTTAGCTAAAGACCCAAATTCCCTAACGAACCCAACTCTCCACGCGCTCTCCTTCTTTTCGCGCCTTCACCCTCTACCTTCCTCTCTGCCTTAATAAGCAGTTAATTTCATAGTTGTGCAAACAGTTTGCCATCCTTCCTCGTTTGCTGCTGTTCCTTCTTGTTCCCATAAAAGTTGCAAAACAACATTGCAAACAACATGAGGCTCCTACATTGCGGATATGTATGTATGTGGGATGTATGGTGGGTGGAGGGTGGAGGGGCTGGGAAGTGGTGCCTCCGTGGTTTATATTTACTGCATGCTGACTGCCGTCCTGCCAACTCTTCAGTCGTTCATTCATTCAACTTAATTTACGTTTTATAACTTTTGCAATCATTACATGTAACATTTATTCCACATACCTCAACCCGCTCTCCCTTCTGTTACGCTGTACATGGTTTTTGTTTTTTGTTGCTTATTTCTTTTTTTCCCTATATAAATTTTTTTTTTTTTAATTTTGCATGTGTGCATAAACCATTTAGCAACAGTTTTGCTTTGGTAAAGTTTTCTTTTGCACACAGCGAAAACTAGCAAACAGGAAAGGTGCACCGCTTGGACATTCAGCTAGCTGCACTGTTGAATACTCTAATAAAACTTAAATAATAATTTATTTATAAGCTTCAGTTATGGTTCACATATAAGCTAAAGTTCGAATAATTTTGGTTTTAAATTGTAAAGTTTATGAAAAACTATTAAGCCATCCAGCAATTAGAGAGAGTTATTAGCTTGAAAATAATTAAATCTCATTCTTTCATACAATATGCAGGCAATATAAATAAATAAAATACTCCATCTATCCATCCATTTATTCGTTTTCGTTTTCGTAGCGCAGCATTTTTATGCAAAAACGTTTTAATTAAGCAGCAATTGTTAAACAAACCCATTGAAAAACTCTCGCTGACTGCCTTCGCATAACATATTACATGGCAAAAATTTAATTTAACAAGTTTGAAAAGGGGAAGTGACTAGAAGATACCCTGCAAAGCAATTAGGTGCTTACTTTTGACACTGAGAAAAGTTAGATTATGCATAAATTCATATTTAATTACTATTTCTTTGATTTATTTTAATACATTTTTCATGATCAACTAAAAATCCCATCTAATTTTTTGCAAACTTAGAGGGTATCAAAAACGAACAGCTACACATGTATACATTAGCACAACTTGGAGCGAATCTGTTGGTGTGTGGATTAAAAGTGAGCGGAGAGTGGAGAGGCAGAACAGGAACAGTTAGAGAGCAAGAGTAGAGAAGCATCGAGAGGGAGAGTGAGTGAGAGAGCTTTCATATGGCAAGTGTAAGTAAGTCAAATTGGTAAACGCGTCGCTTGTTAGCCGAGCTTATCGCACACACATAAAAATGACAGTCATACATCACACACACCCACGCACACATACACACACACAACAATATATCCATGGAGACTTGAAGTGTAGTAAAGAGATTTGCTTAAAGACAACCAATCTGCCGACCTAGGCAAGGCACACTTGATAATGAGACACTCTATAGTGCTTTTTGCACACACACTTACGTTGTTTTTTGCTGATTTCCTTACGTAACGTAAGATGCCAACGTAATCGCAACATGACAACAAGTAATGAGCGCACCCTCTAGCCCCTAGCCCCTTTCCCCCCCTCTCTCTCTCTCGTTCTCTCTCTCTCAGTGTGTAAATGTGCTGGGATTTGTCATTTTTTGACACCTGCCTTGGCTAGGTAGAAGAAGAAGATGGTGTCGCTTCAATCAGTGTAAGGCAAGTTATATCAATCCCCTCCCCTCCCTCCACCCTTGCATTACGCAC
Source organism: Scaptomyza montana (assembly GCA_018904305.1). Taxonomy (NCBI): domain Eukaryota; kingdom Metazoa; phylum Arthropoda; class Insecta; order Diptera; family Drosophilidae; genus Scaptomyza; species Scaptomyza montana. The sequence continues at coordinate 229,280 of JAEIGR010000037.1, read as the reverse complement.
CCTAACAGCTCCTGGGAATAGTTGCTGATAAGCATCTGCACTTCATTTCTGTATCTTCTCCCTACCTACCTCTCTCTCTCTCTCTCTGCCACCTTGTGAAGTCCTGTGGATGCAATTTTATTACATGAAGAAACTTAAAACTCATCCGTATACCAATCCCATACACATTCCCATCTCCGCCTCCTTGGCAACTTTGTTCAACGTTGTCCTTGTCGTCCTGTTGGCATCATCCTTGCTGGCGCTTTCTTATTCTTATTTATTTGCAATTGGAATGACGACGATGAGAACGAGCAACGTCGTCATCATCAGCCGGCTACAGCTACAGCTGCTGCTGCTTCTGATTTTGTTGCCTTGCTCTTCATCCTGCTGGTATTTATTCAAGTGTAAGCACCAGGCTGTGTGTGTAGTTGTCCTGGCGTTGTCCTGGCGAATGCGATTTAAACTACTTACACACACATTTTCAATGGCTAAGTTGCAAAGTGCCAAGTCCATTACGACGACTCTGGGCCCAGGGATAACACCCTGACGCCCTCGTCTTTCTCCTCATCTTCATCTTCAATCTCGAGTTCTCGTTCTCCGTCACTCAAACTTGTCCTCGGGCATTATGCAGCACTGTCTGCCAATCGGCATTAAAATCACAAAACATCTACCTAAAGAATCAGGTGTGAGAAGGAGAGGGAAACAGAGAGGGAGGAAGGGGAGTACACCCACAAAATGCCCATTTGGCTTTATCTGCGCAATCCTTTCTCTAGATAAACATGATACCGAGAGTCAATTAAGCAGTTTGTTTGATTAGTGGAAGTAGATAGAAGATATTAAAGAATCTAATTATGTTTATGATGGAAAATCTTTAAATAATTAGTATGATAAATTTAAATAAAACAAGCTTTTTGAATATAAACTTAATACGATGATAGATTTGAAAACATTTAAATATGCTATCGGCTTCTTATCTCGAAACGTATTAAGAAAATGTTAAGGAAATTTATCTTAAATTGATATATTTATATATATAGTTATACTTACTTAATATCTATATACAAACTCAAAAATGCATTGTCATTTGTTCACTTTATTATTATCTTAAGCCTATTAATCCGTAATTTTGTAAAACAACCCTCGCACGGCTTAAAAAGTTGAAGTGGCCAGCGGCGCTCAAAGCAAAATTCTAACAAAATTGCAATAGCTCAACTGACTGAATGATTTGAGTCATTGACTAACTGACTAACTTACTGACTGACTGACTGACAAACTGACTGACAGGCGAAGCGAATGACGAGTCTGTCTGTCGGGTTAAATGATAAATAGCAAAACCCTGAACAGGTCGACGCAGACACTCACATACTTGAAGATTTATGTGGCGCATCAATTGAGTCCCTCGAGAGGAGCGGGAATAGCAAAGCGGGGGCAATGCTCAGTTACTTCACCTAACATTCATTTAATGTCTACGTAATTTATAAATGAAGTATATGGCCTCATTGCGGTAGCTGCTTGAGTTCAACTCAAGTATTTGCAAAATCCCAAACAGCTTTTTTTTATATATAGCTCTATCAAGAAAGGGTATGAGAATTGTCTGTCTGCCTGCTCTTGTACAGGCTTTTTATTTAAATTGAGTGATGCAGTGACGGTTGCCATTTGACAGTTGCTTTGTTTGAAAAACTTAAGCGACCTATGAACCGTTACATCATCATTAGACATCATTATTATCATTTACGATTACTTTAATTGATAGAAAGGCTGACATTTATCTTCATATAGAGCTAAATCGCAAATTTATGTTGTCTGACATTTTTATTTATAGATTTTGAGCTGATTTATTTATAAAAAAATTTATTAATGTATTTGTTGATAATAAGTCTTATGCTTTAAGATAATCTTAAAGCTTGATGCAAACAATTCAAAATATTAAATAAGATTTTTAGGAATTTTCGAGGACATACAACTAATTTTAAAATTTGAATATGTTGATACCATTTCTTAAGGTCATTTCAAGCACCTTACGAATTTGAAGTTTTAAATTATAATAAGGAAACAGCCGTAAAAAATCAAGAAAAAGTACAGAAAATACCATATAAATACTATTTTATAGAGTGTTTTTTACACAATATTTTCACTAATCTTAAAAATCTCCTTAAACATTAAAATGGATTTTTCAGTATTAGAAGCCGTTAAATCGCTGCTGTCTGGAACTAAAAATTAAATTAAATGCAATGAACCATTAAAAGGCGTATAATCATTGATCTTTTAATCAATTTGCTGGGGCACCAATAAAAGGAGAAGCAATGGCAGCGAACCAAAGCGGTTAAGGCCATAAAACATTAAACCAAAGTTTGCCAAACGGTTTGCCCCGTTGCCGATTAGCCAACTTTTAAATGCTTTTAATGTGGTTTTTATGGCTGCCATTCTAACGGCTACCTGAACGTAGGACAAGTCATTTTTTTTCCTTTGGATTTGTAACGTTTCATATGAGTAATGAGAGTTTAGTGTGCCGCATTGATTTTTAAGTTCTCTGTTCAACTGCTCTCTCTCCCGCTCTCTCCCAGTGTTTCACGCTGTCAGTCTGTTTCTAGGACCTTAATTACAGCGGCCGTCTACTTAGGTGCCTGTCAAGATTAGAGCGCAAAGTTTTTCGTAACTTTTTTTCGGTTTTGGCGTTTCCACGTCTCTCCCTCTCTCTCTCTCTCTTCTTTTGTTATGACATGTCCGTGCGATAAGCAAAGAATGTCAAGCGGCAAGGGTCAAAAGCAGCTGTTAACTTTTATTTCTACTTCTCCATCTTCTTTTTACAATTGCAAGCAGTCGGCTCCATTTGTCATTTAAATTTTTGAAAGGGCAAACGGTGATGAAGAAGAAGAAGTTACACAAAAATAAAACACCAAACACTTTATGACCCGTACATCCGTTTGTCCCTTCGAAACGGCATCTGACTCTTTAGCACCCAGGCATATTTGCATGGTTTCTTTTTCAACGGTTTCTTTTTCATGTCATCTTATTGTTTGTGTATACCCTATTGATGGTAAAAATAAAGAAAACGGGTTGTTCAAACATGCGAAATTATTCTTGCTCAATATCTCCCTGTTTAAAACTTTTTGATTCGTATCGTTTGCCAACTACCAGTTTTGTAAAGTTGATGGATCGGAAAAATTCAATTTTATTTCAGTCAAAAATACCCTTCGATTATAGGTAATCGATAAAAATCGATTTTAGATTTGACTCTTTTTAACCTAGAGATACTACATCAAAGATTTTTTATCCCACAACAAAAAACTGTGTTAACAGGTTATTCAATCTTCGTTCATTCCTCGCTCGAACACTACAACTGGCATTTTTGCGCTCTTTGGTTTTTATCTTTATGTCCACTTGGACTCCCCGCACCACCGCTCAACTTCCTCGCACTTTGCACAGCCTCAACGCCTTTCATGGACAACGATTCGGTTTCTGTTGCTGCTGTTTCTTTGGACCCGAAAAAAAGTTGAAGTGAAAAAGTTAAGCAATTAACAGGCTGATAACTTTCGGGGCCAGTTTGCAGTACTTGCTTTCTTCTGCTATCCGCTACCTCTCTCCCCGTACCTCCTCCACCCAGACATCAACCCAGTTGAATTCAGTCAGGCAAACGCATCTCATGCCGCCAACTGATGGCATCAAGGGGAATTGCTTTAAATCCCCAGCTAAGAGTTTTATGGCGAAAAGGTTTCGTACATAAAAGGCAGACCTTCTACTTCGCCCTTTTTGGAATCAGCTCTTTGCTTTTTTGTGCTCATATGACATAATTGCGGCACGTAATTGGCCTGACAATTGCTGCAAGTTCTTCAAAAACGCTTCACTGCCCGCTAAAGTATGCTATGAAAATGGTCGCCGCTTGTGCAATGCATTGTTTGTGTCTGGATCATAATAACAGCAGGCAGGGCGTTATCATTCACCAAAACACGGACAGTTGAAGCATTTTCACATCTTTAAAGTGACAAAATAACCACTGTAACATAACTGTAACTTGGACTAGCTGAGAGCGTTCGTATTAAATCTCTCCAAAATCTCCAAAGAACGGTTAATACTAAGCTTTGAAAGCTTACACTTTCGATTGATTTAGCTTACATAAGCTTCTTTATTTTTGCTTCCAATTTCGATGAAATAATAACATTTATTTGTTTAAAGCATCAATATCTCGACAATTCATCCAATTTCAATTAATTTCGCAGCTGCTGTAATCCATAAACAGATTATTGACACATTTCTTTTTTTCCGTTGTTTGTGTACTCAATATTACAATAGTCATTTACAACTACAACAACTGAACCCATAATTGTGCAAGAGATTATTCACAGCTTATCTGGGTTTTTTGCGCATTTTTCTGGTACACTTTTATGTTGGCAATGATAGCAATAAGAACAACAACACACAAATTGACGCTGCATATCTTCGGCGACGACAGGAATAAAGATGAGAGTTGGTCATAAATTTGGTCGCGTTACGCCAAGATGACTTCATAAAGCGACAATACGCAAAGCATAATGCCAAATGCACTGAGCGTAATAGGCGGGGGCGGATAATGGCAGACGGAAGGCTCTGCAGGATGGGCGTCGCAATGCAGAACAGACTATAAAGAAAGCAAAAAATATTGTTGTGTTTTGTGTTGTCTGCTTGGCATTGTCCTTCCAGACGACGCTGATTTATGCATGACAGAGCATTCAGAGTGAGAGTGAGAGAGATAAAGAGAGCAGCAGATAAGAAGCGGTGAGGCCAGAGCGGAAAAGGTGGGCGTGTTCAGTGTCTGGTGTATTTTCGATTTTGCATTGCAATATTTTTGGCTGAAAGCTTCTTTGGAGGCGCTTGCCTTTGCAGCTTGTGTTTTTACTTTGAGCACAAATATTGAACGTTTGCATTACGCTGCAACTCTAGCCCTTACACTCTCCACACACACACACAGCCACTACACACTCCCGCTCTCTCCCACATTTCCAGTCTCTCAGTCCAATTCCATTGCACGCATGAAAAGCCTTGCAAGTCAGCAGCGCGCACCAAACGAAAGCAACGAAGAAAAATTGCCAAAAAAAAAAAACAGCAAAGCAAAACGAAAACGCCAAGGCAGCTGCGGCATCAGCGGGTACAACAACAAAGCGTTCATGCAAAAAGATAGCAGCGGAAGAGCGAACAAAGTAAGTAAAAAGGCAAGAGTGCTGTTTTGGTGAGTGATCGGCTCGAAAATACCCTGTTGAGCAGAATTCAGCATGGTGTATAGCAGTTAACCTTTTAGTTCAGACTATCCTAACATTACTAAGAATAATTAATGAATAAACTAGTTGAATGACACGACATTTCTTTTGTTTTCTTAAGAAATCTCTCCTTTTGCTTTTTCATAAAAACTATAACCCTTTATACACATTTTTTATTGGCCTAGGGTACACGAAAAAAAAAGGGAAACAAAAATTCCAAGAGAGGCCAGTTACTGAGACGTAGCCAAGTAGAGCGCGCAGCTTACAAGCGCATTTCGATTATTGTTGATGTAATCATAATTTTTCATTCGCAAAGTAAACGATACTCTTCAGTACACACACACTCACCCTGCATGGCCTTGTGCCGTCCGGCTGCAACGTAAAGAATCGCCGAGAATTAAACGAGCTTTTCATTTATTGACGCGAAACGCACAAGCCGCGGAATAACGGTTTTCGTTTTTGCTTTTTAAACGCGCGACGCGTCGATGATTAAAGCAAACAAACACAGCAAAAACAACACTATAGGCTCCTTCTCTTTTCCGCTCTCCCACAAGTTTGCAACAAAAGCTCGGAAGCTCAGCCACTGAGATTTCTGTAGCTACTGGGCGGATCCGACTGCGGTTGAAAGCCCAGGCTCCGACGTCTGTCTTGCATCATTAATTACAATTTGAGCTGCGCACACACACACACACACAATCACACATACTTCCAACGACAATAACAAGAGCAATTTGGAGCAGCAATATCGGACAGGAGAAAATGGCGTTACATGAACAAAAAGAAAAAACAAAATTCATGGAGCGTCGGCCGATTGCCAATTGGGCGGCAGCGCTGACATTTTAATTGCACTGCATGATTGTGTAATTCGCTTAATTAATCAACACTTTCTGTTTGTTATTGTTGTTGCAACCCATTTCTGTTTTTTGCCTATCAATATGTCGAAAACTTTTTTTAAAACGCACAAATAGTCAATATTATCACAGAACAAAAATAATTGTTATAAATATCGTGCAATATGGTCTTATAGGCTTGAAGCAAAGTTTCACCTTAATGGTATTTTCTATGGTCAATGCACTAAATCTTTGAACACACATAAATATCAACTATCTTTCTACACATACATACATACATTCATATGTACGTGCCTATATTATCCATCATTGCGCTCAACCATAAAATCTGTACACAAGAGCGTTAAGCAAGCGGAGTCGAGTGTTTGCAGTAATTGAAACCGTTAAAGCTAAGCTTAATGTAATTTGTGTGCGAATAGATGTGGGTGGGTGAGCAATAAGATGAATGACTGCTTCCAAGCACACACACACACACACACACGTATATACAAACGTTAATATTAATTCATGTGCTGGTCAGCAGCCGACTTCCTTATCGCAAATGCTGCGAATATTATCTGCGATAATGAGAAACATAATTGTAAGCTATGCAAATGTGCGGACATACCTGCTAAGCATGTGTGTGTGTGGTTGTGAAAAATTACGAACCTTGGCTAAGTGTTAAAGCAATTTAATTTGATAGTTTATCGAGCTTAATTTGAATAAACGGAAATTAGACACCAGAACACTCAGTTTGCCACAACTTGTCATTTGCCCTTTCCACTGTTCCATTTCATCTTTTCCTTTCCAGCTCAGTTGGCAGCTCTATACAATTGAAGCACACCTTAATTAACGGCACTTACACACACACATACATAGAAATTTAATGAAAATGCGAATGCAAATGGAAAATGATAATTCTGTGTGTTCTCGAGTTGGTGTTGCGTGCTATCTGCTCACTTGCATTGTATTTAGTTGTCTGGCGCCATGCTAAAATCAACCAGCAATCTTCCAGGCAGAAGCAACTCTCAAAGCCCGTATTGTATGCCCTTTAATTGACGGTTTCAAATTGTTTTTTTTTTGTCTTAATGTTCTCTAAGCTTCGACCGCAACCACGAAAGCTTTAACAGATGCTAAACTGTGTGTTTGGTTTGCACCTTGCGCTGCTCTCTTTGTGAGTCTTTATTTTAAATTGCCAAAAAATATTTATGTATATATGTATGTACTCACTGGACTTACACACATATGTAGCTCTAATGATGACAACTGTTGTAACACTGACAGCTTATTATATAACAACCATGTGTAATTTGCAGTTCAATTATATAGCTCATAGAGCCTCGCTGTGCTCCCTGACTCCCCACCCCACTCTTCTAATACTTGTCATGTTACTCGAGCTCGTTAATTATTTTGACAGTCTGGCTACGCTATTGACAGAAACAACCAAAACAAGACATAAATGTATACAAATGTCAACAGCAGAAGGTCGACTACTTAATACTCTTACGAGGAAAATGTTAGAATTTTTGTTGCTAAAAGTAAATTCTACAAACGACGTCAAAAAACGAATGTTACTTCACTTGTAGAGTATATAATATATGCCCAAGAATGAGGCTAGACCAATTTTGACCAACATGAAACTTACATGAGTCGTCTTGACGTGTAACTGTAATTTGTTTGACAGTCGCCAGAAAGCCATTTTGGCCAACCACTGATTAGGCCCAATGTCCGAATATTGCGACTGACAAGTTGATGGAGGAGGCGCCGAGGGGGACGTGGGCCCGAAAACCACAAAGTTCACATCCTGTTGAGAAGTCGCATGATAGAGTAATACATATCAACATATTAACATGGATTATTTATTTGAGGCTAGTAGACTTATGAGTTATTTACACAGTGCACATTATATTGCTGGACAGCTCTATGAGCATTGAGCCCAGTGGAAAGGCGTAGACGAGAAGCATAAGGAGGAGTAGTAAGATGAGGAGGATGAGCAACCACCTCCGTTGAGGCTTATACTATATTATTGTAGCATCCTTAACAACAGAAGGAACGCTGCTATCGCTTCTTTCTGTATTGGTATTGAGGAAATCACGACGCACAGCACTCCAATTGGGCGCTGCATGATCCTTGAGCAGTGTCCAGTTGGGTGAATGAACGTCCGGCGAAAGCCAATTAAAATCAGCAATATCTGTATAGTTGTTTTGGGATTTATTCAAACCGGACTGCTCATAGTCTGATTCCAGCTGTGCATAATCATAGTTGTAGACATCAATCTCAATTTGCTGACAATCCTCAATGATGGCACGACACGTGACATGCAAATAGATTCGGGTTGCTTGAGAGGAATGCAAACGCAGCTGTTGACACGCGATTGCAATGGTGCACTTTTCAATCTGCTCGGCAAAAAAGGAACGCGCCACTGGACCACAAAGCAATGTACACTGACTGGCATTGGAGACTTGCACTGAGCCCGGATGACCCTGCAGCTCTACAAAACATTTGTGTACATTGGATATGGTTATATCCAAGCCGTTGACTTCCTCGGCACGGAGCACAATATGCTGATTCCGTTGATTGGCTATTGTCCAACTGAATGTAGTCTTTGGAATCTTCTCCGGTCCGTCCAGCTTAGATAGTGAAAGCGGCAACTTTTGTTTAACAACCGACTTTTTGCCACTGAAGCCAAACTTCTTTTTGGGCATCAAACGTTGTCGTGCCTCATCTGTGGCGTTGGTCAACGCATTTAGCACATTCTGACACGCTTTGATCTTGAAGTCAGACAAAAACATAGTCGAGGTGGTTAAGTAACGCTGCAGCTCTTGAATTCCTAAAGTTATATCCCCGAAATGCTTGGCAAGATCGGGCAACGGTGCATCTCCGCTGTCCAATGCGTTGATGTGCTCCTCAATGTCATAGGCGCGTTGATTAAAAGATGTTGCGAAAAAGTCGACACCTTCATTTTGTACGCTTTCCTTGGTACGCTGCTCTAACTTAACATCCAAATAGTTTTGACGATCCTTGTTGCGTTTATTTAAACGTTCCAGCATAAAGTCCTTCCTTCCAGAATCCACAGTGTCCTCATTTTGTTTTTGCTCCATATTTGTTGAAATTTATATAAACTGCAAAAAGAAAGTGTTAAAAATCAATGCATGCTAAAGATGACATTTTGTATTTGTTTTTGTATTTGGGTGTCTCTGTTACCCTCTCTTCACACTGCCGCTCAACTACCTCTTGTTTAAGCCGCAGCTGCACTTAAATATGTTACAAACGTTGCGATACTGCCTGCCTAAGCGTCGCTTCTCAATGCTGTTGATTGTAGCTATTGCAAAATTATGCAAATCTTGTTGAGTTGAGCAAATCTTCTATGCTTGCCGAAACCAGCTGTAAAATTCAATAAACAATATGCAGTTCACTGACTCAACAAGACTCCCTCATTGTGGACTGCCAACTCGAGCCGAAATTTTACAGTCAGCTGCATGTACGTGTGAATGGCAGAACAAAAAAGAAGAATCAAATAACAGCTGCCTTCCTTTGGATTTTTATTTGAATAAAAAAAATGTTTTTTGTTGCAACTCCTTGGCTTTTTAAATTATATTTAAATTGTTAGCTAGTATATGATTATGGCTATGGAAATCAAACAGTTTAAAAAAATTTGTATTCACATTAAATACACTAATACTATTGGTAAAACGTAATTATTTAAGAAAGACGTTCTTTATATTGTATATCTTTTCAGACTAAAAAATTGCGTGCCTTGTATATTTAAATGCGCGTGTACTCCGACGTTTATCTGCATGCGAGCTCACGTGTTTTTTGAGATCGTTAAGTCGGGTGAAGTTCTTTGTACAATAATTACATTTATACAGTCGTGTCACAATGTTCTTTCTGCAGTAAAAAAAATATTATTTTTTATTTTAGTGTGACTGAATAATGGTACATATTATTAACTTACTGTTTGTGCGGAGACTTTGGTGATTTTTGAGGTTTGCTTTTTTTTGGCTCGAGTTCAACATCATCATCATCTTCAAGAAACTTTATTGAAGCCTTGACATTCTTTGACTTTCTCTTTGCATTCTTTTTTTCCTCTTTGTGAATTGAAGTGGGAGAATCCACATACAACGGATCAGCTTTAACTGTTTCTTCTAAGCAAGAGATTTCTAAAATAGGTTCGCTTAGTACCTCCACTTCTTTAAGCTCCTCTTTGTCGCAACTAGCATATGTAGGATGTTCATCAACCACATGTTCATATAGTGTGCTACTGTTGCTAAATTCTTTCGAACAATAGACGCATATGAAAGATGAAGGTTCTTCCTTGGTATTTGTAGTAGATTCTGAAGTCAAAGGATGCGTATCATGCACATGTTGTAATAGTTCGCTTCGATCATTAAATTCTTTCGAACAATGAATGCATACGTAAAATATATTTTCTGTATGCTCCTCCGACTCTTCGTGTTCACTTGTAGCTGATTTTAAGAGCTGATGATGTTTATCACTCACGTGTTTTTGTAATTGTTTTGGAAACCTATATTCTTTCGGACAATAAATGCATCTATTAATTGTAATCAAATTTGTGAGCTCCGAGTGTTTGTCACGTAGGTGTCTAAATAGATGAGATCGAAATCTATATTCTTCTGCACAATGAATGCATTTGTGCCTATTATCTTTGTGGTTAGCTATAGTAGTTTCTGTCTTTGGATGTTCATCGCGCACGTGCATAAATAGTTCGCTTTTATAGCTAAATTTTTTCATACAATATATGCACATGTGTGGTATAATTCCTGCACGCTCCTCAATGGGCAAGGATGGTTGTTCTACTTTCTTCTTAGTTTCCATCTCCTTATTGTTATGGTTACTTGGAGTAAGCTTTGAGGTATGAAAGTTTGTCTCCTTCTTCTTAGTTTCCATCTCCTTATTGTTATGGTTACTTGGAGTAAGCTTTGAGGTATGAAAGTTTGTCTCTTGCTCTTTTTTTGCACTACGTAAATCTGTAGTTTCCATCTGTTTATTATCTTTGCGGTTACTTGAAGTAATTTTAGGGGTCAATTGATGTTTTTCACGCATGTGTTTATTTAGTTCGCCTTGATACTTATATGATAGCCTACAATAATTGCATCTGTATGGATAATACTTTGTATGCTCGTACATATGCGAGACAATGATAGATTTGTGGGCAAAGTTTAAAGGGCAATAGGGACACTTGTAGGTTAACCGATCGGTATGAATTTTCATGTGTATATTGAGTTCGAATGCATCGACAAAGGTGCGAGGACACTTTTTGCACTGTACTGAATCTTTGCTTTTAATCGTTGCACAGTTGCAGTTTCCTGGACATACGAGGCATGTGTACACCGGCTTTGCTTTATTCCATTCGACATCAGACTCAAGGTGCGACTCGAGATGCCTTGTGAGATCGTCGGCATAGAGGTATCTCTTCAAGCATTTGTTGCACTTGAAAGGGAAATTTTTCGTATGTGCCAACACATGTGTTGTGAAATTGGATTTATCTGAAAAACTGCTCGGACAATAGCCGCATTGGTAACTTAACTGCTCGGTGTGTACATGTTGGTGCATTTTAAGATCGAGGCTTGTTACAAAATATCGCGGACAGTAGGGACACTGGTTGAGAATCTTTTTAGCCGTTTGAGTCCTGTTTGAACGATTTAATATCATTACTTTTCGAAATCTACAACATTTATACTTTAACTGCACTCTCACCCCGCTGCTTCATTTGATTTTTTATTTAAGCCAACCTTCCTTTCGCCAGCGTTCTTCAAATCGGAATCTATCGTCACTTCTTGAGGCTCCTGCTTGATTTCTTTGCAGGATTCGTCGAATTTTGCACTCATATTTATTAGAATAGAGCAATCAGCGCGAAAAATAAGTTAGCTAAAGCAACTTTCTGCGAATTTTTGTTAATGGAAGAAGAGCAGTGCGACAGCTGTTTAAGCCCTGCCAACTTGACTTAACGTATATGGGAATAGTGTGACCAAGAAAATCAATATTGCGCGCCTTATACGGCAATTCAAATATGAATGGAGTTGTTTTTACAGTTTACACATAATATCAACATCACTTTTCTTAGAATTCCACAAGTTGAAATAAATATAAACATTTAACTATTTTTTTTGTTTTGAAGCGCTCATTTAATAAACGTGTTTTAATTGTGGTAGTGAGTGTAATGTTTTTAAGTATATTGCTTTCTGGCTTACATTTAAAAGAATGAACGTATTTACATTTAATTATTATTTATTATACATACATTAAGCATTTATAAACATATTTAAGTGTGTCAGGCTGCCTATACATGCAACTGTACTAATTAGCAAAACATTTGTACTTTTAAACGCATTGGTTTTTGTTCTCTTTTTGTTTTTGTGTTTGAAGTTTTTTCTTTTTTTTTTCTTTGTTTTTCTTTTTGTTAATTTGTGAGCAACGTACAACACTTAACAACTATAAATATTAAATACATCCAGCTCTTTTTGTCCACTTTCCACTTAAGTATTTGGTTTAAGTTTACGACATATTTGTGTGTGTTAAGGCACGTGACACATTCCTGAACATGATGTGCGTATATATGTATATAGAATATATAGTTTAGTTAACTTTTTTTTATGTATTAACTGCATATGTTTTTATGATATTTGCGCCCAAAAACATATACTAGCAAATGTCACACTACGAAGAATTCTATTATTTATGGCATATGACCAGCAAATGACTAAAATCGCACAATTTGCGATTAGATGCAAAAGAATAACAAACAAAAATAAGAACAACATTGGGCGTAGAAGTTGTACGGAATTAATTGTTGGCCAAATCAGGCTGCTTATATAGATCATGATAGTTCACCAATTGGTGCATTCTGAAGCCACAGATCATGAATAAAGTTGTACAGATTATCGCTGACAGCAACCTTAAGAAGGGGAAATTTTAAATTAGTTATGTATAAAGTAAAGATTGATAGAAATTACTACTATTTACCTTATATGGTGTTGGGTTGAGCGTACGCTTATGATCATTACGCAGTGTCTTTAGCGAGATTTGCACCTTTTCGCGCACCTGCTCCAGCGTTGGCAACATCTGACATATTTTGCCCGCCTTCCAGTAGATCTTAAACAACGATTCAACGTGCGAGGGAATAACATAAGCGCGTTTGGACTCCTGAAAGGGATGACGACACAAAACCTTTTGGCCCACTGCAGGCGGATGCTCTGAATCCTTTTGCAGCAAATCAATTAACGCATGTCCATCGGCACTATATAGCCTATAGGCATTCTTATTGCCAGGCATTGTGACTTTCTCTACATCTTGACTTAACTTAATGCGCGCCTGTCCATTAATCTCAACCAGTTTGTAGACACAACCCAAGGCCGGCTGACGTTGGCAAGTTACTGTTGATAAGCAGAAAATAGTTTTATCATAATGTTTTTTAATGGTTCTCTATGATAACAACTTACCCAAATGTGTGCCAATGCCAAAGCAATCAATCTTATGTCCCTGCTCGTTCAGGCTGAGTATTGTATCTTCGTTGATATCGTTGGAAGCGACAATAGTTAGTTTATTGAACCACGGCACCTTAAATCGTTCTGCCACCTTTTCAAAGGCCTCCCGAGCCAAACATGACAAATAAGCCAAATCTCCGGAGTCAATCCGTATGCCCAGAGCATGATAGCCCAGATCGTTTAATGCCAAAGCCACAGCGCTAAAATTGAGCAGTCCGCTCCTAAAGAGGGTCGCAGAAAGAAGGAAGAAAGAGAACAAAGTGAGCGTGCATTAAAAACAAAGGTGCAATTTAAGCTCTAATAAAAGTGCTGCTTGGGTTTGGGGTTTTGTTTTTGTTTTCAATTTTTTGCAACTAAGCACATCTAAAAAAAAGAGGGCGGTGTTTCAATTGGGCGTGGACAAGTTAAAGACATTGTGCAGAGTGCTAATAAGTAATTTTTGTATAGAGTATATTGCATTTGCCAAGTGTTCACTCTATAACTAAAGTTTTTGTATAAAAATTTCAATCTTTCTTTTTAGGAGACACAACTCAAGCTTCAATTACTGAAAGCCATGCAGTGTGCTCTCTCGGACGTTTGTAAATAGATGTTTTTGAAATATATACATATGTATGTATTGTTTACAAAAAACCGCACAATAACATAACTAAACCAAAGGAATTTGAAAATAAACAACAACAATTTTTCATGTGGACAAAAGGAAAAAACAACCGTAATAGTGAAAATGTTTTGAAAATTGTAATTATGTAAATGTAAATTAGCAGACATATATAAAATATTAAGTATGTTGAAGATGTATGGTAACGTTAAGGTGATTCAGTATTGTTTTTATTTTTATTTTTAGTTTTTTATCGCAAACTCATTTCTCATTTCGCAACAATTCTGTTAAAAGGTTCATTGAATATCAGTGTGAGAGTATTAAAAGTGTTTTATGTGTAATTTTTTGAATATTTTGTGTTCTTTTGTTGTTTTTGTGTTTTAAAGACGTGTTTTACATACCTCTGCCAAAATAGTGCCGGGAAGTCATTTTTACTATGTTAGATGGTATAATTTCTTCATATATATTTTTAAGGGGTCAATTTATAAATTTTCAGATTACACGCTAATCATGTTCAAATTTTGCATTAGACGAAGGGAAAATCAAAAGTTCAAATGAAATGATAAGGTTAAACAAACACAAGTGAAAAAGTTTGAAAGATATTAAAATGTTAAGCAACAAATATTGAAAGCTTTGATAGATGAAGAAGTGTAGAGTGGCACTACATTAATGGAGAAATGGTGAAAAAATGATTTATTTATGTTAAAAGTTGTTTTTATACTATAAATCAGTATATATATAATCAATATATTTTTGTATTCTGATCCGATGTAGTAAGAAAAGGTTAGAGACTTGGATTAAGGTTTTTTTATCGATTAAATTATCGATTACTCTTCAGGTTTCCAATATACACATAAAATTTCGGTTGATAGGCACCGGAAACATCGAAGTTTGAAGTTAACTCAAGATTTCCATAGCACAGCATTGCTCACATTCATACAAAGAATTACTGTACGAGCAATGTCTAGAGTTAACGGTATCTTCTAGTGAAGCTTTCTCAACTAGAGCCTTCTTGATTGTTTGTTATAGTAAAGCTTGATATTTTCGAATTTTATTTGTAACATTTATAGACCTGATCAAAGATTCTGTTTCGATATGGAAAGCAACGGTTAGTGTAATCCTTCTTATAGGTAAATGTTAAGCACCAAAAGATGAGAAAAAGTTAGAAAAATAATATTAAATAGAAAAAAATGAATAAAAGTTAAAGACACATCACCTGTTTTGCATACTTGAGCAGGCCAAATGAGATAGCAATTACCGTTAGCCTCGACTTAGACCAATATATGAAGCACATACATACACATACGTATATATATATACATAGGTAAATGTTATATACATATTATATGTACATATAGATATGCGAAAGATTTTGAATTTAGCAGCAATTTCGTGTATAGCGCATATGAGATGAATATCTTTTAGGTTAGTGGCACGCATGCTGGGTCGACAAACAAAACATGTAAAGGGTAAAGTAAAAGTTAAGTTAGACAAAACGAAAAAATCAATTAAAGTTATATAGAAAACAAAACACAAAACAAAGGATAAGAAATGATAATGAGTTTCGAAAGAGGGTTTGAGTTTAAAAAATTCTTTGTTCCCGCTTAGAAATTCGAGGTGTTTTTTTACCTGAATGACTTCTCGACATATTTTGGTAGGTACGCCGTCCCATTGGACATAGAGGTGTTGATTGTTGTTGGTAAAGTTGTTGAAGATGTTTCTGTTAACGTTAGCTCTTTGAGCTGTTCACCATTTGTGTGGCTAAAATGCTCATTTGTTTGGCCATTATTGATCTTGTATCCATTGAGCTGACCATTTGTGCCCGGTGTGCCAGGTGGCGTTGGGGGAGCGTTACTGTTGCCATTTGTTAGCTGACTAGATCTTGATTTAATTTGATCAGTTTGTACGAGTGAGGCTTGTGTGACTTGTTCTGTTTCTCTGCTGTTGGAGAATACTTATAATTATAATTATTACATACTTGCGATAAGCACACACACACACACAGTACACACACAACAAACACAATTCAAAATCTAGTTTAGGGAAAAGGGAGACGAGACAAGACTGGCACATTTCTTGATATTGTTGTAGCTATAGTCAAGCTCTTGAGTTAAATAGTGCTGCTGATCAAAAAAAAAAAACATATAAACAAAACTCAACACATACAAAACGTAATAGTTCTCAACTGAATACTTGATAATAAACTTAAAGAAAAAAGAAACCGTTCCGAGAGAATCTGCCTAAAAGCGAAATACCTCTTAACATCGTACGTATCGACAAGGGCCATAAAGCCATCCGGAAATGCAATGGCATATGACACCATGGCAGCCAATTCGCCCTCACTTGACTCCTCCGTCGACACATCCAAGACATGCGATAACATATGTCGATGTCGAATGGCATGCTCCAACAGATCCTCCATAACACCTGTTATGATATTGAAAATATATATATATTCATTTTGTTTCTTTGATTTTGTATAATTGTATTGTTCTACTCACCCGTTTGCTTGTGCTTAAGTAAACGCGTCTTGAGCTCTCCTATACTGCTAAAGCTAGTGATATAGGCATGAGCATGAGTGCCCTTAACGGGTATGTTAAACAATTTGCCAGCTAAAACATTGGAGGTGCCATCAAAGCCGCCTAGAAATTAAATGTTATTAATAATATGCAAAAAATATACAAAAGTTATATTAATGTAAGGCTGTGCTAAACTTCAGTTAATGAACTGTTAAGTATTAATCAACTCTCTATAATTTCACATTAATTATATTATTTTTCTAGTAATAACTAAGCAGAAAGAATAATATTCGATTTGATAATAATACACACACTTTAAAAAATATTTAAAAACTATTAAATCTTTTGAGTATATTGAGTATCTTCCCTTATACAAAAAAACTATATCTATTTATACTATAAAAAATTATTACTCTCTATCAATTATAATACATCTTTTCTCTCTTATCTTATAATACTTAAATACAATTTCTATTGTATTTACATCACTATTTGGATTATGATAAGTCAACACCACTGTGTCATGGCTGCCCATCAAAAATAAAAATTGGAAGCCATAAGACCTTGGATGCCAGTTGGACGCCGTGAGTCACGCGGCACGCGACTCTATCGATTGGAAATCGAATGAACGAAAGTAAGAAAGAAAAAAACCCAGAAACCAAACGGATCCTACAAACATACTATATAATTAAACGCATTACAAAGTTTAAGCGTTTGTTGAAATTTTTTTGGCGTAGGCAGCGGAAGGGTTACCAAAGTTACGATGTGTGAGCGCCAATTGAAAATGGGTACCAGTTGGCGCCGGGTACCAATGACGACGACGAAGACGCCGATGACGATATGTGAAGCAGGCGGCAAAAAGTTTGTGTTCACTTTTTGTTTTTGGGTGATATTGCGTGTGCCACCCACTTTTAACACATACCATAGAGAGTTCTTGAACTTTACAAGGGGCAAAGGGTAGCGGGTGGGGCCTGTGTAGTTGGCGTAACAAGGCAGGAGCCAAATCGAGTGACAGTGACACGTTCTTTGCATGCAAGCACATCATAAAAATCAAAAAAACGTAAGAGAAAAAAATAAAACACTGAACCAGACACAAATAATATGAAATTGACGACTACCATTAGTAACTACAATAATAATAATATTTCCCACTGCATATCGATCAATGCGAAGCTTTTTAAGGCGCTATTTTCACGGCGTGTTTTTGGCTCTTTTGGGTTTTTTTAATTGATTATGAGCCAGGTGCATGCAATTTGGCAATGAGAAGATACCCCACATACCCTCTATCACAAACATATGACCTTAGTTGTCAGCCTTTTTTTGCTGTACCTGTATAGGAATACTTTGATGCGGATAGTCCGCCATCTGGTCCTTGGGCACGTCGCAAACCAAACTCCAAAAGTTTAACATGTTTGCCAGCAACCATGCGATAACGCGCCGCATTTGTTGCCATTAAGCTGAAACAATAAAGTTGTTAAATAGGCATATTTAATGTTGATTATGTTTGTTTTAACAATCTCACCTGGCATAGTTGACGAGCGTAAGCAATGTTGTCTCCAACAGCTGTACAATTATCAAAGGTCCTTCAAGCTTTATGAGGGGCACACTGTTGGGAGAAAGAGAGAGAGAGAGCGTGAGACAAGATGAAAATAGGTTAAAGAATCAAACGCTTTACATTTGTAGTAAGATTTAGTAAGGTGGACAATCTTTAACGAACTTTTTAATAAGCTAACTATAATATATAAACTATAAACGTTACAGATAAGCATCTCTAATCATTCTCTAATCATCATCTAACTGTCAACAACAACTTTAGATAACACTTCAAAGCCCAAACTCACCGCGGAAATGCAACAGTACCCTCATCAATGGCATATAGTGTAACATCATGAGCTGTCAAATTGCCCAAATACTCAAAGAATTCATTCTCAATGCCCTCGGGTAATGTTTGCCTCAAGTATTCAATATCTGTAAACAAAAATCGATTAGTTTTAACATAAACAAAAATAACTTGTTATATTTTGAAACTTACCGCTTTGCGAATAATGAAAGCTATCCAGAAATTTGAGGCATTCCTCCAGTCCAGCAAATATGGTAAATTCACCATGGAATGGATTGTTGCGAAAGAAAAGGTCAAAAACGGCCTGATCGTCTGTCTTTTCCGATTTCCAGTAGGCATAAGCCATGGTTATTTGATACAAATCTGCGCTTAGTCAAATAGAAAAGATAAATACCGATAAGAATAAGAAAATATACCTGACGATTACCCAAAAACAAATATCGTGATATGAATGCAAATGCTACTTAATCATTATATGGACAACCAAATGAACTCAAGCGATAAGATACGATCAAAGATCATGTCGTGTGCATAATTATAGGGCCTTAAACGAACTGCACACAAACACTTAATGCAAATTCTTATCTAAATTTGTCAAAGTACAAAAAAAAGAGAATGCTATTTACATACTCATTTGTCTGTATTTGCATGGGCCTAGACAAAAATAACTTAAAATGTAACAGAAGTGAAAATGTCAAACAGAAGTTTTTTTTATACTTATTTTGGATGTAATTTACTTACAAAATATATTTATTGTAATGTAGAACATTTTACTATATTAAATTATGAGTTTCTTAGGGAGTTCAAAATATTTCAGACTAAGAATCATCGTTACAATGTAATTGTTCATATTAAGTTATTTTTTGTAATATTATAGAGTCGAACTTCCAAATAACGAACTTTCGTGCAACGAAGTTTTCTATCGAATTAATTTCCGAATTTTTTCTATAACTCATTTTTTCTTGTCCCCTTGAGATTCACTATATGGAAGTTCGACTGTATATCTAACAAATGCTTAAAATACAACTTACCCGTAAGTAAAGGCTGGACAACGCCATTCTGATTCATGCGACCACGATCCATAAACTGTCCGCCCGAATTGCAGCTCATTTCGCGGTCATTCATTTTAACAATATGTATCTATATCGTTATTTTTGTTAATTGTTTGAATATTAATATTTATATATATTATTTTATATTATATTGTAGAGAGAAAGAGAGATAGACTTCAGTTCGTGACACGTTCAACGGTCATTCACACGCAGGAACGTGCCAAATAATTCAGATTAAATTTATTTACTTGCTAAAGTATCTTAAGTTGTTGTTGTTGTTTTTGTGTGTATCTGTAAGATTGAAATTAGACGCATTAATTTAGGATTATTGTGATTGAGAGACGCTTTGAATGACGTAAGCAAAAGACGTTCTGATGAAATGCTCGATTAATTAAATGTCAAACAAAACATAAACTTTAACACTTTCAAACTCAAATGTTATCAACTGAAGTATAAACTTAACGTATGTCGGTCTTATTAGTTATTTTTATCTCACTAACAGAAGCGTCAATGATGACAACGCGTATGATGATGACAAAGTCGTTTTAGACTTTTAAATAAGGCGCGAACACTGTCGAAAATTGTTAGAGATTTTCTTATATATGTTTGTTTATTTTTTGTTTGGTTTTAATCGTGCGCGCAAGCAATACTTTTTCGCTAAGCGTTTCAAGCTCAACTGAATTGAACTGTGGCGAGCGAGTTAACCCAGAGCGAAATGTTCAAATGCGTTTTCTTTGGATGCAGTTAAAAAACTACATATGTATGTATGTGTCAAAAAATTTGCTTGCTGGGAGAATTTGTTGATTGTTGTTACTTAGCAGCCGGCCAGAGTGTGGGTAAGAAGAAAGAGGGGGAGGCGCGCGTTCACAAAGAGTAAGAAGAGGCGTAAGAGAGTGATAGCAAGGGATTGGGTTTTCGCGAACTGTGCGGATTTAGAGATGAGCGCGTGTCGATTTTTGGCATGTATCGAGCACTGGTGGACAGTGCTTTTTTTTATCACTTAACTGTGTTCGTTTTTATTTTTTTTCTGACTATGATCATTTTAGCTGATTATGATTATTAAAAATGTAGATTTAAGTTAATTTGCGTTCACTTTTCTTTACTTTATTTTGCATTTCAAACAATTCCTGTCATACACCGAATTGCAATACGATCACGCAATTGAGCACGACACGTTACCAACTCTAATTTGGCGGGCGCTGTTTGTTTTTTTTTTTTTTTATTTCGCGCTTGCTGTCCGATTGTTTTTTGTTTGTTGCTACTACTGCTGCTGCTGATTCTATTGATTACACACGTGAGGCGTGTTTTGATGTCATTGTTGGCCCCAACGTGTTGCACACAGTCAGCAGCGCAGCATTATGCCAGTGAAGGTTGCCTGAAGGTCGGCGGGGTGTATACACAAACAGATAAAGCCACCAGCACACATACTTATGTATATTGTTAGGCGGGCAAGTCAAGAGGCGAAGGGAAAATAGGTTTCAAGTGCGGGCGTATTTTACTGTAGTCCCAGTATATTGATACTGTTGCAATTTGCAACTGCTGCAACTTACTCACTTTCACTTTTTGTGCACGTTTCAAATCAAAACATAAAAATTTGGGACGATGCTGCTTTTTTGCTTAATTTATACGACTTTTTATAGCAGCAGATGTGCAAAGCAGCGCATCAATTCACTACATATAGACACACATTGATGTAAATAGAATTGGTTAAATACTGCTGCACAAGCGACAATTCGTTGTTCTACAGAAAAAATTTAAATAATGTTAATTGAAAAGTTAAAACAACGCAACTAAACAAATCGGTATGCGACTTGTAAGTGCTCTCAGCTGATAAGATTATGGCGCTGTCCACTTGCTGGCAGGCGTAACTATAGGTCATTGTAAGAAGTGCGCGCGCATTGAGCTAGCGCATGACGTCACAACCGAGAAGGTTTTGGTATGCACAACCTAAACGAAACACAGCTGCTCAATTCAATTAAAAACTTGGTTATTCATAACAAAACAATCGTTTATTCATTTGTAATTTCCTCTTCTATGTTGTTTACATCAGCTGGCCAATCTAAATCAATGCCAACAACATCTAGAGCTAATATATCAATGGGTTTCCCAATTATGGAAGATATGGAAGGTGTCGTTCGTCCAAATTCACCGTGGACCAGTTCTTTGATATATGTGCCCGCCTGGCTGACCACATCAATGATCAATACTCGTAGATTGTCGCGTTGCGCGCGCGTTTTCACACTGAATATAGTACGGGGTCGGGTGTGAAGGGGTCGGCGATGTAGCACCCGAATGGGCGTCTTCTGTTGTATGTCAAAGTTCTCGGAGATTTGCAACTTTTGCAGAATATCCAATGTGACCGGCTCCTTGAGCACACAAAGAGCTCGATAATATTTTCGTTTGTGCTCCTCGCCCGTCTTAATGTGTATAAGTTCTTCGCGAGCCACAACCTGAAGATTATGTATAGATACCTTGCCGGTGCGATCAACGGCTTGCTCCATTTCCAGAGCCTGCTTACGGCTCATACTACTCCGCTTGGCGTTGGCTATTTCCAGCACAAAGGGACGTCCCTTGCCCAGACAACGCACATCGACATCCTCGCGGCCACTTGACATGAAGGTGATCTTCTCGGGCGTCTCACTGAAATATGGTGCCACATTTCGCACAATTATCTCCTCAATGCTATCCTCCATAATCCGCTGTCCGTTCAAAACCCAAGGCGTGTGTGACAGCTCCCGATTCAGCTTGCGATAACGTCCAGCTACACAAACTATTGGACCCAATAGGTCAATGGATTGCAGCTGCAGTGGCTCCGCTACAGCGGGCGGCGGTATGGGCAGATACCTCTCAAAGAGTTTAGCTGAAATGCGTGAAGGTTGATACTGTTTCTCTAGCAGACCGCGCGAGATTTCCACACGCTTGTGATTCTTGGCGGGAAATGCATCATGGTGGAGATCCGACAGTTTCGCCACATCTTCGGCCTCCGAGCTGTGTCGCAAATCAATATTAATCATCAGTCCATTTGCATCGTATTCCCTGCCCAGCTTAGCGCATACAATGGGATGAAGGATCAGTTTTACTGCCTCCTTTATTGGCACATCTGGTGCACAATGGTCATCCACCGAAGCCCTACCGAATTTACGCTGCAGTGCAAACCACATGGATAGCTGTCGTAACTGTAGTGTCATGGGCATACTGAAAGCCAGGACAATGCCTTTGCTATCATAGTTGCCAAAATTAGAATCGAGAATTCCTTGAATCAGTTGACATTGAAAATCCTCCGAAAAGAGACCCAAGCAAATAGAGCATATATTTAGGCGAGGCTTCTTCAATGGCTGTTCATCGGTTGTTTCCTCCACTACAATATCGATATCAGAGACTTTAACATCAAGCTAGAAGTGAGAGGCAACGTTTGTAATGTGGATAAAGTTTTAAATTGGTTTAAATTTTTGCCCACGCGTTTGAATGTTTGCTGCATATCGCGATATTCATTGCCGCGCGCTTTTAAATAACGTAGCTGGCACACGCGACAAACGCCACATTCCTCTAAGTAATCAACTAGTTCCTGGTTTTTCATTTTATTTCAATAGTTAACTCAACAGCAAGATATAGCTGCGACTAAATATTATAGCCTGCAATTGTAAACAAAACGTGCAACAAAACACATGTTTGTCAACACTGGATTCATTTTTGAGCAAGTGTGGTGGTCTGCCGATTTCATCTGAAAAAAAAAATTGCCATGGCATTACTTCTACGTGAAACAGCTGTCAATTTAAGAGCACAAACATAAAAGTTGTGGCACAGTGAATTGTTTATAATTAATCTCATAATCTAAAAATTATTTCAGTGAGCTGAATATTCTAATATTAAAGCCGATGTAAGAAATAAGAAAGTGCAACAGCAAAAGAGCCTTCAGCACAACAAATAAACGATTTAAACCATAACAAAACAATTTTAAGCTAAATTTTGTGTATAATGGAAGTAAGTTAATTTCCTATATTTTTGTGTCAAAATTCTAATTTTTAATAAAATATGATGCAGGATTCATTTATTCAACAACATTAATCGCAACAAGAATGGTTATCTAGTTTACTTACCGCTGAACTGAAGGAGCAACAACAACAACAAGCTAGAACTGTTGAAATTTCAATGCAACAATTAATATCAAAAGCAATGAGTGATGAAGAAACAAGAAAGCTGAGAAATAAAAAATTTATAGCAGATTGTCGGAAGAGAAAGATAGAGCAAGAACAGCTTCTTGCTCAACAAAAACAACATCCAATACGGCAACAACAACATCCTACACAGCAACAAGAACTAGAGGAGCATCAAGCAGAACAACATCATGCCGGAACAGCTGAACCATCTATATCAAATTCATATACTGATGAAAGAAAACGAATGCAAAGTAAGAGAAAATATAAGGCAGATTGTCGGAAGAAAATGATCGAGCAAGAACAGCTTCTTGCTCAACAACAACAGCTTCCTATGCAACCATATACATCAAAAGTATTAGCTGCTGAAAAAATAAGAAAGCAAAAAAATAGAGAATATATGGCTGAATATCGGAAGAGAAAGAAAGAGCAAGAACAGTTTCTTGCTCAACAAAAACAACGTCCAACACTGCAACAACAACATTCTACACAGCAACAAGAACTAAAGGAGCATCAAGCACAACAACAACATGCCGGAACAGCTGAACTTCCAGAAACGAGAAGGCAAATACATACAACCAATGAGGAAGAATGTGGAAAGAGAAAAAGAGAACAAGAACAGCTTCTTGCTCAACAACAAAATATTAAACAGTCGCAACAACAAGCAGAGGAACAGCAACATGTGAAAACAGCTCCTTACACTAATTACGTGGAACATTTTGCTGCTCATCGACAGTTTAAGCTCAGATTTAAGGACAATCAATTCGGATATGCGTGCGATGTTTGTGATAGATTGTTGTTCTCCAGAGATTTGAAAGCAATGCCAGCTGTATGCAAAAAATTAATTCTCTTGGAATTTCCTGATTTGGATTTCTATAATGCTCGCGTGTGTTTCAGATGTTGTACGACATTGAAAGCAAATAAAATGCCACCGCTTTCAAAATCTAATGGATTCAAATATCCGCCTCGGCCACTGCATTTACCGAAATTAGATTTTTTAACGGAACGTTTGGTGTCCCCTAGATTGCCTTTTATGCAAATCCGACGTATAAGACATGGCCAGGGTCAATGCGGAATTCTTGGTCAAATTATAAATGTACCCGGGTCTATAGATAATATGGTGAAAGTTTTACCGCGCAATATAGATGATGATTTGGCCATCAATGTGAATATAAAAAAAAAATTGATAAATAAGTCAAGTGATGTAATGGGATTGGTTAAGAAAAACGTTGTTAAAGTTTGGCTAGAATACCTTATGGAATCACCTTTGTATAAATTGTTCAACATAAAAGTCAACAACGCTTTTTTCTTGGATGAATCGATCGAATCAAAAACAACAGAGCGAGAAGACTTAAGTGAAGTTATTGGCTTTGAAGAGAGTTTATTGGCACAACAACAGACGCTACTTTGGGATGAGGATCAACAGCTCTGCCTTGAACCTGGTCAAAATAATGCTCCTGCGTCTATTCTATTCGATGAACACTCTGAAGAATTGTCTTTTCCCTCAATTTATTTGGGTGAATTTAGGAATTTCAAAGAAGGCCATTTAGTGACTCCATTTATGATAGCAAGCAGTGAGATACGTAGATCTGATCGACGGGGAGTAACACCATCGCACTTGCATTATATGGCCATGAAAATTATACGAGTTCGTGTAAGAAATTTAATAACCACTGCATTTAAAAACATCGGTTCAAATAAATTACAAAATGATCACTGTTTAAGTGGTTGCATCGAGAAAAATTTAGCATTCTTGCGTTCGATTCCAAATTCAATATATTATTGGTCGCAAAGAAAGCGCGACTTATTTGCAATGATTAGTCAGCTGGGAAAACCAACTCTATTCCTTAGCATGAGCTCTAATGAAATTGGCTGGCCAAACCTTATGCAGATTTTATACAAATTGCAACACAAAACTGACCTGCCAGAAACCGAACTTGAAAGCATGAATTTTAATGAGAAGGCCACCCTAGTTAATGAAGATCCCGTGACCTGTGCAATTTATTTCAACAAATTGGTCGACGTTATTATGAGCTTGCTCCAGTTGCTACGCTATAGCCCTTTTGGAAAAAACTATGTTAAGCATTTTTTCAAGGTATTCATTTTAAAATGTTATATACATACAGCACAATAAATATTCATAAATTTTTCTATTTTAGCGCATAGAATTGCAGCACGGAGGAAGCCAACACGCACACATATTACTCTGGCTTAATGAGGCTCCTAATGATGCTATGGGTGCTAATATGTCGGACGCTGTAAATTTAATTGACAAGTTAATAAGCGTTGATGCTTCAGACTGTTCTGGCATGCAAAAACTTCAAACGCATAATCACTCATTTACGTGTAACGAAAATAAAAATTACAGTGGATCAACTGGTCAGAATTGTAAGTTTGGAGCTCCATTTATGCCAAGCAAAGCAACGTCAATTTTAATACCAATGCCCTTAACTGATGCAAGACAGTCGACTTTGCATAAAATATATCATCGTATGTGGAAAGCACTTGAAGAAAATGACTATGAAAATATGGATACATTTTTGGTAGCTCATAATGTTCAGTCTGAGGAAACTTATCTGGACATACTTCGCGCTGGCATAACGCAACCAACGGTTATCCTTAAACGTGAAACTTCTGAAAAGTGGATAACCCCATTTAACCCATTTATACTTTCTGTTTTAAGATCCAACATGGATATGCAATTTATCACAGACGAATACTCATGCGCAGCGTACGTTGCCGAGTATGTCACCAAAACAGACAGAGGAATGAGTAACCTGCAGCAAAATATAAATCAACTTATGGTTGAGCATCCGGAATATGATATTGTAGAAATGACAAGACATCTTGGACTAAATTTTCTGAACAGCGTTGAGTTAACAAGTCAGGAAAGTGCTTGGTACTTACTACGGCAACCCATGTCCCAAAGCTCTTTGCCAATTATTTATATACCTACTTCATGGCCATCTGAGCGTGAAAGAAGTAGAAAAACTAGTGCGGAATTAGACCAAGATGAAAATGATGTAGATTCGTGCGATAAATGGAAAGAAAATGTTTTTGAAAAATATCAGAAAAGACCCGTCAATTTAGAAAAGGTATCATTGGCTCAATTTGCATCAAGGTACATATTTTATAAGGGAGAGTGGAATTTACGACAGCATCAATGCATTATAAGATACCGAAATTACGATATTGTTACCGAGCAAAATAATTACAAACGAGAGATGGTAACTCTATTTTTGGCATTCCGCGATGAAGAAAATGACTTGCTTGCAGAACACAAATACCTTCAACTCTATGACGAGAATGATGTTCTAATAATGGAACATCGAAAAGAGTTCGAACCTTCATTAGACATTGCGAAAACTTTGGAGATCTGCAGAAATTTGTGTTTCGAATACAGCGATGTTAAAGTGAAGGTTGAAGAAGAATTGATTTTAGATTAACTTTAGCTTTATAGTTTATTTATGTTAAGTTTTCAACACAGATAAAGTTGCTCTGTGATGGCTGAATATGAAGAATAAACTTTTGATTCTATCCTATCTTAACAACGTGAGAAAACAGTGCAATTGTAGTTCTTTGGTTAATAGTAAAATGGGAAATCTAACAAAGTGTTAATAAAAAACTTGAATTTATCGTAGAAGAATTAGATAGGACACCACCCATTATTATAGGCGTTAAAAAATATTCGTCTTGTAGTACGCTTGGTTAAACGACACACAGCTGCTCAATACTATGTTATTCAATTTAAAACTTGGTTTTTCATTTGTAATTTCCGCTTCTATGTTTTTTTCGTCAGATGGCCAATCAATGCCAACAAATCTAGAGCTTATATATCAATGGGTTTCCCAATTATGGAAGATATGGAAGGCGTCTTTAGTCCAAATTTGCCATGTTTATGGCTACCTTGCCGGTGCGGTCAACGGCTTGCTCCATTTCCAAAGCCTGCTTACGGCTCATACTACTCCGCTTGGCGTTGGCTATTTTCAGCACAAAGGGACGTCCCTTTCCCTGACAACGCACATCGTCATGAAGGTGATCTTCTCAGGCGTCTCACTGAAATTTGGTGCCACATTTCGCACAATTATCTCCTCAATGCTATCCTCCATAATCCGCTGTCCGTGCAAAACCCAAGGCGTGTGTCACAGCTCCCGGTTCAGCTAGCGATAACGTTCAGCTACACAAACTATTGGACCCAATAGGTCAATGGATTGCAGCTGCAGTGGCTCCGCTACAGCGGGCGGCGGTATGGGCAGATACCTCTCAAAGAGTTTAGCTGTAATGCGTGAAGGTTGATACTGTTTCTCTAGCAGACCGCGCGAGATTTCCACACGCTTGTGATTCTGGGCGGGAAATGCATCATGGTGGAGATCCGACAGTTTCGCCACAGCTTCGGCCTCCGAGCTGTGTCGCAAATCAATATTAATCATCAGTCCATTTGCATCGTATTCCCTGCCTAGCTTAGCGCATACAATGGGATGAAGGATCAGTTTTACTGCCTCCTTTATTGGCACATCGGGTGCACAATTATCGTCCACCGAAGCCCTACCGAATTTACGCTGCAGTGCAAACCGCATGGATAGCTGTCGTAACTGTAGTGTCATGGGCATACTGAAAGCCAGGACAATGCTTTTGCTATCATAGTTGCCAAAATTGGAATCGAGAGTTCCCTGAATCAGTTGATATTGAAAATCCTCCGAAAAGAGACACATGCAAATCGAGCATATGTTAGGCGAGGCTTCTTCAATGGCTGTTCATCAGTTGTTTTCTCACTACAACATCGATATCAGGGACTTTAACATCCAGCTAGAAGTGAGAGGCAACGTTTGCAATGTGGATAAAGTTTTAAATTGGTTTAAATTTTTGTCCACGCGTTTGAATGTTTGCTGCATATCTTCATTGCCGCGCGCTTTCAAATAACGCAGCTGGCACACGCGACAAACGCCACATTCCTCTAAGTTATCAACTAGTTCCTGGTTTTTCATTTTATTTCAATAGCTCAATAACTCAACAGCAAGATATTGCTGCGACTAAATATTATAGCCTGCCTTTGTAAACAAAACGTGCAACAAAACACATGTTTGTCAACACTGGATTCATTTTTGAGCAAGTGTGGTGGTCTGCCGATTTCATCTGAAAAAAAATCGCCATGGCATAACTTCTACGTGAAACAGCTGTCAATTTAAGAGCAAAAACATAAAAGTTGTGGCACAGTGAATTGTTTATAATTAATCGCATAATCTAAAAATTATTTCAGGGAGCTAAATATTCTATTTTAAAAGCCTATATAAGAAATGAGAAAGCACAATAACAAGAGAGCCTACAGCACAACAAATTAACGATTTCAAACCACAACAAAACAATTTTAAAATAAATTTTGTGTATAATGGATGTAAGTACATTTCGTATAATTTTTGTGTAAAAATTCTGATTATACTCGTTACCAATTTCCGTCATGGTGTCCGTCCGTCTGTATGTTCGCAACTTTTTTCCACACCCTTCAAGCTAGAGACTTGACACTTTCCAATTATCTTTATCTTTGGGATAGTAAATTAAAGTGTCAAGATTGGGGCTCTACGACAACTTGAGGGCTGGCAAATAGATAAATTTGATAACTCAAACCGATAAATCCACATATTTCGTACGTCCTTACAGCTAGAACTACAAAATTTGGTAAGAAGATAGCTACTAGCAACCCCCAAAAAACTGCATCAAAAATTTTGAAGCCACGCCCACCCATTCTCCCACTATTTTTGAGCTATAGTCACCAAATTTGGTGCCAAGATAGTTGATGATAACTTCGCAAAAACTGCAAAAAAACAATACTGCAATAGCCGCCCCCATCCGCCCCAACGCTTCATCAAAAACGAGAATGCGTTTATCTTTCAGAGTTGTGGAGCTAAAGCCACCAAATTTGGTAGGAAGGTAGCTGGTAACGACCCCCAAAGAACTGCATCAAAGTTTTGGAGCCACTCCCACGCATTCCGCCCCAGCCCCTCCGCACTTTGAAATCAAAAAAGCCTATATCTCCCACAGTTTTTGAGCTATAGCCACCAAATTTGTTGCCAAGATAGGTGATGATGACCAAATTTGGAAGGAAGGCAGCTGGTGGCATCCCCATCTGCATCGCAGCATCTTTACGGCAGCGTACACCCCTGCCGCATCCGTACCCCTTTGCAATCGGGCCTCTTTTTACCGGTTTTAAAACTGGTAAAGAATATACCGCAGTCGGTTGCGTCCGACTGCAACGTTTCCACTTGTTTTTAATAAGAAACGATGTAGAATTCATTAGTTCACCAACAGCAAGAGCAGCCACAAGAGCAATCGCAACAAGAATCAGCTGCTCAAAAAAAAAGGAGGGAAGAACATAACATATATATGGTAGAATATCGGAAGAGAAAGCGAGAGCAGGAACAGCTTCTTGCTCAACAACAACATCCAATACAGCAACAAGAACTAAAGGGGTATCGAGCACAACATCAACAACATGCCGGAACTGCTGAACTTCGAATGCAACCATTGACATCAAATGCATTGACTGCTCAAGAAAGAAAAAGGCAAAGAAGAAAAACATATATGGCAGATTATCGGAAGAGAAAGACAGAACAAAAACAGCTTCTTGCTCAACAGCAACACCAACATCATGCTGAACTTCAAATGCAACTTTTGACATCAAATGCATTGACTGCTGAAGAAAGAAAAAGGCAAAGAAGAAGAACATATATGGTAGATTATCGGAAGAGAAAGACAGAGCAAGAACAGCTTCTTGCTCAACAACAACATCCAATACAGCAACAAGAACTAAAGGAGCATCAAGCACAACAACAACAACAAGCCGGAATAGCTGAACTTCCAATGCAACCATTCACATCAAATGCATTAACTGCTGAAGAAGAAATAAGGCAAATACATGCAACCCATCAGGAAGAATGTGGAAAAAGAAAAAGAGAACAAGAACAGTTTCTTGCTCAACAACAAAATATTACACATTCGCAACAAAAAGCAGAGCACCAGCAACATACGAAAACAGCTTCTTACACTAATTACGTGGACCATATTCCTACTCATCGCCAATTTCAGCAAAGATTTAAGGACAATCAATTCGGATATGCGTGCGATGTTTGTGATAGATTGTGGTTCTCCAAAGATTTGAAAGCAATTCCAGCTGTTTGCAAACATTTAATTCACTTGGAATTTCCTGATTTGGATTTCGATAATGCTCGCGTGTGTGGCACATGTTATTTAACATTGAAAACCAATAAAATGCCAACGCTTTCAAAATCTAATGGATTCAAATATCCGCCTCGGCCACTGCATTTACCGAAATTAGATATTTTAACGGAACGTTTGGTGTCCCCTAGATTGCCTTTTATGCAAATCCGACGTATAAGACATGGCCAGGGTCAATGCGGAATACTTGGTCAAATTATAAATGTACCCATGTCTATGGATAATATGGTGCAAGTTTTACCGCGCAATACAGATGATGGTTTGACCATCAATACGCATATAAAAAAAAAATTGATAAATAAGTCAAGTGATGTAATGGGATTGGTTAAGAAAAACGTTGTTAAAGTATGGCTAGAATACCTTATGGAATCACCTTTGTATAAATTGTATAACATAAAGGTCAACAACGCTTTTTTCTTGGATGAATCGATCGAATCAAAAACAACAGAGCGAGAAGACTTAAGTGAAGTTATTGGCTTTGAAGAGAGTTTATTGGCACAACAACAGACGCTACTTTGGAATGAGGATGAATACCTCTGTTTGGAACCTGGTCAAAATAATGCTCCTGCATCTATTCTATTCGATGAACACTCTGAAGAATTGTCTTTTCCCTCAATTTATTTTGGTGAATTTAGGAATTTCAAAGAAGGCCATTTAGTGACTCCATTTATGATAGCAAGCAGTGAGATACGTAGATCTGATCGACGGGGAGTAACACCATCGCACTTGCATTATATGGCCTTGAAAATCATACGAGTTCGTGTAAGAAGACATCCAATAACCACTGCATTTAAATACATCGGTTCAAATGAATTACAAAATGATCACTGTTTAAGTGGTTGCATCGAGAAAAATTTAGCATTCTTGCGTTCGATTCCAAATTCAATATATTATTGGTCGCAAAGAAAGCGCGACTTATTTGCAATGATTAGTCAGCTGGGAAAACCAACTCTATTCCTTAGCATGAGCTCTAATGAAATTGGCTGGCCAAACCTTATGCAGATTTTATACAAATTGCAACACAAAACTGACCTGCCAGAAACCGAACTTGAAAGCATGAATTTTAATGAGAAGGCCACCCTAGTTAATGAAGATCCCGTGACCTGTGCAATTTATTTCAACAAATTGGTCGACGTTATTATGAGCTTGCTCCAGTCCTTACGCTATAGCCCTTTTGGAAAAAACTATGTTAAGCATTTTTTCAAGGTATTCATTTTAAAATGTTATATACATACAGCACAATAAATATTCATAAATTTTTCTATTTTAGCGCATAGAATTGCAGCACGGAGGAAGCCAACACGCACACATATTACTCTGGCTTAATGAGGCTCCTAATGATGCTATGGGTGCTAATATGTCGGACGCTGTAAATTTAATTGACAAGTTAATAAGCGTTGATGCTTCAGACTGTTCTGGCATGCAAAAACTTCAAACGCATAATCACTCATTTACGTGTAACGAAAATAAAAATTATAGTGGATCAACTGGTCGGAATTGTAAGTTTGGAGCTCCATTTATGCCAAGCAAAGCAACGTCAATTTTAATACCAATGCCCTTAACTGATGCAAGACAGTCGACTTTGCATAAAATATATCATCGTATGTGGAAAGCACTTGAAGAAAATGACTATGAAAATATGGATACATTTTTGGTAGCTCATAATGTTCAGTCTGAGGAAACTTATCTGGACATACTTCGCGCTGGCATAACGCAACCAACGGTTATCCTTAAACGTGAAACTTCTGAAAAGTGGATAACCCCATTTAACCCATTTATACTTTCTGTTTTAAGATCCAACATGGATATGCAATTTATCACAGACGAATACTCATGCGCAGCGTACGTTGCCGAGTATGTCACCAAAACAGACAGAGGAATGAGTAACCTGCAGCAAAATATAAATCAACTTATGGTTGAGCATCCGGAATATGATATTGTAGAAATGACAAGACATCTTGGACTAAATTTTCTGAACAGCGTTGAGTTAACAAGTCAGGAAAGTGCTTGGTACTTACTACGGCAACCCATGTCCCAAAGCTCTTTGCCAATTATTTATATACCTACTTCATGGCCATCTGAGCGTGAAAGAAGTAGAAAAACTAGTGCGGAATTAGACCAAGATGAAAATGATGTAGATTCGTGCGATAAATGGAAAGAAAATGTTTTTGAAAAATATCAGAAAAGACCCGTCAATTTAGAAAAGGTATCATTGGCTCAATTTGCATCAAGGTACATATTTTATAAGGGAGAGTGGAATTTACGACAGCATCAATGCATTATAAGATACCGAAATTACGATATTGTTACCGAGCAAAATAATTACAAACGAGAGATGGTAACTCTATTTTTGGCATTCCGCGATGAAGAAAATGACTTGCTTGCAGAACACAAATACCTTCAACTCTATGACGAGAATGATGTTCTAATAATGGAACATCGAAAAGAGTTCGAACCTTCATTAGACATTGCGAAAACTTTGGAGATCTGCAGAAATTTGTGTTTCGAATACAGCGATGTTAAAGTGAAGGTTGAAGAAGAATTGATTTTAGATTAACTTTAGCTTTATAGTTTATTTATGTTAAGTTTTCAACACAGATAAAGTTGCTCTGTGATGGCTGAATATGAAGAATAAACTTTTGATTCTATCCTATCTTAACAACGTGAGAAAACAGAGCAATTGTAGTTCTTTGGTTAATAGTTGGGAAATCTAACAAAGTGTTAATAAAAAACTTGAATTTATCGTAGAAGAATTAGATAGGACACCACCCATTATTATAGGCGTTAAAAAATATTCGTCTTGTAGTACGCTTGGTTAAACGACACACAGCTGCTCAATACTATGTTATTCAATTTAAAACTTGGTTTTTCATTTGTAATTTCCGCTTCTATGTTTTTTTCGTCAGATGGCCAATCAATGCCAACAAATCTAGAGCTTATATATCAATGGGTTTCCCAATTATGGAAGATATGGAAGGCGTCTTTAGTCCAAATTTGCCATGTTTATGGCTACCTTGCCGGTGCGGTCAACGGCTTGCTCCATTTCCAAAGCCTGCTTACGGCTCATACTACTCCGCTTGGCGTTGGCTATTTTCAGCACAAAGGGACGTCCCTTGCCCAGACAACGCACGTCGTCATGAAGGTGATCTTCTCAGGCGTCTCACTGAAATTTGGTGCCACATTTCGCACAATTATCTCCTCAATGCTATCCTCCATAATCCTGTCCGTTCAAAACCCAAGGCGTGTGTGACAGCTCCCGATTCAGCTTGCGATAACGTCCAGCTACACAAACTATTGGACCCAATAGGTCAATGGATTGCAGCTGCAGTGGCTCCGCTACAGCGGGCGGCGGTATGGGCAGATACCTCTCAAAGAGTTTAGCTGAAATGCGTGAAGGTTGATACTGTTTTTCTAGCAGACCGCGCGAGATTTCCACACGCTTGTGATTCTTGGCGGGAAATGCATCATGGTGGAGATCCGACAGTTTCGCCACATCTTCGGCCTCCGAGCTGTGTCGCAAATCAATATTAATCATCAGTCTATTTGCATCGATACAATGGGATGAAGAATCAGTTTTACTGCCTCCTTTATTGGCACATCGGGTGCACAATTATCGTCCACCGAAGCCCTACCGAATTTACGCTGCAGTGCAAACCACATGGATAGCTGTCGTAACTGTAGTGTCATGGGCATACTGAAAGCCAGGACAATGCCTTTGCTATCATAGTTGCCAAAATTGGAATCGAGAATTCCTTGAATCAGTTGACATTGAAAATCCTCCGAAAAGAGACCCATGCAAATCGAGCATAGGCGAGGCTTCTGCAATGGCTGTTCATCAGTTGTTTTCTCCACTACAACATCGATATCAGAGACTTTAATATCCAGCTAGAAGTGAGAGGCAACGTTTGCAATGTGGATAAAGTTTGAAATTGGTTTAAATTTTTGCCCACGCGTTTGAATGTTTGCTGCATATCGCGATATTCATTGCCGCGCGCTTTTAAATAACGTAGCTGGCACACGCGACAAACGCCACATTCCTCTAAGTAATCAATTAGTTCCTGGTTTTTCATTTTATTTCAATAGTTAACTCAACAGCAAGATATAGCTGCGACTAAATATTATAGAATGCCTTTGTAAACAAAAAGTGTAACCAAACACATGTTTGTCAACACTGGATTCATTTTTGAGCAAGTGGGGTGGTCTGCCGATTTCATCTGAAAAAAAAAACGCCATGGTATTGCTTCTACGTGAAACAGCTGGCAATTTAAGAGCACAAACATAAAAGTTGTGGCATAGTGAATTGTTTATAATTTATCAAATAATTATTTCAGTGAGCTTAATATTTGTTAATTTATTTTCAAAATACTACATCTAATTTTAAAGCCGATGTAAGAAATAAGAAAGCGCAATAACAAGAAAGCCTTCAGCACAACAAATTAATGATTTCAAACCACAACAGAACAATTTTAAACTAAATTTTATGTATAATGGAAGTAAGTACATTTCGTATAATCGCTTTTAAAATTGACTGCGTTCTGGGCACCACATACACCTTGATCAATACTTGTTGAATGAATTTATTAATGTTTAAAGGAGCTTGAAATATTTCAAAAACACAAACATAATATTTCAGTAAGTATTTAATCATATTTATATACTTTAATGTTAACTAATATATTTAAATCTTTTTCAATAAATTCATTCTTTCTCATTCAACGTTTATATGTTATATTTTGCTGTTAAAATTCTAATATTAAATTTTTTATAAAAACGATGCAGGATTCACTAGTTCAACAACAGCAATCGCAACAAAAACGTCGATCTGCATCAAATGTAATAACTGCTGAAGAAACAAGAATGCAAAAACAAGGAAAATATCAGGCAGATGATCGGAAGCGAAAAACAGAACAAGAACAGCTTCTTGCTCAACAACAACATCCAATACAAGAACAGCTTCTTGCTCAACAGGAACACCAACATCATGCTGAACTTCGAATACAATCATTCACATCAAATGCATTGACTGCTGAAGAAAGAAGGCAAAGAAATAGAAAATATCAGGCAGAATTTCGGAAGAGAAAGAAAGAACAAGAACAGTTTCTTGCTCAAAAGCAACACCAACATCATGCTGAACTTCGAATGCAACCGATGACATCAAATGCATTGACTGCTGCAGAAAGAAGAAGGCAAAGAAATAGAAAATATCAGGAAGATTATCGGAAGAGAAAGAACGTGCAAGAACAGCTTCTTGCTCAACAGCAACACCAACATAATGCTGAACTTCAAATGCAACCATTGACATCAAATGTATTGACTGATGAAGAAAGAAGAAGGCAAAGAAATAAAAAATATCAGGCAGATTTTCGGAAGAGAAAGAGAGAACAAGAACAGCTTCTTGCTCAACAACAACATCCAATACATCAACGCCAACGTCCTATAAAGCAACAAGAACTAAAGGAGCAACAAGCACAACAACAACAACATGCCGGAATAGCTGAACTTCCAATGCAACCATTCACATCAAATGTATTAACTGCTGAAGAAGAAATAAGGCAAATACATGCAACCCATCAGGAAGAATGTGGAAAAAGAAAAAGAGAACAAGAACAGTTTCTTGCTCAACAACAAAATATTACACATTCGCAACAAAAAGCAGAGCACCAGCAACATACGAAAACAGCTTCTTACACTAATTACGTGGACCATATTCCTACTCATCGCCAATTTCAGCAAAGATTTAAGGACAATCAATTCGGATATGCGTGCGATGTTTGTGATAGATTGTGGTTCTCCAAAGATTTGAAAGCAATTCCAGCTGTTTGCAAACATTTAATTCACTTGGAATTTCCTGATTTGGATTTCGATAATGCTCGCGTGTGTGGCACATGTTATTTAACATTGAAAACCAATAAAATGCCAACGCTTTCAAAATCTAATGGATTCAAATATCCGCCTCGGCCACTGCATTTACCGCAATTGGATATTTTAACGGAACGTTTGGTGTCCCCTAGATTGCCTTTTATGCAAATCCGACGTATAAGACATGGCCAGGGTCAATGCGGAATACTTGGTCAAATTATAAATGTACCCATGTCTATGGATAATATGGTGCAAGTTTTACCGCGCAATACAGATGATGGTTTGACCATCAATACGCATATAAAAAAAAAATTGATAAATAAGTCAAGTGATGTAATGGGATTGGTTAAGAAAAACGTTGTTAAAGTATGGCTAGAATACCTTATGGAATCACCTTTGTATAAATTGTATAACATAAAGGTCAACAACGCTTTTTTCTTGGATGAATCGATCGAATCAAAAACAACAGAGCGAGAAGACTTAAGTGAAGTTATTGGCTTTGAAGAGAGTTTATTGGCACAACAACAGACGCTACTTTGGAATGAGGATGAATACCTCTGTTTGGAACCTGGTCAAAATAATGCTCCTGCATCTATTCTATTCGATGAACACTCTGAAGAATTGTCTTTTCCCTCAATTTATTTTGGTGAATTTAGGAATTTCAAAGAAGGCCATTTAGTGACTCCATTTATGATAGCAAGCAGTGAGATACGTAGATCTGATCGACGGGGAGTAACACCATCGCACTTGCATTATATGGCCATGAAAATTATACGAGTTCGTGTAAGACATTCAATAACCACTGCATTTAAAAACATCGGTTCAAATAAATTACAAAATGATCACTGTTTAAGTGGTTGCATCGAGAAAAATTTAGCATTCTTGCGTTCGATTCCAAATTCAATATATTATTGGTCGCAAAGAAAGCGCGACTTATTTGCAATGATTAGTCAGCTGGGAAAACCAACTCTATTCCTTAGCATGAGCTCTAATGAAACTGGATGGCCAAACCTAATGCAGATTTTATACAAATTGCAACACAAAACTGACCTGCCAGAAACCGAACTTGAAAGCATGAATTTTAATGAGAAGGCCACCCTAGTTAATGAAGATCCCGTGACCTGTGCAATTTATTTCAACAAATTGGTCGACGTTATTATGAGCTTGCTCCAGTCCTTACGCTATAGCCCTTTTGGAAAAAACTATGTTAAGCATTTTTTCAAGGTATTCATTTTAAAATGTTATATACATACAGCACAATAAATATTCATAAATTTTTCTATTTTAGCGCATAGAATTGCAGCACGGAGGAAGCCAACACGCACACATATTACTCTGGCTTAATGAGGCTCCTAATGATGCTATGGGTGCTAATATGTCGGACGCTGTAAATTTAATTGACAAGTTAATAAGCGTTGATGCTTCAGACTGTTCTGGCATGCAAAAACTTCAAACGCATAATCACTCATTTACGTGTAACGAAAATAAAAATTATAGTGGATCAACTGGTCGGAATTGTAAGTTTGGAGCTCCATTTATGCCAAGCAAAGCAACGTCAATTTTAATACCAATGCCCTTAACTGATGCAAGACAGTCGACTTTGCATAAAATATATCATCGTATGTGGAAAGCACTTGAAGAAAATGACTATGAAAATATGGATACATTTTTGGTAGCTCATAATGTTCAGTCTGAGGAAACTTATCTGGACATACTTCGCGCTGGCATAACGCAACCAACGGTTATCCTTAAACGTGAAACTTCTGAAAAGTGGATAACCCCATTTAACCCATTTATACTTTCTGTTTTAAGATCCAACATGGATATGCAATTTATCACAGACGAATACTCATGCGCAGCGTACGTTGCCGAGTATGTCACCAAAACAGACAGAGGAATGAGTAACCTGCAGCAAAATATAAATCAACTTATGGTTGAGCATCCGGAATATGATATTGTAGAAATGACAAGACATCTTGGACTAAATTTTCTGAACAGCGTTGAGTTAACAAGTCAGGAAAGTGCTTGGTACTTACTACGGCAACCCATGTCCCAAAGCTCTTTGCCAATTATTTATATACCTACTTCATGGCCATCTGAGCGTGAAAGAAGTAGAAAAACTAGTGCGGAATTAGACCAAGATGAAAATGATGTAGATTCGTGCGATAAATGGAAAGAAAATGTTTTTGAAAAATATCAGAAAAGACCCGTCAATTTAGAAAAGGTTTCATTGGCTCAATTTGCATCAAGGTACATATTTTATAAGGGAGAGTGGAATTTACGACAGCATCCATGCATTATAAGATACCGAAATTACGATATTGTTACCGAGCAAAATAATTACAAACGAGAGATGGTAACTCTATTTTTGGCATTCCGCGATGAAGAAAATGACTTGCTTGCAGAACACAAATACCTTCAACTCTATGACGAGAATGATGTTCTAATAATGGAACATCGAAAAGAGTTCGAACCTTCATTAGACATTGCGAAAACTTTGGAGATCTGCAGAAATTTGTGTTTCGAATACAGCGATGTTAAAGTGAAGGTTGAAGAAGAATTGATTTTAGATTAACTTTAGTTTTATAGTTTATTAATTTAAAGTTTTCAACAAAGATAAAGTTGGTCTGTGATAGCTGAATATGACGAATAAACTTTTGATTCTACTCTTGCTATTCGTAAGCCTACTATGAATGAATGTATAGAATGTATATACAATCTTATTGCTAATATTTAAAATTTTGCTACATTTGCACTTCTAAAGGCGTTTATCAACACTGTCTGTATACGAGAACTATTCCGCAAAATCGATAGCTTCTCTTTGAGTGTGACCAGTTGCAATTGCATCTATTCGGTCGTCTAGTGTCAAATTTAATTAAATATCTTTTTATTGGAAATAAAGGTGCGTTTCAGGTGTTTGGCAAAGTGCTTTTATACCTTACTCTGCTTAAAGCACATACCTAACAGATGCAAGTCAGATTTGTGGGCTTAATACACCAGCTAAAACCATTGTTATTATTACGTCACAAAACGCAGGCTCCAATTGGAAAAAATAAATAATTAAATCTATTATTTTCAGTAGCTGCCATCAAAATGTCGCTGACACCCTTTCTGCGCCTGCCACTCACGGATTTAACCGGTTGTCTGATCAATCATCAGACCTACGACAAATGCGGCAATTTCGAAATGAAAATGATGGATTGCCTCGAGGCTTATGGTATAGAGCGTGGAAAGAAGATGTGCGCCGATCTCATTGGTGACTTCCAGGAGTGCGTTGGAATGCAAAAGCAGCTTCTTCGTTTCCATGTTAGTTTATAAATGCATTTGAAAAATCAAGTAAATTTTGAGAAAATGATTTCAGGCTATGCGAAATGAACGCTACAAGCAATGGTTGACCGGTGATCGCAAACGTGAGGATCTTTTCGCAGAGCCACCACGTGTAGATGCTTACTAAGGTGCTTTCAATCGTGAAATAATAGCTTGTGTATAGCCAAAATATGTTTTAAATAAAAAATTATGTACAAAATAAAATTTTGTTCTTGTTTGTTGTTAAGTGTTGACTAATGTCATTCAACCACTCTTGCTCAGCACACTTACCCCGAGCGAGTTGGCAGCACTAGCGTTTGTTTTGCGGCTGAAAATCTGCTCGCATACGTTTATTACAATTTTTAACAATAAAAATGGGAACAAAACGTCCCAATACTAGCATGGTGCTCGCCAAGGAGCCAAAGCGAAGCAAAAGTGAACTTATAGCGTATACAAATCGGGATAAAGCGCTGCTGGAATCGGTAAGAGAGTGCCTCCAAAAGTGTGCCTCTAAAGAAACAAGAAGAAGCAGAATGGGAGACAGCATTTTTATATACATTTTTATGTACATAGCTATAAAGAGTTAACTAAAACTCAGACTGTTTCCTTATTGCAGGGTGTGCGTCGTACTTCAAATTTGGAAGCACCGATTATGCAGCTGGAGGGACATGAGGGCGAAATATTTACCACAGAATTCCATCCAGAGGGCGAGATGCTTCTCTCCTCAGGTTTCGATAGGCAATTGTGTACGTAAGAGCTTTGATTGCTAAAGATTCCTGACTAAATATGGAATCTTTTAGATATCTGGAAGGTGTACGGCGAGTGTGAGAACATAATGGCCATGTCCGGTCACACTGGTGCCGTGATGGAAGCACATTTTACGCCCGATGGCTCTCACATTTTTACCTGTTCTACGGACAAAACGCTGGCCATTTGGGACATTGTGACGGGACAACGGGTGCGCCGTCTCAAGGGCCACACGAACTTTGTGAACAGTGTGCAGGGTTCGAGACGAGGACAACAGATGTTGTGCTCCGGCAGCGATGATCGCACAATACGCATTTGGGATGCTCGAAAAAAGCAGGCAGCCCATATCCTGGAAGCCCCATATCAATTGACAGCTGTTTGTTTTGGCGACACCAGCGAACAGGTCATCACCGGCGGCATTGACAATGAACTTAAGATCTGGGACATACGCAAGCAGCAGGTATTGCATCATTTACGTGGACACACGGACACCATAACAGGCATGTCGCTCTCACCTGAAGGTGACTTTGTGCTTACCAATGCAATGGATAATACGTTGCGAGTGTGGGATGTGCGTCCCTATGCGCCCGGCGAACGTTGTGTCAAAGTCTTTCAGGGACATCAACATAATTTCGAGAAAAATCTATTGCGTTGCGCCTGGTCTCCAAGTGGTGATAAGATAAGTTCTGGTTCTGCCGATCGTCATGTCTACATTTGGGATGTTAACACCAGACGCATCCTCTACAAGCTGCCTGGCCACAATGGTAGCGTCAATGATGTCGATTTCAGTCCACGTGAGCCCCTGATACTCTCCGCCTCCAGCGATAAGACGTTGTATCTGGGCGAGATAGAGGATTAGTCTCTCTCTCTCTAGTTTTAACAGGAAATAAACTCTAAAAAATAATATTTATTCATTTTCTTTTACTTTATCACAAATGTAAGATTTATTTTTGCATTATTTTAACGATTGATTAATAACTATTGTTTGAAAAAACTTTTAGACGGGCAACGTACTTGAAGAGCTAGAGACGCTGTTCTTAAATAGCTGGCCAAAGAATTTGAGACCCGTCGCTCCACCCGGCACCATGCCCAGCAGCATAAAAAGTAACGTGATTATTTGACCTACGGCGAAGAGAACCGTAAAAGCTGTGCTCTTAGCAACAAGAGCAAAATAAAGCGTCAGCATTAGACAGGCACTGTATGAGATGGATGTAAGGAGTCGTGGCTTGGAGAATATTTGCTTAAAGAAGGTCTGAAAGCCGACAAGGAAACAAAAACTTAGTATAAAGAAAAGACTGCCCAATGTGAAAAGCAACGCAAACTTTGGCTTTAGCAACAGCACCGGAATGTAGAGCGTCGATAGCGTCATACAAAAACATCCCATTCCCAAACAGGCAACAAAGCCAACAATGCGTTGCAATCGAGACTGTAAAAAGAAAATTCGATTTTATTCATATAGAGTACATACTAATACCCTTTAGGAAAGAAGCAAACCGTTACTTGTTGACTCACCAGTTTGGGACAGCATGTGTCCTGTGTTTCCTTTAACCAACTGTTTGCCTCGGGCTGTTCGGCTGTGCGCGAAAAGATATTTGTTAGTCCGGGGACCTTAATCTGTGGCAGTTTGACATTGAAATTCTTTTTTTGGTCGCTTTGCAGTAGTAAATACTCGTCCAAGTCATGTTTTAGATTGCTCATGCTGTCTGCGGTGCGGCAAATGACACCCCATTAATATTTGTATAAATGTGAATTGTTTTTATGTGTTTTTTTTTTTTGTTAACTGCCAGCCCGACAGCTAATCGTGCTTTCAGTTAAGTTGGCAGCACTAAAAGTGCTATAAATTTATTAAGAAGTGCTGCTTAGCATGCGCTGATATTTGAAATTGTATGTCAGCAAGTTGATAAGCCAGCTTTCTCGTTAAATGTATTAACAAGTATACAAGCGTACCTAAACTAATAAAAATTCTAAGTTATGTGATGCGTTCAATATAGAAATTCATAATTTAATATTGTCAATGTCAATTGAATACTAAAATGTATAAGCAAAGCCTATGTTTGACAGAAAATGACAATAAAATTAATTTAGAAAAGCTGACGTCACAAATAAAATGCTATAACAGTTTTTCGAGTTATGCAGCACTGAGGCAGCGCTGCCAACCTCTGTCTTAACAAAAAATACCATATTTCTACCCCTTGAAAAGTTACAGTATTGCCACACTTTTAAGAATCCCCGCCGCCACGATTCAAATCTGGCAACTCGCTATTTCCTTCAGTTTCAGTTGAATTTTTGTCGTGGTTGGTTCGTTGTCGCTGCGTGCGCGGCAAATATGTTATTAAACTGATTTAAATTACAAATATAAATTGATTATATTTAAGAAGCCAAACACACGCAAAATTACAAAACAAAAGTAAATATAAATATAAAGTACCGGAAATAAAACCCCCT
This sequence comes from Scaptomyza montana, assembly GCA_018904305.1. Lineage (NCBI taxonomy): Eukaryota > Metazoa > Arthropoda > Insecta > Diptera > Drosophilidae > Scaptomyza > Scaptomyza montana. Next base: position 185,985 of record JAEIGR010000037.1, on the reverse strand, counting down.
GCTGTAATCCCCCTTCATCTAACAACGTCGCGGTTAAATGCAAACGGCTTTGGCTCTTCTATTTATGCAAATTGTATAAATGCATATGTGAGAGTAGAGTGTCGCGGTGTCGGAGAGAACGCGCGCCTATATGTGTGAGTGTGTGTTGCGTACGTGTATGGATGTGTGTGAATGTGTTTGTGTGTAGGCGAATGTGTTTATGTGGAAAACGCATTAATTACAAAAATACAAATGCAAATGCAAATACAACAACAAATTTAAATACAAAATAACAAATACAATCAAACAAAAACAAAAACAATACGTAAAAGCAGCAGAAGCAAATTGAAAAGCCAAAAAAGTATTTCAAATGCAATCTAATACAAAAATAAAATAATTATTATAATAGTAATTGGGAAGCAAGTTTTTTATTGTTTTTTGCGCAAAATTTGAAATAAAAAATTTGATTTGTGTTGGTTTTTGATGCTTGAATTAAATTCACTAAAATTAATAAATAAATAATAAAAAAAATTTTGCAGCAAAATTCCATGTGAAAAATAAAAAATAAATCAAATTTTTGACTCCGGCTCGCGATCAAATAGAACTTAGCCGGGAATCGTTGCTTTGGAGGTTTTTCGAAATTTCGAATACAGTCCTAAACGGTTTGGAATTAAGCTACGATTGCAACTGGACTCAATCGCCTCATCAATGGTGTAAGTACCTTAATTTCAGTTTGTGAAATACGATAAACCTTTAATAAATTTCAAAAGAGTTTTAGTTTAGTGTAAAAATCATATTTTTCAAAAAAATTCAAAAAAAAAAAAAAAAAATTATTTTGGTATCTGACATAAATATATTTTTTAGCTAGAAAATATCCTTTAAAATATTTTCTAAATCTCGATTTCCATAAAAAGCTTGAAATTTGAAAATTCATATTTTAAGTTCAGATTAAAAAAAAAAAACTTTTTATTTCTTGTTAGATATGTAAAACCAATGTTAACTTAAAAAAATTTTAAGTGCAATTCGGTATCATAGTTTCTCTAAAATAGTAGTTTTTTCGCATTTCTTTGCAGCTCTATACGAAATTGGTAAGGAAACAAGTCAGCAACTGGAATGTTAAAAAAAAAAACTACAAAAAAGTGTCTTATTACAAAAATATCCATTAAATTTGTGGTGAATTGGCAGCTTAAAGAAAGTGTTGCAGTGTTAAAAAAAATAAAATAAAATAAATAAAAAAAAAAAAAACAAAAATAAAGTTCACAAAATGATGAAAAAACTTAATTTAAAGCAAACACACAATGCTTATGCCAAAAAAAACACTTATACATAAAAATGTACTAAAATATATAAATGGTGTAAATTTGTATACGCCCAGGACTCGATTCGTTGATTTTATGTCGAGCCGATCTACAAAGCTGCGCAGCACAAAGAAAAATGGCACAACGATTCAGATAGAGGCGAAGAGGCAGCTCCAGTTTTTGGGGCTGGGGGCGCTGCCGCTGCTCTGCTGCGTACGTCGCAGTTGGCAGCAAAGCTACAGCAACAGCAATTAACTCGAAAGCAAAGAATTTCATCAGAAATTCAAAGCACATAAGGCGAACGGATGACGTGCAACGGGCTGAAAAATAACGAGGCAGCAGCAGCAGAGCAACGCGTCGCGACGCGAGCAGCGGCTACAGCAGCGACGTCGACAGCGACGTTAAAATTTGTGTAGCAAAAATCCAGGCTGACAGCTCCCCCTCAACGAGTTGGCAGCACAAAAACAACAACGAAAAGTAACATGGCGCTGCCATGTACAACTTGTCTTTATACATGCGAGTGTGTGTATGTGTGTTTTTGTTCGAACAACGCAAATAAAGCAGTGTGAGCGAGCGCGCAATATATTCGTGTGCATTGTAGGGAGCGAGATGGCGCTTTGCGCATGGAGAGAAATTGTCGTGTCGCGTTGTCGACGTCGTTTGTCGCTCGTTGAAAAATCGATTCAGCTGCACGAAACGAGAACGCGCGCGTGCAAACGAGAGGCCAAATAAATGAGCTATGCGTGCGAGCGAGCTGCCGGCCGCAGTAAAAAGACGTGTTTGTTTTTTTTTTTTCTTATTTAACCCGTTTCGTGTGCGTGCGCTTGCGCCTGTATGTGTGCGTGTGAGCTGCTAGAAACAACGTTGTACCGTCAAAAACTACAAAGTTTTCGTAGCTGATGTTGTCGCGGCGTGTGGTGGCATCCCCCTTCCCCAATCGCCTGACCGCTCTTGATGCTTTATTGCAAATGCGGTCGTCGCACGACTCGTACAACTGTTTGTGTGAAGTTGTGTATGTGTTTGTGTGTGTGGTCACGTAGCAGCACGCTACAAAAATGACTGCATAGTTCGCTGACTACAAAATACGCGAGAAGCAGAAAACTGGTTTGGTTTCTTCTGCTGCTGCTGCTTTTGCTCTAGCAGCTGCTGGCATATTAATGAATTCGAATTCTAGCTAAAGCCGCCTCTTTTAATGGAGATTTTCTTTTTTCTTTCAAAATGCTGCTAACTATAATTGGTCAGACCGTTTAAGCCATAAATGCCGCAGATTTGTAATATTTATTCCAAATACGTTCCCAACTAAATTGTCGTCAACATAAAGAAGAAAAAGGACTGCTGCTGCATAGAGAAGAGAGTGAGGAAGACAGACGAACGTTAGGCGCACAAAAATTTAACATACATAATTTGAATTTAGTTGATTTTGTATTTATTATACTTTCAAATAAGATATTTGTACACGTCGACAGAGGCGAAAAAGAAGCGCTAGGCGCCTCATAAAGCAAAACAGAAAAAAGTAAATCAAGCGTTTTCAACCGCACCTCAGCAGTCATACAAAGCGACTGATGCGCAGCAGCAACATTTAAGTACAGCCAGGCAGGCAGCTCCACCACAAAAACTTTCACGATCGATTGGCAGCCCCCAAACGACGGTGTCAACGACGACGACGACGACAACAGCAGCAGCAGCTACAACGGCAGCACAGCAATGGCTGCCGCATTAAGCTCTCCTCTCCCTCTTTTAGTTAGTATGGGTGCGAATGCAAAAGCAATAGCACTTTGTGCGAGCGTGCAAGCGAGAGAAAAAGTATTAACGCCCGCTAGCGTCTGCGCATTACACACATACATACATATAGTTGTGTGCACACACACAAAGATTTAGTATTTTTATGGGCTTCATTTCGCGTGTATTTGTAATTTCCTGCTGCGCCCCAAACATACAACAAAAAAGGGCCCCCAAAAACGTACCAGCAACAACAACATAATACTAGCTACAAAACTACATTTTAGGCAGGCTGGAAAAAATCAACCAAAAAACGTGAAATAACAACGAGCGTTCCCAAATCACCCCTCTCAACTAAAACACACACAAACACACATTGAAACACACATGCACATGACTACATAACCATTTATAAATACACAGCAGCAGCAGCAACAACAACAATGACAAACGGCAATAACAAACTCGAAGCAAATACTCGTTTTTCCATGCCTTGCCCAGGCAGAGGCAGCACAAAAAGTACCAGCTATAAATTCTTTATGTACATAAAAGTACATAACACACACATACACCCAAATACCATGTATGTGCGCTGAAGCAGCAACAACGAGCCATTAAAACCTGTCGCTCTATCTCGCTCTCTCAACAGACACCCCACTTTGTGCTGTGCAGTGTGTGTGTACGTGTATGTGTATGTGTATGAGTAGCTATAACAACCACGTCAGACAGCGGGCAGCGGCAGCAGCAGCACAGCAGTTCAGTGCAAACGTCAATTATAAGCAAACAACACGTTGCCAAATTTCACTTCACGCTTCACAGCGTGCACAAGACAGAGATAGCGCAAGAGAGCAAGAGCGAGTGAGAGCAAGCAGCCGCAACGGCATGCTACGTTGCCAAACTTCACACCATCAACAAAAGGCAACAGCAGCGACAGCAGCAGCGAGCGAACAAGCAGCAGGCATGAATTGTTGTTCTTGTATTTCCATGTTGCCTGCTTTTTGGAATTTTTAACATGCGCCCCGCTTGGCTTGGTTCGACTTCAGCTTCAGCTCTTTGCCTGGCTGCCTGACTGGATTTCTTTTTCTCGTTTTTAATTTTTTCTCTCGCTCCGCTTGTATTTGGCCGGTTCGTGGATTGATGTCGATGTTGGGTTCTTTTGAACCTGGTGTCGGTCCCGGTCCGGCTGCCTGCTTTGTTGTAACGTTGACTGGATTATAATAACGTGCTGTCGACAGCGCTGCTCACATTTTCCACCTTATGGTTGTTGTTGTTCTTGTTATTGTTGAGGAAATGCGCTGCAGTATAGAGACCCCAGACCCAGGCCCTGTTACTTATACATATGTATATGCATGTATGTATATGCATGCATATAGAAATAATCGCGATAGTACTATGTATGCATATACATATGCAGCCAGCCCCTGTGTCCAGCAGTAGAAGCAGCAGAGCCTTGCCTCTTTTAAATTGAGCGCAACGATCTTCTTGCGTATCTCATAGATACAATGTTTATATATATATATTGTACATACATATATTGTTGCTGCTGATTTCAATAAATTTAAATTGCTCTCTAGTTGAATTAAATTAAAACATTTTTATGTGTATTTTTAGTGCTAAATTAACATAAATTGGCATAAGCTTTGTGTTCGCCCCACTCAACTCAACTAAAATAAATAAGTAAATAAAAGAAAAGTGTCTAAATAATAAAGCTTAAAAGTGAAGTGCAGTGAAGTGTCTTGTTAGCAAGCAATTGCATTTCATATATGTATATAATCTAATAATATGCTAATCCAAATCTCCAACCCTTATATTCTCCTTCACCCCCTTTTAAAATCTATTTACAGCCCATAATAAAAAAAGCAAATAAATCAATCGCCTCTCTGTGTGTTTAAAAAGATGCGAAGAAAATAAAATGCAGCAATCAATGCAAGCAATCTATTGAAAGAAAAAAAAATTAAAGAAATCAAAGAGATCTAGTGCGAAATAAAAGTATCTCGAAAATGTGCGAGTGAACAACGAGTAACAAAAAAAAAAAAAAAGATATCGCAAAAAAAGAAAAGGAAAAGCTAATAAATAAAAAGAGTTAAATCTCAACGGGATATTCATTCAATGGGAGGAGCGCGCCCATTTAAAATTATGCGCCTCCACAACGGCATACGAGAAATGCTCCATAGATCGTGATTGTTGTCCGAAACATGGTACGCGACAGTAGCCGTAACATTTGTTTTGGAAAATTAGCCGAAACTACGCAGCAACAACAACAACAGATCGCCGTGGATAGTAGCAGCAGCAATAACAATAATAACCAGAAACTGCGCGATACATTAAAAAGGTAAGTTTTGAATACTCAAAGAAGAGATCAAGAAAGAAAACTGTTAGAAAATGTAAAAATCTTGTAAGAGAAAATTTTTAATAGAAGCAGTCGATGATATTTTAAATAAATGTGTATGGAACTAATTAGGTGGGACAGAAGCTGGAAATGTAGAAGAGAGATTAAGTGGAACTACAAGCAAATATATGAATATGTAATGAGAACAAGGTAAAAACCTTTGAAAGGTTCAAAAAGATTGATGATAAATTCGTTCTGGAAAATTTGTTGAGTTAGAAAGTAGAAAAACTGTGATCAAGCTTTGTTCAATACTTATAAAAAAAACTTTATGGTATAAGCCATAGCTTCCTAAAACTGATAAACTCTTTGAATATCCAATATTAAAAAAGAATTATGCAAAATTAGTTAGCCCCTTACCAATATAAAGATAAGAGATGGCTGAACAACTCGAGAAATCTTGCATGAAAAGTCATCCAAATACTTTTTACTTGTATAAATCATACTAAAAAAAAGACTAAATCTGTAGCTTGGATATTGTTTACCTACAAAGAAAAGAGTTTATATTAGTTTTTTCTTTGGAAAACTGTTTTCCCTTCGAACGCATTTTACAGCTACCTGGAATTTTGTATACGTAGAAATGGCTAGATGTCTGCTTAAAATGTATCTCAATGCTTAATGCATCTAGCTGCTGCTGCTGCGTAGGCACTCAAAATTCAACTAACGGTTGACACTAAGCTCTTCACCCTTCCTTTCCCCCCACCAAAAAAAAAAAAAAAATACCTAAGCAAAGTATTATCTTGACAAGGTTCGAGTGGCAATCGGCATTGCGTGGGTCTCTCCAAAACCTACTTCATGGAGTGGCATATGATGCGCCCACTGGCCAGAAGAGCGTTGCGTCTTATCCATGGCCAGATCTGTGACACGTTTACTTCCACTACAGAAAATTATCTTAAGCAGATGCAGATGCAGCTTAGACTGTCAGATACTTTTGTGATTCTTAAGTGGCCATGCCTAAAAAAAAAAACGCGTAACTTTTTACCTTGACTTGTCGTCGCGTCTTTTCTTTTCTACCTGTCCCCCCTCCCATCCTGTCCCCACTGTCTTCCTCTTAGCCAACAGCAACGCGACGTGTACAATAAAAAAAGAGAGAGAGACGTGTTGTGGACACTAGAGACGGATATGTGGCACTGTTGTCGTCGTCGTTGTTGTCTTTCCGCTGTCGACGTCTATTTTGCGTTATTACGTAATTTCGTACTCACACAATTTTTGTTTTTGGGCCCCCCTAAAAAGAATAAAGCTGATATATGTGTGTGTGTGTGTGTGTTCGTGATGTGCCTCTGTCTGCCTTTTTGTTCGTGTGTGTTGCGCTGTGTTCTCTTAGCCAAACAAGTTTCTTGTGGTCGTTTCTTTTGTTGTTTTTTTTGGTTTATTTTTTGGGTTTACATATGGGATATACGCTTTATTTATTTTTCCTTTTTTTATACCCTGTAACCTGTAAGAATTTTTCTTTTTAATTTATTTATTTTAGAGTTGAGCGAGAGCAGAAGCCAATGTCTTAAACTTTCCAAAAAAGGTATAAAAAAATAATACTTTTTAAAGTTTAAATCTGCCTTTAATTGAAAAACTCGCTTAGAACCTTTCTACATTAGAAAAAAAATGGCTAAATAATTATAAAACTTGACAAAACAACTAACATTTCTGAAATTTCAAATATAGTCCTTAAAAAATAATAATAACCGAATTATTAAAAACTTCCAAAGAACCTATTAAAAAAAAAATAAAATTTTTATTATAGTTAGAAAAAGATTAACTTCTTGGAAATAATAAAAATAAAATAAATTGTATTTTTACAAATATACTTTTTTATTTCCTTAGCTTTCTACAATCCAAAGGCATCTCTAAGTCTTATTTTCTTGCCTCTAAAACATTTATTATAATTGTTTTTCTTTTATTTTTGGTTGGTTTTTCGTATTGTGTTTTTCATTTGGGTGGAAATGCCGACGCCTAATTGCTTCATTAGCCGGCTCCCTTCCCAAAACACAACACACATTGTAACCAAATGTTTTTTGCTGTGCTGCTGCTGCTGTTGCTTGGCCCAAAGTCATTAAAACGGCCCAGAAGAGAGCTCTGTGGCTTTGCTGTGGTGCATTAAACCCGCATCAATGTCAGCAGAAACAACAACCGCAGAAAAACAACAACAACAACCGACCGACTATGACAACAACAATTGCTAGTTGTTGGTTAATTACAAGAGAATCGTCATAAAGCATAGCTCAAAACCAACAACACATCATAAAAATAAACCACATAAAACATTTAAAAAAAAAAAAACCCAAAAAACCAGTCAACAGCTTTTTGACATTGACAATGAACCGAACCGAATGAGAGAATATAAAAAAATAGTTTCTGGCCAAATGTGCATAGATAAATTTCGCACCCAAAAACAACTTCACTCCACCAGCTGTGTAACTGTATCTTTGTATCTGCGGGATACATTTCCAGCTGTGAATTTTGAATGACGCATGAAGCTTCTTTTTCAATCTTAACTATCTATATTTGAACTAAAATAAATGTTTACACAAAACAAAATTTTAGATTTCTTTAATTTCTGTTCAAATATCTATAATATCAACATTTTAAATTGAAATAAACTATAAAAAGCCTCAGTAAAAATCTGGAATAAATCTACTTTAATCTTTAAAGTATCCTCAATTTGATTTTCTTCTTAAAACAAATATTTTTTACATGTCTAGCCAAATGTTTTTCAGCACGCAATTTAATTTTGTGTTGAATTAAAGTTTTATCTAGTGAAAGATCAATAACGTTTTGTTTTGGTTATTGTTTGTAACATTTTATTGTTATAGCCATGTTTTTCTATTTTTATAGCCATATTAATATTGCGTTTTTGCCTTAAGTACAAAAATATAAACTTTTTTGATATATCAGTTCTCTCAAACTGGTTATTATCTAAGCTCTCTCTCTCTCTGTGTAATTAATGCCTTAGCTAACTAGTTTTTAAATGTTTTTATTTTTACGTGGCGCCATATAATTAGATTATCTAATCTAATGTTCCTGAGGAAGTCTAGAATAAACGTTAGAGCGAGAGGAAGTTTGGGAAGTTAAGTAATACATTCGTGCTTAGCTTAAGAGTACGTGTAATTTATTTAAATTAAAGTTTTTCCTTATTCAGGAATGTTTAGAACAACCTAAAAGGGATTTACTTAGGTTGAGTTGTTTGTAGGGTTTCAAAAAGTTTTTTGAAAGAGTTAAAATCATTTTTAAGTGCTTTCGGGCAATGTTTATTCAATTTGCACATTGCTAAATTTTATTTCGGAACAGTTCTTTCAACACAGCCACGATAATATTTTAAACAATATCGTACCATTTGTTGTAAATATTTTTTTGACTTATTGATTAATGCCTTTAGTATTTCCTTTTACAAACATTGTGTGCCTCCCCCTAAACAAGCGAAGATTTTAAACAAATTGATACAATACCTAACAAGATTGGGTATATTAAATTTTTGTTATTTACAAAGTATTTGACATGTTTCAATGCCATGTTACAAAATCTATGTTAATTGTTGTTGTTTTTGTTCAAAATTTAAACGCACATAGCTTTTGTTTTTGTTGCTGTTATTGTTGTTGTGTTTTCAATGTTCTTTTTGGCATTGACAGCGTTCGCTGTTGTTCTGTGGGGCAAGCCAAAAAAAAGATTAGATAGAGAACCGAGAACTGAACATAGAATAGAATAGAATCTAATAGAGGAGAGAGCATTGCGCCCCAAACAGCACCGCACAAATTGTAATTTTACTCAAAATACATATGTACAAACATTCGTACATAGATACGTTACCATTTTTATTGTAGTACTTACATATACCATATATACAATAGCACATTGTGCCTATTTTGTAGGCAAAAACAAAAAAAAAGCTATTTTCGAGACGAGACAGCCGACGACAAATTACAAAAATTAAAAACTCTTGTTATCTTCTTACATCCCACGGCTCTTCCTTGCCCTTCTACACACAAAAGTTATATAAAACGAGAAAAAAGAAAACCAAGAACAATATCAATGCAATTTCTCGTGGTTAGAAAAGTTTTTGTGATTATTTTTATTATTGTTAATATAGGGGCACATTTTGTTGGATTACTCAACATTATTTTGCTAAAGAACTGTGATTAACGATGTATAAGATTTTTTTTTCAGTTCGAAAAACCTTAAGAAATATATTTTTGTTCAACTATCCGAAATTTGATAGATTTTATTTAATAGATAAAACTAATAAAACCTAGCAGGTTAGCTCGTGATAGGTTAGGTTCCAAGTGCTTTCTTTATTCGTTAAAAAACTGATTAATTATCTAAGCATTTAAAATTATTATCAAAAAATTTAAGAATATTTTATTAAGAAATTTATTCTTAACCTTTTAAAAGTTTTTGTTTATTTTAATTAGATCATTACAACAAATGGGTTACTCACGACATGTTTGTTGTTGTTATTCTTTGTAATGTTATTTCACCCTCCTGGGAGAAAAACTTTGAGCTTAATCATCCAACTATTTTTTTTCTAAGTATATTTGTTTCAAGTTGTGGCCATTACTTTTGTTGTTCCATTGTTATTGTTGTTATTCCTTGTCGCGGTCAAATTCACATACAGCTGATAAGCAAAAAATGCGCAAAAATATTTCCGACTTATTTCAAATTGAATTTTGTCTTCAATGTGTGTGTGTGTGTTTTTTTTGTACATGTGCGCAAATGTATCTATGAGTACGTTCAGGAACGCCTCGTAGCGGTTGTTGTTGTACTTGTACGTTTTGAGTACAGCTTTTTGTTTTGCAAGTCGTGCAATTATTTGATTATTATTTGCATTGTTATTGTTTTTACATGTCGTCTCTTTCGCTCTCACACAGTCGATGCCGTCTGTGTGCCTTTTTTGCATTGCACATTTTGCCATTGTTATTTGTTTTTGTTGTTGTTATTGTTGGTGTGTTTCGTAATTCCATATGCCCCCATACATAGTATAGAAGGAGAGGGAACGTGACAACGGCATCGTTGTTTTTCCCCCCCACCCCTGTTATATTTGCTGCTGCTTTTGTTGTCTGGCAGCGATGCGATAACTTAATTTCTGTAAGGGAAATTAGAAAATTTCCCAAATAATTTCATACTCGACTTGAGGCTGTCAGTTGTGAGTGAGTGAGTGAGTGAGAGAATGAGAAATAGGGATGATAGGGACGTTTTTGTATTTTGCGCAACGTTGCCACATTTCACACACACGTTGACAAAAGGTGCTAAGAAGCAGAGACACAAGATTATCATGAAAAGAAAGACAGAGAAAGAGAGATGGAGATAGAAAGAGACAGAGTGACCAAAAAGCAAGCAGGCAGCAAAGCAGCAACAAATCGATTATTATGACCAAAAGAGCTGGCTCTGATATGTTATTACCTGTTACCGATGAAACCAGTTAACAATGTTGTTGTTGTTGCTGTTCGCTGAACCGGTTTCTTGTTTTCTTGTCGCTATCATTAAGCATCGATCAGGTGCATACATATACACAAACACACACACATATATGTACATACAAAGATGTCTTTAAAATAGGCATAAATTAGCCATGGATGAAGACTTTGTATGTCCTGTAAATTAACGCACTCTGTATGGCTTCAAAGATAAACATATACGTTTGTAGGTATATAAATGATAAACGAGTATACATACATACATACATACATATGTACGTGCCAAATGCACAGGCCAGACAGACAAATACACAAACACATGCACATACACACATGTTTAGTCAGCGCTGAAACTACAACAACTACTATTAGTTGTCTCTGCTGCTTCTGCTTCTGCTGCAAAGATACAACGACGAAATGTGCTGCTTGAAGTTTGGCAACGCTGGCAACGCTATGCTATACAATTTCGCATCTAACCGCAGCTAGCGGCAGCGCCAGCTGTAAACGCTGCTTGTTTCTTTTGCTTCTTTTTATTTTGCACAAACATACACATTCGCATACACTCGGGTTCGTCTTTGCTTGTTTTCAATTAGAGTCGACTACGAAGCAAAAGAAAAAAAAACATACAGAAATAAGTAAACGCAAAAATATCAAGCGGCATAAGAAAAATACAAAGCAGCAGCGTGGTCGTCGTCGTCGTTGTTGTTGTTGCAAATACGCCGCACGTTGTGTAAACATCAGCCGATGTCGACGTCGACGTCGACTCAACGTCGACGCTCGCCTGAGCCAATTTAAATTTTGCAGGCACGCACACAAGCAAAAACACATACATTCGCTGGCGCTCTCTCTCTCTCTCGTCTTAGCTCTGCCGCTGTTTTGGTTTTTGTGGTCGCTGCCTTCAGCTGCTACTACTGCTGCTTTTGTAGGGTTTCTTCGTTTGGCGCAGCAGAGCTTACTTTATTTTTATGCTGGCATTTTTGCGGCACTTGAATGCTGCTTACTTGCATGTGTGTGTGTGTGTGCTTGAGTGAGTTTCGCTGTTTGCTGCTGCTGCTGCTGTTTGCCTGCCTTTTGTCGCTTAATTGCAAATGAGTCATGCACACGCACGCACACATTAACTCATTCATACACACACATGAAACAAAGTCCGCCTGGCTCAGCCTAGCCATCAAATTTTGTATCTCTCCCTCTCTTTTGCTCCTTTGCGCGCGCTTCTGTTTTTACTTTAATCAATTGGGTTTTTGCTTTACGAGCCCACCCCACCCTCCTTTGCCTATACTCGCGCGCTAGGATGTGCAGGAAGCAGCCGTTTAATGGTGGCTCCTCGTGATAATAAATAAATAAATAGCTGTAACAAGTAAATCTCGTCAATGGCGTCTGCTGCTGCCGCTGCTACTGCTAATACTGCTTTTAGCCAGATTAGCCCCAACAGCAGACCCTCACTGAATATTGTATTTTTTATTTCTGTCATTTTTTGCTATTTATTTTGATGTTTTTCTTTTTGACCCATGCGAAACAAACGCGCTCAAGTGGAGAGATCAAAGCAAAACAGAATTTGTTTCGGGGCCAAGTATTCGCCAAATGTCAAGATGCCGTTGAGGCTGTTTGTTGTTGTTTTTGTTGCTGTCGCTGTTGTTGTTGGCATAGTTTATCTGAAGTGCAAAAGAGAAAACCTACTACTACTGGAGGGAAAATGTCAGCAGAAAATGTATGAGATGTAAGATAGAACGGGAAAAGTAAAAAAAAAAAAAAAAAATGCCAGTAGCTGGTTTGGAGACTAGAACTTTTGGAAATGAGTGTATCCGGAATTTTTTTGAATGAATGAATGAATATTAATTTATTGCAATTTAAAAGTACCTTTCAATTTAATAAGTACCCTTTAAAAAGATCTTATGTTACTTATAAAGAAGAAAAATTCCTTTCTATTATGTTTTCGTTCTTAATTTTCGGGGTTTTTTCGACGCATAATTCTAATTCTTATAAAAATTCGTTTATATTCTATTATCTTTTAACATTTGACATTTGCTTATATAAATAAGTACATATATGGTTATTTCCCAGCAGTTCTTTAATCTACATACATATAAAAACATTTTCTTTCTTATATTCTGACTCACTCTTACTCCTTCTATCCCTCTCGCTCTCTCTCTCCTGCTCACACATTTTATTCCAGCTTTGTATGGTTTTCTCTCTCAATGTATTTTATGATGCAAGCCATTAATTTGCATGTTTCATTGCATATTTTGTTTCCACATTTGCAATTAACACTTGTAATTAAGAATAATAATTAAAAATTAATTGTTTTTCACGCTTCTCCAGCCATTGATTCATTTAGTAGGGCACCCGAAAGAAAAAAAAAACAAAAAAACAGCTGACAAGTGCGCTCACAACCAATAAAGAATCGAGAGCTGTGTGTGTATAATAATCGTAAAAATTTGTTACGTAAAGCATATAAAAACACACGTCAGTCTTGATTTTAAGTACTGTTATTATATATGTATGTATATATTGTGTTCAATTATAAAATTTTCGTTAAGCAACAAAATTGCGACAATCAATGGGAGCCAAATAAATCTGTGCGAATATTTTAATACACTTAAATAAATAATTTAATTGAAATAATCATTAAGTTACTCAAATGAATTTTCTTCTAACTTTTTTGTAGTTGTAGTATTTTTTGACATATACTAACCAATTGCCTTTATTCGACTATTAAACTAATCAATATTTTATACATATGTAAAGAACAACACATACATATATGTATGTGTCTATTGTGACGCCCCCGTAACTGCAATTGCAATAATTGACAATAATTTAGGTAATTATTGTGTGATTTTTTTTCTTATTTCATTTTCATTTTGAATTTGCTAGACCTGCCACTAACCTCCCCCCCTCTCTCTCTTTATACACTCTGCCGGACTTCCGTTGCAATCAACGACTTCGATAGATAATCAGAGTCTGTAATTATTTATGGACATAGAGTGTATACTATAATGATTCTCAGAATGTTATGGAACAGGCAATATGAGAATAGTAAAAGGTTTCGTGGCTACAGATTTAATTAAAAAATTAATAAATAATAATTCTCAGAGCTGGAAAAAACTAAAATAAAGCTCAACATAATAAACTTGCGTTTATTTGGAAAATAAAATATGAAGATCTAAAAAAAAAATTTTATAATAAAAATGGTGAAACATAAAATATTCATAGCTATTCTATTTTCTAACTTTAATATTTTCATTAAATTATTGATTTTTAGTTCATTTAGATTTTTATGTGTGCATCCACTGTACCTACAAATATCAAAAAATCACCGCAATTATTATTGAACATTAAACAATTTTTAAAGTATGTTGTCCGTTCAATGACAATTTCTCTACACACACACAATTGTGAAGTCAGATCACGTGCCCTTTGGCAACATTGTACGTGAACATTAATAATATGTTCGTTTGTTCGCCTCATCATCTAACTGAACATCATATATAAGTACTATATAGATATGTGTATATATATTTGCTTTATGTCTATTGATGTTTTTACATTCATTGCCTCTACTTCGCGTCCAATTGCTAATTGGTTTTGGTTATTTGAGGGCGTACCACATATTTATATGACCGCCACCCGCATTTTCTTCTTCTGGCTCTCTTTTCTCGCTTCTTTACCTAGGCGACATTTTCATGCACTCTCTCGTCGGTCGCGCTGAGTTCACTGAACTCTTCAAAGTGCTACTTTTTTTTTTTGGGCGCACACACCCACACCTTTTACACACACATATGCACGCTTTCAAATATTGAATATTGTGCAAAAGGCGCTTTAGGGGCCAAAGAGCCATCAATATGCCAAATGTGGCCGCAACTCGTGCCTTTTGAGCCACAGCACTTGTATTGCTGTTGTTGTTGTTGTTGGTTGGTTGGGCAATCGTTGCGGGCCGGTAGGCACAGTTCCTGCCACATTTACCCTCATCTTCAACGGTCTGCCTAACTCTCTTGCTGGACAGGATGCGCGTTGTCGGACCCTTGGCGTCAAATTGTCAAAGTTTAATTTATGGATGTCTTGGAACGAGTGCGTGAGACCAAAAGAGAGAAATATTATGCTATGTGATTATTCATTATATGAAAGGTACCTGCAAATCCTCGTAGTTGTGGTTTAATCTGTTCTCGTTACTATCGATAACTATCGATTAGTACAGAAACGCATTCAAAAACTGTTCAAATTACTTCTTATTTGTTTTTAGTTGGGTTTAATATGTTTTTCTTCTAAAAACTCAACTCCAACTATGATTATTTTAATAACTTTGTTATATTTTACTTTCTCACATCTCTAATACTTTATCAGGTGATTGCTGCTGACTCAGCACTTTAATATGTCAAATCCGCTCTCTGTCTTCCTCCCAACGCCCATTTCCTGCACTTCGCTTGATCCCGCTGCTTTGTCTGGCAATCAACTTGCGCTTAGAAGAGTCTAGAGTCCAGTTCAACAAGAGAGCGAGAGAGAGAGAGTTTATAGACAAAAGAGAGAGAGAGAGATGCAAAGGGCTTTTTATGCATAAAGCCTTTCGCTTTCATGAACACAACAGTAAGCAAAACAATGCCGCTGACTAGTCTTTATAATGATGCAAAAAAAAAAAAAAAAAAAACTGCCCAGCAAAAGATACAATATCTGCACACACATATGTACATTGCATATGCAAAGAATACACTTTTCAACTGTTTTTTCTTTTTGTCTGTTGCGGCTGGCTTCCTGTGGCGCATGAATCACAAAATCAGAATATGTGTGCATATACTAGTGTAATGATAATGAGCTTTAAGGTAATGATAATGATGTATTTTCCGTGGACCTTGAGCTCTAACCGTCTCTCTCTCTCTCTCTATCTCTTTCTCTCTGTGTGCATTTGTGCATGCTTAAAGCTGCCTTTTAAAGTTGCACATGCAAAAATCTTGACATTCAAATATGCTTTTTATTCTAACTTCGTTTTTTTTTTTTTTATGTCTGCCTCAACATTTTGAACATGCCACAACGGAAATCCGCGCAAAAGAAAACATGCTAAAAAGGTTGAAGGGTGTAAAGCGGAGGGGGGGGAGGTATTTCTTTTTGAGAGCAGGCATGAGAATAAACGTGGCCAGACTCTTGACAAGAGCAGAAGCAGCTGTGTGCATTCTACAAATACAAAGAAAAATAGTACATATGTGCATAGTAATCCTATATATTTGTCTCTGTCTCCCTCACACCCTCTCTTGCTCAGTATTTGCATTTAATGAATGAAACGTAATCTCTTTTTTTTCAAGCTTTAGCCATAATTCGCAGCGTGTATTGCTTTTTCAACCCCTTTTATTTCGATTTCCTTGATTTATGCGTCCTAGCCTAGGAATACATCAAATACAAAAACCTAGGTTAAGTTATGCAAATGGAGTTCAACGTTTGTGGCTGTGTTCCAGCGTCGTTTAATTTATATTTTGTGCCATTTTGACTTGCGCTTGTTGTCGTCAAATGAGCAAATGATTCACATATTCTGCCATCTGTGCAACAGCAACAAAATCCTATTAACTGTGGGTGGGCTTAAAAGCAAACTCAACTCAACTGAACTAAACAGACGCTTCGCGTCGACCGATTTAGACACCCGGAAATTGCCTCCACGACAACCTCGTAAACAACTGCAACAATAACAGCAACAACAACAACAACAACAACTCTTAACACATATCCATAAATTTGTTGAGCACATTTTTATATTTCCAGCTAATTTTTCTCTCTACTTTTTTTTCGTTGTTGGCGCTTGTCTAGACGCATTTTTCTACAACCCTCAGCAATTTGCATGCACTTTGCATTTTTCATTTCGATTAAATGCTCAACGCATGGCCGAAAATCATATTATATAATAATTATATGTATAATTGACAATTGGCATAACTCAAAGTTTTTAAGCTGCCGAAATGTTTGCCATTTTTGACAATAATTATTTTATATTTATACGCCATTAAGTCAATTAAATCGTTATGATTTTAATGATTTGGTGACAAAATTTGTGTATAAATCAATTTAAAGTATCTTTTAATGTTAAAAAAAACAATGTTAAATAATAAATTTTAATCTTTTTGGGATTCAGTTGCTAGAAAAAAAAAACCAAGAAAATTTCTTGATAACAAATAATTGTAAAACCAATTCTTGGAACTCCATTGTTTGGCATTCAGTTTTTCAATATTCAGAAAAAAACGTTTGAATATTTTTCGATGTGTTTTCTTAAAAAATGATTTAAACTTGGCATTTAATATAAAGAAATATTGGATTTAAGTGCTAATCAACTATTTGCTCAGACAAAAAGCAAATACATTGTTTGTAGTGTCGAGAAACAATATTTGTTAAAGAACTACAAAAAAAGTTCCCCTTAGCTTAAGAAAAAAAAAGCATTTCAATTGAAAATAATCAATCATAAAATACATATCTGTACTGATCGTATTTCAAGTGGGACAAAAAGCAATTCTTGAAATGAATTTCTTTGAAAATGATTTCAGTATTGTTGGAAGTCTTCTTAAGCATACATTATACATATATCACATAATCAGTAATCTGAGGCAGTTGCCTCATAAAGCAGCCTTTGGGGCAGGCAGCGCAACGCAGTACTCAATCAATTTAATGAGGTTTGTGCTTGGTGCTTGCAAGCGGCTTATGCGGGCGATCAGTAAAAAGTATCTATCAGATACTATTTACTATTCTTGTTTGTAGCAACAACAGCTGCAATCAGCTTAAATGCCGCGCTTTTCTGGCATTCTTTCTCACAGCCGCAGCAGCAGCAACTCTCTCACCCACACATAGCACTGTTTGCTGCTTGCCGCAGTTTCTTGCAAGTACACCCACTGTGCAGCATTTTCAGCTTAGCTTGTGCGCTGCTTTTGTGGCAACGCCTTCCCAGGCAAACGAGTTCGCTTTGCAACGTTTGCTTTTGGCTTTTGTTGCTGTTGTTTTTGTTGCTGCACTAGTTGCAACTAGTTTCTCATTGCTGCTGTTGCAGCTGGCCAAACGCCGTATCGCGTATCTTTGCTGCTGTATCTGTATCTCAAGAATGAGCTCAGCAGCGCAAACGACTTTGTGTGTGAGTTGAGTTCGTGAACTGTCAACGACGCGACGACGTTCGCCTCCATCTTCATTGCAATTTTATGATACTCTAACATGCAGTGTGGGTATTTTGAATAAGCTGTAAAATGAGTTAGACATAAAGTACAGTATGTGGATATATATTCTTGATCAGCAAAAGAAGTCAAAATAATCAAAATAATCAGATAAAAATATATTTTTCAAGTTCTACTGAATCGAGTCTTCTTTATACATCCCTCTATTTTCCAAACTAATATTATAATCAATTATTTTTGTGTTTTGTAAGTAAAAATATCTTTACATAAAATCAAGTCTTCGTTCTTTAGAGGGTATTTAATATTCTTCTACCATGAATACATAACTGTTAATTTTCTTTCTTGCATTTTAACTCAATTTGGTTTTTTCTTTGCTTTATTTATTTATTTTTTTGCTCTTTAAGTGCAGCTGTCACTCAAAGCGTCTAAATATCTCCCCAAGTTGTTGTTGCTGTTGTTGTTATGGTTGCATGTGGTTTTGCTCTCGTCAAATGAGGTCGCTTAATTGTTTGCCGTGTGTGCCGACGTGGCGTATGCGCAACGTATTATGTACACATAACACATATACATATATATGTATGTGAGCCTCTTGTCAACTATATGTTTATGTATTTATTCCTTTTATTATTAGTTCATCCTGCCTGGCTTGGGAAATTTGATACTCTTTTTTGCAACCTTGTCCCTCGCGGTTTGCCTTTGCACAAACATATCTTGCAACCGCAAGCGAGACGCTTGAAAGGCTTGCCCCTAACTCTGTATATTCACATAATATAGATGTTATATATATACCATATATGTACTTGCAAATGTATATCTTGTTAAGAGACAATGTACAACCATTCAGTGGCTGTTGCTGCTTCTTTATATATTCTTTTAAATGTTGTTCTTGTTGTTGCTGAGTTTAGGGATGGAGGGATGAGTTCTTTGGGCGCGCTTGGTGTTGTCAAATGTTGCGTGAAGATAAAGCGTTTCGGTTCGAGCCTTTTGTATAATGACAAAACAAGCAAAACTCATTGTTGTTGTCATACATTATAATATTGCTGCCATAATGAGCTTAACAACTCATTGTATAATGCCAAAACTAATATACTATATAAATATTTCAATATGATGATTAATACCTTGACAAATTCTAGAGAACTTGAAACCAATTGTAGAGTTAGAAACTGTAATTAGGCTTTGTACTCGTCAGATGTAGGAAGAATCTATTAATTTCTATATATACTAATCGACACTATTCCATTCTTTCTTTACAGGTACGTTTCGAAATGCGGTCAAAGAAATAAAAATCCATTTCATATTAAGTTGGGTAAATAACTAGAACTAGTTCACCATATTCTCATTAAAATAGGAACATTTGTATTTTTAATTTTTATTTTAGGTTTTGTGAAACTGAAAGCTTTGGCCTGGCCATGTGTGCCATAATTCATGACTTTTGCAATGGCCCAAAAACAAATGTAACAATAATTTTCAATAATGTTTTGGTTGCCAAAAAGGCAAAAATATGATGCAGCTCCCTTCCTTCTCCTCTCTCTCCCTCTTGTTCTTAAACATCCGTTGCATTCGTTTTTATTATTTCACCACAAAATGCAACTTGAAAATGATTTCTCACTTTTGCCAAAAAAAAACGACGCATTTTACGATCACAGTTTTTATTTGCTTGACGAAACGTTAACATTTCTAACATACAATTTTGAAAAGGCAACATTTCAAAGATACCATTAATCTTATAGCGTTTGCTTAAAGTTCTTTGCTTCTTTCTATCTTTCAATAATCGATTTAACCGAAATTCAAAGAAATAGTAGTAAACTAGTATGAAGGCTCTAGTCGGGAGAGCCCGACTAGAAGATACCCTGAACCCAGTTGCAATAAATATATTAAATGTATATAAGACTTTGGTATACTGACTTAACTTCAATCGATTAAACTCGATATCTCCGGTGTTTCTTAACCGATTTGGACGAAATTTTCAGAAAAGATCTATCGTTACCCATTCTTTCAACCCTCATTTTTACATTTTTCAAATTCGATATTTTTTTGTTATCGATCACATGTGTGTATCGGAAACCATAATAGTTATCGATAATTTGAAACAAACTTGTTCTGCTCATGGTATAGGAGAACTTATATCCCAAATCTGAAGTCTCTAGCTCTTGTAGTCTCTTAGATCCACGCGTTCATACAGACGGACAGACAGACAGACAGACAGACGGACGGACAGACGGACATGGCTAAATCGACTCGGCTATTGATCCTGATCAAGAGGTTATATACTTTATAGGGTCGGAGATGCTTCCTTCTGCCTGTTACATACTTTTGCTCAAAACCATTATACCCTTATTTACCCATTTTATGGGTTAAGGGTATAAAAATATGATTATTGAGAATACTTTTGAAGCTTTACGTTTGTTTAGTTAGTTTCTTTCGAGTTACTCAACTGAGTTAAGAGTTTCTCAGTTTATTAAAATGAATTTTTAAGAAATGTTTTCGATAATTTAGTTACTTAGTAAAAACTTTGTTTTTGTACTGTCTCAAGTCGCTAATCATTGCCTTTAGTCATTGTGCATTTAATATCGTTTCAAGTGTTTGGTTTTTCTGCATGTGCCTTGATAAGGTAACGGTTTCAGGTGTTGCTACAGGAAACTTACAATGAAAAAGAAAATCAATTATTGTGTTTGTATAAAAAAAAACTGATTGAATAATTGAAACACTCATTAACCCAAATCGAATGTAGCTGGTTTATATATACACACCTTTGTTATATGTAAACCTCCTAAACGTTTCATTCATTTCCACTGATTCCATTTCCATCCGTTTCAGCTCTTACACACACACACCCGCACCACGCACGTTTTTCTCTAAACATCTTAACGTTTTAGTATTTATTGATTTTGTTTGCCTCCTGTGCGGTGGTGAGGGGCGTCTCTCTCTCAAGGGGGGCATATATTTTTATTTAGATATATGTCTGTATCTGTTATATGCGTTAATTTTCCGATCTTTGACGTCAATTGGAAACGCTTTTGAGCTCTGACCATTAATATTAGCCAAATGTTGCGCATATGGTCTTTCTACGTACTAAACGTTTGTATATTGAGGGTGGTTCGAGTACGCTCATTAATGTTATTGTTTGACTAGGCCAGATATAATTTATATTTTGTTTTGCTTTGCTACGTGGCCGCGCTATCAGCTTTATTATTAGACTCTTGCATATGTTTTTATCTGTGTTTTTAGTTTTTTTTCCTTTTCTTTTCTGTTCACTGTTGTGTCTAATTACGTATAGCGCACGTAACGTTTGTTGTTGCAGCAATGCTGAAATTCTGGAACCCATAAATCGTAGTCAGACCATATGTGTATGTTTGTAGGTACACGTACTATAATTAAGTATGTGTGCCATTTTGATAAAGAGAGCTAAGAGAGTGGTTTCGACTTAAAAATGCCCCGTGATTTTATTCAAATATAATTATTTAATCAAATTTATGATTTTTAAATCGGAGATTATTTTTTTTAATATTTTTAATTTTCTTTAATTGTCTTTCAAGTTTTATCAGTAGAATTGCTATACCCAATATTTAACTACGTTCAGAGTACAATAACAACAGAAAAAAAAAACCTTATAAAACAAAAAAAACATTGTCCGATAAGCAGTCAATAATATGACTAACTGGTACTGATGTTTGCTAAGTGCGCTTTGTGCCGCACAAACACAAATATCTGCTCAGATAACAATATATGTATGTATATATATACCATATACTTTGTTTAGAGTTTTCAACAATTTTACGATTTAAAATTTCCTCACAGACATTTATTTATAATTTTCCATTATTTATCTTTTCTTTCATATGTTTTTTTGTCGCTGGCGCATATTGCAAAGGTCTTAAAATGGTATCTATTGTCCTATGCGGAGTGGTGCGGGTCCTAAAATTTTATTATTCACTATGTTATCTTATCACACACAGACCAAAGCCAATTCAATTCGAATGATTACAGTCCCCCACTAACCAGCGTATTTTGCCTGCTTCTCATTTCATTTGATAACACATTGACTTAGTCTATAGTATAGGTTGGTCAAAATGTGATACCCTATATAGATATATATGTACACACAAAAAGGTTTTTTTTTTTTTTTGTTAATGATAAGATAACAATATCTGTCTCCCTTCTCAACTATCTTTGAAGGGTATGCCTACTATGTTTGCATATCAGACAGAAAGTGATCCTATAAAATACTCCAAGTAGCATTTAAAGCCGACTTGATAATTAAAAGAGAGAGAGAGAGAGAGAGAGAGAGAGAGAGAGAGGGGATACAAATACTATGTTGCTTCTTCATTGAATGTGTGACAAATTTGTTTAAATCATCAAAAAAACTAACCTTTGCTCATATGATGTTAAGATTTTTTTTTTTATAGCAACAAATACAATAAAATGTTCTAAAAATATGTATTCAGTAAATAGGGGTAAGAACGCCCTTATTTATTAAATTGTGTAAAGAAATATATGGGGGCTTTAGGTTTTCCTACTGGTTTCGGGATTAGAAATGTACATTTTTGTTGATTTTATATATGCTTATGTTTAAATGTTAATCCGAAACGAAGATTGATAAAAAACAAAGAAAACTTTATTAAATTTTTAAACTTTTGCTTAAACTGCTTCAGTCCCATTCTACATTCTATTTCGTAGTGTTCTTTCCCCAAAATTTGTAGCTTGATTGAAAGTGGAAACTGGTAACCGCTGGTGCCTAGTACCGGCTCAATTCTGTTTTCGCTTGCTGGAATTGAAGATACATTTTATTTTTTGGGACTATAATTGAACAGAGAATGTGCCGCGCTCTAAACATGGTAATTAATCAAATTATTGCCACTAATTAAGTAATGGCAGGCGACCTCAGTGCTGCTCTATTATAATCCAATCAGAGAGCTTTTAGGCATTTTTTCTGACCTTTGATTTCTTGGTGCTTGAGTTCCCAAGTGAAAAATTATTCTTTAATTAATGCTATTTGTTCAACGGAATGACGCATGCAAAATTATTTGAACAACAATGATATTTATGCAAAAAAAATAATAATTAAAAACAAAAACATTATCTATAGTCAAAAAACAATCCATTAATCAAGTTTATACAACTTTTTTCACAAAAATATTACTACTAAAAAGTTTTTTAAAGATTATTTATTTGTTTTTTCTCACTTCATTTATTTGTTTTTTAACTGGAAACCAGAACTTTGAACAAAAAAAGTTTTTTCTTCTTTAATAAACAGAATATTTATTTCTTAAGGCTTATTAGCATAAGTTAAGCTCAAGCTCTTTCTTTATGAAGCTAAAGGTCAAAAAAGAGGGATGCTGTAAGGAGTGTGTGTTGTATTACAGGGTATACAAAGGCAGCTTTGTGTATTCTTTGTGTTCTGTCTCTTCATAAAAGGCCCAAATCAGCATAACAAACAAGCATTATGCGCCTCATAACCTTATATGATAGGTATATGTACATACATATATATAAAACATAAAAGAGTGTTTGGTATATAAGGGTAATATATGTATAGAGTATATGTATATATAGCAGTATGAGAACAAACAGTCGCGTTGAAGGCACATGACAAAGCAAATTCTCAAATACTGTTTTGCCTGAATTATTCTTTTGGCTTTCTACCAACACATATACAAAAAAAAAAAAAACCTTACGTGAGAGAGAGAGAGAGAGAGGGAGAGACTAAGAAACGACCAAGGCAGACAGAAAGACATAAAAACAAGGCAAGCAACAACAGCTAAAAAACTTCAAAGACAGACAGACAGTGAGAGAGAGACCCCCACATATACATATACATATATTATGTATGTATATGGATATCATGCTGTATACAACAACAGCAACAACAACAACAAATGTACCTGTTGTGCGACAGAGCAACATGAAAATGTTATTCAAGTTATAGAGTTGCCTTCTGAGCAACAGCAACAACAAAATAATAAATAATGAAACCGGTCTCTGAAAAGGAAAAAAAAAACAATAAAACAAAAAAAAAAACGCTCACACGTAGGAGCTGCCAACTCTTAAACAGCAACAACAACAACAACAAAAGAGTCTGGGAGTCGTTTTGTTGTTGTTCAGCAAAAAGAAGAAAAAAAACCCGTTTGCCGCTTAAGCGACATATATGCCTCGAAGTAGAGTTGTTGTTTTTTCAGTTTTTAGAGCCTCATTAAATTTGTAGCAAGCAGCAGCAGCAGCAACGCAGTGATCTTCTTACTCACACAACAACAGCAACAACAACAACAACAACATACAGCTTCTTCAAGGAAGCGTTGCTCTTCAAGGTTTTTTTTTTTTAATCTTTATACCCTTGCCGTTGTTGGAGGTATTCTGAATTTGTCACTGTAAAAGTGAAATGTATGTGTATTGGCATTTTTACAGTTTTACTTTAAAATCGATTGAGAAAAAGAAAAAACGAAACATTTTACCAAAATAAAACGTTAAAAATTAAATAAATTCGACGAGCTTTCAAAAAATATTTATTCGCAATTAAATATCCAAATGAAAATCGAAAATCATAAGGAAAGTAGAAAACGATATTAATTATTATTCAAAAAAATTTATGTACCTTTAAAGTTGAATAACTTACTTAAGTTATCCTAAAAAAAACATTATTCAAACACATTATACAAATGCCTTCAAAACAAATCAAAGCAAGAAAATAGTAATAGATCAATTGTTGAATTTTTTGTATTAAATAAAAGCATGTACGATCTTAACTTTTATTTTTCAAGTGTATTTTGATTTTTACCATTTAAATATCCAATATTGCTTCTTAATGCTTTCGTGGTAGGGTCCTCTCCAGTCCTTATCTCTACCCATTTTCAGGCCACATAAATATTTAACCTTGAACATTTCTCAACGTTGTTGTCTTTATGAATTTCTATGGCAGACCCACTTGAGAGTCCCGAAACAAACTTTAACCACAGCAACAACAACAAACCGAATCATCTTTATATATATTTTTTTGAGTGTTCCCAAGGTTCTTCTTGTTGCTGCTGTCTACCTACTTACGAGAGTCTGAGGTCTCGTCTCTTAAGTGCCGCAAGTTGCTCGAGTTGTTGTTGTTGTTGTTTGGTTCCTGCCAGCATAATTTATGCACCGTCAGTTTATTTTTATCAAAGCCGACCCTTTTAATTTATTTTTTCCATCTTTTTGGGGCAGGAAAACACTTTAATATTCCCATTGACAATACTTAATACTTTTATTTACGTTAATCAAATATAATTGTTGTTGATTGTTGGGCAGCCCCCTTTTCATTATTATAATTTCTGCTGCTTGGCATTTCCGTTTTGCCAAAAAAAATATATTTAAATTTGCAGTAAATGCAACAATTATTTCAACTCCTCTTTTCTTTTTCTGTGTAGATATTTAAAATGCATGATGTGTGATGTTCTTTGCTGTTGTTTTGTGCTACCAATTTACATAACCGGTTGGCAACTCATCAACGAACAAAACACATCCAACTCCCTCCTACTGCATGGCTAACAAAACTGCGGCCATTGCCCAGAGCATGCCACCTGCTGCAACAGTGATTGTTGCAACGTTGTCATCAACAACAGCAACATTATCAAACCGGTTTCAATGCGAATAGGAGCAACAACGACAACAACTGAATAACTTATGACTTATTCAATTGATTTGTATGCCCGTTGTTATTGTTGTTGTTCTTGTGTTTTGGCCAAAAAGGGTGGCCATAGCAATCAATGGACAGCGTGGAGCTTTTGCCATTCCCACATTAATCTTGACTTCCAACTCCATTTTGCCATTTTGCTGTCATGTTTTTTTGTTTTTATATCCTCTTCTCAACATTCAGTTGATTTCATTTTTTTTTTTTAAATTGAGTTGCTTCACTTTGTCAAATTTCAATTAAAATTTGGGATTCTTGTAGCGAGGGTTTGGAATTGAGTTTTTGGAAATGAAATTTGAATGAAACTTGAATGTATTTTGTTTTCATTGAGAAAATAAGGACTTTTGTTGGGTTAAAGCAGACTAGATTCGATCGTAGACTGTTCACTAATCAAACAATCAATCATTCAATTAGTTTAAGCTGTTTTATTTAAATAGATTTAAAGCAAGCCAAGAAGGAGCTGTAAGTTTTCTTTGAAAATTTCACCATTTAACTTCCAATTTCAATGGCATACTTTAAACTGTCTAACTTTAAAGTTTGTAAACTACAGTGACCTATTCATCTAGGTTAATCACAGTGGATTCCCCTAAGGTGCTTGTTTGTACCCTCCCCCCCCTCAACATTCCCACTTAACATTTGATCATAGTGTTCACTGATTTGTTGGCGCTAAATGATATTGCAGTAGGCAACTTATACTTAATTGCAGTCGAGTGTTTATTTTGCTTTTTGTGTGTCTTATTGTCGGTCGCTTTCACCCATTGAGGAGCAGTTGCGCTCTGCTCGCTCTACCGTTATCCCTCGCTAGACAAACGTGCCACACTTGGACATATTGAGTGCGTTGCACCCGCCACCAAAAAAAAAAAAGACAAAAAAATATTGTTATTTTTATTGTTCAATAATAATAATTATCATCATGACTCGCTTTGCCAAGAGTAGCATACAAAATATCAGCAAAAAAAACAACATTAACATAACAATAATAATAACACTAGGAATAATAAACTTGATTTGTGTGTACAAATTGTTATGACTGAGGCTGGCGAAGATGAGCATTGAACTAATTGTGCGCTCAATGGAGAAGCGCGATTTCAATAACAAAAACAATAAAACATAGTAAACTAGATAAAGAATAAATAAGAGGCGTTGGTACGATTTGAAAACCTTTTTTTCGAAAGAAGTAAACTGTAAAAGGTTCTTTTTAGAGGCTTCAAAAATATATCTTAACAATATTTTAAATTGAAGCAAATTATACAAACTTTTCTCCCTATAAATAAAAATCAAAATACAAAGGCTACGCCATCAGTCAACCAGTGCAACAGCAGCAGCCACAACCAAAATAATTATAAAAATAAAATGCAAATAAAAAAGGCGTTTATCTGACCCTAAAGTCATATAAATTTAAAGCCGTTCAAGTGTCTGTTGTAAATCTTTGTCTCAATGTCTCTTTTTTTCTCTTTTTTCCTTGATTTTTCCAGCTTTACAACAGAGCCTATTTTGAAGCTCAACCCACCTGGCTGGCTGCTGCTTGAGAATTGTTGTTAATTATGCATGTCTGGCCTCGAAGTCTATTATATACATATATCTATGAAAGCAATCTGTGCAACATATTTATGTTAATTTTTAATGGCGTCGGCTCTTGAAATGCTTCAATGACTTTTCAATAAAATATCTTAAGACGGAAATGAAGGGAAATTATTGAAGTTGTCGTTGTCTGCGACATATGACCAAAATTGGGTTTTCGATCAATTAATGAAAAGCATTAAAAAAGAAGAGATTATAGAAAAACATTTCCATTGCCAGCTGTTGTTGTTAATTTACGGGGGCGTTGTCGCTGCTGTTGTTGTTTTTGTAACTGTAAAGAAAAGAACGAATCCAATGTGGAATGCATAATTAAACATGATTGCAATGGTTGTTGCTGCAGCTGCGACAGCAACTGTTGTTGCAACAAAACACAACTCAGCAGCAACAATAATTGCGCTTTTTTTATTTGCTGTTGTGTTGTTGTGGCCGGTTGCTGTTTTGATGGGGCCAACAAACTCAAACTAGAACGTGGGTGTTAAATTGAACACTAAACCCAATTTCACCTAGACTTGTACTATTGTTGTACAAGGCAAGCAAAAAGTTGTTGTTGTTGTTGCTTAGCTTTGGCTGCACGCGACATGGCGCTGCATGCCACACACACAAATTGCATAAGCAAAAGCAACCCAAAACAAACATAAATAACAATTTATTTCACTTGAACACAGTTTGTTTTTTTTTTTTTCTTTTATCCAAGAGAATGGTGAATTTTGCATACTCTTTCCGATAAGAATGCTTTTCTACATATATTTTTTCATCCATTTTTCATTCTGGTAACTCTATTAAACAGTTCTGTTTGAGCATCTAAATCGATCTTAATGTTAATAACAGTGAGATGCCACTTATCGATGTTTAATGTTGATGATGTTAACTTGAACGAATCTTATATTAACGAGTGTATAAGTAATAATTGCTCTTCCTTCAACCTCTGCTTTAAACTTAAGCAGACTCTTGTGGTTACCCTCACAAAAAGCGTATCAAATCAACGTTGCGCTGTGCCAAATTATAAAGCCAGCTTTTCTTCTTCTGTTGTTGTTGTTGTTGCAGTTGCTGTTGTGCTGCTTTCTTCTCTACGCCAAAAAAAGAAAAAAACCAAAAGGCGGCAATTTTGTCAATAACAAAAGACAGCCAGCAAAAACAACAACTAACAAATGCCAATGCATGCGACAACAACCACAGTAAATATTTAATATGCTTGCAATTTGCGCAAATTGGAGGAGAGGCGCACGCAGTGGTTGTGTGGGCGTGGCTCAAACAAAGAAAATGTGCGCGCATTTAACAAGTTCCAACTACAATTGTGCCAAACGAAATAATAAAAACTTTTTCAACTTTGCAATAAGAAGAAGAACCAACTACAACAGTTGTTAACTGCAACGACAGGTGACGCTTTACCTAATTGCATATAGCGCTGTAATTCTGTGCGGAAATTGATATATGAAAACCATGCGAACAAGTGCAAGCGAGATAGCGCTTAGCTTTGAAATTATTCGCATCTCTCTTAAAGTTTGTTGTTGTTGTTTTTGTTGATTTTTGGTGCTCTCACTTCATCATCATTTGTTTCTTTCGTTGTTGTTTTTATTGTGGTTTTTTTTGGTGTCAATGACTTTGTTTGGTCTCTTGCAAGTTTCTTTTTGGGGCGCCCGGTGGCCGTCACCGCTCTCTTTTTTCTTATGTTTTTTTCTTAAAGCTATTTCTTGCTGACTAACGCATCAGCTGATGGCGGCGACGTTGACTGCGACTGCGAACAGTGTTCAATTATATTATTGTCTTTTATTGTTTTGATATTTTGTTACCCATTAAAAATGTGAGCTAAGAAATTTGGTAGTTTTAATAAATGTCTCGCAAATTTATTTGACTAACTTTATATGATCGGCTCAGAAAACTTTTCTGTTAACTCGTTTTAAAAGAAAAAAAAGTCACTAAAAATAATTATCGCTAGATTTAATAATCCTAATAATCATGGCAGTTTTTGAAGAAACTCTCAAGAATTTTACAAAAAATTAAAAACTTACTGGATATCTTCTAGTCTCAAACTTTTTTCAACAAAATTTGCATACCTTTCCTTCTACTTCAAAAGTTGCTTCTTGTTTTTTGTAAGATTTCACCTTCAAGCAAAACTTCATTTGCATTTTTGTCGTATTTTGTTAAATTTTAATGATAATAATAAGTATTTCTTAGGATACTGGTCTGATATTTGGGTCATATTATTATTACAACACTTTCCATGCAGAGCTTTAGCGAGCCATTTTATTATTATTTTTCCACCTGTCTTGTATAGATTTTCCGCATTGTGAAAAAACCATATTTTTCATTTGTATTTCTTAATGTTATTTATTTTTTGTATTTTCTTAATGGACAATAACAGCTGTTTAGAAAGAATTCTTTGCTTTTGTTTACGCTGTCACAAATATTCGGACTGTGATTAAATTGTCTATTTATGATTTGTGTTCCTGCCATATGCAATCTTTCACTGGCAGCAGCTTTCCTACTCCCTACCATACCCGCCCCATTCCATCTTCTTCGATAAACCGAAAATTGCGTGAAATTCTTTTTATTATTTGTATATTTTGTGTTTTTTTTGCGGCATATTTTTGGCATTGCCCTTGGAATATATTTGACATGATTTCTTGTGTTGGTCGTAAATTGTACACGAAGAAAATGCGAAAGTTGTTGCCGCATGGGAAAAAGTCTATATGTTCATAAAGACAGACAGATTCTACCTTTCGCTCCCCTCTATCCCCTCTCTTATTGTCCCAACATTGTTTCAGCGAGAGATCAATAAACTTTTGGCAAACAACAAGAAAATGGAATCGCAAAGAAAACAAATTAAAGCGCATAAAAAAAGATTACAGCGCTGCTCAACAGCAACCGCAACAACAACAATGTGGAGAAACTGACAACACACAGAGAGAGAGAGAGCGAGAAAGAGATAGGAATAGAGAGTGAAAGAGAGAGGGAGAGGGGATGGCAGGCTATTGAAGTGAATGCCGGGCGATTGTCATGGAAGAAGTCATCGTCGTCTTGGTTGTCTGGCCATGGCAAACATATCACTCGGACTGCGTTTTTCCCCCTTTCTTCCCTTTTCAAGTTTTATTTATATAACCACAGACAATACACTCACACACACACACATGTATGTAAGTGTCTTGAGTGTGTGCGTGTGTTAATTTATTTTGTTTTGTATTTTGGCAAAGTTAAATCTGCGTCATCATCATTAAAGTCGTTGCCGGCTTTAGCTGCGTTTCAGACGCATTTGGAGAGACTTTTTTTTTACACATATACATATAATTGTTGTTTACTTTTTCTTTTCTTTGTTTGAAGCATATACTCTTTGGGCCCCCTGCTTCGGCCATTTCCAAACACCAATAAACCTTTCATTTGTCAAATTGCATTTATTGTTATTTTCTGAATACTTATCTGGGTATATTTAAGTATAAATATTGTTTTTAAGCTTAAATTTATATACTTTTTTTATAATTTCGCTTAAATATATTTATGTTTTTATTATGTTTTCTTAAATACATAATTTCACTTAAATTAAATAAGATTTTTGGTCAAAGTTCATGCTAAAATTTTATGCCAAAAAATCGACCTGGGAATTGGTAAGATTTTTCGACTTCCATAACTTCGGCAAAACTGATCTGATTTTCAAAAGCAATACCTTAAAAGTCATGGTTTGGCTGCTAGAAGAAAACTGCATTTAAATAATTTCAGTTAAAGTAAATTCGATTTTTGGTCAAAATGCATGTTAAAATTTTATGCCAAAAAATCGACCTGGGAATTGGTAAGATTTTTCGACTTCCATAACTTCGGCAAAACTGACCTGATTTTCAAAAGCAATACCTTAAAAGTCATGGTTTGGCTGCTAGAAGAAAACTGCATTTAAATAATTTCAGTTAAAGTAAATTCGATTTTTGGTCAAAATGCATGTTAAAATTTTATGCCAAAAAATCGACCTGGGCATTGGTAAGATTTTTCGACTTCCATAACTTCGGCAAAACTGGCCCGATTTTCAAAAGCAATACCTTAAAAGTCATGGTTTGGCTGCTAGAAGAAAACTGCATTTAAATAATTTCAGTTAAAGTAAATTCGATTTTTGGTCAAAATGCATGTTAAAATTTTATGCCAAAAAAATCGACCTGGGCATTGGTAAAATCTTTCGACTTCCATAACTTCGGCAAAACTGGCCCGATTTTCAAAAGCAATATCTTAAAAGTCATGGTTTGGCTGCTAGAATAAAACGGCATTTAAATAAATAGTTTTAAAATTTTTTCCTAATATACTACATACTACATATTTAGTATTATACTATATTCCAAACTTTTATTTTACAGAGTTACCGCAAGTCGATATTTTAATTTAAGCTTCTCTCTTCTCATGTCTTTCTTTTCTTTTACCTTAAACAAAATAAACAAGCAAATATAATTTATTTTTGTCCGTTTTAAGTGCTTTTTCTTATTGTTGTTATTTTTTTTGGCATTTCTTGGCAACGTTTTTAACATTTTGAACTTTTGCACTTTGCAAATAGACAAAAGGTGTTTGCCATTTTTGGGGTGGGGCACAACGTTTAAACACGAGCAAGGGTGGGTGGGGTATATAAGCTATT
The DNA here is from genome assembly GCA_018904305.1 of Scaptomyza montana. Lineage (NCBI taxonomy): Eukaryota > Metazoa > Arthropoda > Insecta > Diptera > Drosophilidae > Scaptomyza > Scaptomyza montana. The sequence continues at coordinate 154,233 of JAEIGR010000037.1, read as the reverse complement.
GTGCTGATTGTGAGTGGTTTTTATTTATCTCATTCATATGCAAATGTCACAACACGCAGCTCATTAAACATTTATTGTCTTCAAATGTCAAATGTGAAAGTAACATTTTTTTTAAATATATCTTTCTTTCTTTTTCTTTGCAGGTGCGTATATCCTGATGGAAATCTATGCCTGCCTCAAGTCCTGGATTATTGAGGCAGCCATACAATACATATGTACATACAATATATCTGTAAATGTGTAAGTCAGTATGTCACTAAATAACAGTGCTTTAAATTAGTCAATTCACAAGCTTTTTGACATACGTCGCTAATCAAGTTGACCTTTGTGACAAGCTAATTGTATTCATTTTTTTTTTAACATTCAGATTTTCCCTGCTGACTTTTCAAATTAGACAAAAAGCGATGAACAAATCAAATAAAGTCCAAAATATATATATTTAGATGTATATATAACGCTCATTCACACTTAAATAATATGAATAAGCAACAAACGACAGAACCGCAGAGATAGAAGTCCGTTAGATATAGAATACAATAAATAATAAAATAGAGAATATAATATATATGTGCGAAAAAATAATGCTTAGTAGCTGATCGACATTTTAATGCTCTTTTCGAACACGTGCTAGAATTTTGAAACCACAAATAAAGCATTTATTTTTTTTGCCCCTTATCAAAAGTTAAAAAAAAAAAGGCAAACATTTATTTTTAAAAATTCTTATCGTAGTTTTTTCACTTAGTACCATTTGTCATTATGATAATTTGTTATTTTGCTTGAAGCTTTTTTACAAATGGTCAAAACACATTTTTTTGGCGGCATTCATTTTTTTGACAAGTAAGTTCTTTCCGTTTTAATATTTTTTGTCACAGATTTGAAGTAATTTTTTGAAAAATGTCTTTCAAAGATTTTGCGATTGTAATTAAAACCCGAAATGGAATTTCTGAAGCTGTAGCTAATTTTCAAAATAAGAACGTCTTTTAAAAGAATTGTCTTTGAAGATTTTTGAAAAGTTTCTCTTCTAAATTGAGTTAAACTCATGTCAGATTTTATAACAAACAGCTGACAAGCAAACATGCAACAAAGTTGTGCTTAAGTGTTTCTATATGTGCAACATTGCAGCGATTTCTTAGGCTCTTCTTCACTCTCTGTCCCTCTCTCCTTCTCATCAATCACTCTCTTTAAATGCGCTTGATGCTCGGCTCTTGCTGTCTCGCTTGCACTAGCTGTTCTTTCAATTGCCTTCAATTGAGCTCAATTTATTGACTTTTATTGCACTTGCCGCGATCAGCTGTTGTTGTTGTTGTTGTTGATCACACAGTGAGCAACATAAGTTGATGGCCAGTTAAGCGTTAAGCACTAAAAATAAGTGTCAAAAACTTTGACCCAGTTTAACTTAACAGCAACAACAACGAGAAATGTACGCAAAAGTTCGATCGATCAACGCAATAATATATATAGCGATGCTGTTGTCCATAAAGAGAAGAAAAAAACAACAACCAACTGGTTAGGTTAGTAATGAGGAAATCAAATACAAACTGAATAAGTCAACATTAACAACCGACGGCGGCGACGCCCCTGTCATAAAACTGATCAAACAAATTTTAAGTTTGTTATTTTTGTTGTTGTTGATTTTTGTGTGTTTATTTATTACCTCTTTTTTAGTACGATCTCTTCTCTTTTGTTTGCTCCGCATTAGCATAAGACAATAAATTAAATCCAAAGACCGCTGGAAGTTGTTTTAGTTAAGGTTGAGCTGATTTTTTTTTTTTTTTGTTCAAGGTATATAAGATGCTGTTTGAAACTTAATACACATATGGGTGTAGCTTTATACACAATATGCTATATCTTTTGATTATTGTTTGCCTCTCCGGGCGGGGGGGGCAACACATAAAATGCCGTTTTGCCGTCTGGGTCAATAGACTTGTTTTCTCTCTCGCTTTGGTGTCTTGTTTTTTTTTATTTTTATTTTGATTGGTATCTTTTGTTATAAAACTCTAACGGCTGTTAGACCCCCGTCAACAAAGAAGAGGTCAATATATCTATATGCCAATCCTCACCGCTCTCTCCCTCTCTCGCTTCCCCCTTCCTGCCACGCTGCATTTGCTGTCTCACTCACAAAAAGTCTTGTGTGTATCTATTGCAGGTGCTAGGTGCAAAGAAAAAAGTTTGTTAAAAATGGAGCAACAAATGCACAGCAACAAGAGCCGCCACAAGCAACAACAGCAGCAGCAGCAACAACAACAACTACAGCAACTGCAACTGCAACTGGAGCTACAACAGCAACAATTGCCGCAAACAACAGCAGCAGCAGCAGTAACAGACACGCCAGCAACAATTGCAGCAACTGCAACAGCAACAATATCTATGGCAGTTCATTAAAAAATAAAAAAAAATAAATACAAATAAACAAAATTGTTATCCCTTTCTGCTTTGCCCTTTCAAAAAAGAGAGCGAATTCAAATGAGAAAACCCAAGAAAAAAACGTTTAACAACAAGAAAAAAAATCGAATCAATTAAAGAAAAGAAAAAACGTGGCAAGTGTTGAATAAACATTGCAAATATATATATCCTATATATATACAACAAAAAGTGATTGTAAAATATATTGAAATATAATTAAAAAAGTTTTAAAACACACAAAAACAAAAACTAAGCAAAAAGCAGAAATAACAACAAAATAATAAAAACTGAAACGAAACTGCGGCAGAATTGAAATTCGAATTGAACTTTTGTGATGTAAGTTGAGAACAAAAACAAACATAAAACAAATATTTTTTTCCATTAAGTAATTGTAGTTGCATAAGTTGAGGTGGGTTGGAAAAAGGTAACTAGAGACTGTTGGAAATCTAAAACGTAGAGACATAATGATGCCTCAAGAAAGGAATGCGAGAATGTGCTAAAAACTAGTTGCAAAAAGGTATAAATAAATAAGTATAGAATTACGCTTTTAATACAATTTATGGTTAGAGAAAACCTATAAAAAAGGGTAGATAAAAAGGTAGGCTGTTAGACTAAAAGATACTTTCATATATTATATTCAGACACGAGTCTAAAATAATCAATTGTTAAGAATATATAAACTTGTTCACTATGTAACGTTTAGACCCCAGAAACTACAAGTTTTCTACCTTCTAAAGATCGTGTTGCAAGAAAATTATGGTTAAATACGTATTGAAAATCGATAATTTCCTATACTATTTGCCAAATATTATATTCACAGTTTCAAAACATTAATAGAGAAAAGTACTGAAATTAAACTTTCTACAAATCATTCTGCATAAATTTTTAAAACTGAAAATAATGTTTCCCAATACCCCGCTACCTAATTAGCAATATATTTGTGCATTCGAAATTCAACCACAAAAGCCAAAAAGCTTAAACTCTTTCGATATTTCTTTTGCTATCAACCATTTGCCGAATATTAAAATGCATTTTTAAGCTGCACGCTTAAAATTTCAATTAAAATAGTATTAAAAGAACTGAACGAATTTCATGCAATAAGCTTTAATCAGTTGTTGTGTTTTTGTTGTGTGTTTGTTTGTGGCAGCAGCTTTAAAGCTTAGCCAGAAATGCTGTCGAACATTTTGTTGGCTTGGGGGTACACGGAGGCCGCATTAATCATACGCCCCATTGGACAGGATGTGTGTAGGTTTGTGTGAATATGTGTGTGTGTGTGTGTGTGGTTTGTCGCAACACCTAAGCAATTTGAACCACTGCATTTCCCAGGTGGCATTCCAGTAAGGCCCAATCAGTGCACATCCTGTCGGTTTTTGGATACTCGAAGCCAATTTGCGTGGCATTTGGTTTGCTGATTTTCCTCGCTGATTTTCAATTCCTTAGCATATTTTTTTGGTCCAGGCCAATTGGCATCTAACGAAGCAAGCACCTTGCAGCTTAAGCCCTTGGCTTATCTAGTGCCACGCCTAGTTTATTAGCGTACTCCCTCCAATTGATTGAGGCAAATCACATAGTCACAGTTGTCATTGCCACAATGTTGCTGCAAGCTGTCTGTATACAGTAAGACCCCGCTTAACGCTGTTTCGCATTACGCTCTACTTTGATGGAACGCATCTCCCGCGTTAAACGGGGTTTTACTGTACTTATATTGCATCCAAAGTTCGTTTTTGGGGCCACATGATTAATTTTGTCGCATTAATTAGACGCCAGTCTTTTGCTTTTTTTTCTTTTCTTTGTTACTGTCCCATCTGCTCGTTTCATTTGCTCATTAGACTTTTGTAGTTAATAAGTTCAATTTGAGACTGCAGGGGGGGCTGCAGTTCTGTGGACAACGACAAGACGAAATGTCAGTTCTGGAGTGTGTGTTGATGGATTGTGTGAAGTAATTAAATAATTAATACTACTTACTTTACTAATACTTTCAGCAAACACAGATCAAGCTTTGCGTAACAAGATTAAAGTCAAGCAAGTAAAAAACAGTTGTTAAATAGTAATTTCAAACAAGCAAAAATGAGTTAAAGCTTCATTTCTCGTATCAACACTAAACATCTTTACATTAATAATAATAACAATAATATTTCCGTTGACTTCAGTGTCAAAATGTATTTCCAAAACTACAAGCAATATAAAAACTGTTACTCAACAATGGGCACAACAACAGTAGCCGCCATAACATATAACAAAACATAATTAAATTGGATACAGTAACAAATGATTTTTGTTCATAGATTGCTGTATATTGCCTTGAAGATCGAACTTGCTGCTGCTACTGCTGCTGCATCAGCCTCAAGTCGACTCGTTTTTGTGTGGGCTTCATTACAGCGAATCCGAATCCAATTGAATTTAACGTTCAATTCTCTTTAACCTCTGCGCCCACATCTCAAACACATATCTTCAACTCACTGTTCGAATCTTTGACTGACTGGCAGCTGTCAGGGTCTCTTTTGTTTGTTTTGTTAGCTGTACTTAGTTCAAAGTTTCTGTTGTTGATCCGACTCAACTAGCTTTATGATTGACAGACTGACTAACTGTCTGGCAGGTGTCTTCTGTTTCAAGATGGGCATGAAATATGAATAGGATGATTGAAGCTAGTTTTGATAAACATATGTCATCTTAGCTTTCGATAAAGGTAAAAATACGAAATAATATTTGAATAATGCTAGTTAAACATTTTACTCAAGTGTGCTTCAGATCAATTTTTAGTTTGTTTCAGTTTGTCTTAACTGCATCTCACAATGAAAAATCACTCTCGACACACGTCCCCAAACTTTAAACTGCAGTTTACCCCACTCGCCCTCAATAGCCTTTTTTGCCCAACTGCTAAAGTGCTGTGTGGCACTTTACGCAATGCAACAGCAGCAGCAGCAGCTGCAGTTTAAGCAAATGCGTATGCAAGTTTGCAGACTGACCAAGCACCACCCACCCTACCACCCCGTACACCTCTTCCAAGCACAATCATACATTACTTAAAGTCTCTATTGACATTTGTTGTGCATAAGAGGAAACAACACTAGGCGAAACTAACTAACTAACTAACTTACCAACTGAATGAATGAATAAACTAAACGTAGTGAATGACTGACTGACTAACTGACTGACTGACTGACTAACTGGTGAATGTGCACAAATATTTTGTGAATAATTGACAGGAGCGAGCGTGAATAGTGCAACAAAAATATTTATGCGCCAAAAGACAGCAACAACAAGCAACATTAACAAATCAACAATTGTGTTGTGTTGGTGGCACAGACAGAAAGACAGACAGACAGACGGGCGGGGGCGTTAGTTACTTGACGTTGGGTGGAAACCAAATGCATCGTCTGGAGGTAACAACAACAGCAACTGTGGGTTGAGGTCTTAACCAAGCAATGTGCCGTTGCTGCTGTTAGCCCATTTGCTTAAGAAATATGCGCAAACATTTCGCAAGGTGGTGGTAAAAGGGTAGCTGAGCTGCAGTTGCTTTTTATGTAATATTTGCCAGGCCTGAACCTAATTAAGACAACGATGACAACAGCAACAACAACAACAAGCGTTAGCGGTACACATAACATAAACATTGCAAATTTAACACCAACAACAGCAACAGCAGCAGCAGCCACAGCGGCATGGAAACTAATGTGGCATCATTTGTGAAAATTGCATCTATCTGCAAAATGTCAAGAGGACACTGAGAGAAACTGAAGTATATTTAAAATTGCTGTTCATATAGAAAATTATGTTTTAAAATCAAATTAGACTTGAACAAAGCTATGAAAATTCCAAGAATTTTGGAAACTTTTTATATACATTTTTTGCAAAAGAAAATTCATAAAGTTTCTTAAAATTTTGTATGTTTCTTTTCCCTCCATATTTTCCTTGCTCAAGTTTTCTCGCAGTGTATTGAAAATTGAATCTTTTTAGTCCAAATGCAACTTTGGGAATTTATAGATAGATTTGCAAAACGAGCGAAAATGTCAATTTAAATGATGCCCAACTAATGGACATATGAATGGACAGCTGTGTTTTTCTGTGTGCTAGTTGTTAAGATATATACTTTTTGTAGCCAAAATATATGTATATACATAGTTATATTCATGCCCACGACTATAAAAAAGGGCACACGTGGCGTATGCGTTATAATGCTATTCTTTCATTTTATTGAAAAGTTGCGCATGTATTTTAACAAACAATAGCAATTAAAACAAACAATATGCAACAAAAAACTTGATGTCGCATTCAATTAACTTTAAAAAAAATTGAACACGAAATAAATATTTGACAAGTGCCACGCCCATAAAACTATATGCCCAAATGCAAGTGGGCGTGAATTTGGGTGGGAAAAACTGTGTGTGTTGGGGACAAGTTTCGGTTGGCTTGCGGCTGCTGCTTCTGCTAGTGCTAGGAGGCACTTTCCTTGCCCCATGTTTCTGTTGGTGTCGTAAAATGCATTTTAAACTTTTATGACTGCTGGGGCATTGAGTAATGGCCATAAATATACGTTGTGTGTGTGTGTGTGTGTGTTGCCCTAAAAATACACACGTCCAAAAATTTTACTTCATGTTTCTTTCTGTTGCCTCTCGGCAGAGTTGTGTTAAGTTTTTGGTTCCGTAAGCCCAGTGAGTGCTTACCACAATGTTGTGGTTTCTGCCCCGAGCAGAAGAGTGCACATTTTACTGTTTTTATATATGCATGACCCAAACTCAAAGCAATCCTTAACTTACCTACAGCCCTTCAATCTCCACCCAATTTATGCAATCTTGAGGCGTTTCAGGTTTCTCTCCTCTCGCCAGCCAACTTCTATGTACAGAAAATTTACACATATGTGTGTGTAGTTTTTGAGAATGAGTTTCAGAAATGTATTTTCTTTTCGTTGTCATGATGTATACATAAATCATTAGCAGCTTGTGTTCCAGCTTTTTCTCTAGACATCAAAGAACAACTTTAAACATAAATTTGAGTAAAGTAAAAAAATATACAAACCATCATAAAAATGTTAATTAATTTTGGAATATAAAATAAAGTAAGGAACAAAAATCTTCTAAAGTAGAATATGGAAAAGTCACGTCAAACATTCAGACCTTTAATCAGGGCTCCTCAAAATAACTAACCTTTATTTCGGGCTCTTTAGTTACTAACTTAATATAAATTGATGCTGAATTTCTATGCCTAATGGTTGAAAATTTATAGTTATATAAATTTAAAGAACTAAAGATACATAGTAAATATTTCTATGTTATATTTTGTATTATTCAGAGATTTTCAGTTCCAAACTCATACCCATAATATTATATAGTTTTACCATTAACTTAGATTCCATCCCTTAGGACTTTCAGCTACAAAAGTTGTAAGAACTTTCAGTTACGAAGAAAAATAACTACTGAGATTCCCATTTTTACAAAAATATACCATTACTAATTGCTATAGTTTCGATTAAATAAGCAGAGCGACGAATCATCAATGCCAACCATTATATTCCTTTTTCCATGCCACAAAATATTCATATCTATGTATAGAAAGAAGCATACATATAATAAAAATGAATGCCATTCAATTTAATATCCTTTTTGGTCCTTTCGAACGATGCAGCAGCAGCAGCAGCATGTAATCAAAGTGTTCACTGTACCATATATCAATGATAATGATGATGATGATGATGCCCCATCTTCTCCTATGCCCATAACATGCAATGCATATATCATGTTAATATGCACTCTCTCTCTCTCTCTCTATTCTCCTATCTCTTTGCCCGCTGTCCATGTGTTGCTATCTTTATCGAAAGCAATATCTCTGAATATGAGTCTGTCTCTTTCTATGGGCGTGGCATGCAGCGTATCCTTTTTCTTTCCTTTCTTTCACTCGATGCATTGATATAAATGGCAAAACGCATTAAAAACTTTTGGCCATAATCAATCTTCATGTGGAAATGCTTCATTGCCCTGTGGTTGAAAGGGCTGGGAAAGAGTGGGGAAGAACAGAAAGAGATAGCTGATATAGCAAATATAGCTCATTAAATTGAAGCTGCGTTGATGGTACGGCAAAAGGGAGAGATAGATAAATAGAGAGAGAGATGGGAAGAAATGTTCTGCTTGGATTTCAAACTGTAAAATGTTGTCGTCAAGCAATTAAATGATTCACTCGTGTGTGAATGTACGTGTATGTGTGTGTAATTACATAACAGTTGCACATATGTATGTATGTATATGCCACACTCTCTCTCCCACACACACACAGTAGTCAGGTTGCACAATCATTGTGCATTTTCCTGGAAAATATCGAACGGAAAATCAATTCTAATTAAATTGTTAACATTTTGCCCGCTGTGCCATAGCTTATTATGCACCTGTGTGTGTGTGTGTGTGTGTATCAGTCGGTGGTTGTGTGTGTGTAATTGCATTTGACCGTCTGTCAGTTTTCACTTGATTTACGGCATGCGGCATTTAGCATGGCAGTAAACCCAGTTTGTGCATCAATTTGTTAAATGCGCCCAATTGAATTCACATTTAAAATTTGTGATGAGTTTGAACAGCTAACTGAATAATGCAACAACACAAATGGTTCAAATGAATTGAGGGCACTTTTGGTTGTAATTGCTGGAATTAAGCGAACCCATGCATTTCGATTCAGTTAAATTTTGGTTTGGATGACATTTGGCATTTTAGCAGTTAGGCATTTTACCACTTCTAACAATTTTAGTTTTACGTCACTTGCTGCTTTGTTATGTGTCCTTATTGTCCTGGGAAAAATGAGCAGCTGCATATGTGCATGTGCTGTCCAATTATCGGATGGATTAGTACGACCAAAGTCACTTTAAATTACTATATTCTATTATTAATTTTTTAACTCGATGCAGCTGTTGTTATTGAAAAAGGAAACTTTCACCTTGCTATGAGTTCTATAAGTGGAATTTGATAATTTTACTGAGTTTTCTAATAGAAACTTCGTAAGGAACCGTTTTGATATTTATTGGTATCTGAAATGTTGATAAATTATTATTTTTTGTTCTCAAAAAATCTTCAAACATAAAAAACCTTCTTTAAAATCTTATCTGTTTTCCAGAACAAAACATTCAAAAGAAATGTTGAAATCTGTTTTTTACTTAATTTAAATTTATTAAATGTTCTTAAAATTTTCCTAAAAAATTATAAAATCCCCTTCCTTTTTCAATGCTGTAGGCATTGTTCTTCACATATTTCATAGGTTTGCATAGATTTGCCATTGAAATTAAAAACCAACTGCTTTAACAATATATTTTGATCCATCTTTTATCTATCTATCATATACCATATATTATTCAATTATATATATATATTTGTATGTACACATCTCTTCTGCATTGGGAGTGGCCTTTTATGCTTTGTGTGCTCTTTTATGTTCTGCAGTTAATATTTTGTTACGTACATAACAACGCTGAAATGTAGGCAATGAAAATGTTTGCCTTTGTCCTCAACGCATTTTGCTGTTCTTGTTATTGTATCTCGAAATTGCTGCTGCATGTATCTGTATATTTAAGTGTGTATCTGTATTTTAAAGCCACTCCCAAGCTGCATGTATGAATGATACACAAAATGTAAATGCAACAACAATAACAATAATAAATGTCTGGCTGTTATTGTTATTGTTGTTGCTGTTGTTGTTGTCCAGCAGCATCATTAGATTTTGCACATGCTGCAGAATAGAGGACTACGTGGACTTCATTTTTGCCGGCATTAGCTTGGTTGGAGGGGAGTCGAGAGCTGGCGTCGTTGTCTCTCGAACTGCTTTCATTTTCCATTTCCACGACCTCATTTTCAGCAGGCAGCAGCATTATCTGCAGCGCCGTATGCCACACAAAACGGGGGGCGAACACGGAGAAGTTGTCGCCAAAAATTTTCAGTAAATTTGCTTGTCTATTTTTGTGCCCTTTCTCTTTGTCTCTGTGTCTTTCTCTCTCTCTCTCGCTCTCTTTCGCTTGCTGCAATTTATGCTGCTGGTTTTGCTTCTGTTGTTGTTTGCTTGCCCTGAGGCTGTGGGTGGCTCAAAACAGCCTATGTTATGTACTATATAGTTGTAAATACATATGTATACCTTATGTATTTATGTATTCCTTTTACATAATACACGAAAGATTTTATGGAGTGCGCATGCGCCCTAAAACCATCAACAACAACAAGAACAACAACAATAAAAAGTTTCCTGTAGCCGCCTTTCATTCAATAGGAAGCCGGGCCCAGGCTTAGGCTGACAGGCTTTACGCCCCTGGACACACCCCGCAACGCCGTGCCGCCCCCTGCTCCTTTATGTTCTCATCTGCTTCCGGTTGCGTCACTTGTCAGGCAGCAGGCGCTGCGTCATTTTTTTCCCTTCATTTATTCGTGTGTGTTAGTGTTTGTATATACATACATATATTTTTATTTATATTTTTGACGTCGTCGGCGTCGTCGTGGCTTCAACTTTTATTCAACTTTGCCCTCTGACTTTGCTCAGCAGTCAGCCCAACCCCTCCTCTCCCTCTTAAACATCTGCATACGCAGATCTCTTGACTGCAGCCGCAGCACTTTAATTGAGGTCGCCCCGCTTAACTTAACCAGAACAACAGAGAGGGAGAGAGAGAGAGAGCGAGAGTGAGAGAGAGCGAACGAGAGAAAGCTAAAGAGCATCGATGCTGCCTGCTGCATTATTTGCATGGCGCCCAGGGCTCGTTGAATGGCGGCATCCCACCCACTTTTGGTTTATGTAATTTTTTGTGTGCTTTAAGCCTTGTGTCAGGCACAAAACTGCGCAGTCGACAGCAACAGAATTACTTTAAATGCGCATAGCATTATGTAAAGTGAATTTTCATACAAATTCCATTTTAAATGCAACACACATATATTTTGTTTTTGTGTGTGTGTGTGTGTGTGTGTGTGTGTGTGTTTTTGTGGCCCAGGCTAAGAGGATATCCTCTTGAAATACATTTTTTCGCATTAATCATTGGGTTTGCAGCTGTAAATTAAATTTGTCAGTAGCTTCAGGCTTTTTTCTAGCTTTGATAAAGTTCACTGTTTGTTCCCTTTTTTTTGTGGCATATTTTAGATAAGATTAATTTAAATTCATGTTCAACCACGTTAGTAGCAGTTACAGTTTTGTGTTATGAAAAACTACAAGTTTTTATTAGAAGTTTGTAAAGCAGTTTAATTTTTGGAGATGCCTGAATGGAATTTGTAAGAAAAGATGTTTAACGTAAATTTAGAGCTGTAATTTTTTATAATTTCAGAGGTCTAATCATTTTTAACCTAAAAACAAAAAACAATTCGACATAGTTTTGAACATTTAAATTTTTAAAGTTAATCAAGAAAAAACAAAACTTTTTTGAGTTTATTTTTGTTTCGATACCAGCTATATTTTATTCTTGTTAATCCGATTAATCCTTATTACAAATTTTAAACCTTAAGCTCTGGTCTATTTTAGATTGAAGGTTTGTGTTTAAAAATATATGACAAGGTTAGATCAGTGAAAAATTTGTTTATTAACTTACGTTTTTACTATCTTGCCAGATCTTTCTGTTTTGTCCATCAGATATCTTATAAAGATCGCTTTCTTAACTTTTTTCTTTTAGTTATTCTCATCAAGATCCTTTCTCTTCCTAGTTTCAACTCTTTATTTTTTGTTTAATCCTTTCTACTCTGGGTTTGAAATTAATCTTTTCTTATTGCTAGACTGCTTACTCATTATCCTATCAGTTTTTTTGTCTGTTTATCTTGAGTTCCTTATCTGTTTTTCTCCAATGCGAGCTGTCATTCTCGTGTCCTTCAACTTGCCAGAAGCGGCTGCTGCTGCTGGTGTTCAAGCTCTCTGATGTTGATAAATTTCACGCCCAACGGGCTGTGGAAGAGTCCTCAAATTACTTTGACTTGCAGCAGTCGCAAGTCCAAAGCTCCTGCATTGTGGGTTATCCAACCCGCCCGACCGCCCCCAGCAGCAGCAGCAGCAATGATTGAATGAAAGGCTAAAAGGGATTTCAGGAATTTCAACTTGCAAAAAGTTGCGCACAACAACAAACACACACACATACACACATATTTATGTGTATATTCTCATGTATGTATGTGTATTTGCCAGTCAGTCAGCTTTATATGCTCATTTATATATGTATAAATATTTATTCAAGGAATACACAGAAATAACCTCAAACAAGGACGTTCGCTGGCTGTGCGAAAACTTTTAGACCAGGCCCAGGCGCAAACTTTGGGGGCGATGATGCCGTCTCCCTTTTATATATACATTACATAAGACCCCATACACAAAGCACACACACAACACATAGACAAAGAAACACCATGCACACACTGGGAGTCGCAGTAATGCAATTTACAGCTCTAGCCATTATCAAAATAAAACACCGAACCCAACCCAACACAGCCAACCACCCGACGACTGCCTGGCTGACAGTTAACCCGGCGTGCATAGTGGTACGAATGTGTGTGAAAAAGTATAAACATTTCCTTTAAAGCGATAAGTATTTTGAGTTAGAAGTAAGGCTTTACAACGTAAAGATTCTTCAACTACACTTTCAATTGAAGTGTAAATTGCATTAATTTTTTTTTTCTAAACCCTGTATTGTCTGTAGGGATGATAAAGTATTGTTATCCTGTGAAGAGTAGAAAATTTACTAAAGTTTTTTCAAAAAATCTTTTTAACTGTATAACGCAACATTTATATGCTCTGTATTGTCAACTAAGAGCCGAGCTATAGCACTATCGAAATGACAACATATTCTATATATTTTGCCCACTGTGCATCTCAACTCTTGTACCCGACCTGCTCGGCATTACTTTGCTCCGTTTCTGCTGCTGCTGGTTGCTGCTCCTAGTTGGAGCAACAAATGTTGCCATTGTTGTTGGCTTTGGATTTTGTGGCCCTTGTTGCCCTGCACTTCCCTAACCGGGCGCACTTTTAGCTGAATTGATTTTTCGCCTGCCTCACTGCGCATGCCGGGCAAAGGCAGCAGCAACAACAACAACAATAACATCATCATCATCATCATCAAGAGCAGCAGCAGCCGCTCTTTGAATGCAATTGCTAATGTGCATGTGTATATACTCTACATATATGTTTCTTTTTATGTTATATATACAGAGCTGCCCTGAGTCATCAGCCTGCAACTCCCACTGCAGCAGCAGCAGCAGCAACAACAACAACAATAACACCACCAACAGCAGCAGCATTATTTCCAGCAATATCTGGATACTGCAGCTACCTTATATACCAAGCTTTGTGTAAGCATGTGAATGTGCTACATGGTCATATTTTATATGCTTTGCCATTATGTTTTGTATTTAAATATGTATGTTTCGGGCCCTGACGCTTAAAGCGCTTAATGCGACTTTAAAAATCTTTTGAAACGAATGACAAAGTATGGGCGGGCTTCAATTCATCAAAACCAACTTTGTTGGGATCAACGTATGTATGTGTACAGTAATCGCTAGAAAATTATAAATAGACAAGAACTATACGGCTTGAATCAAAAACATTTGGTATACACGCTCTCTTTCCTGTTATTATAGAAATGCTGGAAAAGTTGAATTGTTACCCTTACCTGCTTTAACAAACAAATTTCTTCTGAAACACTGACGTTAAAAAAGGCAATGTAGTTTTTCACATGCAAAAATGGTTTGCATTTGTCTGTTTTCTGTTAGATATGTACCTAAGTCGTACAATGTATGTATGTACCAATAGCCTACAGGTTGCACTGAAGATCTAACAGCAGAAGAGATGCATTACATTTATGATTACATCAGTCTTATACATATGTATGTTTGTATGTACTGTACGCAGCAATAGTTTCTTTTAAGCAGTTTGTATGCCCTTGCAGGAGATTAGGCAACGGCGTCATAAAGCAGTCGTCTGTTATTAAACGCTATCATTGCGAATCGAGCGTTACAGCCATAAAGGCGGGCCTCATACGTAAATACATATATGTATGTATGTACATATGTATATATATACAAACTTACAAATTTACATAAGCGTATATTTGATTGTTTCTATTTATAATAACGTGCCCTTTGCCTCAGCTTGTTTGTTTTTGGCGTAGTTAGGAAACGTTTTCTTCTTTTTCATAAGGGAAACAATGGATAACTTTAGCTAAGGTCGCGCCTGTTTTCCCTTGTGTTAAATAGAAAATAGGCCTGTCATTGGGTGCCGCTGTGCCTTTTTGAATCGCGTGTTAATTTATTGCAGGGTTGATTTTTCACTCAGGTAGCAGCAACAAGCCATTTTTACCTACCTGGGAAATGCGTCGTTAAATACAATTATTTTTTTGCCATGTGAACAATCAAACGTTTTGTGTCATCCCCAATAATAACAGCGTGAACAGCATAAACAGTTGCTTGCACTGTTACTTGCAGCATAATAGCCGCATAGACAGTCCCGCAGTTAGTTATTTGGATTGCTTTGTATATTGCGATATTATGCGTTAATAAATCATAATTTAACCAAGTAATGTTTTCTAGGCAAATATTATAACAGAAATGTAGTTTGTTGCTCAAACAGCACTGTTGAACATTGTGTGCGGTGTTAATTAACATTTCGCAGATACACACAGATTGGCAGCCCTGCGATCGCTCGCTGAGCGATCCGGTAGCACTAAATTGAGACCGCTGCTCGTGTTTGGTTATGCGAATATTGACATAAAAGCAAAAGAGCAATTAGTAAGAAGCGGCAAAACGATCGGCAACGAAACTGTAGAAATTACAAACCAAAAAGAGATATAAAAAATATTTTTGTGCCGCAAAATACAAACATAATAATTTGCAAGTAAAAGAAGTGTGTGTGTGTAAATATTTAAAGAAAACCGGTTGTTTTTCAAGCAATCTCTTTATCGCTCTACCGGCACCGGCTCTTGTTTAAGTGTGTGTTTGTGTGCATTGTAAATACGTGTGTGTGTTTGCAAAAAAAATCTTTAAACACTCGCCAAGTTCTGCCGCGTAAACAGACGACGACGACTTCGACATACATACGTTCAATTTGGCGCCGTTTCGCGAGTTTTATTTTTTTTGGTTTGCCGGTGAAATTTTTCTTTCCTCGTGGTTGTGTGTGTCTCTTTATTAAAGTCAAATAATTCCATGTTGCAGAGGCAATAGAAATTGTTTCTATCTTATGATAGGAAAAAAAAGCGCCCATTTGGCGCAAAGCAAAGCCGATCCTCAACCGGATATCCCACTTCTTTAACTCCATCTCCTTCTCCAACAGCTGTTCCAGCAAATTGACAAGGTTTTTTGCATGAAAACTATTATGCAGAGGTGGGTGGCCGGGGGTGGCTGTATAAGCATATACAAACAAACATATATTGAAAGTACAGTGATCGCTAGAATATGAAAATGAATCGAAAATAAATTGTGCAGAAGTTGTAGATAATTAATTTAATATGAAAAATAAAAACAATAACAATATGCGCAAGTTGTCAACTGTTTTACTTATTTATTTATATTTTCTATGTTATCGCAGGTCTACAGAAGAACCACCGACAAACAGCTTCGAAAGGAACTACTACGATCGCAGCCGCCTCATCTATCACGCCAGCAACACAGTAGCAGCAGCCACAACTGTTGCCAGCAACATCAATACTACCAACAACAACAACAGCAGCATCAACAACAGCAACAGCAGCAATAGTATAAGCAGCAGCGATAGATCGCGCGCTCGAGATCGATTGTATAGGAATGGTTCAGCAGCAGCAGCAGCCGCAGTTGCAGCAGCAGTTGGTGCGTCAGCTACAAGCAGCAATACGACGACGACAACAACAACAGCAACAACGACGACAGCAGCAGCAACAACAGGAGCAGCATCAGCTGCAGCAGGCGTGGGTGGTGCGGGTGGAGGAGGTGGAGGTGGTGGAGCAGGTGCCGGAGTTGGTGGTGGTGCAGCAACAACAGCAGCAGCGACGCCGCTACCGCCACAAGCGTTGGGTGATCGCAGCAACAACAATAACATCATTAACCAAAACACACGCGTACCGCAGTCATGGTACGAAGCTGCTGCTGCGACGACAGCGCATCTAAAAAGTCCTGGTGGCAGTGGCAATGCCGGCGTCTCAGCAGCTGGCATCATAATGAGCTCACCGATCAATCATCATCCGCATCCGCACACACATTCACATCCACACCATCATCACTACAACAACAACAGCAGCAGCAACAACACATCCGCCTCGTACTCATCACCCGCCCACACGCACACGATAGCAGCAGCGGCTGCAGCAGCATCAGCGGTAGCAGCAGCAGCGGCGGCGTCATTATCCACAACGACGACCGCCATGCACCGCAGCGTTGCGTATGCGGGCAGCGCGGCGGATGAGGCAGCGACTCGTAAACAACAACAACACCTGCAACACCACAACAACAACAACAGCAGCATCAGTAGCAGCAATAGTAGTAGTAGCAGAAATGCCGCCGGTGTCAGCAAATTGAATAAGCTGCTCAAAACGGCATTGACAACGTCACGCTGCGGCTCGGAGTCGCCGTCAGGCGGCGGTTCGACGACGACGACAAGTACAATCACAAACAATAGTTTTAGTAGTAATAGTTTAAATAATACAATAAACACGGCCACTCCAACGATGCCAATTGCAACACCTGCAGTAGCAGCGGCAGCAGCAGCAGCCACAACTTCAACATCAACTAGTAGCAGCAGCGACATTTTAAATGTAGCCGCTGCTCTAGCTGCCGCAGTTGATAACAGCAGCAGCAGCGGTTGTGCACCGCGTCATCATTTACATGGACGCAGCACAACATCGTCGAGTCGCTCGCATTCGCGATCACCGAGCAGTTATAGCAGCTCGCATAGCTCATCATCGGCTTCATCGCATACATCGTCGCATTCGCACGCGTCCAGCCCCATAGCGGGCAATTGTGCCGATGCTGGCGGTATCGGTGGTGGTGCTAGTGGTGTCACATCGCGCAGCTCACGCGTCACAGCAAGCAGTAAGTACACATAAGCTAAATCCATCCTATCGAATTAAGTTACTAAAAATGTATTGTTTATTTCAGGCAATTCTTCAAATCCCAGTGGCAATGCAGGCGGCGGTGGTGGTTGTGGTTCATCGAGCAGCAGCAGCAGCAGTTCAAGTAGCAGCAGCAGCTCATGTTTGACCGCCAATCCGGTTGTGCATTCCGAAGATAATCGTCCGCTTGCGATACGCGTACGCAACCTGCCCGCACGTTCCTCGGACACATCCCTTAAGGATGGTCTTTTTCACGAGTACAAAAAGCACGGCAAGGTGACGTGGGTGAAGGTCGTCGGACAAAATTCGGAGCGTTATGCGCTCGTATGCTTTAAAAAACCGGACGATGTGGAAAAGGCGCTCGAGGTCTCACATGATAAACATTTCTTTGGCTGTAAAATTGAGGTCGAACCCTATCAGGGCTACGATGTCGAGGATAATGAATTTCGTCCCTACGAAGCCGAACTCGATGAATATCATCCGAAATCGACACGCACCCTTTTCATTGGCAATCTGGAGAAGGATATAACGGCCAGTGAATTGCGTGTGCATTTCGAAAGTTTTGGTGAGATCATCGAGATCGACATTAAAAAGCAGGGTTTGAATGCCTATGCCTTTTGTCAGTATTCGGATATTGTGTCTGTGGTGAAGGCCATGCGTAAAATGGATGGCGAACACTTGGGCAGTAATCGCATAAAGCTCGGCTTTGGCAAATCAATGCCAACGAATTGTGTCTGGATCGATGGCTGCGGCGAGAAGGTCTCCGAGTCGTTTCTTCAGTCACAATTCACGCGTTTTGGCACCGTCACCAAGGTCAGCATCGATCGTACGCGACAATTAGCCCTTGTGCTGTACGATCAAGTGCAGAATGCCCAAGCTGCGGTCAAGGATATGCGTGGCACAATCATGCGTGGACGTAAGCTGCAAGTGGACTTTGCATCACGCGAATGTCAAGATGCTTTCTATGAAAAGCAGGAAAAGCAGCTGCAGCAGCAAACGCAACCGCAGCAACAAACACCACAGCAGCAGCAGACCCTACAACAGCAACAACAGCCTTCGCAACCACAACAGCCACCTAATGCAGGTAAGTAAAGATTATAAAAGATAGACTAACAGATTCTAATTTTATGCTTTAATATCTGTTAGGTGCCGCCTCCTCGCGCTTTAATCGCTACGAGTCAACGCAATCACGATCGCGTGCCTCCTCCTTCAGTCGACCCAGCTCGAGCGAAATCTGCTCGCCGGGCGGCGGCAACACACCTGGAGGTGGTAGCTCTATAGCTTCAGGTGCTGGTGGCAACGGCAGCACAAGCAACACCAATCCCAGCAGCAGCAACATCTCGGCAAGCAATGCAATGCCAGCGCCTAGCAACAGTTGCACCGGCGGAGCGACACCGATAACGTTGCCCTCTGCAATGGGTCAGAGTTCGATGCCCATGTCGCCGGCAGCAATGGCACAGGCGCGCTTACGTATGGCGCGAAGCGCCCGACATACCATTGACTTTCGCCACGTTGAGGATAGTCAGGCGGTGGATGAGGATGCGGGAATTAAACGCTGCGATTCGCCGGTAATTGCACGCCTTGGCCCAGTCGTTAATAGCAGTGGGAGCAGTGGACATCCAAGTGAAACGCTCGATATGTCCAACAGCAGTGGCAACGGCAGCGGCAACAATCGCCGACGTTGTGGTAAGACAAATGTAGATTTGCGCCATCATGTGCACAATCAACGTTTCCCATTGCCAGAACAACTCGAGGAATGCCCGTCCAGTGGTGATGAGGGCGTGGTCAGTCCGCGCAAGCGCATCAAAATGGATTACCATCATCATCCTCATCATTCCAATGCCAGTGCGGTAAGTTTTGAATCCCAGACCATATAATCGTCACTAAATATGTATATGTTTTTTGTTGTTGTTTTCAGCAATCGCAGCTGCTGGAGCCAAACAGTGACTTGTTGTCCTCTGGCCATAGCAGCAACAAGCCCAGTCCGCTGTCCAACTGTGATGTTATACACGATCCGCTGAATCGCAAAAGCGAAATACGACGCGTCGCCGAGGCGGGTAAATTTTCAGCTGTTGCACCACCGCCAGCACACCACAGCATGATGATCAGCTGTCGCCGGCCATCGATTGATGTGGGCGCCCTCTCGGCACTGTCCAATTCGTCGGCGTTTCGTCATGGCCTGGTCGGTGCGAGTAGCATGGAACAGCAGCATATGATGAATGCATCGCTGGCGGCAAAGCGAAGACGTGTTGCAAGCACGAGTTCAACGTTGCAGCTCAATCAACCGCAGTCGTCGCTGCACCAGCAATCCTCCTCCAACAGCAGTGCTGCCAATGTTACAAGCAGTGGTGGTGCTTTGTTGTTAACACCTTCGCTGACAGCACCCACGGCGAACGATGACTATCATCATCATGCGTCACGTGGACGCGGCCATCAGCTACATTCCCATCATTCGCACGAGGCCAGCGGTGGCGAGAGTGCCGATGGCTCACGTCCAGGCACGCCGCTGTGCGATGAACGACCGGAAGTTCTTCCAACAGAGCCGCGTCGTTTGCCGCCGCCAAGAGAGCGTGCCCGGGAGCGTGTGCGTGATGTAATGTGGTTGCCCCTGCCCAAATTTGGTGTGCTCTTCTTTCAGCAGCAGCAGCGGCATTCGGGCAGCGGTAGCAGCTGTGGTGTCGGCGGATATTTGCAACAGTTGAATTCAACGGCATCCCTTCTCGGCAGCAACCACAACAACAATAGTAGCAACAACTCTAGTCTTAGTGCTGCGGCATTGTCGTCCGGCGGCTGTTCATCAACATCCAGTTTATCGTTTTTGCCCAGTCCTTCCTCGCGCTATTGGCGCTCCAATCATCATCATCACCAGCAGCAACAGCACCACCAACAGCAGCAGCAACAACATCACCATCAGCAGCAACAACACCACCATCAGCAGCAGCAACATCACCAGCAACAGCAGCTATCTTCATCGTCTGGTCTCATGTCCAGTCCGGTGCGTCCACGCTCACTTAGCTCCAATTCAAGTGATTCGGATGTAGCTAGTGGGCAAGCAGGTGGTAGTCCAACATTGGATGAGCGATTGCGGAACTTCGAGGAGAACTATGAACGCTGGTCCGGTGGCAGTAGTACCAACATTAACAACAACAGCAGTAATAACAACCCAAATGCCAGCCAGGGCCACAGTCACAGTCATGTTCACAGCAGTGGCAGCCAGCCTAATACACCATCCTGGCAGCTTTCCATGCACACAACCAATCTGGGTGGACTAAGCTCTGCATCGCATCTTGGCGGCTCTGGGAATAGCAACAGCTCTAGCGGCACTGTGTCCAGTACGACGAGCAGTTCACGTCACAAATTTCTGGATATTGATGAACTGCAGCCGTCGGATATTGTTAAATCCCTGCTAGCCAAGAAATCGGTATTCGACGATGACTTTCAGCGACTCAAAAAGAATCAATGGTATGAGCCAGCTTCAACGGATTTCAGTACTAGTAGTGGAACGTCTGGTTTGTCACGGCACGGTGGATTATGCAGTGGGAACACCTCGCCAGCGTTACCCAATCTGGCGGCGACAATGACAACACCCATTATTGCCAACTGCACGATCAGCAGCGGCAGCAGCAGTAGCAACTGTAAAACAGCTGGTGGTTTGTTGCAACGTTTGAGCAGTTTGTCACCAATGAACTCACCGCAGGCTTCCGTGTCGCCCTACAACAGTCCATCGCCCTCACCGTCTGTTGTCAACGTCGCCAGCAAACAGCCCTGTCTAAGCAGCAGCGGAAATTCGACTTCAACAGCAACAACAGCAGCACTGGCAGCAGTGGCAGCAGCAGCAGCAGTAGCAACAACAACACCTATTACAACAACAACAGCAACTGCCGCTGCGACAGCAGTCGCTGCAGCTGCTAGCAAGGGCCTACAATATCCATTTCCAAGTCACCCGCCATTGCCAAATACAGCAGCACCACCGCCCGCCGTGCAGCCGGCACCACCACCGCCACCAGAGCTGCCCAAAAACACAAAAGCACCCACCACCAGCAGCAGTAGCAATCAACAACACCTAAGCAAAAGTCTCAGCGTGCCTGCTGTTTCCAATGAAACGCGATCTGTGCTGCTAAAGTCTAATTCAGTGCCAGGCAGCAATAATGTGGGCACCACCAACACCAGCAGCAGCAGCACCACCACCACCACCACCACAGCAGCTCATCCTCCAACGGTAACAGTTCCTCAACAGCAACAACAACAACAACAGCCACACACGTACAAAAGTCAACGCCAAACAACTCGCTGGATGAGGTGGAGTCCAAAGGTCACTACCACAAGAGTTCAACTCATTCCTCATCCACATCATCGAGCCACTGTGGCTCCAAGAAGAGCAACAGTAGCAGCAACAGCGGTGATAAATCACATGCCCACAGCAAGCACAACAATCGCAGCGATTCAGATAAGAAATCGAAAAAGGGTTCCTCCTTATCAACCGCCTCGTCCGCCTCCAGCTCTGATAAGCGTAAAAACTCCGCAACTTCGCAGCATTCCTTCAAATCGGCAACAACGCCCAAATTGGAGGATGAGACCAGTGAGTCTGATGCGCCTGCGGAAAAGCCCGAAAAGCCGGAAAGGGAGCGCGAAAAAGAGAAGGAGAAGTCGCAACACAAAGAGCGACAAGAGAAGCGTGACAAGGAAGTGCGCAAGCATCACGATCGCGAGGAAAAGGATCGCAAAACGCATGAAGAGCGCGAGGAACGTAAGGTCAAAGAAGAGAAGGAAAGGGAAAAGGAAAAAGAGCGGGAACGAGAGCGTGAACACAAGGCCCATGAAGATCGTGAGCAAAAGGAGCGTGAAGATCAAGAGCGTGAACAAGAAGAGCAGCGGGAAAAGGAGCAAAATGAGAAGGAACAGCTTGAGAAGGAACAGCTTGAGAAAGAGCAACGCGAACAGGAGGCACGTTTGGCGCGCATGCGCGACATGTCCGCCTATCACAAGAACAAATCCAATGCCAGCTCCGAGGCTAGCAGCTTTTATGCTCACAATTCCGCCACCACTGCCGTTACGCCCAGTGAGAACAACAAGGAGAATGCCATGGATATAGTAGCAGCGACTACTGTAGCGTTAGCAACTGCAACGACAGCAACTCCAGCAACAACAACTGTTGCATCCTCTGAAAGTAGCAGCAAAGAACGCTCACACAAATCCTCTCGCAATTCTCCTGGACCGATTGGACGACATAATAAGCGGCGTCTCAGCTCTCAGGACAGCAATCACAGCAATGGCGGCCATGGAACGCAAAATCACGAGGATTATGTGAAGCGCATACGCATGGAGAGCAGCAGTAGTAGCAATCCGAATCCTAATCAAAGCCAAAGCAATCATCATCATCATCACCATCAGCGAACACTTGGCGATCGTCGTGACTCCAAGGAGCATAAGAGCAGCAGCAGTAGCACGGGCTGTAAGGAGGAGAAAACTGGCTCAACCTCCAAGTCACACAGCAGCAGCAGCAGCTCTAAGCATCATCATCGTCGTGACAAGCATCACAGCAGCAAGTCTGCTAGCAGTGAACACCACAATCACATAACTGAAACAGATACCGCCAAACAGCACACGACGACGACGACAACAACAACTTCGACGACGCTCAACACCAGCGAGGAGGAACAGCAGCAGCAACCGTTGCAGTCAACGCAACCACAGCATCCAGCAACACCGCATAAATCCCAACGTGATCGTGATCGTGATCATCATCACCATCATGGCAGTTCCTCATCATCATCGCGACACAAGAGCAAACGTGAACATCATCATCATCGTGAGAAGAAGCGACACTCCATTGCGGAATCCACAAATACGGATGAGGAACCAACTCACAATCGACATAGACGCATCTCGGCAGCAGGCAGCTCAGCGGGTGAAATGAGTAGCAGTACAAGCAGTAAGCCGCCACAACAACAACAGGCGCAACAGCAACTGCAACACTCCCAGCAACAGCAGTCACACGAACATCATCAACAACACCATCGTCATCACCATCATCGTCGCAGCATGGAGCGAAAATCATCGCGTGGTTCGGATGATTGCAATGCCTCAAATAAGAGCGCAACATCACAGACGCGCAAAATGATGCTCAGCTCGGCAGACTCGGATGATACCGACGATCTATCCAAGAAGCATTCCATATTCGATATACCCGACGATTGTCCCAATGTCTCCATGTATGACAAGGTGAAGGCTCGCAGTTGCAAGAACATGCAGCGTCAGGCAGAGGAAAAGAAAATCAAAGCCAAGTTCTCTCAGCTGAAACAGTCGCGTGCCAAGAAAAAGCGCTCCACCAGCTATGATGGCGATAGCGATACAGAATTCGAGGATCGCATGCACCATCATCGTAGTAGCGGCAGCAGTAGTTTTCGTAATCATGGCGGTCTCAGCAGCAGCGATGATGATAACGATGATGATGATGGCTATCATCGCAAGTCCCACAGTCGCATATTCTCCGACTCGGATGCGGATGCCGAAGAGGCAGCTCTCAATGCCAGTCGCATGCGCCAGCAAATGCAACAGAATTTGCGCAAGTTATGCGATGGAGACGATAGTTCAGAGGATGAGATACGACGCAATGTCCTTAGCCATTCGGTCAAACGTAATTGTCTTTCCACGCGCATTGCCTCCGACTCGGAATCACAATCGCAACCAGCACCTCCAGCTCCAACAGAGATCATAAAACAGGAGCCGGAAATTAAGCAGGAACAGCTTTCCGAGAACGAGTTGCTGCCCAAGTTTGCCAATAAATCTCGACACAATTCGCACTCCTCCAACGAGGAGCGCAAGCTCGTTAAAACCGAATTCAAAAAGGAATACTCTTTGAATGAATATTTCAACTCGAGCTTTACGGACTATGTGAGTGATGCGACAGCGGCGGCGTCTGCCAAGATCAAGGATTACTCCCCAGAGACACGCAAGAAGCACAAGAAGAGCAAGAAGCGTATCAAATCAGCTGCAGATGCTTCTGCTGCTGCTACTGCTAGCAGCATATTTGATGAGGTCGTTGATTGCAAGACGAACAACAACAAATTCGATGGCTTCGATGATCTCAAATCGGAGCATGGCGTTATTACAACTGCAGTTGTTGCCAGCTTGGATGTTACCTCACCGATTGCAGCATCAGTTGCAGCCAGCGAGCGACGGAAGCATAAGGAGCGCAAAGAGAAGAAACGCGAGAAGCTGCGAAATATGAGTGACACACACGCCAATGCTGTCTCCTTGGAGCAATCGCATCCGCCGCAGCCCACTTGCGAGAAACTGTCCAAGGAGGAGCGTCATCGGCTTAAAAAATCCAAGAAATCAAAGAGCTTGGACACTTCTGCACGCCTCTACAATGCCAGCAGCGTTACCTCCCCCAACATACTGGCAACACCAACGGTTCGCGAATCCTCATCCGCCGCCAAGCGTAGCGAGGACAAAATGGAGGATATCTTTGGCATTATCTCCGACGAGGAGGAGGAAGAGGAAGAATTACAACTTACGGATGAAAACCCGGACACGACCAAAGTGCAGTTGTCTACGACAGGACCTATGGTCTCGGCAGCGCTGCAAACCTACAAACAAGAGGCGCCGATGCTCAATGTCAACAGCAACAAGGAGCCACCTCAGCAGCAGCAACAACAACATTTTCAGCAGCATCAGCAACAGGAAGATTTGGAGCTGGAGCGCATCGAGCGTGAGCGTCATCGCAAGGAGAAGCGCGAGAAGAAACGACGCGAGAAGTCAGCACGCGAGCAGCAGCAACATCAGCAAGTTGCCAGCAAGCTGGATGATGACAACAGCGTCGATATGGATGAGGCGGGTCGTGCTCTAGAAGCGCAACTAATGGATGACTTTGAAAGCAGCAGTAAGCTGCCTGAGGATACCACGCCCTCTACGGCGACTACCTATCGCAGCGATATGACCGATGTATTCCGTTTCTCTGACAACGAGGATAACAATCCCATTGAGCAACATCATCAAAGAGTGCAAGTTTCAAGCGAAAAGGAATCATCATCGGCCCACAAAAGCAAAGACAAGAAGAAAAAGAAGAAGCGCTCCAAGGAGGAGAAGCAAGAGAAACATGAGAAACATGACAAGCAGCAACAACAACAACAGCAACAGTTGCAAATGCGTCGCGAAGTAGCATCAGCTGCCGCTGCTCCTCTTTCAGGCTCGCTTACGGTCAATGTCCAGGCGGCATCTAAGCACGCCGATGAGCAGCTGGGAAGAGAGTCCAAGCTCAGTTCGCCACTCTGCAAGCCGTCGCCAAGTTTGCCCTGCCTCCTTGGCGATGATGATGACGAGGAGTCGCCTATGCCGGCGGTGTCTTTGCCAAAATCTGCTACGAGCAGCAGCAACAATCGCTTGGCGAATGATTCCTTATCCCCGGCACGTGAGAAGACTCGTTTAATAAGTCCCATTCCAAAGACGCCTACAATTAATCAGAACAATCAGAGCAACAGTTCTATGCTATCCACACAATCGGCGGAGACTCCTGTGAGCAGTAGTACTTCACCACTGGTGACCACGCCAACTTCCTCCACGGCTGCAGCCGCTGTTGCCGAACCCAAAGCAGCAACGGAGACAAATTCCTCACCCACCAGCGCAGCATTGGCCAAAAAAAAGGAAATCTTCATACCTGGATTTGATGGTCAACTCGATGATAAGATTAGCGAATCGGCAGTTCAATCCATATCCGCAGAATTCAATACTGCATTGCTGGATGCGCTTGCAGATGAGCCTAAGATTCCAGTGGCATCACCACCTGGAGTGCTAAAAGAGGACAGCAAGTCACGTGTGACCATCTCGCAGGAAGAGACAGAGAGTGCCGTTTCGGCGCTTTTAGGTGAAAGCTTTGGCACCTCTTCCACAACGGATTACTCGCTGGACGGCATGGATGATATGACAGCTACAGTCACGGAAGTCGTTGTTGCTGAACCAGATGAAGAGGCAGCACTAGCTGCCAAGGCCATTGAAGCAGCGGTCCTAGAAGAAGTCAATATCAATGAGCCCGAACCGGAACCGGAGACGGAACCCGAAGCTGAACCCGAACCGGAGCCTGTAGTTGTCTCTGCGGGTGTGGTCCTCGATGCGGAGGAGGTCAATAAAGCGGTGCTCAGTTTGCGTGAAGATATGGACATCAAGGCGGATACGCCACAATCTGAACGTGACCTGCAAATCGATACAGACACTGAGGAGAACGCAGACGAGGCAGATAGCAGTGGTCCCACATTGAAGATTGATGAAACACCAACGCAACAGCAAGAGCAGCAGGACAACAGCAATAGTAGCAACAGCAACAGTTCGTCCGAAAAATCCAATCGGTGCGCCAGCAAATCACCTGAGCTCAAGATCAGAAAGTCGCCAACAACACCACCCCAGCCGACAGTTATAACAAAGATGCCGCTGTTATTGCCAATGCCACCAACTGTTGCTGCTGCTCTGGCCATTAACAACAACAACTGCAATGTCTCCGCACGTCCGCCTGTGCATAAAATTGAGCCACCCACCATTAGTAAGTTGCAACAGCCGCTGGTGCAGCCAGTGCAAACAGTGCTGCCAGCGCCACCGACTAGTGTTGCACCAACATCGACAGCTGCAACAGTTGCTGCCGCGGCTCGGCCTGCCACACCAGTCATCAATTTGGATTTGTCGAATGTTATGGCCAATTGCTCCAGTACAACCAGCAGCAATAGCTCTGGCTCGCTATCGTTTGGCAGTCCAACGGCAACCCTTAAAACAATGCCACAGGCTTCTACGCCCAAGCAGTCGCAAGCAACAACACTACAGCAGCTGCCGCAACGCACGCCAGCGTTAATAATGCAGCCGCCCACAATTTCAATACCAGAGCAGGCACCGCATTTTGTAGTGCCACATATGATATTGTCACCACAGCAGCAGCAACAACAGCATTCGGCTCCACCTGGCGCCTTTATGATGGGCATGCGTGCGCCATCTCCACATAGCCCACTGTTGTCACCGGGACGCGGTGGTACTCCGAATCGTCAGCTTAGTCCAGCCTCTTCTAGGCCAGGTGTCACAACACAGCAGCAACAACAACAACTATTGCATTCGCCAACTGGTAGCAGCAATCTGAATATGAGTCCGCTACCCAGTCCTACATCGCGAGCTAGTGTTGTGCCCTCAACAACAACAACAACAACATCGCCGACAACCAGCGTCAAGTTGCCCAACACACCTAATAGCTATCTACCGCGACAGCATCAGCAACAATCACAGCAACCAAAGTCAGTTATTGAACTTCAAGCGGCTGCAGTTGCTGCTTCACCAACAGCTGCACAATTGCTTCCGTTGCCGATGCCATTGCAAAAGATGCCACCATTGCCGGTGTCGCATCATCCCACAATCATTAGCAAAGTTGTCACTGTACAGCCACAGCAGGCAATACAAAGCCAGTTAACCAACTCACCACCCATGGGCAGTTTGCCGCCGCACAAGAATCTGCATGTGAATGCACAGCAGCAACACCAACAGCAGCAGCAACAACAACAGCTCTCGCCACAAATGTTGTCCAAGATGAATGCGCAACAGCAGCATCAGCAGCAGTTGCAAAAGTATATGCATGTGCATCAGCAAATGCTAAATCGGAAGCTGCCACAGCAGCAACAACAACAACAACAGCTATCACAGCATCAGTTGCAACAGCAGCAGCAACACATGCAACATCCGCCGCTGTCGCCAGGTCTTCATCATTCCCTGCCCACACAACAGCAACAACAACAACATCATCAACAACAGCAGCAGCAGCATCATCATCATCAGGCGCGTCAACAATATCAAGCCCAACAGCAGCTGCAACAGCAACATCAGCAACAAATGCATCAACATCAACAACAGCAGCAACTTCACATACAAAAGTTACAGCAACAATTGCAAACAGCACAGCAGCAACAGCCGCTCAGTAACTTGACGCCGCCGCCTCCTATGTTCGCACAGCAACATCACCAGCAGCAGCAGCAATTGCCACGCAATTTGCAGCAGCAGCAACAATTAAGTCCTACGGTAAGCTCACACAGCTCGCAGCACAGTCCACAAGCGCAACAGCCATCAGCAGTACTAGTGCGTGTGCAACCACAACAACAACAGCAGCACCAACAGCAACAACAACAACCAACGCTCAATGTTATACAGAGCGCGCCGCCAGCACAAAAGATCATTGTGCAACAACAGATTGTACCTGCACCACTACCAACCACATCCATACACTATCCACAGCCCAAGGAGAAAGCGTCTATGGTGGAAACAACATCATCATCGTCACCAGTGTTGCCATTTAAGACATCTGAAAGTGTGTCGGTTATACGCACTCCAACGCCAACAATAAATTTGACCGGCTCACCACAAGCAAGCAAGGCAGCAGCCATTGTTGCCGGCTCCTCTTCAATGCTCACCGAGGAGAATGTGATCAAGATATCGCAGCCCAAGCAGGATGAGCTTATCGAGCAGGACTCGAAAGAGGTGGACAGTGATTACTGGTCGGCCAAGGAGGTCAATATTGATAGTGTTATCAAAAAACTTGATCCAGCAACAGCTGCAGCAGCCAAAGAAGACAATCAAAACAAGCGTGCAGCAACACAACTACAACAGCAGCAACAACAACAGCTGCCATCGTCGCTTCCAGTTGAGGAGACAACAAGGCAAGTTTTGCCCACAGAGCCTTCGGCAACAGCAGCAGCTTCATCAGCAGCAGCAATTGCCGCCAACAATGATCACGATACCGAGGATGAAACTGAGACGCGTCAGCTGAGCATTAAGGCCCAGAAACTTGGTCGACCGCCCAGCGGACGTGGTGGCACTGCCAAACGTGGCCGGCAACCGCGCGGTGCCAAGGCCAAGCAAGCTGCTGCCGTCTCCGGTTTGCCTTCAAGCCCCAATGAAGCCAGTCTGCTGCTCTCACCAGGCGACAATGGTGTCCATACACGTTTGCGGAAACCAGTAACGGCGCCTGTGTCACGTGGACGCAAAGGAAGGCCGCCTCGTAATTTGCTGCTGCAACAGCAGCAATTGCAACAGCAACAGCTGGCACAACAACAACAGCAGCAGCATCAGTCGCAGCCAAAAGAGATTGTACCTACAGCGCCCACAGTCACGCCAGTTCCGGTGCCTACAGCTGCAGAAAAGAAGGCACGCAATCAGGCTTTGACACAGGCCAGTGGATCCAGTCAGGACATTTATGAGTTCAATGATGATGCATGCGATGCGGAACCTAAGGTGAAGGCAACAACAATTATCACTGCAACACCACCACTACCGGCAGCAGCAACAACAGTAACAGCAACACCCACAGTTGCAGCAGCTGCTGCTGCTGAGGAAGCGCGTCCACGCCTCATACTTACCATAAACAAGCTCAAGAACAGCAGCGAATTGGAGGCACAACAAACGGAGCCACAACCCCAGCAGCAGCAACAACAACAATCGCAGCTCCAGCTGGATCATAACTCGGACAGCTGTGAATCAACAAATACGCGCAAATCGCGTCGTCTGCAGGAGAAAGAAGATCGTAGCACCGTGGATGACATTATTGAAGATGTTGTGCGTAATACAAACACTCAACAGCTACAGCAGCAATTGCAGCAGCAGTTACAACAACAACAGCAGAACCAGTTGCCCAAGGGCGCACAAACTCCACCGCGGCGCTCCGGTCGCAATGCACAGGCAAAGAAAACAGATGCAACACAAGCACCCAATGCTGTTGGACGGCCAAGACGTTCAAAGGATCGCAAGACAATTGCTGAGCTGCCAGCTGGCATGATGGAGGAGGCAGCATCACCAGTGTTGCACCCACCGACACCAGCATCAGCAGCAACAACAACAGCAGCAGTAGTAACAGCAGCAACTACACCAGCAGCAGTTGTTGTAGATCCACAGCAGCAACCACAACAACAACAAAAGCTACCTGAAGTCAAGGAAACACCACCACCACCACAGTCCACAGTAGTTGAAACACTGCCACAGCCAGCACCACCACCAGTGGTTGTCTCTAAGCCTACACCACAGCATCCTAAGAAGAAAGCAATTGCTGCCGCAGAAATCGAATCGTATCAGGCCATTAACTCATCCATGCCGCCAATGCATCAAACAGCTGCTCCAGCAGCTACACAAAAGATAACGGGCGGTGCTGCGGATGCAGTTAGCAAGGCATTAATTGATCCGGTGACGGGCATCATTACGGGTGGAATGCCCCAAGGCAAGGAGGGTAATTTGCCGGCTGCGAATGCAGCGGCTCCAGCTAACAGCAGCAATGAGTCAACCTCACTGCAGCAGCAACAACAACAACAGCATCTGCAGCAACAACACCAACAGCAGCAGCAACAACAATTGCAAATCAGTGCCACAGTTGTTGCACCTTCCACACCAATAACAACATTGAGCAAACCGGTGCAGTTGCAAGTGCACGATAATAAACAACCACTCAGCGTGCTGGTCAAGAGCAATGTTACGCCCACACAGTCCACACTGCTCATACAGCAACAACAGTTGCCGCAACAGCAGCTACAACACCAGCTGCCCAACAAACAGCCCGTGGTGCTTACAACTGTCTTGCAGCATGCGCAGCACAGCAGTGTGCGTCCGCCGCAACCGCTCAAAGCGCATGTGCTCAATCGCGAAAAGAACCTACAGCAGCAGGCGCAACAACAACAACAGCAACAGTTGACGCCCAACAAACAACAACAGCAAACACCACCGCCTCCGCATGCTGGTCACATGTTGGTCACAGATGCTGCTGGCAATCCACAGCTGCTGCAGCCCAATATGGCGCGTCATCTGCTAGGACAACAGCCTCCAACACCACAACAACAGCATCTACTGGTGAACATTCCACCGCCAGCAGCACATTCGCCACACTCGCCGCGCATATCAGCCGCTCAACAGCAACAGCAACCTAATTCAGCACCACTGCAGCAACAACAACAACAGACATTGGTCATTAAGCAGGCTAATGCTGCAGGAACTGCACCTCATCCACAAATATTGCACGTGGTTAGCTCAAAGGCGTCTGTGTTGCCACAACAGCACCAACAACAACAGCAACCACCACCAAACCAGCAGCAATTAAGCAAGCAAAACTTTGGCTATGCTCAACAGGTACCGCCTTCTCAACAACAACAACAGCAGCAGCAACAACCAGTGGTGCAACAGCAGCTGTATAAACCACCAGTACAACAGCAGAAGGGTTCACCACCGGTGCAGCTAACAGCACATAATCTGTTGTTGCCCGCACATCATCCGGGTTTGTTGCTGCAATCAAAGCCAGCGGTTCATCTACAGGCACAGCAGCATCAATTGACGCCATCACCGCCACCGGGTAAGCCCAATCCAGTGGTGCACAATCTACAGGCGGTGAGTCAAATGATGCCCGGCAATATTGGCAGTCCTCCACCAATGAAACCAGGACAGCAACAAGCCAATCCAGCTGCAGGTAAGTTTCCAACAAAAATTTTCCTTAATATCTCTCGCCTTACGGTGTAATTTTTGTTTACAGTTATGCGTACCGCCATACCAAACATCAGTCCGCAGGGACAGCCTCGTGTTTCGCCGCTGGTATTGCCACCAGGCATGCCCGGTGTGCCACCATTTGATGCCAGCATGGTAAGTGACATATGTTTATTGTTATACCTTAATACTTATTCTAAAATAAAGATTGCTTGCTGAAGAGCTTAACTAACTTACTAACCTTTAACTTGCTAACCCTACCTACAAAATGGACGCAGCATGATCTGGGCGCCTATGTGAGCGGTCGTTGCGTGCAGAGCCCACCGCCCGCCCATCAGCAGGCATCGCCCATAACACCGGTAATGCACAAGTTTTACATGCGGAGCTTTGAAGTAGCGTAACCCAAGTCCCCCTCGAAACTAACAATCTAACATTGCTGACACCAAGCATTTTTGACAACATATTCTTATATCTTTTTCTGCACACATTTTTTCATTGCAGAATGATCCCACATATCGAGGAGTGGCTGCTGCAATGCTGTATCAGCATCATATGATGCGCAGTGGTGATTACGATGACAAAATGATTAGCAACAGTCCACCGTTGGAACTACGTCGTCCAGGTAGTGGACCACCACGTACCATTGCTGTGCCGCATAGCTTGCAGAGTCCACAGGATCGCACCGCAGCTGGTAAGCAAAAAAAGATTATAGTTTGAAATCAAAGTTTACCCTAATTTCTATTTATATTTTCAGATTCACCACAGATGGCTCAGGTGTACGTGCACAATGCGCGCATTCCGCACACACTATTCAATGAGATGCGTGGCGGTTACTATGAGAGTGCTGGCATACAGATGGAGCCACCGCCAGCGCATCGAGCGGCAGCTTCAATAAGTGTTGTGGTGCCACCACCGCCGTCTGTGTCCGCTGGCAGTCCGTTCATTAGTGGCGGTGCTTCCGTCTCAGTGTCACTACATCCCAACCAGGCCAAGCTCTTGGAGCAACGCGAACGTGAACGTGAAAACGAAAGGATATCTATGGCAGCAGCAGTTGGTAAGCTTTTAACATCATACAAAAAAATACAGCAGTCATAACACATGTTTGTCTTCATTTCACAGCTAAGCAACAGCAAGATCACCTATCCGCCCCTGTACTGCACGGTGGCATGGAGCTTCCTGGACAACAACCATCACAACCAGCAATGCCACCACCACCAGGTGATTCACTTGTCACTCTGTTGCAACGCTACCCAGTCATGTGGCAGGGTTTGCTAGCGCTCAAAACCGATCAGGCAGCCGTCCAAATGCACTTTGTGCACGGAAATCCAAATGTGGCACGAGCCTCGTTGCCCAGCCTGGCAGAGAGCACAACGCCACTGCTGCGTATCGCACAGCGTATGCGTCTCGAGCAGACACAGCTGGAGGGCGTTGCCAAAAAGATGCAGGTATGTACAAACATTCAATAAAAAATTAAGAGAACTTGTTCTTAAAGATTAACTATACATTATTAACCTATTCGCCAATTACCCATAGGTGGACAAGGAGCACTGCATGCTGCTAGCTTTGCCATGTGGACGCGATCATGCGGATGTGTTGCAGCATTCGCGTAATCTACAAACGGGCTTCATTACCTATCTGCAACAAAAGATGGCTGCTGGCATTGTGAACATACCTGTGCCCGGTAGCGAACAGGCTGCCTATGTTGTGCACATATTCCCGGCTTGTGATTTCGCCAACGAAAACTTGGAGCGAGCTGCACCC
The DNA here is from genome assembly GCA_018904305.1 of Scaptomyza montana. Lineage (NCBI taxonomy): Eukaryota > Metazoa > Arthropoda > Insecta > Diptera > Drosophilidae > Scaptomyza > Scaptomyza montana. The sequence continues at coordinate 120,599 of JAEIGR010000037.1, read as the reverse complement.
GATCTTAAGAATCGTGTCGCTGAGTTGGCGCATCTATTGATTGTCATAGCAACCGTCTAGCCAGGCGGCCGGTTACCATCGGATTTAGAAATTGATACAACAACCGGCAATATCCACTTCAATTACCAGACAGAACAATGTAACAACAACTGAATCAACCACATGTAAAGTAAAGAAAACCAACCAATAATTCAACAACTGCAACAAACAAAAACAAGTTACGCTCTTCTAGTATTTTAAGTAATTTTAAATAGCAATTAAACAACACAACAAAGTTTAAGAAAGCAAAAACAAAACAAAACCTTTAAACAAAAAGAAAAAAAAGCTAAAAAGTAAAGCTGAAAGTAAAAAATGCAAACTTTATTGAATATATAAATAGATGCAAGAATGCGAGAGACAGGGAGTGTAAATCACATTTGAGGCCAAACTCATACAGTAAATGATCAAATGCTTGATGGCAAATATCACATGATCCAATGTAAATCCGTAAAAAGAAAACATAAAACATAAAAAAAAGAACGAAAAAACGTAAACAGAACCTTAAAAACAACAACAAAAGCGAATGCAAAATATTTGTCAAACATTTTCGATTCGTTTTAACTTTTCTTTAAACATCATAAATAATAAATAATTTAAATTTACCAACTTTTTGAAAGCTTGCAAAGTATCGTTAAGTTTGATCTCAAGGAAGTTTATAATTTTTTTTTTGCTTAATTTAAAATGAAAAGGATAATGAAGAAAAACAAAACCAATCGAAAAAAATGCTTAAAGAAAAAGCCTAACTGTTTACTGTACTACATACTACTACCTACATACATACAAGCATACTTATACATACATATATACCTACTATCCTCTTCAAAAAAAAAAAAAAAGAGTATCAAAACAACACTTTTAAGTTTTTGATTGGTGAATAACTTCACACACAAACACAAAAGATACACATGCGCCCCATGCCCAGTTACTGCCCGCATTTTACAAAGTTTCGATAATTAAGTACGTAGTTTTACAGATTCTAAAGAGTTTCGACAGAACTATTCTCTAATTTTCCAAGTTTGTTCCTCGGCTCCATGTGTTGCATGGTTCAACCCTGTATCCTGTGTCGCATGGACCCGAAGAACGCCATTGAGCGCCACCTGACGCCAACATCTGCTGTTTAAGCACAATTAGGTTTAAAGATGCGCCAAGAGGCTTTTTTTCCTACAATTAAAAACAAACAACATTAATATATGAACACATACAAACATACATTTATACACATATAAATTACAATTATTAAAATATCTATTTAATTATAAACAAATATGTTAAGCCAAATATTTTAAAGTTTAGAGTCAAGCACTTCTTAGTTCCATATCCCCAAATAGGGCACAACTTTGGTTGCCAAAAATCCTATCAACGAAGATGCCACCAAATGGCTGCGCTACGTTGCTTGGTATTTTTGGATGTTTGCCATTGTGTCCAAGTTCTCTGTTTGAATCCTTTTCACCTGTGTTTTGCTTGATAACATCAAACAGCAATATTAACAACACCATCACTGCCACAAACACTGTACACGAAATAAGTTTAAGCAAAGACGGTGTTTTCCATTGCTATTGTTTAAAATGTTTTAGTTCTTGTGCGCGAAACTTTGTAAACTGCTAGGGCAGTAGTCGTAGTGTGCGTATTTATATATATATTATATATACATGAAAACAAATATACTTTAAGCCCAAAATGCTGACTATAAAACAAAACCACACATATACAGACACCCAATACACAAAACATAAAAAAATATATATATATATATATATATATAATAGAAGATGATAAAAATCCCCTCTGTACACTCCTTAAACTTAAATGTTTTCATGCCCACTTGTAAATTATGTGACGAAAAAGCAAAAAACAATTGTAAAATATTTAAATTATTTAGCGTCTTAATCGATAATTCATGTACATGTAAATACAGTTTAATTAGTGTTTAGCGCGTATTTAGTTGTATGTTTTAAAACTAAAACTGTACATTATATAACACGATAAAAGATACGAGATATGAAAAATGATCAGAAGTAAATCGCAAGTAATAACATTTTTGTCAGTAACACAACAAGAACAGATGAAACGCTATTGTTTTAAGACATTTTTAGTTATTTTTAAGTTAATGATGAAGAAACCGATTAAATTACACTTACTTTTAAGTGAATTAATAAACAAATTCAATAAACTTTTTCTGTTATACGATTTGTTTTATTTATTTTCAAATCCTTATTCTCTGCTCTAAAAATCCTCCCCAAATTATTCAACATAGTTGTTGGTTGTACGATAGACCGTTATCAGCCCACAGATAAAAAAAAACCATTAGCGAAATGCAACTTATATATAAACACACACAGAAACACATAAATATATATATATATACATATATATAGATGTTAATGTTATACCTGTAATTAAATAAATTCTATACCTATGCATTATGTGTGAGTGTTTTGTTAATATTTGTGGCTAAGCATAAACTTGGAAGAAACAATACTACCATATTAAGGAATTTGGAGTAAAAGGAAAAGCTATCAGCGTTTTAAAAGCAACCCGCGAAAACAGGATGTGGATGCTATGTAATAAAAGCGTTAAAAACATTAACAGTTACCAAACTGTTCAGCTGCAACAGCCGATTCGCGCACATTCAATGTTATCGATAGTTCCTACTATCGAAATAGTCAACACTGCGCACGGTTGGTTTGTTGTTTTTCATTATTTTAATTATTATTAATAAATAAGAATTAAATGAAATAGTTTTGATAAATCCTAAACAAGCTACAGTCATGTCAAATATAATACAAAACAGTAAGTGCACGTGTGGCAAACACGTTTAATCGTTAAAACAACTGCCTTCAGCAACAGCTGCTTGGTGGTTATACAATCTACCAAATTATTTACCCGTCGCCGCCGCTGGCTTTTTGTAGGTCTGTCTCTTACGTCGGCCCGGACACCACTGCTACAGTTTTTGCGATATCGCGGCAAGATTAACATACAGCGACCCAAGGAGCCGCATTATGAGCGCGCACGTGTCATTGCCGTCACACAACCCAAATATCCGGAGCCTCCCAAGTCACTCACCTGCTTTCAGTCGCGAGCGCAACGCACGGCGGCACAGCTGGAGAATCCCTACAATGCCATCATAGCTCGCGAGGTGCGTAACTGGTTGGATCACTCGCGACTGGTGGCCATCTTCCATTTAAACTCCATAACCGCCGATGAAATCTTTCGTGTGCGCGTTCAGCTACACAAGCAGAATATGCATTTAAAATCCTACGGTAGAAAAATCATTGCACAAGCTGTGGCCGGATCACAATACGAAGCCATTATGCCGCTCTTTCACTCCAACCATTGTATCGTCTTTTCGCCGGATCAACAGAGCGTGGGCGCTTTGTTGCGCCTCACCCGCAAAGTGCCGCAAATGGTTCTGCTCGGTGGCATTGTGGAAAATACGCTTCTAAGTCGCAACGAACTGATGAGCTTTGCCCAAATGCCCGGCTTGCAGTCGGCGCAAGCGCAGCTTGTACAAACATTGAACATGGCTGCAAGCACCGTGGTACAGCAGCTGCAGGCTCATCAGTGTAATCTGGTCAAGGTGCTAGACGTCCATGCCAAGGGCGATGCGGCGGCGGCAACGACGACAGACGACGTTAAAGAAACGTAAGCTCTGATGATCACCACAAAAATAACATCATAAAGTATAATATATTAAATTTGTCTTTTATACTAAAATTACAAACTTAAACTGGCTCTATGTATAAAACTAGATTGCACTTTTCCAAACGGCCTGGAATGATGGGCGTCAGTGGCCAAGTCCGTATCAAAGCCTAGGAGCTGATCGTGGTCGCCATTTGATGCCACCGCTGTCTGCAGTTAAAAGCCAGATTGGCCAGCGCTTCGGCGGCATCCAGTTCATCCTTGTGATGTAGCAGCCAACGCTCGCCACGTGCCGCAGCCGTTGCATCGCTGGTGAACAACAATTGGCTCTGCTCGGGTCGCTCCTGACCAATGCATTTGTGCCTGGAAATGTAAGCACAATCTTGAAGTAACAAACATGAAGACAAAGTCTTGGTACTTGCTTACCTGCTCATATTCCACTCGATGTGATAATTGTGCCTGTCTGGCGTAAATTTGGCGGCGCTTTCCAACCACTTGTTCAATTGGGTACCACTTCCACCTGACGTCGTCATGTTGTCATCTAGTGCGTTGCTATCGCGCAGATATTTTTGCATCATTTGATGTTTGTACTTGGCCTTACCGATTGGCACAGTCGGCAACATGGGCACACGAGAGGTCTGATTACGATCTGGCTGTGTCGTTGATTCGATATAGAAATTGGGCTTGTAGGGTGTAGAGCAAGAGGAGGCATTGCGGCCATTGCTATCAGTGCCTGTGCTGCGACTAGAAATCTCGTCATCATCCTCGGCATCGTCTTCATCACCCTCAGCTGCGCATGTTCCACGCATTTCCTCCTCCCAAATGCTGTCCTCCGACGAGATGCTAAACTGCTCCACATTTCCGCGAGCATTGTGATTATAGTTCTTGATTAGATGACCCCATGACTTCTTAGCCTTCTCCCGCTCCGAGTTTTTCAGTTTGCGCCGCCAGTTGGCAAACCAATTGCAGATCTGTGTATACGTCAGTCCTGTTTCTCCGGCCAGTTGTTTCTTCTCCTCTCTGCTGGGATACGGATTCTCACGTCGCCGTATCAGCCAATCCTTGAGCATTCGCTTAATATCCGGTGTAAATAGGCGCTTCGTAGCACGAGCCAATTGCATATCATCCTCTGGTGGCCATGCACGTCTAAAATTAATGAATCAGAAATTGTTTTGATATTCGTCTTTTAGCTGACCTGCTGTGGCGACGATTACGTTTGGGGCGACACGATTTATCCATGGCACAACACTGCAAAATAGAGAGAATATAACTATATACGACATGCTCAAATCGTGTGCAACCCCCTGATTGTTACTCATACTTATTAAGCTAATCGACAACCCGAAATGCGCTGTAAAGCAAATACAAATTAAGTTTCAAAACTTTTTATGTGGGTGGCGCTATTTTTGTCCCAACGACTACCGAAAAAAAAATGGTCATGTTTTTTGCTCTACTGCCGTTGTTTTTATCCGATAAATGAATAAAGAAAAAGTCTTCGTGTCACAGAGAGAGAGAGAGAGAATTGGCGTTGAATATCAAACGATCAAATGAGAACCAAAAACTGTTTGGTGAAAAGAGCGTCAAGTTTAAATGTCAATAAAATAGTTGGCATACTAATCCCAAAATTATTTTAAATTTATCAGGTCACAATTCATACATATGTATATCTCGATTTCATTGATAAAACTTTGCTGGCCATGTTTTCCCAATAAAGTATGCCAAACTGTATTTATTTATATACATAAAAATCTGTCTACAAAAACTGTTTATGCCTCTCAGATAATTTTCAAGTACGCACATCTTCAGTGACCCTTTTAAAGGGACATTTAATGATCAAATTTAAGACAGTATGTTTAACTCTTTTTGATACTCTGCTTTATTTTGAAGTGTTTTTTCTAACAGCATATTATATAATCTCAACATAACACAAAAGAACAATAGACTTGTTTTTTATAAATTTATCTACTTAAATGAAAAGGCCTTTAAATTCTTCCAATGGCAAAATTAAAGGAAATATTTGCGAACTTTATAAGACAAACTGGGTCACAGTTGGTCAGCAGCATTGGTCACCATGGATAATTTCACCCACCTGTAAATATTCAATTTCAGTTTTCTGAATATGTTTTTTCTTGTTCTATTTATTTCTTGTTGTAACAACGCGACGAGATAAACGTTTCGATCGTTGAAGTCGCAAACGGCAAACTAAACGCTCGTCCAATTTTCAAAATTGACAAAATTGTTTTCGAACCATTTTCTGTTCGGCAAACAGCACTTCGGGAAAACAGAAAACTCGCACTTATCACACGAATGGGGCACTTTTAGTCTATTTACAAAACTTGAGAAAATATTTGGTCGTTCACCAAAGACAATTTTCAAGAGATTCACTGAATATTCGTGTTCCGGTATACGCTACCTTAAAGCCAACAAATGAACAACAATCGTCAACGTTTGATGTGTCATATGCCAACGCGTGTAGAGTGCAAAAATTTTACTTTTGCTCTCGAATCAATTGGTCGCTCGGTGGCCATGGCTGTGATTAAATTTAAATTGTGCTGCAAGTCATTTCCAAATGTTTCACACTTGCACATACAACTGCCAAAGAGCATCAATCTAATGGCATATAAAATTCTGCAAATGCAAAAAGCTAAAATTCTTTTGGAAACATTCTTAAAAGCTGCAAATAAATATATGGATTCGTCCGTTAACATTTACAAACGTGTACACTCGCCCAAAGCCAGTATGCTTAGCTCTGTACAACATAAATATTCTTCTTGCCTTTATTTAATTGCATAGAAAACAAACTAATCGACCATAGAGCATTAAGGCCACTTAAAGCTTTTTCGATTTTGCATTGTTCAAATAATTGTAAGCACAAAATTTCCCAATGAGATAGAGTTGCCAATTCATTCTTAATGCTTTGTTTCTCGGCAAATGGTCCGCGCGAGTTGGCAGCGCTGCACTTGCAGTGTGTACACACCAAATTTGCTGTCCAAATTCAATTGTTTATATCAAAAACGTAATTTGCTGAAAATTTCATTGGTCTAATTGGAAAAACTTTACGGCTGGTCGCTAACATTATTTTTGCTATGAACACATCGGTGCGCTACGAGCGCTGCCAGCAGATACAGCTCGGCGTGCTGAACGAATCCCAAGTGGGCGTCAACGTGGCCGAATTTGATGTACCCCAGGGAACAGGCAATGTAAGTAAATTGTTGTCGCTGGCAAAGTCTTTGTTCACAAATTTCACACTGACTCATTTCGTATAGCCCTCATCATATACTGTAATTGCATTATTTCAGGTGCTTTGTACCCATGATGGAGTGTTGCTGAAAAAGGCAAATGCAGAACATATATCGGAATTGAACACAAGCGGCTCCTTGTCCCTAGTGGAGTATAGCTTACCACGTCGTCGCCTCTATCTGGAGTGGCAGCCAAATGATAGCATTATGATAGCCGACGACAGTCAGGATCAGGGCGACTGGGCGCTGGTGGATAGAATATCGGGACGCACACGCACCACATCCGAGTGCAGTGCCTTCAACACTAAACCCACGGAGCTGGGCAGCAATGGAATTGCAGCTTCAGCGAGGGCTCGAATAATGCGCGCTTTGATGGATGATTTGGCTTCAGTAGAGGTGCGGCATCGTAGGCAGACCTTGCGATTCCTGCGTAAACCCGATAATGGCGTTCACTGCGAGTTCTTCTTTCAGCATGGTAATGCTGATCTTTTTGTGCGCTCCATGCGCCAACAACATTTCATTGAGAGCTCCGAGACAAGCCGCAACGGCAGCGAGGAGTATGCCATATTAAATACGGAAAATCAAAAGCTGAAAAAGACATTTGCTGAACTGGACATTGGTGAAATCAAGGCCAGTCAGTTGCCCCGCGAGAGCTGGCTGCCCAATAAGATAGTCGGTTTTCTGGGCACCATACCGGACTATGTTCAGCCACCGTTTCAACGCTCACCCAAAACGCGTCCCAGTTCTCTTATCCACGGCGATCGTCAAACCTCGCCCGATAACTATCAGTTCATTAAGCTAAGTGGCAGCACTAATAGCGCGTGCTCCTCCAACAGCCAGAGTCGTGGTGAGAGCGCTGACAAATCACCAGCGGACAGCGAATTGGAAAACCTTAATGCCCAGGATGAGAAAATAGTTAACAATTTGCCAGCGCGACAGAGCGTGTATCGAGGTAAGTAAATTCAAGCTGAACTCCACGAATTGGTTTAATCTCAAACTGCTTGTTTTTGCAGGCCAAGCACTGAACCAAATGCAGTGGAACGAATTCCAAACGACTGATGGACGCATCTCGGATAGCTTACGCGTCAAAGAAATAATTTTTCGTGGCGGCATTGAACCGAGTCTGCGCCAAGAGGTGTGGAAATATTTGCTGAACTATAATCAATGGTCTGATACGGAACAGGAGCGCATTGAGAGGCGCCAGAAAAAGTCGCTGGAATATTACAAAATGAAAGCACAATGGCTGTCAATGACAAATACGCAGGAGTCGAATTTTAGCGGCTATCGCGATCGCAAATGTCAAATTGAAAAGGATGTGAAGCGCACGGATCGCTCACAGGAGTTCTATGCCGGCGAGGATAATCCAAATCTGGCGCTGCTGCAGGGCATACTCATGACCTATGTGATGTACAACTTTGATCTGGGCTATGTGCAGGGCATGTCCGATTTACTAGCGCCCATACTGGAGATTCAGGTGAATGAGGTCGATGCTTTTTGGTGTTTTGTCGGTTTTATGGACATGGTGCTCAGCAACTTTGACATGGATCAAGCTGGCATGAAGAACCAGTTTGCGCAGCTCCGACGTCTGCTCGAGGTAGCCAATGCTCCGCTATTTAACTACATGTGCAGTAACGATTCAGACAACATGTACTTCTGCTTTCGCTGGCTGCTTGTGTGGTACAAGCGGGAGCTTGACAACGATGATGTGCTCAAGCTCTGGGAATGCTTGTGGACCCGTTTGCCGTGTGCCAACTTTCACCTGCTCGTGTCCGTGGCCATACTGGACCAGGAGACCACTGTGATTATCGATAGAAATTACGAATTCACCGAAATCCTAAAGCATGTCAACGAATTAACCGGCGCAATCGATTTAAAACGCACACTGGAAACCGCCGAAGCCATCTACTTGCAGCTGAAGGCATCCGAAGCTCTGCCCAATGATATACGTCACATAATTGGGCAACCTTTGCTGCCAACGGCAGCTGGCGAGCAACGCAATGGCAGTGAGGAAGATGAAACCGTCAATTCAGATGATGGTTTTGATGAGTTGCGCGAGCTGACGCCGGAGGAGAAGCGTCGCAACCAGGAGCTGCTCGAGGAGGCATATGAGAGATCCCTATTTCTGCATCACATGTAGTTCAAGTCGGGAACAATGCCAAAAGATAACAACAAAAAACAACAACATGCGCAAATTAACTAGCTATAGCCTTTAAGACTCAAAGTTTACTATTTCGAGCTGTCGAGAGCTGGTGACGCCCTTGGTTTCACTGTTGAAGTGCTTTAAATGCTGATGCACAGATTTATACATTGTATATTAAACATATTTGTACTTTTTGTATTAATTGTAAGTTTTTTTTCCTGTCTTCTTTCCTTCCTCCCTACCCCCATTAATTGGCTACGTTTTCAACGATTTATCAACAGCGAAATTAGAATTAGAATTATATGTATGTCAATCTATGTATTGGAATTCCTTGATTTATCGCAATGCTAAAAGCAGCCTAAGTTTTCTCTAATTAAGTAAAACTCAATTACTGTGAATATTCAAAAGCATATAGATTTTTAAATTGCGTAGTAAAATCGAACGTTGTTTTTATCCGATAAATGAAAAAAGAACAAGTGGAAACATTGCAGTCGGACGTAACAGACTGCGGTATACTCGATACCTGTTTAATAAGGGATAACCAGAGGCCTGTTTGCAAAGGAGTACGGATGCGATAACGGTGTGCGCCGATGAAGATCTTTCTGGGATGTCACCAGTTAAATGTCAACAAATTTGCAAACTCTAGCTCAAACACTGAGAAAGAGGCTGGGGGCATATGTAGTTTGGGGGCGTGACATCCAAAATTTAACTACAGATCCTCTGATATCTTCCTACCAAATTTGGTGACTCCAGCTCAAAAAGATATACGCGTTCAAGTTTTTAAAAGGCGTGTGGCTGGGAGCGGTATTACATTTGAGCTTGACTTTGCTGCGAGGTAACATTTAACTCAAAGTCTGAGTGAGCGTGGTAAAATGGGTAAAATGAGTGCAAATTCTAGCTAAAGTACCAGGCGAACAGAAGTCAGTAGCAGGTGGCGCATGGTGCGCCATCCCTGGTATTTCCCACATTCTGCATAGATCCGTTTGCCCTTGTCTAGCGCATGTATTTTTCAAGCGCATTGCCTAAAACGGGACTTGACTCCCATTGTTTTTCTACATGCTGCGCGTCCCACTTACATACAACCAATAAGAATGCATGAAAAATACATGCGCTAGACGAGGGCAAAGGATCTATGCAGAAATGTGAGAAATACCAGGAGAGGCAGAACTGGCGCCACCTGCTACTGACTTCTGTGCGCCTGGTACTTTGGCTGGTACTTTGGCTAGAATTGCTACTGGGACTTTGCTCTCATGACAAAAACTAGCCACTAATGAGGGCTTAAGAAAAAAAAAGGGGGGGCGACAACTAAATGTGGTGCTTGTTAATTTAACGCACATCAGCATTTTTCTACAGACAAAAAGATGATCCAATGCGCAATATTTAATTGATTTATTTTCAATGAAACAAATCATAATATGTTTGCTGGTAGTTGATTTATGTTCGTGTGTCTTATTTAGAATGTGGGTAATATTCATGAGGTAAAATCCAGTAGCAATGCTAGCCAAAGTACCAGGCGCACAGAAGTCAGTAGCAGGTGGCGCCAGTTCTGCCTCTCCTGGTATTTCTCACATTCTGCATAAATCCGTTTGCCCTTGTCTAGCGCACGCATTCTTCAAGCGCATCATCTATAACGGCACTTGACTCCCATGTTTTTTCTACATATTCAACCAATAAGATCTACGCAGAAATTTGGAAATACCAGGGATGGCGCACCACGCGCCACCTGCTGCTAACTTCTGTGCGCCTGGTACTTTGGCTAGAATTGCTGCTGGATTTTACCCATTTTACCACGATAAGACACACGAACATACAAATACACAAACATACAAACAAAAATAAACAATAATATATTGCGCACTGGATCATCTTTTGCTGCGGTGGCGTTAATTTACAAGCACCACATTTAGTTGTTCCCCCCCCCCCCCCATGTTATTTTCTTATTAAGAAAAAGCCCTCGTTACGGGAGTGGCTAGTTTTTGTCATGAGAGCAAAGTCTCAGTAGCAATTCTAGCCAAAGTACCAGGCGCACAGAAGTCAGTAGCAGGTGGCGCCCGTTGTGCCATCCCTGGTATTTCTCACATTCTGCATAAATCCGTTTGCCCTTGTCTAGCGCACGCATTCTTCAAGCGCATCACCTATAACGGGGTTTGACTCCCATGTTTTTTCTACATGCTGAGCGTCACACATATATTCAACCAATAAGATCTACGCAGAAATTTGGAAATACCAGGGATGGCACACCACGCGCCACCTGCTACTGACTTCTGTGCGCCTGGTACTTTGGCTTGAATTGCTGCTGGATTTTACCCATTTTACCACGATGAGACACACGAACATACAAATACACAAACATACAAACAAAAATAAACAATAATATATTGCGCACTGGATCATCTTTTGCTGCGGTGGCGTTAATTTACAAGCACCACATTTAGTTGTTCCCCCCCCCCCTCCACGGTGTTATTTTCTTATTAAGAAAAAGCCCTCGTTAAGGGAGTGGCTAGTTTTTATCATGAGAGCAAAGTCTCCGTAGCAATTCTAGCCAAAGTACCAGGCGCACAGAAGTCAGTAGCAGGTGGCGCCCGTTGTGCCATCCCTGGTATTTCTCAAATTCTGCATAAATCCGTTTTCCCTTGTCTAGCGCACGCATTCTTCAAGCGCATCATCTATAACGGCACTTGACTCCCATGTTTTTTCTACATGCTGAGCGTCACACATATATTCAACCAATAAGATCTACGCAGAAATTTGGAAATACCAGGGATGGCACACCACGCGCCACCTGCTACTGACTTCTGTGCGCCTGGTACTTTGGCTAGAATTGCTGCTGGATTTTACCCATTTTACCACGATGAGACACACGAACATACAAATACACAAACATACAAACAAAAATAAACAATAATATATTGCGCACTGGATCATCTTTTGCTGCGGTGGCGTTAATTTACAAGCACCACATTTAGTTGTCCCCCCCCCCCAATGTTAATTTCTTATTTTGAAAAAGCCCTCGCTACGGGAGTGGCTAGTTTTTGTCATGAGAGAAAAGTCTCAGTAGCAATTCTAGCCAAAGTACCAGGCGCACAGAAGTCAGTAGCAGGTGGCGCCAGTTCTGTCTCTCCTGGTATTTCTCTCATTCTGCATAGATTCGTTTGCCCTTGTCTAGCGCATGTATTTTTCAAGCGCATCACCTAAAACGGGACTTGACTCCCATTGTTTTGATAAATGCTGCGCGTTACACTTATATACAACCAATAAGAATGCACGAAAAATATATGCGCTAGACAAGGGAAAACGGATTTATGCAGAATTTGAGAAATACCAGGAATGGCACAACTGGCGCCACCTGCTACTGACTTCTGTGCGCCTGGTACTTTGGCTAGAATTGCTGCTGGATTTTACACATTTTACCACAATGAAACACACGAACATATTTTTCTGCGGTGGCGTTAATACACAAACACCACATTTAATTGTTCCCCCCTGGTTATTTTCTCAAGCCCTCGAGCAAGAAGTCCCATTGCAGGCGATGCGCTTAAAAAATTCATGTGCTTTACAAGGACAAACGCATCTATGCAAAAGAGTGCATCTATATATGTATATCTAAGTGTGACGCGCAGAATGTAGAAAAAACTAGAGTACAAAACCAGAAAGTAAAACCATTTTTTTTTTTTTTTAATTTTGGAAATTTATTTTTTATATATTTATCTTGTTGTTGTTGCTGTAGTTGTGTTGTAATTATTTTATACTTTAATTAAGATTTATACTTAGCATCTCTAATTTAAATTGTTATTTGCTCTTGTCTGTTGGTGCAACTGTTTTTTGTTTTCTTTCGTTACTTTTTTTTTTAATTGTTATTCATTTCTGTTGTAGTTAAATGGATTGAAGTGTAAACAAAGTAGGATGTCCATTTGATTTGTATATAGTTTGAATTTAGATAATTCGTTATAGGGGGATGGGAGAAAGGGCCACTCGCCAATTACATGTACATACATACATAAAAATAAAAAAATAATTTTATTTTTTGAGGACTTTTCTGTTTTGTTTTCATATTATTTTGTTGATTGTTATATTGTTGGTTGGTTTCAATTCACTTTTAAAAACATACAAAATACAAATTAAAACTTATGCAATATAAATTGTTTACTAATTACACAATTAAAATTTATAATTAAAAGCGATTTGACGACAATGTCAATATTTGTATATAATATGTATAATTTGTATATAATAATATAGGACATATCGAGTACTCAATTATAACATAGGCAGGACGACCAAGTGCGGGAATCAAACAAACTGAAGGAAGAGAGGGTCTCACATACACACATAATAATCATTAAAAATATATATGTATATATATATAGAAACTCATTTAAAAATAAAAACATAAAATGCGGTTACACAAATGAGAGAAATGTAAATATGATGCGGGGGTGGCGATCCGATCTTATGTGATCTATATATAAAACGACGTTAAGTGACGCGAGAGCCATTTAAAAAGATACTAAAAATATGTACAGGTTTTCGTTTTTGTGATTAAGATTAACACTTGAGAAGGACGACAGCATTGAACCCAATTATTCCTAGATATCTATGTGTGTGTGTGTGTGTTTACATAATAATAGGTGTGTATGTGTGTGTGTGTATAATCAAATTGTTGTTATTTTGTTTTTTATGCATCTGCTATTTTTTTTTTAAATTTAGTTTGCTGTTTAAACTTTTTGCTTATCTTTAAGTTTATCAATAATAATTTGCAATAATTTAAACCGTTGTTCAATCTGTTTTTTGTTTTTTTTTTTTTTTTTGGAAGGAGGCAGCAAGTTTCTTCATCTCATATCTTTTATTGCTGCCTCTCCCCTGTTTGTTACAATTAAATTATAAGCGCTTTTTTAATAATATACTCGTTAATCGTATCCGAGAACCGCAAAAACAAACAACCCTCCCCCGCCAAACCCATTTCGCGCATTAGTTGCAGCAGTGCGCGAGGAAGTCAGAGGGTTCGGGAGCAGTTCTAACGGTTGCCTTATCATCAGCAGAGGATTGAGAATACATGGCCAGGCGGCAGCATTGGGACCGTAACTCCCAACGAGTTGTTAATCTATGCGCACAACGAGCAGCGAGTGTATTATTATTATTGCAGCATAACTCTCGCTGCTGTTATACGACCAGAATTCCAGCTCGTTAAGACTCGCAGAGCCATCTGCCCGGCACAGCAGCAGTATTCTGAGTAATCCATCACTTGCTTCTTCCATCCGCTATATAGATGCATATATGTACATATATATGCATAATATATATATTCAAATATATATATAATGTTTTTTTTTTACTTATACTTTACACAACTTTAAGCTTAAGGTTTCTACTATTTCTATTCGCACACTTTTTTCTTGCTCTCGTTAGCGTTGTTGTTGTTGTACTCGTACTCGTTGCTTTTGTTTTCGTTCTTTTTGTGAAACTAGCTCTCGTACTTGTTACATTTTGCTTGGATATCGTTTTGTGTGCTTTTGTCTCAGCTGCTACGGCTTCTATGTTTTTCTTTGCATTTCTGGTTTGCCTGCTGGTTTCTTGTGTGGCCTTCTCCTTCATCTTCTTTATAATTTTATGTTGATTTTGGTTATCGTTATCGTTATCCTTATCGTTACATTTATTTTTATTTTTATTGTTGTTGATGTTGCTGCCTTGTCTGGTTCTGGCGCCAACTGGGGCGCTATCGTCCGGCTAGGAGGAGCATGGCTTTACTCATTCATTCCGATCCTCAGACTCGCTACCCGCCGACAGATTTAGCGTAGCCGCATCTGCCGATTGTCGTGTGTGTCGCGTAGAGCGCAATTCTCGTCGCTTTTCCGGCGGCTGTTCGGCAGCTGAAGCAGCAGCAGCACCAGATCCTCCAGCTCCTCCTCCGCTACTGCCGCTGCCTACGCTGCCCTCGTTGCCCGAACGTGGACGCTTTAGGCGATTGGAGGAGCGTCGATTCTCTTCAGCAGCCGCAGCCGCTGCAGCAGCAGCCGCCGCCGACGAGCTGCTGCTACTCGAACCACTCAGATTGGCTATCGAATTATTGTTGTTGCCACCGCCGCTTGCATCAAGGTCCTCGACGCTGCCGCTATGACTGCTGCCCGGCGCCGCCGGCTTCTTGAGTATGGGCTGGATGATAAGCTCATCGGCCTCCTCGTAAGGTGGCGGCAACTTAGCAGCATCCGCTGCATTCGTAATGGTCAACGAGATGCGTGATTCACTGCGCTCGGAACGTTCGCTGCTAGTACTGGCACCGCTGCTAATTGGCGGCGCAATTGTGATGGTCGTCTGTGAGGGCAAATTGGCGGCAATCGCTGCATTCGAAGCGCCCGCATTCAGTGGCGTTAGCGTCACCTTATCCTGCTCGGGTGTGGGCGTTGGCGCTGGCGTCGAATTGTTGCTGTTCGAGCTGCTCACACCGCGCAGACTTTTCTCAATGCTGCTCATGCTGGCGCCCAGATTGAGTGGCAATCCAACGGCCAATGCAGCAGCAGCAAGCTCATCCTTGGTGGGATGCAGATCGGTGCGTGCACGTTTCGATTTGTGTTGCTGCTGTTGTTGCTGCTGTTGCTGTTGTAGATGCTCGGCATCGAGAGCGGCTGCATACGCAGCTGCTGCATTGAGACTGCTGTTGCTGCTGCTGCCACCAGCTGATGAAGTGGGTATCAGCGAGATGCCCGATCCCAGACCCAGCGACTTGGTATAGAAATCCATTTGTTGCTTGAACAAATCCTGTTCACGCTGACGCTTTGCAGCTGAGCTGCTGCCACTGCTACTATTACCACCACCACCCGAAGATGACGAGCCGCCGGTAAGTCCAGCCAAACTGGCCAGCGAACCAGGTCCACTTAGGGGCAATGAGCCACCTGCTGCAGCCATAGCCTGTGCAGCCATCTCGGCGAGTAGAGCCTGCGAGAAGTCACTGGACATGCCTGGTATTTGTGGCAATTGTGCAGCAGCTGCGGCAGCTGCAGCGGCGGCAGCAGCGGCTGCTGACTTAGAGCTCTTGCTGCCACCAGAGGAGCTCTGCGAGTTGGACGACGTTGAGCTGGGCATTTTACCCTGTGAGAAGGCCTGCAGTGCAGCCAGATCTGTGGGCAGGGCGCCACGTGCAATGCTCTCGAACCATTTCTGTTGCTCTTTGGCGGATGCTTCATTGGCGGCAGCCGCAGCTGCAGCGGCAGCGGCACGCTTGCTGGCCGCACTGGAACTGCTGCTGCTGCTGGTGCTGTTCGAGCTGTTTGTCGTTGGCAGTGGTGGCATGCCCAGAGAGCTCATCAAGCGTGTAGCCTGCGCCAAATCCATGCTGCTCATGCGGCTGAGGGATTCAAGAAGATGCGGATCTGCGCCTGGCATCAGAAGGCTGGAAAGTTGAGCCATATCGGCGGCACTGGGCGTCACAGATTGAGACGAGTTGCGTTGACTGCTGCTCTGGCGGCTGCGACTGCTGGAACTGGTAGATGGTGTTGTCACTGTGCCGGCGCTCATGCTGGCCATGGCATTCATAAGATTCGCTGCTGAGTTTGAAGAATTGCGTGAATTGCTCGATTTGCTGGACTGTGACTGATGCGATTTGGAGGATTGGGTGGAGCCGGTTACTGCTGCCGAGGATGTGGCAACGCCATTGAGCAGATTATATTGCTGTGCCAACTGATCGTAGGCAGAGCCTAAACCACTGTTGCCCAGCGAGTATGGGTTGAGTCCGCCCAAACCCATTGGCGGATACAGCAGAGAAGGATTAGGGAAGAGGAATGGAAAACCAGCTGCCAACTGCGATGCTGAGGCATTGGAGTTCTTGCCACCCGATGATCCTCCACCGCTGCTATTCACAGCTGCTGCAGCAGCTACTGCTGCCAACTGTGCAGCTTCGTTTTGTTGTTGTTGCTGCTGTTGCTGTTGTTGTTGCTGCTGTTGTTGCTGCTGCTGTTGCTTCTTTTTGCTGGCCGCTGAGGAGGAGGCAGCACTGGAGGAGTTGCCACCGCCACTGGACTGCGACTGGCTCTTGCCGGTGCCCACGCCCGAGCTGCCCGTTAGGCCGCCGAGCGTTGGACCCGCAGCAGCCATGAGCGCAGCCAGCGACTGGGCATCCATGCCAGCGAGATTACCCAAGCCGCCCATTCCCGCCAGACTGGCAAATAGATTCATATTGTTGAGATTACCCAAGCCAGGCAAATTGCCCATGCCAGGCATGCCACCAAAAGGCATCGACAGCAACGGATTCTTCGGATCGAAAGCAGCCAACGGATTCTTCGGATCGAATGCACCCAAACCGGGCAGACTGGCCAACAAACTGGGACTGAGACCAGCCAGCGAGCCAAATTGCAATGCCGCCTGATCCAGTGCAGCAGCCGATTGTGATTGACGTGACGATTTCTTTGCCGAACCGGAATTTCCAGCTGGCGATTGTGCTGCACTTGGCTGTTGGGTGTGACTGCTTGAAGAGGCGTTGCTCGAATTGGACGAGGGTCGTCCACCATGCGATTTGGAACCATAGCCGCTGCTGGTATCCATTGCGCTAACACTTGGTTTGGGCGATGGCGCTGACATTGGATTCTGCATCTGTTCCAGCCACTTGGGATCTACCTCATAGTTGGGATTCTCAGTGAGCCTGTGAGCAGAAAGTGTTATTAAGCATTATTTAGAATTATTTATATATGTGCTCTTTAACTTACCACTGCATGAGTCGTTTTAGTTGTGGCGCCTTGTTGCCGCCCAAACGTTTGCCTGTCTGCTTATTGATCACCGGCACTGGCTCCTCTCCAGTCAGACCCTGTGGTCCAGCCATCGATTGTTGTTGTTGTTGCTGCTGCTGTTGTTGCTGCTGTTGTTGTTGTTGCTGTTGTTGTTGCTGCTGTTGTTGTTGTTGTTGTTGTTGTTGTTGTTGCTGCTGCTGTTGTTGTTGTTGCTTTTGCAATTGAGCTGCATTCGCAGCTTGCTGCTGTGCACTCGAGCTGCTGCTCTGTTGACGATTGCCACGCCGACTGTTGCTGTTTCCAGTGCTGCCACCGCTGCCGCCGCCACCAGCACCCACATAATCAATGCTTAGCTGATCGCCTAGAGGACTGCTCATGTCTGAGAGCCATTTGTTGACTTTGACGTCGTGTGAGGAGTTGTACTTGGAGCTTAGTTTCATTGCCTGCTCCATCTCGGCCAGCATATTCTCGTATGCTTTGCGCTGTGCCGGCGGCAAGAATTGCATCATCTTTTGTTGTTGTTTGAGGAACGATTGCGGATCGGTGGCCATGGTCTGGGCGAGAAGTGCATTGAGGCTGTCCTTGCTGGACAGACCGCCCATTGCCATGTTTTGCAAAGCGCTTAGACCGCTGCCCGATGAGCTGCTGCCGGCGCCGCTTGCGTTGTTGCCTTGGCCGCCGCTCTTCGACTCTGCAAAGAAATATATAAAACAAATAATAGAGGTTTAGCAATTGTTGGAATGGTGTTGGTAAAGCGCCTCGGCTTTTTTGGGTTATTAGAAATGAAAGCGCAGAGACTCAAACTCACTTCCGGGCACTGTCGTAACAGTGATAGTAAATGGCTTCTGATTCGATTGCTGTTGACTGGGCGCCTGTAGATTGGCGGGCGTCACCGAAACACTTGGCGGTATTTGCGGTTTCTTTGACGAAGGCAACGATGGATCAGGGAAGGTCTTTTGCTCCTTAGCAGCCGATAGCCCGAGAACTATTTCATCTAGCTTTTTGCGTTTCTTTTCCTTGCCAATAACAGGTTCCTCAATGGTCTATAATACAGATTTGAGTTGAACATAATGGTTTTTTATTTATTTTGCTTGATTCTTAAATACTTACGCAATTGTTTTTCTTCATTAGCTTGTTAAGTGTATCGTCTAGTTTACTTTTGCTGCCTGCCATTGAGGGAAACGCAGAGCTTAACGCTGCATGCACACTCGATTTCTTTGAGGGCATTGAGAAATCTTGCACCTCGCTTAAATCAATGGCTCCAGCGCTTGACGCTGACTTAAGCATTTCAGTCATATTCATTTTGGGCAGACTGCTGTGCAAAATAATGAGAATGTGAGTTAGTATATATGGCTTGATTAGGTGAGTAGGAAAACAGGGTTATGGTTACGCACCTGGAAGACAAATCCATTGGCGCACCCATTGATGGTGGTGGCGTTTTAAGCGCTGGCACTGCGGGCTTATTAAACTGCCCAGAAGATTGTCGCGACAGCGAGGCATGTTGATGTGCTGGTGGCGGTTGCATGCCACTTAATGCAGCGGCTGAAGCAGTTCCAGAGCCGCCACGTCTTGCTGCCGAACCAGTCAAAGCCTCCATATTGGCAATCTCACTCTCCCAATCTTTGGGTGCCACTGTAAAAAGAAAAGCGTTTAATTAGACAATATATCTTGTTTGAAATAAGTATATTTATATATACACTTACTTGACGAACTGTTGAGCAGAGCATGCAACTTGGCTCGCTCCGTTTCCACATCGATGGCAATGTGACGTTTGCGTTTCTTGCCCACATTGGAGCCAACACCAGCGGCATTGGGCACATTTAGGCCTGCTGCACTGGCGGCTGCACTTGCGCCGGCCGTTGCTGCACTCAAAGACATGCCTGGCAGTAGCGCTGATAAGGAGGTGGCATTACCACCACTTGCGGCAGCTGCAACGGCTGCAGCAACTGCAGCATTGATGCTATTTGCATCTAGACCTGGCAGCGATGTTGCTGCCGTCACTGAAGTCTTTGTCGTTGTCTGTTGCATGGAAGCAGCTGCTGCGGCAGCGGCAGCATTCGAGACGACACCAGCATTGCTGGCCACCTGTTGCATTTGGGATGCCTGCAGATGCTTGGTGACACCTTGATCGGTGGTTATAGTGATGACATCGGGTGTTGTTGAACGCCTCTCAATACTATTCAAATGTGGTATGGATTCGTGGAGAGCAATGTTCAGATCTGTGGTACCCTTAAGACCCGCAAAGGCACTATAATTCTTGTCGACGGGCCACTTGCTTGTCTCCACACATACAACGATGTGAGCAATGCGACGCTCGAGGGCGAAATCTTTGAACCAACGTATCATGCACATCTCTAGCTTAGGTTTCTCTAGCTTTTGTTGTTTAACCGTTGCCGGCTGTATGACTTCGAGATCAGGAAAGCGAGCTTTAAGCTCGGCTGCCTGCTTTTTGCATTCCTCTTCGACAGCTTTCTCTTTCTCCTTCATCACTTCGTCATCGTCGGGATCTGTGGGTCCGGCTACTAGATCTAGGATCTCTTGCTCGGCCTGCGGCGCTTTTTCGTTAACCTTTGAATCTGTTGCTGCTGCAGCTTTTACTTCTATAGTTTCGGTGGCATCTGTTTTTGTTTCGGCTTCGGTTGATTCCGATTTTTTCGATTCAACTTCGGGAGCAGCAGTAGCAATTGTTGCCTCAGATTCCTTCTCTGGTGTTTCTTTAATTTCATCGCTTGCTTTTTCAGCTTCTGCCTTTTCAGATTTTTCTTCTGTTGCAGCTTCTTTATCATCCTTTTCAGCTGTTGGCTTTTCACTGCTTGTTTCAGTTTCCATTTTGTCATCTTCTTCTGCCGTCTGTTCACTGCTCTTTTCAGTTTCAGCGTCACTTTCGACTGGTTTCTTGTCGCTTTCAGTTGTGGCTGCCTCTGCTTCAGTGGCAACTTCCTTTTCATTGCCATTCTCTGCAATAGTCTCATCCACATCCATTTTCTCTGCGCCATCCTTGGACTTCATCTCTGCGGCATCAGCTTCGTTTTCAACCGCGGCAGCATCCTTAACAGCCGAGGTATCATCTGTGCTTTCACTGGACATCTCCAGTACTGGTTCTTTATCTATCTTTTCAACAGCTTCAACATCCTCTGCTATTGCTTTGTCCTCTACCTTGTCAGCTTGTTCGCCACCCTCAGCCGTTTCTGTTTGCTCCGATTTGACTTCAGCTTTCACAGGCGTCTCCTTTTTGATGACACTCTCCTTGGTGAGCAGCTCATCATCGAGATCGATGACTTCATGCTTAACAGATGCGGCTGCTGCAGCTTTTTCTGCTGCTGCCACCTTTTCGGCGAGAGCTGCTTTCTCAGCTGCTGCTGCCTTTTCGGCCGCTGCAGCTTTTTCAGCATTGAAGGCTTCCAATTTGATGGTGCGCTGTATTTGTGCTTCAAGCTCACGAATGAAACGCTTCTCCGACTCACCAAAACTAAAGTTGGGATCATTGAAAATGAACGTCTCGGAGCGATAAAGGCCATGCTTGAGCACAGCAGCAATTAGTTCCTTATCATGTCGTCCTGGTTCCCACCAGTCAGGCGTATCCGCATTCATGGCGCACAACTTGAGTCGTTCCTCTAGCAGTGGATTACGTGACACTTCACGCAGCTTGGCCAGCAGTTCGAGTCTGTCGAGTATTAGCTTTGCATGCTCCTTCTCCACCTCTTCAATGATGCCTTCGAGGCCACGTTCGTTCTCGCTTAGCTTTAAACCAGCCTGGCGACGGCACATGGCCACAAACACTTTGTAGTAATCGGTTAGAGTTTCATCGCTCTTACGCTCCAGATGCGCCATTTGTTTGAACTTAATCCAGTCGGGTGTGTGGCTACCAGTGCTGGTGGCACTACCACCACCCATAGGCGTCGTCAGCTGCATATCGACACCATAGCCGGTGAGCACGCGCAGAAATTCGTATTCCTCGCGCCGGTTCCATTTTTTGGGTATAAGCTGCAAACGTTGCGATTCTCGCTCCTTGGCCGCCAGTTCCATTTTGCCCTGACGCTCCATTTTCTGTAAAAATAAAAAATGTCAATTAAATGTTAATAAGGACTATATTGTAGATTATAAAATTAAATACTTTAAGATGTGTTATGGCAATATGGGATGTGTGAGGGAGAAAAAAAAGATTCTAGATACCTGATTGACTATGATAAACAACTGATCTACTTTTATTTTACTTTTTAAAATCTTAATTTAAATAAAAATAATTATATTTATTTAAATTTGTAAGCCCAATTATAATTGACCACATTTGTTTTCTTTATCATCTACATATGTTATAAATATATTTTATTAAATTTTTGATGAATCGAATTGAGGGTCTAGTGTGCTAGTATATTAAAGAGGCATCATCAGACTTGGAATTATAATATTAGCTACTTAACAAGCGTAACCCCCATTCATGACATACCAAAGAGCTGGGCGATAAGATAAGAAACTCGCGTACAACTCTACTACGCAGCTTAAGATGTCGGCCAATACAAACATGTACAATAAGTACAGATATAAATACATATACATATATATGTATATTTATTGCCATGCAATTTGATTACCAATACTTCCAACCAACCAAATAAATAAAATAAAACGAAACGCAGTGCAAATTTTTTACGAATATTTACACAATTTGAAAAAGAATTTAAAAATAAGTTCCCCTCCATAATACACAACCTTAACATACACCTCCATCCTCTTCTCCATCATCATAATAATCAACAACATAACGGTATTAATGCATCAAGGGTGGGTGCTGAGCACTGTACTCTTTGCTGGTTGTAGGGGATAGAGTGGTGTATGGGGTTGGTCGGTACCGGGGCATACCAAGCCTTTCGAAATTACAAAATTTTTTGCAAAAAGTACAAAATGCGAATGGCGAGCGCAAAGCAAAGGGGCAAAATGAGAGACAATGGACGATGACGACGACTAAATACGAAGCAAACTGAAACAGAAACTGGAAATACAATAAAATCATAATAATAAAAGTACAAAAAATCCATTTTACACCCCTAATAACGACCGAGTGCAGAGGGCAAATGGCATAGCGACAATTGAGCACACGAGACGAAAAAAGGGGAAGACGGGCGACAGAAGGCGGCAGCCGGGAGACAAACAAATGAATCCTGTGAGACCAATTGCACGGCTAACGCCACACTTACTCACTAACTCAACACACACACAGCCAAAAAGAAGCTCTCTGCAAACGAAACGAAGCAGGAACATACAATTCGTGTGTGGCCCCCCTACCACTCGCAACCCAAAGCTCAAGTGTTGTAGTTAGTTATGATAATAATAATAAAGCCTCCTCCGCCCCCTTCCAAACATGATTAAAAGGGGGACAACGGCGACGCTAACTCCTTAGACAGCGTTGCCAGGTGGTTGCAAATAAAGCACACAAAAGTAAGTACACAATCACATGTACATACATATGTACCTATTTATATGTACAATATCTATATGCATGTGTGTTTGAATGCAAATCAAAACAACAAAACTGCAGTCAAGTGCTTGTGGGTGCACGACTGGAGAAGGGAAAGGAATCATGTTGGCAAGTCTGGCTTCAAGGATGCCATTGGCGCAGGTTGGCAGCACTGTTGTGTATTTTTGTGTTTATATGCAGGCTAACGGCTTTTTGCTATACAAATTTCCAGCAAGCAACGACTATACCTCCTCCAAAAAAAAAAAAAGGGGGCAAACCAAAAACAAACGACAAAGCAGCCAACAAGATAAAGAGGAGACTGAACGAACCGCCGACCTCTTCTACTTACTGTTCACCCATCTCTATCTTGCACTCTATCTCGCTTGCGCACACGCGACTGTGCGCCTGCCTTTGCCCTGTTGTTCGTTCGTGCATTTGCACGATACAAGTGCGAGCGATTGATTATGATTATTAGTAAGTAGCAAGCAGCAACCAGCAACAGCGGCTTGACTTGCGGCGAAATGGAAATGGAAATGGGGGTAGATAGAAGACAGGCGGAAAAACGAATTTAAATGAGCGCGCTCACACAAACACTAAGGCAAACCCAACTGGTTACCGTGTGTGTTTGTTTGTTTGCATTCGTATGTGTGAGCAAGAGAGTGAGTGAGTTACACATGCCGTGTAAGTGGCAACGCTCGTACATGTGAAATCTATAGGCATAAATTTATTGTTTTGTATTTCGTTTTAACTTTGCGGCTGAGTCGAGTTGCTTGCTAGCTTACTGCTGCTGCTTTTGGATTGGTTTTTTTTGTAAGTTGCTTGGGATGTTACTTTTATTACTGTGCGCTGCTTTTGCTTGCTTCTTGTTCTTCTTTCGCTTTTTACGTTTTCTGCACGCATTCTTTGCATTCACATTTTTATTCGATGGGGCAGAGCAAAGAAGCATCGCTTTGTCGCATATTTTGTCATTTGCCTTCGTTTTAATTAAGTTCTTTTTTTTTTTTTTTTTGCATATTTGATACAATAAACTGTCATTGTTTGTTGTTGTTTTTGTTATCATTATTATTGTTGCTGTTGTAGTTTTACCTCCAAATAAATGCCATTGTTTAAAGTGGGTACTGATGTTGCAGGCGTTGTTGTTGTTGTAGTTGATACGTTGGATGACGATGTTGATTTATTTAGATGCTCACAGAAAGCTGAGAAGCTACTAAAATCCATTGGTTTAATAACCTCCATTTTGTATTAGACAATTTTAGGCACACACACGCATACTTATACAAATACTAAATTTCGATATGCAATTGCAGTTACAATTGCACTTAACTACATACAAAATATGCTATATCACAAATATAGAAATTAATTTCGATTTCGACATTATTGATTTAAATTAAGCACTAATTATCATTCATTGCGGCGACACATTTGCTATTTGCACGTTGGTTGCTGTTGTTGTTGCTGTTGTTTCGTCAACCGACGTCTGCACTCGCCGCTCACACTCGCACTCAACTCGTCTAGTCGTCTACTTTTGCTTTAGCAATTACATTTTTCCATTCGTTTGATTATTATTATTTCTTCTATACACACACACAGACACAAACAAACACTCGTAGAGACATTTATAGAGCGGGTGAGTAAGAGGGAGACACCGATACGAAAACCCCGACACGACAACGACGACGACAACAACGATGTTTGGATATGGATGCGTTTGCTGCTCAAGCACTTGGACTTTTTACAACTTTACACCGCGGCGCTCAAACAAATAATGAGCGAGCGCATTGCGGACTAAATACAAGAAACGCTCCTCACACACACACACAAATACTCGCATAAACAGAGACAGACCACAACGGGGACGCATACGCGCACGGAAGCAGCGACGGCGGCAGCAGCACTAGCAGCTAAAATCGAATGCGAATCAGCCAGCAACTGCGACAGCGACGGCAACGGCGACGAAACAGAACGGGGGAGAGGTCGCTAGTCAAACCAACAACAGCAAGCAACTACTATTGAGCGAGGGAGAACAGCAGAGCCAAAGCCAGAGCCAGAGCAGAAAAACCAAACCAAACGAAACCAAACAATCGTGAGATTAAGCCAAACGCCGTTTTGGGTGAATGTGAATATGAATGAGATGGGCAGGCAGAAAGGCAGTCACAGCCTGTCCTCTGAGGTGAATGAGCGCGGCAAAGGCAACGGCAAAGGCATACTCAAAGGCAAGGCATGGCAAGACAAGCAAAGCGTCACTTGCAGCAGTGGCCCAACCAACACTGAGAGAGAGAGAGCGCATTGAATTCGAGAGTGCGCCGCTAGCGAGAGCGAATAAGAGCGCCCATACATTTATTCTGTGTGTTTTTGTGTGTGTGCCTGTGTTTTGTGCACTAGATGGACGAGTTGAAGAAGCATGAGGAGGCAGAACACATTGTGTCAACTCTGTAATATAAGCAAAAGGCAATGGGCAAAGGCAGAGCCTGTCACGCACACACACATACGCACTCAGTGCTCATATATTCACTTACACACGTGAGCGATGTTGATTGTGGGGATGAGGGGGGATACATGACATACACGGCAAAAAAGCCAAGCAATGAAACAAATGTACCACAAAAATGCTGACGACAAGAAGCAGTAGTAGCAGCAACAGCAGCAACTGCGACGGCTGCGAATGATGTTGGCACAAAGGACAAACAGCGTAAAAGGGATAAAATAAAATAATAGCCAGCCATGCGCTGCTCGGGCTAGCCATGAGAAATGGATTAAATTCAGGTACAAAACTTGTGCACTCTAGCGATGCGAGTGAGTCGTGATGTCGCTCGTGACACGCAGATATCAAAATTAAATATATTGAACTAATTGTGATACTTATAACTATGTGTTTAAGAAAATCTTGAATTGTGATTAAAATTTTTTAGAACTTTTGAGCAAAACTAAAAATTCGACAAGCGCCCATCTCCAGCACGCACAAACATACACACACGTGCTTCTAAGAATTTGACTTTTATATAAAAGGACTGTATTACAATTATTATAGAATTATGCAATTGTTCAATTAATACGACCTTTGCCATTGCTGCCCTCAACTAATTTGCATATGAATATTTGTACCGACACATGTAAATCCACAAAGATTGTTGGGTAAGAAATACGAAAGATAGAAACTGCACTAAAGTGCGATAAGCACGTAGTCGCAGCAGCCGAAGCAATAGCTTCGTCTAGTACAAAAACGAGATTATTAATCAATCTGTAAGATACAGATACACATCCAACACAATCCCAATTCCACCACCACCAACAGCAGTTACCATCAGAAGCAGCTCAGCCAGCACAAAACAAGCTGCCAATCGACTGCGACAGCGACACATCTTCAGCAAATGCATATGACTAAAATATAGAGAGACATAAACATCCACACACACTAGTGAAAACATGATCGGCCGGTGAGAGAGAGACAAAGAGTCACTGCAATTGCTCGTGAGAGGTTAAGATTGAGTGTATGGGTGAATATGTGTGTAACCGTGTGACGATTTTATTATGCATGTATGGTCGTAAATTTGACTAAAGCGTAACGCAAAACTAAATCAAAAGGCAGGTAGACAACAACAGCGGCTCATTTCAGACACGTACGTATCCCAATACAGCTGTAAAATCATATCTATGAGCGTTTGAGTGTGTGTCTTGTGTATTGATAAACTGACCATTGCACACTGGGCAGGTTTTAAGAAAAATATTTTAAATTATTTATGGCTGACAGGTGTGAAACGAATGCGCCGTCGCGGCTGCAATAGCACCAGCTGCATTAAGTTGCAACAGCAACACGTGAGACGCACGCGCATAGTGGTCAGACAACTGGCGAAAAATGTTACGACATGCACAAACAATGACAATTGCACCACTGTGCGCAGCACACCAACAAAATGCTAATAAAAATAATAAATCGAATAGCGGTCAGTGCGAGGTGAGCATCCAAGCAAATCCGCCAGTCTGAGAAAGATGGTGCACAAAAGAATGGCAAACATTCACAGACAACACACACACCCATAAGAGAGTAAGTATGTTGCGTACATACATAATCACACACATATGGATATACAAATTCGATGCTTGTGTTCTAAATACACGTTGCGAAATGCATAAACGAAGGCACAACTACAAAGAATCTCTTAAGCTGCTGCAAGTGGAGAAACCAGAACACGAAAAAACAGTGCAGCAGAAAAAGGAGCAGACAGCAACAGTAACAACAACAGCGATGAGCTCAAATGAGCACAATTAGGCTTTGGCTTTATTGACGCGCCGCGAGCTAAAAGAAGAACAAGCAGCAGGAGCAGAACAGGTCACCACAACCAAGTCACATATTCGCCAACGTAGCTCGCTCAATAATTTGCCCTGTGAGAGCGACGACACGGATACGGAAACAAGCGCGGTCTGAGAGCAATGCGATGCGACGTTAACGGCTGCTTGGCTTTGGCATTTGGGTGGGCATGAAGCAAAAAATTAAACATTGGATATATCCAGAAAATGTAAAATCACATACATACTCACAGGCGTACACTCATGAAAAACTAATACACACACACACACTTACAGGAGAGAGGCATACAAGTACAGCCAACAACAATAACCACCCGATACGATACCAATATCCAACAGTCAGAGTCAGAGACCAGCATCGCCCGCCAACGCCGTCGCGGAACAATCATCGTCACCAAAGAAGAACTTTACTTCGTCAATACAACAACAACAATAACTCGACATAATGCGGCTTTGCCTGTGTGACCATTTTGCTTGCTCTCCTCGCTGTTGATTGCGTTAGTGTTGCCAATTTAGCTTGTTTTGGCTGTGAGAAAATTAGCTGATTTCAGAGAGCAGCGACATTTTCAGCTATTTTTTGTTATTTAGACTATTTGCAAAATATTGAGATACAGCTTAATGATTTTCAATTATTAAGAATAGGCTGAAGATAGGTTGTTTGCAAATGAAGATAGTTTAAGCATCAAGTCTCATTCAACGAAATTTTCCGACAAAACTAGCTTCATTCCCTCCTCAAAAGTTGCCAGCTCTGACTAGCATCGACGTTGCCTTCTTTGCTGCTGTTGTTGTTGGGTTTGATTGATGGCGCTGGCGTTCGCCTTGCCTTTTGATAATGGCGTCGACGTCGCCAGCTACAGTGAAATGCGCGTCAGGTTGTACACACACAAACACACACATATACAATTGACTACATATCTAAGTCGAATCTCATAATTTGACCCAAGAGCAGTTCAGCTTGTTGGCCAACATGTCTGCGGCTGCTTCACTGTTTGCGCCTCCTCTTGAAGGTGGCACCGCCAACAACAACATTTTTGGGGCTGCTGTTGTTTTTGTTGCTGTTGCTGAGTGTGCAAAGTGGTTTGACATTTTCTCGTTTGCTCGTTTGGCTGCTCATTCGCGCCCGAGCATCTCGTGAGCACCGATTTTCGGGCTAGCTTCAAATTCGACTCGAAGTCAGAGCATCACCAACGTTGTTTGCCCGCTACTTGGCTCTCAGAGTGTAGTATGCTCTATGTGTATTTCTTTTATTTTGCATAAATTAAGCATAAGTGTATTTTGTATTTTGCATTCGTATTTGTATATTTGTATTTTCGCCGTGTTATGTCGCTGCTCTCGCTCTTGTTTTGTTTTGCGTCTCGTTTTGTCATCGTTGTTGTCGTGTCGTTGCTTTTGTTTGAACATTCGGAAGTACACCCATTCACCCAATACACTAATACATATTCACAGAGACAGTTATACACTCGTCGTACTTACATACTTATGTATGTATTTGACAGAAATCAGCGACAGCTAACCACCACCATTACCTCTTACACACCTTGCTAACGGTGGGTGTAACTTATTTTATTTTATTTTGTAATTTTTTTTTTCACTGCTGCTGCTTGCCAGATTTACTCTTTTTTCGTGACTTTTCACACACTTCACTCTCGCTCCATATTTGTAATTCGCTTATTTGAATGCAGCGAAAAGGGGTTATATTTATCGACATAAACAGATACATACGTGAGAGGCAAATTGCGGTAAATAAGAAAAAGAAATTGATTGATTGGTACATGTTTTGAGATTAAACTCAAATGAACTTTTTACACTCAACAATGTTTTGAGTCAACATAATAAGCAGAGCGAAAGCTAATTTTCAAATTTATAAAGACCGTTAAAAATCCCTTACCCTAAATGACCTAACGATTAGATAGTAAAGTATTATTAATATTTAAAAGTCAACAATTGCCGCCCTCAAGCTCTTTTCTTGGCATACCTGTTATAAAATCGATTTCAATAGGTTTTATGGATAGTTGGTAAATATCTTATACATAATAAATATAATTAATGTGTATGTTATTGGGTAAATAAATGATGTAATGCTGGTGTACATAAACAAGTTATTAACTCTAATGTGTGCATATCAAGTTAAGATCATGCTAGTGTTAGTATGCAATGTTTACTCAATAACAAAAGGGGTTAGATCAATGCAATGTTTTGTGGTAGATGTAAGTTAGTGTATATGTATGTGTTGTAAGTTATTGTCAGTGTAATTGTGAGGGGAAAAAGACGGTTGAGTGGGTGGGTTTGTCATGGTCTATTAGCGCCCCCTTTTGTAACGCTAAGGGCTATAAGGTAGACGTTAGGGTGTGTGATAAGTAAGGCATGATGTTGCCGATATTTGGGTAAGTTCGTTTGATTCGTATTATATGAGGGATATTTGAGGAGTTATGTTTTTTTTCTGTATGTGTATTTTTTTTTGGTTAAGTATTAAAATATATAAGTTGGCTTTTCACGTACATTGTTCATACTAACCAAATACATGGCCAGCTTGTTGATATCCAAATTGGCCAATTGGCTTACATCGGTGGTGTTAAGTATGCTCAGCATTAGGCTTATATCAGCAGCAGTGGGCATTGCCGGTACTGTGGATCCACCAACTTGTTGTTGCTGTTGCTGCTGCTGCTGCGGTTGCTGCTGTTGCTGTTGGTGCTGCTGATGCTGGCCCATTCCATGCTGTAGCGACGAATTCGAGCCAGAGTTGCCACCAGCTGCGGCGGCGGCAGCAGCAGCTGCAGCTGAAGTGCTTGCACCCTGCGATTGCATCAGAGCCTGCAGACTGCGATTGCTCGAATCAAGTTGTTGTTGCAACTGGCTAACAGTGCCACCCATAACATTGCTGCCAGCTGTGGAATTGCCACCGGCGCCGGCGCTTTGCATCTGCATTTGCATGGACTGCAGGGTAGGTGTGGTTGGCACCGATAGCGGTGGTGTTGATGAGACCAGCGCCTGTAGCTGTTTGGGGGGAGGCGGAGAGAAAAAGATTTGGAGGTTTGGATATTGTTTGGAGAGAGAGTACAATCAAGAGCGTTTAAAAAAAATGTGAAATGATTGAATAGTTTATTTATTCTTCTTCTTCTTCGAGAGAGAAAAACTAGTGAATCAGGTGATTTCCTTTAGGGTTCTTGCAGGTAGTTTTGTTGAATCAGCTGTTGGTTTTGGTTTGGTCGATTTTCAAAGTCAGTCAGTGTTTTTGTTAACAGTTTATTTTTCGGTATTGTTTTCTACGTTTACTCTACTACATGTACAGTTTTTTTTTAGCAAACTAACTACGGCCAACAGCTAAGCAACAAAACTACATACTTTGAATTACTCTGATTGTCCAATTTAAACAGGACACTACGAATTTTGAATGGTTTGTTTTTTGTTTTAATCTTTGGTGTTATTATCAAAATACAAATCAGTAAAGACAGACAAAACAAAAATTGCAAAAGTTAATCAAAAACTTCAAACTCAATATTGATGGTTATCGACAATCCGATCGATCAACACATTTAAAGGCGAATCACACAGAGCGGCATCTAGCGGAACGCATGTGAAACTTTATAGAATTTTTAATATTGGCAACACTTCTTTCACATTGATGGGGAGGCAGTTTTAAATGAGGGTGTTAGATTGAATTAGCTTTTAAGGACTTACCTTGGCTTTTTGTTGTTGCTTGAGCTCCTCTTTCTTGTAGTTACGTTGATAGGCTGTGATGACGCGGCGTAGGCGCGTATTGAGATCCTGCATTGATGGCCACATTGTGGCATCTTCAACAGCGGCCAATGTGGGCGGATAGCTGCCAGCGACACTCTCCTCCTCGTCCAAGCCTAAATTTGAGTTGGAGTTAGCATTTTCGCAGTTTTGAACCGCTGACTCCCCCAACCCAACAGGGGTCGCTGCAGTCGTTGTTGTTGTGGTGGATGATGGATTGGTAATGGTGGTTATATTGGTGGTAGTGGTGGTGGTTGTGGTAGTAGTGGTGATGTTTGTGGTGGTGGTTGCGTTAGTGGTGCATGATTCAGAACCAATCTCGGACGGAGCAATGGCAGCGGCATCATCGGCTTCGCCAACGGCTGACGCAGCGGCATCGTTGCCATTGTTTTGATTTGTTGTGACCCGGGCTTCAACCTCATCGGTCACATCCATTTTATCAGTGTTGTCCAATGCATTGGGCGAACCAGACGCAACAGTTGCTGCTGTTGAGACAGCATCATCATCTTCAGCTGCTGCTGTCGCCTTATCCGCAGCTTTGGAGTCACTTGAGTCAGCATCAGCAGCTGAGCAGAACTTGATGCTGTCTTCATCAGCCACTGTCTCGTTGGATGTCGCTTCATCTTTGTCTTTTGGATTTTCTTTAGAATTTTCTGTTGCATTATCGCATTCTTTATCATTATTTGATTTTGTTTTTGCCGATTCGTTTGGCTTTTCGTTGCCAGCTGACGCTACTGCCGTGGCTTCTGCGTCGACGGCGCTGCCATTGCCCTCGATCGAGGAGGAGGAGTTGACGGTTTGCTCGTTCGATTTATTGGTAGTAGTAGTAGTTGAATTCATTTCGCTGCCTTTATTATTATTTTCGGCCTTATCGCTCTTACCCGACGAACTGGGACGCTCCGGATCGAGCGAATCCTTATTATCGCCGGCCGTTAGCTTGGTAGAATCCGAGTCTTTGGTGGTGGTGGTGCCATCATCGTCCACCTCATCGGCGTCATCATGCTTTGAATTAGCATCGTCCTCAATTCTGTAAATACAATTGAGATCAATATTGAATAATTAAATGACGAATAACTTTACTCGTTTTCTTTTCTTTTGTAAAGTAACTACATAATATTTAGTGTGACTGTTAAATGCTCTTTTCTAAATAATGTAATACAAATTAAATTGTATTGATTTATATTATATAATATATATGTACTTTAAAAATCAACGAGAGAAAAACTTGCAAGATTTTAATTCCGATTTATTTTCTTTTGAGTAATAAAATGCCTTAAACTAATTGGTTTTTATAAACGGTCACACTCAACATAATCAAATTTGATTCCTTTTAGTTTATTTAAAAGTTCTTTCAGTTTGAATTTTATGCTATTAGTAAATAAGCACTTTGAATATATTCCAGCTCCTGTTTTTCGCATATGATCTTGATGGTACCATTCTTTGTCCCATTATTGGCTAGAGACTGGTCTCATTAGTTAGTACTTGTGGCTTATGTGTGGTATTATGAAATGGCAAAGAATGGATTCCCTAATTAAGCATTCTGAAATGTTGGGATATGGATTGGGAGGGTAATGTGGGATACGTAATTGTAAATTTTTTTTATATTTATTTTTCAACAACTTACATTGGCAAATTCGTGACGGCCAAATCGTCACCGGCACCGGCGCCCACATGTGTGACAAAGCACAGATTTGGATCGGCGCGCATTTGACGATACATTTCACAGCCATGTTTGTAGGTTCCAACCAATAGACTCTTATCACAACAAATGGGATTCCACCATGAGGATGGCACTTGATCGGGCGTTGGCGGCGGGCGAATTGGGAGCTCGCTACATGATTGATATATAGATATATACACACACAGACACATATATATATACATATATATATATATATATAAATATATATACATATATATTCATAAAGAGAGAAAGATATTTAGATGTGGGGGAAAAGAAGAATTGAATGAGTTTTTTGTTAAGTACAAATATGTCAATGAAAATTAAATTATTTTCAACAAATTTTATGCAGTTTTTTGGTTGTTGTAAGTCAAAATTAAACAAATTAAAAAACTATAAGAAAAAGCATTTTAAAATTAAACAAATCATAAAACTTGTGTTATTTGTTGTTAATTGCCAATTTGTGCTATAGATTAAAAACAAATACAGACTACAATAATAATGCATCTCAATAATGTTTTATTCTTTTTTTTGTTTTGAAGAAATTTGTTAATTTGAAGAATGCAATTTGCCATATTTGTAGTATATACCGATAATTTGGAATTTGGAATTTTGAATATCGAAAATCATATATGTAGAAATTTTTTTTCTGTGCTTTAAACTTGTAAGTATGTTTTTTTGTATAGAACATATTTCGTTGAACGATCGATGAGGCATGAGAATTTCAAATTCGATTTCCCTAATTCGCCTGATTCGCTTCGGATGGGACAAATGGTGATCGGAGGAGTAGTATTTTTTTTTTGTTTTTTGGGCGATCGTGCGTGCGTGCGAACAGGCGAGCGAGCGAGCGAGAGCGAGAGAGCGAGATGTGTGCATAGATATTACCTTTCCAGATTGGGTGCTAGTAGTTGCTTTGCTTTCATACTGCTTCAATTGTTGTAGATGAGTTGTTGTTGTTGTTGTAGTAGTAGTTGTTGTTGTTTGTTGTGGTTTTTCCAAAAGTTGTCAAGTGATCGTATATATGCACATACATTTATATATAAATATATATACATATTTATATTCGTATTCAAATTAGCAATTAGAATATTCGTCAAATAGGTTCAAGTGCAAAACAAAATACAGCGAGAGAAAAAAATTGAGCAACATTTTATGGTTTTTTTTTTTTTTTTTTTTGATTTTGGGTTAAAAGGTTAGCAAGTTAGAAATATGTAAAAATGTGTTTAAACTGGCAATAGAACAAAACGGTAAAGAATGGGTTATATCTGATCGAAACACTCAGCGAGAGATATACAGAGCGATAGAGAGAGCATTTGAACAACTAGTAAGGAGAGCAAAGTTAGTAACGAGAGTGATAGAACAGCGATAAAAAGCGTAACAAAAGCTCAAAAGTAATAAATCTGCTTATGCTTTATTCAAAACAGAAATATTACTTGGGAGCTTGATAAAGAGTTTCAGGAACTAGCATTTCAAGTTAAACAAATTGGCATTATAAGTTAGATAAAATACTGATAAGATAAGAAATAATTAAACGACTATACAACATGGCAGAACAAAATAAATAATTAAAAATCATAATCATAATAATACAAAATTAAAGTATATGAATAGTATAAAGTATTTTTTGGCACTCCTTAAAGGAGCGCAACAACAATCAGTCAATCAATCAACGACAACAATCATGATGTGATATATGTTATTTTGATGCTGATAAACGCTTAAGACGCCTACCTGATGGGTGTATTATCCTTTATCTGCTGCACTAAATCACCAATGACCTCGTGCTGTATATAATAGAGCATCCGAACGCGCAGCAGAACCCTGTTAAAATCAAAACGTTAATCAAATAAACACAAAGAATAAAGATTAATAAAAATGGAAGAGGGGGAAGAAGAAAGATTTTTGTTAGAAAAAGTTCCAATTGGGATACCCAGCGTCTTGGGCATTTTGTTAGTTAATTCAAATTCGATTCCACACGACTCACTTATTCGCGTGTCTGCCCAGATGTTTCTTGTAGGCTCCCTCCAGATACGCATCTGCATCATATTTTTCCTTCTTGCTCCAATGATTCGGATCATGTATGCTGGTGGGTGGTGCAGGTGGTGTTGCAACAGCTGCAGCCACAGCACTAGCAGTTATACCGCCACCATCCTTATCACCAGAATTGTGAGCAGGTGTTGTATTCCCACTGTTGCTGCCTGATGTAGTTCCAGGAGCTGGCGTCATTTCCTTATTTGATTTACCACCATTGCGTCCTGTAAAATTGGTTTAAAAAAAGTTGCATATTTAGATTAAAGTTCTTTCTTTAACCTTGAGCCGTCTGAATGGGACAAGCTCAACGTATGTGTTTTATAATGATGGATGCATGAGTTGTTAACTTCTTGGTTGAAATGTTTTTAATAGCGTATTTACCAAGAGATTATGTTTTTGATATGGAAAATATATTTGTGTGTTAGCTATAGAAAATTATAAACAATTAATGATTTGAGCTAGATGAAAAGTTGAGTGAGGTGCAAGTTAACTCGCTGATTAAGTAAATTAAAAAATGAGTTTTGATTGAATGTTAAATATGTTAATTGATGTTAAATATATTTTTATATTTAAAGATATTTATTAATCATAAAAGGTTATAGTAAAAGGCATACAATTGCATGGCAACAAAACATACACACACTTTTTCTTTTCATTATTTACCAGTTATTTTTAGGCGTTCGTCGAGTCTCGGTCGAGTCAAGTCAGTTGCTATGTTGTTATTTATAAAGAGAGAGCTTAGGTAATTACACATTAACATTGAACAGACCGTTTTTTGGAGTTGAAGAACACAGAAACCCAAGTTACAAATAGTATCAAATATACAAATAAGTAGTTAGAAGCTGCGGCTCAAAAGTTGACATTTTACTCGAAATTCTTAAGTGGTTGGGTGTAGATGTACTATATAAAGTAATTAGGTAGGTAGTTAAGGTAGTCCAGCCCAGATATATAAATAATGTGTAGGAATTTGTAATTTATTTGTACAATTAAAGTAATTTCTATGTAGTTCGAGGCATCTCGTTTTTTTTTTTTTTTTTAACTCTACCGTCCGTGCAGCAGTTGAAGTGCGTGAATGTATCTTTTACCATACCTTTGGCATTCCTACCTCGTGGCACCAAATTGTGTAGGCCACTATGATCCCTGCTGATTTTCGTCACCTCGCCATCCTCTGTTGGCGTTATCAGATCCCATATGAATGTCTTGATCTTCTCGTCACCCTTGTACACTTGCAGGCAGTAAAGTAGCTGTAGGAGTTAAAAGAATAGACAATGGTTAGATCTGTGACAATAAGAGGTGTAGCGAGTAAGAAGGAGTAACGATTGTTTTATCAGCGAGTTGAGAAGTTGTGTTCTTACTCAGCGAAAACCTTAAGTTTTCTCAATATTAGCATGGTTGGTCATCATTAAACATAGATTGTAGGCTGATATATAAATGGTTATTGAAAAAAAGTTGACTTACAATTATGCGTGCACAGCCTTCAACGTCAATATCGCGCCAGCCGCGCTTAAACGAACCCAATTCCAAGAGTTCCGACCAGCGTCCCCAGCTATAAATGAAAAAACAAAAATGTTTAAAATGTATATCAAAGTTGGCATCTTGTTACTAGTGTTCAAACTTAACGACAAAGACAACACACTCGTATTATATCAAAAACATAAAGTAAAACACGCTAAATTTATTATTTAAAGGATCTTAGACCAAAGGTCCTTTTTGAATCTACTAAAATATAATTAATTTTTTTTGAATCCAACTAACTCAACATGTCGAAGAGCTTATTCAGTGAAACCGATAAAAGTTATGGCTTCGGACAATCAGTTTCGAGAATTCATGTGAACTCGCAAAATCCAACATTTAATGAAGTTGAGGATACGCACGATTTTGACATAGCACCCCTGTCAATGAAGTTCTTTTTGGAAGATTTCAACCAAATGTCAGAGGATGAGCGTACAAATCGTTTGACCAGCTTAGATGCTCTGGAAATGTGGCGAGCTGTTGAAACGGTTCAAAAAGAGTTGGCCATATTCAAATTGGAGAATTATATAATGGTTGATTTCCTGGAAAAAAACGATCCTAAGCTATTGGTCGGTCTACGTCAGCGACGCACCTCAATTATAAAGCGTTTACAGACAAAGCGATCATCTCGCTATGACAACCTAAATCAACAGAGTCGACATTCCAGCTCTAAACGCTCTATGTCTATGTCCATTTACCAGGGTGCATTGAGCACGGCGGGAGAGCGACGCAAAGTGGTCGAACATAAGCTCAACTTTAAGGCCAAAGCCGAATTGGCTGAAAAAGCGGCAACCGAGGTGGAAAAACGCGTGATTGATATTGAGCGAAATGGTAAGTAACTTTTCATTCTAAATCCTAAGTTTTCAATTCTTATCTATTATCGATTTTCAGCTATGGTTGAGGTTAAACAGTTGCGTGCCAAGATTGAGGAACTTCATTTTCGCAGCGAAGAGACAATTGAGACAGAGAAAAACTTTATGCTACACTTTCTGCGCGATGAGCATGATGCAGCGTTTCTGGAGAGTGCCACCGAACGTCAGATTGAACGCAAGCTGCGTAAATTTACGGCAAATTGGTTCAAATGTGCCAGAGCTTTGTTGGGCACAATGCGACTGACGATTGTTTCGCTGCAGGAGACTTGTCAGCAGCATCGTGCCGATCTCATAACCAAAGCAGATCTTAGTGGCATTTTGACAGCCGTGGATTTTGAGAAGTTGATCATTAAACGCACCGAGTTGACCAACGAGCTGGAGGAGAAAAATACACATATGGCGGGGCTGAAAGGTGTTACTGGCAGGACTTCGTTAGCGATGACCGAGGAAAAGCAGGCCATGATGAACTTAGAGACAGAAATGCGTAATGTTATCAATCGCACCGATGAGATAACACGCACCATTAGCAAACTGGAAAAAGAGGTGGCCACCGTCCAGCAAAACAATGCCAAGGATAATGTTATCCTTGGTGATTTACGCGCCCAACTTCAGGAGTACGAGGCACCAAGTGTTACGGAATACATTGAGAGGAAAGAGGAGGCTATATTCTTCGAGAAGGAGGAGAAAATGTTACAGCGCAAGATCTATATACTAAACATGAAACTGAACAACGTAATGCGTCGTTGCCGTTACCGTGAAGACTAATGTGAATAAATGTGTGGTTTGGGTTTTTTGTTTTGGAACTTACCCGAAGGACAACAGACCCTTCTCCACCTTGAAGCACTCTGACTTGGCCCAGTTGCCATACTGTATTTCCTCCAAGCCCAATGCGGCCAATGCATCCCGCTCCCGGGGTATATACTCATCGTGTCCCTTCTTCTCACGGGCGCGATCGCGTTCACGTTTCTCCTTGCGCCGACGTGATCGGAGACCTGGTGAAGAAAGTAAAGAAGATGAATAAGTATTTTTATACGTCTTCCTATAGGAGAACACCCTTGGCACTTACCTATGCCGCCCTCTTCATCGCTGTTCTCATTTGACGAGTCCTCCGAGTTGATTTCCATGACATCTTCATGACCATAACGTTTGATTTGTGTACGTCTTCTTGGCTCAGAGAGTACCAGATCCTCAGTTTCATCACGTTCACATGCATCCGGGTCAATGTCCACACGTTTGGCCCACTTGGTCCAAAAGTCAGGATCATCGATGGTAATATCAGAGCGATTGCCTGAAGCAGCAAATGAGGCTTTCGAAAAGGTTGAACCCTTCTCCGACTCCATTGTAATGACCTGAGTACGTCTCTTTAAGATCGAGTCGATATCTTCTTCACAGAACTTATCGCCAGCATTATCATCATCCATGACAGCACCATAGGCGCCCTTTTTAAGCAGATCTTCAATCTCTTTTTTGGACAACTGCTTGTTGTTGCC
This sequence comes from Scaptomyza montana, assembly GCA_018904305.1. Classification (NCBI taxonomy): domain Eukaryota; kingdom Metazoa; phylum Arthropoda; class Insecta; order Diptera; family Drosophilidae; genus Scaptomyza; species Scaptomyza montana. The sequence goes on along the minus strand of JAEIGR010000037.1, from coordinate 81,744 downwards.
ATCCTTGGAGCCATGCGTGTTCATGGACTGCAGCACAGCTTTGTCCAGACCCAGTTTCATAGATGCCTTGTCAAACATCTCACGTTCGTAGGTGTTGCGACAAAGCAAACGATAGATTTTAACCATCTTACGCTGACCAATACGATGACAACGAGCTTGTGCCTGCAGATCGTTCTGTGGATTCCAATCGGAGTCGTAGATTATAACGGTATCGGCAGCTGTCAGATTAATACCCAAGCCACCAGCTTTAGTGCAGAGCAGAAAGACAAAACGATCGGAGCCAGGCTTGGAATAACGATCGATAGCTTCCTGTCGCAAATTGCCACGAATACGTCCATCGATGCGCTCAAACGGATACTTGCGATAGACCAGATAATCCTCAAGGATATCCAGACAGCGCACCATTTGACTGAAGATCAATACGCGATGTCCATTTGCTTTGAGTTTAGGTAATAGTTTATCAATTAAAACCATTTTGCCCGCAGAGAGAATAAGGTTCTTATAGTAGGATTCGGGATCTTCGCCGTGTTGAGCCTTAAAATCATATTGTATTTGCTCCTCGGCACCATTGAGCAGGTAAGGATGGATGCAACATTTACGCAACTCCATCATGGTATTCATAAGATTGGGTATATTCGCAGAGGTAGTGCCTTTCTTGAGGAAACTAAAGTTTTGTTCCAGTATGCCACGATAATATTTCTTTTGTATATTCGTTAACTCCACCTCAATGATGGTCTCCTCTTTGGGCGCCAGAGATTTCTCCACATCGTCCTTGAGACGACGCAACATCATGGGTTTAAGGAGCACTTGCAACTTATTGACTTCCTCCTCAGTGCGGAGACTGCCAAATTCAGACATAAACTCCTCCTGCGAGGAGAACTGATTTGGCTCCAGGAAATTCAACAGCGAAAACAGCTCGCTTATGTTATTTTGTAATGGTGTTCCCGAGAGTAACACACGGTGCTCTAGATTCAGTTGACGTAATCCCTCTAACAGTTTGCAATTGCGATTCTTAAGACGATGTGCCTCATCGATGACGCACAGACGCCAGTTAAATTGTTTCAGATCCATATAATCGGTGACAATCATTTCAAATGTGGTAATCAACACATTAAATTTGATAGGCTCCTTGAGCACCTTGCCACTATCTGTCTTGTAGTAGAACTCATAGTCCTGAATCATTTGTTTGCTTGTCACTGAACCATGATAAACCACAACATTCATATCGGTCCAGCCTTCGAATTCACGCTGCCAATTGGGTATGGTCGAGAGTGGTGCAATCACTAGGAATGGTCCTCTTATGCCATACTCATAGACTGAGTGGACAAAGGTCAAACTCTGTATGGTCTTGCCCAGACCCATTTCATCGGCCAGTATACAATTGTGGGAATTATACCAGGAGAACTTTAACCAATTCAGACCCTCCAGCTGATAGGGTCTTAGGCTATTGCCTGCTTTGTAGATTGGAGTCTTCTCCAGTTTCTTCCACAGCTCGGGATGCGGACGCTTGCGACTCTTCCATTCACAGCGCAGTGGAGTCTTATTGAAGCGCAAATATTGCTCAATCTTATCGTTATCAACATCCTCCTCTAACTCCCAAGTGCAATCTTCATAGGGCAGTGATTTCCACTTAACCAAATAATGTTTGGTTGTCTCCCCGCTACTCTCATCTGTGTGCACAGACATATCTAGCACACGATCTACTTCGATAAAGTCTTGATTGAAGGGCTCCTCTTCGATATTTTCAAAGATATTGATCTGTTGAGCCTGCTTTTGTTGGAAGCGACGTATTTTGGCGGCAACGCGACGATCCCCCTTGAGCAGTTCCTCTTCAGTACGCCATTCGCAGTGTAGATAACTGAAATTGCGATACTTGACGAAGTATTCCTCGACATCGATAAAGACGGGTTCGGGCTTATCATCCTTAGAGTCGCCATCTTTTGACTTGTCGTCCTCTGTTGATTCTGTCTCATCTTCTTTTTTCTCAGTCGACTTTGTTTCTGCTGTCTTCTCTTGGTCCTTATCGCTCTCCTGCTCCTTCTTTTCTGCCTTGGCTTCATCTGCGGATTCGGCATCAGTTTCGGTTTTAGCCCTATCCTTGTCTGTTGCCTCTTCTTCCTTAACTGCAGCATCAGTGCCTTCATCTATATCCATTTTTTCCGCAGATTCCTTTTCTTTTTCAGTTTCCTTTTCTTTGTTCTCTGTGTTCTTTCCCTCTTCTATTTTTGTCTCAGCTGGCTTTGCTTTCTCTTCATCAGTCTTGGCCTCTGAACCTGCCTCTGCTTCTTCATCTTCTTCATCGTCTTCTTCACTTTCTGGCTTATCTGATTTCTTTGTTTCTTCTACAGCTTTATCAGTGGACTCGTCAGTGTCCATTTTATTATCTTGCTCCTCCATTTTGGAAGTTGCTTCAGTAGATTTTTCAGTTGGCTCTGATTTGGGTGATACAGGTTTTACATCTACTTCCATTTTCTGCTCTTCATCGGTTTTCTTCTCTTCGGTTTTAAGCTCAACCTCCTCCTTAGTTTCATCCACTTTTGTGATTTCTTCTTCAGATGTGGATTTCTCATCCTTGTCTTCGGATTTATCTGTGGTCTCAGCGGACTTTTCTGTATCAGTTTCTGTCTTTGCCTCTGTTCCACCTTCTGCTTCGGCATCTTCCTCTGCCTTTGGCTCAGGCGTCTTCACTTTGGGTGCTTCTGGTATAAGTTCACGTTTACCCATTCGTACGGCCAAGACTAACTGAACCACCATGCTGTCTTCATCGCCTGTATTGATGTACACGTAGTTGGGTTTTGAGGACATTGCAGCTGCTGCGGCGGCGGCGGCTGCTGCGGCATCGCTAGCACTTTGTCTGTCAGCCTTCTCCACTGCTGCCGATGTGCTAGAACTGGCCTCCAGTTGACTACTTGTATCGTCTGTAGCCAGCACTTGTTTCTCTTCACCAGCTGAGCTACCTGCTTCCCCTTCGGCTCCAGATTGTGGTTCGGTCTTCTCCACATCGCTGCCGGCATTTGAATTTGCCGCATTCGCCGAGGAGGTGGATTTCTTTTCCTTCTTTACAGGGGATGCCACAAGCAACGAATTCTCATCATCAGAGAATCTAAGCATCACATCATCAATGTATTTCTTACGCTGTGTGTTACGCGACGAACGTCGCTTATTTGAGTCGAGTTCGGAATCCGGGGGCGGTGATGGTGGTGGCGTACGATCCAAAGTATCATCCTCGCCATCCGATTCGGGCACAATACGTCCACGATTGCGTCGCTTCTTAAGCGCTTTGGCGCTCAGTGAGCCACGATTCCGACGAGCACTTCCACCATCCTCAGTCGATGCGTTACGACGACTGGAACGCGCTGTGGAACGCTTGCGGTCTCGTCGACTACTGGGCGTGGTTGCAGCATCACCTGCAGAGTCGGGCACTGAATCGACTGTCTCATCACCGGCTTCGGCATCCTTGTCTTCATCATTGGCGGCGCGTGGTATCTTCGAGACAGGTATATCATCATAGTCGGGTGATTCACCATCTACTCCAACGCTGCCGGCGCCAGCTGAGGTTTCAGCTTCACCATCGCCTCCTGACTTGGGCACCAAGGGCTTATTATCCTCCTGTTCACTGCCCTCGCCCGTCTGCTCGGCTGCATCGTCGCCAAATGGTTTGCGTCGTTTACCAACACTGCCACGTTTACGTGCAGCTCCTGGTGTCTCGGTTGAGTTAGGATCATTGGGATCACGCTGCTTCTTCACCTTGGGCGTGCGATCACGTGGCGGCTTGTTGGGATCCTTGGGTGTGCGTGGCTTACGCGGCTTCTTCTTCTTGCCGCTGCCATCAGTGGAAGTGTCTAGCTCATTGGCTGAATGCACATCCTGCGACAAATCACCCATGCCCTCACTGTACTCCAGCATACCCACAACACTAGTATCACCCGCTCCCTGCGTCACACAATCCTCGGAGACGGGCAACTGGGTAGTTGGTATGACACTGCTGCTGCTTGTTGCACTGGCGGATGCGACAACAACATTTCCACTGATATCCATCAGTTCTTGATGCTGTGATTGCTGCTGTTGTTGCTGTAGTGCAGCAGCAGCAGCTGCTGCTGCCGCCGCTTTATCGCCCTTCTTGGCACGCGGTTTACGTGGCTTATTGGCGCTCTTGCCCCGACCACGTCCCGTTGTGCTCGAGACCTGTGGACTCTCGACCATTTGATTGTGAAGGGCAGCGGTGCCATATGGAAGTGGTGGCATGCTCTGATACAGCAGACACTGTGGTCCACCGGCACACTGTTCGGCCAGTTCGTGTTGCTGAAGAAGATTGAGGCGTTCCTGCAAACGCATTAGCTTTTCCTGATGCTGAAGCTCGTGTCCGGGTGGCATGCAATAGAGCTCCTGAATCTGTTGCTGCAATGCGGCAATCTCTTGCTGATGCAATATGGGATAGGGTGGATACAAGCCTGCTGCAGCGCCCGGATATGGTGGCAGCATGGGCGGCATATGTGAAGTTGGCGTTGGCTGTGGCACTTGTGTTGCTCCACTGCCAGCCGTTGCGGCATCATAACCAGCTAAGGGGAGCGGTGGCAGTGGCAAGCCCATAGTCAGCGGCGTCTGTTGTGACATTGTAAGACTCAAGTCCAATTGTGATTGCGTTTTTTCGTCACAGATTTCTTCAGCAGATTTGCTCTCATCCGCTGCAAGTTCGGATAGCGTTTGTTGAGTTTGCTCGGCAAGCATATCTTCAGTGTTCAACGGCTGTGGCTTGGTGTTGCATGCCTCATTCTGCTGTTGCTCATCTTGTGCCGGCAGCGTTGTATCACTCAATGTGTCTGTAAGTGTCTTGGACACACTGCTATTCTCATCCTGGGCCAGCTGGGCACATAAATCGCTAGCAACACTTGTTGCCTGCTCCGTCGGCTCACAGACACTCTTCTCAAATTCCACATTCGATGATTGTGAATTACTATCGAGCAGTGCTGCTGCCGCTGATGCAGCATTTGAGGCAGCTGCAACAGCTGCAGCACTTGTGGAACTCATTGAATTGTTGTCAAAAAGTCCAACATCCACATTACTCACATGATGATGTGTAGAATCCGAATTGCTGCTCAGCATATTGTTGGCAACTGCCTCCATGGAAGAGAGGATTGATGGTTGCTGATTCGCTGAGTTGCTGTTGATGCTGCTCTGTGAGTTGCTATCGTGCACGGAAGTTGGTTGATTGTTAACAATGCTGTTGGTGCTGCTGTTGCTGCTGCTATTGTTGCTATCATTAGCGGCAACTGCTAATGTTGAGGAATCATTTGAGTTTGCTGTCTCATTGAGTATGCTGCTCAAATGATGTGAGGGTGTTGCTGGTGTTGGTGTGACAGGTTGTTGTTGTTGCTGCTGTTGCAATTGTTGCTGTCCCTGTTGTTGTTGTTGCTGCTGATGTTGTTGTTGTAGCTGGGGTATAGGCGAACTGACATGTGCTGGCGACATTATGTGTTGTGTTGCAACTGACACTGGTGTTTCAGTTGCTGCCTGTTGTTGTTGTTGCGTATCAGCTAAGATATTGGCAAATGCATCAAATTGCTGATGTTGCTGCTGCTGTTGATTGCTGCTTTGCTGCTGCGCATAGCTGGGCAAATGTGATTGCTGCTGATGTGGCGACTGTTGCTGATGTATGGGTGACAAATGTTGCTGCAGTTGTTGATGTTGTGGCTGCTGCTGTTGTTGCGTTGCTTGAGCTGCGCTCGTTTCTAGGCTTGGTTGCTGTTGTTGGTGTTGTAAATGAAGCATGCTGGGCAACGTTTGTTGATGCAATGGCGAGACATTCAACTGCGATTGCTGACTGCCACCCACAATATCATTAATGGAATGCTGCAGTTGCTCATTCAGTTGCTGTTGTGCCTGCTGTTGTTGTTGTGCCTGTTGTTGTTGTTGCTGCTGCTGTTGTTGTTGCTGCTGTTGTTGTTGATGTTGCTGTTGTTGCACAGGTGCTGGTGGTGCCGCCTGCACTGGCTGTTGTTGTGCGGCGGGCGGAGCTTGTGGCTGCTGTGTGGGCACTGGAACGGGCACTGAGACCGGTACAGGCACCGGAACCTGCTGTCCCATACTCTGCCCGTACATTAGCTGATGTTGTTGATGTTGCGCTGCAGCTGCGGCAGCAGCAGCAGCTGCTGCTGCTGCTTGGGCGGCCTGCGCTGCCTGTTGCTGCTGTTGCATTAGAGCATTAGCTTGCGCCTGCTGTTGTGCTGCCGCTGCTTGTTGTTGAGCCTGTTGCTGTTGTTGTTGAGCCGCCTGTTGTTGTGCCGCCTGTTGTTGAGCCTGCTGTTGTTGTTGCTGCTGTTGTTGTTGTTGCTGCTGTTGTTGTTGCTGCTGCTGGGGTGTTGGTGGTTGCTGCTGTGGCGCCACCTGCTGCTGCTGCATTGCAGCCATGTGCGCCGGCGCACCCCATTGCTGATGATGTTGGGGGGAGGGAGAGGCGGGCATGCGTGGTCCCATCACAGCAGCGCTGCGATAGGATGACGGATAATCCATTGGCGGCAGTCCATGCGCCTGGCCTGGCATTACCATTTGTTCCAGTGCTTGCAACGTATTGACTGGCGGTACACCACCAACAGAAGCTGTTGGTGGCACCTTGCCACTGCCACCGCCCACACTTGCCGCTGACACACTGGGCGGTTGTGGGCGTGGCGAGGGTAATCCAACCATGCCTTGTATACTGTGCTGACTGGGTGAATTAACCTGCTGCTGTTGCACCTGTTGCTGCTGTTGCACTTGCTGTTGTTGCTGCTGCTGTGTTGGCGGCTTGGCAGGCGAGACGCCTACGGGTCGTGGAGACATTTGAGGATGTGGCGACATGGTTGGCGGACGCGGTGACATTTGCGGCGAGAGCTGTGGAAACGCTGCACGATATTGTGGCGATGAGTTGAGCTGAGCGGCCGCCTGATGCTTGCTGCTGGACATGTAGGGTGGTGCGCTCTGCTGTTGTTGTTGCTGCTGTTGTTGTTGTTGCTGTTGTTGGGCCTGCTGCTGTTGTTGTGCCTGCTGCTGTTGCTGATGATGACTGCCATAGCTAGGCGGCATGCCCATGTGCGGCGGTGGCAATACTGCGCCTGGCAACTGCTGCTGTTGCATTAGGCTAACATGATTCGGTTGCTGCTGCTGCTGTTGTTGCGCCTGTTGCTGCTGCTGTTGTGTCTGCAATTGTTGCTGCTGTGCACTAGCTAAATGCGCAGCCTGCTGCTGCTGCGCAGTTAGATGATGCGTTGGTGGCGCTGCACCGGGCACAACATGCTGACCATATGCACTGGCTTGATCCAATGCCGCATGCCCATATCCCACATGTTGGGGTGCTCCTCTGCCAGGCTGATGTTGCATGGGACTACCGTAGGGACTATGCGCATACGCTTGCGGCACTGCTGCTGGTTGTGCTGCTTGCGCTGGTGCACCGGGATACAATGGATGCTGCCCTGGGGCCTGGGGATAATGCTGCGGCAAACGAGCCTGCTGCTGACTCTGTTGCTGTTGTTGTTGCTGCTGCTGGACTTGCTGCTGTTGCACTTGCTGCTGCTGCTGTTGTGGCGTAGGTGGCTGTTGCTGCTGTTGTGGCGCTAAGCTCCCATAACCAGTGGCACCCAGTGCACCCATCATATTCTGTTGTGCTCCATAGGGCACCAGTTTCTGTTGCTCCTGCTGTCCATAGGCGGGCATATGCTGGCGATAGGCACTGGCATTACTCTGACGCTGCTGCTGCGTCGGTGGCGCCACTGCCTGTGGATGCCCGTAGGCACTTAGCCCAGCCCCAGGATAAGCAGCCGCTTGTCCCGGCACCGAGGGTGCCGCACCCCAGCCACTTAGGTCACCCATGCCAACGCCCATGGCTGCATGCTGATCGGTGGCCCCCAGCCCGTACAAATTCTCCGCCGTTGGCTGGTACGATGGATATTGTGGCTGCTGCTGTAGCGGATGAGGGGCCCGATGACGCGGCGGATAGCCGCCCGGTGGGCCCATCGCACGGGGATTTGCCGCTGCAACGGCTGCTGCTGCTGCGGCCGCATCATAACGGTAATAGGGATCTCTATAAAGTTGAAAAAAAAGAAAGAGAATGGGAAAACATAATTTAAGCAAAATAAGACAAATGAGAATGTTTTCACGATTTCTTTTATGATACGGCTATCCTACACAAGTCCATTTTTTCTAGCCAAGAATAAAATAATATAATGAAAAAGTTATCAACACTCATCACAATCATTTAGAAGATTATTTCGCAATAATACAAATGAAAACCTATCAATCTACCCTTCAAATGTTTCGAAAACACATTAAACTATGTAGAAAATAACACTTAGCACCCAAATGTCATATAAGATAAAAAAAAAAAAAACTCACCCTTGATGATTGCCGTGAAACATATTTTGTGCATTTCCATCCATCAGATTTTTGAAACGCAGCGCACACAGAAATGTCCGTTACGCGTCAATGGACGCGACGCTGCTGCGTTTTTCGTTCACGTTTGGTTGTCGATTGGCTTAATTTTGATGCTGCTCTCTGCGCGTGGCCGTTGTTAAAAGTTATTTGGTGAGGGGAGGAATGGAGAGTTAGTTGGGAGTTTGACGCTCACCACGATGTGTGGATTGTTACGGTCGACACGCAGGTTCACTCATTTAACCACGGCGCAAATGCTAAAGACCTCAAAATTCGCAAAAAATTTTGGATATTTCACGCGATTTTATATTTTTGACGGTTTGTGGTCGGTGTTAAAATATTTTGTTTCTTTAAGCTTGTTTTTCTATCTAACTAAACTTAATTACAGCTTATGTGCTTTATTTTTATCTTTCTTTTATTTTATAGTGTATACACATTTGTGTTTGTCCTTTTTGTTGTATTTGTGATTGTTGTTGTATTTGTTGGTTTGCACACCAATTCATGGCCGACCTTTGACATATTCGCAGTGAAACATTTGCTCACAGCTGTAAGCAATATTTGAAGAGAAATATTAAAAATATGCAAAACCAATAAGTGTTGAAAAAAAATATATATATAATTGCGTAAAACGGTAAATTTTGTGATATATTGAGCGTCTTTTAAACGTCGATTCTGTAAAGATAAGAACGAAAACAAAAATAATTAGTTTATTTATTAACCCTTAAGACCAAACACTACATTAAAAATATATCACTATATTTAACTAGGATATGTTATATCTTAGGTTTACAATTTAATTTATTTATTTTGTCACTTTAGTTATCCATTTATTTTTATTGATCCGCGAACAGTTCATTTATCTTTTTGTTTTTTAATAAAAATGATTTTAAATGGCAAAATTTTTCTACTATTTATCGAGTGATAACACTATTTATATACACATAAATACTTAATTATACTGTACACTAAGGATTATAAGGTTGCAGTCACATCAACTTTTAAGGGGAAAAGCTATACGCTTATGAATTTCATCATTAACACATATAACGTACAGTTTGACCCCCTAAACATTTGAGTGTTGTCCGTATCAAACAAAAACTACACACACAACACATGATATAAACACGAAACTAGATTTGTCGATAGCATTTGGTGTTAAGATGATGTTAAAATCTTCGAAATTGTCATAGCTTTTAAGTTTGGCTGTACCCAAATACCGTTAAACCATCCCCCAAAATGTACACGTAACACCAAACAAAAGCCTCATATTTGAGACGGATAGAGTTGGAAAAAGGGGGGCACAAAGGAAAGTGTAGCCAATTAATGTGGCATGGATTAAGATTGGTCGTTTTCTTAGCATGTCGACCATGAGATCTGGGTGTGAACCCCTTTTTCTTGGAGGCTGTCGTGAATATTCTTAAGGATTGTATTGAGTGTTGTTTTTTGGTGTTGTTGGTTGGTGGGTTGATGGTGACACATCTCTTTGCAGTAAGCAAAAACAATGGCAACTCTATCGATTTTTCGCATTGTCTGCAAAGGTTTTAGACCAAAAATCCAAAGTAGCAGCAAGCAAAACAAGAATGAATAAAAAAAGAAAACACAAACACTCAAAAAATAATTCAACAGTGATGCGGGTGGTTTCAGTTGGGCACGGTTGTTTTTTCTGTGGCACGTTGTTGGGGATAGGATGGAGTGGGTATGGGTAAGCTGTAATGCCCAAAAGATATGCAAATGTTGCTAACAGCAGCCAAAGGTGCGGGGCATCTGTGTGCGAGTGTTTGTAAATGGAAAGTGTAAGCCAAAGTAAAAAGAAAAAGAGAGACACAAAAATTAGAGATGGGCACGTAAAAAACGTATTCAACACGAAGTATATATTAAAAACACACACACAAATTACACATTAACAAATTATGTACAATTTATAAATAATCGATTTAAGGTACATATAACAGCGTTACTCTTACAACATTCTTGATTTACTTTTTCGTGACACGACACGCGCTCAACTGTAAGGCAAAACTACATTGGTTGAAATAGTACATATGAATTATGCATTTAGTAAGTAACACACATACATCTGTACAAACAAACACAACTACACGAAAATTTGCGCTATGTGTATTACTGTTATAAGAGCAGCGCACATATTTTGCTTGCTGCTAGACAGCTAGGCAGTCAACCAACCACAGTGGCAACACTAACTCACAAAAACACACAAACACAACCTATACACACACAGACACATCTCAAAATCTATGTAGAGTGCATGACACGAGCTTAGGCTTTTGCCTTACCCTCCATTTTCCTCCTCCCACTAAGAGACTAAGGCATATCCCCGGACTCACTCCCACCAAAATAATTACCTTCTTCGCACTCGCTCTCATTGGGCAATCATTTAGTCAGTCGCCGTTATTGTTGATGTTGTTGTTGTTGTCCGTAATCAATTACATTTTGCTTTTGCAATTTCAGCTATTTATTTATTTAGTTTAAGCTTTTTTTCCATTATTAGTCTAGGTATGTGTGAGTTTGTATCTAGCAGATAGCTATATATGCATACATATATATGTATGTTCATACGTATAGATATATGTATGTATGTATATTTATTTGCATGTATCACAGCTACATGTCATTGAGTTTACTTTATTTTTTTTTTCTTCTCTTCTGGCTTTTGCTTCGTTTTTTTGGCGTCGCCATCGTAGCCGTCAAGTAATTGCAAAAACAATAAACTAAAAGCAATAGTAATATGTAAAACAACAACAACAACAACGACAAAAACAGCAACGAAACAAAAGCATCTGAAAAAATTGTGAAATTATATTGTTTGTTTGTATGTACTATGTGCGCAACTGTACTTTTGTTTTAAATAAGCGAAAAATCGATTAAAGGTGATAATAGACAAGCAAATTTCTGTGTGTCCAACTTGGCTGACGAAAACAACAACAGCAGAAATAATAATGTGACTATTGCTGCTGCCGTCGCCTCTGCTGCTGCTGACCCGACGAGAACGTCGCAGCCGCGATTGACGTTTGGTTGTTGTTGTTAGCTTTGGATTTGTCTCTTCGTTTTTCTTTTATTGTGCGACAATTTAATGGGCCGTAAAACAGTTCAGTTGAGAGAGATGCCCAACATCTAGATTTTTTTGTTGCTCTATGCCAGCAGAATCAGCGCCTCAAGTAGTAGAGTGCATTTTGCATGTTAATCGATAACAATACGGCATGCCAAAATACAAATGCAACCACAATTAGTAACAGCAGCTCATAAAAACGACTTTAATGGCAAAAGATTAAAACAAGTAAAACTCAACATTTAACTACCAACAATAAAAGAGGAATATGATTAAATATTTTGCAAGACACCAACAATGGAGCGAACGGCGAACGCACAAAAGGTTCATTCACCTTGTCCAAAAAGTAAACACAAAAATTGTTGTTTGTAGACATTTGAGCTTTGCTTTTGCCAGCGTCTTTCGTTAGTTTTATTTTTATTTTTTTTGTAAGTGTAACCAACATTTGACCCATAATAAATAATAGAAGGAATGGAATGGAATGAGACTGGAATGTGTGTGTGTTGTTGGTGTTCTGGTGTCACTCAAAGCAGCAGCAGTAGAATATCAGAATAGAAAGAAATGCGCGTCTACACATGTACATACTACATATGTATGTACATATAAACATTGCTCTCTAATGGCAATCAAGTCAAGTAGTCAAGTGGCTTTTGGCATGTGTATGCCGGGCACTAACAGTAACTAAAATAAATATATATGTATGAATAAAAAAAAAGTACAGTTGGTTTTTGTAAGAAAAGCAACAGCAACAAGCAGCAGCCAGTCAGCCAGCCAAAGAGGCAGATGATGGGTGCTGCGCCGCGCGCACACATAAAAAATGGTAATAAAATAGGTAAAATAACAGCGACAGCTAGAGCCACACAACGTTTTGCTCTTTGCATTTTTTTTTTTTTGCTGTTTTTGGATAAGCCAAAGAGTGGTAATACGGCAACATAAATTACAACACGTCGTAGCTTTTGAATGTGTAACGGTGCATTTTATGACGAGCCTGAGACCCCCAACAAATTGGGTAGCAACACTGCCTTTTGCTGCAGACATTTATTCAGTTCACTTAACTTAGAGAAGTTAAAACCGACAGGAATAGAACAAAAACAAATAAAACAAAAATTTGACGCCATGTTTCCCGCTAGAATTGCCAAAATAATACGACAAAAAAAAAACGTGTAGAACAAATGGTCATAGCCTGACCCGATTATCGAGTTAAACTGTTGTATAAAATTTGCACCTGGACCTAAACCGGATAGTGCTATTGTGTGCAATAACAACAACAAACACGCACACACTTACATCAGAGGTGAAACAAACTTGCAAACAGCCGCTGTGAGAGCGCTACGAAACGACAAAGAGAGAGAGAGAGTGCACGAACGAGAGCCAGCAAAACGAGAGCAAGAGAGCACTGAGCACAGCCGGCTGTGTGAGAGAGCGGCAATGGCGAGTAAAAAGAAGACAACAAAGAAGGAAAAGAAAAAACAGCCCAACAAGTGAAAAAAAAACAACAACAACAAAAAGTCTGACAAAAGCATAGCGTGCGCTAAAGAGACAGCCAAAAGCGAAATTACAAAAGCAAAGCAAGTCTATCACGTGCTGCCATACAGCCGATAGAGAAACCAAGAGGCGTGCGAGGAGGTGCGGTGTGGTGGGTTGGATTGGAGCAATAGCAACAACGTGTGCCGGCCTTTGGCGGCAGAGACTGAGCGAGCGGCAGCGACGCCAACTGAGGCGCCAGCGTTATGTTAGACAGATGGCCGGCACAATGTTGGGAGCTGGCGACGACGACGGAGACTGAACGTCAGCGGCGGCTTTCGTATAGAAAGAGCGTCAAAAAGAGACGGCCAATTGACAAGAGCAGTCAAAACAAAAATGCGAATGAACTAAACGAAAAACATGGCAAAATAGACGAAACGATTACTTTTGGAACTGCCAGAAAATGATTTGTATTTGTGGTGTTGTTTTAGATTTATTAGTTAGTTTGAAGAATGAAAATAAAGCGGGTGTGATGGGGAACGCTGAGAATACATGTACGTACTTATCTCGATGCAGGGAGAAAAGCGAAATCAGAGAAAAGGCCTGCGACCATTTTTTAAATGTAACGAACGCGCGTCGCGTAGATATAACAAAAGCGTGTGTAGCAAAGCAAAGCAAGGCAGTCAGCAGCCATGATGGCGAGAATGGCCAGCGACGATGATGATGATGATGATGACGAAGACGACGACGGCGACAAGTACAAAACACGTATTAAGTATGCATGTGTATGTATGTACCAGAGTGTGTTTGTGTGTATTGGAGATTCGCATGATTCGTGCAAATTCGCCGCATAGTTGCCCTGTTGGTATGTTTGCTCTTGTTGTTGCTATTTTATTCGCATATCGTTTAAGTACGCGCGACTTTGTGTGTGAATGTGTGAGTATCTGTCATGGGCATGGGCTGCTTGTGTTTGTTTTTGCCTGCGTGTGCATATGTGTGTGTTGGTGCGTTGGGGTCGTCGTCGTTCATATGTTTTTGCTTGTTGTTTGGTCGGTTTTGATTCGGTTTTGGATGGATGATATGGTTTGGCTTTGGATAGCCGCTGCCTCTGCTGCTGCTCCTGTTGTTGTTGCTGTTTTTCATCCATACATTTGCCCGCTCTCTCCATTTGCCGTTTGGCTCTCGCGAACGACGACCGGTCATGCATGAGTGTCGGTGTGTTTGTTTGAATGTGTATATTTGTGTGTCGAAGCGCTTTTGCTGTGCTTCGATGAATTGTTTGCTTCATTTTTTTTTTTGTGTTGTTTTGCTGTTGTCGCCATCGTCATTGTCGTTCTCATTTGCACGTCACATAAAAGCGCGTTAGTGGTTTTATTACAGTGGTCTCTCGCAATCGCGGAATTAGCGAATATTGAAGTTGTTTAAATTTAAAATACTATATTCTTTGGTATTGTATTAGTATTTATGTTCTACTTGTGGCATATGAAGAAAAGCACTTTTAGTTGCTAGAACTAGTAAAATTTTATTCACCTCAAGTTGCTAGTGACCACTATGCCTCAATTTTTCGCCGCAGCTCCACCAATACACAAACAAATACCCAAAAAGCAAATGCCTTGCCTTCCCTTTACCCACACCATATTCCCTCTCACTCCTATTCTCTTCTTTCACTCTCTCAAATGCAGGCGTCGTATACCAGTGTTGTTGTTGCGGGGGGACGATACGTTGTTTGGGGACGCGTGTGACGGTTTTTTTTATATTTCTTTCCTTTTTTATTTTATTTTTGTTCGTACTCACTTTTGCCGGCTGCCCAACCAAAAGAGTTGATTGAAATTATTTCAGCTTTGAGTGTGTGTGCGTGTTTTTGTGTTTGAGTGTTCGGTTTTCGCTCAATTCATTTGACTGTGTATGATTGTGTGTGTGTGCTCGTTCATTTTTATTTGCTGGCTGAGTGACTGACTGCTGGCAGCGGCCGCCTTGCGCATTTCTGTGTGTGTGTGTATCTGCTTTTGGTTAAAGATACATAATTATTTCTAAAAAGCATTTTCTGCCTTGCCATTGTTGTAAATTTCTCGAAATTTCACGTTTCGCTTTTGAAAAGCGTTCGCATTCGCATTTGACATTTCATAACCGCACCCAAATTAATTAACTTAAAAAAAATAGAATAATAATATAAATGTACTCATGCTGAGGTATCGACTAAGTACATAAATGTGTTTGTTTGTGTAATAAATATTGGCTGTTCAAACTCACCTCTCTTTGCTGCTAATCCATTTTGTTGTAGTTGTACAAATTGAATACTTTTATGATTATACTTTCTGTACTGAGTTTTTTTTGTTTTGCGCGATTGACATGAGAGCGGCGAACCTATCGATAGTTATGCATGCAGCGCCATTTGCCTTATGCGACGGCAACGACGACGACATCGAACAACTTTGAAATGTGAATGATGACGAACAATGACGGACGGGGCGAGAATGCGAATGGCAACGACAACAACAACAATGATAATTCGAATGTAGATACACGGAGCAACACATGCAAAATACTAATTGTAGCATACAATTGCAATAACATCACCAACTGAAATGCCTATGAGGCAGATGAAGAAGAGGAAGACCAAAACGGCAAATGGCTGAAGTAGTAATAACAGCAGCACCAGTCAAAACTACAAAAGCGAAACGACTGAGGCTGCTTCTTCTTCTTTCTGTTGCTGCGACTTGAGCAAATAGCTTGCTCACACACACACACATTTGTGCGATAATTACAATTAAACATGATATATGTACATTGGGGCTCACAAAGAAATCGATAGATATTGCTGGAAAAAAAAAAATGTTGAAGCAGACGTGAAAACGTTTGTGTAATTGGAAAAGGAAAACCAGCCATGGAAGTGGGGGCACATGCAGAAGCAGCTAAAAAGAAGTCATGGAAACAAAATTGAAAAAAAAAAAATTGTTACAGCCGCCGCAGACGACGAGACTACGACTGCTGCTCTCGGCGCCATCAACGACAACGGCAGCAGATGTAGCAGTAGCAGCGGGTGCGACGACGAGCGCATGAAAATGTACGCTCTCATCAATTGCGCATAGTGTGAGAGATAGAGAGAGAGAGCGCTAACACCGAACAGCGAGTGCCCCGGCTAGAAAAACGTGTACTTGCACATGTGTGTGTGCAAAGGAGGTAGCCAGATGACAGGCAACGCGACAGAGACGATTCAAATCAAATGGCACAAGAAGAAAAGACAATGCAAGCAGCAGCAACACCACACAGTGATCACTCAATAACAAAATTTGTAAAATAATAGACAGTGTTTATATATTACAATTAATGTTCAGTTAATGAGACTTCAATATATCATTTAAATAAGAATTAAATATTAAAGCATCTTCAATTCTTCTGAACGGCCTTGCAATAATATATATTGGTTAGAATAATCCGTTTGAAACTTGTTTAGATGATTTGTTTTTATAATTTATTTGGCACACAAAACACCAATTGCAAATTTAAATTACCAAGTTTGAAGCTTTCAAAAATTGTAGCGCCCATTGTACTTGGAGTTTGCTAAAGCAACAACTAAACTTGTGCACCGTCATTGCCGGAACAGAAACAAGCACACACACATATATAAACGTTTGCGGTATTTGAATACCGTTGCATGCAGATGTTGCCTGTTGGCGCTTGGAATCTGCGAACGCGTAATTTAGTGAATACACACACGAAAATATTTGAGCACAGTTTCACTCATTACATGTAGCTCGAAATTTGAATAGAGCCTAAGATGAGAACAGCAACAACAACAGCATACAAATGGATACGCAAAGCGGAGGCGAGCTGCAATCCCGAACTAAATGCGACGACGTCGACGCATTTTGGTGCTTGCTTGCAGCAGCAGCAGCCGCAGCACATTTGCACAGGTGTGTGCAATCTGCATGCGAGTGTGGCAACGCTGCAGCGAGAGACCAATACCAATACATACACAAAATGTTTTATGCTGCCAGCGAAAACTTTTTTGAACATTGCAACATCAACGCGCGGGACTCACGCCATTCACAACAGAGACAACAACTTAAAAAAAATCAACACACAAATGTTGAAAGAAGCAGTGTGCACAAAGAAATGAAAATATAAATGGCGAACTCGCCTTAACGAATAATTACAACCAGCACATTTAAGACATTTATTATTGCTCTCAAACACACACACACATGCAAAGACCCCAAATAACTGAAAATGGGCGAAAATTATTGAAGGGGCGCCGCCTCCAACATCTCTTCTGCAGCGGAAACTAATTTCTTTCTTTATTTATGCAAACGTCAAAAACAGAAGAGCTGGCAACAAAAAAAAAAGAAATTAAAATAAACTTCCAACGCCGCCACCCCTACAAATTATACAGCCGCCGAAGCAGCTAACGAAAACGTAGCCGACACTCACTCACTTACATACACACAGATAAAGACAAAAAGTCATTATTATAATCAAACATCATCATCAAGCGAAAATCGAGCATCGCCGAGACACACAGCCATACACATTGTATATACAGTGGCAAATGCACAGAACTCACACAGTCGCAGAGACAGCGAGGTCCATTTTTAATTATACAAAAGGTAACGAAAATGTTAAAAGGTGCAGGGAGAATGAATGATTTTTATGCTTTCGCATTGGGTCTTTTTCACGCATTTCGGTTAGTTTAATTTGTAAATTTTGTACTTTTTGTTTTTAATCTAGGTTTTCCAATTAATTATTAACACATACACACACATACATTTGTACACATGCACTTGGCCATAATTCGGAAAAAACAATTGAACGTTGACTGCGGCGGCTGCGGTCGTCGTCTCGCGAAATACATATTTCTTTTGCCCATTTTCTCGTCGTTTGGTTGTCGTTGTCGCCGTCGTCTTGTACTCTCGCTCTCTACTTCTTTCACATTTTTCGTTCTTCTATTGAGTGTCTGGTTTTTCGGTTGCGGTTTTGGAAAATCATATAACATTTAAAATACGCTCAATACTCGGCTGATTTTAAGCGCACATTGTTGCCGGCAACTTTATTTGTATTTTGTTGTTATTTGTAATTAATTAAACCATTTAATTTTACCGTTTTACGCAAAATTTTTAGCAGCACTTTGTCAGACATGTACGCACCACATCAAAGACCTCCATTTTGTTTAACAGCGATTAGTGATGGCCGATATGTACATACCAGTTACTGGCCGAATGTATTTTTATTGTAATAAGTAACTGTTATGCACCAGAAAGTATACAAACGATACGCGCTACGCGGCAATTAATTCTAATAAAAATTTAATAATAAATATTTTATTCAACATCATAATGCATGTAATAAATACAGGCAGCAACAGTAATAATTAACACGACTGAGTTTGTGTGTCGATAGAGAACTAATCAATTTTTATTTTATCTTACAGATACTTTGCAAATTGATCGATAATTGAGTTAGGATGGTCGTTAGATATTTAAGCAATTTTTAGCCTTTTCTTGGCCTGACTGCTTTCTATTAAGTCCTCTTCAATTGCTGTTTCTGTGACTATGGCATCCATTTCATCTTCACTTTGGCTATCATCGGAACTATCAGAAAACACAATAGGCCCTTTGCCTTTTACAAACATTATCGTTTTGCCCATACGCCGTGATTCAGCACGCAAAAACAGTTGGCGACAAAAGCGATTGATGGCGTTTTTCCCTTGATCTTCAGATAGTCCAAAAATATATGCACTGGAACGAAAATTAACAGAATATTAATAGTAAAAGTAAAACACCGATTTAATAGCACCTTGCAAAAGTTAACAAAAACAAGATATATTAAGCGTTGCCACGATTCCAAATTTCCTATCAACTTGTAGACAGTAATGCATTAATTAGCATTTAAGTTGTTTGAAAACTGTGTACGATGTGAAAAGTTTATTAGACTTACAGATTTGCGACATCGTAGGGTCCGCGCACTTGAAATTCATGAGCAGCGCCGCTGCTAAATATGATATTCTTTGACTTGCCTTTGGTGCAATAGTTTTGCGCCACTTTTATCATATCCTTGCGGTTGTTTGAGTCTGCAATCGCTGGTGCATATTTGATTTCAAAGAACATGCCCCGTCGCACCGCAATCAGATAAGCCTTGCGATGAACGAGCAAACGGGAGCCGGCAACGGGATCAAATGTTATAATGTCGCCATTAAATGTTGTGCAGCAATGCTGTCAAAGATTTACAGTAAGTTAAGAATTCAACAAATCTGAAAAACTGCTTTTACCGTAAGCGCTGCATCGGTTTTTGGTTGGCCGGCAATGAGATTAAACTTGCGCAGATTCAGTGAAACGCTCTGAAATTAAGTTGATGTTTCTTTTGTTTTATTAGTTAGCCCATTTGGAACTAGTTACAGACTTACTGCATTACCATTGCATGAGTCACATTTGCGTCCACATATAAAATCGTTATGCGCTGCAATATTTTCAATTTATCGGCAAATTCCTTGCGTAAATGTTCAATGCAGTGAGGCTCTGGAAACATTTCGGAGCCACGTTTGCCGGCTTCCTTTTTGCTGTGATCGAAACTCTGGTCAATTGCTACCGTCTTATAGCCCAGCTCAACTAGCTCCTCCAATATTGCCCGCAGCACTTTGGCATCTCTGTTATGTGGTATGCAAAAGTCGTAAAATCCTTTTGTTTGCTCCATATTTGTTTATAATTTGCAGCCGCAAAACGTGCGTGCTGCCAGTGTTGTCGTCTTTAATTTATCGATTAACATCACTTTGTTGCAACTCTGTTGTTCATATGTTTTTTGTTTAAGCATTTCGATAAAAACATAACAACAGAAAAAGTCTAAGACTGCGTACACACGGTGCTTTTTTAACGCATGCATTCTTGTTGATTTTCTTTTGAAAGTTGCTTCGAGTTGCAACTCACACACACACGCAGTGCTGCCAATTCCGCTTTTTTCCCGTCAGATCTGGCTTTTTTCAAAACGCGATTGCGGGAAAAATTTTCAAATATTGTATGGGACAGCTTTTTTCTGTATAAGTCATTTGGTATCATTTGTATGTAAATAGCTTTTTTTGCTTTATTTTTTCGCCTGTGTAGCTTTTTTTGCTCAACAAAAGTTGGCAGCACTGCACACACGATGCTTTTTAGTTGCTGCTTCTTTTCGATAAAATTTTCGATTGTGCCGCACTGATATATTTTGATTATCGGTTTATAGCTCAAATTGCACAGAGCGTCAAATAAAATAAAAAAATGAGTGAAAATTACAAAATTGCTGAAGAACTTTTAGATGTTACAATGCTTGCAGTGGAAGCAATTGATTTCACGAATTCTGAAGAAGTGGACATCGTTTTGGATTTGTTGGATTGCGTTGAAACCGCTTGCCTACAAGCCCAAAGTTGCAGCGTTAAAAAGGCACCGTGTGTACGCAGTCTAATATATAATTAAATCATATAAACAGCATTAATCTTCAACATAATTTAAATTCTATTCTTATAAATCTGCGAAATATGGTTTCCTTGTGCCTTTACAGTTAAACATAAAGATTATTAGTTAAAAATGTACAATTATTTTCAATAAAACCGAACTTCAAATTTAAACATATGTATCCTAAATGTTTAGGTAGTAAATAAATATATATCTCTTCTTAGATATTTTGTATACATATGTAAGTAATGCTGTCATTCATATAAACATTTTTCTATTGATTCCTTGCAAAAAATAAATGTGGATCTACTCTGGGTGGATCGCCATCCTGGAATCGAGTTTTTCCGCCAGCCTTATTTTGTGGGTATTATAAGTAAATCACACTTGGGCACCCACAGATCTTCGATGCATTTGTACAGTAGCAGAATTCGAGGTTGTTTGTACTATATTATCCTCAATGCCAGCTACTTTAATCTGTTTTGCATGAATGCTGTGACAAGAGAATAAATTAAATAATTATTAATATAATATATATACTAAAAAACAACTAACTGCTTATGCCGTGTTAATGCGTCTTTTCTGGCAAACGACTTGCCACAAATTTCGCAGCAATGCTTGTTGTCCGCATGTGAGGCTGCGTGTCGTGTCAAATTATCCTTGCGCTGAAACATTTGACTGCAGCCCTCATATTGGCAGGGATATACTTGAACAACGCCATGGGTAGTTCTGTCAAATTAAATTAAATTCAAATAATCATTGTATATAATCAGTTTTGAGCATTGTTTTTACTTGATGTGCCGACGCAGTGTTTCGATTTTGGCAAACACTTTCTGACATTCACTGCAAGCCCAGGAGAATGTCGGTTCATCGGGATCGATCTCCTTGTGCGTGTTCAAGTGACGCTTTAATGCTGCTTTGTACCAGAATGCTTTCCCACAACCTGGTTCGATGCATCTGTAATTCTTGTTTTCATCCATATTATAATTTTTGGTTTCTATCGATAAATTGTGTTATTTGATGCCAAGCCAACTTCTCCAATGACGCCGCTTATTAAATGTGGTTTTTCCACATGTTAAATGCGTATAAACCATTAAACAGCAGTAAAGTATTATTGCATTGCTATAAAAAAAAATATGTAATTTGATTTTTTTTTATATTTGTAATTATTTTAACGTGGACAAACTCTTACCGCTTTCGCTACAGACAGCATACTTATTTCATTGTAAAGCGTTGCCAGATAGTCAGACTGTTGGTTAGGAAAATATTTTACACATTTTTTTCCACTACGCGTGTGATTCTTGTTTACACCATTCATTCGTTGATTTATTTTCTCTATTCAACCACTTGTTAGATTCAGTAACTTTTTATCCAGTTCAACCGTAAATTTCTTATTTTGCTATATGTGATAAACGGAACTTGTTTACGTTCACGAAATGATCCGATATTTATGTGAACAGCTCAGTATTTTATTTAACAGAGGCCTATCGATAGACGCAGAAATCAAAAGGACCTACCGCCTGGCAACTTGTTTGTTTTGTTCAATAACTTTTTTTTTTATATTTGCACAGAATGGCATAGGAACAACAATACAATTAACTTCCTACAATCGTTAATAATTAAGAAACATTTTCTATTGTTGAAGCAATATTGTCAACCGGTGTTAAATCGGCATCGTTGTTATTCTCTTGCCTGGAATGCTCCTCAAACTTTTTGGCTTTAGCACGACGTGACTTTATGAGAATGCCATGTCCCGGACAATCAGAATCCTCTGCATAACACTTGTCCCGACAACAGATACGGCACAGCCGAAACTCACACTTCGAACCCAGCGGATTTGCGCATTGCTCACAATATTCCAAATGCCGCTCGTGACGCAGCTGAATCTGTGCATCGGTCTTACTGGGACGCCGCTGACGACGACGCAACTTTTTCATACGCTTGCGGGATATCTCATTGCCAGCATTGTCAAAGTACTGTCGCTTGGTGCGATTCGGATCGATTGCTTCGCGTTGTTTCTCTGCAATCTTTTGGCGATGTGACTCCGGCGATGCGCGTATATATGGCTGGCACAGCCAGGGCTGCAGCATAGGTAACTCGATAACATTAAGCTCCATTTCCTCTGGCACGTAGGCAACATCGCCTTTTTGATATGGCTCGTATTTGCTCTGCACTTTGGCCACAACACTGTGGAATTGTTGCAATTGATTTGCTGTTGCCAGTTGTTCCCGCAACTCGGAATTCTCACGTACATTCATTCTGTAATGCCAAAACAAAAGTTTGATTAAGTGAATATCTTCAAAATTAGGAGAACACTGCTTAAAAACATGTGTACTTTAACCAATTAATCATTATAGCTTACATGTGATGGAAAAGCTTGAAGAGATGACCGCGTATATAGGAGGTGGGACAGGGATACCGATCAACAAATTCCAAGTACTCATTAGCCATTTGCCAGACTGGCGGCGCAATGCCTTGAAATAATGCAGGATTATGTAGATTTCCTTCGGCAGTCATAACACCATCAACACCTGTCTCATCCAGACAACGATGTATATCATCCAGACCCAATATATTGCCATTGGCAAACATGGGTATTTTAATATGTTCTCTCACAGCTTTTATATACCTCCAATCAGCAATGCCAGTTAGTGGTCCTTTCTGTTCTCGTGTCCGTCCATGAACCGTGAGCAATTGACAGCCAGCAGCTTCTAGCATTTTAGCATACTTAATTGTCTTCTCCCGATCCTCAAAACGACGAATTTTACATGTCACCGGCACTGAGAGCTTTTCATGAAGTGTTTTTACTAAAATTACATAAAATTTGTTAAATTATCATAAGTTTTCAATGTTTTCTTTTGTTAAGCTACTACACACCAATTTGAGTTAGCAATTCCCATTCATCTTGCAGAAAGGCGCCATAATGTCCACGCTTTGCTATGGCCTGTGGACAGCCCAGATTTATGTCCACTGCATCGCAGTGATTCTGTGCCGCCAACGCTGCATCCAATATCTGTTGTGGATCATTGCCACAGAATTGTATTATCAATGGCCGATCCTCGGGGCATGTTTGTAGTGCATCCTTGCGATATTTCACATCGGTGGCAAACAAATTTGCATGATACATGGGCGAATAGCAGAGTTGAGCGCCATAGCGACGACATAGCATGCGCCAGGCCAACTCACTTTGATCCACCATGGGTGCAACTACATAACGAGGTGAACCCAGAACGTCTCGATAAAAGTCATAGCCATTCAGCTTTTTGCGTGCTTCCCGATTTTCGTTCACCATTTCCGGCTAATGCAACTGCAATTGAAGAGAAAATATATTTTGTTAAGAAATTCGTTAAAAATGGCTATCAAATTTAACATTTACAGGTCAATCCAGGCTTTTTAGGCATTTTTTAAGTTTAATTTTAGTTTTCTTTTTTTTTTTTGTTTATGCAAACCCTTTTCCATATTCGCCGCAAATTCGTTTTGACATAAGTAAAATTTATCAAGCATCGGTAATTGATATCGATCGCATGAGTAATTACTCGTGCCTTTTGTCATTCACACAAAGTTCTGTGAATTCAGTATGGTCCTTTGACATTTGACAAACTGGTGCAATGATGTTTTCAAATTGTGTAAAGTTTGTCAACCGCATGGGAATATGGTATTTTTTAGTAATAGCCCACCAGAAGGACAAGCTAATTAGCGACACATTAGCAAAAAGTAAAAAGTAAAAACAAGCTGGGTGCGGCAGCCGCTGAACAAAGCGCAAAGCTTAATTAAATTTACATTGGTAGGTGGGTTCTTACGAATTAAAGGTTTTACTTTTTTAGCTTGCTCCAATTACGTGTATGCATGTAGGTATTTGTGTGTGTAGTGGTGCCCATTTCACTTTCCAACATGTTGGTTTCGCTTTCGAGCCAGCGTTAAAAATGCGCTTTAAATCAGTTGCCAACTTGCAGCTTGCAACAATGACGCGCTAATTGAGTTACTCAAGTCTAGTTGCATGCAATTGAAAGCTACGCAGCTTAACGAACATTTTGTTACTTTATTTTTCTTACTTTTCAATTTGTGTGCTTTTCGGATATACATCACTGGGCATGACGGTAAAGTTCAATTTAAACGGTTTAAAAATACTTATAAAATGCTGGCAATGGGTTTATTATTGCCCCACTCCTCTTAAAGTAAAATCCCACACACAAACGTAATACGAACAAAAAGTTTTTTACATTGAAAGTTTACTGACCGGAAATGGCATGCAATTTTATCAATGGTTCGCAACGCCATTTTTTGCTATTTCTTGTAACTGTACTGCATGTCGTGCTGCTTCTTCTTCTTCTACTTTAGCTTTATTTTTCTTGGCGCGAGTAAAAACGTTGTAATTTACATATACATATAAAATTCAGCTGACAATGCAAGGCATTTATTTGCGAATGAGTAATTAAAGTTGTGTAAATGTAGTGAAAAGTTTTTTTATTTGCGAAATTGCATAAGAAATAAAACATTTGTTGTGCGAGGCGTGGCATTTTGCTGTTGTTAAAGCCAGATGACAGATGTTGGGTGGCTCTGTCATAATTATGCACCCCAAAAAAATAGCAAGCAACTTTGCGCCAAGGCGGCAACAGCTTCTACTAGCTGCAGGCAACGCAGACGGCATTTTGTGTGCTGCACAAATGGGCATTTTGCAATTAAAAACTTTTTTTTTCCCAAATGGTAGACGTTGTCAGAAAGGGACAGGATGCAGCTAGAGTTGGGGCGGTTCAGAGGGAGACAGCAAATGGAAGCGAACACAAATGCAGCAAGAAGAAGAAACTTGTTAAACAATGTTTTAAAAGGAGCAGTCGCAGGATAAAGTTTTTCTTGTTCGGTTGTGGTGTTTCCCTTAACTTGAATGCTCTTTGATTGTCTACAAAATTTACTTATATATATGTGTGTTATATAAATTATTATGTATTTTATTTTATAAGTTTAATTTTATTTAGCTCCAAATTGTCAGGCGTAAGAACACAAATGCTTTCTTTGGTAGTCATAAGAAAGCTCTTACTTGATTCTTAAAACTGCTTTAAATATGCAACTATCACTTTCACACTTAAAAACACTTAAATATCCACTTCTGCAGAGTATCCCACCAATTGTTATTGTTATCCAACCACAAAGAAACCACAAAAAAAAAAAAACAACAAAAATGGTTGTGAAATGCACTCTAGATAGTTAAGTAATTAGAAGACCGCAGATAAAGTCATCAAACAATGACAAACTCTTGATTGTAATAAAAAGAACAAGTTTTTAGATTGTTGGCTTTCGTTTTCAGTTCCCGTCAGACTCCGAAAAAGAAAAATCATCATATACTATTTGAGAGCAGGCAGCATTAAGATAATTAATAATTTCCGCACTAATTAAGATGAATCAATAACAAATAGTGAAGAGCGTGTGCCAAGGCTGGCGATTTAAGCTTTCACTCCACTGGACTGCACCCAAAGCCAATCCAGTCATCCATGGAGCACATTGATGTTTTCTCTCTCGCTTGCTCTCCCTCTCTATCTCTTTCTCTCTCTCTGTCACTTAGCTTATTGCATGCAACGCTTCAATTGTTGTGCAGACACTCAGAGAAAACTTAGCTCTTGAACTAAAATAATCAAGGAATAAATACATTAGAATCCAACATATGATGTATAACAATCTATATATATCGAAAGTTTTGATTCTAAACACACTTAAATGCAAATAGCTTTATTTGTTGTTTTTGAATTTTGCGTATAAGAATTTTGCTTTCTTACAGACAAAACTAAACTTAATCTATGTCTAATAATAGTTAATCATCTATGAATGGACTACGACAATATGATAACGATTTCAGTAAAATAGTTTACGCTTATCAGTTAGGGCCAGGCACCTTTTAAAGGGCTATTAAGCAAGCCGAATTACCTGCTATAGTTGTACAAAATTTAATTGCAATAATTACAAGTCTTAATTCTTATCCAAACCATTAGAAATCTTTTTTTTTTTTCATTCGATTGGATTAAAACTTATTTTTAATTCTTTTCCACCTGCTTGTAAAACTTTAGTAATTGTTGTCGATTAGCATTAAAACTGAAATACCCATTGAATTGTAGTGGATCATGGATGAGGCGCATATTTTGAAATTGCATTTTAATCGCCAGTTGAGATTGTGCAATGGACTTTAATACAATTCGTTCTAGTTTTGCTCAACGCTGGCTCTACACTGGCGATGTGCTCCAAGCGCATTGGCTCTCACTGCTAGATATTATTGGAGATGATCCGATGGGATTGTGGGTGCTTGGCACCACTCTGATCGTCTTCATCATCTACTGGTTTTATGCGGCAATTTTCACACTCATCGACATTACGAATCGTCCGAAGTTTCTACGCAAATATAAAATACAACCGGGTAAGAATGAGCCATTGGATTTGCAGCGTTTGTGGCATGCCATTAAAGTGGTGTTGTTTAATTTGACTTTGGTGAATTTTGTTATGACCTGGCTGTTTTTCGAGCTGGTGCTCAAACACTATAATAGCCAAAATATACGTGAACTACCAAGCTTTGGACGCGTTGTACGTGACATGGCTGCGTTTGTGTTGCTAGAGGAGATTATGTTTTACTATGTGCACCGTTTGTTGCACCATAAATCAGTGTACAAATATGTGCACAAGAAGCATCACGAGTGGACAGCTCCAGTTGCAGCCATTACTCTATATGCACATCCTTTCGAGCATGTGTTGGCCAATTTGATGCCCGTAGGCTTGTCCATGTCTATATTGGGCTCCCATGTAACTGTTGCCTGGGCAATGATCTCGTTGGCTGTCATCAACTCGATGAGCGATCATACGGGCTACAGTTTTCCATGGTCGGGTGGATCGGTGCGTTTTCATGACTATCATCATGCCAAGTAAGTTGAGAGACTTTTACTGTACAAGTTATGTTAAAGTAAATCTGTTTTTAACTCAGGTTCAATTACAATTATGGCGTTCTGGGCTGGCTTGATAAACTACATGGCACTTACATGGTGTTCAACGACGAGAAGCAACAGCGAGTAAAACCCAAAGCGGTTAAAAGCAAGCGAAAGTAGCGAGAACCAAGTAACGAAACGGTATATGGGCAATCAAAATGTAATTTTATCTTTCGTTGAAAGTTTTAATGCAGGAAACTAATTTTATTTACAAAAATAAAGTTTTTAATAACATCAAAACAAACCCAACAACTTTTTCTATAATTTTTTTCCAAGTGCAGCAATCTGCACGTATTTAGAGCAGGCAAAAACACCCCCACTGCTTTCCCTTTTCCGCCTCCTCTAAGCAAAGTAATTTACTATTGCTCATGGCACGCGTCCATTTCTCTATTTTTTAAGATGATTTCACTGTTTAATGGTAGCGAGCCAATGCAGCTGCTTGTTTAATGTTCAGCACCTTCAGCCAGCACTTGTCTTAGTCACATACAAAATATACCAAATGAAATTAGGGTTGGGCGAGTACTGAATCAATTTTTCGATCATCATAAAATATCGAAAGGGACAATAGGGTGTTGGGAGCTCTTAAGAAAAAGTACTGTTGGTTTATTCCAGAGCACAAACAGTCTTAGAACAGAACTTTATGTTAATAACCTTATAGTTTTAAGAGTATTGGTTTAATAGAGTATTCAAGAGGCAGTTTGCATTGGTAGTTGCTTTATGAACTGTCCAGTCGGCAAATTCTTTAGCTGCTGAAGACAAACCACGCCCTCCAATTTGAAGGCACTCAAAAAACAGCGATAGGGACTTCATAAAAATGATTCGCCAATGTGTAGAGAAAATGTGAATTAACTGAATTGCATTCAACGAGGCGGTAAATCCTTTTTCCAGACAAAATACGACATAAGAAGCACTTGGCATTTCAACTGTTGCTAATCCTTCTCCCCTTCCCTGTCCAAAAAAAAAACTATCCACTATTGCCCACAATTTGTGAATGCTGTTTTTTTATTTGTCAAGAAACTGTGTTTTCGGGTATCTGATGTTTTTCTCGAACCCCGAACAAAGGATGGCGAGGCCAAAAAATATGACCTCATTTCTTTGCCAGCAAACATACAGAGCGAAAGGACTTGCAAACACATATACATATATATTTATATAGATGTGGCTTTGCCATTACGCATACGCCAAGTGTGGCAAAGGAAAACTGAGAAAAAGGAAGAGGAAAGCGGCGCTTTCAGCCCACAGCAATGAAAAGCAATAACAAAATGCAACGAGCGTATGAAGAAAACAACGAGAAAACTATTTATTTTTTTGCCTGCATAACGCAATGACATTTCAAGTGCTTACGGAAGCGGCGAGGAAGGGGCTGAGTTGTAAGGGGAGCCCTGACGTTAGCGTGCTTGAAACGTGGCGAAGAAGGTTGGGGCGTACCTCTCTTGCGTGCAACCAACCACAAAAGAAATGTTAAAACTAAAAAAGGTCCCATTATTTCATTGTATTGCACTTACTTTTACAAACAAACACAAACAGGTGGAAATTGCGTTTAACCTATTAAAGAGCGCACCCAAAGTGGATCAAGTGGAACTCTAGGCTATCGATATGAATGGCATTTTCATTTACACTTTAACTACTATTACTTATGATTGTTAATTGTTTATGTTCATTAATAGGTTGTGTGGATTACTTAATTATAATTTTAAACTCGATATTGCATATTGCGAAGGTAATGGAATTAGTATTCGATATTTTTGTTAAGGAATTTGTTGAAGATTATATGATAAGGGTCTTATAGCTTATAAAGGTAATAGTGTTTAAAGTCGATTAATGTAGAGTTTAACAAAGTTGTGAAATTTCAGATCTGGGAATTAAAGGAGCTTTTGATCTTACTAAAACATCTTCAATACTCAATTCATCCAAAACAATCCTTGCGTTAACGCATAACGTCAATCAACAACAAAGAATTTTAAATAAAACGTTGATATTTTATCTCTAATGAGCATAAATTGAGTTGTTGTCAGGTTGCCGAGACAGGTAGGACATTGAATTGTTGTCAATTGCAGTTGTTAGTTGCGCAGTTTTTGAAATGTTGTTTTTGTTATCCTTTGTTATACAACGAGGTCAAAGTCAGGGCGTTCTGCCAGCTGGCAAAAACACATACACATACTTATACAATTTGCTGCAAGCGCCTGCTGACGCAATAAACCATACAATAAAAGACCGCATTGTGTGCTTCCCGCAAGGCTCAAGGACAAAGGACACAAAATCAACAAAAAGTTGTTGCAGGACAACTTGGCGTCTCTCCCAAATGGCCAGCAGGGCTACTCTTAGGGTTCTTACAGCTTCTTCTCACAGCTTCTCTCAATTCAGCTGCAGTTATGAATCTAATAGGGAGGAGTTTTTTTTTAAGAGGTTTTGCAATCAACGTTTATTGATTGGCTTTTAAGTAATCATGGCTGCAGTTGAGGCCCACCCTAACCCCTTTTTGCCCTTTGCTCTGCAATTTTCTACCAATTAAAATTGGTTTATTAATTAAATTTTTTTTGGGGTGATGTGGAGTTCTTTTTGGTGGCGTCAAAGTTTGTTTGCACACACACTTTTGATGGATTATTATTACACAGCTCATTATGACTAATGATGCTTGTTGGCCTGTCAGCTCAGCCACTAGTATAACAGGCACAGTCCCTCTTCCGTTCCCCTACCCCAACAAAACCAGCAGGCAACAACATTACAACGATAGGTTCATGGAAGGAAGCTTTTCTTGTTTTTGTTTAGCCTAGGGAAGGTTGAAGTCTTGATACCCTTGGTATACAGAAGCTATGTAATATAGTATATAGGAAGATCTATATCTTTCTTGGTAGAATCTTAATAATAAAGCAAAGTTTCGTTAAGATGATACGTTTTTTCATTATCTTGTCATAGTCAAAATACCCAACGCTAGAATGGATAAAAATAAAGTCAAGCGCTGCGCAAAACTTGAGACTTGGATGAAGGAGAGACGAGGTGTTAATGAACCAACTGCCAGGACCAGCATCAAACCCTCATCGTACATGCATAAACAAGCACATATGTATGTATGTATGTGTGAGTCTATGATTATGCCTATGTGTGTGTCTGTCGTCTGTCTGCCGTGTTATCCTGCCACTTAATTATATTTGTACTCTGGCATGAAGCAACGCCAGACAACAACGATGCTAGATGAGGCCAAATAGCAAATTGAACGTGAAATCCACTGATTGACTGCAAGCCATAAAGCGAAACAGACAGACCACCAACATATAGAGAAAGAGAGAGGGGGAGAAGAAGAGTGAGAAATGCTCTCTCATGTGAAGTGTGTGCCAAGTGCTTCAAAGGTGTTGGAGTTTCTTTTGAGCAAAACTCAGTGCGCATTTTGTTGGTGCATAGAAAAAAAAAAAAAAACTAGGAGCACAAATGGGAAATAATCAAGCTAACCGAAGTGGAAGGATACACTGCGCATAATTATGGTATAAGAAGTTTGCTGGTTCCTTTGGTGTAAAAAAGTTTTCTATATTACGAATTCATTTCCAGAAAACTGCAATTTGGTTCAATCAAAAACAGATTCTATATCACGAATTTTCTCTCAGACGATGTTTTTGCTTGTCGCCTTGAAAATCGTTATAAGGAAGGTCGACTGTGTAATCGTTATCTCTAATTCGTTTCGGAGCTTCGTTTCAATGTTTTTAGTTATATTTACATTGATCTACCAAGTAAGTCTCCGCTACTTTAATGTTGTTATTTCACTTCATTCAAATTCTTAGCAAACTATCTTATAAGCTTAAATACTTTTCTCTTTCGCTTATAAATCATTGGTTCTACACAAAACGACGTTTTTCTCACTTTTGGTTTTAAGCCTGTTGAAGCGAACGTTGAATGAATGCGAGAAACTTTAGCTGTTGATTTTGTTTATTTGTTATTTGGCAACACATGTGTATGTGTGTGAATGTGTTTATGTACAGGTTGTAAACACACACACACACACACAATGCTACAGACTTATGTGTGTTCATGCGTTGCTCCAGGAACAAACGAGCCAAATGACACGTACACATAAATCCTCGACGTTTTATTGCCAACTGCCGCGGCTTTAAGCACCAAATGTTTAATTGTGTGTGTGTGCGCGTGTGTTATTTAATATGTGTGTGTGTGTGTGTATGTGCTCTGTCACATTTGTGTGATTTGTTTTGCCAGAACAAACATAGAACGTTGCCAGCAACAGCAACAAGAAAGAATAAATAAACGGAAAAAAAAACAACGTCCAAAACACGAAATATAAAATGCCAATAACAATTTATTTTGTTAATTTACGCAAGCATTTGCATAAATAATACATAAGTAGAAAGTTAAAGGCAGAGCCCCAAACGATGATTAAATGGCAAACCAAGAAAAAGTATCGATACTTCGTTTATGCAGATATGTGGAACGTGTTTATGTGTGCGTATACGTAATATTTGAATTAATATTTCATGATAAATAACCAGACATAAATGTAATGTCAATAAAAAGTAACGCTCAGTTATAGTATTATTATTATTGATTAACCTATTATAGTTCTTATTATAAGCTATAAATAAAATATCAATACTTTTTGTAGAAGGGAAAATTTATAATCTGCTTGTACGTTAATCAAGCGAGTTTTACTTTGTGTAACTTTAAAAACCAAAGTTTTACCTTTAATGAAACAGCTTATTTAAAGTCTATAAAGTGTTCAGTGTTTAAAATGTTTGAGCTTAGAGTCGTTAATCGAGGCCACAATCCTTTTGGCAAACACACAAATCCTTTGCGTCCATCTGCTCGAAACGACCGCCTGTTGGGCAACCCTCTCCCCATCCCACACTGCTCCCTTCCTTTTAATTTTAGCCCCATGATGACCGCCACAAACGGTTCGTAAAGCTGCCCTGCTGGGCTGCCATCAATGAAACTGTCAACACACACACACATACATGCGAGCCAGTAGCTGGAACAGTGCTGATAAATATTTAAAATGCCATCCACCTAAGAGTGCTCTACTCTTGCTGTTGTTGTTGTTGTTGGCACTCAGTTGCAAATTGTAGGTTATGTGTGCACTGCTTCAAAACACGCCATCTGTTGGGCAATGATCGAATATTCAATCAATTGTTATTGCTTCTTTTTTAAGATTTGGCTAAGATTTTCATTTATTTGTATCTGTTACGAGCTTTGTTGTTCTGTTTTTTGGACATTTGACACTTAAAAATACACATAAAATAGCAAGAAAAAAATTAAAATAATCTTTTACATTGATTTAATACTATTAGATTAATATATTAGTTACACACAAAGCGTTACAATATTTATGCTAATTAGCCTCGATTTAAATTGTAGTTTATTATTATAGATTTTTACTTTGCACAGCATTTGGACTGGAAATTGTTGTTGTTTTATTAATTGGATGCCTTAAATTAAATTTCGGTTTTATTTATATTCATGTTTGTTCTTTATTTGTTTGTTTGCTGCACATTTTATGAAAAAATAAATATTTTGCTTGTTTTTTTTTTTCGTGCATGCATTATTAGCATTAAATTAAATTATTATGCAAGTTTTAATTAATGTGAATACTTGTTTAATCCGCATTTTTTCTTTCTCTTTCTTTCTGCTCATTTTACAGTCTCATACACTTTGTGTTTTATTTGTTTTATTTATTTTTCCCCTATTTATTTTGCCCCACCAAAAAAGCTAAGCTCCTAACATAAAACACTTCCCCACAGTAGCCAATGTTCAGTTTCAGTTATGAATGCGCAGGCTATCTGAAAAGTCATTAACCAAATTGAAAACCATATTAAATGCTGAAGAGGCAAAACAGCCTGGTTAAATAAAAAACAAACTGAATGTACGGATGTGTGTTGTTCCAACTGGCTGAGCTCCACACACACAGGAACACTGGAACAAAGCCAAAAGGTTCGTTGAACTAACCAAAAAAGAAAAAGGAAGGAAGAAATGAAAATGTAAAGGAGAGAGGAGAAGAGAAAGAGCAATGCAGGGAAGAATTTGTCGTGGCACGTTTCCTGCCTCGTGACTCCCCCAGGTGACTCCCACGAAAAGACAGAGAAGACAAAACAAAACGAGCCACAAACAATGACAACAAGGGGCAATGAAAACCTTAGATATAATACAAAGTTAATAAAAACTTACGTAGAAACTTTGAAAGAAAAAAATTACAAATATTTAATGCACTTTTTAAAATGATAAACTAAGCGAAACTTTTAATATTAAATGTTGTTACTTAAAAAGTTTTGGCAAAAAACTTTTTAAAACCACTAAAATATTAAAGAAGCTTTGCTTAGAAATCTAAAACTCTATTAAAGGGAACTTTAAGCCTAAAACTCAGATTAAATCACATTCCTATGACTACTTAATGTTTTTTCAAAGTGTAGCAGAGGCTCACGGGTTTGGGGATAAAAAGCTGCACATATCCCATTACAAATTTATAGTAAACGCCCAAAAAACGACTATTGCCAATGACAACCAGTTATTGGAAGAGGCATAAGAGGTAAACAGTGTGTGGGCGTGGGCGCGGTCATTCAGGACAGTCAAAGAGGTCCTTGTCTGTCTGTTTGCCCCTGTCTGACAGGGACTGGTGAAAGCGGCACCCATTTCCAAGGAAATCAATCATTATTCAAGCATTACTCTATCACCCCCTTCTTCTACTCGCTTCTCACCCTTTCAGGTAATGGAAATTTTGTTAGTTGGCGCACCTTTGAAAAACTGGCAGACAGACGACAGGCTCTGCCCGGTTGCCTGCCTGTTCATCTGCCTTTTTTTCAGATAGCCAGATAGCTTGCCAGAATGAACTTTTACTCAATTGTGTGTGCAGTTTGAGTGGAGTTGAGAACATGTTGTGACTCGTGACACGAACTTAACCGATAGTTTTGTGGTGTATACTTGGAAATATTATTAAAAGCAAATCAATCTTTAGTTTTTCGATAAGAAAACGTAATTTGACATTCAAATTTTCAGAAAGATTATAATATTTATCGAAAAAATGACTATCGATAACAGTAAGCGCATAATATTCGCTTGTGATAGGCAAGGACTTGTTTATTGACTAGAATTCTTTTATTTCAAACAATCGATAAATTGACTACCGATAACAAAATCCACAATTATTATTGGTAAAGAGTTGTTATTTATCAAGTCCCTCACATGCTCATCTCTAATGGTAACAAGGTTCTCTTCACCAAAAAAAAAATATAAAAAAGTCCTCGTCACTTCCCCAAACCCAAGTGATTTATGCAAATTTCTTGTCTGTGCGCTTGTTGCGTGCCCGAGGAGAATGTTGAATTTATAATTGGTGCGGCTGCAACGAAAACAACAACAACAAGTGGTCATGACAACAACAACAACAAATACTAGTTGCCATGGGTGGGTGAGGATTGGGATGGGTTAATGTTGAAACTTGGCGCTGATAAAACAAACTTTAACGAGAGGACATCGAATCAAGTCAAAAATCGAGGGCGTTGCTAGGCGTCGAGGCATAGCCATAAAAAAAGTTTCCCCGAATCGGAGGCGCCCTACGGGGTTTTCGTGCCCGTGCCACACGACATGGACATGCAATTAAAGTAAAAAAATAAAATAAAAATATGAAAAACCAGCCACAATTCACAAAAGTCAGGGAGAAAAAAACATGTTTGCTGTCAACTGTCGCTGAAGTGCGAACCGAAAAAGAAGAAAAAAAAAACCGGAAAAACCTTGGCATTTTTCAAGGTTTTCAAACGTACACGGAGAGCGCCCATTTCAATTTTCACACATGTGTGTCCAGTAAAGACTGTAAAAAATGAGCTTCTGGCAGAGTAAAGGTTAAAAGTTAAACATGAAACGTGAAATGTTAATGATTTAATTTTAATTGCTTTTTTTTTAAAAAAGAATCTATTTCGGAAAACTTCCTCGAATATATTTAAAAAACCAAGTAGCGAAAGAAAGGCTGCGGAAGCGCTACACGAATTTATGGATAGGATAGATAGGATGGAATCTGGTAGGAAAGTCTTAAAGTTAGCTCAACAAATATTATTCTTCAGATCAGGAGA
Organism: Scaptomyza montana; assembly: GCA_018904305.1. Lineage (NCBI taxonomy): Eukaryota > Metazoa > Arthropoda > Insecta > Diptera > Drosophilidae > Scaptomyza > Scaptomyza montana. The sequence goes on along the minus strand of JAEIGR010000037.1, from coordinate 46,385 downwards.
TATTACAGGTTCAATCATTCTAAGTGAAAGCTATTTTACTGTAGTGAAATAAATTAATAACAAACGAGCTAACAAAGTAAACTATCATCAGAAAACAAACACACATACACACACGCATACATATACAGGTTGAATACCAAGTTCTTTGTGTGTTTTGCGTAAATGGCAGCAGGTGCAGTTGTAAATTGTTTAAATCAAAGGAAACATTTTACACCACACACTCACGCACACATGCACAACAAACCTCAGACATACACGCACATACAAACACTATCAACTGCTGTGCGTTGCTAAAAAGTATGCAACACTTTTTTTCACCTTTCCTGATCGACCGAAAAAATGAGTAGAAAGAGAGCTGCTGCTTCAGCTTGGAAAAACATGTGCCCGACATATGACTTCTCAGCAGACAATAAAAGAGACCAGATCCAGGACATTCAGGACGCGTTTCTCGTGTCGAGTCAAAGAACTCAGTTAGCATTTTTGTTATTTTCCGAACGACGAATGAAATGAAATGAAATGCATGTCAGCCAGTTGGCAGACAGAATTAGAGTGCGCTGGCCCGGGGGATGGATGGGAGGAGGTCACAAATAACATATTGTGGCAAGCACAACAGCAATGCAGCTATACATAGCAACTATATAGTCATGTGTGTGTGTGTGTGTATCGGTGTGAGAATGTTTTAGGTGACCTGACGCGTGGCTCAGCTTGAAACTTTAATTAACTTGTCATTTGTGGAGACAATTGTTTATGTTGTTAGGAAAATCCAATTTAAAGAACGTTAGATACGTATATATATGATATCGTGTTGATTTATAACAAGTACTATAATGGGGATTTCCTAACATTTAAACAAACACATTCAACAGTTCGTGACTGAAGCTTATAAAATTTCCATAACTGTAAGTATGAATAAAAAAATTAACAGTTTTAATAAGCTTTAAAATAACAAAGAACAATGCCAATAACTTATCTGCTTTCAGATTTGATACAAACACACCTTACTGATTAGATGAGAACTTTCTTATTGCATTTGCTTTTGCTTTATGCTTTTTACTTGGCCTGCCTTCATTTCTGCCTGTCAGAACAAATAACATGAACTGTCTTGACTTTGAGTCGTTACAATTTGAAGTCTTTCCTCGTTTGCTGTCTGCTAAATGTAAGTGTCAGAAGAAGAAGAAGACGAAGAGAGTTAATGTATCTAACTTATCCATGCCCAGACTTTCATCCCTGACTCAATCACAATTGTCTTCTTCCTTTTTTTTTTGACGCATTTCCATTTACAGCTGTCGCATTATTACTGTCAGCAGCATTAATTATTCAGCTTTTAAGGCATATTTAATGTGCAACTATGAAGTTTCAACCTTTTGTCAAGTGTCTATTTGTCAGGAGTGTGACTCTTTTAACCTCGACATATATACATATATTTTTGTCTCTTATTACGCAATCTACTTTTATCCCTATGCCATTGTTGGCAAGTTTGGTTCGTTGCATTTTCGATTGAAATTCGAATTGAAAAACATTTGTATAACAATTTGGCAAATGCAGCAGAGCCTTAAGCCTGCATGCCCCGCATATCCATGCAACATTTACATGTATGCTATTGTTGTTTGTTACAAAGTCACATCGAGATACAGATACAGATACAGTTACACAACTGTAGATACTGTAGCTACAATACTACGCAATCAACTAACCGAACGCCCCATTCTGCTTAAAAGTTTTTGAACATGAAAATCAATAACACGTCTATAGAGGCTGGAAGGGAGGAGGCTGCTGGAGGAATGGGTGAAGAGCTCTTCCAAATACAACTGCATTGCTTTGCTTTCCACTCTACAACTACAGTCACTCCTCTCCCCTCCCTAACCAACGAGCAATTGTATATGTCATGCTGTTGCATATTTAACGCGAATGAACGAAGCCATCCAACCACTAAGTCAGGCGTACGGCTGAGCTGTGGCTTCTTTCGGAGAAAAGGGGGAGAGTAGATGGTGCAGTCAGGGAGTGTCGGGTTAATGTGCAAATCACGCATATGGATGTGCATTGCATAGTAAGCAAACATTTAAGTGTGTGTGTGCAAGACAAATTGAGAATGAAACAACTTCGCATTACGATAAATCTCTTTTCAAGGATATTCAGGGAACATTTACTTGGGAATAGCAAGTTAAGAAAAGGGGCATGGCAAGATAGTAATTGAAGATAAGCGAAGCTTGAATAATTTCTACTTCTTTTGTTTTCCGAGTCATCAGAAATAAATAAATCATAAGAATGAAACAAAAGCAAAGTTTCCCTTTCTAAACAATAGTTGAACTTATCTTGAAAGCGTTCAGAAGTTAATATAACCAGTTGCAGAGCAATATAATTTTTTATTTTTCGTCATATTTAATCTTGAGAATATTTACAAAGCATAAACATACAATATAGAAAATAATTACATAGCTTCAGCTCTTTAGACTCTTAACGAAACATTCTGTAATGCTTTTGAACTGAAACTGCAAATTGAACTTTCTGTGGGATGGATTTATGAAAGGTTCACGACTATGACTAACCTATGAACTAAGCCGAAACCAATACAAGGAACTATCCACAATCCTGTCTCTCGCTATTTCATAAATTCAATCTTCTACCTTCTGCCTTCCCCTATGTGCTGCTTGAATTGGAGCTAATGCTTTGTAACGAACTATTTGAGGCTGTTTTCCGAAGTGCCTCTCCAGCGATTCCACACAGATTCTGCACCAGACTAGCTGAGGAACGCACCACATCCGGCGAACACTTGGCATTGTTGGAGCTACTGGCCACCGAACTCGCACTGACAGCCAATCCATGACGCAAGGGCTGCGGCGATGTTGGATTCGACAGCCCGGACTCATGAATGGGCGACAATGTGGGTGAACGTGTGCGCAGGAAATGTTTCCGACGCTGACGCCGATAGACATTACCCAATCCTGGCATATGGCGGCTATTACTGGACGTTGTCGGAGTTTGTGTTTGGCTGGAAATGAATCCGAGGGTTTCAGCGAGCTCGGCCAGTTCACTGGCATTGGGCATTTTGCGACGTGTGGGCGGCGGCAACGCTGGTGGCAATGTCAATGAGTAGCTAGTCGTGACACTATCATCCCGGATGACACTAGTCGGAAGCAGCATTAACTCCTTGTTGCTGATGCAGAGATCGTTGCTTAGATCGCTGCTTTGACAGCTGCTGGGTGAACTACTTGCTGGCGGTGGTGGAGTTGTCGTTGTTGTTGTTGTGATGGATGCATTATCGTAGCCCCTTCCGGGCTGCAACTGCAACGGACGTATTTGATTCTGTTTGATTTGTGCCTCGGGCAAATTGACACCATTCACGCGTTGACATCTCGGTCGTCGATAGCGTCCCAGCATGCGCAACATATGACGCAAACGCGAACTGCGCGGTGTTTTTATTGGCAACTCTGCCACATGTGGCAATTCCAATCCACCATTCAAGGTGCGTATAAATTGCACCGGCAACTCACTGGAATTCATTTTGCCACCATGCTCCCGATAAGCGAGTGCCGCCAACAGATCGTTTGGCACATCGGGACTGTCCGGAACACTGGCACAACAATTCCATTTGCGACGCCATCGCTGCTGTTTCGATATATTCGATGAGGAAGGCGTTGCTGTTTGACTTGCCAAAGTTCGGGTGCTGCTACTTCCAGCTGCACTACTATTGCTCCTCAACGGACTGCGCAGTTGAAAGGTGCACATGGTGCACTGTTCCGTATACTGTAGATACGAGGCGCCAGATCTGTGTGCACCTCGCTGACGTGGATCTAGTGTGGCTTGGGCATTGGCCGCTGTGCTCGAACGTCGCTGCATGGAGCTGGCCGCATAGCTAGAGCAGCAGTGAAAGGAACGCAGAGCGGCATCTTCACGTTCCGTCTCCAGTTGCAGTTGCATGCGTTCGCTACGTCGCTCCCGGAGCAGGGAACACATGTAGACCGCTTGCCTGGCCTGATGGTACTCCCGTGAACTGGCACAACAATGCAGACGCTGTGCCATTCCGGCTGCTGTTGCTGGCGAGGATTGTGATGGTAGTTGCAATCTTTGATTGGGATGCGGCACACTGGAGCAACAATAGTACTGTGCTCCGCCAGTATGTTTGGACGGATGATTTGTAGCTTCTGCTGCTGTGGGCAGCTGGCTGTTAAAGTGTACACCATTCGTTTTTTGGCCCAATTCCAATAACTGTTTGGCTTTGGCCTCCTGCGCCTGACGATGATTCCGTATATACTCATAGGTTGTCAGACCCAAAAACGAGATGTAAATGTGAAAGAAACATAGATGAAGTAAAAGACCAGCACTGATGGCGGCGAGTAGACCCAAAACACCTAGGAGTAGCAAGTAAATCGTCTCATTCAATCCAATCCCAGCCACCAAGGGTGTTTGAGTGTGATTGGTCGTCAGCGGCACCGCTGTTGCCTCCGTTGTGCTTCCCTCCACCAGCAATGCCGTGAAGTTATCGAGTAGTGTTGGCAACGTTGTAAGATTAACTAGTTGTTCGTGCTCCTGATCCTCCAGCTGTTGATCCTGTTCAACAAGCAGCATGCTGCCATTGCTCAAGCTAAGTGTAAGATTGATATAATCCGTCGATTCAATCGATGATGAGTCCTCCGGCAGTAGACTGTTGTTGATGTTGTTGCTGTTACACCAATAGAAGCTCAGCCAATCGGGTTGCACATAATACAATACAATTTGGCCAATCACTGCGGCCACAATGACCAAAGTGGCCACAACGGCACTAACCACACACATCAGGAATGCCACATAGTTCCTCGAGCCGATGCAGTGATTCAACCACTTGCAATGATGATCAAATTTACCCACACACTTGTTGCACACCGAACAGTGTTTGGTGCGCGGTGTTGTTGTCTTAATGTTGCACAAATGACAACGACCGTTCTCGATGACGTGTCCGTGTTTACTGCGATCAAATTCCGGAACAATGCGATCGTTTCGATGCACGCGTCGCAGCTCCTTGTCTGCGGGATCGGTTAGCAGTGCTACCAGATGGGCGGCTATATGCACGACATACAGTCCCGAGATTAGGCCATATAATGGTCCTTGGATGGGCGCATGAAATGCTGGTATTAACAGCCAATAGCTGGCAATGCCAAAGAGCAACAAAACTAGCCAGCCAAACAACTGCAAAGGATGCAATGGCAGCTGCAAACCATGCAAACGACGACCACGTCGATGTTGTACATCAGCTATATTATTCTGATAGCTAACCAATTGACTAAGGTGACAGAGGAAGCGAGATGTTCGAGATGTGGGTGAGGAAGTAGTTGATTGGACTCCACCCGCTCTCACTTCCACTTCTTCTGCAGCAGCAGCTGTTCCAGTTGTTCCAGTTGTTGCTGTTTTTGTGGTGTACAACTTGATGGGTTCGTCTTGTGACTGTTCCGTTAGACTGGCAGTGCTGATGGTTATTATATGATCCGACGACAACTGTTCTGTGTTGCGCATGATGTTTTTAGTAATTGTAATGATAAAATAGTTGATAATGAATTCGGTGATATTGATGCGATGCGAAATGTTTGCAATTGCTGGCACATTACAGCTATATTGTGTTTGTTGTGCTTGAGTTTATATAATCCTTGTTGTTGTTTTTTTTTGTGTTTTTTGTTATTGTTGTCACCTTTAAACAGTTTTGTCTTTGCGTGCGGCGCAGTTAACAATAAGTACTAATAAAACACACATTTGCCATGGGGGTGGTGCTCTTTATAAAGTTTTTCGTATTGTTTTTTTTGTTTGTTTGTTTCGTTTTTAAACTGGCGCTGCCACCCCCGTTATACAAGGACTCTTGGTCTATGACTTCCTTTTTGCTGCTGCTGTTTTAAAGTTGTTTTTCGTTTTCCATTTTTCGTATTTGTTTGGCTCCCACACACAATTACAAACACGCTCACACACACGCACGCACAGGCGAATCGAGACGGAGAGAGAGAGAGAGAAAGCAGTGGAGATAGAGAGGGAGCAGCAGCAGCAGCAGTCGAAGAGGCAAAAAAACCGAAAACGTAACGCTAGATGCAATGCAAGGCTTAGCGAACCAACTCGTTAGACGAACGCGAAGCAACTGAGCGCAAATGCCGTTGCTGCGCTTGTAAAAGCTCTACATGTCTGCAAAATTGAAAGCACACGCAACAAAGTTGAAAGCGAAAAGCTTTCAAACCATTGAAAGGCAGACAAAATTAAGTGAAGTTCGAGAGAGAAAGATAGACACCGAGTGTGGGTGGCGATAGAGAGTGAGGGGAGCGGAAGGCGTAGGGGGTTGAGGTGAGGTAAACGACGTGTCACAGCTGTCTGGTTGCCGGTAGAGCATAAGTGTTTTGGGCTTAAAGACAGGCCTGGTGCGACCACATCACAACTACTATCTCGATATGCGTGTATTGAGGGTAGTTTTGGGAGGCAGCTGTAGCAAGTGGGATGCTGTTCAAAAAACATGAAGAGATGAGCGCGTTAGAGGAGAAGAAGATAACTATACCTTATGAATTTAAATTAAGTCAGGTTTATTAACGTTTTTGGTTTAAAGTTGTTTCGTCTACTTTTAATGGCTCACAGAGCACGACTCACGCACACATCTCTGACTCACCTGACAAACAGGAAGTAACTATTATATAACGATAAATGGGTCAGGCAAGGCACAAAATTGTCAACCAGAGATTGCCACGCACCTTTTGCTTTTACATTTTCGTATTTATTTTGTTTGTGTAAAGGCATCAGTTTTTATTTATAACAGGTGGAGGTGTGTTTGGTCTGAATTATTGAGAGAGAAGAGATGAGGCTTGTTAGCTGAAATGGAAAGCACACTCGAGAGCATATATGGAGCATGTATGTATGTAACACCCAAAAAAAAGCAAGTACATATGTACATTACTACTTTCAACATTTGATCTGATTTTATTTCCAAGGCATCCATGAGAGATGAATATGCCGTAGACTTGCTGACGCCAAATTCACTCACTGACTAATATTTATACTGCTGCCGACTCAACTTTGCGACCCACTTACGTAAGGACACAAATGTACTGCTGCCATCGTCTTGAGGCAATCTCTCAAATGAAGCGCGTCTAATGGCAACCAGGATTTGCTTTTTTTGCGGTTCAAATAAATCGTTGAAAATTGAAACGAAAAAAACATCAACATAAAAAAGAACACATACGCTAATAATAAAAAAAAGTATTGAAAAAATTACAACACATTTAAAAAAAACATGGTTGATTATTTTGCATGGGGTACAATTAATACAAGGGTTGTTAATTTAGTTCAACCTAGTAAAGAAAATATTTTAAGCGTACAAACAATATACAAAGGTTTAAAAAATTATTACTGCTATAAGGTTTTGACAAATAAAAATGAAAATACAGCAGAATAAACCTCAAAATATACAATTTCAAAGCCCTTTATACGTGGATAAAATTACATAAATCATTTAAACATTTTAAAAATTTTCTAAAATCCTTTACCAAAAGTGCAATTGATTTATGGTTGAATATAAATTGAATTTTGTGTTGGTTCCGGTTCAGTGTGCTCCTCTATGACAACAAAAGCAACAAAAACAAGAACAAAGAGACAAATAGTGTGAGGCATATAAAGTGGCAACAACGAAAGCTTTGATAACCAGCCAAATGCTAAAGAGGCACATAAGAACGAAAACAAAAGACAACAACAATAAACAAACTAAACAACAAGTAAAAAGGACAAACGGAAGCTGTCAGCTTTCAATTTGAAAAGCACTCCTGCGAAAACAGTGAGAGAAAGAAAAACTGCTCTCAGCAGACCAAAAGTCACAAGAGAGCAAAAAAGCTTTAATCACAATAGGCAACGCACAGTGATTCAAGCAACAACAAAAATGTTAGTCAAGTAAGCAAAAATATAAAACATATTTTTGTGCATCTCGTTTGTTGTGTCCAAATGTTTGGTTGTTAAAAAATTATTATTATTGTTCAATGAAAAGTAATAAGCACAAAGGGAAAACATGATTGATATATTATCTTTGCCGCGTCGCAACAACGCAACCAGCCAGCTAATGACCAAACAGCCAAGCTACAAGTCTGGCTTGCCCATAAACAGTTTGCCCGGTTGGGAGCTTATACCGCTTAACTGTAAGTTGCCTATGCTCAAATGTCCTGGTAATCAGGTGATATTCTCAAAGGATAAGATTGGAAATACGGTAAGGATTATGAAGGGAATTGAAGGGAATTTATGTATTGACTAATTCACTTTTCTATATTCAGTTTAAATGTAGCATGCAAGAGTTTGATTCATCGGTAACGGTACACATACCGGAATATAATCCATTGCACGATTCAAATTTAAAGACATTCTACTCGAATGAGCGTAATTTAAAGCGTCTACGCGAAAACGGTGAGATCACCGAACAAAACGAGGTCATATGCAATCTGAAGGATTTCAATCAGTATCGCGAGGATCTACACAAATCGCAGCTGTACTATGTGCTTCAGGCATACAGACAGCGGGAGTCAGAGCGTCATGATCGTCTCTTGATTGCGAATGCAGAGAACATTTCCCGACGGGCTAATCTGGAAACAGCTGAACGGCGTTCGAGTCACGAAGATGTCTTGGCACGCAAGGAACGCCTGGAAAAGGAACGTCATGAGCGTAAGGTGCGAATCTACAGTATCACCGAGGAGAGATTTAAGCGGCTGGAAAGCATGACAGCTATGCAGCAAGAGTTGTTGGAACATCGCAAAATGCTCACCGAAATGCGTGTCCAGGCGCACATTAATCTGCATCAGGATTTGCAGCGGAAGCATTTGATTAAGTTGAAGAAACTGTTTCAATTCAAGAAGGATCGCTTCAATCGGAACATGCGGAATCTACAAAAGCAGCGTGAAATGCAGCACACCGAGGGCCAAATACAATCCTGGCACAAACGTCTCAACGAACGTATTGAGAACCAGCATAGAATCGATATACTACTCATGGATGTGCAAGACGAGCGGGAATATTTCATTGAGACGCACATGGAGAAATATCAAGAGAAATGGAAGGAGATTCAGGAACAGATCAAAGAGCGCAGTCGCAAGGCTATGAAGATGCGACAGCCTAAACGTCGCAAGCCCAAAAAGAAGAAGAAGATTCTTAAGTGCACTCGTCCTTCGTTCTGTGATGAGTATCAGGCCAGCTTTGAAGGCCTGTTGGACAGTGAGCTATGCTATGCTCTGAATGCTGCTATTGCCATGGATGGACATGCGCCGCTGACCTTCGAACCCAACGATCCCATCTATAAGGCGGCACAATATATTCTCAATCATATATTGCAGGGCTTCAATGTGGATCTTAGCGATGATGCGTGTGCCATAAAAGTTGTATCCGCCCGCATCATGAACTTTATATGCGATGCCAAGAAATATGTCAACTACGTAAGTATATATAGAACTGAACTAGGCATTTCCTTATCAATTCCTTTTGCAGAAAGCCATACAAATAATTGGTTTTACGCGCAATAGCCAAAACATGGAGCTACCAATGACGCCGCTCAAGAACACTTTGCATACGAAAAATCCATCTCGATTCTCGCATGTATCTTTTAGTGGTATTGCCAGTACCATTGGCATGAGTAGCTATGAGATTCATCCGTTTGTCGATGTGCGCACCTGTACGGATCGCAGACCGACGCCGGCAGGTTCACTCGCCTCGCTGGTTGTGGGCCAAGTGGCCGAGCAGGGGTTACAGGATAAGGCACAGTTGCCACACATGAATCGCAACGAAATCGTCTTTATTGAACATTATTTGGTCAAGTTTAAGCGAGAGTTGCTTGTTGCCTTGGACAAACAAGTGTTTGCCGCCATACAATGTCATTTTGAAAATCGCATCATGCAGGTGCGTGAAGAGTTACTCGAATTGGACAAGGATTTCCTGTACAATCAAATTGCCTTAGGCATTTTGAGTTTTGCAGTCAATCCGCTTAATTATGAGACGGCTCTAATGCTTACCGTCAGTGTGTTGGCCAATGAGCTTATATGGGGACTTCAACAGACGCTGCTAAAGCCTGGAGTTGAGCCTCGTTTCCAGTCGCATCCAACTAGCTGTGGCAACGATGAGGAACGTGAACAGCGTGCCTTTTGTGCAAGTTAGTTAGTATCTCTACCCCCCTAGATGTTTCACCCAATTCCAAATCATTCCGCAGTACGCATAGTACAGAATCCACAGGTCTAGTGCACAAATTTTATGTAGAAAATTGTTTATTAAACAACTTACTTGTGTGTATCGAAGGGTTGTTTGTTTTTTATGTCTTTGAAATGTTGTTTCTTTACACAATTGCACTGGTTTAAGTCACAAATATTGCCACAATCTTGTTTATTTCGCTAAAAACGCTAAACAAACTGCAGCATGGCGAGCAACAGCTGTGTGGCGTGCCAGGGCTACTGTATTGGTTTTGTCATTTGTCATTCAAAATGATTCGTTTGACACTCACAACAAGCACATCATCACCCTGTGAGTTTTAAGCGGAGCAAATTTGAAATTAAATGCAATTTAGTTATTATATTTTTGCATAAAATAATACTCATACTTTTAGCATAAATCAACGGCTTTAACGACTTTAAAAAAATACAAATATTCATTAAAATGTATATAAATTTTCTTAGCCCTAGTTTTGTATTTTAAGAATATATACAAACTAAAATTTTACATAAACTATGACTTATTTAGGAAAACTAAATGACGCTCCATAAGGATACATCATTGGGTTGTAGGGTGCGCCGGCAGCTAGCATTGGAAATGGGAATGCAGCCGTCGCTGGTGTCATTTTTGTAGCTGAAGATTGTTTGTTGGTGCGTTTCCGTTTAGCTTTGCTTAGCACTGGCTGGACATCAGCACTTGACTCACTTGAACCGTTCTCGCTGGTTGCGTCAGACTCGTCATCATCTTCATCGTCGTCTTCATCGTCATCATCTTCGCTATCAACTTTTTTCTTTTTAGGCATTTTCTTCGATTTCTTAATCGGGGCACGTTTATCCTTTTTGGACTTGATGGCAACGGCAGGAGATGACAGCATCGCCGCTGTTGTCCCCATACCAGCGGGAAATACAAAACGTTTATCTGCATTAAATGTAGTCAACTGTTGCATAGTAAACTCCATAAAAGCCTGCATTGCTATATTTAAATTTGGAGGTTTGGGGCAGTTCTTCAGGCTGTGATACGATGCCGAACAGTTTCCGCATATCATCTGGCACTCAAAGGATGTGTGACCCTGTGTGGAAAAAACATGTTCGGTCAGCGAGCTTGATTAATCAAACATTCAAGCACTTACCCTTTTGTCACATATGCCGCACAGATGGATCGCTTTGTCCTTGCTTTTGGCCACTTTATGATCTAAAGCTCCACCGCTTGCCTCTTCATCATCATCTTCCTGCTCATCTTCATCTGATACTGTGAACATTCGTTTTTCTTTACCCAGGCAGACAACATCTTCTTCCGATGAATGTTTTTTCAAGCTTTTGGTAGGCTTAGGAGTTGATTCCTTGGCTTTAGCACTTGTTTTAACTGGCGGTTGGGTACTATCGTCAGATTCTTCAGAAGATGATGAAGATGGGGCAGAAGGTTTGGGTACTTTATCGGGTTTAACTATCAATTTGTGAGCGATGGAAACTTCGGTTTTCTTGCTCACCTCGCCGGCTTCAACGCTTTCATCGGAGCTGCTCGAGGAGCTCTCCTCGCTGCTCTTCGTTTTCTTTGGCGGCTGTTTGGGCACAGGATCTTTCTTTTCTTGCTTAATGTTAACCGCATTAATGGGTAAAGTGATTGTTTTCCGTTCCGCGGCAGCAGCAGGCTTTATAGCTGCCTCCGCCTGATTATTGGCATTATTTACATTTACAACATGATTGACATTAGCAGCAGCTACTTCTGGTTGTGCTTCCGGAGTAGTAGCAGCGGGTGGTACTGGCTGTTCAAGTGAACCTGAAGCGCTGTTATCTTTCCCTAGTTGCCCGTTGTCGTAAAAGTATAAATCATTTGGCCCGACATCATTGTACCAGGGCCCATCTTCACCAGATTGATGGTTGCGGCCATCACGCCCGCCACCACCTCTGCCATTCCTGCCCCCTCTGCCACCTCTGCCATTTCTACCATCTCTGCGATCTCTGCCTTCTCTGGCATCTCTGCCTTCTCTGACAGCTCTGCGCTGCTTGCGAGTTAAGCCACCTTTGTGAACTCTGCCACCTCTGACATCTCTGCAATCTCTGCCTTTCCTGTCACATTTTTTTTGATGTTGACCGCCACCACTACGCTGACTTGGTGACTGTTGATCTGAAAACGGTTGTTGTAACTGGTTTGGATCGCGAAATTTTAGAAATGACTTATCGCCGCCGCCGCCGCCTCCTCTATGGCCGTCTTGTATGTTTTCCCAGTTTCCGTTTGGGCGATTGCTACCGTGATTTATAAAATGATATTTATCCGGACTGGAGTGCCAATTGCCACTTGGATGTCTTTCTGGGCCATTTTCCATTTCAAAGTTTAGCTCAAATAATTTCTTTAGACCGCTTGCACGTGTTTATGGAAACAATCGATGCCAAACACTTTATATCGATGGGCAAGAAATGTTGGTTCCCGCACATCAATACATCGATTATATTATATATGATATAGAAATTTACCTTATCTGAATTAAATATTTTTATTTAACAATATCTTCAGTTCCGCTATTTGTTTCTTTGTTTAACTTCTATATACCCAAAGAATGTAAACATGTTATTTATATTGCCCATAAATATCGCATAAGGCAAGATAAATCGGTATACTGCTTGATATCGATGTAATATTGAGGCTTATCGTGTTGTTTTTATTAGCTGCATAAAAATTATTCAACAAAATGTTCAAGAAAGACTTAAAAAAGATAAACTCTAAATTTAATAAACACAAACAAACCATAAACGAACGCTCGAAAAACTGGGGTAAAACGAAGTTTACGCCTAATGCATTTCGTAGCACCCTGTCAGAGCCAGTATCTGAGGAGACGGCCCAGCCATGGAATCATGTGAGGAACGATATATTGGATGACGAACATGAACAACGCAACATGGATCGCTTTGATATGAATAGCCAGCAGGCCAAGGAATTCCGCAGGCAACGTGAACAAAACCACAGAAGGAGCATAATCGAAACAAGTCGAAATGCAAAAACTACATGGGAGACATTCAACGATGACAATGTTGATGGAACATCAAAGCCAAAGAAACGCAAATTTAGGTCCGCTAATCCCAAAACATCAATTATGGAAAATCCTCAGAATTTGTCATTTAAAGAACGTAATTATCTACGCAGAAAATTAACAAAGGCCGTGTTAACCGAAAAAAAAAGTTCCCTGGAATCAGCCATTAACGATATGCAAAGAACAAACGTTGTTCAGAACTGGGTAAAAACTAAGGATAATAATCCTTTTAACAAGGACAGCAAGTTTAGAGATAACTAAGAAAATATAAAATAGCAAACAATTGTGATTTTGTTTTTGGGACAAATCAGAAATGTATACACAACATAAGTACTACACAATTTTATGTAAATCATCTTAGAAGTAGAGGGATTATATATGTTTGTATATGAATCGGTCTGTAAAATAATAAATATGTAATCTAAACAGTATGAGACGATCGTCACTTCAATTATCGCCATCCTTATCGTCAGCCTCAGCTCAACCATTTGCATTAGCCAGTTTCGCAATAAGCTGATTATATTTACTGTTTCCAGTAACGCTCTTTTTGGAGTTGCGCGCCTGTTCCGGCGTATTTTGCAGAAAATAAATGACGATAAATTCGAGAGTTTGATTGGCTTCCTTGGGGTACATCATGTTAAAGGTATAATAGTAGCAGAGCAATTGGGCAATAATATCCGGCAAATCAACATCGGTGGCAGCAAATGTGCTCATTATTTGTCCCTCAATGTATACCATTGCCTCGGTCTGGGTGGCTTCAGTGCCGGCAGTTGCTGGCGTATCTGCAAAGATGGAATTTTATGTATACAAAAAAGGTTTAAAAAGTCAATCGACCGTTACTCACTGACTAGAGCCACCCAAGGCGCATTGGTTGGGTTTATGTGCTGGACATCCTTTGGCAGGGGTCCGTTGTTAAGCTTCATGAAAATGAAATCGGGATCCTCATTGAAATGGTATGCAAGGCCTCGCACGATATTTGCATTGCTTTCCTCCAAATCGTTGATTTTCTTATTTTTGGACGTTTTGAAGAATTTGAATATACGCTCTCTCTCGCTGGCAAAGCGTTTTTCTAGCACACGCGGATCAATGGACATGAGCAACTCGAAGTGCTGATAGAGCAGATCTTTGTTAAAGATATATGGCCAGTTATCCTTGATGGCCGTAATATCAGGTATCTTCTCACTATTATTGAAGAATTCACGCTGCAGCGGAAAACATTCTTTCATGTATTCAGCAATGGTTCCTCTCTCAATTGTGGAACTGCCACGATAACTGGCAATAAGTCGCTCCCTCTTATCCTCCAAATCGCGATGTAGAGCAGCAGACTTTGCATTGCCATTGGTCGCAAGTGACACCGATTTGCGCTTCTTGCTGCTGACGCTGTTGTGGGTAATGTGAAGATCAGAAGTGCCCGAACTGGCACGCTTCTGTGGACGATTTAGGGCATTGTTGCGATTCATCATCTTTGAGATAAGCGACTGTGGCGTTGTCGCAATTTGTTGTCCCTCACGATCCTTCTCTTGCAGCGACTCAGGATACTTTTCAGCTGCCTGCTGGGCAACTTCGCGAAACACGCGTGCAGGTATGTGGGCGGAACGTTCGCGCAGAGCGTCCACAAGTAGATTGGCAAACGTATTGAGACGCTTGCCCAAACTAGTTTTGTTGCGCAACAGTCTCATAATATCATTCGGTACTTTAGTCCAAGGTATCGAAAAGTCCTTAAACTGTGCCGACGATGACTTTGAGTTGCTATGCGTGACGCTGGCCAGCGACAGAGTCTCATCGTTAGAGACTGTCGAATCGTTGGCATTTGACACAAAGCTTGGATCAATAGAGCTACCCGCACGCTCGGAACGATTAAGCGGCGAGGGCGGAGGTAGTATTATATATTCATCGCTTTCGGCCAGCAGCATAAGCAGTAGCTTATCCTTGGCTGCATACAGGAGCACCTCATCCTCGCAAACTTCACAGCCACTGTTCTCGAGTACTATGGTGCTGCCAGCCAAGCCGTATTTGTGTGCTACGATATGCAAAAAATAAATAAACATTAATGATATGTCAACCTTTTGCGTTCCTTAACTGATTTATACACTTATGTTAATTGCAAACTCTTACTTATGAAGGTCAAACTTAATTAATATGATACTAATTTTTAAAGCAAACTTCTTATTTACAGGAAGCACTGTACTTTACGAAAATTAAAAATAAAATGCCTAGGTGGCTTTAAAACATACCTTTTTCTATAACATCCTTTCTGCTGGGCAAGGACATGAATGACTTTTTATTTTTTCGATCGGCGCTACATATTGTAATTAATACATTTTCAGTTGTCGAATCGCATTTCAATTTCATTTTCTGCGCCTCTTGCACTTTTTCAGTCTCGGCGTTGGAATGTTTTTCTGGAAACAAATGAAAATAAACAAATCCATATTAGACCAAACAATAATAATACGAAAACACACTCTCACACACACAGGCCCATATAAATAAAAAGCCGTCGTTTATGCCTACCGAAGCCAGTCCCTGTCGATGTTTCAGATTTTTTTGCTGCTGTTTGTACACCATTTTCGTTTGGCGCAGCGGCCACCGGGGCCGGGGGTTGAGTTAGTTGCTTTGCCTCATTAGCAGTGTGAGGCACTGCAGCTGGAGCGGCATCCATGGCTTCCAGTTAATTGGCCCTTTGATTTAAACAAATGCACACAGTTTAATTTTAAATCAAGCCTTCTTCTTTTTTATAATGCCCGTGTATAAATTTGCACAAGCCAAACTATGGCCAGGGATGTTAAACAAACGCCACACATCGATATCTTTTTTTCGATTGGTATTTTAAACACTATCGTTGCACATTTTTTCGATATTCTAATTTTCGATACTCAACTGCTTGGTGGGTGGTCTGCTACGACAATCAAACAGCACTCATTTGTTGCTTTCCATAGTTAGCGGTAGATTTAATAAGAAAAAGAGTATAAGTTTCATATTTCCACATTTTTCTGAATTAAATAAAAACCGTGCATTTGACCAAATAACGCGTTACCCGCTTAGCTTCACAAAACGGCCACAAAATGCGCTGAGTGCGAGTTATTGTACTACCAAACAAGGCGCGACTCTTGTCTCCGTCTGCGTTGGACATTAAAATTCCACAAAGGCTACGCTTAATACTATACATATAAATAGGCAGTGTTGTTTGTGAATGTGTGAGACAATCGCCTCAAAATGCAGACGTAAGTATGCAGGAGATGTTACTATTATTCAATTACTATAATATGTTTTTAATACATAAAACTAAATTAAAATATTGGTCTATCTACCATTAGAAGCACTGTCACTCTTTGTTGCCTGTTGATGGCCATCCTGACCACTGTTAGCTATGCGAGTCTCGATTCTACCAAATTCAATACAAGAACAACGCCCGCCAATTCCACACAAGTTGATTTGGAACCCATCAATGGCACCATGAATTATCGACTTTATGGCAAAAAGGGCAAGGATGATAAACCCTGGTTTGATGGCCTCGATAGTCGTCATATTCAGTGTGTGCGACGTGGACGTTGCCTGGAGGTCAACACTACGTACAATAAATGCTTTGGCTCAAAACTGCCATATGCCCTGACCAGTCTAGGACTCACCGATTATCACAAGGAACGAGAACTAGACGAGGCTCTGAACAGTTACTATGCTTTGCGACAAGTACCCAAATGCTGGGCTGTCATACAGGTATGTGATACGACAAATAGTACCTACTCCAATTATAATGCTTTCCTTTTTGCAGCCATTTTTATGCGCCGTTTTCAAGCCTAGATGCGAAGAAATTAATGGACAGGATATGGTCTACCTGCCTTCTTACGAAATGTGCAAGATTACGCTTGAGCCATGCCGCATCCTCTACAATACAACGTTCTTCCCGAAATTTATGCGTTGCAACGAGACGTTATTTCCAATGAAGTGCAGCAACGATGCACGCGAAATGAAATTCAATGTTACCGGTCGATGTATGCCGCCATTAGTGCCTGCAGATTACGCGGCTAGCTATTATCCCGGCATTGAAGGTTGTGGTGTGCAGTGCAAGGATCCCTTATATACGGACGATGAACATCGACAAATACATAAGCTAATCGGCTATGGTGGAACAATCTGTCTGCTCTCTAATCTGTTTGTGGTGGCAACATTTCTGATCGATTGGCAGAATGCCAACAAATATCCAGCTGTGATTGTTTTCTACATAAATCTCTGCTTTCTCATCTCCTGTTTTGGGTAAGCAGTCAAGATTGGATGCTTAAAATATCTAAAAATCTTTCTTTCTTTCTTTTTATCTTGCTGCTTTTGAAAAGATTAAAAGCAAATGTAACCAAATGTAAGAATATTAACTTAGACAATTAAGATTTATTTAATATTCCTTGATGAAGTCAGACTTATACCTATTTCTTTTTGTTAGCTGGCTGGTGCAATTTACGTCCGGATCGCGTGAGGATATTGTTTGTCGCAAGGATGGTACATTGCGTCACTCTGAACCCACAGCCGGCGAGAATCTTTCGTGCATTGTGATATTTGTGCTTGTCTATTACTTTCTAACCGCTGGCATGGTATGGTTTGTTTTTCTCACATATGCCTGGCACTGGCGTGCCATGGGTCATGTTCAGGATCGCATTGACAAGAAGGGTTCGTATTTCCATTTGGTTGCATGGTCACTGCCTCTGGTGCTCACAATTACGACCATGGCACTCAGCGAAGTCGATGGCAATGGCATTGTTGGCATCTGTTTTGTCGGCTACATTAATAACTCGATGCGCGCCGGTCTGCTTTTGGGTCCACTCTGTGGCGTCATACTCATTGGTGGTTATTTTATAACACGTGGCATGGTTATGCTATTTGGCCTCAAACACTTTGCTAATGACATCAAATCTACATCGGCCAGCAATAAAATCCATTTAATTATTATGCGCATGGGCGTCTGTGCTTTGTTGACGTTAATATTCATACTGGTTGCGATTGCTTGTCATGTGACGGAGTTTCGTCACTCCGGTGAATGGGCCGAAAGCTTTAGGCAGTACATTATGTAAGTGATTGAATTGAATTCTTTTAATATAGTACATCTTTTGATTCTGTTTGTTATTGCTTTCAGTTGTCGTATCAGTTCCGCTTTCGATGAGAACAGCGCCTGCAAGATTGAGAATCGGCCCAGTGTAGGTGTGTTGCAATTGCATTTGCTATGCTTGTTCAGTTCTGGCATAGTCATGTCCACCTGGTGCTGGACGCCATCGTCCGTTGAGACCTGGAAACGCTACATCAAAAAGTAAGTTTAATCAATTTAAATACGTTTGCAATTTTAATTGATTAAATTTCTTTACATTTGATAGAAAGTGCGGCAAGGAGGTTATCGAGGAGGTTAAAATGCCCAAGCACAAGGTCATTGCACAGACCTGGGCCAAGCGCAAAGACTTTGAAGACAAGGGAAGATTGTCCATAACGCTATATAATACACACACCGATCCCGTTGGTCTGAATTTTGATGTCAACGATTTAAATTCATCGGAAACGAATGAGATAAGCTCTACATGGGTGCATTATCTACCACGGTGTGTTAAACGACGCATGGCGCTAACTGGTGTCACCACTGGCAACACAAACTCCTCTAGTCAGGGTCAGCCAGGTGGCCGCAAAAACTCTCTCGACTCGGAAATAAGCGTTAGTGTGCGTCATGTTTCCGTTGAGTCCCGTCGCAATTCAGTCGATTCGCAGGTTTCTGTGAAGATTGCGGAAATGAAAACAAAGGTGGCCTCACGTTCACGTCAACATGGCAAACACGGCTACTCCTCGAGCAGCAATAAGAGAACGCAACGACGAAGAGATTTTATTGCCGCTAGCAGTGGACGTACCAAGTATAGCAGTGGCGGACGTGGACGACGCGAGAGCAGCACATCGGTCGAATCTCAAGTGATAGCGTTGAAGAAGACAACCTATCCGAATGCTAGTCATAAAGTGGGCATGTTTGCTCAGAGCACCAAAAAGCAACACAACAGCAGCCGGCGTCGCAATGCCGGCCTCGATCCGAGCATTATTAACGATTTCATACAAAAGAATGGACAATTTATATTACCCTTTCTGCAGAATCAGGGCATGACAACGTCTTCGGATGAAGAGGATAACTCACGCACCTCGTTCAAAATCCATGACCTTAATGTGGTGGTTAAGCAGGAGTTGAGCGATGATGATGATGATGACGATGAGGACGATGTGATCATAAATGCACCCAAGATCCAAGAGTTGCCCCACAGTGGCAACAAAGCAGCCGCTTTGGAGCATTACTTCAAGCACGTACAAAAGTCCAACGAATCCAATTGCAATGGCAATCGACATTCACGCAATTCACAACGCAGTCGCAAATCACGCAAGGAGCAAAACAAATCACATCGTCACACTGGACTAGAACTTGATCTGGGTGTAGATATTGATTCGAATAGTGATGTTAAGCGCAACTATGTGCGAAAACTGACCGCTGCACTGAATGGCAATGGCGATTCGTTGAGTTGCTCTTCCGTGGAATTGGATATACCATTGGGCGGCATGCTACACAGTTCCTATTCGGGCATGTCCACGGGCAAGCCCAATTCGCGCAACAGCAAGACCAGCTGTGATGTTGGCATACAAGCGAATCCCTACGACATTGCCACCCACACGTTGCCCCACACCTATGGCAATGAGGAACTGCAGCAGGCGATGCGTTTACTCAACGCAGCAAGTCGACAACGCAACGAGCTTACGAATAATGAGGATGCCACCGAAATGCAATCACTGCTCGGACATCCGAGACACCACAAGGAGCCAACGTTGATGAGTGAATCTGATAAGCTCAAAATGTTGCTGCTGCCCTCCAAGTAACAACTGAATGCATTTACTTAAGTTTCTAAAACTCAGACCCCCAACTTCCATTTGAATCATTTAACGAATAGCATTAAGTATTTACTGACAACGAATTCGAATACGAATACTCATTAGCACTTAAGTTTGGGAAGTTTATACAGAGTACCAGAATGTATGTCTTTTTTATATACTTTCTGTACGTTTATTGTATGTGGACTGTATGTATAATGACTGTTTCCTTAAACTAGATTGTATTTATAATATACATGTATGTGTTTGTATGTTGTTTTAAATGTACAAATAAGTCGCCCTTTTGGGCAACTCAAAGCACAACAAAAACGAAAACGAATTTTGTTACAAAGTGCCTTACACAAATCTTACAATTAAACATTTTGTAACTAATAAACCGATTTTAAATCCAGATATACTCGTAAAAAAAAATATTTACTACTAAAATTCCAAAATTCCACTTTGGGGACTTTAGTGCAGGTCAAATTCGGATTCGAGCGAACGCTTGGAAGTTAAGCTTCTATTTTCTTCAGTCTAAAATGAAATTAAATAAATGCTTAATATGAGTTGGCGAGACTCGACTAAACTAATAAGGTGTTCTTTTGTGCCTTGCTTGAAGTTAACAAAGTGAGAAATAATAAATCTTTGGTTTCGCAGTTTTTAAGGAACCAGATATAAATAAATTGAACAAGTAATTTAATTGGATCTACAGAGTTTGTGTTCATCTTTTCAAGCTGACCTTTGGACTTGCGTGAGTTCAAGCTTGTACAGCAGGTAAAAGTACGCAGGTAGACATAAACTAACAAATCAAATGCCGGAAGGGCGCTGGTAGTGGCACTACTAAAGAAACGTTATTTTACACTTACAAAGTGAACGTCCGATGCGGGAAAAAATGCAGCTCACAAATTTGAGGATGTTCAAATGAGTATATAAACCACCAGTTGACAGCTATTATACATTTCAATTCTAGATCGTAGTTGATTGAACACAACAATGCAACTTCTAAAACAGCTGTTTACAGGGCTGCATCCGTTTGGGGAGGGGCACACCACCCACAGCATCGAACTACTTCGCTGCAGATGCATAATTTAGAGTTTGTTTCGCAGTTGGCGCCAAATAAGATTCGATTTCAAATTAAGTTCGACTTTGCGATGTAATTTAATAAAGTTTTTTTTTTATTGTAATGACCATAGCATTGAATTTACAGGTTAAACGCAGGTAAAGTTGTTGTTTGCTGTGCTTTTGATATGAGTTATGCAATTAAAATAACGCTTCAACGGTTATTATTCTAAAAATCAATTACTTGAATTTTGCAATTGCAATGTGCAAATCTAAAGTATTACAAAAGTTTTTTATTTGCTATTTAAGCCAATTACTATTGAGAGGAGCATTAGATCAACGTTATAACACATATATTTTTTGTTAATTGATAATAGTTGTGTAAATTTAATATATATACTATAAGCGAAATCTTCATCTTTGTGTATTTGTAAACAGACGAGCACACAGACTATTTATTATTGACAACAAACATCCTACTTGGACTTGCGCTGTGACAACTTCACTTCCTTGGCCCACACCACATTGTTAATGAACTCGCCGAGCATGTAGAGACCACATGAGAATCCAATCATAACGGCAAAGAATACCAGGCGGCCCGGCAGCGAAAACGCTCCCAATAACGGATACACCCAAACATTTGAATAATGCTTGATAATGTGCACCCAGACGATATAGCTGGCACAAAAGATGCTCACGACACTAAGGCCCTTGCTTCGTGTGGGATAAGCACGATATGACGTAAACATCTCAAGGACAATGAAGACAACAATATTGGTATGCAGCACATGATTCAGCCAGCTAAAAAAAAAGTAAGGAGCCTTTGTATACGACTGTTAAATTGGTTTTTCCTTTACTCACCTGGGGAAGACAGCATCCAGCACTTTGGGAAAGACCAGTTCCCGGTCGATGTAATATGTCACCCAAAAAGTGATGCTAACATTGAGGGCAACAGGGAAAGCCAGCGTTGCCAACAACCAATCCTTAAATCTGCGAACAGCCGGTGCTCGCTTTGGCAACAGCTCGTTCGTGCCCACAAAATCATTGATGAGTGAGACTATGTAATACAGTGCTTGTATAATCTGGAAGTAAACAAAACAAAAATAAACAAAGTTTGAGATATGCGTGCAGCTAAAATCGTTGAGGGATTCTTTTTTCTAAGGGGTTGAAGGGCAGTTAATTGAAGTGGAAAAGTATTATTGCAACCCGCTAAATCAGTGAGGCTTGACCAAACCGAAACCGGTTATCAATTGAGATAAGGTTTTGATAGAAAATTGTGCCCTTTGCTTACCGCATCCAAAAATGTTAGATACTTGAATTTTCCCCCAAACGGATGATAGATTTCTTCTGCATTTGGGTCATTCGAGGTTGGAAACTCAACGTATTTATAATCATAATAAATTCCATATGTAAACTGTACAGCTGCAGTTAAATGCATAAGCGTTCGCAGCGCGCCATAAACACTTTTAAAAAGCGATTGCGTAGCAGCGCCATTGGCCATCGTTACAACTAATTGATTTTTTCACTGCAACGAACAACAACCGGCAAGCAAAGAAGTAAAACTGAAGACAGTTGCCGTTGGTGTGTGCGCACATAACTGGCTATCGATATATACCAGCAATTTTATATCGATGGAAGGCTAATTTGTCTGTGCCTGGGCACATTGCAAGTGTCTTAACCGCCAAGCAGAATTTCTTTCTAACTTGCGTTAAATGAATTATCAAATTAGATCACATATTAAATTTGAATTCCATCTTCTAAACCCTAAATAATATTGCACTATTTGCTCGCATTTATCAGCAGTATGTGTTATTAGTCATACAAAAATCTGCAATTGAGTGGATTAGAAATACCCTTGGCTTTGAAGACAAAGACAATAAATACCAAATTAGAATCTAAGCACTTATTACGTCAACCATAACATCTTTAAAAGGTTAACAAATGTAAGCACATACAAGACGATCAAAAAACAGGAAAGTTAACATTTGTTCTTTATTTTGAGAATGAAAGTTAACAGAACAGCGCTGCCAATCACATGTGAGTGTGCGAAATAGCACGATTTCAATGTTAAAAAGCTGCACTTACCGCACAAATAAATGTTAAGTATTTAAATTTGCCAGAAAATGGATGACAAAATGCTGTTGGCATCTCCAGACTATGAAAGAAGTAAACACCATAGCTAAATTGAATTACAGCCGTAATGTGTAACATTAATTGCACTGCACGATTAAAACCTGGGGACGTGGAACCTTTGTTCTTCGACTTGGAAATTGCCATGTTTAACACACAAGAAATCACAACACACTGATGATTAGCCGGTTGCCAGCAAGCGAACCACAATCTAAGTTAATTTAATAATGTATGCTTTAAGTGTTTGTGTATGTGTTATGCCGTTGTCCACACCCCTCGAATATTTGCCTTGCTTAGCTCTGGCTGATAACGTCGCTTATCGTTCCGGCAAAAGTAACTTAATGTGAGAGATTTTAATGTTTGTTTGAATTGCAGCCGATAGACAAATAAATGTGTATATGTACATACATATGAAACTGCATCAGAATCTGAGACGTAAGCAAAATCACTTTCATTTTTTTGCGTGCTAGAACATAATACAATTATAATTATTTGTTGAATGAACAAAGTCCATTGAGTCTGCCGAAACATATATAAACCATCGATTTAATTGCGAGAGTTTGGTAAAAGCCGCTTGAAGGTCAAAGGGCAAGCAAACAATTCTGTGACGCACAACTACAACAAACATTTTACCGCTATCCATTTTTAAGGTGTCACAGCAATAATCGATTCGTTTACAAGCTTATTCTGTTAGATGGAACAGAAAAGGTTCCAGGCTGAGAAACTAATCTATTTTAAATACATATAAGTAAGTAATTATCATTATGAAGAAAATACCTGATGCTTTCTACTCCTATGAATACCTGATGCCCATGTCCTTGCACCAATCTCAGCGGCATTAACTTACCGCACCAAGAGTTGTTAAGTATTTATATATGCCACCAAAGGGATGAAAATCCGATAATGGCATCTCCACCAAGTGAAAATAGTAGACACCATAGCTAAATTGTATAGAAGCTATAAAATGCAACAAAACTTTAGCTACACAAACAAAAATCACAGAAATGGACTTGGAATTTGCCATGTTTGTCAAACAAAACTCCACTGAACACTGATGATTAGCCAGCTGTCGGCAAGTTAGACTCAATCTAGTCTTAGTCTAACGTATTCGCTTTGATTAGCTCTGGCTATAACGAAGACGATCTGTGGGGCAAAATTATCTTAATATTGACATAAAAGTGTTTTATTTTATGTTGTGTTTAAATTGCAAAAGAATTTAAAAATTTAGCCAAAATCACTTTCACTTTTACGTCTCTTATTCTATTGTTAAACATATCTGCTGCAGTAGGGGGCAGATGTGTGTTGAATGAACAAAGTCCATTGCATCTGCCGCAACTAATGCGAATTATCGATTTAATTTCGAGCGCTTTGTAAAAGCCGCTTCAAGGTCAAGGGGCACAAACACACTGAAATGTGTGACGCACAACAACAACAAAAGATTATCGTTATCCATTTAAAAAGTGTCACACCAATAATCGATTCATTTATTTTTGGATTTGGATACCTAACTGACAGCTTGTAATTGAAAAATCAAAAATGACAATAAAGTTAAACGATTCGTTAAGCTGTTTAATGTGATGATTAAAAGTTCGTTATATCTTAAACTTTCATTCCTTGGTTTCCTCTTCGACATCGCTTTCCGCCTCGGAGGATTCCAAATTGATTTCAGTTAGTTCCTGCTCCTCAACGCTGCAGCTATCCAAATCACCCGTTTCCATTTTGGGTACAATTACAGAATGTTCTAGTTTGGCTTGTGGCTGAGATTCTGTGGATGCTAGCGAAGCTGCCTCCTCCTGCTCAAACATAGGATTGTTGAAGGCACGTTCCCGCACTTCACCGCTCTCCGCATCATAGCCAATGACGGCCAAATGCTCGACTCCACTACCAGCTGCCCCACCCAATCCTACTGCACCCGCTGCAGCATTATCAAAACGATTGAAGAGCAAATTGCGACGCAGACGCAAACCCAAATGATGCCAACGCCATCTTCTCGGATCATGTATCCATTGAGGTATGCGATTCAGATACGGATTCTGTGGCAAAAAGTGAGCCAACATAATCAGTGAAACAAAACCCACGAGCAGCATACAGAACAGAATGAGAATGACCGATGCAAAGGTCACATTGGGATTATAGGGGTGACCGGCATAGTGCACCTCCAGATGGCTTTGATGTGCCGCCAGCAATGAACTCTGATTACGCAATGCTATTAAACGTCGCATGAACTCCACACTGCGCTCGAAGTAGCTGCCTCGATCCACGACAATTGCTTGAAGAAAGTTGCCAAACTTTTCGGAGCCAACATAATCCACATGCAGCTGCAGCTCATCGTTAAGATTCTCCCGAGCAATGCGATTGGAAATAAAATTTGCTATTGCTTTACGATCCTCCTCCACACAATGCTCAATGGGAATAGTTAGGATAGCTCCGCAGACCAAGCAGCAGGAACCAAACGGACGCAATGGGGCAACACAATGTGGAGCTGGACACTGTGATTCTACATTATGGCAGACGGGTTCAACCAGACGCTCGAAATCCTTGTGACAGCCACACAGCTCACCGCGATAGTATTCCACAGTGACTGTCTCAGCATTGTGGAACAGCAGCTGGCCCAGATCCCTGCTCAATAGCTCCTGCAAATAGCTTCGCGATATGGAGGAGCCAGCTAAGATAAGTTGGCCCAAACGCAGGAACTGCACGTTCTCCAAATCAAATGAGAGTGCACCACCAGTATTGCTCGAGATGACCACATGCTCATCATCGCAAGGCACACGTTCCAGCTCCGGCACAATTGAGTTTCTGCTGCTGCTGTCCGTCATTTTGGGCTGCACGCTCCAGCTGCTGGGATCAAACCATTTGCTTGTCTTGGGTGGTTTTAAATACGCCCGTCTCTCATCACTCTCACAATGAGGATTAAGGCCAGTGCCACTGACCAATTGAATGGTTGAATCCTCAGCCAGAAGCAAACCACCCTGACGTGGCAGCACAAAGCCAGCTATGGAAAGCTGTGCGGGGAGTGGCAATATAGCTGGATAGTATTCCGGAAATACAACCAAATCTCGTCCACATGGCAAATAATTATCCAGCCAAGCGGCAGGACTGGCAAATGGGGCACCAGCACTGTGCCACTTGATGGTCGTCGTTGTGGTCTCCGCCTCCAACAAACATAAGAGCAATGGAATAACAACTAATAATAATTCTTTTTGCGACTGCAACATGACGACTCTGATGATGTACTAAAAGCAATATGCTAATGACAATTTCCATTCATTTGCCCTGCAATTTAAGGGGCGTTACTACAAAAACAAGATGTGGATGTACATATATGTTTATAGATAAATTTAGTGTGTAAATACAACGGAGCAGAAAATACATAGAGTTGTCAAATCGACTAAAAACCTATTCCATGTCAAACGGAGAATCCAGGCTGTACTTTGGGTGAAAGAGCAGCAAGCCTCAGTGGGGAATATTATACATTACACACATATCTACGCACATTTATATAAATATCTGACGATTCTATCCGATCAATGCAATTGTTTGGCGAACGCGAGAAAAAAAATAAACCAAAAACAAAACGGAACGTTTATTTTCATTTTGATTTTGGCCTGATATAAACAATTGTGTACGGACGTGCGGAGAACTTTGACGGATGCCGGCGAAATACCAAAATAACCGGATGGTAATGCTAATGGTGCGTGTGCATGACCCCCGTCTCGATCATGTTGTTGGTGGTAGTATGAGTTCCACATGAAAGCCATTTGCTTAAAAGTGAAATCGCACCAAACACCAAAGAACACTAAGAAAAATATACGATACAAATAAATATCTCCTAGATTCCACGTGTTAATATATGTTTGTTTTATATTCCCAAACATATATTAGCATTTTTTGCCAAGATCAAAGAATGTAGATTATAAATCAAGGGCGGCCAAGGTCGAAAACTAGTATATCTAGGTAAACTGCGTAGATAAGATTAAAAGCACTTTAAACTCGAAATACTTAAGTTCCAGTAGCGAAAATTCATATCTTATCCAAGCTAGTACCGACAAAATATCCTTAAACTAACGATACTCTAGTTTTTTGGAAAATATTCCAAGAAAATTAAACTTTTAATTTTTTTAAAAACCTATACATATACATATAATATATTTATTATCTATAATTTTATTTAAAGCCAATTTGAAATTTACTAAATTACTAATTCAATTTAAAAATTTAAAGAAGAAAATGTTTTTCTGTGATAATCAGAAAAATATTTCAGATGCTTTTTCGCTTTAGTTGCTAAGTGCCTGGAAAAAAACAATAGTTAATCGAATATCAAAAATGTTTTACTACATGTCAATGAGCTGCAAGTTTGCCAGCAAATGTTTCTCATAAGCTATGCCCCTGCTGTTGCCACCGTACCCGTACACCAACAACAACCAAAAAGAAAGGGGGGCATATTTATATTCACGCCAATAAGATAATCTGGCATCCATCAGTGCCAATAAAAACTCGGCCGAAACGAAGATGCTGTTTTTGGGGCCAATTTGATTTGTGGTCAGCTTTACAATTCAATAAAGGCAAGAATTTCGCGAAAGAAAATAAATACGGGAAATTCAACGTGGCATATTATAGGTGCAAATATAAGTAAGCACATGAGTGTGTGCAACACTTTGTAGCGACAATATTTGAATGGAAAATGAGTTGAATGAAATTGAAAATTTTATCTGCAAGTAGCATTTTCGAGTGCAGCTGACCTCCCAAGATAAAAAACAAAGGCGAATAAACAAAACATATGGCAGACATAAATGTGGAGACAATAATAAACATATATGTATGCACCATTGAAACTGGAACACACTTGAAACGATTACAATTTTGAATAATGTGGCCAGCGCATTTCCGTCATAACATAAAAAATATTATAAATGTGTACAAACTATATATATTTAACTTACCAACGACCAATAACTGATAAATCGCACTTTCTGTGGGAAAGTTTCAGGCACCATGCGTCGACTGAAACTCGTCTTGAGTTTATAACTTCGTTGCACTTCAAAATTGCTGTAGTATAAGCCATATGCAAATTGACCCAACGCACACAAATGTATTATTGTCACAAAGATGCGCGATTTATATAGCTCCACTTTGGTCATCTTGGGTATTTATTTGTAAATTTTTAGCCACTTATTAGACACCTTTTTATAAACTGCAAAAATTGGATTAAACATCAATTTGTGGGGTTTTTGATTTCAAGCGCAATTATAACCACAAAAATTCAGCTTTAACCTGACAAACATACAACAAAAAGCCTTATGGTATTTTCCTGGAAAGCATCAGCTCATGTTGCAATGAAATTGTAGTCGCATTAGTAAGCCCCAGCAAGCAACTTAGTCTTAATGAAATATGAACCAAAGACGTTTGGCAACCCCTAAGCTCAGCGTCAAAGGTGTCAAAGAAATGTTAAGAACAATGCAAGGTCTTAGCAAGGCCCTCTTAAAAAATACTATTTAAATAAGTGAAGAAACGCACATAGTTTGTCTTGCAATCAATATTTGTACCACTGACATAAATATTTCAAAAGCAGAATAGTGAGAAAAATAAAAGAAATCATAAAAAAACAAATATTAGGAAACCGACAAATTAAAGTTGCTTGGCGCCTGGGGCTCGGCACTGTT
Source organism: Scaptomyza montana (assembly GCA_018904305.1). NCBI lineage: Eukaryota > Metazoa > Arthropoda > Insecta > Diptera > Drosophilidae > Scaptomyza > Scaptomyza montana. Next base: position 17,474 of record JAEIGR010000037.1, on the reverse strand, counting down.
TATAATTTACATATGTTAATGGATTTTTTAGTCGAAGGGATAATTGTTGATTGATTTAAACGCTTTTTATACAAATCGCATCGCACACGATGAAAGAACGCACGTAAATTAAATGCCTCTTAATGTAGATTTTTTTTTTTTTGTTTAATTTTTTGCTTATATTTTGTATGAATACTTTTGGTTTGTTGATGGTGCGCGCACAACTAGGCGTGTGGAAAACTGGAGTCGCACTGGCACTCGGGATAAATGTTGCTCATACGCTGCGTTGGCTGGATTGTCGCTTTTTACCTACCGTCCATTATTTGTATATGTTGTATTTGGTGCTGTTGCTTCGCATTGTGTTTAGTCTGTGCTGTGCTTTGCTGCGCATGTCCAAAATTTTGGGCCTGGCATTGTTTTTGTTACTGTGGCAGCAGGTCAACTTTTTGTTTGGCTTACCAAAACAGTTAAATGGTAAGCAATGCTATCTGTTTAATACCAATGAATGCATGTGTGAATATGCTAAGTGATCTTGTTATCAGCCTTGCAACTGCGTCAGAGTGCCAATCATAGTGATAAGACTAGAAAAAACATAACCCTCTTAGCACTGACTACGTCAAGATATATTTGTATGTGTATAGAAAATAAAAACCGCGTTACTGGTAGACAACGGATATGCCAAACAAATAAATTTAAGACGATACAATGCGCGCTCAATTTTCTACTCGTTATCGAAATTTCGATTGCCAACAGCTGTGCTTGGCAGCCCTGGTGCATTGTTTTGTGTATCGTAGTTTTAATATTTGCCACCTTATTGACCATTGTTGCTATAGATATTCAATTATTCTTCTGAATGAAAAGATTACGCAGTTTTAACAAAGAAATAGAGTATAACATTGCAGCAAACTGGCAACCAACAAAATTGTAATAAGCATCAAACTATGTTTTGCTTTTGATTGTCACATGAGTTAAAGTAGTTTAAATAAAGCTATGTCGTAACAGGCTTATAGCAAACTTCGTATTAAACTAAATTTTATATAAAAATTCCTTGTACCATTTTATTAACTAACTTAAGAACATGTCGTTTGCATCAAAAGTCACATTGGGTTTGGCGGTTTGCATCTCCAGTGGCATTATAGGTTATGTTCACTATAAACAGTCGGATGACCGGTAAGTTAAACGAAACACAATTTGTTTTATGAATCTAACAATATGGACAATTATAGATTCAAGCTGCACCAGGGTGTGCTGCGCGACGTAGAGCAACAGCAGCGACGAAAGCATGAGAACCGATATACCCTGCAGCAACAGATTGACATGACCAAACAGCTGAAAGCAGCTTTGGAAACGGATGCAAGTGCAGATGCAAAAGAACCAAGCGCGGATTCAGTGCCGCCAAATGCTAATCTATAGATCTTGTTAGAAGTTAGCCTACATGTAAATAATTTCTTTCCGTTTGAAGACTGAAAATAAATATAAAATTTTTGTTAGACGATGCGCGTAAGAGTTGTTTAAATATAACAATTTTTGCGATTATGATTCTATAAAAATCTAGTCAATTTAATTCATTCTGGTGTTTTTTAAATATATCGTTATAATTATAACTCAATTTTATTATTACGAATGTGTGTATAAGTAATTACAGTTCTAATGGGCGCTCGATAAAATAATTCACATCATAAACTGGGTGGCATTTGTACAAAATGTATGTGGTGAACACACCCCTTTTGCGAAATCATATTTTTAAAAAAACAAAAAACAGGAGCAGACTGAAGAGATGAGAATTACACGATACTTGGCGTTCATTGTCCGTTTTCGTTTCCTCCATTCATTGTCACCAAATGTGTCGTGTATAGTCCGAATTCGAAAACTACAAAGTCCACATTTAATATCGACCACCTCCGCCGCCGCCACCTCCTCCACCACCGCCTCCGCCACCTCCCCCTCCTCCTCCGCCTTTACGTCTGTCGCGATCATTGCCATCATTACGATCATTGCGATCTCCTCGATCAGTGCCACCGCCAATGCCTCGCTCGCCACCACGATCAGTGCCACCGCCAATACCTCGTTCACCACCACGATCTGTGCCGCCGCCAATGCGCTCCTCACGTCGACGGCGGGGTGAGCGGGACCTACTGCGCGACGAACGACCACGTCGTGGCCCACCGGAACGGGAACGCGAACGATTGCGGCGTCGACGCGAATAAAGGTATCTCCGCAACTCTCGTGATATAGGTTTGAGGTGCATAAAATTGCAAAAGCCGGAGCGTGTGCATTCACCCATCTCATATTGCCTACAACAGGCCTCACGGAAATCGGTTACCGGCGACAGTTCGGAGTAGACCGGTCTGCCGCCAAACCAGCGATTGTTCAAATCATTTGCAGCCTTCTCGGCGTCGGCCTCATTACGGAATTTGATGTACACATTGCCGACTAGGTGGTCTCCCAAATTGTCGCACACGTTCATTTCTTCGATTTCCCCGTACTTGTCCTCGCATTCGACGAATACGTCCTCAAAGAAATTGTCATAATGCTCTTGCATCTCCTCGTCTGACACATTTGCCACCAAATGTGATCCATCAGCCGATTTGGCGGAATTCTGCGGATTAACGTACAGATTTTGCAGCAATACCGTTTGAGAAAATGTCGGCTTGTTGTGTATGCGGGAACACCGATCGCCATGTCGGCAGGCTCCAATCTTAAAGTAAAACGAGCAGTTGACTCTGCAAAATATATGTGGTTTGTTAGTATTGAATGCCGGAAAAGTACAGCGCCAGAGAGAGAGAAAGAGAGCGGGCGGCACATGCGGGCTCTTGTTATTAATATTCTCCTAAAAACTTACTTGTCCTTTTCCGTGCCAAAAATGGATGCCAAATACTCGGCCATAACGCTGCTGCTGTAATCGTGCTGCTGTGGTCAACGATTAACTACTACTTGGGGCCGTTTTTGCAGCAATGTTTTCAATATTACAACAAATTTAATTTAATTTTTTCCCCAGGCGCACGCAAAAGCAGCGTCTGTCCGTATTTTGCAACAACGTTGCCAGCTCGAAAATATTTAAGTATGCGGTTCAGTGCTGCCAACTTGCTTGATATGCAAAGTTAATTTTCTTAACAATTATGCAAAGTAAATTAAAGACGAGATATTTGTACGTTCTGCAACATTTGTAGTCAATCTAAATAAATTTAGTTTTTATAAGTTACCATATTGTGTTGTTTGTCAAAAAAATAGTGGCAACGCTATTCTGGCTACGGAGAGTGTGTTGGCAACGTTTGGCGTCTGACATTTCATCAGGAGAGCACGAACGAGCACGAGAGCGAGTCACGATTCATGCATTTCTAGAAAAGTCCGACAGCAGCATTTTTGCAAGTTCAACTTTCAACTTTGCGTGCTAAAGACGTGTTTTTAACAAAAACTTTATACTTGCAACAATAAAAGAAAACTCAATTTATTAAACGTTTTAAATGGACAAGGTGGGTGGTAAAAAAACAAAAATACCATGCAGGTTTTGTCAGAAACAAAGGGAGTATAATTTGCACAACGTTTTCGCTGCAGGTGAACGAACTAAAGGAAAAGGGCAATACGGCGCTCAATGCCGAGAAGTTCGATGAGGCAATAGCTGCGTACACAGAAGCCATTGCGCTGGACGCCAAAAATCATGTGCTATTTAGCAATCGCTCGGCGGCCTATGCCAAAGCCGGGAAATTTCGAGAAGCTTTGGAGGATGCCGAGCAAACTATCGCATTGAATCCCAAGTGGGCGAAGGGCTATTCACGTAAAGGTGTAGCTGCTGCCGGCCTGGGTGATTATATGAAAGCCTTTGGGGCCTACAATGAGGGTAAGTTTGAGATTTATTTGCGTATAATATCTTGCGGCAACATAACCTCAACTAATAATGTGCCTATGTGTTTGTGTGTGTGTGTGTGTTCATTTGTGCTTAGGTTTAACGCACGATCCGATGAACGCGGTTTTATTGCAGGGTCGCCAGGAAATTACCTCGTCGTTTTTGAGCTTCATGCAATCGCGTGGCGATATACCCATGGATGTTGATCCACAGCCAAGTTATGAGTCAAAATCGGCACCAAGCAAACCCGCTGAGCCAGCTGGTCCCCGAGTAGAAGATATGTCTGAGGAAGAGCGCAAGAAGTACTATGCCAAGGAGGAGAAAGAGCTGGGCAATGCGGCATATAAGAAGAAAGATTTTGAGGCAGCCCTTAAGCACTACAATGCTGCCATCGAGCATGATCCGACTGACATTACTTTTTACAATAACATAGCTGCCGTTTACTTTGAGTGCAAGGAGTACGATAAGTGCATAAAGCAATGTGAGCGTGGTATCGAGGTCGGTCGTGAGAACCGTGCTGATTTTAAACTGATTGCCAAATCTTTGGCACGCATCGGCAACACCTATCGCAAGATGGATAACTACAAGCAGGCGAAATTCTATTATGAGAAGGCCATGTCTGAGCATCGTACTCCTGAGATTAAGACATCGCTTAGCCAGGTTGAAGCTAAAATTAAGGAGGAGGAACGTCGCGCATACATTGATCCTGTTAAAGCCGAAGAGGAGAAGGAGAAAGGCAATGAGTACTTTAAGAAAGGGGATTACAGCACTGCTGTCAAACACTATTCGGAGGCCATCAAACGTAATCCCGATGATCCCAAATTGTACAGCAACCGTGCTGCCTGCTACACTAAATTGGCCGCTTTTGATTTGGGCCTAAAGGATTGTGAGACTTGTATCAATCTGGATGAGAAGTTCATTAAGGGCTATATACGAAAGGGCAAAATTCTGCAGGCAAGTAATTTAATTAAATGAATTAAACACAAGTTTTAATAAACAAATATTATCTGTTGCTTTTAGGGCATGCAACAAACCTCAAAGGCTTCCTCGGCGTATCAGAAGGCCTTGGAGTTGGATGCCAACAATGCAGAGGCGATTGAGGGATATCGTCAGTGTTCCATGAATTTCCAACGCAATCCCCAAGAAGTGCTCAAGAATGCCATGTCCGATCCGGAAGTACAGCAAATCCTAAAGGATCCTGCTATGCGCATGATTCTCGAACAAATGCAAAACGATCCACAGGCAGTTAAAGAGTAAGTAGTTTAAATTCTTATTCAATCAAATTATTTACCAATCCTTTTTTTAAATCCTTCAGCCATTTACAAAATCCGGCTATAGCTGACAAGATAATGAAGCTGCTGGAATCGGGCATCATACAGATACATTAGAATTAGCGCTACGCAAAAGAAAAAACCAAACTAATCGCTTAACATTCAAGACACACAAGAATACACACATAAAATCCATATGAAACTTACCGCACTACCAAGCCGCGTTGTGCTTTGACTCAAAACCACTAAATTCAACAAAATATTCAACGAGCATCTCAGCACTATACCACTATGCAACCTAATAAAAAAATTTGTGATTGAAATCGATGAAATACCCGTAAAAACATCTGCCTAGTTGATTTACGCAGACTCCTCTGGATAAACAAGTGCCGTGGTTCAAATTTGCATACTACATAATATACTGCAGCTTAGCTCTATATATTTAAGTCTTTGAATGTACAATAAATACAAGTCAAAGAATGGTAACACTGATTTCTTAAATTTTGGTTTTTTGTTATACAAATTTACACTAATGAGTTGGACTTACTTACGTTCCAAATTAAATAATATATGTTTTAAAACTATGCAACGTGCTCTTTTTTTTCATTTAACTCATGTCACGAAATAAATATATTTGTTTATTTTTAAAATAAACATTTTATATCAGCCCGGTAAAAAACCAGCTTGAGTCTAAAAATACCAAACCCAATAAAAACTGTGCTCAGATTACTTGTGGTATTATTAAGTGTATTTCGCAACAAGTGTTGAACAGCGAGTAATGTTCGGAACATGCTATTTAGTGCCAGTGCCAGTGCAGTGTTGAGGACGATTTCTTCCACAAGATAATAAAGAAAGAATGGAGTGCTGATTGTGATTTCCATATTAATAATAATAGTAAACTACAAATCAACGAAAGCATTTAATTCGAACCAATTGCTAAACGAATTAGAAGCAAACCGAACGCTTTTTAAAATACCGATTCCTGCACGCTATTAATTGTTTTAACTATAGTTATATGTGTGCTTGTTGTATGCATGTGTAAATTTGATTGAGTGTGTGTACAAGTGTGTGTTGCCTCCGAGTTTCTCAGTTGATTCGCGAAAATGAGAATATAAAGATGGTGCTCGGTAAATTGTAAGCGTGAAAATAACTAATATATATAAATACACCAAAAATATTTTTTTCGGCAAAACTTAGCTGAAGAAAACTAACAGTTAATAATATCGGAAACACAAGCATCAAATCAGAAGTGAGTATGAATAGGGCCAAAATGAACGCTAACCGCTTGCGCCTATCCGTATTCGTATTCGCATTTCAAATGCGTTTCGGGGGCGCTTGGCAACAAGCAAAAGCCGCTACATATACATGTACATGTATGTACATATGTGCAAGCATACATGGTTGTAACATGTACGTATGTATGCATATTAACCAGCAGCAGCAAACACTAACTTTAATACATACATATATATATAAAAGTGATTTTGACTTATCCTAAATTTCGAGTGTTTTTTTTTTTTTTTGTCTTCTAGTGCATCCCTCACCGTTGCACTATTCAACGATGAGGCCACAGGCGCCGGCGTCTATGGTGCACGATCCCAAAAAGGATGAGCTACGCACTGCTCCGTGGTATTGGGGCAGCATAACGCGTGAGCAGGCGAAAAACATATTGTTTGGCAAGCCGGATGGAAGCTTTTTAGTGCGCGATGCGCAAGCAAAGGTAAGTTACAAAAACAACAATACAGTTACAGTTACAACTGCTCTCTCTTGCTTACTGATTGAATTGAACAGTTATTCAAATTGTCAACATATGAGAGTTTTTCTTTATCAATGAAATCTCTCTCTCTATCTTGTAATGAAAGTATAAGCATTGATCGGATTTGTTGTTTGAACAATCTTATGGATTTGAAAATCAACATTTTAGTGGCTTGCTTTGCATTTTAAACAGCAACCACATTTGTAATGCTTACTATTTAAATATTGTAATTTAAAATTGAGTCATAAAAATTTTTTAAAGTATTTTCTCACAAAACAGATTTAAAAATTTGATTCGTTTAATTTACCCTTAAGACCCAAAGCTGCGCAATTAGTTATAGATGACTGTGCAAAATAAGAATGAAAACAATACTTACTAAAAAATCAATTTTGCATGCTTTTGCAGAAGGGCGAATACACACTAACATTGATGAAGGATGGCAATGAAAAACTGATCAAAATCTGCCGATTAAAGAACAACAATTATGGTTTTGTTGATAACTATCAGTTTAGCACTGTTGTGGATATGATCAACTACTATATGGGCAATTCCCTAAAGATTTACAATAAAACGCTGGACATAACGCTCAGCAATCCAATAATATGCCCATACTATGATGATTCACAGCCTCAGGGTGATCTACGACTGTTAAGTGATGAATTTATACGCTGCTCCCAACTTTTGCTGCATAATAAAGTTAAATTTTGAGTTAATTATCGTTGCCGACGAGTCTATGAGTCACGATGTGGTTTTTAGGCAGGGATTTTATGAGTGTTTGTGATTTGAGCATGAATCTAGACTCCCTGAAAGTTATCGAGATGAAAAACATTAATACAAAAGATTTAAGCAAGTGCAATGCACAAACGAAACTGGCATGCCGGCCAGTGCAAGCAGAAGAGTATAGACAAAGCAGCAACAAATTTTCCATAGCAATGTGCAAAAAAGACGAGCAACAAGTTGTAGGTATAACAACTGTTATTGAACAAAATTTAGGTAAATCAACTGTTAGTGAACCAAATGTTAATGAGCAAATGAGTAATACAACTGTTATTGAACAACATTTAGGTAAATCAACTGTTAGTGAACCAAATGTTAATGAGCAAATGAGTAATACAACTGTTATTGAACAAAATTTAGGTAAATCAACTGTTAGTGAACCAAATGTTAATGAGCAAATGAGTAATACAACTGTTATTGAACAAAATTTAGGTAAATCAACTGTTAGTGAACCAAATGTTAATGAGCAAATGAGTAATACAACTGTTATTGAACAAAATTTAGGTAAATCAACTGTTAGTGAACCAAATGTTAATGAGAAAATGAGGGTTGCATCTCTTAATGATGAAAATTTTTCAAATGACACAGCTGTCGATGAACAAAGTTTAGGGAGTGCGACTGTCGATAAACAAATTTTAAGCAACACGGCTTTTGACAAAGATATTTCAAGGGACATAACTGTGTATGGGCAAATTTTAGATAAGACGATTTCTAGTAAAAAAATTTTAGAGGACCAAAATTCAAAAGAAAATGACACGAGTTATTGTAGCATAGGAGAAGATAGTTTCGACAAAGATATGTTTTATATAAATGTGGTGGACAAAGAACTTCCTAGCTACAACTGCGGCGAAAACATAAACTATGAAACTAAATGTAGGTTTGTTGAAATGTTCGAAAAAACATATGTTAATGCTAAGAGACCAGCGAACCCATGTGTTAAATGTGAAATGAAAATTTTATTGGAAAAATGCAAACCTTTTAGTTGCTCACCAAGAAGACTTTCATACACGGAAAAAGAAAAACTTCAGAATATGTTAGATGAATACGAGTACGCTTCCCCTATAGTTTTAGTAAAGAAAAAGACAGGTGATCTACGATTATGTATAGACTTTCGAAAGCTGAACAAAGTTTTAGTAAAAGGCAACTATCCCTTGCCACTTATTGAAGATCTTTTGGACAAGCTGGTAAACAAAACAGTTTTCTCAAAGTTAGATCTAAAAAACGGTTATTTCCATGTGTTTGTGGCCGAAGACTCTATTAAATACACTTCTTTTGTAACTCCTTTAGGGCAATTTGAATTTTTAAGAATGCCGATGGGCATAAAAAACGCATCAGCCGTATTTCAAAGATTTGTGAACAAAATTTTTGCTGATTTAATAAGAAAACAAAGTTATTGTATACATGGACGACATTATGGTGGCAAGCGAAAATGTGAATGAACATTTACATACACTAAAAGAAGTTTTTGCAAGGTTAGTTGAAAATAAGCTTGAACTGCGTCCGGATAAATGTGAATTTTTGCAACCCAGCATAAAGTATTTAGGATATATCGTATCAAGTGATGGAATAAGAGCAGATGACCAGGGCATAGATGCCGTTAAAAACTTTCCAATTCCAGACAAAGTGCAAGGAGTGCAAAGATTTTTGGGATTATGCTCCTATTTTAGGCGATTCATCAAGGATTTTTCAACTACAGCAAAGCCACTTTACGATTTATTAAGAAAAGAATAATAGAAAAACGAAAAGGGCAGGTACTTGTTAAATGGTAAGGGTTCTCGAATGCGCACAACTCTTGGATAGATGAAAATGACGTTCTTTGAAGCAGCAGGTATTGGTCGCATCACTCCATTGAAAGCAGTAGGTATTGGTCGCATCACTCCATTGAAAACAACAGGTATTGGACGCGTCACTCTATTGGTTGCTATAGTTATTGGGCGCGTCACTCTTTTTTGTGACACTTTCCTATTTTAAATGCAGGCAGGATAATTGTTACCTGTATTGTTACCTGTATTGCGCATGTGTATGTGTGTGTTTGTGTGTGTGTGTGTGTTTTTTTTTTCTCATGGAACGCCATGAAGGGTGTGAATCTTTCAAAGATACTGGTGGCCCGTACCACCAAGCATGCACGATTTCCACGTACTAAACACACTCTACACAACAACGCGCCTCATCCCCAATGGATCACGATTAAGTATTACTTCTCGGGGATGGGATGCCTTAAAAGGCCGTCTTCTTACTCATCCAGTTCTCGGACCATCCTTCTTTATACATAATTATCGCTCAATGCTTCGCGTCGCTCTCTTTCGCACCTACGGAGATCCTTCTGGATGCAAACGATCCTCTGGAGTACCGCATTCCAGTTCGAGTCGGATTCCAACATGTACGACACCAGCTCTTCCACTGATGGTAGAGGTGTTGCTCCTGCTAGATATCTCGGGCAGTGGTACAGGACATGCTCAGGGTCTTCCGTGCAGCCCAGACAGACCGGACATTGCGGCGTCTCCTCGTGTCTGTACTTCAACAAGTATTTCCTATACCCTCCGTGGCCGGTAAGGAACTGCGTCAGATGGAAGTTAGTAGATCCTCCTCGTCGTTCTACCCACTCCTGGATTCTTGGGATGAGCCTATGCGTCCATCTACCTTTTGTTGAGAAAGGCCACCTGGCCTGCCACATGGCCAGGGAAGCCTGTCTCTCCGACCTCCTAACAGATTCGGGCGGTGCGATGCCTCCCACAGACTTCCGCCAGGCGTGAATTTCCGTCATCTCGCGGGCTAGTAGGTCCACAGGCATCATGTTCGCTAGCACAAGTGCTGCGTCATCCGAAACCGTACGGAATCCCGAGATCACTCTTAGTGCGTTTAGCCGGTACGGCGCTGCCAGCTTCCTCCTAAGGCTCATATTTCCATCCAGGGCTGCCGCCCAAATCGGTGCAGCATACAAAGCAACTGACGCCACTACTTTTCCAAGAAGTAGTCGCCTTCCACCCTTGGGTCCTCCTAGGTTTGGCAGCATCCGAGAGAGAGCTGCCTGTAATTTTGCTGCCTTCATACCGACATACTCGATGTGAGGCCGGTAACCCAGCCTGTTATCCAGTATAACTCCTAGGTACTTGATGTATGGCTTGGATTTGATGGTAACATTACCAACCTCCACCTCCATAAATTCAGTCCTTTTCCTGCTCGTTATCAGAACTGCCTCTATCTTGTGCTCTGCTAGTTCCAGCCTTGCAGCCCGCATCCATGATGCTATTATTTTAATAGCTTCATTAGCTGCTTCTTCTACTTCTCGTATGTGTTTTGCCACAACTACGAGGGCCAGGTCATCTGCGAATCCAATAAGCTTACATCCCTGTGGCAGGCGCAGTCTGAGTACTTCGTCGTACATCACGTTCCACAGGAGGGGTCCCAATACTGAGCCCTGTGGAACACCTGCAGTGACGTTAAATCGCTTAATTCCATCCTCTGTGTCGTATTCCAAAGTCCTGTCTGAAAGATAACTCGTTAGAATTCTCATTAGATAGGGCGGTATTCCAATTATTCTAAGGGCATTTAGGATGCGCGTCCAGCTCGCCGAGTTGATCGCGTTCCGAATATCCAGCGTAACGACTGCGCAATATTCCTTGTCGCCCCATCCATCGTGTCCCTTCTATCGCTTTTGTTGCGATGTCGACCACTGCCTTGATCGCGTCCACCGTTGACCGTGCCTTGCGGAATCCGAACTGGGACTCCGAAAGTGCATGTCTGGCGTCCAGTATCGTTAGCAGTCTTGCGTAGATAATTTTCTCCAGAATCTTTCCCGCCGTGTCAAGCAGACAGATCGGTCTAAAGCCCGAGGGTTCTTTGACTGGTTTGTCTCCTTTTGGCAGCAGGATGAGTCGCTGGACTTTCCATACTCTTGGGAATACTCCCTCCTGTAAGCAGTGAGTGTAGGTGTCTGCAAATTCCTGGGACTTCGCGGCGATTGCAATCTTTAGCACTTTGTTTGGTATACCGTCAGGCCCTGGGGTCTTTCGGTCACCAATCTGTCTAACTGCCGCAGTCACCTCGTCGGTCGTCACTGGACTTATGTGCTCCGAGTCAAGTGTGGGGCTCACCGTTTGCACCCGGGGGTGCTGTGGAAACAAGGCCACTACGATTTACTGTAGCTCCACTGGGCATGTGGTCCTTGGCGTGGTTTGGCTCTTTACTTTCTTGGTTACCACCTTATAGGCCGTTCCCCAGGGGTTGATGTCGGCCTCTTCACATATCTGGCGAAAGCAGTTGGCTTTACTGCGCTTGATGCTATGCTTCAAATCCCGCTTAGCCCTCCGGAAGTCCTCGGCTCTGCGGTCAAAGTCCGGGCGATCTCTGGCTCTTTGGAAGAGTCGCCTTGCACGTATGCACTTTTTCCTCAGCTGGCTAATCTCTTCATTCCACCAGTAGCAAGGTGATCCACGCCTGCTTTGTTTCCGCCTAGGCATGGATGCGTCGCAAGCATCAGCTACGTTTTTTCCTAGTTGGTTTGCCATAACCTCTGCAGGGCCACTTTCCCATTCCAGATAGTTTAGCAGGTCCACAAAAGTTTGCTCGTCCAGACAGCTATCTTTCCACTTCGGTCCTGTTAGCTTGGGTGGCATCTTTGCCGAGCTTCTGCGCAGTTCATAGTAAATGGCCTGGTGGTCACTGAAGGTGAACTCTTCACTTACTTTCCATTTGAACCCCCTTCCTAACGAGCAGCTCATCAGGGTTAGGTCAATTATAGAGCCACAACCAGCTTTTCGGTAAGTAAGCGATTTCCCATCATTCATGAGAGTTACATCCAGTGCAGAGAATTCTTCCAAAAAGCAGAAGCCCCTGGTGTTTGTTTCTCTGCTGCCCCATTCTACTGCCCATGCGTTGAAGTCGCCAGCTATAACTATCGGGGATCGTCCGCGTGCATCATCCACGATTGCCTCCAGCATGTTTTTGAACTCTCCCAGTCCCCAGCTTGGAGGTGCGTAACAGCTGTAGAATGTAACGCTGCCTATCCGTGCCCTAACAAATCCGTTGTGATCTGTATTGACTTCTCGGGGTGGCGTGTTTATGGACCAAATGGCCGCCTTACCGTCTTTGCTGGCTACCCATCCGGTCCCTGGTATACTTTTGAATGGCTCGCAGATAAGAGCTATGTCAGTATGCTTCTCCCTTGCCGACTGCATCAGAAGTGCCTGTGCGGCCTCACAATGGTTAAGATTAAGCTGTTTAATCTTCATCTTCGCTGTTCAAGTGCTCTCCGAAATACTGGACATTTTCCACTGCCAGCCGCATGGTCAGCCCTTGTTTTATTACTCATGCACAGCATGCACTGTGGCTTTGTTGTGCAGTCCTTTGCAATGTGGTCTTCTTGTCCGCATCTACGGCATTGCTTAGACCTATCCACCGTGCTCTTACATTCCCTTGCAAAGTGGCCGAACTCCATGCATTTGAAGCAACTCTTGACTGTAATCCATTCCCTTATTCGGGAAACAGCCCAACCGACCTTCACGACTCCAGCGGCAAGAGCCTTCCTAGCTTCATCCACAGGCAGCTTGATGGAAGCCGTCTGCGTCGAACCGTAAGCCTTTCTTAAATGGATATCTTCCACCAAGATAGCTTCTATATGCAGCTGCTTTTTCAATGCCTCGCATATGTCCTCCTTAGTGGTGATTTCGTCCAAATCCTTGCACTCGACTGTGACTCGCTGTGAGAGCGCCCGGACTTCCACTTGCTCCCCGAGTCCCAAGAAGGTTCCTAATCGCCGATGTGCCCTCTCCAGATTTGCTCAGCTGGATCAGGAGCTCACCTTTTTGGGTTCTCCTGATTTTGGAAACCACCTGGCCAACACCGCTTAGCGTTCCATCTGACTTCACTTTTCGAAGTATTTCGGAGTAACTTGCCTCTCCTTTAGCAGATATGACTATGGCGTCTGGTCTGCTTTTCTCCGCCATGCGTCTCTTGCCAGGGTTGCTCTCCTTATTTTTCTTCTTCCGTACCGTGGTCCATTTTTCTCCTTCACTCTCTTTGCTTGGGGGAGCTTTCGTGGCACTCTTCGGCCCTGGTTCATCCGTGGCTTGAGTGCAGGTCGAAACCTGCGTCGTCACCACTCCCTTACTCCTCTTGGTGGAGGGTGCACCCTAGGGTGGCCCTTAAAATTAAAAATCTAACCGCCGGGCAGAAATGAGTTCTCTTTAGGCTCAAAACAAACCCACAAAAATTTGGGGCTGATCGAATAATATTTAATGGCCGCACCCTCGCTCGAAGTTTGAAAATTTTATATGTATAAAAAATCACTCATACGTATGGTGTTTTAGGTTAAATTTATTTATTTTTCTTATTTTATCTTTACATTATATCGGATTTCATGATTTATATAAAATGTTTAATAATATCTTAAGTGTAATATTTGAATAAAATAAGTTTTTTTTTATATCAGATCTTTTTTTACAATTAGAAGGATATTTTTTCCGGTAGCTCTCTACAAATTGAAGAATGAGCTGTTTTTCGTTCTCATTCTTTTGTGAGAATACGATTGTAATCTTTCATAAACTTTATTCCCCGCTCAGCAGTGTCGTTTCACAACAAATAAATCATTACAGAACTCGAATGAATCTATGTAATCATCGTTATTTTCCCATGTTTGAGGGTCGTTTTTAAAAAACTGGCTGATAGGCCGAAGCAATCAAAAAAAATAGTTTGTTTTATATGATATAAAATATAAATGTTATTACTATATTTTGCTTACCTTCAGGATGATTGGATATTTGCGAATGTTTTCGCTTCAGAGACTCAAATTTTTGATGTCTTTGAAACGCACGCTGTTCTCGTTGGTAAAGTTTGATGTCTACCCCAATCATGCAACCCGGGCCGTTGCTTAAGTAGAAATTGCTTATCTTCATCAATACGCATTACATTAAGAGCATTAGCGTGAGCAATATCGAAAATATCATCTAATTCCTTTAAAAACTCTGTGCGTTCCACCTAGTTTCGCTTTTTCCGGGCGGCTCCATCTTTTCATAAAGCTTTATAAATTTTTCACTGCACTTATGATTTTCGCGCAAGGGTATGCGTGCTTGTTGCCAAAATATTGACACGGAACTTATAGTTAGTTTTGAGCTTTCTTTTGAACTAAGTTTTACAATTCGCATATTGTAAAAAAATAGTTGCAAGACTTGTCCATTTGAAGGTAGTTTTCCACCCAAAATTTGATGTGCTATGCGCCCAACCATGTCAATTACATGCACTGAGTCAGTCCCATTTCTAGTCACTGGTTTTTATTTAAATGTGGTTGTAAACTTGACATTTTTACTTAACCACGTTTAATGTTAACCAACTTTTATTCAGCTGATAAAATAACGGCATGCAACATATGACGCCGAGGTGCATTTCGATTCTTGACAATTCGATTTTTCTTATCTTCGATTATGGCGCCAAGTTAATCATCGATTATGTTTTTAAAATAATATTAATTTTAATTAAACAGCCCAATGCAGAACAATACCCATGACATGAACCTGAAGACAAACAGCAGGTTTTTTGATAAACTTATATAACCATTGAAACAATATTCACGAAATCGTAATCTCACAATGAACTTATTTTAATCAAATATTACACTTAAGATATTATTAAACATTTTATATAAATCATGAAATCCGATATAATGTAAAGATAAAATAGAAAAACTAAATAAATTTAACCTAAAACACCATACGTATGAGTGATTTTTCATACATATAAAATTTTCAAACTTCGGAGCGAGGGTGCGGCCATTAAATTATTATCCGATCAGCCCCAAATTTTTGTGGGGTTTGTTTTGAGCCTAAAAGAACTCATTTCTGCCCGGCGGTTTAAAAACGAAAAAAAGTCATATTAAGGGCCAGTCTAGTGCACCCGCTCCAGGATTCTGCTTTCTCTTGCTATCGATGACCTTTCCGAAGATTGGCGACGTCTGGGAAGCTTGGTGCATCCGTATCACGACCTTCGCCCTATTGTCGTGTAGCTAGTAGCTACAAGCTCGTATAGGGCCCCTGATGCTCTCGATCGAGTCACGCATCGGCTGGTGAATCGACCGTCTCATACCATCTTCCATCATTTCGACCAGCTTCGAGATTTCTTCTCCAAGGTCGCTGAGCGCTGTTCTGTTGTGTTGCTCCACAGGCTCCCTCGCGCCCTGGTGTAACTCTTGAAAAGCTGGCGTCGAAATTTTGGTCGGCGCCCTTAACTCTTTACTGCTTCTAGCAAATCAAGCAGCAAGGGGTTCTGTGAAAGAATTCTAAAAGCCTCTCTCTCTCCTTCAATTTGGGGGGTTGTTTGTGAATTCATGCTATTGGGTCCTAACTCCTGGGCCGTTGTCTCAGGTCGTTGTACTGTCGCATTGTAATCCCGTGGTTATCTATGCAAGCAGTGAGGCCACGCTAGGGTTGACACCCACCTTCATGGGGTCGGGCATACAGAGCCAGATCCGCGTTAATCAGGAATATAACATCTGAACCGGTACTGTCAACTTAATGACTACGAGCACGAGATCGTATCCTGGAGACTTGCTATGTTTTAACGGGACGGAGGCGGTAACAGCATTAGCTTATCAGCCATTTCAGCAAGATTTCACTCCGCTTACTCAGGTGATAGAATACTGCTAACCGTCAGCCCTGGTTTCGTCTATTCCAGAAGGGGTTCCAGAAGTCCTACCTAAGGCATAACTGGACTCTGCCTTAGAGCCATTTAGTCGCCTCTTACGACAAGCTATGGCATGCTGAGGTGGGTATTCTGTAAAACCGCCCACCACATGGTGTTGTGTGTGTGTGTGTGTGTGTGTGTGTGCTGCTGATGAGTATAAAAAGGCAGTGCAGAGCATAGCTCAATCATACAAAGTCAACAAAGTCAAGAAGCATCATGCCAAAAATTAAGAAGATGTTGTCAAAGCAGCAGCAGAAGAACATAATGCTCAGCTGGCTGATGCCGGCAGTGGAGCTGGTGGGATGTGGAGATCATAAGATGCCGGCGCCGATTGAAATCTATGATTCGGCTAACCAGAAAAGAAACCGGAGATGTCGCCGCCGGTTTCCCGGAATGGCACGGTGGGTCATACGACTAACGTCGCACAGTGGTGCCTTTTCTCGGATAGCTTATCAAAAATCATTTTTTTATGTAATCGATAGAGAATACTTCAAAGATTATGGATCCAAAAGATTTTTTAAATCGGTTAATTATTATTATTATGGGTGGTAGAGCTTCTCAAAGTTGAGTAATTTTACGTGAGTACGAAAAAATGACAATTTTTACAGAAATTTACCACTTTCGAACTGAATATTGGGCGACGTACACAACTGATCTTCGATCTTTTTTCTTTATCTGAAAAGTATGTTCAATCTCAGTGTTTTTCTGTATACAGTTTAAATATAGCTGAAATACTTATTAAATTAGAATCGTTTACAAAATACACTAAATTTTGGCATTTTTTGAACTTTCGTGGACTATAACAAAAAAGTATCTCTCAGAGTCACGGTGGGACCACATGCATTTGAAAGCTATAATATATACCTTTCATATGTATATAGTAACAATCTGCGAAAATCTGCATTTTGGAAACGCGAGCCAAAAAACTAGGGATACCTCGAGTTAAAAACACGCGGCAGGTATAAGGAAGAAGAAGAGCGCATACAAATTTGGCTGTAGCGTGTGTGCTGTTTATTGACAACATTTCTAAATGTTGCATTATAAGTACTACCTGTCTATATATATCCCTTCTAATCCTTTTTTCCTTCCTATCCTTTCTAATTACCTGAATGGAAAAGGTCTGAGGAGGCAGGTAAATATAATTGTAGTTGATGGAAAGTTGCGGTACTACAGG